>CM066319.1:61883500-64283500 GCA_033807775.1 Saussurea involucrata | reverse complement strand
TGCACAACACACACACCTTTAGAGCAGAATTCTATTATACATTCGGTGTTCTTGGTGTTCTTATTTAAATCAATACAATGTGAATCTTTGAGATAATCTCGTGTTTATTTATACTTTGTTTACTTGGTTTAGTGTGCTTTTCTACCATAGAATATCTTTTAGTTCGTTAAAAACGCTTCCGCACCATTACTTGTTTGAACTAATAGATACTTAAATCGTTATTAAGTAAAATAGGAACCAACAATTGGTATCAGAGCCATCCTTGATTTTCTATATCAAGAGATCCTCTCTTACAATGATTTCTGGTAAAACTTGGTTTGTCTTTAACCTGTTCTTCATATTTTTCAAACAGACTCTGTTTTCTGCCATTCTCGACCAATTCGACTTTGGTAAACTTACAAAACCTGTTTTCTCGGTTAAAACTCTCCATTTTAGTCCATTTAGTGCATTGCTCAAAGTTTTTAAGCTTATAAGCTCTTTTCTACAATTCTCTATAAGCTCGTCTACTATATCAACAATCCTCCTTTCGTACCAATGATCACAGTACCTTGTGTACCTGCCACAGATGACACACCAGAGATTCCTGAGCACGAGAAACCAAAGACCAAGGATAAGTGGTCAGAACCAGATTGGGCAAAATATGAAGTTGCTCAGAAAACCAAGAGACTTCTGATAATGGCCATCCCCAATGACCTCTTCCAATCCTTAGATGCGTGTGAATCTGCATACGATCTATGGAATGAACTGGAGAAACAATTGGAAGGAGGGGCCAAGACTCCGAAGAACCGCAGAGCCCAATGCATCAATAAATACTACGCATTCAAAGCTCTGCCAACGGAGTCTATGCAGTCAACATACGATCGGTTCAACTCTCTGATCAACAAGTGCAAGAAGTTCGGTATTCACAGAACCTCTGAGGAGAACAACGTCATGTTCTTAAAAAGCCTAAATGAAGAATGGCTCCAACTGTCTATGTCTCTGCAAACAAATCAGGACTTAGACTGCTGGACTCTGTCAGATCTTTATGGAACATTGGCAGCCCAAGAACCCCAGATTGCCCAAGCTAAAGCTCATACCGGTGGTCCTCTGGCACTTGTTGGTAAGACTATAGAAGCTAAAGAGAAGCCGAAGAAAGAGAAAGTTGTGGAAGAAAAGAAGGAGAAGAAGAAGAAGGTATTGATCTTTGATAGTGAAGAGGAGGAGGTGGTGGAAGAAAAGGAGGCAATTATGGCCTCAATAGCAAAATCATTAGCCCTTTTGACACGGAAGTTCAGCAGAGGATACCAGAAGAAGTCTGGTTATGAACGCAACGGAAGGGATGATCGTGGTGATTCGAGGAATCGGGGAAGAGAGGGATCGAATGACAAGAGTGACAGAGGAGGTGACCAACAGAGGTCAAACGACAGAGCTGGGAATGCCCCCCAAAATCAGGGTTGTTTCAATTGTGGCAAGCCAGGCCACTATGCTGCTGACTGTAGGAGGAAGCCAAACCGGCCTCAGAGGGACTCTGCTTTCTACAAGAAGAAGGCAGAGTATTACACTCAGAAGTCACTCATGGTGGAGCAAGAGAACTGGCAGTCAGATGAATCATCTGACGAAGGAGAAAAGAAGAACGCTCTGTTCTGTGGCATGGCAGAGGTCAGCTCCTCCGACTCTGATAGTGATGTATCCACTTCTGACTCTTACTCTAATCAAGCAGAAGCTGATTTACTTAAACTGACCATTGAATACATAGAACTTAAAAAGACCTGCGAAAATGTTCAGAAGAAGCTCACCTTCTTTGAGAGAGAAGCTAGACTTCTCACTCAAGAAAAGGCTAAAAAATTTCAAGAAAAGGAAGAAAGTGAAACAAATTGGAACAAACACCTAAATCCTTTGAAAGAAAAGATTTATGAACTCAACTCTGCCTTAAAAGCTAAATCTAAAGAACTTATGGATGTTGAGAACGACAGAATGAATATCCTTGCTCTTAAACACTATTTTCAAAAGGAAAGAGAAGTCCTCTGTCAAGATCTACTCAGAAGAGATCTTTTAATTAAGAAATATCAAGATGCACAGAAGGTGTACGAGAAAATTAATACACAAATAGGGAGACGGGGAATTGGCTTCTGTACTATAGACCCATACACTGGAACCAACAGAGACAAGTCTCTGTCCTCTTTATTTCATATTGGAAGTACAAGAAAACCTGGTTTTCCAAACTTACTTTCTGTCAGCAAAAGGCGAAAAGTCTCTAGGGAACCTCACCAGAGGAAACCTCTGAAGATGATAAACGTGTGATTTGAAAACACAGATTTATCACCTTCAATCTCTATCAAAAGAGAATCCAAACCTAAGAAATATCTGAAAACTCAATATCAGATAGGAATCTTCAAGTTTGGTGACCCCGAGACTCAAACACAAGTTGCTTTTGTTAGATCTGAAGTTTTGTCAAAAAGTCAAGTATTAAGATCTGGACAGAAGACTCAGAGTTCTGAGTAAGAAGACTCAGAAGTTCTGATTGGAGAATCTCGAAAAGATTACAAGTATGAAAGTCTGAGTTGAAGGTTCAGAGTTCTGAGTAGGAGACTCAGAACTTCTGAAGATGAAGAAAATGTCTAAGTGCTTGATGGTAGTTCTGATGTACTTAATCAGAAGATTGTACAGAAGTTCTGAACATGTTGTTCAGAACTTAGGTCTTAGATATTTTCAGTTAAATTCTGTTACACCATAGAACACGTGTATAAGTTCTATTGGTTTGTCATACATATGTACTGTAGCTTTAGACTTTCCTTACAGTATATATAGAAGTTAGCACTGTTAAGCTAACTAACGGTTCACAGATATCTTTGTATTCACATTTGTAATCTTAGAGAGATTCTCTCTCTAGATCTGTAATATGTTCTTGATTGAATACAAGTCTGTTTGATCCAATTCTCTATTTGTTTGTTCCTAATTGTTCATAATTGATTGTAAGATTGAATCCTGGTTTCTAACATGTGGTATCAGAGCAGGTCACGGGTTCGAATCCCATGGAGTGCATTATAATGCCAAAGGCATGCTGTGTAGCCAAGAGTGCTGGCAGATACTGGGGGGCGGGGGATTGTTGGGTCATTGACCAGCATCTCCCTAAATCGAAACGTGGCGCTGGCTGCTACGCTATATGGAAATAAGTTGCGCCTTCTCCATCAGCAATTGCTTTTGGCGTAGTGGTAAGCGCTTGGATCCTAACAATTGGTATCAGAGCTGATCAACAAACAAATCTGTTCAAGATCGTGATCGTGAAGGTTCTTGATCGTGTTCTTGAAGATTTCTTGATCAATTTGATAATTGATTCCGCTGCTACTCGTAATTCTTGAATTCTTAGTAATTCTTGAATTCGTTCTATTTTTTTGTTCAAGAAATTCGAATTTGTCTTTCTGTTGAATCGATAATTCATCTTACAAATCATGTCTTCTAAAGAATTTCTCTCGATAGGGTCTGAGACGAAGCCACCTGTTCTAATTCCAGAAGAATATCAGCAATGGAAAATTCGAATGATTCAATTCCTAGATAATATTGATGAGAACTTTATGATCTCTATTCGCGAAGGTCCTATTGTAGTCTATGTGGATGTTGCTGCTACACCTGCAACTGATACTACTCCGGAGATTCCTGCTAAAAGAGTGAAGAAGAATTTTTCACAATGTACAGAAGCTCAGAAACAGAGACATGCAATAGACAAAAGAGCTATTACTTTGATGACTTTGGCAATTCCTAATGAGGTTTTCAATAGAATTGACAGTGGAACATCTGCAAAGGAAATGTGGGATGAACTGGAAAAGCAGATGCTAGGTACACTCAACTCAATTCAAGCAAAATTGAATCAAAGCATCAATGCTTATGAAAGATTCAAAGCAAAGGAGTCAGAAACTTTAACCCAGACTTACAGTAATTTTTGCACAATATTGAATGACCTTAGGAGGAATGGGCTGAAGAAAACTAAGTCTGAGATAAACTACAAGTTTCTGAATTGTCTTAATTCGGAATGGTCATCTTTTGCAATCAGTCTCCAGATGAACAAGGATATGTGTGAAGATCTGATTGATCTGTTTTGTATTTTAAATCAGCATGAGGATTCTGTTAAGCAAGTGGTTGAGGAAAAGAAAAGTGTTACTGATCAATTAGCTTTACTTTCAAAATCCAAAATCACCAAATCATCCAAAACATCCAAGAAATCTGTGTATTTGTCTGAAATACCAAAGTTAAAGGAGGAATCTGAGAAAGAAGAAAGATCTGAGGAAGATGATGATATCAAGCTGATTGCTGAAAAATTAGCATTGCTTACTAATACTTTCAATAAGAGATTAGGAAAGAAGAAGTTTGAGGGTAAGTACAGAAAAGAACAGGGGAGTTCAGAAGAGAAATATAAGAAGAGAGAAGACAGAGAAGAGAGTAAGAATGAGAAGAAAGAAGAGAAAGAAGAAATAAAAGAGAAAGATCTTTGTTTCAAGTGTGGAAAACCTGGACATTTTGCCAGAGATTGCAGACTGAAAGTGGTTAAAGATTATGAGTACTATACAAAGAAGGCTCAGCTGGCTAAAACCAAACATAGTGGAATTGCAATGTTAGCATAACAATAGAACTGGATGTACTATTCTTCTGATGAAGAAGATTGCATTCACTTCTTACAGATGCATAGCTACATGGCTAAAATGAGAAATGAAGATGATTCTGATTATGAAGATGCAGGTTCTGAATCTTCAACTGAGGTACATTCTGCTCTTGAAATTGACTTAATGACTCAGATTGGCAATATGAATGTTGAATTTGTTAAACTCGGAAAATAGATAAAAGGTAAAAGGATTATGGTTAACAAATTCAGAACAGAAAAGGAAATAATTAAAGAACAATTTGAAGAATCTGAGGTTGAGAAACAAAAAGTCAGAAATGAAAATTCTGATTTTTGAAAAAAGATTTTTGAATTGAAAAATGAACTCTCTGAAGTAAAAGATGGAAAAGTTGATTTACAAATTAAATTTGATATGTTGTTTGATGAAAGAAAGAATTTATATTCAAAAATCAAAGAATTGGAAGACCTTAATCTGAAAAGAGGTCAAACTCAACAAACCTTGAGTCTTCTCACAAGTAATGTTAAAGATACAAGATTTTATAATCCAAAAATGGGATTAGGGTTGGAGGAAAATGTTGTTTTGAAAAGGGCTCCAATAAATCTTTATGACTTTGATAAACTACAAGTTCCTAAACCAGAAATCCCAGTGATTGCTGAAATCTTTGTTAGATCTGCAAGTTCTATAACAAGTTCAGATAGTTTACAAAAATCAAGTCCTGTAAAAGCAAAGGAAACAATTTCTGAATTAAAAACTGAGAAGCCAGAAGTTTCAAAAGACAAGGTTATGAAAGAAATTTCAAAACCAACGGAAGAGAAACCAAGATATAATGATGCTAAATTCAAATATGACTCTCTAAATGTTAGTTACAAAAATAAACAACCAAGTTTTTCTTATCCTGACATTGAAAGTATATTTGATGCAAGTAAGGTTTCTGAAACAGTCAATCAGAAATCTGAGTCTTCTAGTCAGAATTCTGACTCTATTAGTCAGAACTCTGAGTCTGAAGGTCAGAACTCTGAAACTGTTAGTCAAAATTCTGAGTCAACTGAAAATTCTCAATCTAATTCAGAAAGTTTTTCAGAACTTGAAAAGAGGTTTAAACTTGTTAATCAAGAACTTGAAGAGTTAAGGAAAAGTTTTGATTAACTTGAAAATGATTTTTGTGATGTTGATTTTAAACTGGAACAAGTTTTAAAGGAAAACAACACATATGTCCAGAAAATAACAGAACTTGAGAAGTTAAAGGCTGAGTATGATCTTTTCAAGATTAATGCCTTAAAAGAAGATAAGAAATTCTTTGATGAATCAAGTACATTTGAGAAAGGTGAATCGTCTAAATCATCTGCTAATTCTGAAAAGTTGAATGTTTCAGAAAAAGAGGAAACCAAAAGGGAAGATGATCTGAAAAGGGTTTCTGAGGAGATTGGGTTGAATACTACTTCTGAACCTAAAGCTAGTAGTTTTTGTAATAGATGCAACTGTAATCTGAATACTATCAATAAAAGCAAAAAGTTTTTGGATTCAGATTTGTTGACTCTTGCAAGAAGGAATCTTAATTGTGTTCAGTGTGGTAGTCACTCATTTCAATATTCTTCTAAATCTTTTTGTACAAACAAAGCAAATCAGAATTCAGAAAAGAAGACTGTAAATGTGTCTCAAACTCAGATAAAAGGAAAGAAGATTGAAAACAATACTCAATCTAAATCAAAAGGAAAGAACAATGAAAAAATGTTTAAATCTAATGAAAAGAAGACTGAAAGAACTACTCAGTCTCAACCTAAAGTTTTCAAGAAGAAACGAAACAATTTTGTGAACATAAAATGTTCTGATTTCATAAAAGTTCAAGGAAAGTGGTGCTTAAAAGAAAATTTTGAATGGAAAGTTAAAGGAACTTTTGTTAAATTTGAGATTAAAGCTAACAAAGAAGGAACCATTCCAGTATGGGTACCTGAATCTAACTAAATGTTTTTGCAGGGCTGTCATGTGTGGTTCTTAGATTCTGGAGCTTCAAGACACATGACAAGTCATAAGTCTTCTCTGACAAATTTCACAGAAAAGGATGGAGGAGCAGTTAACTTTGGTAATAACAGCAAAGGACAAGTTAGAGGATTTGGAGATTTAACAAAAGGAGATTTAACCATTTAGAAAGTTTTCTATGTGGAAGGCTTACAACATAATTTGTTCGGCATAAGTCAGTTTTTGGACAGTTTCTGTCAAATCAAGTTTAGCATAACAGGTTGCATGATTTTAACTGAAAATGACATAAAAGTCTTCTGGGCCAGAAGACATATGGACTTATTTGTGGTTAAGTTTTCAAAGATTCAAGCATTAACCCCAGTATGTCTATTGTCAAATGCAGCTGCAAATGAATGTTGGCTATGGCACAGAAGGTGTTCTCATTTGAATTTCAAGGATCTGAACAATCTTGTTGGCAAGCAATTGGTCAAAGGACTACCAAAGATCAAGTTTGAGAAGGAATCATTATGTTCAGCATGTGAAATAGGCAAGATGAAGAAAAGTTCTCACAAGTTGAAAATGGATTCTTCATGCATGTCACCATTAGAGATGCTACATACAGATTTATGTGGTCCTATTTCAGTTCAATCAATGGGAGGAAAGAAGTATATACTTGTCATTGTTGATGAGTATTCAAGATACACATGGGTTGAATTCTTAAGAGCAAAATCTGAGGCTGCTGAAACACTGATTAATTTCATCAAAAGAATTCAAGTGTTCTTACAACTTCCAGTTTAGAAAATAAGGAGTGACAATGGAACAGAGTTCATAAATGAGACTCCTCAGAACTTTTTGCAAGGCTCTGGAATCTCTCATAATTTTTCTGCTGTCAGAACTCCTCAACAAAATGGTGTTGTTGAAAGAAAGAACAGAACCCTAGTTGAAGCTGCAAGAACCATGTTGGCTTACTCAAAACTTTCAACCTTCCTATGGGCTGAAGCAATGGCCACTGCTTGTTTTACCCAGAACAGAACTTTGATTAATAAGAGATTGAATAAAACTGCTTATGAACTGATTAACAAAAGAAAACCACTGATTAAATTTTTTCATATTTTTGGATGCAGATGCTATGTTCTCAAAGACAGAGAAAATCTTGGTAAATTTGATAAAAAGGCAGATGAAGGATACTTTGTTGGTTATTCATTAACTTCCAAAGCATTCGGAATCTACAACAGAAAAACCAAGAGAATAATGGAAAGCATCAATGTCACATTTGATGAGTCAAGAATGAAGACTTCTGAACAAAACAGTTTAGAACTCAATCGGGATAAGACAAAAATGACTTCTGAATCAGATTCTAATCCTAACTGTTCAGAACTCAATTTATTGTTTAAGGATGCATTTCTAGAAATAACTTCTGAATCTTATGCAGATTTTGAAAATCCTAAAATGGTTCAAGAAATAAAAAAGGGAACTTCAGAAGTGGTTCAAACAACTGTAATTTCTGATACTGGTCCATCTGAGGATTGTCCAACTTTGATCAATACAAGTGATGATGTTTCTGAGCCTAGTACTCGGAATTCTAGACAAGGTACTCAAATTTTTGGACAAGTCAATCAGAATTCTGTACAAGGTACTCAGACTTATGGTCAGGGTATTCAGAACTCTGAACAAGTCATTCAGAATTCTGACTCTACTACTCAGAATCCAAACTTGGATGTTTCACCTCAACAAGTCTCAGAACAAAGGGATGGTTCAGAATTACAAGCTATTATTGATGAGAATGATACAAATAACAATTGTTAGCTTCAATCTTCCTAATCATAGAAGTATTTAGAAGTAGTGAAAAATAGGCTAAGTGAAGAAAGCCTCTTACAGAGGCTCTGCCGGACTTACCGAGGGCTCAAGATCAAGAATCTACAGAAGCTAAAGAGGCGCGCTACAGAAGCTCTGTCATACGCACAAAGAAGACCAATATCTCGGAATCCGGTGAAGACTGCTCCACAGAGGACCAGACCGCAGAACCTATGTAACTCATTACAGAGCCTCTGTGGTCCTCACTGAAAGACTTCAAAGATATTTATAATATCTTGCTACTGTTACAGGACCCGTTCATCAACTTGCATGGTAGCATGCCCTGTCCAACGTCGACGTGTCAAACTCTGATTGGACTCAGTAGGGCTTAGTACATAATAGACGTCTGCTGCATTAAATGCAATACAACACGTCTTACCGTTCATGCCGTTCTTGCAACTGTTCACGACATCCGTTCAACTATTCATCAGTACCGTCTGAATAGTAGCATATGCTTTATGGTCCCCTTTAGAGTAGTATATAAGGAAGACTCATGTTGAGTTCTTCCTTAATCATCAATCAATCTCATAAATCGACCATCATAAGAACACAAAAAGCTTATTCACCTTAAGAGTCATATCTATTTTGAAGCTTTTCTTTCTCATTGTTCTTAAATCTGTTCTTAATATATATTCAGTAAACTTTGAAATATTATTTCCTGTTCATTGTTTATTTATATTTTGTTCTAAATCTATCAAACTTATCTGTTAGTTCTTCAAATACGCTTCCGCATCAAACATTAACTTGAACTAATAGATCCGATAATCTTGTTTAAAGCAAAACGGGAACCAACAATTGGTATCAGAGCAAAGCTTGATTTTCAATATCAAGTGATCCTCGTTTTACAACTTTTTTTCTGATAGATTATTTTCTCTCTTCATCACCAGATTTCTGGATATTAGTTATACCCAGAAAAACTTTCAGATCTTCAGACTCATAAATCCTCCATCAGATTATCCTTTTCTCAAAATGACAAATACCAATAATTTTTTTACTGCTGGCTCATTAACTAAACCTCCTACTCTTCTTAGAGATGAGTATCCTCAATGGAAAATAAGAATGGTTCATTTTTTTGAGGGTACTGAAAAAAATCTCAAACAATATCTTTATAATCTTCCTCCGGTTCCTATGATAACTATGCCACGTGTACCAGCTACTGACGAATCTCTTGAAATCCCTGAACATAAGAAACCTAAGCCGAAAGTAGACTGGTCAGATGAAGATAAGGCAGAAGATGAAGTTGCACAGAAAACAAAAAGAATATTAATCATGGCTATCCCCAACGAAATATTTCAATCTTTAGATGCATGCGAAACAGCGCACGATCTTTGGAAAGAATTAGAAAGACAACTGGAAGGGGGTGCTAAAACACAGAAGAACCGAAGGGCACAATACATAAACGAGTATCATGCCTTCAGAGCCTCTGCAACAGAATCGCTGCAAACAACATACGATCGGTTCAACTCTCTCATAAACAAATGCAGAAAGTCTGGTATTCACAGAACCACGGAAGAAAATAACGTCATGTTTCTAAAGAGCCTGAACGATGAGTGGCTTCAGTTGTCTATGTCTTTACAAACAAATCAAGATCTAGACTCTTGGACACTCTCTGATCTCTATGGAACACTAGCCGCACAAGAGCCTCAAATAGCTCAAGCTAAAACACTAACCATTGTACCATACGCATTGGTTAGTAAATCTACAGAGGCTACGGACAGACCAAGAAATGAGAGATCTACAGAGGAGAAAAAGAAGGAGAAAAAGAAGATGGTAATGATTGATAGCGAAGAAGACGAGCTGAAAGAGGAAGAAATAACTCTTGCGTCATTAGCTAAATCAATGGCTCTATTGACAAGAGAGTTTAGAAATAACCAAAGGAATTCTGGTAGAAGAGATGATGGTAGAAGAGATGAAGGAAGAAGAGAAGAATCAAGTGACCGACAGAGGTCAGACTACATAAATGATGACCAACAGAGGTCGAGCGAATGAAGCTACAGAGGAAATGACCGACAGAGATCAGATGACAAGGTAGGCCACACACAAGAATGCTACAAATGTGGTAAGCCTGGTCATTACGCAAACGAATGCAGAACAGAGAAAGGTGGAGACCAACAGAAGTCCGAAGATCAAACTGGAAACACCTCCCAAGGTTGTTTCAACTGCGGCAAGCCAGGTCACTTCGCTAAAGAATGCAGAAGTAGACAAGATCGCCCACAGAAGGACTCAACTTTTTACAAAAAGAAGGTTGAGTATTATGCGCAAAAATCCCTAATGGCGAACAAGGGCATTCTGAGGCAAGCAAGGAGGACTTCGAGTCAGACTCTACCTCTGACGATGAATTCCCCACAAATGCCCTGTTCTGTGGCATGGCAGAAGTTGACTCCGGCACGGACACTGAGGTATCCATTTCAAACTCTACCTCAAATATTAATACTGTAGATGATGATTTATTTGAACTTAACAATGAACTGAAAGAAGTAAATAAAAGCATTCAGAAAAGGCTGACCTTTAATGAGAGAGAAGTAAGGCTTCTCACTCAAGAAAAGGCCAAAATCTTTGAAGAAAAAGAAAAAATCGAAAAATATTGGAGCAAAAACATAGATCCTTTAAAAAGACAAATTTCTGATCTAACCTATGCTTTAAAAATCAAAACAAAAGAACTTTCAGTTTCAAGAAGTGAAACAACAGACATAAGAGCTCTCAAAGAATACTTTCAAAAGGAAAGAGAGGTACTTTGGCAAGATCTTTTAAGAAGAGAAGTTTTACTTAAAAACTATAAAGATGCACAGAAGGTGTATGAAAAAGTAAACTCTCAAATAGCAAGACGAGGTATAGGGTACAGTGATATTACCTTAGGAGTTGAAAATAAACAACTAAAACCTCTGTCTTCTCTATTTGTTTTGGGAAAAACTAACAAACCAAACTTTCCAAACTTACTTTCTGTAAGTAAAAGGGTTAAAATCTCTGCAGAACCTTACTTGAGGAAACATACGAAGATGATCAATGTATGGTTTGAAAACACAGATTCATCATCGTCAACCTTTGTCAATAGAGGAATCAAACCAAAGAAATATCTGAAAACACAATATCAGATTGGTATCTTTAAGTTTGGTAAACCAGAGACTCAAACACAGGTCGCTTTTGTCTGCATGATAAACGATGAAAAGAAATTATCAGCCGAAGCTCCTGAGTTTAAACCCATCTTTTCAGAAGAAAAACTTGAAAAATCAATTGAAAAAGAAATTTTGGAAGTTTTAAAATCAAATGTTTTAGAAAATCTCAGCACATCTTCAATAGATCAAATTATCGCTGAAAAGATCTCATCAGATACCTCTGCCATCTATGAAAGTCATTCTACAGAGGAAGAAAGCTCGTACGATACTTGCTCAGAAAATCCAGCCTCTGTCGAAAGAGATGACTCAACTTCTGTATATGAGGACGATTCATCCTCTGAAGACTCGGAGACTGATTCTAAATCAGGGATAGTTCACTATGACACAGAGGATGTTAAAATCTCCTCTGAAGTTCTTAACAGAACTATTTCTCCAAAAGAGAAAATCACAGAGATACCTATCTGCCCAGATTTTCTGAACATAAATTTAAAAGTCAAAACTCTGCTGAGCTTGATATGTTAAAAAAGACCTCTGTAGATCCTAAAAGTTCAAAATTTTCAAAACCTTTAAGGAAAATTAAAGAGAATCTCACTTGGCAACAAAAGGGAAAATGGCCTGAAGCTAACCTATATTTTTCCTCTGTGACAGTGAAGAAAGATGTTCACCACAGAAGAGAGTCACAGAAGGCAGGACCTAAACAAGACTTTTGCAAACAACATTCTAGTATTCATAGATCTTCTTGTAATAGGAAATCTAATGTTAAGAAAGAATGTAATGCCTTTGTGGTTCAGTTCAATAAATTCAATGAAAAGTTCAAACAAATCACGTCTCATATTAAATACTGTCATTGCTTTGATCTTATGTTCAAATTGAATAATCACTTCTCAAATCCAGATTGCTTACTCTCCACTAAAATTCAAACTCTAAAGTCAAAACCTCGAGAGAAACAATCTGATCTTTCTACAAAGGATAAAATGTATTTCAAGAATGCTAAGGCAAACTTGAAAAATTCTAACAATATTGGACCCATATGGTTATGGGTACCTAAGTCTCGGTGATTGTCTTGCAGAAGCAACATGTGCCAATTTGGTATCTTGACTCCGGATGCTCAAGGCACAGGACTGGCGACAGAAGATTACTATCCACATACAAAGAAACACACGATGGTGGATCTGTAACTTTTGGAGACAACAAGAAGGGACACATCAAAGGCTATGGAGTCATACAGAAAGAAAATATCTCTGTATACAAAGTTGCATATGTGAATGGCCTCAAACACAACCTACTAAGTGTAAGTCAAGTCTGTGATACAGGATTCGATGTGTTCTTCAAAAGAACTTTCTGCTCTCTATAAAGTGAAAACACAGGAATGAAACTTCTGCGAGCTGAAAGAAGAGGTGATCTATATCTAATGAATTTTACTTCAAAATCCATGGACAAAGTTTGCCTAGTAGCCTGCAAAAGTGAAGAAGCGTGGTTATGGCACAACAGGTTCTGTCACTTAAACTTTCACACCCTGGATAAACTAGTAAAACTCGATCTAGTTAAAGGTTTGCCAAATGTTAAATTCAATAAGGATCACTTGTGTTTGGCCTGTGAAATGGGAAAACACAGAAGGGCTTCCCACAAAGGCAAAACAGACGTGTCTTGCACTAAGCCTCTGTACATGCTTCATGTCGACCTCTGCGGTCCCATTGCTATACAGAGCCTAGGTGGCAAGAAATACATACTTGTTCTAGTTGATGAGTATTCACGTTTCACATGGGTTGAATTTATTAGAAAGAAATCAGATGTTCCAATTATACTGATAAATCTAATGAAAAGAATTCAAGTTCTTTATGACTGCAGAATACAGAAGTTAAGAAGTGACAATGGCACAGAATTTAAAAATTGTGTCATTGAAGCCTATCTTTCTACAGAAGGAATATCACAGAACTTCTCTGCCGCTCGAACTCCACAACAGAACGGTGTAGTCGAAAGAAAGAATCGAACACTTGTGGAGGCCGCAAGAACTATGCTATTTGCATGCGGATTATCAATGAACTTTTGGGCAGAAGCAATTTCTACTGCGTGTTATACACAGAATCGTTCAACCATTGTGAAAAGACAACTCAAGACGCCTTACGAATTACTTCACAAAAGGCGGCCAAACATCAAGTTTTTCCATGTATTCGGATGCAAATGCTTTGTTTTAAACGACAGAGATTCGAGAGGAAAATTTGAAGTAAAAGCTGATGAAGGCAAATTCATTGGATACTCTGCCACTTCCAAAGACTACAGAACCTTCCTTACAAAGTCTCGCAAGATTGTAGAAAGCATTAATGTTTCTTTTGATGATTCATTCCAAATGACTTCTGAACAAATCAGTTCAGAACTCGGAATTAAAGGGAAATCCTCTGACATCTCAAAAACAAAAGAAGATTTGGATCTTCTATTTTTAGAGATGTTCAACAATGACATTGATCCTTCTGTTGGAACCATCAGAATTTCTGAAGAACCATCCTCTGTCGGACAAAATCCTACAGGTATGACTCTAACAGGCCCAAATAATGCTTCATCTTCTTCTATAAATACTACAGATGCAATTGCCGAAAAAGAACATGCAGAAGATGAAACATCAAGAAAAACGACCAAAGAAGTTGCTGAAAAACAAACTCCACAATCCACAGAAGAACCAATTACAGAGGAAATCGAGGACCAAGACTATACGTCCTCAGAGGAACAAACCCCACCACCACTCATACCAATATTACCACAAACGGTAGAATCAACTACCAAGACACGAAGATCGACAGAGGCTACACAAGAAGAAACACAAGAAGCCGTTGACGAAAGGTTCGAGGACATTGATGATCATCTTCCACGCACAACTCAGTGGACAAAAAGCCATCCTCCAAGCCAAATAATCGGAAAACCTTCTGACTCAGTACCAGGTCTGCCACTACAAATTTTTGTTTTTTTACTAACTTTATCAGTGTGATAGAACCAAAGAAGATTTCTGAAGCCCTAGATGACCCAAATTGGGTAGACGCCATGCAAGAAGAACTTCTGCAGTTTGAGCGTAACAAAGTATGGACTTTAGTACCTCTGCCACGAGGGAAACAGGCCATTGGAACTAAATGGGTCTACAGAAACAAGAAGGATGAAGATGGAGTGGTCATCAGAAACAAAGAAAGATTAGTAGCAAAGGGATATAGACAAGAAGAAGGCATAGACTACGATGAGACTTTTGCCCCTGTCGCACGAATCGAAGCAATAAGAATATTCTTAGCCTTCGCAGCCCACAGAGGTTTTAAAGTCTATCAGATGGACGTAAAATCAACTTTTCAAAACGGTGAAATCCAAGAAGAGGTTTACGTAAATCAGCCACTTGGGTTTGAAAGCTCAAAGTTTCCAAGGCATGTATACTACCTTGAAAAGGCTCTATACGGACTGAAACAGGCTCCAAGAGCATGGTACGAATGACTTTCTACCTTCCTTCTAGTCAATGGCTACAACAGAGGTACAACAAATACTACCTTATTCTATAAACATAAAAAGGGTGAGATAATGCTTGTACAAATCTATGTGGATGACATAATTTTCGGGTCTACTAATTCAGAAGAGTGTAAAAGTTTTGAAAAACACATGCAGAGTGAGTTTGAAATGAGTATGATGGGAGAATTAACTTTCTTCCTTGAACTTCAAGTCAAACAAACTTCAGAGGGAATTTTTATAAATCAGGCCAAATATGTCTCTGACATTCTTTCCAAGTATAGCCTCTCTGATACCTCTGCAATGAAAACTCCAATGGCCACTGGAAATAAGTTATTTTTAGATCCAAATGGTATCTCTGTAGAATGCACTCTCTACAGAGGCATGATTGGATCTCTGTTATACTTAACAGCAAGCAGACCTGACATCATGCATGCCACATGTCTTTGTGCACGTTATCAAGCTAATCCTAATAAATCACATTATGATGCGGTGAAGAGAATCTTTAGATACCTAAAGGGGACCAAAAATCTAGGTCTCTGGTATCCACAGAACTCTGGTTTTAGTCTTAAAGCTTATACAGATTCAGACTATGGAGGATGCATGCTCGACAGAAAGAGTACCTCTGGGAGTTGCCAATTCCTAGGTGGTAAACTAGTCAGTTGGACCTCCAAGAAGCAGAATTGTGTCTCAACATCCACTGCAGAAGCTGAATACGTTGCTGCTGCTAGCTGTTGTTCTCAGGTTCTATGGATGAAAACTCAAATAAAAGACTACGGCCACATTCTATTCAAAATACCCATCTTATGTGATTCCAAAAGTGCCATTGCTATCTCTGCCAATCCTGTGCAACACTCGAAAACCAAGCATATCTATATAAGGTACCATTTCTTGAAACATCATGTTGAATACGGTACAATTAAAATGCATTTCGTGCCAACAGAATATCAACTCGCTGACTTATTCACCAAAGCACTAGACGAGAAAAGGTTCAATTTCTTGGTAGGTAAGTTAGGAATGATAAACATGGTGTGACAATCCTCTGTAAGTATAGCTTTATCTTCTGTAAATATGTACAAATTTTCTTTATTTTTGCTTTAAGTTAATTCATTTCTGTTTGTAAGTTCTCAATCTTAAATAGTTCTTAAATTCACAGAGCTTCTGTAAGTCAACTCAGATCCTCTGACGACCCCTACAAAACCTCTGGAAAACATGACCTATGTTCTATACAAAACTTATCATTCTTTGATCCAAGCATAGGTCAAGGGGGAGCAAAAGGAAATTACTTAATCTACAGAGGTGATTAGATCAAGGGGAGCAAAAGGGGACCCTGAAATGATCTAAAGAGATCAAACTTTCAAGGAAAAGCCAAAGAAGAATGTCGATGACTCCATATCGACAGAAGTCAGACATCACTACCGAGAAAAGAAGAACCAAAAGGTATGTCTCTCGCACAAAAGGTTTTTGGAAAACAAATTTCTAGGACAAGAATTGTCAAATATGTCCTAAATATACTGTGCATAACATTTCAAAAGTCAAGCTCAAAAAGTTTCACAAAATTCGAATTAGGAGAAATTTAAGGTCATAGAGCTTCTACAGAGCTCAACAGAGGTTCTGCAAGAAATATGCTCTGTGATCACAAAT
Source organism: Saussurea involucrata (assembly GCA_033807775.1). Classification (NCBI taxonomy): domain Eukaryota; kingdom Viridiplantae; phylum Streptophyta; class Magnoliopsida; order Asterales; family Asteraceae; genus Saussurea; species Saussurea involucrata. The sequence goes on along the minus strand of CM066319.1, from coordinate 64,266,867 downwards.
TAACCCTCTGTCGATCTTTTGGAATGTTATCTCGGAAACCGAAAACACAAACCATGACCTTCTCGAACAAACCGTTTGTTTTTAACAGTTTTCTCGGACACAAACTTTCAAATATGTCCGAAAAACATCTCTTAAACCAAATCAAAAATTGGATGATCAAAAATTTTAATAAAATTTTTGTTATGAGATTTTTTCCCTCATAGAGCTTCTGCTGGCCCTAACAGAACTTCTGCAAGTTCCAACAGAGCCACAAAACCTCTGTGAAGCAAATTTCATGACAAAAATACGATTTTATCCTCTCCAATGCCTTTACAAATGTTTTGGTTAAAGAAGAACCCCACAGAAGTCATGATAACAATGAGATATATGAAAGGGATAAACAACGAAGATTTTCAAGTTCACAGAGCTTCTGTAAGGTACAGAAGTTCTGGAGTAATAACGGTTACTTTTACTGAGAGTAAATTACATATGGCTAAGAATAACCCCACGCGCCGAGCATTAATGGGCCGCGCACGTCGTCCTGTCATCTTCTGACATGGCCTACGTGCCCCATTTTCATTGGGCGTACATGGAACGTTTTCTGTGGAAAGTTGAACCCGCCGTTCTAACTCGAGTACGGATTCCAAATTTTAATCCATTGCCATATATTCTACTCTTTCGAATTCTACCGTTTTACCCTCCTATAAAAACCAAGCTTACCCTCTCATAAACCTTTTACAAACTCTCATTCTTCTCCGGCGAAACCCTGCAAAAACCTGCAAGTTTCTCATTCTCAGTATCAAATGGCTTCATCTTCTCAAGCTATCTCCCCTGCACACTCTCCGACGACCTCACCAGAACATTCACCGGCTCATTCTGAACATTCAGAAAACCCCAACCCTGCCCAGAACATTGAACTAGAAGATTCCGGCGACTCAGCAGACTTTGCTCCGACAACACATCTGCAAAACTTCATAGCTAAGGATCACTTCGAAAAGGTACTACCAATCAAATCCAACAACTGCTATTTGGTCCCCTCACCCACTGCTTTCGGCGAAGCCCACGCCATTCTTCTGAACATAATGGAAAATCACATCCTCTTCCCTCTACTCTCAAGAACCCCAAAGAAAATACCAGTCAAATATTTGAACCAGTTTTGGCAGAGCTGCCGATTTGATAAAGACGGCTCTATTATCAAAGGGTACATTTCAAGACCTGACAAATCTGAACATCTTGAAATCAAGTTCAACAGAACAATGTCCTCACTTGAGTTCAACCTACCCACGAGGGGTCTTCTTGGTTTGAAGAAATATGCAGAGCAACCAATAGACGACGAGCTCTGTCGATTCGTAGAAATGCTTGGGTACAACACACAACTACGGAAGAGAAATGACCTCCGCAGAGGCAGATTACCACCTCTATGGAACACCTTGTTCTCTATTCTTAACAGATGCCTGACAGGGAAGATAGGCAGCATTGACCAGACCTCGCATCAGATCTTAACCATCATGTATGGGGTGTACTATGATCTTCCACTCGATTACGCGATGATAATGATGCAAGAGATCATCAACACCATCGACAGAAAGAACAACACCAAATGGGTCAAAGAGAACGATCCCAACTTTCTACCACCTCTGCAATTCCAAAGAATATTGGGAGTATTATTCGAACCTCTGTTGCTGATACAGAAATGGCCAATGGAAGGGCCAATTCCCAAACAGTTTCCAATGAGCAAAAATGTCCCCACTGATCATGTAGATGGCTACACACACTGCAGACCTTTGTCAAGGAAACTTCTGAAGTATGCCTCGAATAAAACCCTTAAGAAAGAGTATATACGCGATCATAGAACTCCTAAACCGAGTCCTATGACACCCCCGCGTTTAGGTGTCCCCCTAGGAACAATAACAGCAGAACCTCTTTCGACTCAAGAAGAAAAGGATCAAAAATTAGCAAAACACATGGCTATTCAACTTAGCTTCATAGCCAAACGTGCAGATCTTCTGGGAAAGAAATCTTCTTCAAAAACCTCTGCATCTACTCCAAAAGCAAAGAAGAGAAAAACTGCAGAAGGAACCTCCACAAGCGCTGCAGAAGATCAACCCTCACCTCCCCATGCCACAGAAATTGGCTCCTCCGCTCCTCCCTCTTCTCCAAAACAGAAGAAGAAAAGAAAATCGAAAACCACAGAGGAAGGGGCACCAAAACCCAAGAGGAGGAAAACCAAAAAGAAGCATGGTAAATCACTTGATAAATTGGTTACCATTGCAGAAGAGGAACCCGAAGTAGAAGAAACCGCAGAAGAAAGAACTGCAGAAGAAGATGCGGAAGAAGGAATGGCAACAGAGGAATATCAATCACCCTATCAATCTCCAGATAGATTTTCTCACCAAGGAGATCTGAACGACTTCCTACAGAACCCTGACATTGCCAATACCTTAAATATAGCACGGTGGACGGCACAACCTCTCGACCACCTCTCCCCAGAAGAACAATATTTCTCCATCTCTGGCATTGACACACATCTGCAAGAAGATGACACAACACCCAAAGATCAACCAGCTAACACACCTGTTATTTTACAGAACCCTTTCATTCAGGGATTGGACGTCCACAGAAGAAGTCCAAACCCAGCTTCAGAAGAAAAAGAACTAACAAAAACTGAGTGGAATAGAGGTGAAGTAACATAGGCTTCTGAGACAAGGATAGAGGTCTCAAAGGTAGATTCAGATGAAGAAGAAGCTGTATGGATACGAAAAGGTCTCTATCATCCACATGTCATGAGATTATACGGCTCTCATCAAATGTACGACTTCTTTCGCACAGAGCAAGGAACCTCAACAGAAGCAAGGGAAGAAGCACCAAGCCGTATGATAGCTACAGAGGCTGAAACAATAGACGGTGATGTAGTGCTTGGGTGCTTAACAGAGGAAGAAACAAGAAAAGATGCCTGGATTAATAGAGGCACACAACCACAACCAACTCCCAGTGCAACCCACATATCTAACTCCGCAGGTCTAGCTGCAGAAGGAGTTATTGAAATAGAGCAGCACAGCTCGATCCAAACCCAACCCAACCAGCCAGAAGTCACTCTTTCGACTTCTGCGCCCACAGAAACCGGGGAATCCATTCCTAGGGAGTCTCCTCAGAGAGACTCACCTAAAGTTCGTGATCCATCGCCCCAGATCACAACAGAACACCCTACAGAGGAATTCGTTTCCTCTGCCACACACACTAGGGCCAACACTTCTTTCAGAGAGAAGTAGTGAGCACAACGACGAAGAGACTCTAAACAAGTCTCCGAGTCAACAGAAGGATAATCTAGTACCAACCTCTGAAGTGGATCTAGACAATGTCATTCACAGAACTTCTGTAGAGTCTGAAGCACTAGATGCTTCTGCTCAAGGATCAGATGGAAATCCTTCCACCCCCATCGTACAAACAAGGGTGAACGAAGGTGTCCCAGGAACAGGGACTCACTCTGGAGACGAATGTGTTCCTCCAGAGGTTACACAAGGAACACAAGTATCAAGGGATGAGTTCCAAACCCTTGTCACCTCTGTGAACCAAACAATGAAAGAGTTGCAAAGCTCTTTCAAATCTTATACAGAGACAACATCGACGGCTATCCTGAAACTAAACACCAAAATGGACAATTTGTCCACAGAGGTAAAATCTGCAATCTCAGCGATGAAGTCTTCTACCGAAACTACTGCCAAAGCTACAGCCGCCTCTGCCGCTCAAGAAATCGGAACAAATGCAACTTCTGCGTTCAAGGACTCTGTCAAAAACTTCCTTGAACAAATGAATACGCAATCCAACAGAACAATGGGCATTACTCCTGCAGATCTATAGAATGCCCTAAAACAAGTACAAGCAGAGGCAATGCGCAACACGACAATGATGCAGCCAAAAGACTACATGACCAGAGCACAGCTAACAGAGCTAGGACAGAACGTCATAAACCAGGTCACAAAATTCATTGTCTCCTTCACAACAGCAAATGCCAACTTTGTCAAGGATTTCAGAAAAAGTGTTGGAGGAATGCGTTTTAAAACAGAGGCAGAGCTTGCGACTCTACTTGGCCTCTGTGATGACGTCTGTGCAAAGTTGATAGCAGCAGGAGCAGAATTACCGAAGAAAACCAAAGCTTCTTGCAGAGCAGAGGGTAGTTCTGATAAGAGTCAGGATGATTCTGATGATGACCATCCTGGTCCATCAGATAATCCTGAGGGGGAGAATACAAGGGAGAAAGCTACGAACAGAGGAATACAAACTCCACCAATCGCAGCAGAACCAATCAGTCAAGTTCCTCCAGAACAAACTCAAGATCAACAACAAACTCAACAGCCCACATAGACAACACCTATCTCTGTGGAATCAAGTCCTGAAGAAACAAATATTCCAGAAGCTGATCAGCAACCCACAGAGGCAACAACCACCCCTGTGGTAATCATTTTGGAAGAAAGTCCTTCAACAAAATCAACAGAAAAACCCCCAACCATACCAAGAAGAAAGTCGATTGCCACCAAACCAATAAGAGCAACGACCTCTGCAACCTCTGCTTCTGACATTCTGAAAAAGATGCACAATACAATGACTGATCGAATGTCACAGAGAGAAGAAGAAAGGCACAGGTTCACACTAGCGTTCAAAAAGGCAAGAAGATTCGACATACCTCAATCCACAGAAACCAAGCTTACAGAAGAAGTCACCAAAGAACCTCCTACAGAGGTTACAGAGCAAAGAAAGCCAACAGAACCAACGCCACAAAAGTCCTCTCAAAAACAAGTGTCAAAACCTACAGAGGCAACCCCCATCAAGCCAACAGAAGCACCAACCTCCAAACCTACAGAAGAAATAGGTTCTGCACCTCCAAAAGCCAAAGATAAGGGCAAAGCAACACTGACAGAAGAGCCCAGGAAAAAGAAGTCATTGCCTAAGCCTACAGAAAAATTAATGAAAAGCACGTTTGATACCTTTCAAACTCCAAAGCCTGAAGAAGTTGACTGGGCATATGGATTGAAGCCTCTGTCAGACATTCTTCTAACTGGTAGAGCTGCAGAAGTTGTTCAAAAGATGGAGAGTCTCAGAAGACAAGTACCACAACCTGTCCAACACATGAAGAGATGGAAGAAGTGGTATACAAATATCTCTATAAACAATCCTTTCAGACCAATCATCCTACAGATCATGTGACAGATCCAAGGATCAGAGAAGAATTTGAGAACATCTTCACAAGAACAAAGCCAAGAACCAAAGCAGATGTCTTCTCAATCTCAAAGGTCAAAAAGGTAATCTTCTGCAAATTCTCCTTTACAAGAACCTATCAAAGGGTCAGGTACAATCTTTACAAAGTCAGAAGAGAAGATCGCTGATGCTGACCTAAGAAATATCAATCCTTATGATCTACCTGATCTTCTGCAATGGACAAAGGACAACTACAACACAAGGGCAAACACCAGAGCCTATCAAGTGTTGAGAAAAGCGATGAGGGAAAAGCTTCTGCTCTACAGCATGATAGATTTCCAGCTGGGAAAGGATCTTGGTCTCAAACATCTGGATTTACGACCACCAGAGGATCGCTGCCCACTGGACACCGTACCTAACTCAATCATCACAGAACCACGGTTTGGGTTAGTATTTCAAAACCCACAAGGCGAAGTTAAACTGTTTGTATGCATGGACTGTCAGAAGTACGCAACTAGTACTCTGAACAAATTCAAAACAAGCCTTGTAAAATACAGAGGTACAGAGAAAATGGATAGAGATGTTGCAGATACTTTCATCAGAGAGATTGATGCCACAATCCGCCTAAGAGAACTCTGCATCAGTTTCTACAAAGAGATCAGAAGAGTCGGAAGAGACAACAGAAGCTACAACGATTTCAAAGATGCCAAAATCTGATTCTCAAACCTCAAATCTCTGCAAACCAAGTCAAAGTTTATCTTTCATTGTACTCAAATGTAAAATGCCTCTGGCATATTTCTAAATGAAATAACTTTCGAGGTATTGTTTAACCTCTGTCTTATCTAACTTAGCCTAACTTAACTCAAGTTCAAATTTTTTATTTTTCACTACTTAGGGGGAGATTAATAGCTTCAATCTTCCTAATCATAGAAGTATTTAGAAGTAGTGAAAAATAGGCTAAGTGAAGAAAGCCTCTTACAGAGGCTCTGCCGGACTTATCGAGGGCTCAAGATCAAGAATCTACAGAAGCTAAAGAGGCGCGCTACAGAAGCTCTATCATACGCACAAAGGAGACCAATATCTCGGAATCCGGTGAAGACTGCTCCACAGAGGACCAGACCGCAGAACCTCTGTAACTCATTACAGAGCCTCTGTGGTCCTCACTGAAAGACTTCAAAGATATTTATAATATCTTACTACTGTTACAGGACCCGTTCATCAACTTGCATGGTAGCATGCCCTGTCCAACGTCGACGTGTCAAACTCTGATTGGACTCAGTAGGGCTTAGTACATAATAGACGTCTGCTGCATTAAATGCAATACAACACGTCTTACTGTTCATGCCGTTCTTGCAACTGTTCACGACATCCGTTCAACTATTCATCAGTACCGTCTGAATAGTAGCATATGCTTTATGGTCCCCTTTAGAGTAATATATAAGGAAGACTCATGTTGAGTTCTTCCTTAATCATCAATCAATCTCATAAATCGACCATCATAAGAACACAAAAAGCTTATTCACCTTAAGAGTCATATCTATTTTGAAGCTTTTCTTACTCATTGTTCTTAAATCTGTTCTTAATATATATTCAATAAACTTTGAAATATTATTTCCTGTTCATTGTTTATTTATATTTTGGTCTAAATCTATCAAACTTGTCTGTTAGTTCTTCAAATACGCTTCCGCATCAAACATTAACTTGAACTAATAGATCCGATAATCTTGTTTAAAGCAAAACGGGAACCAACAACAATTTTTCAGAGATTGATGTGCTTCCTAGTTCAAACAAATGGACAAAAGACCATCATATTCATCAAGTGATAGGAGATCCATCAGTAGGAGTTAAGACAAGATCAGCAACAGCAAATGAGGCAATGTTTGTAGGATTTTTAAGTATGATTGAACCTAAGAAAGCCAATGAATCCCTAGAGGATCCAGATTGGTTTTTAGCAATGCAAGATGAATTGCTACAGTTTGAAAGAAACAAAGTCTGGAGACTTGTTCCAAAACCTGAAGGAAAATCTATAATTGGAACAAAATGGGTATTCAGAAACAATAAAGATGAATCAGGTGTTGTAGTCAGAAACAAGGCTAGGTTGGTTGCAAAGGGATATTCTCAACAAGAAGGAATAGACTATGATGAGACATTTGCACCTGTAGCAATAATAGAAACAATCAGAATATTCTTGGCATATGCTGCACACAAGAACTTCAAAGTGTACCAAATGGATGTCAAATCAGCTTTTTTGAATGGTATACTTAATGAAGAGGTTTATGTCTATCAACCAGAATATTTTGTTGATCCTGAGTTTCCAGATCATGATTATGTTTTAGATAAAGCATTGTATGGTCTGAAACAAACACCAAGAGCCTGGTATGACACTCTAACTCAACATTTATTAAAATCTGGCTTCAAGAAAGGTAAAATTGACACTACTTTGTATCTAAAGAAAAAAGGTGATGATTTGATCTTGATTCAGATGTATGTAGATGATATCATATTTGGTTCTACAAGTGCAGAGTTGTGTAATGAATTCTCAAAAGTCATGGAATCAGAATTTGAAATGAGCATGATGGGAGAATTGAATTTTTTCCTTGGTTTTCAAGTAAAACAATTGTCAAATGGAATTTTTATAAATCAAGGAACATATGTAAAAGATATTTTGAAAAAGTTTAAGATGTCTGATTGTGCTGCTATGAGAACACCAATGTCAACAAATATCAAGTTAGATGCTGACCTCTCTGGAGTTTCAGTAGATAACAAGGTTTATAGGGGCATGATTAGATCCTTGCTTTATCTGACTTCAAGTAGGCCAGATATCATGTTTGCTACATGTTTATGTGCTAGATTTCAATTTAATCCAAAAGAATCTCATTTGCTAGTTGTTAAAAGGATCTTAAGATATCTTAAAGGTTCAACTGATTTGGGCCTTTGGTATCCAAAAGAAACTGATTTCAAACTAATTGGTTTTACTGATGCTGATCATGCAGGAAGCAGGTTGGACAGGAAAAGTACTTCTGGTGCTTGTCACTTTTTGGGAGACAAGATAGTGAGTTGGGCTTCAAAGAAGCAAAATTGTGTCTCCACATCAACTGCTGAAGCAGAATATGTAGCTGCTGCTGCTTGCTGTTCCCAAACTCTGTGGATGAGAACACAACTCATGGATTATGGATATCAACTCAACAAAATTCCCATATAATGTGATTCAGAAAGTGCCATTGCTATTACTCAGAATCCTGTTCAACACTCAAAGACCAAGCATATTGATGTAAGGTATCATTTTATTAAGGACAATGTGGAAAAGGGAACTATAGAAATGCACTTTGTGCATACAAAGTATCAATTGGCTGACTTATTCACAAAAGGTTTACTTTTCTCATATGTAAAATAGGAATGCTTAATCTGACTAATTGATGATATTTGTTATTTATCATAAATGAGTAGTGTACTCAGAACTCTGACTCTCTTGTGTAGAATTCTGACTCTTGAGTTCAGAACTTCTGAGACTTTGAGTTCAGAACTTCTGAGTCAGTACTTCAGAAATCAGACTTCAAAATTTCAGAACTCATTTCTGAGAAGTACGAATGTTTCAATTTTGTTGATTATATGTTTTCTATGATATTTTCTTTCATATTCCTTATGTTCAATATGTGTTTAAGTATATGCTTAAGTCAAAGGGGAGCATTGATATCTTTCAGAAATCATTCTAAGGTGCTTATAAGGTTTGTATTTTCGTTCTTATCACTAATCATTCTAAGGGGAACAAGCTTTCAATGATAAAATAATTCTTCACTTGTTCAAACTACTTCTGAATCCTTAAAAAGATTTTCAAGGTCAGATGTTAGATTTTAAATGATTTTCAAAAATATCAAATCATCAAAAGATGGACAGAATTTTGATGATAAAATAATTTTCTATCTGTTCAAACTACTTCTGGATGATTAAATGTTTTATATAATCAGAAGTTGAGATTTAAATGAATTTTGGATCTAAGGGAATTTTCTTCTGAACTGTGTAATCAGAACTTCTGAGTATGCATTATCAGAACTCTGAGCGTGTTATTCAGAACTTTTAACTTGTGTTAATTTCTATCAAGTAACACGTGTCAGCTTCTTATTCAATTGATGATGCCACGTTTCATTTAATGTCTTTTGTGGTACTTCACAGTGTTCGAATCCGTTATAACTCTGACAAAAAGCAACTTTTCACCGTTTGAAACCTTTCAGCTTCGCGGATTTTAAATAGACCTTGAAATCCCTCTTTCAAATTTATTCGAATTCCAAGAGTGAAAAGTGAGATACTCATAAATCCAGAGTTCTTCGATTCTGTTTTCTTTCAAAATTCCACATTACAATCATGTCTGGGTCGAGAAGAAGTAAACCTGTATCATTACACTCTTCGAAAACATTGATGGAATCGGATTCAAATGATGATGATGAAGGTCGTATGCCAGAAAATAGAGCCGTAGAAGAAGGGGTTTTAGGTGAGAACATTGTTTTAGTAGGAAATGATGGGGGGAATGCAAGGGATGAGGAAATGGCAGAATCTGAAGGAAACGCAGATGGGGGAAATGAAAATATACAACATGAACAGAGTGCGGTCAGGTCTGTAATGTCTGGAAGATCAAATTCGTTGGAGAGAGTTGTACCTGAGAGTGAGTATTTGGATTTGATTGAAAACAACTGTGTGTTAGTGCTTGATGAAACTAGGTTCAAGGAAGAACATAGGATAATCATAGAGTTGCTGAAGTATCATCCTTTCAAGAAGTGGTTTACAATGAAGAAATTTGTTCCTGTACAATATATACAACGGTGGTGGAAGCGTTTCGAGTTACAAGGTAACAAATTTGTATCTGAAATAGGGGGAGTTACTGTAACTTTGACTGTACAGTTTATGAGAACAATGCTGAGGCTACCAGAAAAGGATGATTTACAGGGGAGATCAGATTTTGAAGATTCTCCATTGACAGAGGAATTAATAGTTGAATTCAGAAGATTAGGGTACAATGATGAATTGAAGAATCTAAGCTTATTCAGATGGAACAAATTGCCACCAATCTGGGCATGTTTCTTCAATATAATCAACAAGTGCTTTCTGGGAAGAAGAGTTCTCTAGATCAAGGTTTAAGGCAAATTTTGCAGATCTTTCATCGGTTAGTGAAGAATAGGTATTATGATTATGCTTCTATTCTATGGGAAGATATGAAGAATACTTTTGAGAGGAATCAGAAGGTAAAAGAAGGGAAAACAAAGGATAAGATACTTACATATATACCTTATCAGAGGTATTGGCAGTTGGTAAGCTGGTATGCAATGGATCAAGATAGAAACATTCCAAGAAGATCAAATGAGGAGAATGGGCCAATCTTCTACATGGGTAAAATGATTTCTTCCAAGGTCACTTAGGTAATATATTCCAAATCACAGACCTCTTCCAAGGTCACTTAGGTAATATATTCCAGGGAACAGTGAGACATTAAAAGCTTATTGCACCTATATGTGATTTGAACAACCTCATATCCCTACCCATGAGGACAACCCTGAGAGGAGAGGTGAGGGGTCTAATGCAGTTAAATAAGGAGAGAATGTTCAGGAGGGAGAACATTCTAAGAGAATTGAGAGGGAAAACTCAGAGAGATTGGTTAGAATGGAAAGGGAAAAACAGAAAGAGAGAGGTGAGGATGAGAGAATGTTAACAGAATTAGAAACAGAAATAGATAATTCTGATCCAGCCGAATTAATCCGGGCAACCACATCTACTATTGGTTCACAACCCTTGGTGACCAATATTGAAGAAAACACCATGGCGCCCGTGGTGGAACTTGAACAACCCATCCCTAGCCACTCAGAAGCATTCAAAGATGCTACTGTTTTAATTTAAACAGGGGAACCATCCCAAACTCATTTGGAGGGAGGCGATAAATCCCAAAATTTTCTTCAACACTTAGAGTCTGGATTACACGGTAACATTCAATTTGAGCCAGAAATTCCTTTGAACACTTGCACATCACAAGAATTTCGTATTCCTGTATCAACATCCATAGACATTCCTATTATTGGTTGTCAAGGATTGGATGGAAGTCCTGGTGAAGTGAACATCTTAAAAGCTTCATTACACAGTGCATCTATTGTACATGGTGACTTTGTGACACCTACAGGCCATGAGTTCTTTGAACACATGAAAACTGGGTCATTTGTTGATCCAGGTTCACAGTTAGACTCTTCTGAATTTGAAAAGATTCAGAAACAAAATCATGATCTTGGAGAGAAAGTTGAGAAGTTGGAAAGTGCAGTTGATTCTTTGAAAAATGAGGTAAAGGAGCTCAAAATTATGTTGGAAGGCAAAGCAAAGTCTGTTGAATCAAAGGTAGATACAGTGAAAGAATCATTGGAATCTCACAAAAAGGAGATCAAGGATAATCTGTCAGAATTTCAAAAGGAGTTATTAAAGAATATGAATGATATGAAATCATATTTGTTGCAAGCTTTTAGTTCGCATCTGGCAATTGTGACAAAGCCTCTAGCCATTATGCATGTATCTGTTGCAGAACCTGAATCAAAATCTACTCAGTCCTTTGTGACAAATTTGGCTGTTGTTGAAGAATCAGCAGAAGTTGAGAAGTTAGTGGGGCTTCAGACAATAAGTTCAGACACTGAGGAAGATATGGAAAGTGAGAATGTGGGAAATGAAAATTATGATAAAACAGAGAAATTGGAGTTAAACACTGAGGTGGAGGTGAATTCTGATGAGACTGAAGTACTTGTGGCAGATGATATAATCATGGCTGATCAAAATGTTAAGGCAGTGAGTATTTTTGGATCTGATGAAGTTACTTTGAATGATGAAAATGTTATGGCGGAAGAGGAAATGATGACTGATTCTTCTGAAGAAAGTTATGAGATAAGTATGGCAAATGTTTCTGAAGAAAGCTTAGTGGGAAGATCTGAGGTGAGTACATGCTTAGTGATTGTTCCTTATACCAAAGGTGAGCTCTTTAACTCTGAGATGGAAGAAAGAAGGTTGAATGAGGTCTTGTTAAGGAGAATGCATAGTGAAATGGTTAAAGCTCTTAATGTTCAGAAAGTTCAAAAGATTATCAAAATGGTAAGGCCTATTGACTTGTTGGGAGAAGAGGATCACTCAGTTGGATACTCAAGCAAATTTCAAGATGATTTTGAACTTCATTTTTTGGATGAGTTGAATGTACTTAATGGAGAATATGAAAGAGATGAAAACTACTTCATGCCTTTGGAGTATGTGTATTAAAGACCCATTGTGATTCCAAGATTTGAATTACCAGTGCTAGAAGAACATTTTTGTGATTTCATCATTAATCAGAGTGACACTCCTCTGGCTAAACATTTTTTTAGAGATATTTTTCCAGAAGAAACATATGAGAATCTTTACTGCACAGAAGGTGAATATGTTGACTTGGAGAATTTTATTGATGGCTTTATGGATGAAAGATTACAGATGATTTATGTGGAAGCTTCAAATAGACTGAGAAAACCTGATGAAAGGTTACATGTTCAGAAAAGAATAGAAAAGTTACTGATGTTAAAAACTGAAGAGTTTGATGGCTTGAAATATATCAGTATGGAAGTTCTGAAGGAAGGGAATCTGAAAGTAATTATGACAAGTTTTGACTTCCATAGATTGTTTTTGGATGATCAAATTTTATTGGTGAAATTCTTTGCTCGCACAGAAGAAACATGGGTAGAACTTGAGTGCAGAAGAATTCTGGGGATCTATGTCAGAAATATGCATGTGTATGACTTTCAGTTGGCAATAGAATCAAGAAAAGACAAGTGCAATCTAAGTTGTCCAGTCAGATATCCAGTACATAACATCAGTTCTCGTGGGTATGTAAATGAAGGAATAGAGAATGAAGGGTTCATCTACAAAGATACTGAAAGACTTATGTTTTTCAAGCTGAATGATCTTGTGAAATACAGTGATGCTACACTGCAATGGTTATTGGAAGAAATGGAAAAGATTTTTAAAGATCAGAGAGCAATACTGAAGGAAAAATGTATAAGACAAATCAAAGAAAGATTGGATCTCAGAACCAGAATAAACGAATGCAGTGAATGGATGTTGTCAGAAGAAAATCCAAAGAAGTTGTTACATATAGACTTTGTTTTTCCTGCTGAGTATGAGGTAAATGGGGTTTATTCAGATGAGGTTGAGAGAGATATTCCAGATGTGTTGTCTTCACAAGATGTTCAAATGCAAGATGCAGATCAACCAGAAAAATCTGAGGCTAATGAAGAAGAAATACCTGTTGATGTCAATGGTATTTTTCTGGAATATGATCTACCTAATTTCTTTCAACCAAGAGAAGTTACCTTTCTAAGTGTGTATCATCGCAAGCCAGAATTCTCTCAATGGCTTCTTGGAGAAATGTCAAGATGCTTAGGAAAACCAAAACAAGCAGTATATTCAGATTTCTTGATTACTAGAATAAGAAAATTGATTGTCAAGAAATACAAGAAGCACGAGTATTATGCATTTGAGGTTCTGAGAGAAGATGGAAAAGTTTATTATTTACTGAGGCTGATTTTGACAAGATTTCAGTAACAGATTTCTACAGGCTGTACAGTCTTTTGGCAAATAAAGACTGTAGTAAATATAAAAAGGAGAGATGAGCATTGGTTGTGGTAAGAGATGCTATGTTTTATATTCCGAGATGGTATGTATATACATATTTCCAAATTGCTCTGTATTTACAAAGACCATGTGTATATCTCTACAAACCAAATAATGATCATGAGCAACTGAAGGTTCTGAAGAGTGGAAACATTGAATAATGGCCAGAGTTGGGAGTTTTCTTGAAAAACAACAAAAGAGAAAACATCTTCTTTAGACCATATGAAGTGGCAAAATATTGTTCTGGAACTCTGAGATTCATCAAACACGGCCTGGAGAAAAAGATACAAAAAGGAAAACAAATTGAAGAGATACAAGAGATCATAGAAAAGATTGACAGAAGACTTACTCTGAGAAATGTACTTGTTCTGAAAATTGTGCCTGTGTTAAAAGAACTTGACGATGAAAAGTACAAGCTTATTTGACAAAAAGGGGGAGATTGTTAGATCTGAAGTTTTGTCAAAAAGTCAAGTATTAAGATCTGGACAGAAGACTCACAGTTCTGAGTAAGAAGACTCAAAAGTTCTGATTGGAGAATCTCGAAAAGATTACAAGTATGAAAGTCTGAGTTGAAGGTTCGGAGTTCTGAGTAGGAGACTCAGAACTTCTGAAGATGAAGAAAATGTCTAAGTGCTTGATGGAAGTTCTGATGTACTTAATCAGAAGATTGTTCAAAAGTTCTGAACATGTTGTCCAGAACTTAGGTCTTAGATATTTTCAGTTATATTCTGTTACACCATAGAACACGTGTATATGTTCTATTGGTTTGTCATACATATGTACTGTAGCTTTAGACTTTCCTTACAGTATATATAGAAGTTAGCACTGTTAAGCTAACTAACGTTTCACAGATATCTTTGTATTCACTTTTGTAATCTTAGAGAGATTCTCTCTCTAGATCTGTAATTTGTTCTTGATTGAATACAAGTTTGTTTGATCCAATTCTCTATTTGTTTGTTCCTAATTGTTCATAATTGATTGTAAGATTGAATCCTGGTTTCTAACATGTGGTATCAGAGCAAGTCACGGGTTTAAATCCCATGGAGTGCATTATAATGCCAAAGGCAAGCTGTGCATCCAAGAGTGATGGCAGATGCTGGGGGGGGGGGGGGGGGATTGTTGGGTCATTGACCAGCATCTCCGTAAATCGAAATGTGGCGATGCCTGCTACGCTATATGTAAATAAGTTGCGCCTTCTCCACCAGCAATTGCTTTTGGCGTAGTGGTAAGCGCTTCGATCCTAACAGCTTTTGTCTGCATGATAGACTCTGAAAAGAAACTATCGGCAGAGGCACCTGAGTTCAAGCCTACTTCTTCAGAAGAAAAACTTAAACATATTTCTAAAAAAGAGTTGATAGAAATTGGGAAAAACAACTTTTATGAAAACTTCTGTACATCCTCTGTCAAACAAAAACTCTCTGAGGAAATCTTGATAGATATTTCTGTTGACTTGGAAGATAGCCCCAAAGAAAAGGAAGAAAGTGAGAATGGCACATGTTCTGAAAGTCCAGCCTCTGTCGACAGAGATCTAAGTGACTCAACCTCTGTATATGAGGACGATTCATCCTCTGACGAATCTGAGACTTACTCAAATAAGTCAGAGATAGTACCTTGTGATCCAGAGGGTTTTAAGCTACCCTCTGGAATTCTTAACAGAACTATTCCACCCAAGGAGAAAATCACAAGTATTCCTATCTATCCAAACTTTTTGGACATGTGTATACAAGCCAAAACCTCTCTTGAGCTTGAGAAAATCAAACAAAAGAAAATGTCTTCTCAAAATCCAACAAGTTCTTGAACTACAAAACTCTTAAGGCCTTTTAAAGAAAAACTAACTTGGCAACAGAAGGGTAAGTGGGTTGAAAATAACAAATCTTTTTCTTCTGTGACCGTGAAACCTACAGAAGTTCACCACAGAGGAAGGGGTCCACAGAAGGCTACTCTCCCAAGAGGATTTTCAAAACAACAATCTAGTCTACATAGGTCTTCTTGTTATAGGAAGTCAGATGTTAGGGTAGATTGTAAAAATAAATCCTATGTACCCCTATTTAGTGTTTTCAATGAAAAGTTCAAGCAAATTACATCGCATATCAATTATTGTCATTGCTTTGATCTCATGTATCAATTGAATCAACACTTCTCAAGCCCGCACTGTTTCCTCTCTTTGCCCAAAAAAAATGCTAAATTCAAGGGAAAGAAGAAACAAAATGGTTCTTCAACAGAAGTTAAAACCAAACCCAGGGATGCTAAGGCAACCTTAAAGACATCTGACAAAAAGGGACCCATTTGGATATGGGTACCTAAAAATCTCTGATTGTTTTACAGAAGCAGTATGTGCCGATCTGGTATCTTGACTCCGAGTGCTCGCGGCACATGACTGGCGACAAAGGTCTATTATTCTCCTACAAAGACAAACTCGATGGAGGATCTGTAACCTTTGGCGACAACAAGAAGGGATATATTAAAGGCTACGGAGTCATCAAAAAGAAGAACATATCAGTATGCAAAGTTGCATATGTGGATGGCCTAAAGCACAATCTTTTAAGTGTTAGCCAACTCCGTGATACTGGTTTCGACGTTATGTTCAAAAGAACTTTTTGCTCTCTGCAAGGAGAAGATACCGGAGTCGAACTTCTGCGGGCTGAACGAAGAGGATATCTATATATTATGAACTGTAGTGTCAAGAACAAAGAAGACAAGCTCTGCTTTGTTGCTTGTAAAAACGAAGAAGCCTGGTTATGGCACAACAGGTTCTGCCATCTGACAAGCTTGTGAATCTTGATCTTGTTAAAGGTCTATCGAATGTTAAATTCAGTAAAGATCATCTGTGCTCAGCATGTGAAATGGGTAAGCTCAAGAGAGCTTCCCACAAAGGCAAGACTGATGTGTCTTGTTCTAGGACTCTCTACATGCTTCACGTTGACCTCTGCGGTCCAATCGCTATGCCGAGCCTAGGAGGCAAGAAATACATACTAGTGGTGATCGATGAATACTCAAGATACACATGGGTAGAATTCGTCAGAAAGAAATCAGATGTTCCTAACATTCTGATAAACCTAATGAAAAGGATCCAGGTTCTGTACGAGTGCAAAATTCATAAGTTGAGAAGCGACAATGGCACAGAATTCAAAAACTCTGTCAATGAATCCTACCTCACAAAAGAAGGCATCTCCCAGAATTTCTATGCAGCACGCACTCCACAACAGAATGGCGTAGTTGAACGAAAGAACCGAACGCTTGTGGAGGCTGCCAGAACTATGCTAACAGCATCTGGATTGCCGATTTCTTTCTGGGTAGAAGCTATATCAATAGCATGCTATACCCAAAATAGATCATCCATAGTCAAAAGGCACATCAAGACTCCTTATCAATTGATCAATCAGAGGCGACCCAACATCAAGTTCTTCCATGTATTTGGATGCAAGTGCTTCGTTCTAAACGACAGAGAAGCCAGAGGAAAGTTCAATGTGAAAGCGGATGAAGGAAAGTTCATAGGATACTCTGCCACTTCAAAGGCTTACAGAGTGTATCTTCTGCGGTCTCGATCTATTGTGGAAAGCATAAATGTCTCTTTTGACGATTCCTTTCAAAAGACTTCTGAACAAATCAGTTCAGAACTCGGTTTGAAAAAGGAATCCTCTGGCATCTCAAAGACAAGAGAAGCAGACCTAAATCTGCTATTTGAAGAGATGTTCCACGACGATATCGATCCCTCTGCTGGAGCCATCAGAGCCTCTGGAGAATCATCTTCTGTAAACAGACTGAGTCAGGTATATCTCTAACTGGTCCATTAAATACTTCATCCTCTTCTGTGAATCATGCAGATGCTAATGCTGAGGGGGAGCGAACAGAAGATGACACAAACAAAGATACAACAACAGAGGCACTGGAAATACCAACTCCAGCCACAACAGAGGAACCGATACCAAAGGAAATGAGGATTCAGTCTCCATCGCATAAGAGGAATCAATTCCAACTCTTATCCCAATACTTCCACAAGATGAAGAACCAAGCTCTAGCACAGAAGTACCATCCACAACAGAGGTAGCACCATAACCACAGTGTGCAACCACCGAAGTTCAACTTGATGATGCAAATGACCATCTTCTAAGAACAACACAATGGACGAGGAGCCATCCTCCGAGCCTAATAATCGGCGATCCTTCTGAGAAAGTCAAGACAAGATCAGCCACTGCTAACTTTTGTTTCTTTATAAATTTTATCAGTATGATCGAGCCAAAACGTATTTCTGAAGCCCTAAATGATCCAAACTGGGTAGATGCTATGCAAGAAGAGCTTCTACAGTTTGAGAGGAACAAGGTATGGACCCTAGTTCCTTTGCCAAAGGGGAAACAAGCAATAGGGACTAAATGGGTCTTCAGAAACAAGAAGGATGAGGACGGGATGGTCATTAGAAATAAAGCGAGATTGGTGGCCAAGGGATATCGCCAAGAAGAAGGCATTGATTACGATGAAACTTTTGCCCATGTCTCACGACTCGAAGCAATAAGAATCTTCTTAGCCTTCGCAGCCTACAGAGGTTTCAAAGTCTTTCAAATGGATGTAAAATCTTCCTTTCTAAATGATGAAATCCAAGAAGAAGTCTATGTCCAGCACAGCCACCAGGGTTTAAAAGTGCGAAGTACCCAAATCATGTTTACTTTCTCGACAAAGATCTGTATGGACTGAAACAGGCTCCAATAGCATTGTACGAACGCCTTTCAACCTTTCTTCTCGTAAATAATTTCGAAAGAGGTAGAACTGATAATACTTTGTTTTATAAAAGAAAAGGTGATGAGATTCTGCTTGTACATATCTATGTGAACGATATTATTTTTGGGTCTACAAATGCAAAACACGGCACTGATTTTGAAAAACTCATGCAGAGTGAGTTTGAGATGAGTCTGATGGGAGAACTAAACTTCTTCCTAGGACTACAAGTCAAACAATCATCAGAGGGAATTTTTATAAATCAAGCTAAATATGTCTCTGACATTCTTTCGAAATTTAATATCTCTGATGCCTCTGTCATGAAGACCCCCATGTCAACTGGAAATAAGTTACACTCAGATCCAAGTGGAAAATCTGTAGAGTGAAAGCTCTACAGAGGCATGATTGGCTCACTTTTATACTTAACCGCGAGTAGACCTGATATAATGTTTGTCACATGCCTCTGTGCAAGGTATCAAGCTAATCCAAAAGAATCACATCTTCTTGCTGTAAAGAGGATCTTCAGATACCTAAAGGGAACCAAAAATCTTGGCCTCTGGTATCCGAAGAACTCTGGTTTTAATCTAACGGCTTACTCAGATTCTGATTACGGAGGATGCAAACTTGACCGAAAAAGCACCTCTGGGAGTTGTCAATTCCTGGGTGGTAAACTAGTCAGTTGAACTTCAAAGAAGCAGAACTGTGTATCAACATCTACGGCAGAAGCTGAATATGTTGTTGTTGCTAGCTGTTGCTCCAAAGTTTTGTGGATGCGAACTCAGCTAAAGGACTACGGTCACAATATCTACAAGATACCCATCCTCTGTGATTCCAAAAGTGCCATAGCGATTTCAGCAAATCCTGTATATCATTCAAAAACAAAGCATATCGACATCTGTTACCACTTTTTGAAACATCATGTTGAACAAGGAACAATTGAGATGTACTTCGTGAACACTGAATACCAGCTTGCTGACCTATTCACCAAGGCACTTGATGAGAAAAGATTCATTTTCTTGGTGGGTAAGTTGGGTATGATAAACATGAGTTGACCTCTGTAAGTAAGACGTGATCCTCTTGTATATATATGTATATATTTAAATTCTTTTGCATTTAAATTCTTAGTCACCAAAAGTATGTGCCCAACAGAGCCTCTGTGGGAATTCTCAGAACCTCTGACAATCTCCACAGAGCCTCTGGTGAGTTTGACCTATGTTCTATGCATTACTTATCTTATTTGATCCAAGCATAGGTCAAGGGGGAGCAGAAGGAGACCTTGAATTAATCCACAGAAGTTGATAATTCAAGGGGGAGCCAAAGAGGAGAAGTGATCAACCATATCCACAGAAGTCAGGTAGTTTGCCGAGCAAAGGAGAACCAAAGGAAGAATGTCTCGCACAAAACCTTTTTCCAAAACGGTTTTCTATGACATCATCTTCCAAATATGTCCTAAAATAGTGTTTAAAACAATGAAAACTATGGATGATCAAAAACTTTCATAAATCTTTAGTTATTAGAAATTTACACTCATAGAGCCTCTGCTGGCTTCAACAGAGCCTCAAAGCCTCTGTGAATACAAATTATGCACTAGAGATCTATCGATCCTCTCCAATGTATTTTCAAACATTTCTGGTAAAGGTGCAAGCATAAGAGGAGGTGAAGAGTAGGTTTCAGATCACAGAGCTCATTCCACTACAGAGCCTCTGTTGATTCTGACACTTGACACTTTATGGAATTTCTGTAACATACGGGTTACTTCTGCGAGTGACAGACATCTACAAGTAGAAATGCCCACGCGCCAAGCATTAATGGGCCGTACACGACGTCTAATTGTGTTCTGACACTTCTGACGTGGCAAACTTTCATTGGACGTGCATGCCACACGTTCGTCTGGAACTTGAGCCCAGCTGTAAAACTCAAGTTCGGACCCTAAATGTAAATTGAATTCACTTTTAACAGTGGAATTCTATCCGTTTTCTACCCCACTATATAACCCCGTTCACCTCATTTCCCATTCATGTTATGAATTTACTGATATCTTCTTCTCCGGCGAACATTGCAAACCTGCAACTTCTACTTTATATTCACATTCTCGAAGATTAAAGCAATGGCTTCAACCTCAAACACTTCGGCGAACTCCCCAACCCATTCAGGGCACTCACAGAACCCGAACATGGCCGGAAATATAAAACAAGACAACTCAGGAGAGTCAGTGGCCTTTACTCCGACAACCCACCTTCAAAACTTTCTGGAACATGAGCACTTTCAACGTGTTCTTCCCTTGAAACCCAATAATCATTTCCTCGTTCCCTCAAGAACTACATTTGGGGAAGAACATGTCATTCTCATGAACATTCTGGAAAACCACTATCTGTTCCCTCTGCTAACCAGGAATGTTAAAGGGATTCCTGCCAGATACCTCTACCAATTATGGCAGAGCTGCTTCTATGACCAAGACACCGGACAAATTAAAGGCTACATATCCCAAACTGGCCATTCAGACTACATGGAAATAAAGTTCAATAGAACCATGTTTTCTCTTGAATTCGGCCTACCTACAAGGGGACTTCTTGGCATAAAGAAGTATGCAGAGGAACCTTCAGATGCAGAACTCTGTGAGTTTGCAGAGTGGTTGGGCTACAATACAAAGTTAAAGAAGAAGAATGACTTCAGAAGAAAAAGGTTCCCACCTCTGTGGAATACCCTTTTCTCCAACCTAAATAGGTGCCTGACTGGAAAGATTGGCAGCCCAGACCAAACATCTCACAAGATAATGGCAATCATGTACGGGGTGTACTATGATCTGCCTCTGGACTATGGGACCCTTACGATGCAGGAGATAGTTAACACCATAGATCACAGAGTATCCACACAGAGGGCAAAGGGACCCTCAAGCAATTATCTTCCCCCACTACAAATTCAGAGAATTCTAGGTGTACTTCTGGAACCCCTGATTCAATTAGAAAAATGGCAAATGGATGGACCAGTCGTTAAAACCTACCCTGTGGCAAAGAATACCCCAACAGAACATGAGGCTGTGTACAACTTCTACAGACCTCTACCAACCAAACTTTTGGCATATGCAAGCGACGAAGACATTAAGATAGCATATATACGCGATCACAGGACTCTTGAACCAAGTCCAGTGACACCCCCGCGTCTAGGAGCCTCTATAAGTGACCAGGTAGTAGAGAGAATGAGCGATGAGGAGTGGGTAGCGGCCTATGCAAAACACCAAGAAGTACAGGAAAAATTCCATCTTCAGAGAATCCACCTAGACACCTCTGCTTCAAAGGGTAAAACCTCTGCCACCTCCTCCAAACCAAAGAAGGCAACCAAGGCAAAGAAAACTACTGAGGGTACCTCTTCCAGTGCTGCACAGACTCAACAATCTCCACCACATAAAACCATGGTTGGATCTTCTACACCCCCTCCTCCTCCTAAAGACAAGAAGAAGAAAAAAAATACAAGTCTTCTGAGGAGGGTGCCCCCAAACCAAAAAGAAAGAAAAGCAAGACGAAAACCAAGAAGCCTCATACTCCTCTGCAAAACCATCGCAGAGGAAACTGAAATGGTCGAAGAAACTCGTGAACAAACTCTGCAATCCCCAACTCCTATCAAGTATGCAGATCAAAGTGACTTCTCTGCTTTTCACCAAAGTCCTGATATTGCATACTCTCTAGACACCTCTGCCTGGAACGCAGAAGACCTTTCAAATCAATCAACAGAAGCACCAGACTTCAGAATCTCTGAAATTGATTTTGACTTGGAGGAAGATGACCGAACTCCTGTGGATATTCAGGGAAAGACACCATAAGTCTTACTAAACCCCTTCCTCCATCCCGGATACGATGTATTACGAAAGAGTCCAGAAGAAGTGGTAGCCACAGAGGAAATGGTTGATTTTGATGAGATAGAAACTAGCAGAGAAACCGTTAGGTTATGGTGTATGACAGAGGCTGAGGCCCAAAAAGATGCCGAAGTTGGAAGAGGCACACAATCCCAACTAACTCCCAGTGCAACCCACATTTCTATTACCGTCAGTCTAGTGGCAGAAGGTAATATTGAACAAGAGCAGCACGGCCCGATCCCAACCCAAACTGACCGGGTAGAGGAAACTCTTTATACCTCTGTGCCATTAGAAACTGGGGAAACCATTCCAAGGGAGTCCTCTCCAAAGGACTCACCTTTAGTTCGTGATCCCTCGCCCCGGATCACATCTGACATCCCTGCAGAGGAATTTGTTTCCTCTGCCACGCGCATACACGTAAGTCCAACCAGCTCTTCAGAGGAGCCTAGAGTGCACAAAGACGAAGGGACTCTAGACAAGTCCCCAAGTCAACCTAAGGATATTCCTGTACCCATCTCTGGAGTGGATCAGGACAATGTTCTTACCAGAACTTCTGTAGAGCATGAGGCCTCAAAAACCTCTGCTCAAGGATCAGAAGAAAATCCTTCCACCCTCAACATCAACACAGGGATGACAGAAGGTGTCCCAGGAACAGGGACTCACTCTGGGGATGCATGTGTTCCCCCAGAGGTTACACCTAGTTCACAAGTTTCAAGGGATGAGTTCCAAACCCTTGTTACCTCTGTGGACAACACATTGAAAGAGTTGAAAAGCTCTTTTGATTCTTTTGCAGATACCACTTCCAGGGCCCTTACTGATCTGAACACCAAAATGGACAACTTGTCCATAGAGGTGAGAAATGCCTGCACCCAAATAAACGCAACTGCAACAACCTCTGCTACCAAGGAGAAACCCAACAGAAGACACAGAGGCAACAACCACCTCTATGGAAACAACCCCTGAAGAAATCCCAATCCAAACCCAAGTACCTGAAACCACTGAAGATCAACAACAGCAACAAGCCACAGAGGCAACACCCATCTCTGTGGAAAAAACCTCTATACCTATAGAAGATCTACCATCTCGAACCCCCAAACAAACTGAACAGTTTTAAATCCTGACATCTTCTGAAGAAGGCCAACCAACCCCCACACATAAACAAACAGAAGACAAATCTCCTTCTCCAACACCAAAAACACCAGAAGAACCCAAGTTACCATCCCCCACACCAGAAGCTGAAAAGACAAAATCCCCATCACCTAAACCCAAACCAACAGAACAACTCAAAACCAGAGCCAAGACCGTTGTTCATAAAAGAAATTATTTGAGCAAGTCTACAGAAGCCTCACCAACCAAACCTCAAACTAAACCCACATCACCAATTAAGACCTCAGAAACACAAGTGCCAAAATTAACAGAGGCAACCCCCACAAAACCTGCAGAAGAACCTCCATCTAAGCCCTAAGAAACTTCAAAGACAAACCCTACAGAGGTAACCCAATCACAACAAGCTGAACAGCCTAAGGCCAAAGACAAAGGGAAGGGAATAATGACAGAGGAACCCAAAAAGAAAAAGCCGAAGCATCAACCCACAGAGAAATTGATGAAGATCGCCTTCGATGCCTTTGTCACCCCGAAACCTGAAGAAGAAGACTGTGCTTTTGGTTTCGACACTCTGTTAAACAAGCCAGTACTTGACCCAAAGGCAAAACCCACAGAAGATCGAGTGGCCAAACTGAAAAGCGACTTGGATGCTTTGCGGAAACCAATGCCACCACCACCTGTTCAACAAAAAAAATGGAAGAGGTGGTGCACAAATACCTATACAGTAGAGCAGTCAACGACCCTCTGCCACCATCTAAACTACACCCTGACCTTCTTAAAGAACTAAGAGATCAATTCTACAGAAAGAAGGCCAAATCCGTCAAAGAAGTCTTCTCAAATTCCAAGATAGACAAGGTCATCTACTGTAAATTGTCCCATACCCAAGGAGGAGAGGTTCACTACAACCTCTACAAAGTCAAGAGGGTAGACAGATCAGAAACCACTTTCTCAGATGCAGATCTGAGAAATCTAAACCTCTATGATCTACCTGATCTTCTGCAATGGACAAGGCAAAACTACGGACGTAAACTGGAAGTCCAAATAGCTTATCAAGAAATCAGGATGGCCATGCGCGAAAGACACTTGATGTATAGTATGAATGACTTCCAACAGGGACTCGACCTTGAGGTTAGAGGTTTGAGTGTCCCACCTCCAGAAGATGACTGCCCCTCTTTTGCCAAAGCAAACTCCATCATTACCTTTCCAAGGATTGGGTACGTCTTTCAAGATCCTGCAGGAAAATCAAAGTTGTTCTTAGAGGTTGATTGCCAAAAATACGCAACAAGTACTCTGGTAGAGTTCAGAGCCAACCTCTTGGAGCACAGAGGAACAGAGCTTATGGATCAAGCTTTAACAAACAGATTGTTAGAGGTCATTGATTCTGTCATCAACTTCAGAAACCTCTGCATCAGAATCTACCGTGAGGTAAAAGATGGAGGACTCGGAGGACACAAAATAGACGACTTCCCAAATGCCAGAATCTGACTTCCATAACTCACCTCTGCTTAATTTTCATATCATGCACTGTAATCATATGTAAATGCCTCTGGCATAATCTTAAATGAAGAGTAACTTTCAACAGAGGTCAATTACCTCTTGTCGTGTACTTAGCCTAGAAAATCATGCACTTTTTCAATATTTTTATTTTTCAATACTTAGGGGGAGATTGTTAGCTCCAATCCTTTGTGTTTAAAGAAGTATTGAAAAATAGGCTAAGTATAGACATCGACAGAGCCTCTGCCAAGACACCGATAGAAGATCCAAGTGAAGACTCGACTGAATACATTCACATAAGACAAGGCCACAGAGCCTCTGTCATACTTGACAGAGCCTCTGTGGTTTGAAGATTGAAGACTTAGAAGAATTCTTGAAGATCAAGACAAAGACGATCGTGCTTCTCACGTTCTCTGTTGTACGAAGATCCTGAAGATCATTCGTACAAGGCGTGCCCTGCACATTCCACGTGTCAACCTCTTATGGGTTACAGCCTTTGCAGATTTGTGGCGCACTACATTAATGTTGTACCTGCAGCAGTCCCACGATCGTGTCTTTGTACTCTTAGTCCTTATTGTCTAAAGCTTGTCTTCTGATGAATAGTATAAATATAAGGCTCATGTTGAGCTCTTCTATTAAGCATTGCACAACACACACACCTTTAGAGCATAATTCTATTATACCTTCGGTGTTCTTGGTGTTCTTATTTAAATCAATACAACGTGAATCTTTGAGATAATCTCGTGTTTATTTATACTTTGTTTACTTGGTTTAGTGTGTTTTTCTACCATAGAATATCTTTTAGTTCGTTAAAAACGCTTCCGCACCATTACTTGTTTGAACTAATAGATACTTAAATCATTATTAAGTAAAATAGGAACCAACAAGTTCTGTTCAGCAGAGTTCAGAGCCTGATTGCCTCTGGTGATGTTGACAGAGGAATCATCATCATCGAATAAATCATTGAATATTAGATTGATGTCTTCTTCCCTTGACTTTGAAGAACTAGGCTTCTCTTTTGTTTGTGTCCCCTCTGGTGATTTGCAATCAGAGGAACTTGATGTATTTTCATCAAAGGACACGTTTATGCTCTCTTGAATGACCCTGGTTCTGGTATTGTAGACTATGTAGGCTTTAGAGGTTAAGGAATAACCAATAAAGATTCCTTCATCAACCTTCTTGTCAAACATGCCCAGTTGATCTTTGTCATTCAAGATGTAGCATTTGCAGCCAAAAACATGAAAGTATTTCACATTTGGACTTCGGTTATTGATGAGTTCATATGAAGTCTTCTTGAATCTTTTCACAATTACTGCCTCTGCCCAGAAGTTGATTGGAAGAATAGAACCGGCCAACATAGTTCTGGCGGCTTCTACCAGAGGTCTGTTGGGGAGTTCTGGCAGCTGAGAAGTTCTGGGAGATTCCTTCCTCTGATAGGTAGGCATCAATTCTGGCATTTTTAAATTATGTCCCATTATCACTTCTCAACTTTTGGACTTTCAGACCTAACAGAACTTGTATTCTCTTCAACAAACTTATTAAAATTTCTGGGACATCAAATTTTACTCTGATGAACTCAACCCAAGTATATCTAGAATATTCATCAATAAGCACAAGAATATACTTTTTACCAGACATACTTTGCCCAGAAATTGGACCACAAAGATCCACATGAAGCATATGCAAAGGTCTGGGGCAAATGTGATCACTCTTTGTTCTGTGTGAAGTTCTTTTCATTTTGCCCAGTTCACAAGCAGAACAAAGATGGTCTTTGTCAAATTTAAGTGAAGGCAGACCTTTCACCAAGTTGAGTTTCACGAGCTTGTCAAGATTTGAAAATTTCAAATGAGCAAATCTTTTATGCCAGAGCCAGGCATCTTCCTTTTTCAAAGAAACTAAACAGAGTTTTTCTGTTGCAGTATTTTGATTTGGATTAAAATTCATTTTATAGGGTTGCCTTTTCTGCCGGCTCTTAAAAGTTCTTGACCAGACTCGGAAAGCAACAAAGAACAATATTTCTTCTTAAAATTGACATCGAACCCATGATCACATAGTTGACTTATGCTAAGCAGATTGTGATTTAAGCCTTCAACATAAGCAACTTTAGAAACTAAAACACCACCATTATTTAACACACCATAACCTTTAATCTGTCCTTGTCCATCGCCTCCAAAGGTCACTACACTTCCCATTTTGTTCTTGAATGAAGTCAGTAGCTCCTTATTGCATGTCATGTGCCTGGAACATCCTGAATCTAAATACCAGATCTGCACATGAGGCTTCTGCAAGACAGATTAGTTCTTTTTAGGTACCCATTTCATAATGGTTCCTTTCTGGTTAGGCTTGGGGGTGTTAGACTTACCTGCTGGCTTTCCATTCTGTGATGGTGTGCCAGAGGATTTTCTCTGTGTATTCTGAGCAGTCTTAGGATTTTTCCTTCGAAATGACTGATTTAGAATACAGTGAGGACCATTCATGTGATTTTGCAATTTTAACAACAGTTGAATGCAATTGCAGTTGATAGAACATGAAGATTGGTGCACATTGTTGTTTCTTTTCAAAAACTGTTGATTGAATGTTACTTGAGATTGAAAAACTTTTGGACCAGATGTCTTCACTATTATTATGTCCTGGTTTGGTTTCTTGAAATTACCATTGTTCTTGGGAACCTATTCTTTAGACCAAAAGGAGTTTTTCTTTTGATTTACTGCACAGTTGGGAACAGGTTTGTCATTGACTATCCATTTGCCCTTTTGTTCTGGAGTAAATCTGATTGGTTTATAAGCAAAGGGAACAGAGGTGTGGTTCACTGGAATACTCTTAGCTTTTTCTCTTCTCTTCTCTTCTATCTCATCAGAAGAAAGAATCCTGATACCCTTGTTTTTAAAATCAGGAACTGCTATAAATCTGGATTGGTTCTTAAAGAATGAAACATTTTTCATTGCTCCAGATTCAACAGGTGCCTGCTTGGGTTTGTGCAAAACAGTCTCCTGAGCACAAAAAATTTGCTCATCTACCTCAGAATCGGAGTCACTGTCAGAGCCTAGAAAAAGTCTCTGGTGGCTCTGGTAGAAGTGTGAGACTCTTTGGGTATCACAGAGATATTTGCTCTGGTGGACTTGAACTTTCTTAGTCTTGGTTTTAAAGCATCAGATGCGGCATTTTCCTCAAGAACTCTTTTAATATCCTCTTCAAAAGATGTTCTAATTGACTCGGAGGTAGGGGAGAAGACTAGGCTTCAGGGTTAAGCTCACTATGTGTTTTAACACCAGAGGAATCAGCCACAGAAGTAACAGACTTCTAGCCCTTAAAAGAGTTAAAGTGAAAATTTTCATTTGGATCAAGACTTTTGACAGACTCGGGAAATTTGACCTCAGCTTTTCATTAATCATGAATCAACTTTTCAGATGGTTTTGTAACCTTTTCATGATCCAAGGAGTCATAGCTGACATTCCTAAAGTTCAGTCTTCTTGTTTTTGAAACATCTGAGGTTTTGGCTCTTTTGAAAACTGCAGTACCAAATATCACATTTTCTTAGATTTTCCCAACACAGAAGGCAGAGGACAGAGATGTCTTCTTCCTTTCTGTGTAGGGGCAAGGTCACTAAAACCCAGACCTTGCATATCCTTTTGAGAGTTGATTTTAATATGCACATGTTGTGCATCCTGGTACTTTTTAATCAAGATTTCTTTCCTTTGTAAAGACTGGTGCAAAACCTCTCTTTCTCTTTGAAAATAGTCCTTTAGAGCAACAGAGTTAAGCCTTTCATATTCGGATTTCTTAACTTCTTCTGCCTTTTGCTTAAGAACTTCCTCATATTCCTTAACTTATTCAGAAAATGAGTTTTCTTTCTGTTTTTGTAAGACTTCTAGCTCAGCTTTTTCTTTGGAGATCTCTTCCTTCTCCTGTTCCAAGAGAGTTTTCTCTCTCTTGTAGAAGGACAGATCCTTCTGAGCTAGCTTTCTCAACTCTTTCTCCTCAGAGAGCTTTTGTTTTAAAAGTTGAAATTCCTCAGTAAGTAAAGAAACATGCATCTCCAACTCAGAGTCAGATTTTGATTCAGAAGTAGAACATACCTTGGCATTGGGTTTGGTGATCTCCAATGCTCTGTCATTTGGCTCTGTTACAGAAAGAGCACATGCATTGTGAGATATGTCTGCCTCTGTTGATCTTTCAGGCATCTCTCCAGTCATCCAGTCTGCTACCTCTTCCAAACTCATATCATCTACAACAACCCCGCAAAAATTGGCTTGCTCTGGTTCGTCATCAGAGGATGAGTCAGAGATCCAATTTTCCATCTCAGCAACATAGCTTCTCTCTCTGTAATTGTACTTATACTTGTTGTTGTAGTAGTCTTGGTCTTTTACCAGTCTACCCTTACAATTAGCAGAGAAATGGTCAGGTTTGCCACATCTAAAATAGCGTCCAACATTCTGATTGATGGGTTGGGCAGCATCAGCTTGCTTCTGGGGGGCTGGAGGATTGTACTTCTGTTGTGGTCTTTGCTCTTGTGGAGCTCTGTTGTTATTCTGATGGTGAGGTGCAGCGTAACCTCTCTTTTCGTCTTTCTCTTCTCTCTCGTATCTTCCTCTCCTATCAAATACTTTGTTACCAAATCTCTTGTTAAACTTTTGAGTTATTAGTGCAATAGATTGGGCAAAAGCATTGATATCATCATCCTCTAATGAACTTTCTTCTGCATCACTTTCAGCAACTAGACATTTCTTTCCCTTCTTTCTCATAACCTTCTCTTTCTTCTTCTCTCTGCTAGAGCTTTCTCTGTTGGATTTTCCTTCAGTGGGAGTTTTAGATTCAAAGATCAAAGCTATTGGACCTGCAATGGTGGATTTGCCCTTTTGTTTGACAACATCCTTCTCTTGTGCAGCAAGAGTGCCATACACATCAGTAAGAGACCATGCATCCAAATCTTGGTTAGCTTGTAGAGACATGGATAGATTCAACCATTTATCATTTAGACTTTTCTAGAACAGAACATTGTTATCTTCTTTCGACCGAACAAACCCACACTTCTTACATTTGTTTATTAAAACATTGAATCTGTTGTAGGTTTGTTGTAAGGTTTCCTCAGGAAGTGCCTTGAAATCATTGTATTCATTAATACATTGGGTCCTTCTGTTCTTTTGGGTTTTGATACCACCCTCAAGTTGATTAAGAAGATGATCCCATATTTCTTTTGCAGTAACACATGTGTCTAGTTCTTGGAAAATATCGTTGGGAATGGCCATAATCAGAAGTCTAACTGCCTTGAGGTCATTTTCCAATTTTAGCTTTTCTTCATCAATAAACCCGGTGGTTTTAACGTCGAAGTGAGCTGGAACCTCAGCAGTAGTTTCTATAGCGGGTACACGAGGAACCAAAACCATATGTTGGAATGGTCCATTTGTGACAGATCGTATGAGGTCTCTATCCATTCCATCAAAGAAGTTAACCATCCTAATCTTCCATTCAGGATATTCATCTCTCAGAAGAGTAGGAGGTTTGGTTAGAGAACCAGCTGTGTAGATAGCATTGATGTTGTTATTAGCCATCTTTTCAGAAAACAAAGTACGAAGGTTTCAAAAGATTTTAAAAGGGTTTTAAAACTGAAAGTAGATGAACAGTAATCAATGGAACAATAACTTTGAGTAGAGAAGATATTCAGACTTACTAGAAAGCTTTAAACAGGGATTAAAGAGCTCTGAAAACTTGTTTTAAACTTTGAACAGTAAAAACAGAGTATACTATGAAGCTTTTGAAGATAAACACAATCAACAACAATGAATCAACCAGGTTAGATTGGATCGTTTGATTTGAGCAAATCAATCCACTCTGATACCAATTGTAGGTTCCCAGATTCAAGTTGTATCACATAAACAGCATAAAACAGACAACGGAAGCATTATATAAAGCCATTAAATGTGAGTGATTGTGTAGACGATAATGTAACAGTGAGAGTATCAATAAAGAATAGTAAATGATTGGAAGATCAAGTAAATAAGCTGCTCGTATATTGATATTTGAATAACACCAAGAACACGTTCAAGTGTATGTATTCTGAAATCTCTCAGGAAACAAATCGTACAATGATAGTGGTATGGAATGTTGCAGTGTGTGCTCTCACAATTATAGAAAACAATTCTTCCAAAAGCTTACAAATGTGTGTTCCACTACCCTTCTATTTATAGCCTGATAAAGTGAAAGACAGTGTATTATCTAACCCTGGAATGACACGTGGAAAGTGTGTCTCCGTCCTTTTAGGGCTGACAGGGAAAGTACGGACACGTGTCTAACACTTAGAGATTTCTATGAGACTTAAGCTTCATAGAGGTCTTCATTTTCCAGAGCTCTTACGCCAGAGCTCTGATGGTCTTCTGGTGTGAACAGTTCTTCTGGTAGAACAGAAGAAGTCTTCTGCCAGAGCTCTGTCGAGCTCTGATGGTTCTGCCAGAGCTCTGTCGAGCTCGGATGGTCTTCTACTTGATTTTCTTCTAAGTCTTCTTCTGGATCTCTGGTGATATTTTCAATACTTTTACATATAGTATACTTGGGGCTAACAAACCTGCACATTAATGTTCTTGCGAGGTGGTTCATCTTCCATATTAGAATTGACATCATTCGGCTTTTCACCTACTTTTGGTAGAGGAATACCTGTTTGTCTTTTCATTGTTTCTCTTTCCTCATCCTCCGGAGACAATTTTGTCCATTTGATCTTGTACTCCGGATATCTCTTATCGAGTCCCAATAGGTTAAACTCATAGAGTGTGGAACTCTTTATGAGATCTTCTTTAGGTAACACGGATTGTCATATCATAGTCCCCAAAGGGCATTGTAATACTTGAATTCCTTGGGTTTGCTGAAGTGAATTGTTTGATCTGTTTGACCTCGCTTGTAAAGCTTGGACTCAAGATCTTTGAGCTTTTTGGTTAGCTTATCATTTTTGCTTTGAACTGTGGACCGTTGTTTGACAATCTTACAATACTTGTCATGAGACTGATTGAACTTGTCAGTGATTTCAGATAATTGAGCTTCTAAGGACTCAGTCTTTTGGGAAATAGCTGCACATTCTTCTTTATAAATTTCAATTATGAATTTATGTTCATTTTTTTCGACAGCTAGTTTACCTATAGTGTCGTATTTCCATTTGACATTTGCTTCTAAATCAGTGATTTGGGCTTCTAAATGAGAAACTTTCTCTTTAAGCTCAGAATAGGTTAGGTAAGACATTGTTACTTGAAAGAATATGATAGTGAGACAAAAGAGGTGATCCAAAAAACAATTTAGACAGTGTATCACATAATACACAAATGTCCCCCTTCGGCGACTTAGCACGGGGGTCAGAAAACTGTCGGATATGTAATCCGGGTGAGGTTTCCTGGATAGAGAATCCGGGTGCGAAGTAACCGGGGAGTAGGAACCCGGTATTTAGAATCGGGATTTGGGAGCCCAGTAGAGAATCCAGGACCTGGGATTTGGGACTTGGAAATCCGGTAAAGACTCCAGAAGCTGATTCCGATAAATTTGAGACCCGGAAGTGGACACCGGGGACTTGGAAATCCGGTATAGGGATCCGGATAAGGGACAAATCTAGATGAAACGGTAGGGAAAACTCGGGAATAAGGTCCAGAACAAGTGCAGTCCGAATACAATCCGGTTCTAATGAAATCCAGGTGTATGAAGGAACCGGGAAAGAGAACTTACCGGGAAATAAGATGTATCTAGGAACTTTGACCTGTGCGATTTTCTCGAATATAAAACTCAACCCAGATGATTTCTTATGCTTCCTTTATATCAAAATCAATACAGAAATACCAAAAACAACAAACCCAATTCGATTTATAGCAAAATACGTTCAATTATTCGAAAGACCAATATTCAGAATTGATAACTAGAACCTTTGATTTTGAATACGAAACTTCACCAAGTGCAATTAATGACTCAGAGGAATAGATTTAAGCAATCAGACATTGATAATTTGAGCAAAAATCGAAAAACCAAAAAGACTTACTTGGAGGCGCCGTATCGTAATCGATGAACACAATGGATACCTTTTTGAATCAAATTCCGTGTCTCTCTGCTCTGATACCACGTGTAGATCCCAGTTTGATCAAGTAAAACTGTATAAACGGAATGATTTAGCTTTGTATTGAACAATCGTAGAGTGTTACAAGATTAGAATGAAGAACACAACTCTCTCTATCTCTAAACCTATGAACGTGCCAACTATTCTCTCAAAGCTTCTGACCTAATTCTCTCAACAAAGCAACTTTAAATACCAGGGCTTAAATCCTAAAGCCAATGGTCCATAAACTCTAAACTAAGCCCATTAACAATAATAAAGGCTTTTACAACGCATTAATAATAAATATAAAACCTTTATATAACTTTCTATTTAATAGGACATTTATGGTCCTAACAAGGTTGCTTGGTCAAAATACACTTTTAGTGTTTGTTGAGATTATGCAAAGTTTATGATATGCAAAGTTTTGGGAATTGTAAACCTTTTGATTTTGGGTCGAAGGCCAATTGAGAGTCAAAAGACAAAGATTTTGGGCAACGATGTATTTTGGTTTATGTAACTGTGATGGCTCGCGTTTTTAGCCAAACGTTTATTTTTCTTCTAAGGGCTTGATTTGTACTCAAATGGGTCTTTGGGGTGTTTGCCAGTTTAGTAGACCGATATGGAGCTTTGGATGTGTTATGCACTTAATTACGTTTTAATTGAGAATATACCCTTTTGAGTGCTTTGTCTCATAAGTGAATACCATTTGGCATTTAAGCACTATTGGTACTTTTTGGGTTTTATAAACCATTGCGAGTTATATACATTATCAAGTTTTAAAGTATTTGAGTATATACGTATATATGGTTTGACTTCATTGGAAAGTGGCAATGAAGGGTTTTGAGCTAGTCATGCCTTGGAGCATGTATTTGCATAATGTGGGTTAGTTACACTTCCTTTGAATATGTTGACTTTTAACAAATGGTCATTTGTTCTTTTAAGCTTATGGCTTGGTTTTTTACTTTGTTGGGTCTCGAAGACATTTGTCTAATCTTGATAGCTCAATGTAGATCTTTGGTTATGATTTGCATGTATTTCATCTTATTTGGTAATTACATGATTTGAATGCGTTGGTTATTCTTTTGGAGTCATGTGTAAATTTCTAAGTTAAACAAACTTGTTTTGGATGATGATATCCCAAGGTAAAGATCTGGTTTGGGTAGAACTTGGTAGTTTAGGCTAAAGATCCGGTGTGGGTTGATGCCTGAGTAGACTAAAGATCCGGTTTGGGTTGATGTCTCCATGGACTACATATCCGGTTTGGGTTGACGTCTCACTAGGCTAGAGATCCGGTTTGGGTTGATGCCTCACTTGACTAAAGATCCGGTTTGGGTTGTTTTCACAATAGACTAAAGATCCGGTTTGCATTGATGTCTCCTTAGACTAAAGACTCGGTTTAAGTTGATTTCTCCATGGACTAAAGATCCGGTTTGGGTTGATGTCCAAGATTGACTAAAGACCTGGATAGGGTTGATGTCATAGGCTTTTCCATCCATGAAACATGCTTGTAACTTATAATTTTGGTTTAACTTGTGTATCTGCCACATTCGATGAAATCGGGTCTCCCCCATCACCGAAAGGTGTTGTTTCGGGTATTTCTTTTATCCATGTTGTCGGTGACATATTATATTTATATGGATTATTTTCTATGATTTATGGGCGGTATATTATCCCTCATCCTTGTTTGGATGTTTCGATTATTGGAGCTTTATTCGCGTTGATATTATTTGGAAATTTAATATTTGAGTCCATTGTTGAGAAATGATTTTCATTGGAGCTTTCGCCATTGAATTTTTGTGAATTTGGAAAATGGGTTGTTGGTATATTTAATACAAATCCCTTTTTGGAAATCATGATTTAAGTTGCATCCTTTTTGTCTAACGAATTATTTAATCCTGATGTAAACTCTTGAACTCACTAGGCGTTAGCCTAACCTTT
The DNA here is from genome assembly GCA_033807775.1 of Saussurea involucrata. Taxonomy (NCBI): domain Eukaryota; kingdom Viridiplantae; phylum Streptophyta; class Magnoliopsida; order Asterales; family Asteraceae; genus Saussurea; species Saussurea involucrata. The sequence continues at coordinate 64,231,888 of CM066319.1, read as the reverse complement.
TTATTTGTCGGCATGTGCAACACGTTCAGGTTGGGAATAGTTTTAGTGACACTGTGAAGAGATGAGTGCTAGTAGTGTGCTCTAGAGATGAATTGCTTAGTGAGGTCTTCCGCATTTATTTTGGGAATAGCAACTTGTATTTGGGTTAAGTAACACCTGACCTTATTTGGTCATGTTGTATGACTTGAGTTATTAATTGTGGGAGTTGTTAGATTTTGAATTTTGAGGTGCTTCCAAGGATGGTTTGTAGAAGGGATTTTTATCCTCATTTGGTTATTTTTTCGAAGTTTTTAGTAGTTGTTCTTTCCAATTTGAGGGTGTTACAAGTTCCTATTAGAGCATAAGTTTGAGAGATTTAGGTGTTGATTTTTTGATCCCTAGACTCAAACTAGTGTCCTTTTAAGTGAAGGGGAGTGAAATTGCACCATTAGGCACTCTAAGATAGGATATTTTGAGGCCGATGGAGTCACTAGAAACGAGAATCACGTCTAGAGTAACAAGGATGATCATGTACGGTACGTTTATAATTGCACTTGGCCAGTGTTATGGTGAACCTACAAGTTACATGTGTATACTTAGACTACCTTGATGTGATGATCGTTGGGGTAGTAAAGAAATTTCTAAGTGGATAGCCGTTAAAAGAGATTGGTGATTTTAACATTCGTCACTTGGGGTGACAGTAAGCATGATAATTTCATTAAGTGAACCGTTTCAGGTCGGAATTGTTGGTTGGATTAGAACCATAGTCTTATGGATTCAACGTTCTTCGAGGAGATATTATATGGTGAATCGATGAAATTTTCAAGTGCTACCTTAAGATGTTTGAGCATTCGGATGACGATAGTGTGACCGGAGGAATTCGAGTGTGGTTTTGAGACGTTGAGTGCCGACTAAATTCATGCACGAAATTTATTTTTTTTAAATAAATTGCATCAATTGTTTCTTGTGTTCCAAATCGTCAAGTTGATTATAATTACGAAATCTTGGAAAAAACGTTTAGCACACGCAAGTTTTTAGGCCATGATTTTAGCATGCATGAAATTATTTTATTGCAGGTAATTGCAAACTTTGTCGAGACTTGATTTATTCTTTGTTGTTGTCCAATGCTTCTTTCGGATACTCTGGTGTCCATATTTTAATGTCTTTTATGGTTTTGGACAAGTAACTGCGACTTACGACTTTAACATCGGATCTCCTACACATACTTTAAGGTTTGGACGGTAAGTTACCTTCCCTTGTTTTGGTGTTGAGCTTTATTGGGAATTATTTAATGTGGATCTTATTGAAAAGTGTTGTTTTATATTGTAATGCAAGCAAAAAGGAAAATTTTGGAATTATGACATTTTGGTCATAACTTTGCTTTATGCGATTCGATTGTTGGAAACGAAAACTTTGGCACCACTTGACTGATTGGATGCCATTGAGTTTCATTGAGTTTTATGTAAGTTTTGTTGAGTATTATGGGTTTCGTTTTACGACGTTTTTCGACGCATTGGTGACACTTTATGATATGCATACTTCAGTTATTGTGTGCGTTAATCTTTGGGTTTTATTGAAAATTTTCTCGCACGCGAGTTGTGTTGAGAAATATTACTTTATGCCGTGTTGTAATCAAAAGAGTAGTTTTCGGAACTTTGATGTTGCATGGCTTTCTGTTTTGAGATTGGTGCTAGCATAATGCGCTACACCTTGTTTAGTGTACGAATTGATTTATACGTGGCGTGAGTAATGCATATAAGAGCATTTTAATAGTTCATCTCTAATGTTTCGCTTTGGGCACTTTCGGTTGTCGGCACTTTTGATGTCGTTTCTTTTCAAATGCATTATAAGTGATTTGTTGGTATGCATAGTATTGTAGTCACTATTTTAGGAGCATTAATGTGCATCGTTTGTACGACTTGAAATTGGAAGTCGATTTAAATCCTTTTACGTATCAACCAAATTACATGAACATATCGTTTCCTACATTCTAAGAAAACACGTTAATGTGTGAGTCTTTCCAGAAGATTTTACTTCCATGTCATTATATGGCTAAACGAGAAATTTTCGGAATTTGATTTGATAAATTCGCTCTTTTGATGTTTCGTATGGACCATTTGTTGTATACTATTTTATTGCAGGAAAACTTATATGCATGGGTGGTATAAGTAAATACATGCTTGGACCATGACGGTTCATTTTAAAAGTTTTGGGTATACTTCCATGTTTCATTAGTAACTCGAGTAGTGGTCAAGTAATTTTCAAAATGATTTTTCACATGGGACGAGTGTGTTCATTTTGCACAACTACCGGATAAGGGGTAGTAGGCTTTTACGCGTCCGATATATAGTTATAAAAACCTTCGTGTTGAAAAATCTAATGAAAAGTTTTGATTGGCATAATTATTGAGTCTGTCACTAGAAAATCTTGAACTCATTGGGCTTGCGAAGGTTAAGCAACCTAGGTTAAGGGTGAGGGCGTGTAGAATCTTTCGGTGAAAGATTGGGTTTTTTGACGCGTGTTATTACCGTAAACTGGATGGTGTCGTTTACAAGGTCAACATATTTTCTGTTGGTAACTGAAGGATGGGGCTCGCGGTATCTCCTGTTAATGCTTATGGTAACAGTTCATTTCGGCAACCTTGTTTTGGGATTTGTACAGTTTTTGCATAAAGGATGTGTAAGACCCTTTAGACACCGTGCTGATAACCTTGGTTTTGTGGGTATGCTCGACGAATGAAACTCGTGTATGGAGCTCTGCAATGGTTCGAATCTTGGTGGAATGTTTAGGTGTCAACTTTCGGATTTTGAGACCATGAACCGTTACTGTATTTGGAGTGTTGTAGTCCAATCTTAAGGGATGATTGTTTCGCTTGTAATGATTTTAGGAAGTTTGGATTATGATAAGTGGTTATAGTTAAAGATTTTCCTTGTCTAGTAAGAGATTTGTCAATTGAATGTTTGGTGCTTGGGCGTATTCTGAAAGTTGTATAATTCTTGGGTCAAGGTCAACCGTCCATTTTGGAGTCTAAGAGTACTTGTTACAGTTATATGGCAGTTTAGTAACGGGAACAGTTAAATTTGGGAATTTTGTTGGTTTCGGTAATGGTCAAACCTTGGATTGGTTTTAAAAAGAGTTTAAAAGCGTGTAGATCTGGAATGATTGGAAGTCGGGATCTGCCGTTGGGGAAGTATGGATCACCTAAGGTTGGGAGACAACCGAAGTCTTGTGGTTAGAAGCTACTCTGGTAAATTTAGCATTAACTCATATATAAGTGTAATGTGCCTAAGGGGACATTTGTTGTGAGTACCAGCATGAAGTTTATCATGATAGTTATGTCAAGTGGACCAGAGACAACTCGTTGTAAACAAAGACAGTCAATTACGAGGGCAGCGTTAAATGGGAAGCTAGATTTCGAGGACGAAATCTCTTATAAGGTTGGGAGGATTGTAACACCCGTAATTTTTGGGTAAATATAATTTCAAGTTAGTGTAGAAATCGATCTTTCAAGAGAAATAGAAGAAATAGGACTTTGTATTTAATCCTAGGTTTTATAGTCTTTTTGGACGAAGAATTAAAATATGAATCCAACGGGTCTTTTTGGAGCTAAAACGGAGCTAAAACGAAGAAGTTACGGCCAAAACCGTGTTCGGTACCTTTTAGGTGAAAGTGTCATGCGAAAGTTACACTAGCACTTTAGCATGTCACTTTCGTAGAGGTAAATTGGCCCTCGGTACATTTTGGGCGACAGTGACATGCAAAAGTGACAATGTCACTTTTGCATGTCAATCTCGCGGGCGGGTCCAGTGCATAAAATTCTATTTTGAGCCTCCTTATTCATTTGGTCATATCTCTCTCATTTCTACTCTGTTTTTGGCTATTCAAATTGTTATGGTTTCCATTTTGAGAGATTTTTTAGGATATAGTGTTAGTTTTGGGAAGATACAAGAGTATTTGGTGGTGAAGTGGAAGCAAAGATCAAGAGTTCATCATCATCACCTCCATCTTCATGAAAATTAGGGTTTTCTAGCTTTTCATCAAAACCTAAGTGGTGAGTTCATACTTCTAGCTTCTAAACTTTCATATGAGTTTTAAATGCTCCATTGATGACTTCCTAGTGTTTATGTTTCTCAAATTTCGGTTCGGATGATTTTGGGGAAGGTATGTCAAATTGGAGTTTTGGTCAAAATGAAGATTTTGATATAAGATGTTTGGGGAATGATTCTAAGTGCTTGGACATGTATATTTATGTTTGGAAAACTTTTGAATCTAGGGTTTGAAGGAATTTCTTGTGGATTCAAGTTTCTTCAAGGAGCTCTTATTAGGGTAAAATCTAGATTTAGCCTAAATCTAGCAAGGTGAGTTCAAGTTGATTTGTGAAAACGTTGTACATGCCAAAATGTTTATTATAAAGTGTTTATGTGTTTTATATAAAATCATCAATTGTTGAGTTATTTAGTGGGTTTTGACTACTTGAAGTGTTGAGCCTTACAAATCTTGTAAAACATCCACATTTAGGATTTTTGGGTAATTGATAAATAAATCACGAATGAAAGTGCTTTGTTAATTTATTGCATAAGAAGAGGTTTCTTAGTCAAAATACACTTTTAGTGTTTGTTGAGATTATGCAAAGTTTATGATATGCAAAGTTATGGGAATTGTAAACCTTTTTATTTTGGTCCGAAGGCCAATTGAGAGTCAAAAGACAAAGATTTTGGGCAACGATGTATTTTGGTTTATGTAACTGTGATGGCTCGCGTTTTTAGCCAAACATTTATTTTGCCTCTAAGGGCTTGATTTGTACTCGAATGGGTCTTTGGGTTGTCTGCCGGTTTTAGTAAATCGAGATGGAGCTTTGGATATGTTATGCACTTAATTACGTTTTATTTGAGAATATGCCCGTTTGAGTGTTTTTTTCTCATAAGTGAATACCATTTCACAATTATGCACTCTTGGTACTTTTTGGGTTTTATAAACCATTGCGAGTTATATACATTATCAAGTTATAAAGTATTTGAGTATATATGTATATATGGTTTGACTACATTGGAAAGTGGCAATGAAGGGTTTTGAGCTAGTCATGTATTTGCATAATGTGGGTTAGTTACACTTCATTTGCATATGTTGACTTGTAACGAATGGTCATTTGATCTTTTAAGCTTATGGCTCGGTTTTTGACGCTGTTGAGTCTTGAGGATATTTGCCCAATTTTGATAGCTCAATGTAGAACTTTGGTTATGATTTGCATGTATTGCATCTTATTTGGGAATTACATGATTTGAATGTGTTGGTTATTCTTTTGGAGTCATGTGTAAATTTCTAAATTAAACAAGCTTGTTTTGGATGATGAGATCCCAAGGTAAAGATCCGGTTTGGGTTGAACTTGGTGGTTTTAGGCTAAAGATCTGGTGTGGGTTGATGCCTGAGTAGACTAAAGATCCGATTTGGGTTGATGTCTCCGTGGACTAAAGATCCGGTTTGGGTTGACGTCTCACTAGGCTAGAGATCCGGTTTGGGTTGATGCCTCACTTAACTAAAGATCCGGTTTGGGTTGTGGTCACAATAGACTAAAGATCTGGTTTGGATTGATGTCTCCTTAGACTAAAGACTCGGTTTGAGTTGATGTCTCCATGGACTAAAGATCCGGTTTGGGTTGATGTCCAAGATTGACTAAAGACCTGGATAGGGTTGATATCATAGGTTTTTCCATCCATGAAACATGCTTGTCACTTATAATTTTGGTTTAACTTGTGTATCCGCCACATTCGATGAAATCGGGTCTCCCCATCACCGAAAGATGTTGTTTTGGGTATTTCTTTCATCCATGTTGTCGGTGACGTATTATATTTATGTAGATTATTTTCCATGATTTATGGGCGGTATATTATCCCCCATCTTTGTTTGGATGTTTCGATTATTGGAGCTTTATTCGCGTTGATATTATTTGGAAATTTAATATTTATTCACATCTTGAGAGAGTTTTGGATTTGAGTCCATTGTTGAGAAATGTTTTCATTGGAGCTTTCGTCATGGAATTTGTGTGAATTTTAAAAATGCGTTGTTGGTATATTTAATACAAATCCCTTTTTGGAAATCTTGACTTAAATTGCATCCTTTTTGTCTAACGAATAATTTAATCATGATGTGAACTCTTGAACTCACTAGGTGTTAGTCTAACCTTTTTATTTGTCGGCATTTGCAACAGGTTCAGGTTGGGAATAGTTCTAGCGACATTGTGAAGAGATGAGTGCTAGTAGTGTGCTCCAGCGAAGAATTGCTTAGTGAGGTGTTCCACATTTATTTTGGGAATAGCAACTCGTATTTGCGTTAAGTAACATCCGACCTTATTTGGTCATGTTGTATGACTTGAGTTATTAATTGTGGGAGTTGTTACGTGTTGGTCCCGAAGGGGTTATACAAGTACAAAGGTTTGTAGAAGAGGGGGGGTTGAATACAAACACAAGATTTATTGTTTTCTAAAATTTTTATTGATTTAAGACTTTTATCAGTTTTCCTATTTTGCATAAGAAATCAGAGAGAAAAGAGATATAGAAAAACCAGGATGTTTTTCTATGCACTAAGTAGTTCAGGGAAGATGATAGGCGGGTTTACACCCCCCTAAAATCTAACCGCAAGTGTACGGGTCGAAGTCAAGTAATAGTACAAAAGTACGAGTATCGAACACAGGGAACTAGGAACTAAGTATCACAATCACTATAAGATCTATTAACTGAACGTACTTTGAGTTGTTGGTATGAATTAATTAATTGCAAGAAAACAAATCACAAACGAGACAGTAGACAACTTCGGAAACTTTGATAGAGAAAACAGTTGAGGGATGAAAATCCTAAAGTTTTCACGTATAAACATCTCACTTAAAACAATTACCAAGTTATTCCCTTTAATGAATACCGAATCTCTATAATCACCGTTATTCTTTCTCAAGCAACAATGGGTTTTATTTTGAAAGCACAAGTTTTATCTCTCGATCTCAACCTATGGAGTCAAAACACATTAAAAACAAGATTTAAACGGGACTAAGGCTTACTTGGTATATCTCTATCCCCAATTTCTCACCTTAGGCATGCAATTTCTAGTTCTAGTTAACAATTAATTCTCTCGAACTTAACTGAAAACAACAAAACAGTTGGAAGCTAGCTAAACTCACAAAAGCATTAAGAACCAAATTACATGCTTCATCAAAATAGGAAAACTGATAAAAGTCTTAAATCATTTGTTCACAAGTTTAAACCAAATTCATTCCAACCCCCAACATCAAAAGATTAGTTCATGTTGGTGGTGGATAAAAACATAAGAGAAAGAAAGGAAACAATCAATGTAAACATAGTCAACATGATCGTGGTGAATGTAACAACGAACTCCCTTCTCTCGGCTCTAATCCGCTTCGCGTCGTGACTTCCTCCTCAATCAATCCTCTATCGTCGCTCCAAAAGCTCCGAAAAACCTCTGAAAATCGCCCTCAAGTCGCTGCCAATCGTCGTGTGCGAGATCTAGACCTAAAATCGCAAAAACACCAAGTATAGCAACCAAACAGAGACTTACGTGGTTTGTCCCACCACTTGCAAACCGCGGGACAAACCGCGTGGTTTTGCTGAGGTGTCCGGATCTGATTCGTTTCGCGGATCTGGGTCATGGTTTGGGCACGGGTCTTGGGCTTGGATCTTGGGCTTCCGTTGGCTTCGTTTTGGCTCTCTTTTGGACTCTTTTATGGCTCTTTTCCGCTTCTTTTCTCGATGATTGTCGCCTTTTAGATTACCTGCACATTTCACTAGATAAACCATAAAGTTCCGCCTTTTTGCTAGAACACAAGCCAATCTCATTGGTTTAAGGACCGAAAATAACGCCAAAAATTGGCGTTATCAACAACCCCAAACCGAGCGTTGCTTGTCCTCAAGCAAATTAGCGATAAAATAGAATAAAAGCATATATCAGTGAAATAATAATTGCACAACTCCCAATTGGTACCACGTAATGCACTGGTGATTTTCCATGCCCGTGAATGCCTATCTCACTCTCGCCTCATCCTAATTCTGTTTGATCTATGGCCTTCCAATGTGAGTTGAACTCGTGACTGCTCCGATTGCATTAAAGTTGTACTAGGTCCAAACATACTAGGGAAAACATTTTGCCTCGACCCTACCTCACGGAATACTGTCATTTCACTCGAACCTAGGTTGTCGCACATGTTGTCATGTAGAAGGAAGTTATGTACAAGAATACTCGATAATTACATGACAACTCTAATGAGAGACGCACAAATGTCCAAAAAGTCGATCTCAGGAAGGAATCAAGTAGCAAGACAGGGAATATTGGTAAAGGTGGTCGTATACCGTAATCACATTTTCCAGAAGATCATCCAGGTCTTTACAAGGGTTGTAACGGGGTTAGGGTTATGGCTAAGAAACGAAGGGTAAGCGGATCAAAGATCCTCGGTGTGTCAATCTTTAGCAAGTCTGAACTTTCTTGCCTCACATTCTATCCTTTGGCCCTCTTTATCACTACTGGAATCGCTTTGACTCTCTTATTGAGCTGTTGTGAAGCTATCTAAATAACTGTATTTATTTTTATTTTATTTTTATTTTTTTTTATTTTTTTTAACATGGGACTTCATTGGTCCTCTTTATTTGATTGGGGCTGCATTGGCCCTCTTTTTTTTATCTATTTTTCATGACTGGCCTGTACTACTTCTGATTGACACACTTTCGGATAAGGGTTGGCTAAGGCTTTTGGCTAGGGTTTAATGGTGGGTTTGAAATAAACAAGTGGTGAGCGTTTGGCGGCAAAAATGGGTTATGGATGCACACATAATGGGTCTAAAGGTACGATAGATAAACACGGGTTAAAACAAAAACACACAATGCCTGGAATCATCGCTTAAGGTCCACATGATAAGGTCTACTATACCCCTACCCAATATCCCAATGGTTGTCTTTGCTACTCAATGCAATATTATAGAGAGATCACTCTATAATCACGACAAGGAATTCGAAAAAGTGTATACGAATTAGGTGTTTGAATCCCTCGAAATGAAAAACATCTTTTAGGCTCAAATCTCACTATTGGGGTGGTCTCCACTAATGTCCCTAGTCATGTCTTTTCCCGGTCCTTCCCTAATGGTCACGTTACTATCACAAGGTTCTTCCCACAATGGTCGGTCTCAATCATCCAAAACAAAAATTATAGCTAAAATGATCTAGACACTCAGAAGTGCAGGAAGTCTACATGCATAAACGTGGGCCCAATTGGGCAACCCCAAACCTTACCCACACATTGTCCCCAATGTGCAAGTAAAGTTGTAGGCAAAGCGACACAACTCATTGTGCAGTTATTACAGTCATCAAGCAGGAAAGGTAGACATTAACATATTATATCAAAAACCGGGCCCAAAGTTTTTCAAAAAGGGGCACCCCAAACCTAGGTTGTGGCCTAGGTTTGCCAACTAAAGCCAACCCCAAACCTCGGTGAAACCGAGGTTTGCACAAGATTAAAAGTGAGTGTGTAGATGTGGAAAGGTGAGGCAACCCCAAACCTAAGTGAAACTTAGGTTTGTTGAGTCTCGTTTAACTAATAAGGAACATAACATCATACACCACTCGTTAACATAAAGATTTAGAGTATACCTGTTTGCCCGGACGGAAGAGATTCTCTTGCAAAAGATTTGAGCGCCCAGATGAGAGACATCGGAGGGGTCGGAGAGAGAGCATGCAAAAATACAAGAAAGCAAAAGGAAAAAGAACGCAAAGAAAATAAAAATGACACATGCAAGAACAGAACAAACACCACACGAGAAACCCAAAACGGCCATGGGGACCCGCGCGGTTTAGCGTGCGGTTTGTAGGCCGCGGCCAAAACCGCGTAAGTCTCTGTTGCGAATTTTTTTTTAAATAAAAACACTCTAAAACATACTCCCTCCGTCCCAAAATAAATGTCCGCAATGAAAATGGCACACAATTTTAGGATTGTGTAATCATTACAATTTTTAAATAACCAAGTTACATTTTTACCCTTAATAATAGTGAGAGAAAATTTCTTCATCTCATAATTAAGGGTATAATAGGAAAGTGAAAATTTACTTTTAAAAGTGGATACTTATTTTGGGACAAACTAAAATAGAAATGTGGACACTTAATTTGGGACGGAGGGAGTAAATAGTAAAAGAAAACGCAAACCTCGGTGGGTTGCCTGACCTTCCTTCTGATCACTCCTTAGGCTTTTTGTGATTACCCGGCTCCTCTTCAACTTGACCTCGTACATTATCGAACATCTTGAATGTTACCCTTTCGCCGCCAACCCTCAATGTCATCTCACCTTCTTCCATGTCAATCAGTGCTCTGCTCGTGGCCAGAAAGGATCTTCCCAATATCAACGGGACTTCTTCATCTTCATCTATGTCGATCACCACGAAGTCCACCAGAAAGTAGAACTTGTCGACTTTAATCAAAACATCCTCTACCACTCCATACGGGTACATTATTGATCGATCAGCGAGTTTGAGAGTCATGTTTGTGGGCTTCACATCCCCCAATCCCAGTTTCCTGAAAACAGATAAAGGCATTAAATTAATACTTGCTCCTAAATCACATAACACCTTATCAAAATTAAGATTCCCAATTTGAATAGGGATCGAAAAACTCCCTGGATCCTTCAGCTTCGGGGGAAGCTTGTTCTGAATGATCGCACTGCACTCTTCAGTAAGTGCAATGGTGGCTTGGTGTTCGATTGTCCTTTTCTTGGATAGGATGTCCTTCATGAACTTGAGATATGTTGGCATTTGAGCCAGTGCTTCTGCGAAGGGGATGTTGATGTGCAGCTTCTTGAAGATGTCAAGGAATTTCTTGAACTGTTCCTCATCTTTATGTGCCTTTACTCGACTTGGGAATGGTAGCGGTGGCACATACGGTTTGACTACTGGCTTTGACGGAGGTGTCACCTCTTTTTCGTTCGGTTCTTCCCGATCAGCCATATCACTAGCAATATCATCCTTCAGCTCAACATTTTCCCCCTTGATCTCCTCCTTGCCATTTCTCAAATAGATGGCATTGCACTCTTCTCTTGGTTTCCTTTCAGTCTGACTAAGGAATGTCCCGGGAGCTCGGGTCTGTAGGGCTTCAGAAATTTGCCCCACTTGTCTTTGAAGGAGCTTGATGGAGGCGGTGTTCTGTTCAGTTGCTGCTTTTACTGTACTCACCGTGCTTGCTAATTCTCCAACTGTGTTGTCCATCTTTGTCATAAACTTCATCATCATATCTTCTAGCCCCGGTTTCTTCTCCACGGATGGTCCTTCGTCGAATTTCCTTTGGTTGAAACCTGGAGGACGGTAGACATTGTTAGACTGAGAAGAATTAGAAAAGTTAGAAGAATTACTGTATTGTTGTTGCCCTTGAGGTTGACTCCATGAAAAGTTAGGGTGTTTTTTCCACCCTTCATTATATGTGTTCGAAAAAGGGTCGTTCCACGGCTGGTTGTTGCGGTTTTGTAAGAACTGAACTTGTTCGGGTTCTTGAAAAGTGGGGAACACGTTTTGACTACCTCCCTTCAAGTGGTTTGTGATAGCGGCTAGTTGAGCTTTTATTTCCTTCAGCTCATCCGATTCTTGAACACTCGCAACTCTTCTAACGGCTGATCTTGGAGTAGAAAAACTATGTTCAGCTAGATTGTCGATCAGCTCGCATGCTTCCTCATAAGACTTATCCATTAGGGCCCCACCCGATGCAGCTGTGATGTCGTTTTTGAACTGCGGGTGAAGTCCACTGAAAAATGTTTGGATAATAACCCAACCTTGCAACCCATGATGAGGCCACTTCTTGATCATATCTTTGTACCTCTCCCAAGCTTCATATAACGTCTCTTGATCCCATTGAGCAAAATGGGTGATTTCCGCCATAAGTTGCGCGGTTCTGCTTGGTGGGAAAAATTTCTGAAGGAAAGCCGCTTTCAGTTGTGCTCAAGTGGTGATCGAGTCCGGTTGGATACTCTCGGTCCATGCTTCAGCTCTACCCTTGAGAGAAAAACTGAATAACCTTAGCTTTATGGCATCCTCGTTCATCCCATTGATCTTAAACGTGTTGCAAATTTGCTCAAATGCACGAAGATGTTCATGAGGATCTTCTGTCGGTGCTCCTCCATACTGATTTTGTTGTACCATCACGATGGTACTCGGTTTAATCTCAAAAAAGTTCGCCCCAGTAGTGGGCGGTTGGATGCCTATGCGTGCGGCTGCCACATTCAGGTCGGCAAACAACCGCATATGACGTCTCGCGGGAGGTGCTTCGTCGCCCATCTTCAATTGCCTTTTAACTTTTGATTCTTTGAGTAATCGACGGGCGGTTCTTTCAATTTCTGGATTGAGTGGTTCGATTCCTTCCCCTCGGGTTGTCCTTGGCATAAACCAGTTAGTACCTGAAACGGAAAGTAAACAAAATTAGCAATCCAAAAAACTGATGAAATAAATAACAAAATAAAAAAAATGTTCAATGTAATAGTGCTTATAGCTGGTAGTGCTATCAGTTGCAACTAGATCCCCGACAACGGCGCCAAAAACTTGATAGGCGGGTTTACTCCCCCTAAAATCTAACATCAAGTGTACGGGTCGAATTCAAGTAATAGTATAAAAGTACGAGTATCGAACACATGGAACTAGGAACTAAGTATCACAATCACTATAAGATATATTAACTGAACGGTCGGAACTTTGAGTTGTTGGTATGAATTAATTAATTCCAAGAAAACAAATCACAAACGAGACAATAGACAACTTCGGAAACTTTGATAGAGAAAACAGTTGAGGGTTGGAAATCCTAAGGTTTTCACGTATAAACATCTCACTTAAAACAATTACCAAGTTATTCCCTTTAATGAATACCCAATCTCTAAAATCACCGTTGTTTTTTCTCAAGCAACAATGGGTTTTATTTTGAAAGCACAAGTTTTATCTCTCGATCTCAACCTATGGAGTCAAAACACATTAAAAACAAGATTTAAACGGGACTAAGGCTTACTTGGTATATCTCTATCCCCAATTTCTCACCTTAGGCATGCAATTTCTAGTTCTAGTTAACAATTAATTCTCTCGAACTTAACTGAAAACAACAAAACAGTTGGAAACTAGCTAAACTCACAAAAGCATTAAGAACCAAATTACATGATTCATCAAAATAGGAAAACTGATAAAAGTCTTAAATCATCTGTTCACAAGTTTAAACCAAATTCATTCCAACCCCCAACATATAAAGATTAGTTCATGTTGGTGGTGGATAAAAACATAAGAGAAAGAAAGGAAACAATCAATGTAAACATAGTCAACGTGATCGTGGTGAATGTAACAACGAACTCCCTTCTCTTCGCTCTAATCCGCTTTGCGTCGTGACTTCCTCCTCAATCAATCCTCTATCGTCGCTCCAAAAGCTCCGAAAAACCTCTTAAAATCGCCCCCAAGTCGCTGCCAATCGTCGTGTGCGAGATCTCGACCTAAAATCGCAAAAACACCAAGTATAGCAACCAAACAGAGACTTACGTGGTTTGTCCCGCCACTTGCAAACCGCGGGACAAACCGCGCAGTTTTGATGAGGTGTCCGGATCTGATTCGTTTCGCGGATCTGGGTCATGGTTTGGGCACAGGTCTTGGGCTTGGATCTTGGGCTTCCGTTGGCTTCGTTTTGGCTCTCTTTTGGACCCTTTTATGGCTCTTTTCCGCTTCTTTTCTCGATGATTGCCGTCTTTTATATTACCTGCACATTTCACTAGATAAACCATAAAGTTCCGCCTTTTTTCTAGAATACAAGCCAAAAATTGGCGTTATCAGAAGACCACCTTCCAACTGAAAGGGCATTCCTCCTATTTATACCCATTGCATTTTATGCATGACAGGAGGACTTTACACGTGTCAGCATCTGATTGGGCGCATGTTTCTGACTTTTAGCAACATGCATTGGGTCGTAATGTTGAACAGTGTAGTGGCAGAGTGGTTGTACGATCTTGGACAAAAGCATGTATCTTCTTACATTTTGTACGATGTGTGCAAGGAGATAATACAAACATTTCTTGAAGTAGAAGCTTCATGATCAGCGATCGCTAAGTAGGTCTTCCATCAGAGAAGAGCTGATGTAAGTCATCTATCGCTGAAGTCTTCTTCTTTATATGTCACATCTATGGACTTGTCTTGGTTTCAATGATGTTCGCGTCAGATCATTAGTAGACTTGTCACTTGTTCATTCATCTTCGTCTTCGATGTCAACGATGAACTTTGTCGCGAAACTTGTCTTCAGGGATAACATTTAACATTGTTACAAAAGATACTATCAGCGATACTACACAGACTCAGTAAGACTATCGTTGATAGCAAAACATTAATACATTAGATACCATTAGCGATTCTGAACAGACTCAGTGTGTTTGTCGCTGATGGTGAAACACTAATACATACAAGTCATATACAATTGTCACTAAGTAATTCTAAGGGTCATTATCAAATCACTGAGAGAGTTTGGATCAACAATCCCTCACTATTTGATGATGACAAAGCAACATAAGAAAATTGCTATGTATAAAAACATAAGGATAAAAATGACTCATAGATACGTGTCTCATTTACTGTTTTCAGGGATCTTTTCTAGTACTGATGGAGTAAAGTACGTTCACTGAAACTTTCATTAATTTCGTAAAAAGATTACAAGGGAAATTGAAAGTTACAAGTACAAGTGAAAATTTTACATGTACTATAACATTAACTGATAGATTTACAAAAGATTACAAGAGAGGAATCTATCAACTACAGAGGTTCGTCCTTAAAGAGCATTTCGTCAAATGAGTCGTTTCCAGGGATCATCTAGTCAGGTACCTTCTCTCCTTGTTGCCTTCTGAGTTTTGCTTCGTTGAGAACATCGGTTTTAAGGAAAAGGCCTGGTCTTGATTGATTACACAAGTGGACTAGATCTCTGAGTTGTTCGATTGGGCAGATAGGGATCTTTAAGAAATGTTGAAAGCATATTATTCCATTTCAGTCAGGGAAGATGATTCCATAAGGGTCACTTATCACTTGGCCAGGTTTGAAGGGTCCTCCTGGTTGCAGTGATAAGTCAAGTGCTGATAAGTCAGGTGCTGGTCGGAGCACTGCCTCTCTAGAAAGTTCGATACCTGTTTCATTTCGAATGGAAGGCTCACCAGAGGTCGATGCTCGTTTCTGTTTTCTCTTCGATAGTGTTGGTCATTGATTCTGAGGAAGAACTGGAGGAGGAGGTAGATCCATTCTTGATGTGACTTTGTTGATGTGTAAGTTCAAGGAACTTCTCTACGTGGTATTTGAACTTGGACTTAGACTTTTGGATAGCACTCCTGACCTCTAGCCATTCATCAAAGCCGAAGAGCTCCAACTTTGCATGTAGAATGTTTGTGACGATTCATTCTCTTTGAATATAGTGACTTCCACCAGCAGTGACTTCTTCAAACTCTTTCCCTTTAGGTTCACAGCAATTATCCTGCTTCGATGGAATCTGTGGTCGATCTCTTCTCTGCACCATTGCAACTGGGAATCACTAACGGCTCTTTCTTTGCGGGCTTCCTTCTCAACATTTTTCAGGAGTTGTTCTTGAACCCTGACCGGATGTCTTTTCAGCTTCTTATCAAAGGCTAAGTCTTGCGCTACCTTAAAGGCAAGTTGAGCGTCCTTTTGGCATGCATCAAGTAAATTTTCAGCTCTAATTGATTCTTCTCCTTCTTCAAGGGTTAGGAATTCAAGTCCAGGTTGGGGAGGGACTTTTAGGTGTTGTTCCTCTAGTTGTTAAATCATTGTTGATCTTCTTCTTTGTTCTTCATCATCGGACCTTTAAATTGGTCGTGGGGGTCTGTGTGGGTGATTCAGCAATGTTTCTTCTTCCTCATCTTGTTCATCATTCTTTAGCACTGAGACTGGGATTATTGTTTCTTCAGCAATGGCTGTTGGGATTATTTGTTGTTGAGTATCGTTAACTCGTCCCTTAAGTAGGGGAGAGAACTAGTTGGATACAAATAAAAAGAGTTAGGTTTGTGGGAAGAAATAGGTACATAAAAGAAGTTAAGTGTATAGGAGAGGTCAAAGATGTGTATGGATAGAAGGAGAGTAAGGTATTAAGGAGAAGAAAACCTGAGAAGTTTTCTCCCCCTCAGATGTAAAGCAGATCTTCAAGTTTCCTTTAGCAGCAATTGCTTTCTTTGTGGGAGTCTTCTCAGGCCTCTCCCTTGCTTCTTTGATGGAGATCCCTTTAAGGGGAGGAGTGTTGATGGCAGGTTTGAACCAAAGAGCTGATTTATCATCTTCATCATCATCAGCAACAACACCCTCATCCTTTTTGGAGTCATCATCGATCTCCAAAGCTTCATCTTCCTCCTCTTCTTCTTCCTCTTCGTCATCAGAGGGAATATTACAGTTTCAGCGTTCCAGGGAGAAGAAGGAGGAGTCTGGGTTTTATTTTCCTCCCCCTCAGCTTGAGGGAGGTCTTCTGCATTTTCTTTTTCAAAATCCCTTGCTTTGTCATCATCAAACTGTGGGGGAGAGTTAACAGCAACAGTAGCAGAAGTGTCAGCATCAGTGTTGACCTTGTCTTCTGGCCCATGGATCGCTGATGTTGATGCAACAAGTTTGTCCACCCTGGCTTCTAGGTCAGGGATCGCTTCAGTGGCTTTTAAAATAAATTCCACCACCATCCCCAGATTTGTGCGATCATTTTCAGTGAAGGATGGGGCAGGGGTAGCCACTGGTTCATTCATCTTGTTGAGGATGTCACCAAGGAGAGAGCATCTTTTATCGACCTTTGAGCCAACATTGTTTACCGTGTTGTGCAGCGAACCGACGATAGTGGTGAGAGAGTTGACAGTGGAGGTCAGTTACTGCAGGGCGGAGGAGTTGGTGGCCACGTCGGTCTTCAGCTCTGAAACCTCTTTCGTCAAAGCTGAGAGCTGCGAGTTGTCAGTGATTGAGGATAGGGAGGTGGAGATCTCTTTCGAGGCTTCGCCGGTCGAGTTCACGACGTTTGTATTATTTGAGAGGTTGTTGGAGAGAGAGTCCACTCGATCACTGACCTCTTTGATTGAGGTGTTGATCGTACCCAAGTTAGGACATGTAAGAAAAAAAGAATTTTGAGCAAAGGAAAGCTCAAAAGGGTGAGATAGCTGAGAGGAGAGGGGTAGGGAAGTGGGAATACCTGATGGTTGGGAGAAATGGTCAAAGTGACTACTTCCTCCGTATAACTCCATGTCATGCTCGAGAGGAGTCATGGTCACGGGTATACTCTGAGAGCCCCCGAGAGGGAGACCATCAGGTCCTACGACATTGTTGTTGATGAGATCTTGCAACAATGATTGTTGTGAGTCAGCGAAGGATATCGCTGGTGCAGATGATGTGTTGACGAAAGTAACGGTGGGAGAAGCAAAATTGGTAGATATGGTTGTGCAGCATGGCGGAGTGGCACTGGCGTTGCCGAAAACTACCTCATCAGTGCTTAGAGGCACTGAGAATGTTGTGGTAGGTGTCGGCATAGAATCAGCGATGTTGGAGATCGCTGAGGCAGTAGTTGAGGTATCAGGTGTGGTGGAGCGTACCACGAAGTTCTCCAGGGTTGCCTGTTAAGAGGCCACCCCTGACGTTGTTACCGGTTCCTATTGGGGGGGGGTCTCCTTTGAAACTCTCTTGGTCTTTTTAGATTGACCAAGAGGGGCAGTAGAAGGTTTCCTTTTCGCTGAGGAGGTGGAGGTGGCAACTTGGGAAGCCGCTTTGAGGATTTACCATGGGCATCGCTGCCGAAGAAGAAGAATAAGTAGATGAGAGACATTGTTTCAGAACAGATAGACTAACCTCATTATCAGCTCGCTCAACGTCGAGGATACGTACCTCGAGTTTCGGAAGCTGATAGTCACCCTCGGTCGGGTATTTCGTCTTTCCGGAAAAACTGGAGGAGTACTGATATGAATCGGACATAGGGAACTTTCTTCTCCCTGTTGGGTTTTTCGACCTTCACCACCCGGTCATCGAAAATCATGCGTATGTAGTCATGTTGTGCCTAGTGATGAGGTTGTACCCCATTTGAAGGTGAGAGCAGTTGGCTTGGTCATGAGATCCAGTCTTGCCACTCATGGCCTGGATGATGTGGGTGAAGAGGTAGTTCGGCTCTGAAGGCATTTTTGCCTTCAACACTTTTGTGAGTTTCTTCTCCAGGATTTGAGTCCTGGGCTTGGTGTCCCATTCGTATCCTATGTGGTCTAGGTAGGCGATCAGTACTTCGTCCGTGGGAGGTTCAGCGAAGGGACGGGTAGCAGGGAGTTGGAGGGCTGAGCGAAGTCCGTTGGCAGTGATGCTGCCGGCCCCAAGTTGTGTCTAGAGGGAGATCACAGTCACTATCTTCTTCAACTTCAGGGTTACTTCTGCACGCTCAGCAGTATACCAGAACTACTGAAGTAGTGTTTTGTGAGTAGGGGGAGCTACGGTTAGAGCGTAGAGTAAAGGAGAGTTTCAGAGTAAGGTCACAGCATCTACTAAGTGTAGGCAGGGTTTCTTCTCAGGAAAATGTAGAAGGGCCAGGTGGTTATTTCCCACAAATTGGACTTGGGAAAGTTCGAATCTGACGTTCTTTGATTTCACCATGGTAACTGCTTGTGATGCCATTTCTGAGAATTTAAGAACAAAGGAGAAGAGTTTCTTAATATGGAAGGAGTTTCCAAAAATAAGAATGTTAGAGTTTTACCAGTTTCTTTTTAGAGAAAGAAACTAAGAAAATAGGTTTTCCAGTTTAAAAGATACTGAAAATGGTAGAGAACTATGTTTTACCAGTTTCCTTTTAAGGAAAGAATCTGGAAAAACAAATTTAAGATGAAAGATAAAGTTTAAAGAACAGTTTTAAACTTTGAAACAAAACTTTTTAGAGTTTTTGAGAGAAAATCATCAAAGAAGATGATTTTTTAAAACGTCTTATTGATCTTTGTTAACAAGGATTTAAGATCAAAAAATGATTTTTGTTTCAACAATGGCATAAGTTTAAGAATATGAATCTGGATTCTTAAGAGTTTTGAGTTCAAGGTTGTAAGTTCTTAAGTTCGATCAAATGCCTTGAGTATTTTCTTTCCTTTAGAGAGAGTTTGTGCGCGTAAAGATAAAAAAATATAAACAAGGTTATATAGGATTGAGAGAGGAGAAAGACAGTTGATGAGCAGGAAAAACACTCATCATGACACGGATACGTCCTATGAAATGGATTGGCCAAGAAGTGTAACGGACGAACGTGTCAGACAAAAAGGCGTGCCATGGTTTATCCTCGATGATGACGTCATACATAAAAGGAGTCTTTTCGTTTTTCGTAAAGCATCCCTGATAGAAAAATGTATCGGGACTGAATTTTGTTTTACGAAGAATCACTGATGAGAAATATCAGTGATAAGTTTTTTGTTTTTTAGAGGATCGATGATAGAAAAATGTCAGTGATAGATTTTCATTTTGAAAAACAACTTGTTGAAGAGAACTTCAGTGAGTTAGGAGAGAGAACATACCTGAGTATTGATAGGCGGGTATCACCCCCCTAAATCTAACCGCAAATGTATGGTGTCGAAATCAAGTAATAATGTACGGTAAGTACGAGTATCGAATCCACGGGAACTAGGAACTAAGTATCACAATTACTATAAGCTCTATTAACTAAACTATCGAAATTGAATTGGTTGGTGTTAAACTTGTTGGTTCCCGGTTTGTTTATACAAGATTATTAGATCTATTAGTTCAAGTATGCGTTTGATGCGGAAGCGTATTTGAAGAACTAACAGATATGATTGATAGATTTAGAGCACAATATAAATAAACAGTGAACAGGAAATAATATCTCAAAGTTTACTGAATATATATATTAAGAACAGATTCAAGAACAGTGAGTAAGCAAAGCTTTTAAAACAGATATGACCCTCAAAGTGTTTAAAGCTATGTGTTCTTGTGATGTTTTTCTCTCTTGAATTCTTGTTTCGATTGTTCGATTGATCGATCGATGGATAGGAAGAACTCAACATGAGTCTTCCTTATATACTACTCTAAGGGGACCATAAAGCATAAGCTACTATTCACAAAGGACGGTATGAATAGTTGGACGGATGGCATGAACAGTTTGGACGTGCTGTATTGCATTTAATGCAGCAGACGTCTATTATGTACTAAGCCCTATTGAATCCAATCAGAGTTTGACACGTTGCAGTTGGACAGGGCATGCTACCATGCAAGTTGATAAACAGGTCCTGTAACAGTAGCAAGATATTATAAATATCTTTGAAGTCTTTGTTGAAGACCGCAGAGGCTCTGTGAAGTGTCACAGAGGTTCTGCGGTTTGGTCCTTTGTAGAGCAGTTTTCACCTGATTCCGAGTCTTTGGTCTTCTTTGCGCGTATTACAGAGCTTCTGTAGGGCGCCTCTTTAGCTTCTGTAGCTTCTCGACCTTGATCTCTCGGTAAGTTCGGCAGAGCCTCTGTAAGAGGCTTTCTTCACTTAGCCTATTTTTCACTACTTCTAAATACTTCTATGATTAGGAAGATTGAAGCTAACAATCTCCCCCTAAGTAGTGAAAAATAAAAAATTGAACTTGAGTTTAATTAGGCTAAGTTAGATAAGACAGAGGTTAAACAATACCTCGAAAGTTCTTTCATTCAGAAATATGCCAGAGGCATTTTACATTTGAGTACAATGAAAGATAAACTTTTGACTTGGTTTGTAGAGATTTGAGGTTTAAGAATCAGATTTTGGCATCTTTGAAATCGTTGTAGCTTCTGTTGTCTCTCCCGATTCTTCTGATCTCTTTGTAGAAACTGATGCAGAGTTCTCTTAGGGGGATTGTGGCATCAATCTCTCTGATGAAAGTATCTGCAGCATCTCTATCCATTTTCTCGGTACCTCTGTATTTTACAAGGGTTGTTCTGAACTTGTTCAGAGTACTAGTTGCGTACTTCTGACAGTCCATGCACACAAACAGTTTGACTTCGCCTTGTGGGTTTTTAAATACTAACCCGAATCTTGGTTCTGTAATGATAGAGTTGGGCACGGCGTTGGGTGGGCAGCGATCTTCTGGTGGTCGTAAATTTAGATGTTTGAGACCAAGATCCTTTCCCAGTTGAAAATCTATCATACTAAAGATCAGAAGCTTTTCCCTCATTGCTTTTCTTAATACTTGATAGTCTCTGGTGTTTGCCTCTGTGTTGTAGTTGTCCTTTGTCCATTGCAGAAGGTCAGATAGATCATAAGGATTGATATTTCTTAGGTCAACATCAGCGAAGGTGGTTTCTGAATTGTCTTCTCTTCTGACTTTGTAAAGATTGTACCTGACCCTTGGATAGGTTCTTGTAAAGGAGAACTTGCAGAAGATTACCTTTTTGATCGTGTGGATTGAGAAGACATCTGCTTTGGTTCTTGGCTTTGTCCTTGTGAAGATGTTCTCAAATTCTTCTCTGATCCTTGAATCTATCACATGATCTGTTGGATGATTGGTCTGAAAGGTTTGTTTATAGAGGTATTTGTATACCACTTCTTCCATCTCTTCATGTGTTGGACCAGGTTGTGGTACTTGTCTTCTGAGACTCTCCATCTTTTGAACAAGTTCTGCAGCTCTACATGTTAGAGGAATGTCTGACAGAGGCTTTAATCCATATGCCCAATCAACTTCTTCAGGCTTTGGAGTTTGGAAGGCATCAAAGGCGCTCTTCATCAATTTCTCGGTAGGATTGGGCAATAATTTCTTTTTCTTGGGCTCTTCTGTCAGTATTGATTTTCCCTTATCTTTGGCTTTTGGAGGTGCAGAACCTGTTTCTTCTGTAGGTTTGGAGGTTGGTGCTTCTGTTGGCTTGATGGTTGCCTCTGTAGGTTTTGACACTTGTGTTTTAGAGGACTTTTGTGGCGATGGTTCTGTTGGCTTGAGTTGCTCTATAACCTCTGTTGGAGGTTCTTTGGTGACTTCTTCTGTGAGCTCTATTTCTGTTGATGAAGATTGGACATCGAATCTTCTTGCCATTTTGAAAGCTAATGTGAACCTGTGCCTTTCTTCTTCTCTCAGCGACATTCGATCAGACATTGTATTGTGCATCTTTCTCAGAATAGAAAAAGCAGAGGTCGTTGCTCTTTTTGGTTTGGTGGCAATCGACTTTCTTCTTTGTATGGTTTGGGGTTTTTCTGTTGATTTTGTTGAAGGACTCTTTTCCAAGTTGATTACCACAGGGGTGGTTGTTGCCTCTGTGGTATGCTGATCAACTTCTAGAATATTGGTTTCTTCAGGAGTTGATTCCACAAAGATGGGTGTTTTCTCTGTGGTCTGTTGATTTTGTTGTTGATCTTGGGTTTCTTCTGGAGGGGCTTGACTGATTGGTTCTGCTGCGATTGGTGGAGCTTGTATTCCTCTGTTCGTAGCTTTCTCCCTTATATTCTCCCCCTCAGGATTATCTGATGGACCAGGATGGTCATCATCAGAATCATCCTGACTCTTATCAGAAGTACCCTCTGCTCTGCAGGAAGCTTTGGGTTTCTTTGGTAATTCTGCCCCTGCGGCCATCAACTTCGCACATATGTCATCACAGAGGCCGAAAAGAGTTGCAAGCTCTGCTTCTGTGTTGAAGCGCATTCTGCCGACACTTTTTCTGAACTCTTTGACGTAGTTGGCATTTGCAGTAGTGAAGGAGACAATGACTTCAGTGACCTGGTTTATGACATTTTGGCCGAGCTCTGTTAGCTGTGCTCTGGTCATGTAGTCTTTTGGTTGCATCAGTATTGTGTTGCGCATTGCTTCTGCTTGAACGTTTTGCAGAGCCTTCTGTAGATCTGCGGGTGTGATGCTCTGTGATTTGTTGGATTGCTTGTTCATTTGTTCAAGGAAATGTTTGACTGATTCCTTGAATGCAGAAGTTGCGGCAATTCCAAAATCTTTAGCAGCAGAAGTGGCTGTTGTTGTTGCAGTTGTTTGCGCAGAAGATTTCATCTCTGTGATGGCTGTTTTCACCTCTGTGGACAGATTGTCCATTTTGGTGTTCAGATTCAGCATGGCCGTTGATGTTTTCTCTGCAAAAGATGTGAAAGAGCTTTGCAACTCTTTCATGGTTTGGTTCACAGAGGTGACAAGGGTTTGGAACTCATCCCTTGATATTTGTGTTCCTGGTGTAACCTCTGGAGGAACACATTCGTCTCCAGAGTGAGTCCCTGCTCCTGGGACACCTTCGTTCACCCTTGTTTGTACGTTGGGGGTGGAAGGATTTCCATCTGATCTTTGAGAAGAAACCTGAGTTTCAATCTCTACAGAAGTTCTGTGAAGAACAGTGTACAATCCCACTCCAGAGGTGGGTGTCGGAATGTTCTTCTGTTGACTCGGAGACTTGTCTAGAGTCTCTTCGTCTTTGTGCTCACTACTTCTCTCTGAAAGAAGTGTTGGCCCTAGTTGTGTGCGTGTGGCAGAGGAAACGAATTCCTCTGTAGGGTGTTCTGTTGTGATCTGGGGCGATTGATCACGAACTATAGGTGAGTCTCTCTGAGGAGACTCCCTAGGAATGGATTCCCCGGTTTCTGTGGGCGCAGAAGTCGAAAGAGTGACTTCTGGCTGGTTGGGTTGGGTTTGGATCGAGCTGTGCTGCTCTTTTTCAATAACTCCTTCTGCAGCTAGACCTGCGGAGTTAGATGTGTGGGTTGCACTGGGAGGGGGTGAGGGATGTGTGCCTTCTTCATCTTCGGCATCTTTTTCTTTTTCATTTTCTTTTCCTCCAGATGTTTCTACCCTATCCTCTGTTGAAGTTCCTTGCTCTGTGCCTAAGAAGTCATACATTTGATGAGAGCCGTATAACTTTATGACATGTGGATGATAGAGACCTTTTCGTATCCAGACAGCTTCTTCTTCGTCTGAATCTACCTCTGAGACCTCCATTCTTGTCTCTGTTACTTCATCTCTATTCCACTGAGCTTCTGTGTGTCCTATTTCTTCTGAAGCTAGGCTTGGACTCCTTCTGTGAACGTCCAATCCTTGCTGAATGAAGGGGTTCTGTAGAATAATAGGTGTCGCAACTGATTGATCTCTGGGTGTTTGATCATCTTCTTGCAGATGTGTGTCAATGCCGGAAATAGAGAAGTATTGTTCTTCTGGGGAATGGTGGTCGAGAGGTTGTGCCGTCCACCCTGCTGTATTTAAAGTGTTGGCAATGTCAGGGTTCTGTAGGAAATCGTTTAAGTTTCCTTGGTGAGCAAATCGATCTGGGGATTGATGGGGCGATTGATATCCCTCTTCTGTCATTTCTACTTCTGCATCTTCTTCTTCTGCAGTTCTTTCTTCTGCGATTGCTTCCTCTTCTATGGTAACCAATTTTTCAAGTGATTTGCCATGCTTCTTTTTGGTTTTCCTCCTCTTAGGTTTTGGTGCCCCTTCCTCTGTGGTTTTTGATTTTCTTTTCTTCTTCTGTTTTGGAGAAGAGGGAGGAGCAGAGGAGCCAATTTCTGTGGCATGAGGAGGTGAAGGTTGATCTTCTGCAGCGCTTCTAGAGGTGCCTTCTGCAGTTTTCCTCCTTTTTGATTTTGGAGTAGAGGCAGAAGATTTTGAAGAGGACTTCTTTCCCATGAGCTCTGCATGTTTGGCTATGAAGCTAAGTTGAATAGCCATGTGTTTTGCTAATTTGTTATCTTTTTCTTCTTGAGTGGAAAGAGGTTCTGCAATCATTGTTCCTAGGGGGACACCTAAACGCGGGGGTGTCATAGGACTCGGTTTTAGAGTTCTATGATCGCGTATATATTCTTCCTTAAGGGTTTTGTTCGAGGCATACTTCAGAAGTTTCTTTGGCAAAGGTCTGCAGTGTGTGTAGCCATCTACATGATCAGTGGGGATATTTTTGCTCATTGGGAACTGTTTGGGAATTGGCCCTTCCATTGGACATTTATGTATCAGCAACAGAGGTTCGAACAAGACTCCCAGTATTCTTTGGAATTGTAGAGGTGGTAGAAACTTTGGATCGTTCTCTTTGACCCTTCTTGTGTTGTTCTTTCTGTCGATGGTGTTGATGATCTCTGGCATCATTATGGTCGCGTAATCCAGTGGGAGATCATAGTAAACCCCGTACATGATGGTTAATATCTGATGTGAGCTCTGGTCAATACTGCCTATCTTCCCTGTCAGGCATCTGTTAAGAATTGAAAACAAGGTGTTCCACAGAGGTGGTAATCTGCCTCTGCGGAAGTCATTTCTCTTCCTCAGTGGTGTGTTGTACCCAAGCATTTCTAGGAAACGACAGATCTCGTCGTCTGTTGGTTGCTCTGCGTACTTCTTCAATCCAAGAAGACCCCTTGTTGGTAGGTTGAATTCAAGTGAGAACATTGTTCTATTGAACTTGATTTCCAGATGCTCAGATTTGTCGGGTCTTGAAATGTATCCTTTGATAAGAGAATCATCTTTATCAAATCGGCAACTTTGCCAAAACTGGTTAAAATATCTGACTGTAATTTTCTTTGGGGTTCTTGAGAGTAAAGGGAAGAGGATATGATTTTCCATTATGTTTAGAAGAATGGCATGGGCTTAGCCGAAAGCAGTGGGTGAGGGGACCAAATAGCAATTGTTGGATTTGATTGGTAGTACCTTTTCGAAATGATCCTTTGCTATGAAGTTTTGAAGATGTGTGGTTGGAGCAAAATCTGCTGAATCGCCGGAATCTTCTAGTTCAATGTTTTGGGCAGGGTTGGGGTTTTCTGAATGTTCAGGATGAGCAGGTGAATGTTCTGGTGAGGTCGCCGGAGAGTGTGCAGGGGAGATAGCTTGAGAAGATGAAGCCATTTGGTACTGAGAATAAGAATTTTGCAGGTTTCGCCGGAGAAGAATGAGAGTTTGTAAAAAGTTTATGAGAGGGTAAGCTTGGTTTTTATAGGAGGGTAAAATGGTAGAATTCGAAAGAGTAAAATATATGGCAATGGATTAAAATTTGGAATCCATACTCCAGTTAGAACGGCGGGTTCAACTTTCCACAGAAAACGTTCCATGTACGCCCAATGAAAATGGGACACGTAGGCCATGTCAGAGGATGACAGGACGTCGTGCGCGGCCCATTAATGCTAGGCGCGTGGGGTTATTCTTAGCCACATGTAATTCACTCTCAGTAAAAGTAACCTTTATTACTACAGAAATGCCCAAGTAACAGATTGACAGAACTTCTGTAGTTTACAGAAGCTCTGTGATCTTGAAAATCTTTGATGTTTATCCCTTTCTCATATATCTCATTGTTATCATGACTTCTGTGGGGTTCTTCTTTAACCAAAACGTTTGTAAAGGCATTGGAGAGGATCAAATAGGATTTTTAGTTTAGAGTTTTTACTCGCAGAGGTTTTGTGGCTCTGTTGGAACTTGCAAAAGCTCTGTGAGGGCCAGCAAAAGCTCTATGAGGGAAAAAATCTCATAACAAAAATTCTATTAACTTTTCTGATCGTCCAATTTTTGATCTATTTTAAGAGATGTTTTTCGGACATATTTGAAAGTTGGTGTCCGAAAAAATTGTTATGGAAAAAGTTTTGTTCGAGAAGGTCATGTTGAGTCTGTTTGGTTTCCGAGATAACATTCCAAAAGATCGATAGAGGTTAAATTTGCGATCTCAGAGCATATTTCTGGCAGAGCTTCTGTTGAGCTCAGAAGAAGCTCTATGATCTTAAATTTCTCATAACTCAAATTTTATGAAACTTCTTGATCTTTTGATTTTTGAAATGTTATCCACAGTATATTTAGGACATATTTGACAATTTGTGTCCTAGAAAACTGTTTTAAAAAAAACTTTTGTGCGAGAGACATACCTTTTGGTTCTTCTTTTCTCGGCAGTGATGTCTGACTTCTGTCGATATAGATTCATCGACATTCTTCTTTGGCTTTCCCTTGAAAGTTTTATCTCTGTAGATCATTTCAGGGTCCCTTTTTTTTGCTCCCCCTTGATCTAATCACCTCTGTAGATTAAGTAATTTCCTTTTGCTCCCCCTTGACCTATGCTTGGATCAAAGAATGATAAGTTTTGCATAGAACATAGGTCATGTTTTCCAAAGGTTCTGTAGGGGTCGTCAGAGGTTCTGAGTAGACCCACAGAAGCTCTGTGATTTCAAGAACTATTTGAGATTGAGAATTTACATACAGAAATAAATCAATAGAAATATATACATATTTACAGAAGATAAAGCTATACTTACAGAGGATTTTCACGTCATATTGATCATTCCTAACTTACCCACCAAGAAATTGAATCTTTTCTCGTCTAAAGCTTTGGTGATTAAGTCCGCGAGTTGGTATTATGTGGGCACGAAATGCATCTCGATTGTACCGTATTCAACATGATGTTTCAAGAAATGGTACCTTATATCGATATGCTTGGTTTTTTAGTGTTGCACAGGATTGGCAGAGATAGCAATGGCACTCTCGGAATCACAGAAGATGGGTATTTTGAATAGGATGTGGCCGTAGTCTTTTAGCTGAGTTTTCATCCATAGAACCTGAGAACAACAGCTAGCAGCAGCAACGTATTCAGCTTCTGCAGTGGATGTTGAGACACAATTTTGCTTCTTGGAGGTCCAACTGACTAGTTTACCACCTAGGAATTGACAACTCCCAGAGGTACTCTTTCTGTCGAGCATGCATCCTCCATAGTCTGAATCTGTATAAGCTTTAAGACTAAAACCAGAGTTATGTGGATACCAGAGACCGAGATTTTTGGTCCCTTTATATATCTAAAGATTCTCTTCACAACATCATGGTGTGATTTCTTTGGATTAGCTTGATAACGTGCACAAAGACATGTGGCATGCATAATGTCAGGTCTGCTTGCAGTTAAGTATAACAGAGATCCAATCATGACTCTGTAGAGAGTGCATTCTACAGAGATGCCATCTGGATCTAAGGATAACTTATTTCCAGTGGCCATTGGAGTTTTCATTGCAGAGGTATCAGAGAGGCTATACTTGAAAAGAATGTCAGAGACATATTTGGCCTGATTTATAAAAATTCCCTCTGATGTTTGTTTGACTTGTAGTCCGAGGAAGAATGTTAGTTCTCCCATCATACTCATTTCAAACTCACTCTGCATGAGTTTTTCAAAACTTTTGCACTCTCTTGTGTTAGAAGACCCAAAAATTATGTCGTCCACATAGATTTGTACAAGCATTATTTCACTGTTTTTACGTTTATAGAATAAGGTAGTATCTGTTGTACCTCTGTCGTAGCCATTTACTAGAAGAAAGGTAGAAAGTCGTTCGTACCATGCTCTTGGAGCCTGTTTCAGTCCGTACAGAGCCTTTTCAAGGTAGTATACATGCCTTGGGAACTTTGAGCTTTCAAACCATGGTGGCTGATTTACGTAAACCTCTTCTTGGATTTCACCGTTGAGAAAAGCTGATTTTACGTCCATCTGATAGACTTTAAAACCTCTGTGGGCTGCGAAGGCTAAGAATATTCTTATTGCTTCGAGCCGTGCGACAGGAGCAAAAGTCTCATCGTAATCTATGCCTTCTTCTTGTCTATAACCCTTAGCCACCAATCGTGCTTTGTTTCTGATGACCACTCCATCTTCATCCTTCTTATTTCTGTAGGCCCACTTAGTCCCAATGGCTTGTTTCCCTCGTGGCAGAGGTACTAAAGTCCATACTTTGTTACGCTCAAACTGCAGAAGTTCTTCTTGCATGGCGTCTACCCAGTTTGGGTCATCTAGTGCTTCAGAAATCTTCTTTGGTTCTATCACACTAATAAAATTTGTAAAGAAACAAAAATTAGCAGTGGCATACCTGGTTTTTACTGAGTCAGAAGGTTCTCCAATTATTTGGCTTGGAGGATGGCTTTTTGTCCACTGAGTGGTGCGTGGAAGATGGTCATCAATGTCATCGAACCTTTCTTCAGAAGCTTCTTGTGGATCTTCTTCTTGTATAGCCTCTGACGTTATTCTTTCCTTGGTAGAAGATTCTACCATTTGTGGAATGATTTGTATGAGTGGTGGTGGTGTTTGTTCCTCTGAGGACGTATAGTCTTGGTCCTCACTTTCCTCTGTAATTGGTTCTTCTGTGGATTGTGGAGTTTGTTTTTCAGCAGCTTCTGTGGTCGTTTTTCTTGATGTTTCATCTTCTGCATTTTCTTCTTCGGCATTTGCATCTGTAGTATTTATAGAAGAATATGAAACATTATTTGGACCAGTTAGAGTCATACCTGTAGGATTTTGTCCAACAGAGGATGGTTCTTCAGAAACTCTGATGGTTCCAACAGAAGGATCAATGTCATCGTGGAACATCTCTAAAAATAGAAGATTCAAGTCTTCTTTCGTTTGTGAGATGCCAGAGGTTTCACTTTTAGGTTCGAGTTCTGAACTGATTTGCTCAGAAGTCATCTGGAATGAATCATCAAAAGAAACATTGATACTTTCTACGATTTTGCGAGATCTTGTGAGGTATACTCTGTAGGCTTTGGAAGTGGCAGAGTATCCAATGAATTTGCCTTCGTCAGCTTTTACCTCAAACTTTCCTCTGGAATCTCTGTCGTTTAAAACAAAGCATTTACATCCAAACACATGAAAAAACTTGATGTTTGGCCGCCTTTTGTTGATCAGTTCGTAAGGAGTCTTGATGTGTCTTTTCACAATGGTTGACCGATTCTGTGTGTAATAAGCGGTAGAAATTGCTTCTGCCCAAAAGTTCATCGGTAATCCGCATGCTGATAGCATAGTTCTTGCGGCCTCCACGAGCGTTCGATTCTTTCTTTCTACTACGCCATTCTGTTGTGGAGTGCGTGCGGCAGAGAAGTTTTGTGATATTCCTTCTGTAGAAAGATAGGCTTCAATGACAGAGTTTTTAAATTCTGTGCCATTGTCACTTCTTAACTTCTGTGTTCTGCTTTCATAAAGAACTTGGATTCTTTTCATTAGAATAATCAAGATGATTGGAACATCCAATTTCTTTCGAATAAATTCAACCCATGTGAAACGCGAGTACTCATCAATTAAGACAAGTATGTATTTCTTGCCACCTAGGCTCTGTATGGCAATGGGACCGCAGAGGTCGACATGAAGCATGTACAGAGGCCTAGTGCAAGACACATATGTTTTGCCTCTGTGGGAAGCTCTTCTGAGTTTTCCCATTTCACAGGCAGAACACAAGTGATCCTTGTTAAATTTAACATTAGGCAAACCTTTAACTAGATCAAGTTTGACCAGTTTATCCAAAGTGTGAAAGTTCAAGTGACAGAACCTGTTATGCCATAACCAGGCTTCTTTACTTTCGCAAGCTACAAGACAAACTTTGTCCTTGGTTTTTGAACAAAAATTCATTAGATACAGATCACCTCTTCTTTCGGCTCGCAGAAGTTCCATTCCTGTGTCTTCACTTTGCAGAGAGCAGAATGTTCTTTTGAACAAGACATCAAATCCTGTATCACAGAGTTGACTTACACTGAGTAGGTTGTGTTTAAGGCCATTCACATATGCAACTTTGTATACAGAGACGTTTTCCTTCTTTATGACTCCATAGCCTTTGATGTGTCCCTTCTTGTTGTCTCCAAAAGTTACAGATCCACCATCGTGTGTTTCTTTGTACGTGGATAGTAAACTTCTGTCGCCAGTCATGTGCCTTGAGCATCCGGAGTCAAGATACCAAATTGGCACATACTGCTTCTATAAGACAATCACAGAGACTTAGGTACCCATATCCATATGGGTCCAATATTGTTAGAATTTTTCAAGTTTGCCTTAGCATTCTTGAAATACATTTTATCTTTTGTAGAAAGATCAGATTGTTTCTCTCTAGGTTTTGACTTTGGAGTTTGAATTTTAGTGGAGAGTAAGCAATCTGGACTTGAGAAGTGATTTTTTAATTTGAACATAAGATCAAAACAATGACAGTATTTAATATGAGACGTGATTTGTTTGAACTTTTCATTGAATTCATTGAACTGAGTCACAGAGGCATTACATTCGTTCTTAACATTAGATTTCCTATTACAAGAAGATCTATGAATACTAGAATGTTTTTTGCAAAAATCTTGTTTAAGTCCTGCCTTCTGTGAGTCTCTTCTGTGGTGAACGTCTGTCTTCACTGTCACAGAGGAAAGATATTTGTTAGCTTCAGGCCTTAAAGGTTTTGAAAATTTTGAGCTTTTAGGATTTTCAGAGGCCTTTTTCAAATTATCAAGCTTTGTAGAGGTTTTGACTTGTATACACATTTTTAGAAAATCTGGACAGATAGGTATCTCTGTGATTTTCTCTTTTGGAGAAATTGTTCTGTTAAGAGCTTCAGAGGAGAATTTAATATCCTCTGTGTCACAGTGAATTATCCCTGATTTAGAATCAGTCTCTGAGTCGTCAGAGGATGAATCGTCCTCATATACAGAGGTTGAGTCATTTCTTTCGACAGAGGCTGGATTTTCTGAGAATGTATCGTACGAGCTTTCTTCCTCTGTAGAAAAACTTTCATAGATGACAGAGGTTTCTGATGAGATCTTTTCAGCGAGAATTTGATCTATAGAAGATGTACAGAGATTTTCTAAAACATTTGATTTCAAAACTTCCAAGACTTCTATTTCAATTGATCTTTTAAGTTTTTCTTCTGAAATGATGGGTTTAAACTCAGGAGCTTTTGCAGATAATTTCTTTTCGACATCTAACATACAGACAAAAGCAACTTGTGTTTGAGTCTCTGGTTTACCAAACTTGAAGATACCAATCTGATCTTGTGTTTTCAGATATTTCTTTGGTTTGATTTCTCTATTGATAGAGGTTGAAGATGATGAATCTGTGTTTTCAGACCACACATTGATCATCTTCGTATGTTTCCTTAAGTGAGGTTCTGCAGAGATTTTAACCCTTTTACTTACAGAGAGTAAGTTTGGAAAAGATGGTTTATTTGTATTTCCTATTACAAACAAAGAAGATAGAGGTTTAAGTTTTTTGCCTTCAACACCCAGAGTAATATCATCGTACCCTATACCTCGTCTTCCTATTTGTGAGTTTACTTTCTCATACACCTTATGTGCATCTTTATAGTTTTTAAGTAAAACCTCTCTTCTGAGTAGATCTTGCCAAAGTACCTCTCTCTCTTTTTGAAAGTATTCTTTGAGAGCTCTTATGTCAGTTGTTTCACTCCTAGAAACTGAAATCTCTTTAGTTTTGACTTTTAAAGCAGAGGTTAATTCAGAAATTTGCCTTTTTAAAGGATCTACATTTTTGCTCCAATATTTTTCTACTCTGTCCTTTTCTTCAAAAATTTTGGCTTTTTCTTGAGTGAGAAGCCTTACTTCTCTCTCATTAAAAGTGAGTCTTTTCTGAATGCTTTCATTTATCTCTTTTAGTTCAATCAGTTCAATGTTAAGTCTAATTGAATCATTATCTACATATTTAATACAAGAGGTAGAGTTTGAAATGGATACCTCATTGTCAGTGCCGGAGTCGACTTCTGCCATGCCACAGAACAGGGCATTGGTGGTGAATTCATCATCAGAGGTAGAGTCTGACTCGAAGTCCTCCTTATTTGCTTCAGAATGCCCTTTGTTCGCCATTAAGGATTTTTGCGCATAATATTCAGCCTTCTTTTTGTAAAAAAGCTGAGTCCTTCTGTGGGCGATTTTGTCTACTTCTGCATTCTTTTGCGAAATGGCCTGGCTTGCCGCAGTTGAAGCATCCTTGGGAGGTGTTTCCATTTCGATCGTCGGACTTCTGTTGGTCTCCACCTTTCTCTGTTCGGAATTCGTTTGAGTAATGACCAGGCTTACCACATTTGTAGCATTCTTGTGTGTGGCCTACCTTGTCATCTGACCTCTGTCGGTCATTTCCTCTGTAGTTTCTGTCGCTCGACCTCTGTCGGTCACTTCTGTAGTCTGACCTCTGTCGGTCACTTGATTCTTTTCTTCTTTCATCATCTCTTCTATCTCTCTGGTTGTCTCTGCTATATCTGTCATTTCCAAAATTTCTTTGGTTACCTCTGAACTCTCTTGTCAATAGAGCCAATGATTTAGCTAATGACGCAAGAGTTATTTCTTCCTCTATCAGCTCGTCTTCTTCGCTATCAACCATCACTATCTTCTTCTTCTTCTTCTCCTTCTTCTTCTCTTATGTTGCTCTCTCATTTCTTGGTCTCTCTGTAGCCTCTGTTGATTTATTAACCAATGCGTATGGTGCAATGGCTATTGTTTTAGCCTGTGCTATTTGAGGCTCTTGTGCAGCTAGTGTTCCATAGAGATCAGAGAGTGTCCATGAGTCTAGATCTTGGTTTGTTTGTAAAGACATAGACAGTTGAAGCCACTCATCATTTAGACTCTTTAGAAACATGACGTTATTTTCTTCCGAGGTTCTGTGAATGCCAGACTTTTTACATTTGTTTATGAGAGAGTTGAACCTGTCGTACGTTGTTTGCAGAGATTCTGTTGCAGAGGCTCTGAATGCATGATATTCATTTATGTACTGTGCCCTTAGGTTCTTCTGTGTTTTAGCACCCCCCTTCCAACTGTCTTTCTAAGGATTGAAAAAGCTCGTTAGGGATAGCCATTGTCAGGATTCTTTTTGTTTTCTGTGCAACTTCATCTTTTGCCTTATCTTCATTTGACCATTCTTCTTTTGGCTTTGGTTTTTGATGTTCAGGGATTTCAGGTGTAAAGCCCGTACCCCGGTATGTAATTTCTTTTATTATTTATTTTTCCTTTTAAGTTTGAATTATTGTGGTTCCCGTTAACGGGGTTAGCCGAGTTGGGTCAAATCGTTAAAGTATTGAAATTTGTGGCTAGTTGCGAGAGGAATGTAAGTTGAGGGGCTAATTGTGTCAAAGGGTCAAAAACCCACATTGGGTTTCGGCCCATGCAGATACATGTCGAGACCCATAATTTTTAGTTGGTGTTGTTGTTGCCGTGAGGTTGAATCAAAGAAAGCAAACCCTAAGCTATCCCCTTCCCTCTCTCGTTTTCTCTCACGTAAACCACACAACCCTAGCATCTTCTTCCCTGCTGCCGTGAAACCGCCCACCACCACACCAGTGCCGCTGCTGGTGTTGGCCGGAGAGAGAGAGAACAGCGCGGGAGAGAGAGGTAGAGAGAGAGAACATCGCGAGAGAGAGTGGTAGAGAGAGGTCGCCGGAAACTGCCGCTGTTCGCCGCTGTTGTCGGCGGAGACCACCGCCGCCACTGCCGTTCGTCGGAAATTTCGAGGGAGAGAGGAGCAGGTGCGGGTGTGTGGTGTTGTATCGAGGTAAGTCGTTTCCTTCGTCTCGTTTCCTTTTCTTTTCTTTTCCGGCAAAACAACCACCGCGTTGCCGCCGCCGCCGTACCCCGCTGCCGGAGGTGGCAGTGGGTGGTGCCCGTGGCGGAACCCTAAAACCACCTCTGTCCGTAACCTTAAACCGCCGTAGCGGAAACCGAATCGTATAAACCGAACGCGTAAACCGTTTTTAAAGTTATCATTTTATGTGAAAAACGTCCTTTTCTGCCACTGTTTTGCGTTAGCCGTAACTCTTTACTCGTAACTCGGATTGGGGTGAAACCGGTGCCAAAAGTTCCCTTTCCGAGTCTAGTAACTTTTCTGTGTTTCGTGCGAAATCCAGTTCGGAACGTAGCATAGGCCAAATCGTCGTTTTATACTTATAAGTGCTGTTTTTCACTGTTCTGCGAACTGTTCTTATAAAATCTGTATTTAATTGTAGAAAAATCGTTAGGAGGTGTATAATATGTCCTTGGAACCCTAACTCAGAGTACTTTCCAGTTATGTATTTTAATCGAGGATTTTCTGGGTTTAAAGAGGTCGGATCAGGTCCCGAACAGACCTGTTTGGTTAGACCGAAAAGTCGTTTAAGTGACGGTTTAAGCGTGCGTCGTATTTTAGGGTCCGGGTCTCGTGTTAATACTTTTTAACGTTCGTCTAGGTGTCGGGAAGTGATCTTGGATTTGTGGAGCTTGAATTATTAATTGTGAGCTAGGCGCGCTTACGAGGTGAGTTCTCTCACTATATTTAATATTGGTTGTTTTACATTACTGTAGCTCGTGTGCGATAGCCTATTTATTGCGATGTGGGGCTAGATAGCGGGGTGACTTGTGGACCTTTACTGACATGTATACGCAGGTGGCGTTGTCATGTATACGCGGGTGGCGTTGTCATGTATACGCGGGTGGCGTAGGGACTCGGGCCGACGTGGTATACGCGGGTGGCGTAGAAACTCGGCGGGACCGAAGATTGTATACGCGGGTGGCGTAGAATCTCGGTGGGGACCAAGATGTTATACGAGGGTGGCGTAGGGGTGGGTATGCATGTTTATGATTTGTTCGTAGACTGGTATGCTTGTTTATGTGTATCTATCTGTTATAGGGGTAATGTGGAATAACTGTGTTATCTATAGTGGTTGAATTCACTAAGCTTCGTGCTTACCCTTTCCCAAGAAATCATTGTTTCAGGTGCGAGTAGCTCCAAGGCGTGACGGGTACACACTGGCGCGCGTGAAGAGCTGATTATTATATCGTTTTATAATTTTCATTTTTAAACTATTTATTCCGCTGTTTACTGTTTTTAGAGAATAATTATTCTTGGGTTGCAAACGAAACGGTTTGGGTTATTTAATGAGTTTAATTAATGAAATGTCATATTTAAAAATTTTAAATTCCTTGTAATTTTTGGGACGTTACATCAGGAGATTCAGCAGTGGCTGGTACTCGTGGTACTGTTATCATGGGAACAGGAGGAAGGTTGTAAAGATAGTGTACTAGATTTTTTTCAGTACCCTCAAAGAAATGAACCATTCTTATCTTCCATTGAGGATACTCATCTCGTAGGAGAGTAGGAGGCTTGGTGAGTGAACCAGCAGTAAAGAAGTTATTTGTATTTGTCATTTTTAAGGTTCTGAAAAGATAGTATGATTTAAAGAGTATGAGTCTGAAGATCTGGAAAGTTTTCTGGGTTTGAACAGTTCCCAGAGTATACTTTAATGGAGTTTTAACCTAGAGATGAGGAATAGGAAAAAATGATTTCTATCACTAATCTTGTAAAAACGAGGATCACTTGATATTGAAAATCAAGCTTTGCTCTGATACCAATTGTTGGTTCCCGGTTTGTTTATACAAGATTATTAGATCTATTAGTTCAAGTATGAGTTTGATGCGGAAGCGTATTTGAAGAACTAACAGATATGATTGATAGATTTAGAACACAATATAAATAAACAGTGAACAGGAAATAATATCTCAAAGTTTACAGAATATATATATTAAGAACAGATTCAAGAACAGTGAGTAAGCAAAGCTCTTAAAACAGATATGACTCTCAAAGTGTTTAAAGCTATGTGTTCTTGTGATGTTTTTCTCTCTTGAATTCTTGTTTCGATTGTTCGATTGATCGATCGATGGATAGGAAGAACTCAACATGAGTCTTCCTTATATACTACTCTAAGGGGACCATAAAGCATAAGCTACTATTCACAAAGGACGGTATGAATAGTTGGACGGATGGCATGAACAGTTTGGACGTGTTGTATTGTATTTAATGCAGCAGACGTCTATTATGTACTAAGCCCTATTGAATCCAATCAGAGTTTGACACGTTGCAGTTGGACAGGGCATGCTACCATGCAAGTTGATGAACAGGTCCTGTAACAGTAGCAAGATATTATAAATATCTTTGAAGTCTTTGTTGAAGACAGCAGAGGCTCTGTGAAGTGTCACAGAGGTTCTGCGGTTTGGTCCTTTGTAGAGCAGTCTTCACCTGATTCCGAGTCTTTGGTCTTCTTTGCGCGTATTACAGAGCTTCTGTAGGACGCCTCTTTAGCTTCTGTAGCTTCTCGACCTTGATCTCTCGGTAAGTTCGGCAGAGCCTCTGTAAGAGGCTTTCTTCACTTAGCCTATTTTTCACTACTTCTAAATACTTCTATGATTAGGAAGATTGAAACTAACAAAACTAATTAATTGCAAGAAAATAGATCAAACATAAGACAGTAAACAGCTTTGGAAACTTCCGATAGAGAAAACAGTTGAGGGTTGGAAATCCTTAGGTTTCCCACATACGAATATCAAACTTAAAACGATTACCAGTTATTCCCTTAATGAATACCCAATCTGTAAAAGTCACCGTTGTTCTCTTTCGAGCAACATCGAGTTTTATTTTGAAAAGGACAAGTTTTATCTTTCGATCTCAACCTATGGATTTCAAAACACATTAAGCGCAAGATTCATGTTTGAACGGATAGATTTAATCTCTCGATCTCAACCTATTTGGTTCAATTAGGACTAAAGCGTATTCGGTATATCTCTATCACCAAATTCTCGCCTTAGGAATGTAATTCCTAGTTCTAGTTAACAGTTAATTCTCTCGAACTCAACTGGAAACAACAAAACAATTGAAAGCTAGCTAAACTCTCAAAAGCATTAAAAACCAAATTACATGCATTCATTAAATAGGTAAGCTGATCAACGTTCAAGTCATCTGTTCATATGTTCAAACCTAATTCAATCCAACCCCCAACATCTTAAAATTAGTTCATGATGTTGGGAAATACAAACACAAGAAAAAGGGATGGAAAAGTGTGTGCAAACATGATAAACGAGAATGTAAAATATGTAACGGTGAATGATGATGAACTCCTTTCTCCTAGCTTGAATCTGTTTCGCGTCGTGAATTACCCTTCGATTCCTCCTCTATCGTGGCTCCAAAAGGCGGGGAATATCTCCCAAAATCGCACCATAAGCTGCTGTCGTCGTGTCTCGAAAACTGGTATCGCGATAATAACCTAAAATCTGAAAAATCATCCTTAAAGACGCCAAAACCGTGTGTGCCGCGGTTTGTGCCGCGGTTTGTAAACTGCGCGCCAAACCGCGCGGTGGCGTGGAACGGTGTGTGCCGCGGTTTGGGAACAGTCTGCCACGGCATGGAACAGTGTGTGCCACGGTTTGGGTCGCGGTTTGGGAACTGTGTGCCGCGGTTTTGGACTTGGATCTCAGGATTTCGTTGGCTTCGTTTGGGACTCGTTTTGGGCTCTTTTCCGCTTCTTTTCTCGAAGTTTGTCTTCCTTTTAGATTACCTGCACATTTCACTCAATAAACCGTAAAACTTCGCCTTTTTGCAGGAACACAAGCCAATCTCATTGGTTTGAGAACCGAAAATAACGCCAAAAGGTGGCGTTATCAACAACCCCAAACCGAGCGTTGCTTGTCCCCAAGCAAATTAGCGATAAAATAGACTAAAAGCACACATCAGTGAAATGATAACTGCACAATTCCCAATCGGTACCAAGTGATGCACTGGTGATTTCCCATACTCGTGAATGCCTATTTTACTCTCGCCTCATCCTTATTCCGTTTGATATATGGCCTTCCATTGTGAGTTGAACTCGTGACATCGCCGATTCCATTAAGGTTGTACTAGGTCCAAACATACTAGGGAAAACATTTCGCCTCGACCCTACCTCACGGGATACTCTCATTGCACTCGAACCTAGGTTATCGCACATGTTGTCATGTATAGGAATTTATGTGCAAGAATACTCAATAATCACATGACAACTCTAAAGAAAGACGCACAAGTGTCCAAAAAAATTGATCTCAGAAAGAATCAAGTAGCAAGACAGGGAATATCAGTAACGGTGGTCGTAAACACTAATCACGTTTTCCAGAAGATCATCCAGGTCTTTACAAGGGTTGTAACGGGGCTAGGGTTATGGTTAAGAAACGAAGGGTAAAGGATAAAAAATTCTCGGTGTGTCAATCATTAGCAAGTCTGAACTTTTGTGCTTCACATTCTATCTTTTTGGCCCTCTTTACCACTACTGGAGTCGCTTTGACTCTCTTATTTAACTGCTATAGATACTATCTAAATACTGTATTTATTTTCTTTTTGTATTTTCTATAATTTTTATTTTTATTTTTATTTTTATTTTTTTTAAGTTGGGACTTCATTGGTCCTCTTTATTCAAATTGGGGCTACATTGGCCCTCTTTTCTTCCTATTTCATAACTGGCCTGTACTGCTTCTGATTGACACACTTTCGGATCAGGGTTGGCTAAGGCTTTTGGCTAGGGTTTCTTGGTGGGTTTAGAAACGAAAAAGGTGAGTGTTTGGCTGCAAACTGGGTTATGGAAACACACAAATGGGTAAAACGGTGTGATAGCTAAACACGGGTTAAAACAAACACACAATGCCTGGAATCATCTCTCAAGGTCCACACGATATGGTCTACTATACCCTTACCCAATATCTCGATGGTCGTCTTTGCTACTCAATGCAATAATATAGCGAGATCATTCTATATTCACGACAAGGAACTCGAAAAGTGTATGTGAATTAGGTGTATGAATCCCTCGAAATGAAAGACGTCTTTTTGACCCAAAACTCACTATTGGGTGGTCTCCACTAATGTCCCTAGTCATGTCCTTTCCCGATCCTTCCCTAATGGTCACGTCACTATCACAAGATTCTTCCTACAATGGTCAGTCTCAATCATTCAAAACAAAAAATTTAGCTAAAGTGATCTAGATACTCAGAAGTGCAAGAAATCTACGTGCATAACGTGGGCCCGATTGGGCATCCCCAAACCTTACCCACACATTGTCCCCAATGTGCAAGTGTCGGTTCAGGCGACACCAAATGAGACAAGTGTCGTTGTGCAGTTATGGCAGTTATCAGACAGGTAAGACAGAATAATAACAAGAAACATCAAAGAGCTACTCTAAAAACTCTCAATATGGTCACCCCAAACCTAGGCCGTGGCCTAGGTTTGTCAAAACAAACGCCAACCCCAAACCTCGGTGAAACCGAGGTTTGCACAGGATTAAAAGTGAGTGTGTAGATGTTGAAAAGATGAGGCACCCCAAACCTAAGTGAAACTTAGGTTTGTTGCATCTCGTCTACTAATAAGAACGAACATCATACACCACTCGTTAACTACAAAGTTGAGAACATACCTGTTTGCCCGGACGAACGGAAGTCATGAACAGTTGAAGTGGCCGGTTGAAGGACATCGGAGAAGAGGGAGGTGAAAATGAAAAAATTAAATAAAAGGAACAAGGACGGCAAAGTAAACAACCAATTTTTTTTTTGACAGAGTGTCCCGTGGTTTGCAAACCGCGGGGTAAACCGCGTAACCCTCTGTTCGAAAATTATTATTATTATTATTTATTTATTTTTAGATAAAATCACTCAAAAACGCAAATTAAAAGAAAACGCAAACCTTGGTGGGTTGCCTCCCACCTAGCGCCGTATTTAAAGTCGTGGCACGACTATGTGGATTTCAACTTGGCTCGGTATCCGCGGAATTGCTTCGCCCACACTTGCGATTCTTTGCGGATTCTTTCAAATTTGGTTCTTCTTGACCGGCTCCATCTCTAAGCTTTCCATGCTCGAACATCCTGAACACCTCCTTCTCATCACCAACTCTTAAGGTCTTCTCTCGTTCCTCCACATCTATCAGAGCTCTACTCCTGGCCAGAAATGATCGTCCCAATATCAACGGGACCTCTATGTCTTCATCGATGTCCAGCACGACGAAGTCGACCGGAAAGTAAAACTTGCCTACCTTGATTAGCACATCTTCTACCACTCCATACGGGTACACGATCGATCGATCCGTGAGCTTGAGCGTCATGTACGTCGGCTGCACTTCTCCCAATCCCAGTTTCCTGAAAACAGATAAAGGCATTAAATTAATACTAGCTCCTAAATCACATAATACCTTATCAAAAGAAAATTCCCCAATTTGAATAGGGATTGAAAAACTCCATGGATCTTTGAGCTTCGGGGGAAGCTTGTTCTGAATAATTGCGATGCACTCCTCAGTAAGTGCAACGGTGGACTGGTGATCGATCGCCCTCTTCTTGGCAAGAATCTCCTTCATGAACTTGAGGTAGGTCGGCATTTGAGCAAGTGCCTCTGCGAATGGAATGTTGATGTGTAGCTTCTTGAAGACATCGAGGAACTTCTTGAACTGTTCCTCATTATTGCGTGCCTTCACCCGATTCGGATATGGTAGCGGTGGTACAGACGGGTTGATTGGTGGTTGCCTCTTTTTCTCTTCACTCTTCTTAGCTTCTTCAGTCACTATATCTTTCTCGGCCTCCATCTCATCCACATCTACAATCTCTACCTCTTTCTCTTTAGGATCGGTCTCCCTTGATGATAGTTCGCGTGTACGCTCTCCATTCCGCTCCTTGCCACTTCTCAGATAAATGGCATTACACTCCTCTCGGTTCTTCCTTTCAGTCATGCTCGGGAATGTACCGGAAGGTCGGGTTTGTAGTGCTTCCGAAATTTGCCCTACTTGCCTCTCCAAGATCTTTATGGATGCGATGTTCTGATCAGTGGCTGCCTTTACCGTGTTCACCGTGCTCACCAACTCTCCAATTGTGCTATCCATCTTTGCCATAAACTTCATCATCATGTCTTCTAACCCCGGTTTCTTCTCCCCGGATGGTCCTTTGTTCCTTTGGTTGAAACCTGGAGGACGGTAAGCATTGTTAGTATTAGAATAATTCGAGGAGTTAGAAAAATTACCTTGTTGTTGACCGGGTTGACTCCACGAAAAATTGGGGTGTTTCTTCCACCCTTCGTTATACGTATTGGAGAAAGGGTCATTTCTCGGCTGGTGATTTCGGTTCTGTAGGAACTGAACTTGCTCGGGCTCTTGCGGATTACCTCCTTTCAAGTGATTCGTGATAAAAGCTAGTTGAGCTTTTAGTTCGTTCAGCTCATCCGACTCTTGAACACTCGCGACTCTTCTTATGACTGATCTTGGAGTAGAAAAACTGTGCTCGGCCAAGTTCTCGATCAGCTCGAACGCTTCTTCATACGTCTTGTTCATGAGAGCCCCACCCGCTGCAGCAGTGATGTCATTTTTGAACTGCGGGTGAAGACCTCCAAAGAAAGCCTGGATAATTACCCAGTCGTGTAACCCGTGGTGAGGACACTTCTTCAACATATCCTTGTATCGCTCCCATGCCTCGTATAAGGTCTCTTGTTCCCACTGAGCGAAATGAGTGATGTCGGCCATCAGTTGAGCAGTTCTCCCCGGTGGAAAGAATTTCTGAAGAAATGATGCTTTCAGTTGTGCCCATGTAGTGATCGAGTCCGGTTGAATACTCTCGGTCCATGTTTCGGCTCGGCCTTTGAGTGAAAATCCAAATAACCTCAGCTTGATGGCATCCTCGCTCATGCCATTGATCTTAAATGTGCTGCAAATCCTCTCGAATGCACGGAGATGTGCGTGAGGATCTTCAGCCGGCGCTCCTCCATATTGATTATGTTGTACCATGACAATGATACTCGGTTTGAGCTCAAAAGAATTCGCCCCAGTAGCGGGCGCTTGGATGCCTATGCGTGCTGCTGCCACATTCAGGTCGGCAAACGACCGCATAGGACGTCTCGCTTCATCGCCCATTTCGGTCTTGTAAAGAAACCAATTAGTACCTGCAGAGGAAGTAGGCGAAATCAGTAATCCAGAAATTGAAGGTGATAAAGTAAAATAACAGAAATAAATAAATAAATTGTTCAATCTAATAGCGCTTATAGCTGGTAGTGCTATCAGTTGCAACTAGTTCCCCGGCAGCGGCGCCAAAAACTTGATAGGCGGGTATCACCCCCCCCCCCCCCTAAATCTAACCGCAAGTGTACGGTGTCGAAATCAAGTAATAACGTATGGTAAGTACGAGTATCGAATCCACGGGAACTAGGAACTAAGTATCACAATTACTATAAGCTCTATTAACTGAACTATCGAAATTGAATTGGTTGGTGTTAAACTAATTAATTGCAAGAAAATAGATCAAACACAAGACAGTAAACAGCTTTGGAAACTTCCGATAGAGAAAACAGTTAAGGGATGGAAATCCTTAAGTTTCCACATACGAATATCAGACTTAAAACGATTACCAGTTATTCCCTTAATGAATACCCAATCTGTAAAAGTCACCGTTGTTCTCTTTCGAGCAACATCGGGTTTTATTTTGAAAAGGACAAGTTTTATCTTTCGATCTCAACCTATGGATTTCAAAACACATTAAGCGCAAGATTCATGTTTGAACGGATAGATTTAATCTCTCGATCTCAACCTATTTGGTTCAATTAGGACTAAAGCGTATTCGGTATATCTCTATCACCAAATTCTCGCCATAGGCATGTAATTCCTAGTTCTAGTTAACAGTTAAGTCTCTCGAACTCAACTGGAAACAACAAAACAATTGAAAGCTATCTAAACTCTCAAAAGCATTAAAAACCAAATTACATGCATTCATTAAATAGGAAAGCTGATCAACGTTCAAGTCATCTGTTCATATGTTCAAACCTAATTCAATCCAACCCCCAACATCTTAAAATTAGTTCATGATGTTGGGAAATACAAACGTAGGAAAAAAGGATGGAAAATTGTGTGCAAACATGATACACGAGAATTGAAAAGATGTAATGGTGAATGATGATGAACTCCCTTCTCCTAGCTTGAATCCGTTTCGCGTCGTGAATTACTCGTCGATTCCTCCTCTATCGTGGCTCCAAAAGGCGGGAATATCTCCCAAAGTCGCCCCTTAAGCTGTTGCCGTCGTGTCTCGAAAACCGGTATCGCGATAATAACCTAAAATCTGAAAAATCAGCCTTAAAGACGCCAAAACCGTGTGTGCCGCGGTTTGTAAACCGCGCGGTGGCATGGAACAGTGTGTGCCGCGGTTTGGGCCGCGGC
Source organism: Saussurea involucrata (assembly GCA_033807775.1). Taxonomy (NCBI): domain Eukaryota; kingdom Viridiplantae; phylum Streptophyta; class Magnoliopsida; order Asterales; family Asteraceae; genus Saussurea; species Saussurea involucrata. Next base: position 64,188,266 of record CM066319.1, on the reverse strand, counting down.
ATGGAACAGTGTGTGCCACGGTTTGGGCCGCGGTTTGGGAACTATGTGCCGCGGTTTTGGACTTGGATCTCGGGCTTCTGTTGGCTTCGTTTGGGACTCGTTTTGGGCTCTTTTCCGCTTCTTTTCTCGAAGTTTGTCTTCCTTTTAGATTACCTGCACATTTCACTCAATAAACCGTAAAACTTCGCCTTTTTGCAGGAACACAAGCCAATCTCATTGGTTTGAGAACCGAAAATAACGCCAAAAGGTGGCGTTATCAAGTATCAGAGAACATTTACTCAGAGATTAAGAGATGAAAGTCAGACATAGAACCTTATTGCTGACAAAACGCGTAACCGGTGAAGAGTTATTCTTCAAGGTTCAGCATTCCAAGCTCGTTGATGAGAAAGTTGAACCTTGTCTCATCAAGAGGTTTGGTAAATAGATCAGCTAACTAATATTCAGTTGGAATAAAATGAAGTTCTATGTCTCCATTCATCACATGATCTCTGATAAAATGATATTTGATTTCGATGTGTTTGGTCTTTGAGTGTAGCACTGGGTTATTTGCTATAGCGATGGTACTAATGTTGTCACAATACATAGAAATCTATGATAGCTAAAGGTCATAGTCTAATAGCGTATTTCTCATCCATAAGACCTGAGCAAAACAACTACCAGCGGCTACATACTCAGCTTCAGCGGTGGAGGTGGACACTGAGTTTTGCTTTTTACTTGTCCAACTCACAAGCTTTCCACCCAGGAGCTGACAGCCTCCTGTGGTGCTCCTTTTATCCAGTTTGCAACCTGCAAAATAACTATCTGAATAGGCAGTTAGATCGAACCCTGGGTCTTTGGGATACCAAAGACCTAGGTTGGGTGTACCGTTCAGATATCTGAAAATTCGCTTTACAGCGATCAGATGTGATTCTTTGGGTTCAGACTGATATCGTGCACAAAGACAAGTGGAATACATGATATCAAGTCGACTCATTGTAAGATATAGAAGAGAGTCAATCATTCCTTTATAGGCAGTGACATTAATAGGTTTTCCAGAGGGATCCTTGTTAAGTGTCAGCGGAGGTGCCATAGGAGTTTTCATAGCTGAGCTTTGAGTAAGATCGAACTTCTTCAGGATATCTTTAACTTACTTACCTTGGTGGATAAAGGTATCCTTATCATTCTGCTTGATCTAAAGTCCAAGGAAGTATGTTAGTTCACCCATCATACTCATTTTATATTCATTCTTCATTCATTCAGCGAATCGAGTACCCAGAGATGGGTTAGTAGAACCAAATATAATATCGTCGACATATATTTGAACAAGAATAATATGACCTTTAACATTTCTAAAAAATAAAGTGTTATCGGTTTTACCACGTTGAAATTTTTCAGCAATAAGAAAGGAAGATAAAGTGTCATACCATGCACGAGGTGCTTGTTTTAAAACATAAAGGGCCTTATCCAGCTTATAGACATATTCTGGATGCTTAGGATTAGCGAATCCTGGTGGTTGTTCAACATAAACTTCTTCATTCAGCTTTCCGTTTAGGAATGCTGACTTAACATCCATTTGGTGAACTTTGAAGTCTATGTGAACTGCATAGGCTAGGAAAAGTCGAATTGCTTTGAGTCTTGCCACTAGGGCAAAGGTTTCATCATAGTCTATGCCTTCCTCTTGTCTGTATCCCTGAGCAACTAGTCTAGCTTTGTTGCGAGTTACAATTCAAAATTCATCTTACTTATTTTGATACACCCACTTGGTGCCAATTACAGTTTTGTCAGATGGTCTTCAAACTTAATCAGCTCTTCTTGCATAGCACTGGCCCAGTTTGGATCTCGGCATCGTTAGTTCTTTTTGGTTCAATTAGTGAAATAAAATTAACAAAAAGACAAATGTTACCTAAACTTCATCGTGTCTGAATACCTGCGTTTGGATCACCTAGGATTTGCTCAATTGGGTGATTCACTGTCCATCTCTCAGCATGAGCATGAATATTTGGCTCAGAATGGATATCTGGGGGGCGTTGAAGAAGAGGCTTCATCAGCGATAGTATCAGGTATGTCAGGCATTAGTTGTGGAGGCTAAGATGATATTTCGTTCACTGATTGTTGATTAGAATGGATGGGTTTTGCAGAATTTGAGGGTTCAGAAGGAGGCAAAGTGTTTATGGGAATAGCTGATACCCAAGAGGTGGATTCAGCTTCCCTTGTTTGCATGCTGGGAATAATGATGGGATCATCGTCAACGATTAGGTTTTGAGCTTGAGGATTAGGATTGAAATTAGCTTCTGGTTCCCCATAACGAGAAAATATCCACTGATTCAATTCTTCGTTATTAGCAATGGGTCTTGAATTTGCTGAACGAGATTCATCAAAGGTGACATGGATAGTTTCTTCAACAGTTTGTCTTCTTATGTTGAATACTCTGAAGGCTTTGGACACTGAGGAATATCCAAGGAAGATTCCATCGACAGCATTGGGATCGAATTTTCCAAGGGTATCTCTGTTGTTTAAGATGAAACACTAACAACCAAATATATGAAGAAAGCTGATAGATGGCTTTCTCCCATGGAAAAGTTCATATACAGTTTTATTGAATCTTTTGACGATCAACGACCTATTTTGAGTAAAACAGGCAGTGTTGACAGCTTCTGCCCAGAATTGAGTTGGAAGTTGAGAATCGCTGATCTTAGATCGAGCAGCTTCGATGATCATTCTGTTATTCTTTCAGCGACTCCGTTTTGTTGAGGTGTTCTCATTGCTGAGAAGTTGTGAGAAATTCCCTTGCTCTAAAAGAAGTTATCAAGAGAACTGTTTTTGAATTCAGTTCCATGATCACTCCTTATTGAGCGAACCATCATATTATTCAGGACTTCCATTTTCCTGACAAAAGAGATGAGTTCTTCTCGAGTGTGACTCTTGGAACGGAGAAACATTACCCAGGTATAACGAGAGAATTCATCTACTATGACGAGAGTATATTTCTTTCCAGCGATGGATTGTATGTTGATAGGCCAAATAAATCCATATGTAGGAGTTGAATAGGAATTGTTACTGATGACACTTGCTTAGATTTGAAACTAGCCTTGGTTTGTTTTCCTTTTTCACACACTGAGCAAAGAGATTCCATAGCGTATTAGTGCTGAGGTAAGCCAGTAACTTGTTCTTTTGAGGATAGAGTGTTCGGCATTTTGAAGTTTAGATGAGAGAGGCTTTTATGCCATAGCCAGTTGACATCAGATGAGGCTTTAGATAGAAAACAAACGTTCTCAATGGCTGTTGAGTCCATGTTTATGACATAAACATTTTCCAAACGATAATCGTTGAGAGCAACCTTTTCTTTCTTGTCAGTAACAAAATTTCTTTGTAAAGCATACTTTGTAGTCTTTATCACATATTTGGCTGATGCTAATAAGATTGTGCTTTAGTCCTTCTATATAAGCGACTCTTCTGAAGGTAGTTGTACCATTTGAGAGTACACCAAACCCTCGGGTATATCCTTTTCCATTTCCACCAAAGGTCACTGAGGGGCCTTTCTCTTCCATGAATTCAGTGAGTAGATTATTTTCTCCAGTCATGTGTCGAGAGCATCCATTATCTAGATACCATATACCCTTCGAGACCTGCAAACAAAAGGAAGATTAATTTTGAATTGGTACCCACTTTACAATAGGTCCACATATGTCAGTGGAAGAGGAAATGGAAGGATCAGCGATCTTCACAACATCTGCTGATTAATTCAGTGTCAGTGGTAACCTTTACTTTGGTTAATTTCTTAACCTTAGTGATATTATTCACCTTGGCTTGATTTTCACCTGGGGTGATCTTCTTTGCCTTGGAGGCAGTCATCTTCACCTTAGCTGATTTCTCAGCTTTGGTGGCTTTGGGACACTTACTAGCAATATGATAAGTAAGTCCACAGTGATAGCATTTCCTATAGCTGAAAGTAGCTTTAGGACCATAGGCATAAGTATTTGAAGTTTTTAAATGAGCAGGGCCCGTACCAAGAATGCCTTTAGCATCAGAGATCAGAGGGACCTTAGGTTCTTCAGATTTCTTAGTTATTACATCAACCTTTATTCTGGGGGTTGATCGCTGAACATGTTCAGGGATCTTAACTTTTGAAGTGGAAGGTTGATTTAGTTGAAGATTTGGTCTTTTCAGCTTTGGCACTTTGGAACCCTTCTAAGGGTTTTGTAAAACGTTTTTTCCTTTATCCTTGTGCTTAGGACTCATAGGAGATTTTTCCTCATGGATGGGATTATTAGAAGAAGAGCACTGAGATGATGAGGTGTCAGGTATGGAAGAAACGAACATTCAAAACTTAAGCATGGAACGATCTTTGCTTGGTTCTTCTTTATCAGCACAAAAACCAAGACCACTTCTGTCATGGACAGGGATCTGAGCACCGATTATGTCAGTGATCTTGGCTGAGGATTTACACCATCCTTCAATAGTAGCTTTTTCAGCTTTCAGTTCAACGATAGCTTGTTCGCGTTCAATGTTGATATTTTGATTTACATAAACCTGATCGCTTAAACTCTCTTCAATATTAGATAGTTCTTGGATCTTTAAATGACATTTCTTAAGTTGTTCAGTTAAATCGAGATTCATTTGTTCAGCATGTGTTTTGCCATTCAGGGCATCATATAAATCAATCGTCGGCGAATCGATAGCACGAAGCCTATCAGCATCAATGAGAGATGGGATAGAGAAGGTTGATACCTGAGAAGTGGAGGATGTAGAGGGAACATCAGAGGGTTCTTTCTTCACTTCTTGGATTTCGGCCATAAGATAGAGATTGGCCTCATCTTCTTCATCAGAATCTGATTCTTCATCAGATTCAGCCCAATCGTGTTCTTCAGCGATCAGACCTTTACCTTTCTTCTGATAGTTTTTCAACTTTAGGTATTTTTCCTTAAGTTTAAGGTATATGTCATCTCTAGATCTAGAGGTTGAGGAGTGTCTGAGAGATGAAGAAGGCTTGAAGACTTTCTTTGACCTGCATTCACTAGCAAAATGTCGTTTCTTTTCGCAGTTATAGCAAGTAGCAGTTGCCTTATCAATAGGAGATGGTTTAGGCTTGTCAGTGATAGTGAGAGGCTTATTTCTTCTGAAGTTACTCCTTCTTGCAAATCTCCTGAAGGAGGTTGTCAGGAGTGCCAGGGATGCATCAAGTTCTGACGGGTCATTTTCTGATAAATCATCAGAGATTGATTCCAACTCAGTGATAGTGACAGAGGATCGCTAAGCGGGTATCATCTCTGAGGAGAGTAAAGCGACAGGTGTGTTTTTGAATCTTTTACAATATTCTTCTTAAGTTGACAAGATTTTTCATGATTGAGCATGGTGCCATAAAGAGTGCTTAAGGTCATATATTTGAGATCCTTAGAGAGTTTAAGACATATGGTAAAATTGTCCCAACTTTCATGAAGACATTCCAGGAATTTTTACAGGGTCTCAGAACTATAATAGGTCCTACCAACAGTTCTTAAATCAATTAATAAGCAGTTAAACAGTGTGTGCACTTTAGATAAAGTTTCATTCTTACCACAAATGAAAATTTCATACTGTCTTACCCGATTTATTCTTCTGGATTCTTGTACTTCAGATGTACCTTCATATTGAACACAGATTGTGTCCCACATGGCTTTGGAAGTTTTAAGGTTCATAACAGAATGATAAACCTCATCAGGTAGAGCCATAGATTTTATTGATATGGCTTTAGTATCGATGTCTACCTTCTTCTTATCTTCATCTGTCCATTTGGAGACCTCTTTAATGAGCTCCCTTTCATGTATGGATGCGGTGGTAGCAGTGGCAGGAACAGCAGGAGAAAGAACAGATGGAACATATGGACCATTTTCCACATAGTAAGGCATAGTGGGATCTATACCTTCTAGAAATAGTATCATTCGATTCTTCCAGAGATTAAAGTTATCTCTACTGAATCGAGGAGGTTTTGCAAGAGAACCATTGTCAATATAGTTTGTGTTTGTGTTTTGTGCCATTTGAAGAATAGCTAGGAAGAGATTAGTATAAGCAAGATCTTGTTTATAAGATTAAACAATTTGCTCTGATACCACTTGTTGGTCCCGAAGGGGTTATACAAATACAAAGGTTTGTAGAAGAGGGGGTGGAGTTAAATACAAACACAAGATTTGTAGTTTTCTAAATTGTTTATTGATAAATCGAACATAATTTATAGTTTGTTGCGGAATAAGATTAAGTAAATCCTAATCTAAACAAACTTGAGAATCACTAAGTGTTCTTGCACAAGAAATCAGAGAGAAAAGGAGATATAGAAAAACAAGGATATTTTTCTATGCACTAAGTAGTTTAGGGAAGACCACCTTCAAACTGAAGGGGCATTCCCCTTATTTATACCCATTGCATTTAATGCATGGCAGGAGGACTTTACACGTGTCAGCATCTGATTGGACGCATGCTTCTGACTTTTAGCAACATGCTTTGGGCCGTAATGTTGAACAATGTAGTGGCAGATTGGTTGTACAATCTTGGACAAAAGCATGTATCTTCTGACATTTCGTACGATGTGTGCAAGGAGATAAGACAAACATTTCTTGAAGTAATAGCTTCATAATCAGCGATCGCTGAGTAGGTCTTCCATCAGAAAAGAGCTGATGTAAGTCAGCTATCGCTGAAGTCTTCTTCTTGATATGTCGCGTTTGTGGACTTGTCTTGGTTTCACTGATGTTCGCATCAGATCATTAGTAGACTTGTCTCTTGTTCATTCAGCTCCGTCTTCGATGTCAACGATGAACTCTTTGTCGCGAAACTTGTCTTCACGGATTACATTTAACATTGTTACAAAAGATACTATCAGCGATACTGAACATACTCGGTAAGACTAGCGCTGATAGCAAAACATTAATACATTATATACCATCAGCGATTCTGAACAGACTCAGTGTGTATCGCTGATGGTGAAACACTAATACATACAAGTCAAATGCAATTTTCACTAAGTAATTCTAAGAGTCATTATCAAATCACTGAGAGAGTTTGAATCAACATTACGTTTTAAATTTTGAGATGTTTTCAATGATGGTTTGTAGAAGGGATTTTTATCCTCATTTGGTTATTTTATCGAAGTTTTTAGTAGTTGCTCTTTCCTATTTTGAGGGTGTTACATTTAACTTTACCACATTGTATTATTTCATTGTGTGAAATAAAACTTTTAGGTAAGCTTTAATTATAATATCTTTATATTTACTATATTTTGTTTTTCCATGTGATGTTTTTATTTTTTAAAGTAGTCAATATATTTTATAAAAATGTAGGTTTACTATACGTTACCATTAGATAGTGTATATGTGAGAAATTAAATGATTTAAGTTAAATTAATAATACAATCAACTAATGAAATATAAAGGATTATTATCAATTAATGAAAAATAAAATATCTTATTATTACGTATAAACTACATCGCATAAGATTGAGGAAAAATAAAATAATAATTGATTCTAAATTTTGAAATCTATAAAAAAGGAAAGTGGAAAATAATCAAGAAAAGAAAAAAATTACCATCACGTCCTTCCTTAATTATAAATGGAACATTAATTAAGGTTGTTAGATTTGAGTGATTATATGGTTGAGATTGGTTCTTAAGGTTCTCTATATTTTTGTAGTTCTCATTTAATCGCCGTCATATATATATATATAGAGAGAGAGAAAAAAAAGTTCAAATGAAAACTCAAATTCAATTGTAAATGTGAGGACGAATCTTGGCCCTTCCATCTCTATTGATCCAATGACTCGTATTAAATAGAGTTTTTAATTGAAATTATTAATTAAGGTGATTAGGGGTAAAAAAGGAAGATAATTTAAATTCATGTCTACCATATTTAACTTTTTAATTTTTTTTTTAATTAACAACTTTTACCCCCTTAAAGTTTTAAATAAATTATCTTAAAAATTACTAATATTTTAATCAAACAAATTACATCAAAAAAACGAGAATTCCATGCTCTTCGATATGACATCCATCTTGATATAGCTTTTTTTTGTTTTAACCGTTTTTACGTGAAATGTCATATATAAGTGTTATATTCATTATGAATATTTATGTATTCAAGTGTTTATAACATCTCGACACCGTAAGTCCGTAACTCGACATCACCTTCTACAACACTTTCTTCAACGTCCTAAGGCATCGTGTTCTTCATTACCGTAACCCAACACCCATCGAGATGAATCGGGAACCTATCGAGTTTCGATTGTGAACCGAGGAAGAAAGAGAGTGCATCACGTCTCCACAGCTTCACGGGTCACTCATGTATTATTCTTCATGAATAATGTATCGTTGTAACGTCCCAAAAATTACAAGCAAATTTAAAATTTTTAAAGTAACCCTTCATTAATAAAAACGCATTTAATAGTTCAATCGTTTCATTTGCAAACCACTAAATAAAATTATTACGAACAATAAACAGCGGAATAAATGTTTAAATATTAAATTCATAACTCAACCAGCTCTCCTCGTGCGCCAGTGTATACTCGTCACGCCTTGGAGCCGCCCGTACCTGAAACCACAAACTATTGGGAAAGGGTAAGCACGAAGCTTAGTGAATTCAAACACCATAAATAATACAGTTATTCCACACTACCCCTAAAACAGATAGTGACACATAAACGATCATACAGGTCTACGAACAAATCATAAACATGTATATCCACAACCACCCGCCTAAAAGGCACAAGTCGGTCCCACCGACCACATGATAACATCTTTGGCCCCGCCGAATCCCCGGTCCCACCGAGTCTCTACGCCACCCGCGTATAAAACCTCCGGCCCCGCCGGACCCCCGGTCCCACCGAGTTAACATGGCAACATAGTATCAACTAAACACCCCACTATCTAGTTCCATAACGCAATCACATAAAGCTACCACACACGTACTACAGCAATGATAAAACAACCAATATTAAATATAGTGAGAGAACTCACCTCGAATGCGCGCCTAGCTTAACAATACAATTCAAGCTTCACAATTACGGTCACTTCCCAGCACCTAAACGCATGTTAAAACGTGTCAATACGAGACCCGGACCTTACGACACGACACACGCTTAACCGTCACTAAAACTATTTTTCCGTTCTCACTAAACAGGTCTGTTCGGGACCTGTTTCGACCCCTTTAAACCCAGAAAATTCCCAATATTATTTCGTGACCAGAAAGTACTCTGAGATAGGGTTTCAAAGACATATTATAAGCCTCCTAACGATTTTTCTACATTTAATTACGGATTTTATAAGATCAGCCCGCAGAACAGCGAAAAACAGCACTTATCAGTATAAAACGACAAATCGACCTATGCTACGTCCCGAACTGAGTTTTGCACAAAACACAGAAAAGTTTCGAGACTCAAAAAGGGAACTTTTGACACCGGTTTCACCCCAAACCGAGTTACGAGCAGAAAGTTACAGCTTACGCAAAACAGTGACAGAACTGCAGTTTCTTTTACATAAAATGACGATTCACAGAACTTACGACCACTTTTGCGCCCAGCTAGAGGCCGAACCAGTTTTCCGCTAAAACACGGAAAACGTGCCCGGCCCTGAACTGGAACCGTGGGCGCCAGTTTCGGCTCAAACGGAGTTACGACGGAAACGTTATGACTACACGAAAACTGGTCAGCACACTAGAATTTTCATAAAAATCACGATTTATAAAAACGGTTCAAGGCTTAACGATTCGGGTTTTACGCTACGAGTGTCACCCACTGCCACCGCCCTCCACCCACAGCCACCGCAGCGGCGGCGTGCGGCGGTGGTGGTCTCGCCGGAAAAACGAAAGGAAAAGGAAAAGAAACGAGACGAACGAGAGAGTTACATACCTCACGACGACGTCTCACCACCACAGCCAATCTCCTCCCTCTCGACCTCCGACGACAGCGGGTGTGGCGACCTCCGGCGACAGCAGCAGCGGCGGCGAGGGCTGCCGCTGTGTTCTTTCTTCTCGTCACTCTCTTTCTCGCGATCACTCTCTCTCGTCGCTTCTCTCTCTCGGCTCTCCTCTCTTCGACCCGCAACCACATGAAAAACCAAGGAGCCGTAGGGTTGCCTTTTTTTTCTTTCCCTTCACGCTACCCAAAACCAAATCATCACAAGGCTGCGTTTTTTTTTGTTTTGCATGGGCCAAATCCATCAAGGTCTTTGGCCCTTGACACAATTAGTCCCTCGACTAGCAACCCTCTCGCAAATAACCGAAAATTCCGCCACTTTAACGATTCGATCCAACTCGACTAACCCCGTTAACGGAAACCACCATAATCGAACTTAAAAGAAATAGTTAAGATTAATAAATTACATACCGGGATACGGGCTTTACAACTCTCCCCCACTTGGATTAGACTTCGTCCTCGAAGTCTCTGTCTACGAATAACTCCAGATAGTTCTCCCTCATCTCAACCTCAGGTTCCTAAGTCCACTTGAAACCCCTACTAAACTTCTCGAATACTATTCTTACTAACGTACTCTTTCTAAGACACTGGGATTATGATCGGCAGAACACCCCGACAATTGAAATCATTCCTAGCCAAGCGACTACGGTTGTCCCCCAACCTTAGATATTCCATATCTCCCGAGTCAAATCTCAAGCTCTAACCACTCTAAAGCTGCTCGCCAGTATACTCTACAGGATACTCGATTACGATCCCTCCTATCATCAATTGACGATTAACTTCTACGAATTCTAATAGACTCCAAAGATTTTCAATAACTTATATTAACAAAACATCGACCCCCTGCCGAACATCGGTCCAACCGATTACAATAACAAGCATCGGCCACCCGCCGAACATCGGTCCAACCGATTACAATAACAAACATCGGCCACCCGCCGAACATCGGTCCAACCGATCACAATAATAAGCATAAGCGTGGTATTATCCTAGACACTAACACAAATAGATATCCCCCACAACCAAATCAACTAACACACACGTAGGTCATTCCACCATAACCATCCATCACAAGTGATCATTTCAGGGTTACTACTACCATCGCCATGATTATCTTAAAATCGGCTACAACTCTCCGATTATACTAAAGGTGTTTGGCCTCAAGCCCAAAAGTCGACACCTAAATATACCACCTACCTCAAAATGGTTGATGCGCATTTATTCTCTTAATAACAAAGGGCATCAATCCCTTAACCGATACTATTCGGCCTACTGTACTAACGCGCGTGGAATACCTACCTTCCACCGTTGACGTATCATCCACACTTGCTCTACGAAGCCAAGTCACACCGTATCGAGGATACACCTTGACGTCTACCTCCCAGGTAACGCCTCAAGACCCAGCACACCGGAACTACCTCCCAGGTAAGTGCCCACAACTATATCCTCCTAGTACCTACTGGAAAGTCTAGGTTAAAACACATGAATACCGGGGTCCCACCCCGAGATACCCAACCGACCATTACCAACGACTGACTAATGTGTCTAAGGATCCAAAGCAAACAACCTACCAACAACATGCCTATTCCGGATTGACTCACTCACCCAAACATGTAAACACTCAACGTGCAAAGAATGCCAAACGGTGCGACAAAAACAACTCATCAACTAGACTCCACATCGAGCCATTAAAACCGGGCAATTGGCCCATGACTAACTCCAAGTCAAAACCGAGCAAAATGCTCCACGCTTGCTAGACCCATGGGTCGGAAAATGCGTTTAAACAAAGTTTAAGTAAGCAATACTCTGAAATCAACCTTAGTCCCAGACTCAACACGGGTTAAACGAAAGTGTTTTCCAAAAGGACTCACACCCTTAAAATTCTCGAAATGATACATGACACTTAAAAGCACATTTCCCCAAATGGTTTACGAAATCATTTACCAAATATTTTCAACATCAGGATTTTCATCTCAAAAAGATCGTATATAATAAAACTACTATTACCAGATCGATAGTTACGCAAAACTGGACACGCTCGTCCCACATAGGAAAATCATGTTGAAAATCGTTCCATTGCAGTTCAGTTTACTCACACAAAAGCAAGCGTAATAAATAATTTCTTTAAAATGAACCGCCTCGACTCCAGTATGGATTGACTCATGACGTGCACTTAAAGTAATCGCTTGACCTTAAACAGGGTGCGACAAAGGTGTGCACATAATTCAAAATAAGTTTCACGACATTTGATTCAAAAATTCTTCATTTTAATCATAAAATGACGTGGCACAGGGTTCGCCACAAATTTTTCGCGCGTCAGCTAATCACACAAAACGATGACACGGTTTACAAATATATTTTTGTTAAAACACAACTGTCTCGTGTAAGTTTCAAACTTGAAGACAGAAACCAGTCCGCTTCTTTTAATTGGAAATATCGACTAAAACCTCATAAAATCTCAAACTGGGGGCAGGCATGCAAGCTTGTAACACTTCCTCAAGTTTCGTACTTGGGACATATAACGTCAAAACATTATAGTTTAAAAATGTATTTATCGAAAATGCTCAAAATACTCGTTTCCTCCAAAGCAAAAGTTTTTAATTCCCCAAAAAAAAAATGATCGGTAATTCTAAATTAACCGGATGTCAAAATCTACGCATTTATATTTCCAAAATATAACACATTTTAATCGTATGCATGTTGTTCACAACATTAAAACACTCCTTGGATCAAGTGGTCTTTCATTTCGACAAAAAGCAACTAAAACATTTTCATGCACGACTCGTTCATCAAAATGTCGAGAACAAAGGTTACCCCAGTATGCATACCCCTAAGTCGATAAATCGCATTTTCATGGAAATGTCAATAAAACCTTTAGCTGACTAAAAAGCGCACTAAACAACTCCTTATGAAATGTTACCAAAATTCCTCCATGCATCACTTATGTCACGCATGAATCAATCCACACACTGAACTATTTGCAATAAAACACTTAGTAATACAAATTCTCGAACGAAAAGTTAAGCGACACTGGAATTCCAAACTCATTTAAACAAATCACCAAAATAGCCTTTATACAGACATCGTGGAATGTAACTTTTCGTCTCAACTCTAACACATGTGGAGGAGTTCCAATGTTAGAGTCTCAATCCGTAGTCACTTACCCAACATCTTAACCACCACAAAACACGGATAACATCGTACCCGAAAGAACCGTTGGAAAAATAACGAAAATGAGACAAATTCTAACAAAGTTTGCACTCCCGTGATAAAACGATTTCATACACTTTCAAAACCATAATTCAAAATCTTGTGCGTGTGCTGAGCAGTTCCCAAACTTCCAAAACACCGTCCATACAAAGATTTGAAACACAAGAATTTGTTAATGCAATCTTATTTTCAAAATAACTTCGTGCATGACTCATTCGGCATTCAACGTCTCGACCCCTACTACTCCGAAACTCTCCGGTCTACTATTGTCATCCAGACATTTAAACCTCTTAAGGCAAGTTGGGAAATCACATCAAATCATCTTACGGGTTTTCCTCAAATCAAAGTCGGCTCTATAGGCCTATGACTCTAGCACAACCTTCCATCTTGGCCCGACATGATCTACTTACCACAAACATCATCCTTATCGTCACTCCAAGTGACTAATATTAGAATCGTCTTTCTATTCCAACGACTACTAGTTTAGGACCTTCATCACTACCCCCAACGATCATCACCTCAAAACACTTCGAGTACACACCTGTACTAGTAGGTTTACTATAGTTGTTCCTCCTTGTGATGGCTATTCTGGGTAGACAATACAACGCGTTATTAGCACATAATAACTCATACTAACAACACTCACGCTCAACTCCTTGGATTCCTCGTGACTTCCCCGACTCGAGCATTGATCCTGTGCTTCCGGTAGTAGGAGCTCTACTACTACCATCCACACCTATCATCGCCCGTTCCGAGTTCCATCCCAAGGGGTCCAAGTAGTTTCTCGCCGAAACTATACACATATGCCCGCACCGGCATATGTACACACTCTTCCTAGCTCCCTAGGAATTCCGTCCAAACCACTACCCTTGCTACTGCCAAATCCCTAATAGCAAGCAGCAGACATGCAATACAGTGTAACAAGCACCAAGCAAATTAGCATACATACTCCTATGTTCTAGAAAGCAATCTAGCACACGTACTCATACATAAACACCCTTCCCAGCTCTCTAGGAACTTCCTCTTATCCCACCACCCTTGCTACTACCGAATCCCTACTAATTATAACGGGTGACCTCGCGAATACCCGATTATATGCAGTGCGAAACAAATAGACAATCGAATACAAGACTCTATCCTAGAACGGTTGGACTCAAACAAGAGCTGCGCAATAGAACTAAATCGAATATTCTAAGGCTATAAGTCTCTTACTGCATACAACCTAGAGGGCATTCACTTAGTAACCTATCATAATTAGCATAAATTCCTAATAGCAAGCAGTTCAACATACCGCATAGTGTCAACAACGGGCAATCTAGCATGCATACTCTATGATCTAGAAAGCAATAAAACACTAAGCATTGTACCTTTCCCTTCGGCTCCGGCTGACTGTACACACTGCGCCTCCGATCACCGTTCCTCGAACTGGTCTTTACTTTTTCTTCTAAAAAGATTTAATAAAGAATTTGAAAATTTTCCAGCCGCAACTTGAGACCAAACACACCGAGGTGCGTTTGATTCACTCAAGCTGTGCTCTGATACCAAGTTGTAACGTCCCAAAAATTACAAGCAAATTTAAAAATTTTAAAGTAACCCTTCATTAATAAAAACGCATTTAATAGTTCAATGGTTTCATTTGCAAACCACTAAATAAAATTATTACGAACAATAAACAGCGGAATAAATGTTTAAATATTAAATTCATAAATCAACCAGCCCTCCTCGTGCGCCAGTGTGTACTCGTCACGCCTTGGAGCCGCCCGTACCTGAAACCACAAACTATTGGGAAAGGGTAAGCACGAAGCTGAGTGAATTCAAACACCATAAATAATACAGTTATTCCACACTACCCCTAAAACAGATAGTGACACATAAACGATCATACAGGTCTACGAACAAATCATAAACATGTATATCCACAACCACCCGCCTAAAAGGCACAAGTCGGTCCCACCGACCACATGATAACATCTTTGGCCCCGCCGAATCCCCGGTCCCACCGAGTCTCTACGCCACCCGCGTATAAAACCTCCGGCCCCGCCGGACCCCCGGTCCCACCGAGTCTCTACGCCACCCGCGTATAAAACCTCCGGCCCCGCCGGACCCTCGGTCCCACCGAGTTAACATGGCAACATAGTATCAACTAAACACCCCACTATCTAGTTCCATAACGCAATCACATAAAGCTACCACACACGTACTACAACAATGATAAAACAACCAATATTAAATATAGTGAGAGAACTCACCTCGAATGCGCGCCTAGCTTAACAATACAATTCAAGCTTCACAATTACGGTCACTTACCAGCACCTAAACTCATGTTAAAACGTTTCAATACGAGACCCGGACCTTACGACACGACACACGCTTAACCGTAGCTAAAACTATTTTTCCGTTCTCACTAAACAGGTCTGTTCGGGACCTGTTTCGACCCCTTTAAACCCATAAAATTCCCAATATTATTTTGTGACCAGAAAGTACTATGAGATAGGGTTTCAAAGACATATTATAAGCCTCCTAACGATTTTTCTACATTTAATTACGGATTTTATAAGATCAGCCCGCAGAACAGCGAAAAACAGCACTTATCAGTATAAAACGACAAATCGACCCATGCTACGTCCCGAACTGGGTTTTTCACAAAACACAGAAAAGTTTCTAGACTCAAAAAGGGAACTTTTGACACCAGTTTCACCCCAAACCGAGTTACGAGCAGAAAGTTACAGCTTACACAAAACAGTGACAGAACTGCAGTTTCTTTTACATAAAATGACGATTCACAGAACTTACGACCACTTTTTCGCCCAGCTAGAGGCCGAACCAGTTTTCCGCTAAAACACGGAAAACGTGCCCGGCCCTGAACTGGAACCGTGGGCGCCAGTTTCGGCTCAAACGGAGTTACGACGAAAAGTTATGACTACACGAAAACTGGTCAGCACACTAGAATTTTCATAAAAATCACGATTTATAAAAACGGTTCAAGGCTTAACGATTCGGGTTTTACGCTACGAGTGTCACCCACTGCCACCGCCCTCCACCCACAGCCACCGCAGCGGCGGCGTGCGGCGGTGGTGGTCTCGCCGGAAAAACGAAAGGAACAGGAAAAGAAACGAGACGAACGAGAGAGTTACATACCTCACGACGACGTCTCACCACCACAACCAATCTCCTCCCTCTCGACCTCCGACGACAGCGGGTGTGGCGACCTCCGGCGACAGCAGCAGCGGCGGCGAGGGCTGCCGCTGTGTTCTTTCTTCTCGTCACTCTCTTTCTCGCGATCACTCTCTCTCGTCGCTTCTCTCTCTCGGCTCTCCTCTCTTCGACCGGCAACCACATGAAAAACCAAGGAGCCGTAGGGTTGCCTTTTTTTTTCTTTCCCTTCACGCTACCCAAAACCAAATCATCACAAGGCTGCGTTTTTTTTTGTTTTGCATGGGCCAAATCCATCAAGGTTTTTGGTCCTTGACACAATTGGTCCCTCGACTAGCAACCCTCTCGCAAATAACCGAAAATTCCGCCACTTTAACGATTCGATCCAACTCGACTAACCCCGTTAACGGAAACCACCATAATCGAACTTAAAAGAAATAGTTAAGATTAATAAATTACATACCGGGATACGGGCTTTACAATCGTTCAGTATGAATAATACATCATTTAGGGTGAATAATACACGATTCATGAATCGTGTATTATTCACCCTGAATGATGTATTATTCATACAGAATACTGTATTATTCATCATGAATAGTGAATGAACGTTCACCTTTGTTATTCATACTGAATGTAGACACCTGGAGATGTGCATAAATATTCATAAAGAATTAAACCAAGTTGCGGTTGTGAATCGGAAAACAAAAGAGAGTGCGTCATGTGTTCACACCTTCACGGATCATTCATATATTATTCATCATGAATAATGTATCATTCAGGATGAATAATACAACATTCAAGGTGAATAATACATGATTCATGTTTAATAATACATGAATCAGGAATTCGTGTATTATTCATCCTGAATGTTGTATTATTCATTTTGAATACTGTGTTATTCGTCATGAAGAGTGAATGAACGTTCCCCTTTGTTATTCATATTGAATATGGACAGCAGGAAACGTGCATACATATTCATACTGAATATAACACATACATAGCATTTCATGTAAAAACGGTTAAAATGAAGAAAAACCATATCGAGATGGATGTCATATCGAAGAGCACGACATTCTCGTTTTTTTGATGTAATTTGTTTGATTAAAATATTATTAATTTTTAAGATAGTTTATTTTAATCTTTAAGAGGGTAAAAGTTTTTTAATCAAAAAAGAAAATAAAAACTCAAAGATGGTAGGCGTTGATTCAAATTTTCATATTTGTCCCTAATCACTTCTCAATTGGTTTCATTAAGTTTTAACCATTGATTAGTTTTCCAAATCTTGATCAATGGTTGTGACTTGTCCTCATGTTCATATATATATATATATATATATATATATATATATATATATATATATAGAGAGAGAGAGAGAGAGAGAGAGAGAAAGAGGGAGTGAGTGAGAGAGAGAGAGGGGGGGAGAGGAAAGTTCAAATGAAAACTCATTTTCAATTGTGCACATGAGGACGGATCTTGGCCCTTTCATCTCTATTGATCCAATGACTCATATTAAATAGAGTTTTAATTGAAATTATTAATTAAGGTGATTAGGGGTAAAAAAGGAAGATAAGTTCAATCTCACGCCTACCATATTTGACTTTTAATTTTCTTTTATAATTAAAAAAATTTACCCCCTTAAATTTTAAATAAATTATCTTAAAAATTACTAATATTTTAATCAAACAAATTACACCAAAAAAACGAGAATTTCGTGCTCTTCGATATGACATCCATCTCGATATAGTTTTTTTTTGTTTTAACCGTGTTTACATTAAGTGTAAGTTCAAATGTGTACTACACTCGACATCGTGAGTCCGTAACTCGACTTCACATTTTTCAAGATTTTATTCAACGTCGTAAGACATTATTCATCCCCGTAACCCAACACCCATTGAGTTTCGGTTGTGAACCGGGGAACAAAAGAGGGTGCGTCACGTGTCTACACTTTCACGGGTCATTCATGTATTATTCATCATGAATGTATCATTTAGGATGAATAGTACAACATTCAAGGTAAATAATACACGATTCATGAATTCGTGTTTTATTCATCCTGAATGTTGTATTATTCAACATGAATGTATCATTCTGGATGAATAGTACAACATTCAAGGTGAATAATACACGATTCATGAATTCGTGTTTTATTCATTCCGAATGTTGTATTATTCATCATGATTGGTGAATGAACATTCACCTTTGTTATTCATACTGAATATGGACATGTGGGGATGTGCATACATATTCATAATGAATAAAACCAAATTTCAGCTATGAATCGGGAAACATAAAGAGCACGCGATGTGCCCACACCTTCACTGTCATTCATTTATTGTTCATATGAATAATGTATCATTTAGAATGAATAATACAACATTTAATGGTGAATAATACACGATTCATGATGAATAATACATGAATCATGAATACGTGTATTATTCATCTGAATGTTGTATTATTCACTATGAATACTTTATTATTCACTATGAATACTTTATTATTCATATTGAATACTGTATTATTCATCATGATTAGTGAATCAGCGTTCACCTTTGTTATTCAGACTAAATGTGGACACCCAGGGACGTGCATACATATTCATAATGAATTATAGCACATATATGACATTTCAAGTAAAAAACGGTTAAAATCAAAAAAATTATATCTAGATGGATGTCATATCGAAGAGCACGAAATTCTCCTTTTTTGATGTAATTTGTTTAATTAAAATATTAGTAATTTTTAAGATAATTTATTTTAAAATTTAAGGGGGTAAAGTTTTTAATTAAAAAAGAAAATAAAATGTCAATAAGTTAGGCGCATATTTAAATTTCCATTTTTCCTCCCTAATCACTTCTTAATTAATCTTATTTTGTTTTAACCATTGATTAGTTTTCTAAATATTGATCAATGGTTGTGACTGGTCCTTGATGTGCACAATTGAAAATGAATTTTCATTTGAACTCACCCCTTATATATATATATATATATAGAGAGAGAGAGAGAGAGAGAGAGAGGGGGAAGTTTCAAACGAGAACGCTAACTATTTAAGAAAACAAGAAAAATGTCGTTCATGAACAAAATCACATGTGATTTTGCACTGCCTGGACACGCGCGGCGTAGGCCGCGGCTTACAGGTCGCGTATCAAGCCGCGCGATCACATGTGATTTTGTACGTGTGTAGTGTAAAATCACATGTGATTTTGTACATGGACGACTTTTTTCGTGTTTTCTTAAATTGTTAGCGTTCTCGTTTGAACTCACCTCTCTCTCTCTCTCTCTCTGATATATATATATATATATATATATATATATATATATATATATATATATATATATATATATATATATATATATATATAGAGAGAGAGAGAGAGAGAGAGAGAGAGAGAGAGAGAGAGAGAGAGAGAGAGAGAGAGAGAGAGAGAGAGAGAGAGAGAGAGAGAGAGAGAGAGAGAGAGAGAGAGAGAGAGAGAGAGAGAGAGAGAGAGAGAGAGAGAGAGAGAGAGAGAGAGAGAGAGGGTTATTATGCGACCATTTGCATACCTACAGCCCTTGCAACTAAATCAAGAACGTCTATCTAATCATTAAGAGTTACCATTTGATTGGTTCCGACCATCCTCAATTTAAAACAAAACAAAAAACTATAAATATTGAATTTGTGTAAACAAATACGAGTTTAACAAATATCTACATTATATGATATTTGTAAATAATTATGACATATAATATGAATAAAGATAGAGTTGGTCAGCGTTATATGTCTCTAGAAAAATAACTTTAATTTTCATGTAATTCATAACATTATTTTTAAATTTGTTAATTTGTTTTTATGATATATCAAATATAATAATATAAAAATAATTGAAAGATTCATAATAATCTAAGTAATTAATAATTTATACTAAGTATATAAAGAATTTTTTATTCATCAAAACGGAACTTTTAAAATAGGGAAATTAATTAAAATACCCCAAGTTTGACCAAATGTTATCAAAATACCACAAATCTCTCCCACTTTGCAAAAATACCCCTTTTTCTGTGATGGGAGCCCGCGATCGCGGGTCAGGGACCATTTCTGACACTTTTTTAAACTTGCAGGGACCATTTTTGAAAAATGGAATCCCGCGATCGCGTTTGATTTGGAATGTTACACTTTCAACCCCTATACTTATTTACTAAATTTATTTTATACCTTTTACTTTCATTATTTTAATTTTACATTTAACACATATAATCGTTTATTAACTAAAATACGTTAAAAAAATACGTTTTAATTTTAACAAATTACACCATTATAATCGTCTCTTCGATACGTTCGAAATGAGCCCAATCTTGAATTTTTTTGGATTTATATATTTTAATATATATCATATACAGTTATACACTACATAAAAAAATATTTTTTATATTTAAAATTAATACCCTTATAGTTAATTATTTAATTTATGGTACATCTCTTATTTTTTTTTCAATTTTGTTTTACACTCCTATCGCATTAACATAATAATCATATATTAACTAATTCATTAAATCGTTTTAAATTATTATTATTTGAATGTGTTTATAGATATCGTGAATGGCAATAGGAGAAGGTTTCACGAGAAGAATATGAAATGGGGTTTTGACAAGTTGGTATCACTGGACTCATTTAAGAATTGTGAAAATGCGTATTTGACGAATGATGATTCATGTGTGTTTGGAGCTGAAATATTTGCAGTTACAGAGTATGCACAAAAGAATCGATGTATTTCCAACGTAACTTAGATTAAAATTATCTCCTTCAGTTTAGTCCCGTCCCGTCCCATCCAGTTCAGTCTCATCCAGTTCTGTCCCATCCCATCTAGTATGCGTACCAAACGCTACCTAAAAGTACCATAAATTAAATAATTAACTATAAGGGTATGAATTTTAAATATAAAATATTTTGTATGTAGTGTATATGATATATATTAAAATATATAAATCAAAAAAATTCAAGATTGGACTCATTTCGAACGTATCGAAGAGACGATTATAATGGTGTAATTTGTTAAAATTAAAACGTATTTTTTAACGTATTTTAGTTCATAAACGATTATATGTGTTAAATGTAAAATTAAAATAATGAAAGTAAAAGGTATAAAGTAATTTAGTAAATAAGTATAGGGGTTGAAAGTGTAACATTCCAAATCAAAATCACAATTTGGAATTGAAATTTACACTTTCAACCCCTATACTTATTTACTAACTTTACTTTATACCTTTTACTTTCATAATTTAATTTTACATTTAACACATATAATCGTTTATCAACAAAAATACGTTAAAAAATACGTTTTAATTTTAACAAGTTACACCATTATAATCGTCTCTTCGATACGTTCGAAATGAGCCCAATCTTGAATTTTTTTGATTTATATATTTTAATATATATCATATACACTACATAAAAAATAAAATTCATACCCTTATAGTTAATTATTTAATTTATGGTACTCTTAGGTAGCGTTTGGTACGCATACTAGATGGGACGGGACGGAACTGGACGAGACTGAACTGGATGGGACGAGACGGGACTAAACTGAAGGAGATAATTTTAATCTAAGTTACGTTGGAAATACATCGATTCTTTTGTGCATACTCTGTAACTGCAAATACTTCAGCTCCAAACACACATGAATCATCATTCGTCAAATACCCATTTTCACAATTCTTAAATGAGTCCAGTGATACCAACTTGTCAAAACCCCATTTCATATTCTTCTCGTGAAACCTTCTCCTATTGCCATTCACGATATCTATAAACACATTCAAATAATAATAATTTAAAACGATTTAATGAATTAGTTAATATATGATTATTATGTTAATGCGATAGGAGTGTAAAACAAAATTGAAAAAAAATAAGAGATGTACCATAAATTAAATAATTAACTATAAGGGTATGAATTTTAAATATAAAAAATATTTTTTTATGTAGTGTATAACTGTATATGATATATATTAAAATATATAAATCCAAAAAAATTCAAGATTGGGCTCATTTCGAACGTATCGAAGAGACGATTATAATGGTGTAATTTGTTAAAATTAAAACGTATTTTTTAACGTATTTTAGTTAATAAACGATTATATGTGTTAAATGTAAAATTAAAATAATGAAAGTAAAAGGTATAAAGTAAATTTAGTAAATAAGTATAGGGGTTGAAAGTGTAACATTCCAAATCAAATTCATCAAATTGGAAGAACGCGGTACGCGGGTCAAAATTTCAAAAATGGTCCCTGGAATTTTTCAAAAATGGTCCCTTGCAATTGAAAAGTCACAAAAACAATCCCATCGCGGGATGAGCCCGCGATCGCGGGATTCCATTTTTCAAAAATGGTCCCTGCAAGTTTAAAAAAGTGTCAGAAATGGTCCCTGGCCCGCGATCGCGGGCTCCCATCGCGGAAAAAGGGGTATTTTGCAAAGTGGGAGAGATTTGTGGTATTTTGGTAACACTTGGTTTGACTTAGGGTATTTTAATTAATTTCCCTTTAAAATAGGATAAAGTTATATTTGTCAAATTTAGCCTTAATAAAAAGTAAAATTATTAAATTCAAATATCTTTGCCAAGTTAATATTGGGATTTATAGAAAAGCAATTTTTGTTGAAATATGTACGTATAGAAAAATTAATCATTTGTTTGAAAATGCCTTTGATCGATGTTGAGGAATTTTTTGTTAATATACTTGGTCAAATTCTTTGAATATTTTGAAAATTTATAAATACGTCACACTCAATGATCTGTGTCCCACCATCCAGATTTTTTTAAAACATCACATGGTTGAAATCCTGAAAGTGTTATCCGATTGGTAGCAATGCTCTCAAAGAAATCATATTCATCATCAATATTAACGAATGGATTACATTTACGGACACAAATAAGTTCTTGGAGCAAATTATCTTTGGTCCGTGTGGTTTACAATTTTTAACGTTTTCAGTTTATGAAATGAAACAATTACAGAAAAGGGCATCGTGAAAAGTAAAGCACATAACGACTAAGTTAATGCATAAAAGTAAAGAAAATGTTACATTTTACAATTGTTGACGCAAAAAACCTCGGATACAGGGAAAAGTGTGGGTGAGGTCAAATCACCTATCCATCGTGTAGAATAATACATTGATAAAAATTACAGTTTTGCAAAGGAAGAAAAGAAGGATATATGAGTATGTCCTGATTGTTACGTTTCAAATGCTCCTTTTTCTAATCGTTAAGCTCTTTTTTATAGCCAGGTGGGCATCTTTCACTTGTGGTCATTTATCACCTATGATCTCAAGGATGTGGCATAATCCCAGGAATTTGGGATTAACAATAAAGGTCAACTTAATCCTGTATTACTCATTCCAACTAAATATGCTTCTTTGGGTCCGTCGTCACCATTGCACGACGCCACTTTTGCCCGAATATCTTGCCTCAACAAATTGCCCTTAATTAGTCATGTGGGTACGTGTTGCCACAAGGCTAATATATGACACTTTAAGTAGTCATAAAATGTTTTATCTAATATTACATTTAAAAACAAAATGTCGGTGTCCCTAAAAATTGTTTATAAGAGGAATTTAATGATATTAAGTAACACTAAAAGCGTCCTAAAATATTCTGTGATGGTACGCTTCATTCAGTTATAAAACCATTCTGTAATATTACATTTCAAAACATATATGAAAGTTTTACGAATTGATTCGATAGAAAAAATCCAATGTTGTACAAGTTCTTATATGAGTATGAGCTACCAAGCTATGTGCCCCAAACCAAAGTTGTATTATGACAAAAGCAAGTACCAAACAAGAATTACCCAATTACAAAAGAAAAATATTGTCCATACGAACAAGAGATACTAATACTATTTACCTAATACATAAAAAAGTTATTGTCCATACGATTGAATAATAGATTCTAAGACATAATAATACAAATTTAAGCTATATATGACACAATCTAAATACCAAACCAAACAAAAAACAACAACAAGAGACCCATTAAAAGCAAACATATTAGACCGGTTTGGTGTAGTTATTTCACATTCATACGTTTTTATGACCAAAATTCCTATTTGTGCTTAGTTTTGGCTGTCGAAATCTTAGCATGTTTCTCTCATGGGTTAAGATTATATATATAAGAGTAATTGTTGACAGTAAACCAAGTGAAGATGAACAATCATACAAACTCAGAACACATATTCCAATAGAAGAAAAACTTGCATAATTAAACCAAAAGAAGATGGAGCATTTATATCATCCAATAGATGGATAATCCCAGCAATAAAGACTTCTTTTAGTTTGGTGGGAGCTTGGTGTTGATGGAATATAACCCAAAAGGCTATAGCAACAAGTAAATCATGCAATTATACATGACTTATAAGTATCATCTAAAGCAATTAATAATAATAAGTAATACCAGATATCATACCACAAGGATTTCAAAGCAATAAAAGTAGCCAAAGTCAACTTTAAAACAAGATTTCAAGAATAAAATCAAAGCAATATCTTTTAAGAGTTGGTAATGAAATACTCGAATGTAACAATAAGTAAAAGATATGCAAGCTCACATTTTATTTCAGGTAATAGAGTGTGTAACAACCCAACACAAAATAAAGCATGCAATTCATATTAAAAGAAACATCCCAAAAACGGGTCCCAAAATTTCTTACATAAGTCTCAAAATTCAGGTTGGCGGAATCAACCTATTACACAACTGAGAATAAAAATCTATAATCTAGAGTGCTGCATTGATCTAGTCCTCAACCGTACTCCTGATCTGCTCTATTCACTTAGTAGAGCCTCCTACCGCTTGCTTACCTGAAAATGTTTAGTTTGAAAAAATGTGAGGGATAGACCATGAGGTCTAGTGATTCCCTCCTGACAGTTCTCAAAAGCATTTAAAAACAGTTTATAAGTTTCAGATATAAAACTTCCACATAACTTTACATAAAAACATCACGGATAAATCCGCACTCGTAAACGGCACCCTGAAGTCACCCGAAGGTGCCAACGAGTCAGTCTCACGCTGCCTTACTGGATACTCCCTTCCATGGCATAAACGGGTCACCTTCCCGGCATGAGCACTGGCGGGTCTACCTCCCGTCTTAGTCAGTCTACGTCTAACACAATGTATGCATACATTTAACATAAATCTTTAAACAACTTTCATGCAATTAAAAGCATATAAATAAAGCATGACATTTCTCATCATGTACTTACTTTAGAAAACAAGTTAAAAGTCACGTATTTTAGTTAGAAAACTCACTTGGTGTTCTTACTGTTCTTTTCTAATCTGATCCAGACCTCCAATCGATTTCCCTGAACGAATGGTCAAAATAGATAAGCTGCTTACTCAACTTT
Source organism: Saussurea involucrata (assembly GCA_033807775.1). Lineage (NCBI taxonomy): Eukaryota > Viridiplantae > Streptophyta > Magnoliopsida > Asterales > Asteraceae > Saussurea > Saussurea involucrata. The sequence goes on along the minus strand of CM066319.1, from coordinate 64,162,626 downwards.
CCGGACAACACCCTTTCCGGACAACACTACTTTTCCAGACAACCTTACTTTCCGGACAACACTACTTCCCGGATGACCCTACCTTCCGGATACCCTCTACTTTCCGGATGCATTCTACTTACCGGATACTTAATTAACCGGATACTAGACTTTCCGGACACTCATCCGGAAACCCTCAATCATTGAGACTTACCGGATACTCATCCGGTAACTCTCAATCAATGACACTTTCCGGACGAGACGCTGTGACGAACAACAGAGGTAAAATCCACTCTAATCCCTTTAAAGGCTACGATAAAGCAGTAAATAACCACATAAATGCTCAATAATCGTTTCCCGCTTAGTTTCACTAATCAAACACGATTTAAGGCCATTAAATCTTACTTTAGAGTCTTAAATAACATTAACAAGGAAAACTCCTCAACTATCCCAATCAATCGATAAAACCATCCTGATTAGAGTTATAGATTAGAGATTACCTGCTATGTTTCTTGCAGAAAACGAAATCCAACTCCACACCTTCTTCAGATTTCACAGATTGATGATTCTCCCCTTCAAATGCTCAAGAACACTCCAAAACCCTTTTCCTCCTTTCTCTCTACTATTCAGCCGCCAAACATGAAATGAAAGGCACATCTAGGGTTTTGTGCCAATCATTTGGACATTAACCCTATTCCTTATTTACAAGTTACACCCCTCAACCTTCAGCTTTAGAAAATTTATCCCCAAACTTGAAACTCTTAACAATTTCGTCTCGGTTACTACAGAGTGCAATGAACATTACTACAACATCACAAGGGTGCTGCAACAATAGTTCTCTACAACACTACTGAATTGAACGAGATTCCAAGGAAATGCAGATTAGACTTTATGGTCAGAGTTTCTTGAGGTGCCATTGGTTCAAGAACAACAATGGGTGAAAAAAGAGTACCCTGAGTTTGAAGTTGTTCGAGAAGATCAAAGGGTATACACATTCTCTAAAGTTGATTTTCCTAATCTCAATTGGTTTAATCTATGGGATTTGAGGAGAATACTTTTAGGAAAAGAAGATAGGCACATTTAGTTTAGGAAGGAACATACTCACTACTAAAAAAAACTAGATTTCAGGCGGAAAAATCCGCCGAAAATCCGCTGGAAAACACTGTTTTCGGCGGATGCGGTCGCCGGGAAAAGTGGCGCCGAGATTGACTGTTTTCGGCGGATTTTTCCGCCGAAAATCCGTCGGAAAACAATACGCATAATTAACAAAACTTTAATTAAAAACATAATTAAAAAATATATTTTCGGCGGATTTTCGGCGGATTTTTCCGCCTGAACTATTTTTATTTATTTATATATAAATTAATTAAAAATAATATTTTCGGCGGATTTGAATTTTCGGCGGATTATTCCGCCTGAAATATTTTTATTTATTTATAAATTAGAAAAAAAATTAATTTCGACAAAATGTTTTCGGCGGATTTCAGGTGGAATAATCCGCCGAAAATATTTTAAATCATTTTTAAATTATTTATATTTATTGATTTAATATTTATTTTTTTGTGTTTTTCGGCGAAATAACCTGCTAAAAACTGTAAAATCTGCTAAAATGCTAAATATTATAAATTAAAACGCCGAATACATTGTTCGGGCCAAAACGACCAAATAATTGTTTCAAATTGTTTCAAATAACACAAAACACAATTATAAAAGTTTCATAATCACTACGGAGGCGGACGCGGCGTATTTTGACTAAGACTTTTGACCAACGTGCAAATCTCTTCATATTGTGCTCGAAATCTCGCTTCCTCTTCCCGACGCCTCGCTTCCTCTTCCCAACGCCTCGCTTCCTCTTCCCGACGCCTCTCATCCTCTTCCCGACGCTTCTCATCCTCTGCCCGACGTTCCTCCAAATCTTGCTTCAACTCTTGCACTTGGCTCATTAAGTTGTCAACGATGTGCTACAAAATAAAAAAGACATTAGAATATTTAATATGAATTAAAAATCAGGTTTTGTTTAGTAGTGACTGTAGTTTAAGATGGTATTTGCAGGATTACACCAGATTAGGTGAAAAATAGACTTCCAAATTATACATTTAATTAAAGATGACAATTTATATTAAAATGAAACTAATACTTTTCTGTTTATGTTTTGAAAAGTCGGACTTTTATAATCTTCATCATAGAATATCAACATCTAAAACCATTATTTTAAAAAACCATAATAAAATTTACTTTGTTTTCATTTTCGAAAAACTGAGAACATTTTTAACAATTACAGTAATATATTAATCAAAGATTCCCTTGGATAAAATAACTTGAGATCACGTGAATCACCAATCATCCCGCAATGGTCAGTTGGTCACCTACTTCCACAAACCAACAAATGAATAATACAAATACGATTTTTTTATCATTATTTCATTCGTGTTATAAAAGTGTCAGCTACGTTAATTGTTTAAAACGTGTTACTACTTCTCTACTGAATAAATATTTATAATTCTTAAATTTTTTAATATTACACATTAAATTATAATGATGCTAACAAAAATGCTTAATTATAATTATTTATACAAAACATTTTTTCCCGATATTCCTAGTGAGAGTTCAATCAATAATTATTTCTAAATTAATATTATCTATCATATCATTTTTACATAATATCATCAATTCGTTCCACCATTAAATGCATCTTATGATATACCTTTAATATATAGATTGACATCATTTGGGTTGAGTTTTCATGTCATCTCATGTTAATGTTTTTTTATCACCGTTTTAAATTTTTATGGTTGAAACAGACTTTTTAAGAAATATCAATCTTAGAATTAAAAGTCCATGTTGGCTATACGTTGAGATCTTATTCTTGTTTTATAGATAGAAGAGTACTTAAGATTCATAGAATCAATATTAATTAGGTAGTGAGGAGTTAATAACATATGAGAAAAAAAGATAATTTTGAAATCATAAATAGATAAAAGTTGGACCGTCTTATATAGATGGTAATTCTTTTTTCGAAAGGTATGTGTTTTATTAGTAAATAACAAGAAATATATTATATTCTAAGAAAAAATATAATTCAAATGGATGGAATCTTAGTGGCAAAAGTTTAGAATGATGTCATCATTACCAGGTCAACAACCAGTCCCTTAAATAAATATAAATTTTAATACAAGCCCTAAATGACGATTTTAAAAGTTGGTTCCCCAAAATAGAAAATCAGGTGAAAGTTTGTTTCATTTTCGTGCAATTTTTCTTATTGTTAAATACGTAGGAAAATTAGTTATTTTTGAGTTAAAAATGAAAATAATCGATTAACCATGTAATTTTTGGTTTTTAATGAGCACAAATCTAAGACGCAATCTTCGATCCATGACCATATGAAATATTGCTTTTTTCTTGACCCAAATTGTCTATACTATTGACACAGCCGAGTCTAACCGTTTTTGGTTAGTTCTCGGTCGTTTAAACTAATTCCAACTTTTAATCTTGACCCTTTAAACTCAATTTCCCTCTACCAATGTCGCCTTTCTCTGAAGAGTCTCCTACATTTTTGCTGATTATCTTCAACCTCATCGCCTCTTCTCCTACACGTTCGCCTAATTATCTTCAACCTCTGCTCCCACGTCTCCTCAAAACCGTTTCTCTCCTCTCCAAAAACCCTAATTTCTCTCCTCCTCAAAATTGTCGGTTTCAGATATGGAGGGTTTGACGTGTTTATATGTTTCTCTCAATTTCAACTCCATTCCTTCATCATCCCTCAATCACACATTCAAATTTCATGTTTCCTCAACCTTAATCAACAACCATATACCCTGCATTCCTCTATCAGGTTTCTTTCTTTCTTTCTTTATTTCCTTCCTTTCTACGATTGAAGAAACCGGCTGCAATTCATGTCTCTCTCTCTATCAAGGTGAACAACATGGCAAGAAACCTGGGTACGTTCTTTCTATTGAAGAAACCCTGGGTATCAACGGACGGATTGAAGACCAACTATTATTGTCTTTATCTTTCCTCAAATCCAGCCTACACCTGTGCACGGTAAGATTATACAATTACAATACTCCTTTGAACATTGTACATTTTGGAAGTAAATCAGTTATTGTTTTCCTTTCATAATTATCAAAATTGATGAATATTTGTGAAAATATGGATTTTGAATTTGCAGCGTAGATGCGGATTATGCTTGCAGAGCGTGAAGAGAGGACAAGGAATGGCAACTTTCACGGCGGAGTGTTCTCACAGTTTTCACTTCCCATGCATTTTCGATCATGTGAAGAAACAAGGGAGCCTTACTTGTCCTGTGTGTAATTGTGTATATTCTATACTCAATTCTTACACTGAATGGGCCTAAAAAAGAATATATCCATTGGCACCACCTTCATCGCCAACCGTTCGATCTTTTTCTCCGCCGCCACATCAAGGGATGGGAGAGAGGATAGGTCTTCAACGGAAACACCGATTTTAGCGGAGAGAGGGGCGGCATCGGGGGCAGTCAAATGTTTGTTAAGTCCTTCGCCACCTGGATCGGGCCAGGGGAGGGAGAGGAAAGCGGAGGGGCGGGCTAGGGTTACTGCACCAACTAATAAGAAAGGAGAACCAGGAGACTGGATGTTGACAACTAGGCCTTTGTTGGCAGGAAGAGTGAAGTTATTGAGGAGGAAGATGCAGACTTCGCGGATTGAATCGTAGGCCTCTCACCCATCTGTTTACAATATTCAAATACCAAAGAAGTTGTCTCTGCAAGCCAAAACGGTTTCTTCAAGAACTCGGGTACTCATTTCTTGATTATTGATATCGAAAGAGTATTTACGTGCGTGATTGTGAATCCATAAGCACCTTTGTATATATGCACATAAGGTGTTTGAATTTTTGTCTAGCTGAAAAATGTTTTTTTTTCATTTTCTTGCTGGGGAATGTAGAGGATAATGGAGAGCATTTCAGACTTTCAGTAAGTGGGGAAGTTGGTGGAGCTAGAGGAGCATTTCATCTTCATCGTCTCTACCAGGTATAAGCTACTATCTATTTTGCTTTTGTGGTGCAGTATTAGTGATTAAGATATCAAAGTCATGTTAAGTTCATTTGGTGTATTTTGATCAGGTTTTTAGTAATTAATTCAGATGTTTTTTTCTTCAAAATCATCTGTATTTCAGGGTGCCAGAAAAGGAGTTTGTAAAAGCTTACAAGGAGTTGCCCCGCTTAAGGACAAAACACTAGTATAAAAATGCTTTTTGCCACGGTTTTGAAAATTGAAGTTAGTCATGGTTGGGTTTAGAACCGTGACTAAAAGTCACCAATAATTTTTATGTAATGGGTTAGCCACGATTTAACTCAATAACTGTGACCATTACAAACAATGTTTTAACATAATGCTATGGTTTAGATAAAACCGTGACTAAATGGTTCTTTACGGCCACATTGTTTTTCTGTGGCAAGTAATGCCTAAAACCGTGGTCATAGACAGACATATAGCCATGGTTTTTGTCTAAACCAATATTTTATATTGTGACGGTTATTACCCGTGGCCATAGACTGACATATGGCCACATGAAGCCACTTTTCCGTGACCAAAAGAAATGTATGTATAGCTACAAAAATATGTAAAACATGGCCAAAAGTGTAACAACCCAGATTCCCAACATACAAATAACATATATTTCACCACAAAACAATACATCATATTTCATTTATGGTCCCTTATCTTAAACAAATAGGTCTTTCAGTACAAACTTTTTCACTTATAACGAAGTACATAATAGATACAAAACACAACTAGAATCTTCACAATCATGTATCTTCCAAAATGCTAAACATGATATATCCTATCACTGTCCTTTATTTGCTCCTTGACCTGGAATACATATTTTAAAACAAAAATGAGGGTTAGACCTTGAGGTCTAGTGAGAAATCCCCGTTAGTTAAAGAAAACATTTGCACAACATCATACACATAATTCACATAAGAATACCAACTATGACTCATGCATCATGTATCTTTTCATCTCTTTCTCTTTCTCTTTCTCTTGGCCATATTAATTGGTAGCAAGCCAATTAATCAATATACACCGCTGTACTAAATACAGCCAACACCACTGTCCCTCTGTACAACCAACTTTCACCGGTCCTAAGCCCGGCCAACTAGCACCCATGCAATGTAATACTCATATAAACACCATATGCACAATATTACATTCATTCACATACATGTATTCCATTTGTAAACATTTTAAGTAAAAACTCACTTGTTTCGATTAATTTCCAAGATCTTCCCACGCTATTACCAAGCACTTCAAATTCTTCAGCCCCGTTTTACGGAATCTGTACCACATAAATACAAATATTTCTTTTAAAGACTAAAAATCTCTAAGTTCTGAAATCCTCGACTCAAGTCGCAATCAACTATGGAATTACTCTATGTCGCAATATACTACACCAAGTCGCAATCAACTACTGCGACACAGTACCAAGTCGCAATCAACTACTGCGACTTCCCCTTCATGTCGCAACCAACTGTTGCGACAACCCCCTCGAGTCGCAACCAACTGTTGCGACATAGCACCAAGTCGCAACCCACCATTGCGACATTCATGAAGATCATAACATTCAACCATGTCGCAACCCACTGTTGCGACTTGGTTGAATGTCCCAGTCCACTGTGTTCATCTAAACCCAAAAATCTAAACTTTTAAGTTATGCATGTTGCTGTAATTATGCAGATATGTTTAAGACTATTAACATAACCTAACCATGAGCTCAGATTTTCCAAAACACCTCTAAATCATCAAAACTCATCTAACAACTTACACAAAACTTTATCTAAACAAAAGGAAAGATTAAATAAGGTTGTTACCTCTTTGATTCTTTACTTGTTTCAGCTAACACCCAGCAACAATTCAACACTTTTACTTCTTCTTATTTTCCTCTTGATTTCCCTTCTCTCCTTCTTTTTGCCGAAAACCAACTCACACACACACTTATGGGTTTTGTTGTTCTAAGAAGATGACACCTATTCTAATTGAATTAGAAAGGGTCGGTTGTGGTGAAGTTTTGGCTAAAGTGACTAAATGAACCCTAAGCTTCCCCCAATTGGCACAATATACCCCAAACTTCTTTTATAAAATTAAATCTTACCCCTTAACTTCTAACTCCAAAATTTTAATTTAAAATGACACTTTTAAGTAAACCCATAATATACCTGGTTATTACAACATCTCCCCCTTAAAAGAATTCCGTCCCGGAATTCAGTTAAGCGAACAGATGAGGGTATTTGGTTCTCATTTCTGATCCTGATTCCCACGTAGCATCCTGACCCCTATGATGTCGCCACTGAACTTTCACCTGTCTGATTTCTTTATTCCGTAAAACTTTAACTTTATGATCAACAATGGCTTCCGGTTCCTCCACATAGTTCAACTTTTCATCCACCTGTATATCCGGTAGAGACACTGCCTGATCTGGTGATACCAAACACTTTCGAAAATTCGACACATGAAAAGCGTTGTGAATCCTGCTTAACTCTGGAGGTAAATCTAGTCGGTAGGCTACTTCCCCAATTCTTTCGGTAATCGCAAACGGTCCAATGTATCTCAGACTAAGTTTACCTTCCTTTCCAAATCGAATGACTCTTTTCCAAGGTGAGACTTTTAACATTACAAAATCTCCAACTTGGAACTCTAACGGTTTCCGGCGTCGGTCGGCATAACTTTTCTGTCTGTCTTGAGCCATCTTCAATCTTTCCCGAATCTGAGTAACCTTATCCGCCGTTAACTGTACTATATCTGGTCCTGCTAACTGTTTCTCTCCCACTTCATTCCAACACAGAGGCGTTCGACATTTTCTACCATACAAAACTTCAAACGGTGCCGCTTGTATGCTGGAATGATAACTGTTGTTGTAGGCAAATTCGATTAACGGTAAATGCTTATCCCACGATTCCCCAAAGTCAACAATGCAAGCCCGGAGCATATCTTCTAATGTCTGAATCGTTCGTTCACTCTGACCATCAGTTTGAGGATGATAAGCTGTACTTAACTTTATCTGCGTTCCCATCTCCTTTTGAAAACTTCTCCAGAACCTTGAAGTAAAACGACTATCCCGATCTAAAATAATTGAGATTGGAACTCCATGTCGAGTTACTATTTCGTCAATGTACAATTTGGCTAAGCGTTACATCGAATCAGTTTCCTTTATCGGTAAGAAATGAGCAGACTTTGTTAACCTATCTACAATCACCCAAATAGAATCAAATCCATTTGAAGTCCTTGGCAGCTTTGTGATGAAATCTGTAGTAATCTGATCCCATTTCCACATCGGTATCGCCAATCGTTGTAACTGACCAAACGACTTTTGATGTTCAATCTTTACCTTCTTACAAGTAGTACAATTTTCCACATACTGAGCAATGCTTCTTTTAATTCCCGGCCACCAATAAAATTGTTTCAGATCTTTATACATCTTATTCGTACCTGGATGTATAGAGAATCGAGACTGATGAGCTTCTTGAAGTACCCGGTCACGTAAATCACCCAAACGAGGCACCCAAATTCTGTTTCCCAAACACAACAACCCACGATCATCCTTTACTAACAATGCTGATAACCCCACTAACCGTTCTGATTTCAACTGTTCTTCCTGATAGGCTTCTATTTGACACTTCAGCAAATCGTCAAAAATGTTAGGTAAAAGCTCCACTCGAAGTGCAATGGTTTTTATCATTCCACTCCTTTCTTGACGACTCAGTGTATCAGCTACCACATTCGCCTTTCCCGAATGATAAAGAATTTCACAGTCATAATCATTCACCAGTTCTAGCCATCTTCTTTGCCTCATATTTAATTCCTTTTGATCGAAGAGATGTTGAAGACTCTTATGATCAGTATAAATTTGACACTTGGAACCATACAGATAATGCCTCCAAATCTTTAGCGCGAATACAACTGCTGCAAGCTCCATGTCGTGTGTTGGATACTGTCGTTCATGATCTTTTAGTTGACGAGAAGCATAAGCAATAACTTTCCCACGCTGCATAAGTACACATCCCAATCCCAATTTAGAAGCATCACTATAAACAACAAAGTCTTCAGAACCTTCAGGTAGCGACAAAATCGGCGCGCTGCACAGTTTCTCTTTCAATATTCGGAATGCTTCATCCTGTTCTGCTTTCCATTCAAAATTTAGATTCTTCCGAGTCAGCTTAGTCAAAGGCGCCGCGATACGAGAAAAGTCTTTTATAAACTTTCGATAGTAGCCAGCTAAACCCAGAAAACTACGTACTTCGGTTGGCGTTCTCGGCGGTTCCCACTTTTCAATCGCTTCCACTTTCATCGGATCAACTTGAATGCCTTTCTCAGAAACTACATGCCCCAGAAACTGAACTTCCCGTAGCCAGAATTCACATTTTGAAAATTTAGCATACAACTTTTCTTGCTTCAATAGTTCTAGAACCAAACGAAGATGTTGAGCGTGCTCTTCCTTGGATCGGGAATAGATAAGTATATCATCGATAAATACAATTACGAATTTATCAAGATACGGCTTATATACCCGATTCATTAAATCCATAAAGGCAGCTGGAGCATTCGTCAAACCAAACGGCATCACTAAGAATTCATAATGACCATACCTTGTGCGAAAAGCAGTTTTCAGAACGTCTTCTTCTTTGACTTTCAACTGGTGATAACCGGATCTTAGATCAATCTTGGAGAAATAACAAGCTCCAACTAACTGATCGAAGAGGTCATCAGTTCTGGGTAACAGATACTTGTTCTTGATTGTACGCTTATTCAATTCCCGGTAGTCGATACACATTCTCATCGAACCATCCTTCTTTTTCACAAATAAAACTGGTGCTCCCCACGGCGAAGAACTCGGTCTAATGAAGCCTTTATCTGAGAGATCCTGCAATTGAGTCATCATCTCTTTCATCTCTGGAGGTGCCAAACGATACGGTGCACGGGCAACAGGAGCAACTCCAGGAATCAGATCTATACCAAACTCTACTTGTCTAATGGGCGGAAGACTTCAGGGATATAAGACTTCCGGAATATAAGATTCAAGTCTTCAGGGAACACTTCCGGAAATTCACTAACAATCGGAATATCTTCCAACTTACTCTTCTCTAGCTTAGTATCTATCACATAAGCTAAATAACTCTGACAACCCTTATTCACACACTTACGGGCTTTTATCATAGATATAAGACTAGACTGATGATTTCTACGATCACCATAAATCACTACTGGCCCCTTCTCAGGTAACACAACATTTATTAACTTCTTATCACAAAATATGTTAGCTTGATTTTTGGCTAACCAATCCATTCCCACTACCACATCAAACTCGACCAGGGCTACTGGAAATAACTGAATCGGTACTCCGCACCCTTCTATATCTATCACACAGCTATCAAATACTTCTTTAACCGACACTTGATTATCATTTGCAGTATCTACCATTAAAGCATGATCTAACACTTTAGGCTTTAAATGCATATAAGCAGCAAATGAAGGAGACACAAACGATCGGTTTGCACCGGAATCAAATAACACCTTAGCACGTGTAGAATTTATTAGGAATGTACCTGTAACCACGTCCGGATTTTCCTCAGCTTCCTTTGCTGTCATCTGAAATGAACGACCCCTTGTTCTTGCTGGTTCTCTACTCGGTACTACTGGTTTGACACCCGTCGGTCTTACTGACGTACCCCCTGATTGTATTCTCCCCAGTGGACAATCGGACTGAAGATGATCAGGAGAATTGCACGAATAACAAAATCTAACAACTCGACAATCTTTAGCAATGTGACCGACTTTTCCGCACTTATAACAGTTTCTGGGATCCACTTGACAGCTTCCTTGATGAAAACGGTGGCACTTTGGGCAAGGTCTTTCCGCTGGTCGGAAAGGCGGGCGATTATCGGATCTTTGAAACCTGGACTTTTTTGGATCATACTGAGGTCCTTCCCATTTCCTCTTTCCCATACTCTTATCACCGGCATCCCTCTTATTATCCCGCTCCACATTTTCTGCGACATTCATTGATGCTGAGAAAGTATCAGGTCTTGTTGCAGTCACTAACTTTCGAATTTCTAAATTCAATCCGAATATGAACCTTTCCATCTTCATTTTCTCCGTGGCAACGTAATATTCTCCAAAACGCGACTTCTCTAAGAAACGGGCAGTATAGTCTCTGACGGATAAATTTCCTTGTTGTAGGCTCAGGAATTCCTCCTCCAATTGTCTGACTACTGCTTGAGGACAAAACTGTTCTTTGAATGCCCTTGAGAATTCGCCCCAAGTAAAGGTTGAGTATACATCAGATACCTTAGAGTCAATAAGGGCCTCCCACCAATATAAAGCATCTGCCTTCAACATTGCAGTTCCGTATAACACCTTATCCTCTTCCGCACATTTGCTGGTTTTAAATACAGCTTCGATTTTTTTCAGCCACCGCATCGCCTTCACTGGATCTCTATCCCCTCCATAAGTTGGTGGTTTACAGCTTAAAAACATTTTATAGTCACACCTTCTTGGTACTGCTGTGACAGTAGGTGTGATAGGCATCTCGTCTTCGAAGTTAGGATCTGGTCTTTCCGTTTCCGTATTATGAGTCCGGTTAAACATAGCCTGGATATTTGCCTGTAATCTTCCCATTTCGGCTGTTAGGTCGTCTCTCGTAACAAACTCCGTACCGCGCCCCGGAACCCTGCCCCCAGTTCTGCCTCTGCCTCTATCTCCCCCTCTTCCCCTTCCCCCGGCTATTGGATTGGATCTATTCGGATTTCCTTCACCTTCCCGATTCGTTTGTCTCGTACCGCTTGCCATTCTGTTGATTCGGACAAGGTTAATATACATGTAAGCACATACCCCATATAACAAGGTATTCCAGTCCAAACATGTACCTGTAAGATCACAATTACACTGGCCAGGTGTAATCTGAAATTACCTTACATGATGTTCCTTCTACCTCTTTATATTTAACATCCCAAGGTTCTACAATAATAGGGACATCCTACTTCACATGCAGTTTAAGTCTAGGTACAGATACTAATACCTAAATCCCTTAAACTAGGGCTCTGATACCATCTGTAACAACCCGGATTCCCAACATACAAATAACATATATTTCACCACAAAACAATACATCATATTTCATTTATGGTCCCTTATCTTAACCAAATAGGTCTTTCAGTACAAACTTTTCACTTATAAAGAAGTACATAATAGATACAAAACACAACTAGAATCTTCACAATCATGTTTCTTCCAAAATGCTAAACATGATATATCCTATCACTGTCCTTTATTTGCTCCTTGACCTGGAATACATATTTTAAAACAAAAATGAGGGTTAGACCTTGAGGTCTAGTGAGAAATCCCCGTTAGTTAAAGAAAACATTTTCACAACATCATACACATAATTCACATAAGAATACCAACTATCACTCATGCATCATGTATCTTTTCATCTCTTTCTCTTTCTCTTTCTCTTGGCCATATTAATTGGTAGCAAGCCAATTAATCAATATACACCGCTGTACTAAATACAGCCAACACCACTGTCCCTCTGTACAACCAACTTTCACCGGTCCTAAGCCCGGCCAACTAGCACCCATGCAATGTAATACTCATATAAACACCATATGCACAATATTACATTCATTCACATACATGTATTCCATTTGTAAACATTTTAAGTAAAAACTCACTTGTTTCGATTAATTTCCAAGATCTTCCCACGCTATTACCAAGCACTTCAAATTCTTCAGTCCCGTTTTACGGAATCTGTACCACATAAATACAAATATTTCTTTTAAAGACTAAAAATCTCTAAGTTCTGAAATCCTCGACTCAAGTCGCAATCAACTATGGAATTACTCTATGTCGCAATATACTACACCAAGTCGCAATCAACTACTGCGACACAGTACCAAGTCGCAATCAACTACTGCGACTTCCCCTTCATGTCGCAACCAACTGTTGCGACAACACCCTCGAGTCGCAACCAACTGTTGCGACATAGCACCAAGTCGCAACCCACCATTGCGACATTCATGAAGATCATAACATTCAACCATGTCGCAACCCACTGTTGCGACTTGCTTGAATGTTTCAGTCCACTGTGTTCATCTAAACCCAGAAATCTAAACTTTTAAGTTATGCATGTTGCTGTAATTATGCAGATATGTTTAAGACTATTAACATAACCTAACAATGAGCTCAGATTTTCCAAAACATCTCTAAATCATAAAAACTCATCTAACAACTTACACAAAACTTTATCTAAACAAAAGGAAAGATTAAATAAGGTTGTTACCTCTTTGATTCTTTACTTGTTTCAGCTAACACCCAACAGCAATTCAACACTTTTACTTCTTCTTATTTTCCTCTTGATTTCCCTTCTCTCCTTCTTTTTGCCGAAAACCAACTCACACACACACTTATGGGTTTTGTTGTTCTATGAAGATGACACCTATTCTAATTGAATTAGAAAGGGTCGGTTGTGGTGAAGTTTTGGCTAAAGTGACTAAATGAACCCTAAGCTTCCCCCAATTGGCACAATATACCCCCAAACTTCTTTTATAAAATTAAATCTTAACCCTTAACTTCTAACTCCAATATTTTAATTTAAAATGACACTTTTAAGTAAACCCATAATATACCTGGTTATTACAAAAAGTCACCGTTGTTTATAGCCATGATTTTTATTATTTGTGTGACCAAAAGGTAACCGGTAGTCACATTTATAAATACTAAGCGTAACTATATGTGATGATTTCGCCACAATTAATATGAAATGTGTGTAAATATATGTCTTAAATTGACCACTGTTTTATTATTTTGTGTGACCAAAACGTAACTTATAGTCACATTTCTAAAAATTAAGCGTCACTATATGTCATGAATTTTGCTATGGTTTTTAATAGTTTTTGTGACTAGCCATAATTCTATATATTAAGCGTAATTGTATGTCGTGAATTAGCCACAAATTACTATTTCCATTCAATTGAAGTGATAAAATTTCATTTAATGTCAAACATTTACACTCCTAGCCTTTATGGAAATTGTTCTTTGTTTAACTTGAATACCAATCAAACCCTTGTATAAGACACCACCAACAAAAGGCGATTTCTAGCTATACTTGTAATTAATAATTATATAGAGATCTAATAAGAACTTAACACCTTTTATTTTTATACTGTACATCATCAATTGAGATGGAAAATAATTGCAGAATAAGTGCTTACAATTTTGTTTATGTTTTAACAATATACTTTCCTATTACTAATATTGTTTTAGTATGCTTTCCTCTATGGTTGTCTAGGTCATGATTTTGATAATGTGTTTAGATTATCAGTGTAGCTTACCAATTATTATTCGGTGATTTACGTTTTCTTCTTTGTATAGGATTTGATTCACGTATTTTCTGGGATAAAGATCCAATGTGTTATGATATTCGTAATAAGATTTTATAACTTGAGTTGTATTATGCTCTTTAGGTAGCAAAAATGGCAGATGATCCAGGGGGTATTTAGCCACTTGTCTGCGATAATGGGACTGCAATGGTCAAGGTATTGATCACACTTTGTTCTATTCAAATGTATGTAGATCTACACACATATTGAACCATGTATTATGCCTCAAACTTTTATGTTTTTATCTAAATGAAGTGAATTTGCAAGATGATTTTGTTGGAGATGATGCACTATGTATTTGGTGTTATATATGGGTGTGCTCATACTTGGTTTATATGCATATTAAATACTACTATTTTTGTTGCAGGTATTGCAACTTGTCGTGGACTTCATTAGAAGCTAGTAAAAACATAGGAGAAAGAAGAATTATACGACAAGATACCAAAGTCGGAACATGAGTAGCTTTATTAAGCAAAAGTGTAATATTTAAGACAAATAGTGATGGTAGGTTTATTATTGGTGTAATTACACATTGTTCATACTTTATTAATTGATATTAGTTTAATTTTTCTCATTTGATTATTATTATAATTGTTTTTATCATTTCTTCACACGATAAAAACCGTGGTTGAAGGTCAATTATTGCCATGGTTGGACTACGACGGCCAATAAATGGCTAATTTTAAATTGGGCTCATAAGTAATTTATAGTCATGGTTTTAGTTATGTCGTATGATCAGAAGGTAATCCATAGTCACGTTTTTAGTTATTTGTGTGATCAAAAGATAATGAATGGCCACAATTCTTATAATTAGTGTAACCATATGTTATGAATTGACCATGGTTAATATAATTTACGTGGCTATTAAGTATTTTATGGTCATTATTATAGTTATTTTGTGTGACCAAAATATATTCAATAGCCACGGTTATCATAATTCAGAGTAACTATATGTAATAATATTGCCATGGTTAAGATGAATTTACATGACTATAAGCTGTTATAGCCATGGTTTTAGTTATTTCGTGACTAGAAGCAAACCAATAGCCACGGTTCTTATTAGCATTACCACATGTTATGAATTGGTCACACTTAATATAAAATTCACGTGGCTATAAGTCGCATAGGGTCATGATTTTAGTTATTTCACATGACATGAAGTTAATCAATAGCCACATTTTCTAAAAATATAGTGTAACCAAATGTTATGAATTTGCTACGGTTAATATGAATTTTTTGTGACCATAACTAGTTATTTCGTGTGACCTAAATATAGTCAATAGCCACTGTTATAACATTTTAGAGTAACCATATGTTATGAAATTGTCACGGTTAATATGAAATTTCCATGACTATAAGTTGTTTATAGCTACATATTTAGTTATTTTGTGTGACCAAAACGTAACTAATAGCCACTGTTTCGACATTTATGGTAACCATATGTCATGAATTGGTCACGGTTAATATAAAATATGCATGATGATAAGTAGTTTATGGCCACATTAAAACAAATATACATGATTATAGGGTAATCACTGGCCACCGTAAAAACAAATTGTGTAGCCATAAGGTGTTTATTGTCATGGTTTTCTCAAATTTATGTGAGCAAAAGGTACCTAATAGCCACACTAATTAAAATTAAGGATAGTATATGTAATGAATGGGCCACGTTTAATGCGAGTTTGTGTGGCGATAAATAGTTTATAGCCACGATTATAGAAAAATGCCCCAATGCGATAAAAATTTGGATACGTTTACGGCCACGATTTTTAGGCTATGGCTACGGTTTATCATGTGATATGGTGACGCATTTTAAACGTGGACATAAGGGTATCAAAAGTTACGGCAGAATAGGCTACGGTTTGATTGAAGAAAAAAACTGTGGCTAAAGGTCTACGGGCACAGTTTTTTAACCGTGCCAATGTGAGTTTTTGTACTAGTGAAAGTAAACAGTTTTCGCAAGCAGATGCGACAACAATTATGAAGATGATTTTGCCCCAATTAGGCCAGATTATACAATGGTTGACCGGATTCTTCTCGCAAGTCAACTTATAAAATTTCATATATTAGCTATTAGATAAACTTCTAAAATATCATATATTGGTTCTCTTAATTCTTCACTTTCTGTTCTTAATTGCTGCAATTTCTTGGTTTCGATCGAATGTCAGCTTCATATTTCGATTCATCTTCTACATCTTCGATTGTACACAAAATGCCGTGAGTTTTATCTAATTTATCTTATATTAGGTTTTTCTAATAACATGAATCACATTGGTTTCTATGTGTTGTGTTTAATAAAATAAATAGAATCCGTATTTTTCTCTTTGAGAATCTTCATAAGAATTTGACCTAATCTTCAGAGTTTCAGATTCTAAATCTAATGTCTGAATTGTAATGATTGTAATCCAGACTTGGTTCAGTGTTTTCTCTCTTTGGATCTAGATGTTGTATAGATGTTGTATCAGACTTGATTTTCAGAGTTTCTTATTTTGGTCTAAAAATTTGTTCATGGTATGGGATTAAACCTACATTGGATTTTTATGTCTAACCTTTGTCCATATTTTTGGTTCCTTAAAGGTCTAACAACAACAACTTCTTCTTCTACTGCTGGATTTGTTTCCCATTTTTTATCAGACTTGGTTACAATCTTTTCTCTTGGTTGATTCAGACTTGGTCCAAGAGTAACACAAATTGGTTCCAGGCTTGGTTAGTTATTGATATCCCTGCCTATCGAGAAGAAGACCTCCACTACAGTCAATGGGGTTTTGCAATATGTTCGAATGTTTGTTGCTCCCATGGTTGTTCTACCTGACTATCACTATGTGTTAGAGATGGAAAAGATAGGGAACAAATGATGTGAGTGAACTGGAAGTCTGGAACTTTCAACAATCTTGAACAAAGTATTTAAATAATGATTATCTATTTAAATATTTAAATAATGAGCATCCATGACCCATAATTAAATAATTAGCCAAGCAAGGCATATGTGGTGAGGTCTGATGCAGCATGAAGATTTATGGGATGGTTAGGCTGCAGGTTTTTATTTTTGAAGTTAAAACAAGAAAAATCAATTGCAAAGGTTTTTAATTTTGAAGTTTGAGAATCCAAAGACTGTGATTCGAATCCAGTATATCTCATTCACAAGTGGGATCACGACCAATATTGTTTGACAAAAAAATTCTTCTTCTTGGAAGTCTCAAACTTATTTCTGATCACTTTGAGGGATAAAATAGACAATTATACATATTCAGACGTTTGTCAGCAGACAAAAACAAACAGTCTAACTGATTCAGATTTCAGACTTCAGTACCACCTCTTAAAAATCAGAAGTGAAATCAGACTTCAGACTTCAGCACCTCTTAAAAAACAAACGCCACCTTAATTGCCTCTTATCACTTTTCAGTCAGAGGTTGAGAAATTAAGACCGTTTGTTTTTTTCATTAAATCATATCTACTTATCACTTATTTTAGTCTGACCGAAAAAGTGGGAACCTAATCACTTTTCACTTATTTCCTCTAAGCCGCCTCCATCTCAAATCCTCTCTCTCGACGCAGGACTCCATTTCCAATCGATCAACTCCATCTCCGATCGGGACTCCATCTCCATCTCAAACGTGCAATTTCTGGTATGTCGAGATCCCTGGTTCGATTTTTGCAAATCTGTTTGTCATTATGCTCAAAACATCGAGGTTTTTTATTGACGGATTTGTAGTAACATATGCAAAAGTTGTATTAATCTTCTTGATCTTTCATGTAATGTTTTTAGTTGAGATTATTTTAATTGACTTGTCTTCATCATTAATTCTTTGCTCAAGAGTGTGATATGAGACGACTTGAGAAACACGCGATATATATATATATATATATATATTGGGTTCCGGTGAGAAGTGTCAAGTTATCACCCGTTGGATGAGAAATGGACACACATTAGGATGAAATGCACCGAGATAAGATACACCGAGATGCACCGGATCAATTCCTTTTTAAGCCGCAATTCATGGGAGGGTATTTGATTAAAGTGATCAACGGTTTGAAAACACTTCTCACCAAAAATGGCACTTCTCACATGATCCCACGCCTATATATATCCAGGGATTTAAATTCACTTTGTTACCAAACATCTAAAAAGATGCAGTTCAATATATATATATATATATATATATATATATATATATATATATATATATATATATATATATATACTAGTAGTGTGCCCGTGCAATGCACCGGGTGAGCAAGGTGTGATACTTTTATCGTAAATGAAATATGAAAAGCTCTCGAGAGTGTATCTCAATTGGCAACGGGGTTGAGCGATTTTGCTGAAATACACATGTTCAAGTTCGATTGAGAGACGGGCTTGAATCCCTCATTTGTCGCTAAGTCAACTCTGAAATGCTTCATCACATGTGGTTCCTAGGGGTGGGTGGGATCCAAATGGGCCATTATAATTTTTTCTAAGTCAAGAATAAAAATCTAAAACAACCATTTATTGGAAAAAATGGAAACTTATGCCCCTCGGTTATTGCTTTATTTTATTCTCCGCCTCTCGATTATGTATTTATGGTTTTGTATGGTTTTCAATCTTACCAACATAACGGAGGGAGTCTACAAACTTTTTCAAAATCGGTTACAATTGTTCCAATTATAAGATACCTTCAACGGACCGAAGGTAGCTCGAGATTTGGAGTCAACCTTTTACCATATTAGGCTTAAGGACAAGGACATGAAAAACGTTACTATTTTGGCTTCTTCAGGGAGTTTAAGTTACCAGAGCATAATTTTGGACAAAGTACACATATGCTTAAAAATAGGTGTACTGAAGTTTAAGGTATACCTAGATCCCTACCACCACCAACACTCAATTCGTCCTCTTGTCTACATAGAATTTGCTCCTCTGTTGTGCTTGCTTAAGATTAAAACTTTACTACATTAATTAGAGTAGCCATTGTTTACAAAATATGATTAACATCAACATTTTTCTTTAGACCAATTGTCCCAAGAAATAACTTTATGTGTTAATCCACGTAACAAGATAATTGTTTAAGCTACTCAGCTAACAACCAATGGCCCTTGAGTCGAGAAACACCACATTGTGTACCATTACTAAGGTGAAAAAATATAACCAGCTGCTGCTACCACTTCCATATACCTACAAGATTTCGTAAGCACATCTTTACCAACATATTCTCTAAGATCAAAATCTTGCAGTACCCTAAGCTCAAAAAAGAAAACTGTCCTTGAAATAAATATAACGGAAAAGCGAATTTAGATGCTAAATCTCACCAAAATATATGCAAAATGTTTAAATTTGTAAAAAGTCTTAATCAAAGATTACTTATTCACCCACTTGTACATATTGGGTCATAATAAATATTTATTGCTTTCATTTGGATAGTACATTCTTCTTATATTTATAATAGAAAAGAACAAAGCATACTGCACTTCAAGACTACCATATGTCTCCCATGGCTTTCACCCAAAACAATGTTCTTTCCTTACTTCAACCGTTGTATATTTATGTGTGTAATACCACTAACCACCTTAATACCCTTATTAGATTAAGGGTCCGTTTACGCAACACTTACCTGGTCAGAACTGGTTTCTTCATTCAATACCAAGGTAAGACTTCTTGTATACTTTGATAGCCCACCTCTGCCTCATACAGTCATAGTACAGCTTGTGACCAACTCCCAATCTCTATGTATTTCTGAAAAACAATTGTTCAAGTATACATTAAGGAAAAAGCCATTGAAGCTAATATTTCAAATTGTTAATTAGCTTGTGAAAAGCACACACATCTACAAGAAATACAGAACATATATGACATTCTAAAAATCAAAACAAAAGCATTTCAAATCTCACAAAAATTAAAGATGCTAGCATGACCAAAATGACTAAATTTAAGAGACAAAGTACACAAAATTCTAAGGGTTCTAATAAGATATGGTTCCATGGTTCCAAGTTCTATTAGGAATTGTGTCTTTGCTTTTTATAATTTTGCAGGATGTTTATATGTGTTGGCAGATATGGCATCTGCTATGATTTATGTTCAAGGTCCACCCCCACCAGTGTCCCTCAGATCTATGTCACTTGTTGCACCAATACCAGCTCCAATGTACATTTCCCGTTCCAGATCCACTTTTGCATGCTAATATAGTGAATCAAATTGATTACTATTACAGGTTCTTTCTTGTCTCAAATTTAAAAAGTAGTTATCGTCAGAAAAGTTCTCCTAGCGGTTGTTTGAAAGAGTTAACAACCATACCCTTTCCTTTTATCGCAGTAATGAGATTTTGTTTAAAGATACACACTTACGACAGAACATGGACAAACAAGGCTGGTTCTGTTAACTTAATAGCAGGCTTCAAAAAAGTGAGTACTTCTTGGCGAATATCTGAACCTCAAAGTAATCCGAGAAAGACTTACGGGTGCAAGCGTGATTTTTGATGGTCACCTGCAACAAGCGAGAAAGCCATGACCATCTGGTTATCATCGTATGTTTCTATTATGAAAAGTCGATCATATGTAACGCATCAAATAATGACAGGGATCCAACTCTTACAGTTTACAAATAAACTGGATCTAATAACAATTTGCCAAAAAAAACGAAAAAACTGATAAGATATATACTCGATATGAATGGTTTTTTTGTAGAAATCTTTGTTAAAGGGTTCTTAATCAATCGAACTATGATCCAAAGCAACAAAAAAAAGAATTAGATGATCTGTAGTTGATACTACCAATCAAGAACAAATCTACAAAATTATATGAACACAAGGAAACCAAGCTCTATAGAAATATACGAACAAGGAAACCAAGCAACACGATTTGCATTAGAATACAATGTGGTCAAAATCGAACGAGAAAATCATGAATGATAGCAATTAACAAATTTTATGTTTTCAATAAGAAACACACACACACACACAAACAAGAATATGATCAGTAAAAAACCGAAAGCAAAAACCAAAAAGCAAAAAAAATTTGACATCAAGCCACTTGCATAATTTGATCGGTAAATCACACGAAACAAAATGAAACTGAAAAACCCTTGATCATTTCAAAATGTCCATCCATGGATATGAGAACACTTGGATTATAAACTTCTTTAATAACAATAAAAAACAATAAAAAAAACTTGTTAACTTGGTTGATTTAACATCAAATGAGCAAGAGCAAAAGCAAAAGGAAAAGCAAAAACCAGACCAACAGAGCAGCTCCATGGCCATGGAAAAACAATTAAAAACTTGTTAACTTGGTTGATTTGAACAACTTTATGCAACCTTTTCTTCAAGAGTGAATTAACATAATCACAAGTCATTTTAGATCTCCATCATAATTCCATTTTACAGAAAACACAACTCATTTTAGAGGTGAATCTACACAAGAAGGAAGCAAACATCAAATTATCATGTATAATAAACACACAAGTGGGTACCTTCTCTGTTTATATCCCCTTGTCAATCTCCAGCATTTGTCGAATAAAATACCCTGAAAAAAATGTAACACAAAAGAGAGACACGTGTGGGTTAAAATATCATTAACGGAAGTGAAAACCCGAAGAAGCCAACAATCGCCAAATAGAAAAAATCGACTACCTTTCTGACCAATAGATATATACATGCATATGGTTTTTGAAACAAAAACTAAAAAATCGATTTTAGGTCAAAAAAACATATAGTTGAAAGGTCTGCATTTTAACATTAGTAGCAGAATCGTCGTCTTTAATGGCTCCTCTAGTCAAGTCCACCATATCTATCCTGGAAAGTTTTCTGATGTTCACCACAACATAGACCTAAACAAAAAAAAAACAAGCAAGTGAAAAACTAACCGTAAGAGACACAACATAGACCTAAACATAAATATAGGATTGAGGATAATACCTTTTGAACAATCATTGCAAAAGTCCTCAAAAGAGCTTCAACATCAGCACATATTTTTGAGCCAACAAGCAAACTTCTTCTTCAAGATCAAAAATCGAACAGATGAAGAACTGAAAGATAGAAAACCCAAGTCTAACAAAAAATAAATTGAAATCTAGAACAAAAAATGTTCGTATGTCTAACAAAAATCAAGAAGATAAACGAACAAAATCCATTACTCACAAACCCTAACAAAAAATAAAAAATTGTTCGTGAAATCGACCGGATGAAAAAGGTATTTTAACTAAATCCAACATTAGGGAAGGACTACATGGAAAGCATAGAGAAATCAAATGACAAGGAGTTCACCTGAATGCTACCGAGTTTTTCCCACAACTTTTTGTTTTGAAGAATATCTTAGGAGATGAAGTTGCAAACCTGAATCGGGATCATAATGTGATGTTTAGCTGCAAAATTGTCATCGACATAAAAAACAAAACAAAATCAAATAAAAGAGTTAGGGTTTTCGTACTGAATCAACAACATTATGAATGATAAGACAACATGTGATCATCGGTAGAGCTTGCAGTTTATGCTTGATAAAAAGACTTTCATCCTGTTTGACAACATGTGGGTTTATCTTTTCTAGAATCTAAAAATCAAAAAGTTTGAATAACCCAAAAATCGACCTCTGAGTTCATCTTGTAGCAACAAAAATATCAAATTCCACTATGAAACTATATTGATATATAGGATGAAAAACACACAAAATAGAAGACAAATTGATGAAACCCTAAAGCTGAGAGTGAAATTGAGACAAAGGAGTACCTGGGATTCTTGAAGCAGCGAACACACGAAAATTGATTTGTAAAACCCACCCGCTTGATTGTTTATATGCTGCGTTTTTTGAGACAAGGAGCAGGTAGAAGA
The DNA here is from genome assembly GCA_033807775.1 of Saussurea involucrata. Taxonomy (NCBI): domain Eukaryota; kingdom Viridiplantae; phylum Streptophyta; class Magnoliopsida; order Asterales; family Asteraceae; genus Saussurea; species Saussurea involucrata. The sequence goes on along the minus strand of CM066319.1, from coordinate 64,139,443 downwards.
AGCATGGTCATAACTCATAAGGTACTATCGATATTGCTGGAGGTAAGGTAATAAACGTACTATAGAAAGCATGGGCTGGATGGGCCGTACAAGGGATGGAGCCATGGAGCATGGGCTTGAGTTTTTTCAAATTTACTACTATCAATGAATTGTACCTAATGCATTAAAATTTGTAATTAAGAGTTTTTTCAAATTTATGTTTTAAAAGCTTGTACAATATGCTTAAAGAGTTGTCTTTAAGACATTTTGCTTAAATGCTTATATATGTAGTATATATATATGTATAGGGGTGGGTTCAAATGAAAACTCAAATTCAATTGTAAACGTGAGGACAAACCACAGCCGTTGATTAATAATCTTGTGAAGAGATCAATGATAAAAAAACACGGTGGCAATTTTGTAAATAAGTTGAAAACTCTGTCCATGGCTTAATGAATATTTAGCGCACAGGGGTAAAATTGGAAAGATGAGAATCAGCGCCTATTTTTGTTGAATTTTTATTTTCTTTTTTAATTAAAAAACTTTTTCCCCCTTAAATTTTAAAATAAATTATCTCAAAAATTACTAACATTTTAATCAAACAAATTACATCAAAAAAACGAGAATTTCGTGCTTTTCGATATGACATCCATCATGATATAGTTTTTTTTTTCGATTTAACCGTTTTTTACGTGAAATCGTGTATATGTGTTATATTCAGACTGAATATAACACATATACACGATTTCACGTTATAACACATATTCAGACTAAATATAACACATATTCAGTCTGAATATAACACATATTCAGACTGAATATAACACATATTCAGACTGAATATAACACATATTCATCACTCACGTCTTATTTTGTTCACATCTATTGCTGCATTCTTTCACATTGCATATACATGCCACGCATGCATACTAAGGCCATTCTCCCTTAACCATCTGTGTTGTTCATCGAATATTGTTGCTGTTATTATCCATCTTTGATTTTCTTGGTGACATACATATCAATACATCGCATGAATTTTTTTGATTTGGTTATTGTTCAACTACCGCTAGCCTCATATTTTTCAGCTACATCTCGGTTTGAAGAACTTGATCATCACGTGATATCATATACCACATATTAGGTTTTACCACACAATTATTGGTCGTGTTTATGGCATGGTTTTATGTGTTATATTCAGTCTGAATATGTGTTATATTCAGACTGAATATGTGTTATATTCAGTCTGAATATGTGTTATATTCAGTCTGAATATGTGTTATATTCAGACTGAATATGTGTTATATTCAGTCTGAATATGTGTTATAACGTGAAATCGTGTATATGTGTTATATTCAGTCTGAATATAACACATATACACGATTTCACGTAAAAAATGGTTAAATCGAAAAAAACTATATTCAGACTGAATATAACACATATTCATCACTCACGTCTTCTTTTGTTCACATCTATTGCTGCATTCTTTCACATTGCATATACATGCCACGCATGCATACTAAGGCCATTCTCCCTTAACCATCTGTGTTGTTCATCGAATATTGTTGTTGTTATTATCCATCTTTGGTTTTCTTGGTGACATACATATCAATACATCGCATGAATTTTTTTGATTTGGTTATTGTTCAACTACCGCTAGCCTCATATTTTCAGCTACATCTCGGTTTGAAGAACTTGATCATCACGTGATATCATATACCACATATTAGGTTTTACCACACAATTATTGGTCGTGTTTATCGCATGGTTTTATGTGTTATATTCAGTCTGAATATGTGTTATATTCAGACTGAATATGTGTTATATTCAGTCTGAATATGTGTTATATTCGGTCTGAATATGTGTTATATTCGGACTGAATATGTGTTATATTCAGACTGAATATGTGTTATATTCAGTCTGAATATGTGTTATAACGTGAAATCGTATATATGTGTTATATTCAGTCTGAATATAACACATATACACGATTTCACGTAAAAAACGGTTAAATCGAAAAAAAACTATATCATGAGGGATGTCATATCGAAGAGCACGAAATTCTCGTTTTTTTGATGTAATTTGTTTGATTAAAATGTTAGTAATTTTTGAGATAATTTATTTTAAAATTTAAGGGGGTAAAAGTTTTTTAATTAAAAAAGAAAATAAAAATTCAACAAAAATAGGCGCTGATTCTAATTTGACGAAAATACCCCTAAAGCTGAATTTTAGGAATGGCTTAAATATGGTTGCGATCAATGGACGAGATTTGTCCTCATGTTTACAATTGAATTTGAGTTTTCATTTGAACTTTCCTCTATATGTATATATATATATATATATATATATATATATATATATATATATCCAGGGATTTAAAGTCACTTTGTTACCAAACATCTAAAAAGATGCAGTTCAATATCTTATATAAATTGATAGATATCATGTGTGGAACATAATTAAAAGCACTTTCTGAGAGTGACATTTGATTGGTAAACATTGGTTATTATTAGAAGAATTTGTTAGATCGAAATTAGAGCTGTAGTTGAGTTTCTATTTAATGTACAAGAATTGGAAAAACATACAACATTGAGATGGTATGTTATTTTAAGAGTAAAACTAAAAGTCAAAATTCCCCCTTCAATTTACAATGGAGGAATTGTTATATGTTTCCAAGTGGACATGTTGCTTGCATAAATGTGTTAGTGGGCCAAAAAAGCAGTTGGCTTTCTACATTTGATGCTTTCTAGATTAATTTGTATAATTGTGTTTGTGTTTGCTTATCTTTGTTATGGTAATTACTTGCAAACCTTCACCTCTTCATTCCATTGTCAACCTTCCTAGAGTATATAGCATACGTATATTTATTTATCCTTCTATACGTGTTTTGATATAATATGTATGTTGTAAGCATTACTGCGTATTTCATTGTTGTATATCCTTAATAGTTTTTTGGTGCAAACAGTTCACTTAATTCATCAATGATACTTTATCTAAATTGTTGGTTGCTGGCTAAAAGCTTGGCTAACAGATCGACTCAAAAAACATTATTCAAGTGGTAGTTTGATATCTAAATGTTTCTAATACGGTAGCCTCTATACAGTGAATTCCAGTGTTCAATTTTCTCCACAGAGGAAAATATATTTTGTCAATTTTGAAGTTGAAAATACATTTCTTACAACAATGACAAGTCAATTATCGACCCTTTTTCTTTGGAGGGATATATGATTGAAGGATTGTGTTAGACTATAATTGAATCCCCTTCCAGAGGGTTTGAGAGGAATTCTCATTATATAACCAAGAAATACAAAGTATCTTACAGAATAAGGAAATAATCACAGAGATACCAAATATACATAAACTAGGAAACTTCACCAAATAAAATATTTACAGAATATTTACTATCACACCCCTGCAGTCGAATCGGGAGGAGAGCGAACGTTGAGACTGGAGCGAAAATCCAAGAACAAGGAGGAAGGGAGACCCTTGGTGAAGATGTCGGCATACTGAAACCGAGAGGGGACGTGTAGAACGCGCACATGGCCAAGGGCAACCTTTTCACGAACGAAGAGAATGTCCATCTCAACATGTTTAGTGCGTTGGTGCTGAACTGGATTGGTGGAGTGAGATATCGCACTGACATTGTCACAATAAACAATTGTGGCCTTGCGAAAAGGGCAATGCAACTCAAGGAGTAGGTTGCGTATCCACGAAGCTTCGGCCACAACATTGGCTACACCTCTGTACTCGGCTTCGGCAATAGAGCGAGACAAGGTGGCTTGGCGTTTAGAAGACCACGAAAGTAAATTGCTCCCAAAAAACACGCAATATCCAGACGTGGAGCGACGAGTGTCCGGACACCCGCCCCAATCTGCATCCGTGTAAGCTGTAAGGGTGGTCGGGGGGAGGCATAAAGATGTAAGCCAAGGTCCATAGTTCCATCAATGTAGCGTAAAATACGCTTAAGAGCGATAAGATGAGGTTGGCGAGAGGCATGCATGAATAAGCACACCTGCTGAACCACATAACTAATATCAGGACGGGTAAAAGTGAGATATTGTAGAGCACCGGCTAAATTACGATACAAAGTGGGATCGGAGACGGGGTCTCCTACATCAGCACTTAGTTTTACCTTCGTATCAACTGGAGTAGAAATAGGCTTGCAGTTTGTCATTTTGGCCCTTTGTAAAATCTTCGAAGCATATTTCGAGCGATGAACGGAGATGCCAAGAAAGTTACTAAGAGGACCCAAATCAGTCATAGCAAACTCAGAACTGAGAAAAGAGATTACCTTGCGCAGGAAGACATCGGAGGAAGCAGTGAGAACAATGTTATCGACATACAATAGCAGAAAAGCAGTGTCACCCCCGTGCTTATATATAAAAAGAGACAAATCACTTTTACTACCGACGAACCCAAGGCGGGTTATATGAGTAGCAAATCGCTGATACCACGCCCGAGGCACCTGTTTGAGGCCATATAAAGATTTGCGAAGGCAACAAACATGGCCAGTTGGAGCTTCAAAACCTGGAGGGGGGTGCATATACACGGTTTCCTCAAGATGACCGTGTAAAAAGGCGTTCTTGACATCCAACTGATGAATGGGCCAAGAATAAGAAAGAGCAAGACTGAGAACGGTTCAGATGGTGGTGGGTTTGACCACCGGACTGAATGTTTCATCGCAGTCAACCCCAACCTGTTGAGACTTGCCATTAACAACCAAACAGGCCTTATACCGCTCAAGAGAACCATCTGAACGAAATTTATGCTTAAAGAGCCACATGCACCGAATCACATTAACATTAAGAGGTCGTGGTACCATGTCCCAAGTTTCATTTTTAAGCAATGCACGATATTCCTCTTGCATAGCAGCATTCCATTTAGGGTCCTTAAGGGCACTAAGGTGGGAGCGGGGAAGAGGAGATATGGTGGTAGTGTGAAGGTTGAAAGGAAGCTTGGGTTTGTGGATACCGTGTTGGCTCCGTGTGGTCATTGAGTGATGCGGTGAAGGTACGATAGGTGTGTCGGACATGGATTGAATGGGATTAGGGGTGGGTATACAAGGGATGTTTTGTGGAGCAATGGGAGGCTGTGGGGAGGTTGTGGCAGCAACAGGTAGGCCTTGGGATGGTTGTGGTCTGGGCTGGTGGATTGGGGGGACAGGGGGGGGCTGTTTTGAGTGGCTGGGGCAGCAGTAGGGGGGACACAAGTATCTTGTAGGGCTTGTTGGACAGCAGGGGGAGACAACGGTGGAGGCATATAGGGAGGCGTAGGGACACGACGAGTGTATACTTGGACAAATCGATGAGAGGCATTGGTAGGAGGGGACTTGGAGTACTTCATCAAGTGATGCACAAACAACGGGGAGGGGTCATCATGAGACAAAAAATCATAGGACAATTGTAGCGAGGACCCAAGGTTAGAGAAGGGAAAGACCGACTCGTCAAAGGTGACATGACGAGAGATGATAATTTTATTTGTGGAGAGGTCGAGACAAGAGTAGCCACGATGGGATAAAGGGTATCTCAAAAACACACATGGAGTAGACCGAGGAGCAAGTTTGTGTTTTGTTGTTGAGGAGAGATTAGGGAAGCAAAGACAACCAAAAATGCGAAGGTGAGAGTAAGAGGGTTGACGAAGATAGAGAGCGTGTGTAGGAGTTCCAAAGTTTAAGGCTTTGGTAGGGAGAATATTGTGTAGGTAGACGGCCATGTGAAGGGCATCGACCCACCGAGATGGGGGAATTGAGGCATGGGTAAGAAGGGTGCGAGTGATATCGTTTAGAGTGCGAATCATGCGTTCCGCCTTACCATTTTGAGAAGATGTGTGTGGGCAAGAGAAACGGAAGACCATGCCATGGGATTGAGAAAACGAGTGAAAAGGAGCATTGTTAAATTCACGACCCATGTCACATTGGAAGGACTTAATAGATTTTTCAAATTGTGTTTGTATGAGTATTCGAAATTGTAGAAACTTGGTGTAACTGTCAAATTTGTATTTTAGAGGATACACCTAGACAAAGTGAGTAAAGTCATAAACTAAGACAAGATAATACTTATGACCATAAATGCTATGAATAGGGGAAGTCCACAAATCACAATGAACAATGTCAAATGGTGCATAAGTAGGAGTGAGAGATGGGGAAAAAGATAATCTTTTACTTTTTACAATTTCACATGAGGAACACAAATGAGAACGAGGTTCTTTATTACATGAAATAAAATTCTTAGTCCTAAGAAAACGAAAAACATGGTCGCCAGGATGTCCTAAACGATCATGCCAGACTTGAGAAGATAAGGCCGGAAGCGAGACCGGAGTAGACTTAGTTGTGGAGGAGGTGGTAGTAACAGGATAAAGATTCCCAGAGCTAGTGCATCTTAGAATTCGGTCTCCCGTTCGAAGATCCTTCACAGAAAAACCAAAAGGATCAAATTCAACAGAAGTGTTATTTTCAGTGGTGAATTGACGAACTGACACGAGGTTTTTAATTATGTGAGGGGTATGGAGGACATTAGAAAGGGTAAGTTGTGGGGAGTGGGGGGTCAAGGAGGCCGTGCTGGACCCCGTAACTGGAATACTACTGCCATTACCAACATAAACAAAAGGAATAGTGCTAGATTTGGACATGGTACGAAATATACCTTGGTTAGCTGCCATGTGTGAGGAAGCACCCGTATCCATGTACCAAGTGTCATCGGGGGCCTGCAATGTCATACCACTAAAAGCATGGGAAAGATCAGTAGGTTGTAGGTCCGGCGAAGTGTCAACGTTGGTGAAGAAGGACTGTTGAGAGCGAGGTGAAGGACCAAGCAGCCCTGCATCGGAAGTGCGGGGGGTGTACGGGAGGGGCGTAGTGCGGTAGGGACATGGCTGCATCGCCCATGGGGTGCCCCAGTACGGTTGTTGATGAATCCACTGCACGGGAGGGGCTGCTGCCCAAGGAACCATGTTGGTAACCGGGTGAGCCGTGTGCTGCTGTTGACAATTCTGTTGTGGACGGACCTGTTGGTTGCCCCCTCGAGAATGCTGCTGGTTGGTGTCGCGGTTATTGTTGGCACCGGTCCTGTTCCGATTGGTCCGCCCTTTGCCACGATTGTTGACCCAGGAAGAGTAAGATGTATTGTAGGAGGGAGGGGGCTCGCGCGAGGGCGAAGATTGAACCACCATGGTTGTGTTCTCACTGGACCGAGCACGACGGGACTCCTCCCGTAGGAGCATGCTTCGGGCAGTATCAAAGGAAGGCAGGGGTGTGGAGTGACTGATGATGTCGCCTACAATATCAAATTCATGAATCAAACCATTGATTAATTGCAACACTAACCGCTGATCGCTGATATTTTGATCATCATCTGATAGCTGATCAGAGAGCATCTTCAATTGTTGACAATAAGAAGTGACGTTGGGAAAATTCTCCATGGTCGTGTGGTTAAACTGGTGCTCCAGATCAGCAGCACGGGCAGTCTTATTGTCATGGAAGATGTTCTTGATGCGAAGCCACGCATCATGTGCCGTGGCACCCGGTTTGAGAATCGTTAGGAGCAAGTCTTGTGTGATCGTGCCATAGATCCAAGACAAGACAATGGCATCAATTTGCTCCCATTTTGCCTTGGTGAGATTAGGATCTCGGGTGGTGTAATACCCCAGATAAGTTCGTTAGTTAGATTTCAATTTCGTTAGAATTAGTTAACTATAATATGGGAGGTTTAGGGTGATTTTTAATTAATTTATAAGTTAAAGGTGATTGGTCATTAGAAATTAGTTTAGGGACTAGAATGGTAAAATTGGTTGATAATATATCTTAAACCTCTAGATATTATCACAAAGCAGAAAACTCAGTTTTAAAGTGTGTGGGTGTTTTGAGAGCAAAAGAGGAAAATATTAAAAGAAGGGTAAGGCTTCAAATTTGATCCATTGGAAGTGTTTGAGGATGTTTTCTTTACATATTATATGTATAATTGATAGCTGAATGTTTCTATCGGAGTAGAATAGTTAGAATTACATCTGGTAATGAATCAGCGGATTTCTGGGTAGAAATAGGGCAAACCGACAGTAGTTTCCGGATAGATTGAAGGTTTCCGGGTATTTTTGTTGGTGGTGTCCGGGTAAAGTTCTAAAGGTGTCCGGACGGTGTTTTATCCGGGTAAGTTCTCTTATCTTGATTGTTCGGATGAAGTATGATACCGGATAGTGTCCGGATTACTTAGGTTTCCGGATGGTGTCCGGATTACTAATACTGTCCAGAAACGGCATGCTGTCCGGATTATTGGTGTTGTCCGGAAAACTCTGTTGTGTCCGGATACTTTTGCTGTTTGGCCAATATTGAGAGTTTAGATGCTGTCGAGTATCCAGTAACCTGTATTTTGTTAACCATTAAATAGGGAATGAATGAGGACTGACTATTCTATGGTCTTGACTTGAGTACGGGTTTGGGGGCAACATTTGAGGATTTGAGTTCTTTAGAGTTGTTAGCCTTAGTAAGACTTATGTGTTTTATGTGGTAAAGAGATATCTGTATCTAACTGTTACAGATTCTGTGAATTCTGGGTAAAGGACTGAACCTGTTAAGAAGGCTTGGAAACGTGTTGATAAGCAATCATGTGAGTTTTACTTTAAAGGTATTTTTAACTGGAATACATATACGTATGGTTTGGGAATGTGATAATTGGTGATTATGTGTATATATGCGATATATGTGAAATATAATATATTGAGGTATTATATTTACATGAGTATTATGTTGTGTCATAATACGTTGGCCGGGCTTAGGACCGGTGTGTTTGGCTATAGAATCTGTATAGCGTTGTTTGGCTGTAGATGTTGTACAGCGTTGTAAATTATTAGTTGGCTTGCAACCAACTAATATGGCCAGGAGGAATGAGAAGGGAAGGTACACGATGTGTGAGTTCAAATTGATGTATTTGATTGTGCTGTGTGATTTACATAAATAGGGTTTATATAAATGATTTCAAACTAACAGGGATTTATCTCACTTAGACCATTAGGTCTAACCCTCATTTTGTTTTAAAATATGTATTCCAGGTGGAAGATCGGGTAAGAGCAAGTAATTAGAGTAATCGAGGGATGGCTTTTGTGAAGGAATATATGATGAAGATTTTGGCATGTTTAGCAGTTGTATTAAAATGATTAAATGTTGTGTATGTATTTAGTATGAAGTTTGTAGTAGAATGGCTTCTTCTGATTGTAAAAGACTATGGGACCGTACTTGTAATATGATGTTTCGTTTGTTATATCAATGTTATGTTACATTATGTGATTTGTTGTGTATATGGGATTTGGGTTGTTACAGGTGGTGCCATCGATGTGATCGACGACACAATGGGCACGGGCAGCAATTTGAAAGAGCTCGGCCCATGAATGATATTGCACTTTTGTCGGATCAAGAGTGAGAGGAATTAAATTCCTAATGTTGCTTACGGTTTGTGCGGGATATAAAGACGAGGATGGCGACGGTGCTTCCTTGTCTTCAGCCATAAGCAATACACGAGAGTAGATGTAGCAATAGCAACGGAAGGGTTAAAGGAGAGATAGAGAGAAGAGCAGCGGCGAAAGGCAGACTGCAGCGATGACAAGTCTGGTGGAGCTGTTGGCTGGTGGGAAACAAATATAGGTCAAGAACGTGAAGCTCTTGATACCATGTTAGAGTATAATTGAATCCCCTTCCAGAGGGTTTGAGAGGAATTCTCATTATATAACCAAGAGATACAAAGTATCTTACAGAATAAGGAAATAATCACAGAGATACCAAATATATATAAACTAGGAAACTTCACCAAATAAAATATTTACAAAATATTTACTATCAGATTGTTCAACATAGATTTCGTCCATCAATATTGCAATCAAGTGTTGCACACTTTATTCCACAAACGTTAAGACAATTTGTACGGTCTTAACTACTTGGTTTAAGAAGCATAACTTTGAAGACATTAAAGTTAAAATTTTCAAAGAATATCATTGGATAGGGTCGTAACTACTTGGTTTAAGAAGCATAACTTTGAAGACATTTAAGTTAATCTTTTTTGAAGAATATCATCGGGACTAGAAATTGAATAGTTGCATGGAGTTTCTTATTGACAATTGGATGAAAGGATGGTGCGTATCTCATTTTAAATAGTTAAAACGATTAGCATTAACGTAAGCAAAGGAAGACTTTAAAGGAGAAAGACAAAACATGATAAGCAACATCGAAGACAATATGGTTCTTCTTTTGAATGACATCAGTAAAGGGCATTGTAAACATGACAATAACTATAAGTTCTTTTATGCACAATCAAAATTGGATTTTAAATTAAACGAAGTCGATGATCAAGCTGCGTTTTCACCCCTTTCACTTGAAAAGCTCAAGTTTGAGATCACGAAAATCTTGGAATCGAGAAGGGGTAATCCGATTTTGATCGCTTCTTTGCCTATGATCTATTATGAAAGATAAGGAAGGACCCCTCAAGCAGAAGGGTACCTAACTGAGAGTCAAAGGCATTGAAAGTCAGTTATAGTTTGACTAAGCTTCTTGCTCGATTGAAAAACAACATTCGGCAATGATGAAAAAAGTGACCAATCAAATAACCGAATCTAAATTACTCATCTAAACAAAATCTCATCTTATTCCTAACAAGCATAAGCAAAATCGTCCTCTACTGCATATTGTGGAGAAACAATCCATAGACAAAAACATAAATAAACCATAATAAAAAACATGCTCTGCTACATTGCATATGAACAAACATTTTTTAGAATTCACATCCTCTACTGCATTCCATATGAACTAGAACTCCCAACATCCTCTAGTGCATTCCTTAGTTGCATTCAATATGATTTATTCCAATGTTCACATTGTATGGCTTGATTAAATATGAAGAAAGATATATTCAACAAATGGACACCCATGGTTTAAAAAGATGCTTTCTATGTTGGAAGTGACAGAGACGGGCAAGCCAAAAGAACTCCAAATTTTCCAGAAATCGACTTAGAACCTAGATGAATCGATTACTTAATCCAGATGACTCGGGCAGATGATTTTGCTTATAAATCGATAAGGTGCAAATCACTTAGAAATTGATGGTTTATGTACGTGTTTAAACTTCAAATCCAGATGAATCAACGAGAAAACTTAAAACCCATTAGTAGCAACCCTTTAACAAATTCTTTTAATCAATTTATGGAACAGGTGGTTTACGAACTTGAAGTAAAAATTTAATAAAAAGAACACCCAATTGAATCCAAGTCAAAAGTGAAAGATAAGTAGATGATGGTTCTCAGTTTTCAGATTGATGCCAATCTGGATCATGATTGTGATCAAGAGAACCCAAATAAAAAATGATGAAGTGATGATAGACAGATTGAAAATGGTAACTCCATGAGTAGCAGAATAGTGCAGCGAAGAACATACAGTTTTTATGTGATTGCAAGAGACGAGATTGAGTGAGATGAGGGTAACTGTGGAAATCTGGCATCTCTGAATGATGCGTTTGAGCCTTTGAGGTTGAACGATACAGAGATATTTTGAATGATACAGAGGTAGTTCAAAATTTTCCAAACATGTTTAACATCTGAGCGATTCAAGTTTAGCGTATTAATAGCATAATTCAGATGTAAACAAACAAGACATGACTCATAGCACAAAACATTTCATAAAACAGAATAATGTCAAAATGGCCCTAATTTCAACAAGTCAGAACTAAATACATCTTAAAAGTTTATTGCGGATAAACAACTCTACATTTGTGACTTATAAAATAACTATGTCTGGAAAGTATAAACAACGAACTAATAATCTTGACTCTATCTTCTAGCCTCCGACTCACATCTTGCATTTACCCTTGCTAGAGCTCTCGCTAAAATGCTTACCTGAAAGATTTCCAGTTTTATAAAAAAAAACAAGGGTTAGACCGGAGGTCTAATGAGTTCCCTCAAGTAACAGCAACATATCATTACCATCCAAAACGAGTTAAAAAAGGGTTTAGAGGCAGTTAACACATTTAAACTTTCATGCACACACTTAACACGTGTAGATGGCACACACTTAAAGTCACACACACATGTGACAGCGTATTCGGACTCACACACGCCCTTAGATAAATGACATGAAACGAATTTATGCATTTCAGTTGGGTCACACATCCCAACACAAGCTATCTCATGCCCCATCCCAATGAATGCACACTATGAATATCAATTCATCACTAAGACATGCAAATATATTTTACGTGTCTAAAAATCAATCATGCATACATGATCATTTATAAGAATTTAAGAGTAGGAAAAACTCACCTGAGTCCAAGCCTAAAACACATACCTTCGCTCTGGATTTCCAAACCGAACACCAAACGATAGTATTAATAATCCAGTTATACCCACTAAGGCTTACTAATAACTCCCCTATGTGTTAGACTAAGCAGAAAGCCCAAACTAGCCCTCGAACCAAAACCGACAAACCACCAAACAGTAACTTGCATGGTGTGGCTCGCGGCCTCAAGCCGCACAGCTACCCGCACAAGTCGCTGTTTCCGACACACAGTTCATGCACGAGAGTTTTAGCCAAGCCCCAAAACCATTCATGTCAACCTCTTCCAAATCGATTTTATGCTTCTAAAATGAGGGAACCAATGTCCTAAACCATTTTAACCAATAACTAAACATCAAACATTCACTTAATGCATTGAAATCAATCCATTGATGAAACTTTATCTACTAAAACTTAGAAATGGAAAAATCGTGAAGAATTCACCAACAATGGTGGTTTTGCTCAACTTGACAATTGGAAACCTTTGAAATTCGACCAAACACTAAACCATTGATGCTCAAATGCCAAGAATCATGAAAAAGAAGAAATCTACACCAAAACCCCAAATCCTAAGTTAAACCCAACTCAAGTTACCAACTATGGAAGGAAATAGCATAGAGAAGAAGATTCTTACCAAGGATGATGGTCTCCTTTTGCTATTCCTTCAATTTGCTCCTCTTCTTCCTCCCTTCTTCCTCCCTTATTCTTTCACGGTCACACACACACACACACACGGACACACAGAAATATACACACTTAATTTCAACTGATTTTCATATGAGAGAAATTAGGTCTCTTGCCTATTGAGGCTTACACTTAGGCCCCTGCAGATGGTGTTACTAACCACTTCACCCTCCAACTTAAATTAGAAATTCAAAAATGGAACTGGGTTGTTACAACTTACCGCCTTAAAAGAATTATGTCCCCATAATTCCTATAAGCGAAAAGATGAGGGTTCTCCGCCTTCATTTCCGCTTTGGTTTCCCAAGTCGCATCCTGCCCCTTATGAAACTTCCATTGCACTTTCACTAACATGATTTATTTGTTTCTCAACTTCCTGTCCTTTCGATTCACAATTTCTTCCGGCTCCTCGACATAGTTCAAATTCTCGTCCACTCTCACATCAACCAATGGTATGGCCATACTAGCGTCGACCTAACACTTTCTTAGATTGGACATGAAAAGTTTTGTGGATACCCCTAAGTTCCTCACGTAGATCCATCTTGTATGCCACCTATCCCACTCGCTCTATGATGATAAACAGTCCCATATACCTAGGTCTCAGCTTTCCTTTCTTCCCAAAACGTGTCAGACCCTTTCATGGTGAGACCTTTAACATCACTTGTCTCCTATATGGAATTCGATCAGCTTTCTTCGCTTGTTCGCATACATCTTCTGACGATCTTATGAAACCTTTATTTTATCACAAATTTGGTTGATCTTATAGGTGGTCATTTGCACAATCTCCAACCGGCCAATTTTGTCTCCCTCACTTCGATCCAACACAAGGGAGTTCTACAATTACGACCATACAACGCTTCAAAAGGTGTCGCTTGAATTCTAGAATGAAAACTATTGTTGTAAGAAAATTCTATCAATGGTAAATGGGCTTCCTAAGAGACCTTAAAGTGGATCGCACAAGCTCTAAGCATATCCTCCAAGGTCTGGATAGTTCTCTCACTCTAGCCATCCATCTGATGATGATTGGTCGTACTCAAATTGAGTTGCGAACCTATTTCTCTTTGAAGACTTCTCCAAAATGAAGAAGTAAAGTGACTATCACGATCGTATACTACAGACAATGGCATTTCATTCCTTGACACAATTTCATCAATATACAATCTCACTAGTTTTTAAAAAAATATGTATCCTTAATCGGTAAGAAGTGAGCCGACTTGGTGAGAAGATCGACAATCACCCAAAGGGCGTCAAAACCCTTCGGTGTTCGTGGCAACTTCGGGTCCAAGTCCATAGTGATATCATCGCACTTCTACACCGATATATCCAGAGGTTGAAGATTCGCATATGGTCTTTGATGCTCCGCCTTGACTTACAACAAAATGACATATGTCCTTCTTCATCGTGGGTAGCCAATAATATTTTCTCAGATTTTCGTACCTTTTATTGGTTCCCGGATGAACAAAATAACAGGACTTGTGCGCTTCTTCTAACACACTCTTGCACAAATCCCCTAGCTTAGGAACCCACACTCGGTTCCCCAAACATCTTAATCCGCCACCATTACACTCTAACGATGCCTCCACCCCAACAATCCTCTCACTTTTCTAATTCTCTTCCAATATTGCTTTTCCTTGGAACTTTTTAATTTCCTCAAAAAGATTGGATGACGCCTCGGCTCGAAAGGCCACTACTTTTGTCAATTCTTCCCTTTCCTTTAGGATTAGGGCGTCGGCCACCTCACTATCCTTCTCTGGATGGTAAGAATTTCACACTCGTAGTCGCTCAACAATTCCGTCGATCTCATATTCAACTTTTCTGTTGGAATAGGTGCTTGAGACTCTTATGGTTGGTGAAATTTGGCACTTAACCGCATATAGGTAGTGTCTCCATATCTTTAACGTAAAAACCATCGCTGCCAATTCCATATCATGAGCAGGATAGTTTCTCTCACGCTCTTTAAATTGGTGGGATGCATAGGCAACCACCTTCCCGTTTTGCATGAGCACACACCCTAGCCCCAATTTGGATGCATCACTATAGATCACAAACCATTTTGACCCATCGAGCAAGGATAGAATCAACGTGTTACTCAGCTTCTCTTTCTTAGTACCAAAAGCAGTCTCTTGCATCTCTATCCACTAAAACTTGACATTCTTCTTGGTCAGAGCGGTCAAATGTTTAGGGGTTCGAGAGAAGTCTTGGATAAAATTTCAGTAGTATCCCGTTAGGTCGAGGAAGCTTATCACCTCTGACAGAGACCACCTTGGTATTTCCCACCCTCTAAAGGCTTCAATCTTGGTCGGATTCACTTTAATGCCTTACTCAGATACCACATATCCTAAGAAATGGACCTCGCACAACCAAAACTCGCATTTCGAGAACTTAGAATACAACTTCTCGCACTTCAATAACTCCAACACTAAACGAAGGTGCTCTTCATGCTCGTTTTGTGATTGAGATATCGCCTTTGAAGACGATCACACACTTATCTATAAGAGAGTTGCACACACGATTCGTTAAGTCCATGAATACCGCCGGAGCATTGGTCAGCCCAAAAGGCATGATAAGGAATTCATAATGCCATACCTCCTGTAAAAGTCGTCTTGGGTATATCTTCTTCTCTCACCTTTAGTTGATGATAACCGGACCGTAGATCTATCCTTGAGAAAATTTTTCCCTACAATTGATCGAACAAATCGTTGATCCTTGGAAGCGAATATTTCTTTTTGGTTGTCACCTTGTTGAGCTCATGATAGTCTATACACATACGCATCGACCCGTCCTTTTCTTATCGAAACGTACCGGCGCTCCCAACGGCGATGAACTAGGGTGGATAAAACCTTTATCAAGTAACTCTTGCAATTTCGTCATAAATTCCTTCATTTCTGCCGGTGCTAAACGATATGGTGTGCGTGCTATTGCCGCGGCTCTGGGCACCAAGTTTATTCTAAACACAACTTGTCGGTCCGGGGGTAAGCTCGTCATAAAGGTCCGCATACTCACTCACTATCGGAACATCTTCCACTCCCTGATTTTTCTTATTAACATCAATCACATAAGCTAGAAACCCATGGCATGCCTACCCTAAACATTGTCTTGCTTTCATCATATAGATTAAGCAAGACTTCCGATCACGTCTATCACCATAGATTGCCGCCTTTTTCTTATTGGGTAAGGTGATTCATATCATCTTCATGTTGCATACTATGTTGGCCTCATTGCTAGCCAACCAATCCATACCGACAATCACACGAAACTCCCCCATTCCCATCAGGTGCAACCACAAAACAAAGGTATGACCATCTACATCGATCTCACATCTCTTATAAACTTATCCTACCATGACTCGACTATCAACCGCAACCTCTACCTTAAACCCATAGTCAAGACGCTTGGGTTTCACATGCAAGTTACGCACAAAGGCCAGTGATACAAATGTACGGTTTGCACCCGAATTATATAACACCTTAGCACGAGCATAATTAATAAGACAAGTACCTGTAACAACATCCAAAGTCTCCACCTCCTCATTCGCCATCATATGAAACACCCTTACCTTCGCCCGGGTCGGCGCCACCTTCTTCTCTCCGCTCCTCCCACCTGTCCTCCGTCATAGCTCCCTACAAAACCCCTCTTCAGTTGTGGACAATCCGGCTTCACGTGATCTGGGGAACCATACTGATAACAAGCCCTCTGATTGGGTCAATCTCGAGCCATGTTCCTCGATTTCCCACACTTGAAGCGTCCACAAGGATTAAACGAGCAATATCTCTTATGCACACGGTTGCATTTCCCACAAGGTATTTCACCAAACCTTGGCCCCACTCGCAACTCGGGTCTAAATACTTTGGATCTCGTCGTATCCGCTCTAGGTCCCTCCCACTTCTCTTATCCCACTTCACTCAGTCATATGTCGGTTCTTCTCCTTTTCGGTAAAATCCGATGCATCAACAGCCGCTTGGAATGTCATAGGGTTCCTTGTTGAGACTAACTTCCATACACTTTCTTTCAATCCCTAAATGTACCATTCGATTCGGCGCTCCTCGGTTGGTACATGCAATTCATCAAATCGTGCTTTCACTATGAATTTCGATGTGCCTCTTCCACCGACATCCCACCTTTCTCTAACTTGTAAAACTACTCCTCTAGCTTCTTGACCGCCACAATCGGGCAAAACTGAGCCCCAAATCTTGTAGTGAAGGACTCCTAAGTAGTGTTCTTGCAACTTTCGGCCCCTTTTCCTCCTGTCTTAGTATCCCACCAGTAGATAGCGTCTGACTTTAACATCGACATTGCAAACAACACGTTATCTTCTTTGGCGTACTTACTTATATCGAATGCCAAATTCATCTATATAACCCATCTCAATGCTAGAACTAGGTTACGCTCTCCACTAAATGAAGGAGGCTTGCATAACGAAAACATCTTGATGTTGCACCCTTTAACCGGTTTAGGATCCTTCAGTGGTATTGGAGTTAGTTGGGAGTAACCACCCACATCGGTCATAGGTAGGCTAGATGCCTCAGTGCCCGTTTCAATCCACTCTTCACTTGACAATCAAACACGGACTTCGTTTGATGGTTCAATAGGGCTTGCAATGTTTCTTGTAGTTTTGTCCATCTCGGTTGCAAAAGTCTCTTAGGTTACAAAGGCTTGGGTGCAGCCTCTACCATGACCCGGAGCTTGGCTCCAACCCTTCACAGTTGTCGAGTTATATTGATAAGACATTTCATGCACAATCGGTATTTCCACACTCCTCACTCAACGAGGAACGTAAGTCTTTGCCCATCCTTGGACCCAATATTAGCTTCATCAACTTGAGTGACGAATCTCCGAGGTACTCTTCCACGGCCTCTTCCATGGTTACGAACGGCCACTTGCCTCGGGGGATTCACCGGTCCGTCCACAAGGACCTCGTTAGCCGGGGTCGCCTCATTGACGGGCACCGACCTACTTCTCAGTGATCGTTCAGACATACCGCTTACTGAAATAACACATAATCGTAAAGGTTAATTATGTTTTCCCTCAATTATCTCTGAAGTGTAAAACTATTGAAAACATTCTAAGTGAAACCAGAGGCAACTCTGAATGAAGATCAGAGGTAGCTCTTAAGTATTGAACCAGAGATTGCTCTAGAGAATGCTCCAATTCAGATGATGCCTAAACAGAAGATGATCAAGTCAGTTAGAGCCCGAAGGCCCCCTCTTAAGTTTGCTGTGATGTTCAACACTTCTCTAATTCACTAAGTGTTGTGCATCCTATGATAGTCTGACACGTTAGCATAAAACGGTTATTTTACCTTTACACGTGGCACACCAGGATTGGTCAGCATGTTGACTTTCCTGATTTAGGTTATATACGGGAGATACGTTTGCACATATCTTGTACGAGCACACCCCACTACACAAATATTTTTTGCAAATCTTCAACCACTTAGAGAGAGAATTATAGAGAGATATTACACGCACTTACTGTGTGTTCTTGGTATTCTTCATCTTGTAACTCTTGAATTAATCAATGCATGTGACTACTATGAAGCTTCAATCTGGTGATCTATTTCTAGTTTCTATGTTTATGATCTAGTGTGATAACCTGTTTATGCTTCCGCTCATCTTTCTCTAGATTATCACCTGAAAATAGAATCTGGAAACCAACAAATTCAATAGTTTCACTATAATAAGGAAAAATAAGCACATACATGTACCTGTAAATTCGCAATTACATTGGCCATATGTAATTCCAAATTTACCTTATATGAAAGTTCTCACTACCCTATTATTTAAGTCCCCATTGATGTCTCTCCTAAAAGCTTTCCTATTTTGCAGTTGTATCCCCTACTCCTCTATTTAAGTTTAGGCACATTCGGTTACCTAAAGCCCTTAAACTACGTCTCTGATACCAATCGTAATAACCCATAACACAAAACAGTTCATAGAATAGAATAATACCAAAAATGGCTCCAATTTCAACAAGTCAAAACCAAGTACATCTCAAAAGTTGACTGTGGGTAAACAACTCCACAACTGAGAATTATAAGATAACTATGTCTGGAAACTCTAAACAACGAGCTAATATGTAACACCTGGATATTTTTCGTTTGAAACGCTTTGGAGCGGAACATAGCAATATATATATATATATATATATATATATATATATATATATATATATATATATATATATTTGAAATTTTGCTACGTTGTGTCATTTTGATCATATCTCATGCGTCTAAGCCCGGATTTAAGTGATTCAAGATATTTTGAAAATTCAACGCACATAACTACAATATTTGTGTTTTGAGTTCTAGCAAATTCGAGCCGCATCGGATCCAAAAATTGATGTTGAACTTGAAAGAAATTGAGAGTTCCAGATTAGTGCATACACGATGAAATCTACAGAATAGATAACAGATCAATATGTTTTCAACTGGTCATCCCTATCACTTTGATTAAACTTGAGAGAATTACAATACGAGTGATAAAGAAAAAAATGACGATTAACTGATTCCAAGCTCTCTAACCTAAAACTAGGCTAAACATAACCTTATATACTTAGGCCATAGACAAACAAGGCCCAAACCCATTAGGCTAAACTAAGCCCAATTAACACAATTACGGGCTTTTACAATAATTAATTTAAATGCTATAACTCTTTATATAACTTTCTATTTTATAGGACATTTATGGTCCTAACAATCTCCCCATAAAGTTATATAAAGAAAAACGGTCTTGAAATCTTCAAGTCTTGATCTTCTCTTCATTTTGAATCCTTGAAACACTTCGGTGTTGGTTGTCTTCATGTCTTTTAACGCTCCCCCTTGAATAAAGCTCTTAGTCTTCATATCTTCAACTTTTATCACTAGATCCAGTGAATGTTGAAGAGCTTGACACTACCCTGTAAAAAAAGTAATATCAAACAAGAGTGTATTATCAGCAATATCAGTCAGAAATAAACCATGTCGCAAGTATACATCTCAGTTTATTATCGTCTTGTAACAAGTAATAATGGTACTAAGTACCGAATATCGATCCCACAGGGAAGCGTGGAAAAATTTCTCTTTAAAGTCCAATCTTGTAAAAGCAGGATTCAGATGACGAATACGAAGGTAATCTTTTGTTGGAGGTTTGTGATTAACAACTAATGGAAATTAACAATTATAAGAGAAAAGCACAGAGTATAAATGTTGGTCCCGAAGGGCTATACAAGTTTGTAGAAGGGGGGAGGGGGGGTTGAATACAAACACACATATTTTACTTTTCTAAATTATTTATTGATAAATCATTAACAATTTACAGCTTGTTGCGGAAACAAGATTAAGGATAAACCTAAATCTAAACAAGTTGGAACACTAAGTTTCTTACACTAAGAAAGAGAAGGAAATTACTAATAATAACCTATCTCAAGATAAGAAGGATGAACTTGTCCAAAGTTAGCAAGTTACTTCAAAATGAAGTGAGTTCTTCTTCTTATATACTGCATGCATTTAATGCATTGCAGTTTACACTTTACACGTGGCAGCAGCTGATTGGTTGCATGTCATTGACCTTTGTTGACAACCCTAGTAGCCGCATGTTTGAACAGTGTAGTATCAGAGTGGTTGTACGATTTCAGACAATAAGGAGGTTCTTTTTCTGACGTATCGTACGGAGACGTGCAAGGGTTGTTAAGACAAAAAGTACATTGTACGGAGGACTTTATGATCAACTTTTCGTTGATTCAGCGCTTAATCATTCTTTATCAGCGAATGATAGAGTTCAGCGATAGCTAAAGTCTTGTACGTGATATTTCACGTTGAGTGGACAAATCTGAGTCTTCGCTGATCCGTATCAATTCATTAGGAGACTTGTCGCTGGTTCTTGAGCTTGATCTTCGACTTCAGCATAGAACCTATGTTGATGTGAAACTTGTCTTCGGGGATCATAAGTAAACAACTAACTTATCAGCGATCACCATAAGTACTGAACAGACTCAGAGTGTTATGGTGAACAGTTTCGCTGAATGTTTAATCTAAAGAGCGAGAGTTCCTATCAGCGGTACTGTAAGATCTTAGTACTAATCAGCGATAGTGAAACTCTGATACATATTGTTTACTTACAATTTTCACTAAGTTCATAAGAGAGGGTCATTATCAAATCACTGAGGGTTTGGATCAACAATCTCCCCCTATTTGATTATGACATAGAAACAAAGAAAATTGCTATTTAATGAAAACATAAGGATAAAAAGAACTCATATAATATTTGTCCCTTTTACTGTTTTCTGGGATCTTTTGTGTACTGATGGAGTAAAGTACGTTCGCTGAAATTTTTCTTTAAACTTTGTAAAGATTACAGAGGGAAGTATAAAAATTACAAGTACATCGAATAAAATTACAAGTACAAAAGATGTAGACAGATAAGGATAGAAAGAATTACAAGGCGATCCTATCCGTCAAACGGTTCTTCCTTGATAAGAAGTTCATCGAGGGTCTTTGATGTGAGAATCATCCAGTCCGGAACATCTACTCCTTGATTCTTTTTGTTCAGAGCTTCTTTAAAAATCAAGGGCTTCAGGTGTCTAGCTTTAATGTCGCGTCTGACTTCACACCAGTATATGAGAACTCTGAGTTGTTCGATGGGAGTGATGCGGAGCTCAGAGATACTGTTAGCTTCAATCTTCCTAATCATAGAAGTATTTAGAAGTAGTGAAAAATAGGCTAAGTGAAGAAAGCCTCTTACAGAGGCTCTGTCGGACTTACCAAGGGCTCAAGATCAAGAATCTACAGAAGCTAAAGAGGCGCGCTATAGAAGCTCTGTCATACGCACAAAGAAGACCAATATCTCGGAATCCGATGAAGACTGCTCCACAGAGGACCAGACCACAGAACCTCTGTTACTCATTACAGAGCCTCTGTGGTCCTCACTGAAAGACTTCAAAGATATTTATAATATCTTGCTACTGTTACAGGACCTGTTCATCAACTTGCATGGTAGCATGCCCTGTCCAACGTCGACGTGTCAAACTCTGATTGGACTCAGTATGGCTTAGTACATAATAGACGTCTGCTGCATTAAATGCAATACAACACGTCTTACTGTTCATGCCGTTCTTGCAACTGTTCACGACATCCGTTCAACTATTCATCAGTACCGTCTGAATAGTAGCATATGCTTTATGGTCCCCTTTAGAGTAGTATATAAGGAAGACTCATGTTGAGTTCTTCCTTAATCATCAATCAATCTCATAAATCGACCATCATAAGAACACAAAAAGCTTATTCACCTTAAGAGTCATATCTATTTTGAAGCTTTTCTTACTCATTGTTCTTAAATCTGTTCTTAATATATATTCAGTAAACTTTGAAATATTATTTCCTGTTCATTGTTTATTTATATTTTGGTCTAAATCTATCAAACTTATCTGTTAGTTCTTCAAATACGCTTCCGCATCAAACATTAACTTGAACTAATAGATCCGATAATCTTGTTTAAAGCAAAACGGGAACCAACAATTGGTATCAGAGCAAAGCTTGATTTTCAATATCAAGTGATCCTCGTTTTACAACTTTTTTTCTGATAGATTATTTTCTCTCTTCATCACCAGATTTTTGGATATTAGTTATACCCAGAAAAACTTTCAGATCTTCATACTCATAAATCCTCCATCAGATTATCCTTTTCTCAAAATGACAAATACCAATAATTTTTTTACTGCTGGCTCATTAACTAAACCTCCTACTCTTCTTAGAGATGAGTATCCTCAATGGAAAATAAGAATGGTTCATTTTTTTGAGGGTACTGAAAAAAATCTCAAACAATATCTTTATAATCTTCCTCCGGTTCCTATGATAACTATGCCACGTGTACCAGCTACTAACGAATCTCTTGAAATCCCTGAACATAAGAAACCTAAGCCGAAAGTAGACTGGTCAGATGAAGATAAGGCAGAAGATGAAGTTGCACAGAAAACGAAAAGAATATTAATCATGGCTATCCCCAACGAAATATTTCAATCTTTAGATGCATGCGAAACAACGCACGATCTTTGGAAAGAATTAGAAAGACAACTGGAAGGGGGTGCTAAAACACAAAAGAACTGAAGGGCACAATACATAAACGAGTATCATGCCTTCAGAGCCTCTGCAACAGAATCGCTGCAAACAACATACGATCGGTTCAACTCTCTCATAAACAAATGCAGAAAGTCTGGTATTCACAGAACCACGGAAGAAAATAACGTCATGTTTCTAAAGAGCCTGAACGATGAGTGGCTTTAGTTGTCTATGTATTTACAAACAAATCAAGATCTAGACTCCTGGACACTCTCTGATCTCTATGGAACACTAGCCGCACAAGAGCCTCAAATAGCTCAAGCTAAAACACTAACCATTGTACCATACGCATTGGTTAGTAAATCTACAGAGGCTACGGACAGACCAAGAAATGAGAGATCTACAGAGGAGAAAAAGAAGGAGAGAAAGAAGATGGTAATGATTGATAGCGAAGAAGACGAGCTGAAAGAGGAAGAAATAACTCTTGCGTCATTAGCTAAATCAATGGCTCCTTTGACAAGAGAGTTTAGAAATAACCAAAGGAATTCTGGTAGAAGAGATGATGGTAGAAGAGATGAAGGAAGAAGAGAAGAATCAAGTGACCGACAGAGGTCAGACTACAGAAATGATGACCAACAGAGGTCGAGCGAAAGAAGCTACAGAGGAAATGACCGATAGAGATCAGATGACAAGGTAGGCCACACACAAGAATGCTACAAATGTGGTAAGCCTGGTCATTACGCAAACGAATGCAGAACAGAGAAAGGTGGAGACCAACAGAAGTCCGAAGATCAAACTGGAAACACCTCCCAAGGTTGTTTCAACTGCGGCAAGCCAGGTCACTTCACTAAAGAATGCAGAAGTAGACAAAATCGCCCACAGAAGGACTCAGCTTTTTACAAAAAGAAGGCTGAGTATTATGCGCAAAAATCCCTAATGGCGAACAAAGGGCATTCTGAGGCAAGCAAGGAGGACTTCGAGTCAGACTCTACCTCTGACGATGAATTCCCCACAAATGCCCTGTTCTGTGGCATGGCAGAAGTTGACTCCGGCACGGACACTGAGGTATCCATTTCAAACTCTACCTCAAATATTAATACTGTAGATGATGATTTATTTGAACTTAACAATGAACTGAAAGAAGTAAATAAAAGCATTCAGAAAAGGCTGACCTTTAATGAGAGAGAAGTAAGGCTTCTCACTCAAGAAAAGGCCAAAATCTTTGAAGAAAAAGAAAAAATCGAAAATATTGGAGCAAAAACATAGATCCTTTAAAAAGACAAATTTCTGATCTAACCTATGCTTTAAAAATCAAAACAAAAGAACTTTCAATTTCAAGAAGTGAAACAACAGACATAAGAGCTCTCAAAGAATACTTTCAAAAGGAAAGATAGGTACTTTGGCAAGATCTTTTAAGAAGAGAAGTTTTACTTAAAAACTATAAAGATGCACAGAAGGTGTATGAAAAAGTAAACTCTCAAATAGCAAGACGAGGTATAGGGTACAGTGATATTACCTTAGGAGTTGAAAATAAACAACTAAAACCTTTGTCTTCTTTATTTGTTTTGGGAAAAACTAACAAACCAAACTTTCCAAACTTACTTTCTGTAAGTAAAAGGGTTAAAATCTCTGCAGAACCTCACTTGAGGAAACATACGAAGATGATCAATGTATGGTTTGAAAACACAGATTCATCATCGTCGACCTCTGTCAATAGAGGAATCAAACCAAAGAAATATCTGAAAACACAAGATCAGATTGGTATCTTTAAGTTTGGTAAACCAGAGACTCAAACACAGGTCGCTTTTGTCTGCATGATAAACGATGAAAAGAAATTATCAGCAGAAGCTCCTGAGTTTAAACCCATCTTTTCAGAAGAAAAACTTGAAAAATCAATTGAAAAAGAAATTTTGGAAGTTTTAAAATCAAATGTTTTAGAAAATCTCAGCACATCTTCTATAGATCAAATTCTCGCTGAAAAGATCTCATCAGATACCTCTGCCATCTATGAAAGTCATTCTACAGAGGAAGAAAGCTCGTACGATACTTGCTCAGAAAATCCAGCCTCTGTCGAAAGAGATGACTCAACTTCTGTATATGAGGACGATTCATCCTCTGAAGACTCGGAGACTGATTCTAAATCAGGGATAGTTCACTATGACACAGAGGATGTTAAAATCTCCTCTGAAGTTCTAACAGAACTATTTCTCCAAAAGAGAAAATCACAGAGATACCTATCTGCCCAGATTTTATGAACATAAATTTAAAAGTCAAAACCTCTGCTGAGCTTGATATGTTAAAGAAGACCTCTGTAGATCCTAAAAGTTCAAAATTTTCAAAACCTTTAAGGAAAATTAAAGAGAATCTCACTTGGCAACAAAAGGGAAAATGGCCTGAAGCTAACATATACTTTTCCTCTGTGACAGTGAAGAAAGATGTTCACCACAGAAGAGAGTCACAGAAGGCATGACCTAAACAAGACTTTTGCAAACAACATTCTAGTATTCATAGATCTTCTTGTAATAGGAAATCTAATGTTAAGAAAAAATGTAATGCCTCTGTGGTTCAGTTCAATAAATTCAATTAAAAGTTCAAACAAATCACGTCTCATATTAAATACTGTCATTGCTTTGATCTTATGTTCAAATTGAATAATCACTTCTCAAATCCAGATTGCTTACTCTCCACTAAAATTCAAACTCTAAAGTCAAAACCTCGAGAGAAACAATCTGATCTTTCTACAAAGGATAAAATGTATTTCAAGAATGCTAAGGCAAACTTGAAAAATTCTAACAATATTGGACCCATATGGTTATGGGTACCTAAGTCTCTGTGATTGTCTTGCAGAAGCAACATGTGCCAATTTGGTATCTTGACTCCGGATGCTCAAGGCACATGACTGGCGACAGAAGATTACTATCCACATACAAAGAAACACACGATGGTGGATCTGTAACTTTTGGAGACAACAAGAAGGGACACATCAAAGGCTATGGAGTCATACAGAAAGAAAATATCTCTGTATTCAAAGTTGCATATGTGAATGGCCTCAAACACAACCTACTAAGTGTAAGTCAACTCTGTGATACAGGATTCGATGTGTTATTCAAAAGAACTTTCTGCTCTCTACAAAGTGAAAACACATGAATGGAACTTCTGCGAGCTGAAAGAAGAGGTTATCTATATCTAATGAATTTTACTTCAAAATCCAAGGACAAAGTTTGCCTAGTAGCCTGCAAAAGTGAAGAAGCGTGGTTATGGCACAACAGGTTCTGTCACTTAAACTTTCACAACCTGGATAAACTAGTAAAACTCGATCTAGTTAAAGGTTTGCCAAATGTTAAATTCAATAAGGATCACTTGTGTTCGGCCTGTGAAATGGGAAAACACAGAAGGGCTTCCCACAAAGGCAAAACAGACGTGTCTTGCACTAAGCCTCTATACATGCTTCATGTCGACCTCTGCGGTCCCATTGCTATACAGAGCCTAGGTGGCAAGAAATACATACTTGTTCTAATTGATGAGTATTCACGTTTCACATGGGTTGAATTTATTAGAAAGAAATCATATGTTCCAATTATACTGATAAATCTAATGAAAAGAATTCAAGTTCTTTATGACTGCAGAATACAGAAGTTAAGAAGTGACAATGGCACAGAATTTAAAAATTGTGTCATTGAAGCCTATCTTTCTATAGAAGGAATATCACAGAACTTCTCTGCCGCTCGAACTCCACAACAGAACGGTGTAGTCGAAAGAAAGAATCGAACACTTGTGGAGGCCGCAAGAACTATGCTATCTGCATGCGGATTATCAATGAACTTTTGGGCAGAAGCAATTTCTACTGCGTGTTATACACAGAATCGTTCAACCATTGTGAAAAGACAACTCAAGACGCCTTACGAATTACTTCACAAAAGGCGGCCAAACATCAAGTTTTTCCATGTATTCGGATGCAAATGCTTTGTTTTAAACGACAGAGATTCGAGAGGAAAATTTGAAGTAAAAGCTGATGAAGGCAAATTCATTGGATACTCTGCCACTTCTAAAGCCTACAGAACCTTCCTTACAAAGTCTCGCAAGATTGTAGAAAGCATTAATGTTTCTTTTGATGATTCATTCCAAATGACTTCTGAACAAATAAGTTCAGAACTCGGAATTAAAGGGAAATCCTCTGACATCTCAAAAACAAAAGAAGATTTGGATCTTCTATTTTTAGAGATGTTCAACAATGACATTGATCCTTCTGTTGGAACCATCAGAATTTCTGAAGAACCATCCTCTGTCGGACAAAATCCTACAGGTATGACTCTAACAGGTCCAAATAATGCTTCATCTTCTTCTATAAATACTACAGATGCAATTGCCGAAAAAGAACATGCAGAAGATGAAACATTAAGAAAAACGACCAAAGAAGTTGCTGAAAAACAAACTCCACAATCCACAGAAGAACCAATTACAGAGGAAATCGAGGACCAAGACTATACGTCCTCAGAGGAACAAACCCCACCACCACTCATACCAATATTACCACAAACGGTAGAATCAACTACCAAGACACGAAGATCGACAGAGGCTACACAAGAAGAAACACAAGAAGCCGCTGACGAAAGGTTCGAGGACATTGATGATCATCTTCCACGCACAACTCAGTGGACAAAAAGCCATCCTCCAAGCCAAATAATCGGAGAACTTTCTGACTCAGTAAAAACCAGGTCTGCCACTGCAAATTTTTGTTTTTTTACTAACTTTATCAGTGTGATAGAACCAAAGAAGATTTCTGAAGCCCTAGATGACCCAAATTGGGTAGACGCCATGCAAGAAGAACTTCTGCAGTTTGAGCGTAACAAAGTATGGACTTTAGTACCTCTGCCACGAGGGAAACAGGCCATTGGAACTAAATGGGTCTACAGAAACAAGAAGGATGAAGATGGAGTGGTCATCAGAAACAAAGCAAGATTAGTAGCAAAGGGATATAGACAAGAAGAAGGCATAGACTACGATGAGACTTTTGCCCCTGTCGCACGACTCGAAGCAATAAGAATATTCTTAGCCTTCGCAGCCCACATAGGTTTTAAAGTCTATCAGATGGACGTAAAATCAGCTTTTCTAAACGGTGAAATCCAAGAAGAGGTTTACGTAAATCAGCCACCAGGGTTTGAAAGCTCAAAGTTTCCAAGGCATGTATACTACCTTGAAAAGGCTCTATACGGACTGAAACAGGCTCCAAGAGCATGGTACGAACGACTTTCTACCTTCCTTCTAGTCAATGGCTACAACAGAGGTACAACAAATACTACCTTATTCTATAAACATAAAAAGGGTGAGATAATGCTTGTACAAATCTATGTGGATGACATAATTTTCGGGTCTACTAATTCAGAAGAGTGTAAAAGTTTTGAAAAACTCATGCAGAGTGAGTTTGAAATGAGTATGATGGGAGAATTAACTTTCTTCCTTGGACTTCAAGTCAAACAAACTTCAGAGGGAATTTTTATAAATCAGGCCAAATATGTCTCTGACATTCTTTCCAAGTATAGCCTCTGTGATACCTCTGCAATGAAAAATCCAATGGCCACTGGAAATAAGTTATTTTTAGATCCAAATGGTATCTCTGTAGAATGCACTCTCTACAGAGGCATGATTGGATCTCTGTTATACTTAACAGCAAGCAGACCTGACATCATGCATGCCACATATCTTTGTGCACGTTATCAAGCTAATCCTAAGAAATCACATTATGATGCGGTGAAGAGAATCTTTAGATACCTAAAGGGGACAAAAAATCTAGGTCTCTGGTATCCATAGAACTCTGGTTTTAGTCTTAAAGCTTATACAGATTCAGACTATGGAGGATGCATGCTCGACAGAAAGAGTACCTCTGGGAGTTGCCAATTCCTGGGTGGTAAACTAGTCAGTTGGACCTCCAAGAAGCAGAATTGTGTCTCAACATCCACTGCAGAAGCTGAATACGTTGCTGCTGCTAGCTGTTGTTCTCAGGTTCTATGGATGAAAACTCAACTAAAAGACTACGACCACATCCTATTCAAAATACCCATCTTCTGTGATTCCAAAAGTGCCATTGCTATCTCTGCCAATCCTGTGCAACACTCGAAAACCAAGCATATCGATATAAGGTACCATTTCTTGAAACATCATGTTGAATACGGTACAATTGAAATGCATTTCGTGCCAACAGAATATCAACTCGCTGACTTATTCACCAAAGCACTAGACGAGAAAAGGTTCAATTTCTTGGTAGGTAAGTTAGGAATGATAAACATGGTGTGACAATCCTCTGTAAGTATAGCTTTATCTTCTGTAAATATGTACAAATTTTCTTTATTTTTGCTTTAAGTTAATTCATTTCTGTTTGTAAGTTCTCAATCTTAAATAGTTCTTAAATTCACAGAGCTTCTGTAAGTCAACTCAGATCCTCTGACGACCCCTACAGAACCTCTGGAAAACATGACCTATGTTCTATGCAAAACTTATCATTCTTTGATCCAAGCATAGGTCAAGGGGAGCAAAAGGAAATTACTTAATCTACAGAGGTGATTAGATCAAGGGGGAGCAAAAGGGGACCCTGAAATGATCTAAAGAGATCAAACTTTCAAGGAAAAGCCAAAGAAGAATGTCGATGACTCCATATCGACAGAAGTCAGACATCACTACCGAGAAAAGAAGAACCAAAAGGTATGTCTCTCGCACAAAAGGTTTTTGGAAAACAAATTTCTAGGACAAGAATTGTCAAATATGTCCTAAATATACTGTGCATAACATTTCAAAAGTCAAAAGCTCAAAAAGTTTCACAAAATTCGAATTAGGAGAAATTTAAGGTCATAGAGCTTCTGCTGAGCTCAACAGAGGTTCTGCAAGAAATATGCTCTGTGATCACAAATTAACCCTCTGTCGATCTTTTGGAATGTTATCTCGGAAACCGAAAACACAAACCATGACCTTCTCGAACAAACCGTTTGTTTTTAACAATTTTCTCGGACACAAACTTTCAAATATGTCCGAAAAACATCTCTTAAACCAAATCAAAAATTGGATGATCAAAAATTTTAATAAATTTTTTGTTATGAGATTTTTTCCCTCATAGAGCTTCTGCTGGCCCTCACAGAACTTCTGCAAGTTCCAACAGAGCCACAAAACCTCTGCGAAGCAAATTTCTTGACAAAAATCCGATTTTATCCTCTCCAATGCCTTTACAAATGTTTTGGTTAAAGAAGAACCCCACAGAAGTCATGATAACAATGAGATATATGAAAGGGATAAACAACAAAGATTTTCAAGTTCACAGAGCTTCTGTAAGGTACAGAAGTTCTGGAGTAATAACGGTTACTTTTACTGAGAGTGAATTACATATGGCTAAGAATAACCCCACGCGCCGAGCATTAATGGGCCGCGCACGTCGTCCTGTCATCTTTTGACATGGCCTACGTGTCCCATTTTCATTGGGCGTACATGGAACGTTTTCTGTGGAAAGTTGAACCCGCCGTTCTAACTCGAGTACGGATTCCAAATTTTAATCCATTGCCATATATTCTACTCTTTCGAATTCTACCGTTTTACCCTCCTATAAAAACCAAGCTTACCCTCTCATAAACCTTTTACAAACTCTCATTCTTCTCCGGCGAAACCCTGCAAAAACCTGCAAGTTTCTCATTCTCAGTATCAAATGGCTTCATCTTCTCAAGCTATCTCCCCTGCACACTCTCCGGCGACCTCACCAGAACATTCACCGGCTCATTCTGAACATTCAGAAAACCCTAACCCTGCCCAGAACATTGAACTAGAAGATTCCGGCGACTCAGCAGACTTTGCTCCGACAACACATTTGTAAAACTTCATAGCTAAGGATCACTTCGAAAAGGTACTACCAATCAAATCCAACAACTGCTATTTGGTCCCCTCACCCACTGCTTTCGGCGAAGCCCACGCCATTCTTCTGAACATAATGGAAAATCACATCCTCTTCCCTCTACTCTCAAGAACCCCAAAGAAAATACCAGTCAGATATTTGAACCAGTTTTGGCAGAGCTGCCGATTTGATAAAGACGACTCTATTATCAAAGGGTACATTTCAAGACCTGACAAATCTGAACATCTTGAAATCAAGTTCAACAGAACAATGTTCTCACTTGAGTTCAACCTACCCACGAGGGGTCTTCTTGGTTTGAAGAAATATGCAGAGCAACCAACAGACGACAAGCTCTGTCGATTCGTAGAAATGCTTGGGTACAACACACAACTACGGAAGAGAAATGACTTTCGCAGAGGCAGATTACCACCTCTGTGGAACACCTTGTTCTCTATTCTTAACAGATGCCTGACAGGGAAGATAGGCAGTATTGACCAGACCTCGCATCAGATCTTAACCATCATGTATGGGGTGTACTATGATCTTCCACTCGATTACGCGACGATAATGATGCAAGAGATCATCAACACCATCGACAGAAAGAACAACACCAAACGGGTCAAAGAGAACGATCCCAACTTTCTACCACCTCTGCAATTCCAAAGAATATTGGGAGTATTATTCGAACCTCTGTTGCTGATACAGAAATGGCCAATGGAAGGGCCAATTCCCAAACAGTTTCCAATGAGCAAAAATGTCCCCACTGATCATGTAGATGGCTACACACACTACAGACCTTTGTCAAGGAAACTTCTGAAGTATGCCTCGAATAAAACCCTTAAGAAAGAGTATATACGCGATCATAGAACTCCTAAACCGAGTCCTATGACACCCCTGCGGTTAGGTGTCCCCCTAGAAACAATAACAGCAGAACCTCTTTCGACTCAAGAAGAAAAGGATCAAAAATTAGCAAAACACATGGCTATTCAACTTAGCTTCATAGCCAAACGTGCAGATCTTCTGGGAAAGAAATCTTCTTCAAAAACCTCTGCATCTACTCCAAAAGCAAAGAAGAGAAAAACTGCAGAAGGAACCTCCACAAGCGCTGCAGAAGATCAACCCTCACCTCCCCATGCCACAGAAATTGGCTCCTCCGCTCCTCCCTCTTCTCCAAAACAGAAGAAGAAAAGAAAATCGAAAACCACAGAGGAAGGGGCACCAAAACCCAAGAGGAGGAAAACCAAAAAGAAGCATGGTAAATCACTTGATAAATTGGTTACCATTGTAGAAGAGGAACCCGAAGTAGAAGAAACCGCAGAAGAAAGAACTGCAGAAGAAGATGCAGAAGAAGGAATGACAACAAAGGAATATCAATCACCCTATCAATCTCCAGATAGATTTGCTCACCAAGGAGATCTGAACGACTTCCTACAGAACCCTGACGTTGCCAATACCTTAAATACAGCAGGGTGGACGGCACAACCTCTCGACCACCACTCCCCAGAAGAACAATATTTCTCCATCTCTGGCATTGACACACATCTGCAAGAAGATGACACAACACCCAAAGATCAACCAGCTAACACACCTGTTATTTTACAGAACCCTTTCATTCAGGGATTGGACGTCCACAGAAGAAGTCCAAACCCAACTTCAGAAGAAAAAGAACTAATAGAAACTGAGTGGAATATAGGTGAAGTAACAGAGGCTTCTGAGACAAGGATAAAGGTCTCAGAGGTAGATTCAGATGAAGAAGAAGCTGTCTGGATACGAAAAGGTCTCTATCATCCACATGTCATGAGATTATACGACTCTCATCAAATGTACGACTTCTTTCGCATAGAGCAAGGAACCTCAACAGAAGCAAGGGAAGAAGCACCAAGGCGTAGGATAGCTACAGAGGCTGAAACAATAGACGGTGATGTAGTGCTTGGGTGCTTAACAGAGGAAGAAACAAGAAAAGATGCCTGGATTAATAGAGGCACACAACCACAACCAACTCCCAGTGCAACCCACATATCTAACTCCGCAGGTCTAGCTACAGAAGGAGTTATTGAAATAGAGCAGCACAGCTCGATCCAAACCCAACCCAACCAGCCAGAAGTCACTCTTTCGACTTCTGCGCCCACAGAAACCGGGGAATCCATTCCTAGGAAGTCTCCTCAGAGAGACTCACCTAAAGTTCATGATCCATCGCCCAGATCACAACAGAACACCCTACAGAGGAATTCGTTTCCTCTGCCACACACACACTAGGGCCAACACTTCTTTCAGAGAGAAGTAGTGAGCACAACGACGAAGAGACTCTAGACAAGTCTCCGAGTCAACAGAAGGATAATCTAGTACCCACCTCTAAAGTGGATCTAGACAATGTCATTCACAGAACTTCTGTAGAGTCTGAAGCACTAGATGCTTCTGCTCAAGGATCAGATGGAAATCCTTCCACCCCCATCGTACAAACAAGGGTGAACGAAGGTGTCCCAGGAACAGGGACTCACTCTGGAGACGAATGTGTTCCTCCAGAGGTTACACAAGGAACACAAGTATCAAGGGATGAGTTCCAAACCCTTGTCACCTCTGTGAACCAAACAATGAAAGAGTTGCAAAGCTCTTTCAAATCTTTTACAGAGACAACATCGACGGCTATCCTGAAACTAAACACCAAAATGGACAATCTGTCCACAGAGGTAAAATCTGCAATCTCAGCGATGAAGTATTCTGCTGAAACTACTGCCAAAGCTACAACCACCTCTGCCGCTCAAGAAATCGGAACAAATGCAACTTCTGCGTTCAAGGACTCTGTCAAAAACTTCCTTGAAAAAATGAATACGCAATCCAACAGAACAGAGGGCATTACTCCTGCAGATCTACAGAATGCCCTAAAACAAGTACAAGCAGAGGCAATGCGCAACACGACAATGATGCAGCCAAAAGACTACATGACCAGAGCACAGCTAACAGAGCTAGGACAGAACGTCATAAACCAGGTCACAGAATTCATTGTCTCCTTCACAACAGCAAATGCCAACTTTGTCAAGGATTTCAGAAAAAGTGTTGGAGGAATGCGTTTTAAAACAGAGGCAGAGCTTGCGACTCTACTTGGCCTCTGTGATGACGTCTGTGCAAAGTTGATAGCAGCAGGAGCAAAATTACCGAAGAAAACCAAAGCTTCTTGCAGAACAGAGGGTAGTTCTGATAAGAGTCAGGATGATTCTGATGATGACCATCCTGGTCCATCAGATAATCCTGAGGGGGAGAATACAAGGGATAAAGCTACAAACAGAGGAACACAAACTCCACCAATCGCAGCAGAACCAATCAGTCAAGTTCCTCCAGAACAAACCCAAGATCAACAACAAACTCAACAGCCCACAGAGACAACACCCACCCCTGTGGTAATCATTTTGGAAGAAAGTCCTTCAACAAAATCAACAGAAAAACCCCCAACCATATCAAGAAGAAAGTCGATTGCCACCAAACCAATAAGAGCAACGACCTCTGCAACCTCTGCTTCTGACATTCTGAAAAAGATGCACAATACAATGAACTGATCGAATGTCACAGAGAGAAGAAGAAAGGCACAGGTTCACACTAGCGTTCAAAATGGCAAGAAGATTCGACATACCTCAATCTACAGAAACCGAGCTTACAGAAGAAGTCACCAAAGAACCTCCTACATAGGTTACAGAGCAAAGAAAGCCAACAGAACCAACGCCACAAAAGTCCTCTAAAAATCAAGTGTCAAAACCTACAGAGGCAACTCCCATCAAGCCAACAGAAGCACCAACCTCCAAACCTACAGAAGAAATAGGTTCTGCACCTCCAAAAGCCAAAGATAAGGGCAAAGCAATACTGACAGAAGAGCCCAAGAAAAAGAAGTCATTGCCCAAGCCTACAGAAAAATTAATGAAAAACGCGTTTGATACCTTTCAAACTCCAAAACCTGAAGAAGTTGACTGGGCATATGGATTGAAGCCTCTGTCAGACATTCTTCTAACTGGTAGAGCTGCAGAAGTTGTTCAAAAGATGGAGAGTCTCAGAAGACAAGTACTACAACCTGGTCCAACACATGAAGAGATGGAAGAAGTGGTATACAAATATCTCTATAAACAATCCTTTCAGACCAATCATCCTACAGATCATGTGACAGATCCAAGGATCAGAGAAGAATTTGAGAACATCTTCACAAGAACAAAGCCAAGAACCAAAGCAGATGTCTTCTCAATCTCAAAGGTCAAAAAGGTAATCTTCTGCAAATTCTCCTTTACAAGAACCTATCCAAGGGTCAGGTACAATCTTTACAAAGTTAGAAGAGAAGACAATTCAGAAACCACCTTCGCTGATGCTGACCTAAGAAATATCAATCCTTATGATCTACCTGATCTTCTGCAATGGACAAAGGACAACTACAACACAGAGGCAAACACCAAAGCCTATCAAGTGTTGAGAAAAGCGATGAGGGAAAAGCTTCTGCTCTACAGCATGATAGATTTCCAGCTGGGAAAGGATCTTGGTCTCAAACATCTGGATTTACGACCACCAGAGGATCGCTGCCCACCGGACGCCGTACCTAACTCAATCATCACAGAACCACGGTTTGGGTTAGTATTTCAAAACCCACAAGGCGAAGTTAAACTGTTTGTGTGCATGGAATGTCACAAGTACGCAACTAGTACTCTGAACAAATTCAGAACAAGCCTTGTAAAATACAGAGGTACAGAGAAAATGGATAGAGATGCCGCAGATACTTTCATCAGAGAGATTGATGCCACAATCCGCCTAAGAGAACTCTGCATCAGTTTCTATAAAGAGATCAGAAGAGTCGGAAGAGACAACAGAAGCTACAACGATTTCAAAGATGCCAAAATCTGATTATCAAACCTCAAATCTCTGCAAACCAAGTCAAAGTTTATCTTTCATTGTACTCAAATGTAAAATGCCTCTGGCATATTTCTAAATGAAAGAACTTTCGAGGTATTGTTTAACCTCTGTCTTATCTAACTTAGCCTAACTTAACTCAAGTTCAAATTTTTTATTTTTCACTACTTAGGGGGAGATTGTTAGCTTCAATCTTCCTAATCATAGAAGTATTTAGAAGTAGTGAAAAATAGGCTAAGTGAAGAAAGCCTCTTACAGAGGCTCTGCCGGACTTACCGAGGGCTCAAGATCAGGAATCTACAGAAGCTAAAGAGGCGCGCTACAGAAGCTCTGTCATACGCACAAAGAAGACCAATATCTCGGAATCCGGTGAAGACTGCTCCACAGAGGACAAGACCGCAGAACCTCTGTAACTCATTACAGAGCCTCTGTGGTCCTCACTGAAAGACTTCAAAGATATTTATAATATCTTGCTACTGTTACAGGACCCGTTCATCAACTTGCATGGTAGCATGCCCTGTCCAACGTCGACGTGTCAAACTCTGATTGGACTCAGTAGGGCTTAGTACATAATAGACGTCTGCTGCATTAAATGCAATACAACACGTCTTACTGTTCATGCCGTTCTTGAAACTGTTCACGACATCCGTTCAACTATTCATCAGTACCGTCTGAATAGTAGAACATATGCTTTATGGTCCCCTTTAGAGTAGTATATAAGGAAGACTCATGTTGAGTTCTTCCTTAATCATCAATCAATCTCATAAATCGACCATCATAAGAACACAAAAAGCTTATTCACCTTAAGAGTCATATCTATTTTGAAGCTTTTCTTACTCATTGTTCTTAAATCTGTTCTTAATATATATTCAGTAAACTTTGAAATATTATTTCCTGTTCATTGTTTATTTATATTTTGGTCTAAATCTATCAAACTTATCTGTTAGTTCTTCAAATACGCTTCCGCATCAAACATTAACTTGAACTAATAGATCCGATAATCTTGTTTAAAGCAAAACGGGAACCAACAGATACGTTGAAAGTGATGGTTTCCTTCATAGTCTAGAAAGAATATACCATAAGGATCACTTACAACTGTGCCAGGAATGTGTAAAGCCCGTGTCCCGGTACGTTTATTAATTTTTTTTATTATTTAGATGTTCACCTTTATTTGTTTTGGTTAGTGGTTTGGTGTCAAAAGGACCTTATTGCTAACTTGGTTGCACTTTGGGTAGTTAAGAGATGTCCTTAGAAGTCGAGGGACCTTTTCCGTCTTTTGGTGAAACTTAGGCATGGATTCGGCCCATGCAAAGTGAGGGCCGAGACCCTCCTTCTTAGTCTCGTTTCTCTTTTTTTTTCCCATGTGAACCAAGCAATACAATAACCCTAAGAGCTTTCTCCTTTCGTTGGTGTGGTACGGCCGTGGGTAAGAAGCGAGAGAGAGAGATAGTTAAGAGCCGAGAGAAGGTTAGAGAGAGAGAGAGAGCATCGGCGGCAAGAAGGAGAGGAATCGGGAGAGAGGTCGTCGGAGGTGAAAGACGCCGGAGAAGGAGGCGCCGCCGCTGCAGTCGCCGGAAAACCGCTGCCGCCACAGCTTTTCGTCGAGAGGTAAGCACCAAGATCTCGATTCTTTTCTTGTTTAGTTGCCGGCGAAGTAACCGCCGCCGCTGCCGCCGCACGCGGCCTTGGCTGCTGCAGGCGGTAGCCGCCGTGGACCACCTCGAGGGGTGGTGGCGTAGGATGGTCGTGGTGTGTGTGTAGTTGCGTGTATGGCGATAGAGTGAGAGGAGAAAAGGTGGTGCGAGAGGGTGGTGTGGGCGGTGTGTGTGTAATCATCGCCGGTGAGCCGCCGCCGGTCGCCACCGGCGACCACCACTGCCGGAGATGGCAGTGGGTGGCACGTGGCCGTGACCAGACCTTAATCTCTATAGAGCCCTTAACCCGTGACTTAATCGATTAAGCCGAATCGTGCAAACCGTTTTTATAATTCGTGATTTTATGAAATTCTAAGTGTGCCGTCCAGTTTTCGTATGACCATAACTTTTCCGTCGTAACTCCGTTTGAGCCGAAACTGGCGCCCACGGTTCAAGCTCAGGGTCGAGCACGTTTTCCGTGTTTTATCGAAGAACTAGTTCGGTCTCTAACTGGGCGAAAAAGTGTTCGCAAGTTCGGTGATTCGTCATTTTATGTGTAAAACTCTGGAATCTGCCACTGTTTTGTGTAGACCATACCTTTCTGCTCGTAACTCGTTTTGAGGTGAAACTGGTGCCCAAAGTTCCCAAATAGAATCGGGAAGGTTTTTCGTGTTTTGCCGAAAGTCTGATTAAGCCCGTAGCTAGGCTGTTTTTGGCTGTTTGTGCAGGCTGGACCGAAAACTGGCAGTTCTGGTAACCGTTCGTATTTAATTCATAATAAATTGTAGAAAAATCGTTAGGAGGCGTATAATATGTCCTTGGAACCCTAACTCAGAGTACTTTCTGGTCATGAAATAATATTGGGAATTTTCTGGGTTTAAAGGGGTCGAAACAGGTCCCGAACAGACCTGTTTAGTGAGAACGGAAAATAGTTTTAGTGACGGTTTAAGCGTGTGTCGTGTCATAGGGTCCGGGTCTTGTATTGACACGTTTTAACATGCATTTAGGTGCTGGGAAGTGACCGTAATTGTGAAGCTTGAATTGTGTTATTAAGCTGGGCGCGCATTCGAGGTGAGTTCTCTCACTGTGTAGTTAGGGGTTGTATGCATGTCATAATAGTTTGTATGTACTACTGTCTTTGTGGTGTGAACTAGTTGTTTGTGGTGTGTAATATTTGATTGGTTTGAATGCTTGGTATAAATGTGTTGGTTACATTACAATTCGGTGGGACCGAGGCCTCGATGGTACTGAGGTGTTGGTTACATTACAATTCGGTGGGACCGAGGCCTCGATGGTACTGAGGTGTTGGTTACATTACAATTCGGTGGGACCGAGGCCTCGATGGTACTGAGGTGTTGGATACATTACAATTCGGTGGGACCGAGGCCTCGATGGTACTGAGGTGTTGGATACATTACAATTCGGTGGGACCGAGGCCTCGATGGTACTGAGGTGTTGGATACATTACAATTCGGTGGGACCGAGGCCTCGATGGTACTGAGGTGTTGGATACATAATTACTTGTAGGCGTTTACTCGTTTTATGTAACTGTGATGTTGTTGCTTATGTGCGGATAGGGGTGATGTGTATATGATTCCTATCTGCGCATGTGTTGGAATTCACTAAGCTTCGTGCTTACCCTTTCCCAATAAACTGTGGTTTCAGGTCCGAGCGGCTTCAAGGCGTGACGAGTACACACTGGCGCGCGAGGAGAGCTGGTCGCTTTATGATTTTGATAATTACACGTTTATTCCGCTGGTTTTATTTTATAAAGATATTAATTATGTGTTTGCAAATGAAACGTTGGGATCATTTAATGAGTTGTTATCAATGAATTGTTAATTTAAAAATTTAAACTTGCTTGTAATTTTCGGGACGTTACAACTTGGTATCAGAGCACAGCTTGAGTGAATCAAACGCACCTCGGTGTGTTTGGTCTCAAGTTGCGGCTGGGAAATTTTCAAATTCTTTATTAAATCCTTTTTGGAAAATAAAAGAAAGGAAAACCCGTTTGAGAAACGGTGATCGATGGCGCAGTGTGTACAGTCAGCCGGAGCCAAGGGAAAAGGTACAGTACTTAGTGTTTTATTGCTTTCTAGATCATAGAGTATGCATGCTAGATTGCCTGTTGTGGACACTATGTTGTATGTTGAACTACTTGCTATTAGGAATTTATGCTAATTATGATAGGTTACTAAGTGGATGCCCTCTAGGTTGTATGCAGTAAGAGATTTATAGCCTTAGAATATTCGATTTAGTTCTATTGCGCAGCTCTTGTTTGAGTCCAACCGTTCTAGGATAGAGTCTTGTATTCGACTGTCTATTTGTTTCGCACTGCATATAATCGGGTATTCGCGAGGTCACCCGTTATATTTAGTAGGGATTCGGTAGTAGCAAGGGTAATGGGATAAGAGGAAATTCCTAGGGAGCTAGGAAGGGTGGATGTATATATATGCTGGTGCAGGCATATGGTTAATTATATATGTAATTGTTGTTGTATGATCGGGGTGACCGATGGTTTATTAAGTATACATTTGTGGCTGTCTGATCGGGGAGACCGATGGTTTTATATATACAGTAGTTGTATGAGTTGCCTGTTTAGGATATGTTCTTGAACTGGCATGTGTGGATAAATTATTTTATGTGTACAGTTTCGGCGAGAAACTACTTGGACCCTCGGGATGAGACTCGGAGCGAGCGATGATAGGTGTGGAAGGTAGTAGTAGAGCTCCTACTACCGGAAGCACAAGATCAATGCTCGAGTCGGGGAAGTCACGAGGAATCCAAGGAGTTGGGTGTGAGTGTTGTAGTGTGCGTTGTTATGTGCTAATAACGCGTTGTATTATCTACCCTGAATAGCCGTCACGAGGAGAGACAAATATAGTAGATCCACTGGTACATGTGTGTACTTGACTTGCTTTGATGGGATGATCGTTGGGGTAGTGTTGAAGGTTCTAAACTAGCAGTCATTGGAATAGGAAGACGATTATAGTATTAGTCACTTGGAGTGACGATAAGGATGATATTTGTTGTAAGCAGATCATTTCGGGCCAAGATGGAAGATTGTGCTAGAGTCATAGGCTTTTAGAGCCGACTTTGATTTGAGGAAAAATCGTAGGGATTATTTGACGTAATTTTCTATCGTGCCCCAAGAGGCTTAAATGTCCGGAGGACGATAGTGGATTGGAAAGGTAGAGAGGAGCATGAGTCGAGACGTTGAATGTCGACTGAGTCGTGCACAGAGTTTATTTTGAAAATAGGATTGCATTAACTAATCCTTGTGTTTCCAATCCTTATATGGATTGTGTTTTGAAACTTTGGGAAATGTTTAGCACACACACAAGATTTCGAATTATGGTTTGAAAATGCTTGAAACCGTTTTATCACGGGAGTTGAAAACTTTGTAAAAGATTGTTTCATTTGATTATTTTCCAACGGTTCTTTCGGGTACGATAATATCCGTGTTTTGTGGTGGTTAAGATGTTGGGTAAGTGACTACGGCTTGAGACTCTAACATTGGAACTCCTCCACATGTGTTAGAGTTGAGACGGAAAGTTACATTCCACGATGTCTGTTTAAAGGCTATTTTAGTGATTTGTCTAAAATGAGTTTGGAATTCTAGTGTCGCTTAACTTTTTGTTCGAGAGTTTGTGTTACTAAGTGTTTATTTTGCAAATAGTTCAGTGTGTGGATTGATTCATGCGTGACATAAGTGGTGCATGGAGGAATTTTGGTAACATTTCATAAGGAGTTGTTAGTGCGCTTTTCAGTCAGCTAAAGGCTTTATTGACATTTCCATGAAAATGCGATTTATCGACTTAGGGGTATGCATACTGGGGTAACCTTTGTTCTCGACATTTTGATAAACGAGTCGTGCATGAAAATGTTTTAGTTCCTTTCTGTCGAAATGAAAGACC
Organism: Saussurea involucrata; assembly: GCA_033807775.1. NCBI lineage: Eukaryota > Viridiplantae > Streptophyta > Magnoliopsida > Asterales > Asteraceae > Saussurea > Saussurea involucrata. The sequence goes on along the minus strand of CM066319.1, from coordinate 64,098,159 downwards.
ATTTGATCCGAGGAGTGTTTTAATGTTGTGAACATCATGCATACGATTACAATGTGTTATATTTTGGAAATATAAATGCGTAGATTTTTTTTGACATTCTGTTAATTTAGAATTACCGATCATTTCTTTTTGGAAATTAAAAACTTTTGCTTGGAGGAAACGAGTATTTTGAGCAATTTCGATAATTACATTTTTTAAACTATAATGTTTTGACGTTATATGTCCCAAGTACGAAACTTGAGGAAGTGTTACAAGCTTGCATGCTTGCCCCCAGTTTGAGATTTTATGAGGTTTTAGTCGATATTCCCAATTAATAGAAGCGGACTGGTTTCTGACTTCAAGTTTGAAACTTACACGAAACAGTTAAGTTTTAGCAAAAGTACATTTGTAAACCGTGTCATCGTTTTGTGTGACTAGCTGACGCGCGAAAAAAAAATTGTGGCGAACCCTGTGCCACGTCATTTTATGATCAAAAAGGAGAATTTTTGAATCAATTATCGTGAAACTTATTTTGAATTATGTGCACATCTTTGTCGGACCCTGTTTAAGGTCAAGCGGTTACTTTAAGTGCACGTCATGAGTCAATCCATACTGGAATCGAGGCGGTCCATTTTAAATAAATTATTTATTACGCTTTGCTTTTGAGTGAGTAAACCGAACTGCAATGGAACGATTTTCAACATGATTTTCCTATGTGGGACGAGCGTGTCCAGTTTTGCGTAACTATCGATCTGGTAATAGTAGTTTTATTACATACGATCTTTTTGAGATGAAAATCCGGATGTTGAAATATTTTGTAAATGATTTTGTAAACCATTTGGGGAAATGTGCTTCTAAGTGTTATGTGTCCTTTCGAGAATTTTAAGGGTGTGAGTCCTTTTGGAAAAATCTTTTGTTTAACCCGTGTTGAGTCTGGGACTAAGGTTGATTTCAGAATATTGCTTGCTTAAACTTTGTTTAAACGTATTTTCCGACCTATGGGTCTAGCAAGCGTGGAGCATTTTGCTCGGTTTTGACTTGGAGTTAGTCATGGGCCAATTGCCCGGTTTTAATGGCTCGATGTGGAGTCTAGTTGATGAGTTGTTTTTGTCGAACCGTTGGGCATTCTTTGCACATTGAGTGTTTACATGGTTGGGTGAGTTAGTCAATCCGGAATAGGCATGTTGTTGGTAGGCTGTTTGCTTTGGATCCCTAGTCACATTAGTCAGTCGTTGGTAATGGTCGGTTGGGTATCTCGGGGTGGGACCCCGGTATTCATGTGTTTTAACCTAGACTTTCCAGTAGGTACTAGGAGGATATAGTTGTCGGCACTTACCTGGGAGGTAGTTCCGGTGTGCTGGGTCTTGAGGCGTTACCTGGGAGGTAGACGTCAAGGTGTATCCTCGATACGGTGTGACTTGGCTTCGTAGAGCAAGTGTGGATGATGCGTCGACGGTGGAAGGTAGGTATTCCACGTGCGTTAGTGCTGTAGGCCGAATAGTATCGGTTAAGGGACTGATGCCCTTTGTTATTAAGGGAATAAATGCGCATCAACCATTTTGAGGTAGGTGGTATATTTAGGTGTCGACTTTTGGGCTTGAGGCCAAACACCTTTAGTATAATCGGAGAGTTGTAGCCGATTTTAAGATAATCATGGTGATGGTAGTAGTAACCCTGAAATGATCACTTGTGATGAATGGTTATGGTGGAATGATCTACGTGTGTGTTAGTTGATTTGGTTGTGGGGGATATCTATTTGTGTAGTGTCTAGGATAATACCACGCTTATGTTGTTATTGTAATCGGTGAGACCGATGTTCGGCGGGTGGCCGATGTTTGTTATGGTAATCGGTGGGACCGATGTTCGGCGGGTGGCCGATGTTTGTTATGGTAATCGGTGGGACCGATGTTCGGCGGGTGGCCGATGTTTGTTATTGTAATCGGTTGGACCGATGTTCGGCGGGTGGCCGATGTTTGTTATTGTAATCGGTTGGACCGATGTTCGGCAGGGGGTCGATGTTTTGTTAAATATAAGTTATTGAAAATCTTTGGAGTCTATTAGAATTCGTAGAAGTTAATCGTCAATTAATGATAGGAGGGATCGTAATCGAGTGTCCTGTGGAGTATACTGGTGAGCAGCTTTAGAGTGGTTAGAGCTTGAGATTTGACTCGGGATGTATGGAATATCTAAGGTTGGGGGACAACCGTAGTCGCTTGGCTGGGAATGATTTCAATTGTCGGGGTGTTCTGCCGATCATAATCCCAGTGTCTTAGAAAGAGTACGTTAGTAAGAATAGTATTCGAGAAGTTTAGTAGGGGTTTCAAGTGGACTTAGGAACCTGAGGTCGAGATGAGGGAGAACTATCCGGAGCTATTCGTAGGCAGAGACTTCGAGGGCGAAGTCTAATCCAAGTGGGGGAGAGTTGTAAAGCCCGTGTCCCGGTACGTTTATTAATTTTTTTTATTATTTAGATGTTCACCTTTATTTGTTTTGGTTAGTGATTTGGTGTCAAAAGGACCTTATTGCTAACTTGGTTGCACTTTGGGTAGTTAAGAGATGTCCTTAGAAGTCGAGGGACCTTTTCCGTCTTTTGGTGAAACTTAGGCATGGATTCGGCCCATGCAAAGTGAGGGCCGAGACCCTCCTTCTTAGTCTCGTTTCTCTTTTTTTTCCCTTGTGAACCAAGCAATACAATAACCCTAAGAGCTTTCTCCTTTCGTTGGTGTGGTACGGCCGTGGGTAAGAAGCGAGAGAGAGAGAGATAGTTAAGAGCCGAGAGAAGGTTAGAGAGAGAGAGAGAGCATCGGCGGCAAGAAGGAGAGGAATCGGGAGAGAGGTCGCCGGAGGTGAAAGACGCCGGAGAAGGAGGCGCCGCCGCTGCAGTCGCCGGAAAACCGCTGCCGCCACAGCTTTTCGTCGAGAGGTAAGCACCAAGATCTCGATTCTTTTCTTGTTTAGTTGCCGGCGAAGTAACCGCCGCCGCTGCCGCCGCACGCGGCCTTGGCTGCTGCAGGCGGTAGCCGCCGTGGACCACCTCGAGGGGTGGTGGCTTAGGATGGTCGTGGTGTGTGTGTAGTTGCGTGTATGGCGATAGAGTGAGAGGAGAAAAGGTGGTGCGAGAGGGTGGTGTGGGCGGTGTGTGTGTAATCATCGCCGGTGAGCCGCCGCCGGTCGCCACCGGCGACCACCACTGCCGGAGATGGCAGTGGGTGGCGCGTAGCCGTCACCAGACCTTAATCTCTATAGAGCCCTTAACCCGTGACTTAATCGATTAAGCCGAATCGTGCAAACCGTTTTTATAATTCGTGATTTTATGAAATTCTAAGTGTGCCGTCCAGTTTTCGTATGACCATAACTTTTCCGTCGTAACTCCGTTTGAGCCGAAACTGGCGCCCACGGTTCAAGCTCAGGGTCGAGCACGTTTTCCGTGTTTTAGCGAAAAACTGGTTCGGTCTCTAACTGGGCGAAAAGGTGGTCGCAAGTTCGGTGATTCGTCATTTTATGTGTAAAACTCTAGAATCTGCCACTGTTTTGTGTAGACCATAACTTTCTGCTCGTAACTCGTTTTGAGGTGAAACTGGTGCCCAAAGTTCCCAAATAGAATCGGGAAGGTTTTTCGTGTTTTGCCGAAAGTCTGATTAAGCCCGTAGCTAGGCTGTTTTTGGCTGTTTGTGCAGGCTGGACCGAAAACTGGCAGTTCTGGTAACCGTTCGTATTTAATTCCTAATAAATTGTAGAAAAATCGTTAGGAGGCGTATAATATGTCCTTGGAACCCTAACTCAGAGTACTTTCTGGTCATGAAATAATATTGGGAATTTTCTTGGTTTAAAGGGGTCGAAACAGGTCCCGAACAGACCTGTTTAGTGAGAACGGAAAATAGTTTTAGTGACGGTTTAAGCGTGTGTCGTGTCATAGGGTCCGGGTCTTGTATTGACACGTTTTAACATGCATTTAGGTGCTGGGAAGTGACCGTAATTGTGAAGCTTGAATTGTGTTATTAAGCTGGGCGCGCATTCGAGGTGAGTTCTCTCACTGTGTAGTTAGGGGTTGTATGCATGTCATAATAGTTTGTATGTACTACTGTCTTTGTGGTGTGAACTAGTTGTTTGTGGTGTGTAATATTTGATTGGTTTGAATGCTTGGTATAAATGTGTTGGTTACATTACAATTCGGTGGGACCGAGGCCTCGATGGTACTGAGGTGTTGGTTACATTACAATTCGGTGGGACCGAGGCCTCGATGGTACTGAGGTGTTGGTTACATTACAATTCGGTGGGACCGAGGCCTCGATGGTACTGAGGTGTTGGATACATTACAATTCGGTGGGACCGAGGCCTCGATGGTACTGAGGTGTTGGATACATTACAATTCGGTGGGACCGAGGCCTCGATGGTACTGAGGTGTTGGATACATAATTACTTGTAGGCGTTTACTCGTTTTATGTAACTGTGATGTTGTTGCTTATGTGCGGATAGGGGTGATGTGTATATGATTCCTATCTGCGCATGTGTTGGAATTCACTAAGCTTCGTGCTTACCCTTTCCCAATAAACTATGGTTTCAGGTCCGAGCGGCTTCAAGGCGTGACGAGTACACACTGGCGCGCGAGGAGAGCTGGTCGCTTTATGATTTTGATAATTAAACGTTTATTCCGCTGGTTTTATTTTATAAAGATATTAATTATGTGTTTGCAAACGAAACGTTGGGATCATTTAATGAGTTGTTATCAATGAATTGTTAATTTAAAAATTTAAATTTGCTTGTAATTTTCGGGACGTTACAGAATGAAAGTTTCTCCAGGTGGTAGGGAGGTGTCAAGCGCTGAGAGATCAGCATCAGAGCCAAGAACTTCAGCACGAGAGAAACCAATACCTGTTTCATTCCGTATAGGAGGACCTGAGTTTGAGACTTTCTTTTCCTTTGCAGAGACTCTTCTTTTTTGAGGAGGAAGAAGAGTAGAGGGAGGAATATCCACAGCAGAAGAAACCAGGTCGATCTGTTTGTTTAAGATCTTCTTGACATGGCTTTTGAACTTTGAGCGCCATCCCTGAATGGCTAAGTTCACTTCTAACCATTCAGAGAGACCAAACTTTTCTAAGGTAGCAGCATAGAAGGTTTACTTGGTTTTGTCTTCTCTGTAGACATCAACTTCAACAACAGGAACGTTTGCGTACAGTCTTCCTCTGATGTTTACTTTGATGATTTTGGATGGTCGAGATCGATAGTTCAGCATTTCTTTACACCATTCCAAAGTCGTATCAGAGACCTTGGTCTTTTCTTTAACGATACTTTGAGCATCATCCCATAGCTGACGTTGAACGTCAATGGGAGCTCTTTTCAGCTTGGGGTCTTTTACTGATCGTTGAGTAAGCTGGATGGCGTATTCTCTGTCTTTTTCTTCAGCTTCCCTTCTTTCAGCGGTTAGGCGTTCAGCTCTGAGGTGTTGTTCCTTGTATACCTTTTGGGAAATTTTGAACTTTGGAGGAACGGAAGGAAGTTGATCACGCTTCAGAATGATTCGTTGATCTTCGAGTCTCTTGATCATTTCATCTCTCTTTTCTTGATCCTCTTCACTTAGCTTTTGAGGAGCCAAGGAAGGTCTGTTTTTGTGAGAGAGCATCTGTTCTTCAGGTTCATCAGTCTCAGAGATCAAATCTAAGACCGGGATTATTTCTTCAGCGTTGGGAGCTGGGATTATTGCTGGTGAAGTCGCAGCTGTAGGAACTTCTTCAGTATCCTCAAACAGGGGAGAGGACTAGCTGAAACACAGCGATCGTACGAGTAAGAACTTGGGAAGAACAGAGATAGAAAAAGAATGGGATAAAGTGTATGGAGGATTTAGTGTGTAGAACTGATAATGTGTATAGAGGAGGGATGTAGTGTAAGATTAGTGTACCTGACAAACCGGATTTTTAAGCAAGATCGTCAGATTTTCATCATCTTCAGCGACACTTTTTCCTTTGCCCTTGTCAGCTTCAGATGCTGATGGCTTTGTCATTGTCCGTTCCCCTGTAGGTTCATTTATCTGAATCCCTTTAAGAGATTTAGTTCTCTGAGCAGGCTTGACGATAAAAGAGTCATCATCATCATCATCATTCTTTGGAGAAGAGGATGGTTCATCATCAGACAAGTCGATGGCTTCTTCATCTTCAGCTTCTTCTTCGAGTTGCTCCCCCTCAGATACAGAGGTAAGCTTCTCGGTTCCCTCAGGGTGTTCATCTCCCTGAAGTCCAGCGGCTGCTGCTTCTTCAATTGTCTTCTCACCTTCTTCAGTAAAGGTGAGGTCTTCAGTCTTCTCTCCCCTGATAGATTCATCATGGGAAAGGTCTTCAGTGCTCTTCTCCCCCTCTTTTTCATGACGAGTAGGGGAGGAATGTGATGACTCAGCAGCTGTTGATGGTTCCCTGTCTTCTTGGCCAAGGATCCCCACACAAATTTCAATCGCTGATAATCTGTTTTCTAGACCAGAAATACCAGGATTGATCTTCACGAGTTCAGCACGATCCGCCAGAGTAAAAGATGAAGGTTCATGGGCAGAGGCAGGGGCGATCGTGTTAGTCAGGATCTGCTGCAACAATGTCTGAATATAAGTGATGTCATTCTTCATCGTATTGACATCGGTCTTCACAGAACTCATGTCAGTCTTTACTGAACTGACATCAGTCTTTACAGCAGACATATCACCTTCGAGTTTGCCAACCGATGTCTTCAGCGTTGTGACTTCGCTGGACATGGTGTCAACTGATTTTTTGATGTCGAGGTAGTGTGTGTAGATGTCAGAGAGAACTTTGGCAAAGTCGGTGAGTGATTTATCAACCTTCTCCAAGTCAACTTTGGAGGCATTATTTTCCACCACGGTTGTCAGCTTTGTAAGATTCTCTCCAGCGTTTGTTACAGCTGAAGAGTTGTTGGAAAGAGTAGTTGTGAGACCTGTCAGCTTCGTCTCTATAATCTTCAAAGAGGTGTTGATGTCTCCCAAATTACGACCTGTAACATATAAGAACTTGTGAACAGAGGAAAGCTCAGAAGTTTGTGGTTCAGTTACAGTATATAGGGGTTGGTGTATACCTGCAGGAGGATTGGTGAATTCATCAAAATCTCGGTGTCCTGAGAAAAGTTCCATGTCGTCAGCTAACGTGCGTGGACGCATGGTCATCTCTGCAGGTCCTACGCCCATCATTCTCTGAGTGTCAGCATTAGTTTATAGAGGAATGACAGGTGCTTCAGTGATAACTGGAGTAGAGTCCAATTGAATAGAGGGAGAAGCGACGGTTAAGAATGGAGGTTGGGTGCGGAGTTCAGCGTTGGATTCGCTGAGAATCGCTTCGTCAGTCTTTTGAGAGACTGAAGGAGGTTGGGTAGATTCCAAGTTTGTAACTTCAGCGTTTGGAGACGCTGAAGTTGGGATAGAGTGCGTGGCTTGTTCAGCTGTGGCAGAGCGTACCACTGAACTTTCCTTCAGCCCAACAAGAGGAGCTGAGGAGTCTTCAGCAATAGATTGCTGGGGTTGCTCCTTGGTTTTCTTAGTTCTTTTGGAACTAAGTTGGGTGGAGGAGTGTTTCCTTTTTAGAGAAGGAATGGAGGTTGCAGCTGGAGTATCAGCGGTGGGTTTGTCCGCTGAAGGAGCTGCAGAAGTAGAAGAAGTAGGGTTTAGAAGAGTTAAAAGAGTAGAAAGACGTACCTCATTTGCCACTGGCTTGAAGTTGAGAACCTTAGGGCCGACCTGAGAGAGTTTCAGGTCACCCTCTGTTGGGTAGCTATCTTTCAGGCCTTTTTGGAATACGGCCCTGATGAACCGAGGATAGGGAACCCATGGAGATCTGTCAGCGATGGAGTCCACTCTGAGTACCAGGTCATCATAGATAATTGATGCCCAGTCTATATGTAGACCTTTCAGCAATGCATATCCCATTGCTTGCTGAGGCTGAGCGGCTTGGTCAGAGGAGCCGGTCTTGGCAGTCATGCAGCTGATTAAATGAGCGAAGATGAAATTCATCTCGCTGGGCATTTTAGACTTATTGATAAGGGTCAGCTTCTTCTCGGGCTTCATGTCCCTTCCAGTTTCCCATACATAGCCCATTGCATCGAAGAATGCAATGATGGCTTCCCTATCTGCGTTTTTCTTGGGGTCAGGGAGAGGAACAAAAGGTTTTTCTTTGGTGTCCAAGGGAAGATTCAGGGCTTTGCGAATAATGGCAGGGGTGATCTTCATAGTGCCATAGTCAGTATCGCAGAGGATGCAGTCAATTGTTTTTGAGGGGTCTTTGGCTGATGGTAGCTGAGAGTGTCTGGCAGAGTACCAGAATTGGGATAGCAGTAGCTGATGTGCAGGAGGTGTTATGGTCAGGGCTGTGGAGATGGAACAGTTCTTCAGGAAGTTCACAGCATCATCTAGATGTGTGACTTGCTTTCGAGGAGGAAACTCGAGAAGCGCATAGAGGTTATTTACCTTGGTCCAATCCAGTTTGTCAAGAGAGAACTTGACCTGAGGAGCCTTGAGGATTTCCACTTCCTCAGCAGTATTATCAGCAGCAGTGTTCTCAGCGATGGTGTTCTTGGAAATGTCAGAAGATGCCATTTTCTGTATTATCAGTTCAACCAAAGATTAACAAATAAGAATAATCTTAATGTGGAAAGATTTTCCAATAAGATGGTTCGAATTTTGTCCATTTCATTCAGACAAAATGTCTTAATGAAGATTAGGGTTTTTCTTGTTTTCCAGTTTCCTTTGAAGATTGGGATTCTGGAAAAACGTATGAAGAACAAGTTTAAGATTTTGCGTTTTAAACTTGAAGAACAACCATGAAAGGTTGTGTTCATAAAACCATGAAAGAAATGATTTCATTTTTAAAAAGGTTCTTTTGTTTGATCTTGTGAAAACAAAGAGAAGTTCATTAACAAGTTTGAAGAAACATGTAAAATAAAAGAATTATTAACTTGGTTCGTTGAGGAAGATGAAGTTCTTAAGTTCTTGAAAAACTTGAGAGCACAAATGCAACAGTAAATTCTTTTTCTTGCTTGGAGAAGAAGTTCGCGTAAAAGAAAAATATAAACCCAGAATGAGTTTATATAGAGATTAGAGAGAGAGAGAAAATCTTGAGCGGGAAAAGATTTTCATCATGACACGGACACGTGTTTGCATTTGATTGGAAGGTAAACGAAACGTGCAAACGTGTGTCAGAAAGAAGAACGTGCCAGGGCTTATCCGTTGCAATGACGTCACAACTGTCCTTTCATATTCTTGGATGTCTCTGAGGTTTTGAAAGCTCAGGGACACTTTTGAAAACATGAAGCACTGAATAGAAATATCAGTGTTGGTTTTTAGAAATTTCAAAGTATCGCTGATAAGGAAGAGATATTCAGCGATGTAATTTATTTTGAAATCTTGCATTTTCATGCGATTTGTCAGAGAGAGAAAACATACCTTGATATCAGCGAATCAAGTTTATTCAGAGAGAAGATGATAGAATGGGTTATACAAGTTGGTTTTATCCTGTCGCTGATCAAATGTGAACCGCTGAAGATTTTATTCTTCAAAGTTCAGCATTCCAAGCTCGCTGATGAGAAAGTTGAACCTTGTCTCATCAAGAGGTTTGGTGAACAGATCAGCTAACTGATAATCAGTTGGGATAAAGTGAAGTTCTATATCACCATTCATCACATGATCTCTGATAAAGTGATACCTGATTTCGATGTGTTTTGTTTTTGAGTGTAGCACTGGATTATTTGCTATAGCGATGGCACTTGTGCTGTCGCAATAGATTGGAATATTTGAGAGCTGAAGGTCATAGTCCAGTAGTTTATTTCTCATCCACAAGACCTGAGAACAACAGCTTCCAGCGGCTACATACTCAGCTTCAGCTGTGGAGGTGGACACTGAGTTTTGCTTTTTGCTTGTCCAACTCACCCGCTTTCCACCCAGGAGCTGACATCCTCCTGTGGTGCTTTTCCTATCCAATTTGCAACCTGTAAAATCACTATCTGAATAGGCGATTAGATCGAATCCCGAGTCTTTGGGATACCAAAGACCTAGATTCGCAGTACCCTTAAGGTATCTAAAAATTCGCTTTACAGCGGTCATATGAGATATATTGGGTTCAGCTTGATATCGTGCAAACAAACATGTTGCGTACATAATATCGGGTCGGCTAGCTGTAAGATACAAGAGAGAGCCGATCATCCCACGGTAGGCTAGCGTACATAATATCGGGTCGGCCTGCAATGTCATACCACTAAAAGCATGGGAAAGATCAGTAGGTTGTAGGTCCGGCGAAGTGTCAACGTTGGTGAAGAAGGACTGTTGAGAGCGAGGTGAAGGACCAAGCAGCTCTGCATCGGAAGTGCGGGGGGTGTACGGGAGGGACGTAGTGGGGTAGGGACATGGCTGCATCGCCCATGGGGTGCCCCAGTACGGTTGTTGATGAGTCCACTGCACGGGAGGGGCTGCTGCCCAAGGAACCATGTTGGTAACCGGGTGAGCCGTGTGCTGCTGTTCACAATTCTGTTGTGGACGGACCTGTTGGTTGCCCCCTCGAGAATGCTGCTGGTTGGTGTCGCGGTTATTGTTGGCACCGGTCCTGTTCCGATTGGTCCGCCCTTTGCCACGATTATTGACCCATGAAGAGTAAGATGTATTGTAGGAGGGAGGGGGCTCGCGCGAGGGCGAAGATTGAACCACCATGGTTGTGTTCTCACTGGACCGAGCACGACGGGACTTCTCCCGTAGGAGCATGCTTCGGGCAGTATCAAAGGAAGGCAGGGGTGTGGAGTGACTGATGATGTCGCCTACAATATCAAATTCATGAATCAAACCATTGATTAATTGCAACACTAACCGCTGATCGCTGATATTTTGATCATCATCTGATAGCTGATCAGAGAGCATCTTCAATTGTTGACAATAAGAAGTGACGTTGGGAAAATTCTCCATGGTCGTGTGGTTAAACTGGTGCTCTAGATCAGCAGCACGGGCAGTCTTATTGTCATGGAAGATGTTCTTGATGCGAAGCCACGCATCATGTGTCGTGGCACCCGGTTTGAGAATCGTTAGGAGCAAGTCTTGTGTGATCGTGCCATAGATCCAAGACAAGACAATGGCATCAGTTTGCTCCCATTTTGCCTTGGTGAGATTAGGATCTCGGGTGGTGTAATACCCCAGATAAGTTCGTTAGTTAGATTTCAATTTCGTTAGAATTAGTTAACTATAATATGGGAGGTTTAGGGTGATTTTTAATTAATTTATAAGTTAAAGGTGATTGGTCATTAGAAATTAGTTTAGGGACTAGAATGGTAAAATTGGTTGATAATATCTCTTAAACCTCTAGATATTATCACAAAGCAGAAAACTCAGTTTTAAAGTGTGTGGGTGTTTTGAGAGCAAAAGAGGAAAATAATAAAAGAAGGGTAAGGCTTCAAATTTGATCCATTGGAAGTGTTTGAGGATGTTTTCTTTACATATTATGTGTATAATTGATAGCTGAATGTTTCTATCGGAGTAGAATAGTTAGAATTACATCTGGTAATGAATCAGCGGATTTCTAGGTAGAAATAGGGCAAACCGACAGTAGTTTCCGGATTGATTGAAGGTTTCCGGGTATTTTTGTTGGTGGTGTCCGGGTAAAGTTCTAAAGGTGTCCGGACGGTGTTTTATCCGGGTAAGTTCTCTTATCTTGATTGTTCGGATGAAGTATGATACCGGATAGTGTCCGGATTACTTAGGTTTCCGGATGGTGTCCGGATTACTAATACTGTCCAGAAACGGCATGCTGTCCGGATTATTGGTGTTGTCCGGAAAACTCTGTTGTGTCCGGATACTTTTGCTGTTTGGCCAATATTGAGAGTTTTGATGCTGTCGAGTATCCAATAACCTGTATTTTGTTAACCATTAGATAGGGAATGAATGAGGACTGACTATTCTATGGTCTTGACTTGAGTACGGGTTTGGGGGCAACATTTGAGGATTTGAGTTCTTTAGAGTTGTTAGCCTTAGTAAGACTTATGTGTTTTATGTGGTAAAGAGATATCTGTATCTAATTGTTACAGATCCTGTGAATTCTGGGTAAAGGACTGAAACTGTTTAGAAGGCATGGAAACGTGTTGATAAGCAATCATGTGAGTTTTACTTTAAAAGTATTTTTAACTGGAATACATATACGTATGGTTTGGGAATGTGATAATTGGTGATTATGTGTATATATGCGATATATGTGAAATATAATATATTGAGGTATTATATTTACATGAGTATTATGATGTGTCATAATACGTTGGCCGGGCTTAGGACCGGTGTGTTTGGCTATAGAATCTGTATAGCGTTGTTTGGCTGTAGATGTTGTACAGCGTTGTAAATTATTAGTTGGCTTGCAACCAACTAATATGGCCAGGAGGAATGAGAAGGGAAGGTACACGATGTGTGAGTTCAAATTGATATATTTGATTGTGCTGTGTGATTTACATAAATAGGGTTTATATAAATGATTTCAAACTAACAGGGATTTATCTCACTTAGACCATTAGGTCTAACCCTCATTTTGTTTTAAAATATGTATTCCAGGTGGAGGATCGGGTAAGAGCAAGTAATTAGAGTAATCGAGGGATGGCTTTTGTGAAGGAATATATGATGAAGATTTTGGCATGTTTAGTAGTTGTATTAAAATGATTAAATGTTGTGTATGTATTTAGTATGAAGTTTGTAGTAGAATGGCTTCTTCTGATTGTAAAAGACTATGGGACCGTACTTGTAATATGATGTTTCGTTTGTTATATCAATGTTATGTTACATTATGTGATTTGTTGTGTATATGGGATTTGGGTTGTTACAGGTGGTGCCATCGATGTGATCGAGGACACAATGGGCACGGGCAACAATTTGAAAGAGCTCGGCCCATGAATGATATTGCACTTTTGTCGGATCAAGAGTGAGAGGAATTAAATTCCTAATGTTGCTTACGGTTTGTGCGGGATGTAAAGACGAGGATGGCGACGGTGCTTCCTTGTCTTCATCCATAAGCAATACACGAGAGTAGATGTAGCAATAGCAACGGAAGGGTTAAAGGAGAGATAGAGAGAAGAGCAGCGGCGAAAGGCAGACTGCAGCGATGACAAGTCTGGTGGAGCTGTTGGCTGGTGGGAAACAAATATAGGTCAAGAACGTGAAGCTCTTGATACCATGTTAGAGTATAATTGAATCCCCTTCCAGAGGGTTTGAGAGGAATTCTCATTATATAACCAAGAGATACAAAGTATCTTACAGAATAAGGAAATAATCACAGAGATACCAAATATACATAAACTAGGAAACTTCACCAAATAAAATATTTACAGAATATTTACTATCAGATTGTTCAACATAGATATCGTCCATCAATATTGCAATCAAGTGTTGCACACTTTATTCCACAAACGTTAAGACAATTTGTACGGTCTTAACTACTTGGTTTAAGAAGCATAACTTTGAAGACATTAAAGTTAAAATTTTCAAAGAATATCATTGGATAGGGTCGTAACTACTTGGTTTAAGAAGCATAACTTTGAAGACATTTAAGTTAATCTTTTTTGAAGAATATCATCGGGACTAGAAATTGAATAGTTGCATGGAGTTTCTTATTGACAATTGGATGAAAGGATGGTGCGTATCTCATTTTAAATAGTTAAAACGATTAGCATTAACGTAAGCAAAGGAAGACTTTAAAGGAGAAAGACAAAACATGATAAGCAACATCGAGGACAATATGGTTCTTCTTTTGAATGACATCAGTAAAGGGCATTGTAAACATGACAATAACTATAAGTTCTTTTATGCACAATCAAAATTGGATTTTAAATTAAACGAAGTCGATGATCAAGCTGCGTTTTCACCCCTTTCACTTGAAAAGCTCAAGTTTGAGATCACGAAAATCTTGGAATCGAGAAGGGGTAATCCGATTTTGATCGCTTCTTTGCCTATGATCTATTATGAAAGATAAGGAAGGACCCCTCAAGCAGAAGGGTACCTAACTGAGAGTCAAAGGCATTGAAAGTCAGTTATAGTTTGACTAAGCTTCTTGCTCGATTGAAAAACAACATTCGGCAATGATGAAAAAAGTGACCAATCAAATAACCGAATCTAAATTACTCATCTAAACAAAATCTCATCTTATTCCTAACAAGCATAAGCAAAATCGTCCTCTACTGCATATTGTGGAGAAACAATCCATAGACAAAAACATAAATAAACCATAATAAAAAACATGCTCTGCTACATTGCATATGAACAAACATTTTTTAGAATTCACATCCTCTACTGCATTCCATATGAACTAGAACTCCCAACATCCTCTAGTGCATTCCTTAGTTGCATTCCATATGATTTATTCCAATGTTCACATTGTATGGCTTGATTAAATATGAAGAAAGATATATTCAACAAATGGACACCCATGGTTTAAAAAGATGCTTTCTATGTTGGAAGTGACAGAGACGGGCAAGCCAAAAGAACTACAAATTTTCCAGAAATCGACTTAGAACCTAGATGAATCGATTACTTAATCCAGATGACTAGGGCAGATGATTTTGCTTATAAATCGATAAGGTGCAAATCACTTAGAAATTGATGGTTTATGTACGTGTTTAAACTTCAAATCCAGATGAATCAACGAGAAAACTTAAAACCCATTAGTAGCAACCCTTTAACAAATTCTTTTAAGCAATTTATGGAACAGGTGGTTTACGAACTTGAAGTAAAAATTTAATAAAAAGAACACCCAATTGAATCCAAGTCAAAAGTGAAAGATAAGTAGATGATGGTTCTCAGTTTTCAGATTGATGCCAATCTAGATCATGATTGTGATCAAGAGAACCCAAATAAAAAATGATGAAGTGATGATAGACAGATTGAAAATGGTAACTCCATGAGTAGCAGAATAGTGCAGCGAAGAACATACAGTTTTTATGTGATTGCAAGAGACGAGATTGAGTGAGATGAGGGTAACTGTGGAAATCTGGCATCTCTGAATGATGCGTTTGAGCCTTTGAGGTTGAACGATACAGAGATATTTTGAATGATACAGAGGTAGTTCAAAATTTTCCAAACATGTTTAACATCTGAGCGATTCAAGTTTAGTGTATTAATAGCATAATTCAGATGTAAACAAACAAGACATGACTCATAGCACAAAACATTTCATAAAACAGAATAATGTCAAAATGGCCCTAATTTCAACAAGTCAGAACTAAATACATCTTAAAAGTTTATTGCGGATAAACAACTCTACATTTGTGACTTATAAAATAACTATGTCTGGAAAGTATAAACAACGAACTAATAATCTTGACTCTATCTTCTAGCCTCCGACTCACATATTGCATTTACCCTTGCTAGAGCTCTCGCTAAAATGCTTACCTGAAAGATTTCCAGTTTTATAAAAAAGAACAAGGGTTAGACCGGAGGTCTAATGAGTTCCCTCAAGTAACAGCAACATATCATTACCATCCAAAACGAGTTAAAAAAGGGTTTAGAGGCAGTTAACACATTTAAACTTTCATGCACACACTTAACACGTGTAGATGGCACACACTTAAAGTCACACACACATGTGACAACGTATTCGGACTCACACACGTCCTTAGATAAATGACATGAAACGAATTTATGCATTTCAGTTGGGTCACACATCCCAACACAAGCTATCTCATGCCCCACCCCAATGAATGCACACTTTGAATATCAATTCATCACTAAGACATGCAAATATATTTTACGTGTCTAAAAATCAATCATGCATACATGATCATTTATAAGAATTTAAGAGTAGGAAAAACTCACCTGAGTCCAAGCCTAAAACACATACCTTCGCTCTGGATTTCCAAACCGAACACCAAACGATAGTATTAATAATCCAGTTATACACACTAAGGCTTACTAATAACTCCCCTATGTGTTAGACTAAGCAGAAAGCCCAAACTAGCCCTCGAACCAAAACCGACAAACCACCAAACAGTAACTTGCATGGTGTGGCTCGCGGCCTCAAGCCGCAAAGCTACCCGTACAAGTCGCTGTTTCCGACACACAGTTCATGCACGAGAGTTTTAGCCAAGCCCCAAAACCATTCATGTCAACCTCTTCCAAATCGATTTTATGCTTCTAAAATGAGGGAACCAATGTCCTAAACCATTTTAACCAATAACTAAACATCAAACATTCACTTAATGCATTGAAATCAATCCATTGATGAAACTTTATCTACTAAAACTTAGAAATGGAAAAATCGTGAAGAATTCACCAACAATGGTGGTTTTGCTCAACTTGACAATTGGAAACCTTTGAAATTCGACCAAACACTAAACCATTGATGCTCAAATGCCAAGAATAATGAAAAAGAAGAAATCTACACCAAAACCCCAAATCCTAAGTTAAACCCAACTCAAGTTACCAACTATGGAAGGAAATAGCATAGAGAAGAAGATTCTTACCAAGGATGATGGTCTCCTTTTGCTATTCCTTCAATTTGCTCCTCTTCTTCCTCCCTTGTTCCTCCCTTATTCTTTCACGGTCACACACACACACACGGACACACAGAAATATACACACTTAATTTCAACTGATTTTCATATGAGAGAAATTAGGTCTCTTGCCTATTGAGGCTTACACTTAGGCCCCTGCAGATGGTGTTACTAACCACTTCACCCTCCAACTTAAATTAGAAATTCAAAAATGGAACTGGGTTGTTACAACTTACCGCCTTAAAAGAATTATGTCCCCAGAATTCCTATAAGCGAAAAGATGAGGGTTCTCCGCCTTCATTTCCGCTTTGGTTTCCCAAGTCGCATCCTGCCCTTTATGAAACTTCCATTGCACTTTCACTAACATGATTTATTTGTTTCTCAACTTCCTGTCCTTTCGATTCACAATTTCTTCTAGCTCCTCGACATAGTTCAAATTCTCGTCCACTCTCACATCAACCAATGGTATGGCCATACTAGCGTCGGCCTAACACTTTCTTAGATTGGACATGAAAAGTTTTGTGGATACCCCTAAGTTCCTCACGTAGATCCATCTTGTATGCCACCTATCCCACTCGCTCTATGATGATAAACAGTCCCATATACCTAGGTCTCAGCTTTCCTTTCTTCCCAAAACGTGTCAGACCCTTTCATGGTGAGACCTTTAACATCACTTGTCTCCTATATGGAATTCGATCAGCTTTCTTCGCTTGTTCGCATACATCTTCTGACGATCTTATGAAACCTTTATTTTATCACAAATTTGGTTGATCTTATAGGTGGTCATTTGCACAATCTCCAACCCGCCAATTTTGTCTCCCTCACTTCGATCCAACACAAGGGAGTTCTACAATTACGACCATACAACGCTTCAAAAGGTGTCGCTTGAATTCTAGAATGAAAACTATTGTTGTAAGAAAATTCTATCAATGGTAAATGGGCTTCCTAAGAGACCTTAAAGTGGATCGCACAAGCTCTAAGCATATCCTCCAAGGTCTGGATAGTTCTCTCACTCTAGCCATCCATCTGATGATGATTGGTCGTACTCAAATTGAGTTGCGAACCTATTTCTCTTTGAAGACTTCTCCAAAATGAAGAAGTAAAGTGACTATCACGATCGTATACTACAGACAATGGCATTTCATTCCTTGACACAATTTCATCAATATACAATCTCACTAGTTTTTAAAAAAATATGTATCCTTAATCGGTAAGAAGTGAGCCGACTTGGTGAGAAGATCGACAATCACCCAAATGGCGTCAAAACCCTTCGGTGTTCGTGGCAACTTCGGGTCCAAGTCCATAGTGATATCATCGCACTTCTACACCGATATATCCAGAGGTTGAAGATTCGCATATGGTCTTTGATGCTCCACCTTGACTTACAACAAAATGACATATGTCCTTCTTCATCGTGGGTAGCCAATAATATTTTCTTAGATTTTCGTACCTTTTATTGGTTCCCGGATGAACAAAATAACGGGACTTGTGCGCTTCTTCTAACACACTCTTGCACAAATCCCCTAGCTTAGGAACCCACACTCGGTTCCCCAAACATCTTAATCCGCCACCATTACACTCTAACGATGCCTCCACCCCAACAATCCTCTCACTTTTCTAATTCTCTTCCAATATTGCTTTTCCTTGGAACTTTTTAATTTCCTCAAAAAGATTGGATGACGCCTCGGCTCGAAAGGCCACTACTTTTGTCAATTCTTCCCTTTCCTTTAGGATTAGGGCGTCGGCCACCTCACTATCCTTCTCTGGATGGTAAGAATTTCACACTCGTAGTCGCTCAACAATTTCGTCGATCTCATATTCAACTTTTCTGATGGAATAGGTGCTTGAGACTCTTATGGTTGGTGAAATTTGGCACTTAACCGCATATAGGTAGTGTCTCCATATCTTTAACGTAAAAACCATCGCTGCCAATTCCATATCATGAGCAGGATAGTTTCTCTCACGCTCTTTAAATTGGTGGGATGCATAGGCAACCACCTTCCCGTTTTGCATGAGCACACACCCTAGCCCCAATTTGGATGCATCACTATAGATCACAAACCATTTTGACCCATCGAGCAAGGATAGAATCAACGTGTTACTCAGCTTCTCTTTCTAAGTACCAAAAGCAGTCTCTTGCATCTCTATCCACTAAAACTTGACATTCTTCTTGGTCAGAGCGGTCAAATGTTTAGGGGTTCAAGAGAAGTCTTGGATAAAATTTCAGTAGTATCCCGTTAGGTCGAGGAAGCTTATCACCTCTGACAGAGACCACCTTGGTATTTTCCACCCTCTAAAGGCTTCAATCTTGGTCGGATTCACTTTAATGCCTTACTCAGATACCACATATCCTAAGAAATGGACCTCGCACAACCAAAACTCGCATTTCGAGAACTTAGAATACAACTTCTCGCACTTCAATAACTCCAACACTAAACGAAGGTGCTCTTCATGCTCGTTTTGTGATTGAGATATCGCCTTTGAAGACGATCACACACTTATCTATAAGCGAGTTGCACACACGATTCGTTAAGTCCATGAATACCGCCGGAGCATTGGTCAGCCCAAAAGGCATGATAAGGAATTCATAATGCCCATACCTCCTGCAAAAGTCGTCTTGGGTATATCTTCTTCTCTCACCTTTAGTTGATGATAACCGGACCGTAGATCTATCCTTGAGAAAATTTTTCCCTACAATTGATCGAACAAATCGTTGTTCCTTGGAAGCGAATATTTCTTTTTGGTTGTCACCTTGTTGAGCTCATGATAGTCTATACACATACGCATCGACCCGTCCTTTTCTTATCGAAACGTACCGGCGCTCCCTACGGCGATGAACTAGGGTGGATAAAACCTTTATCAAGTAACTCTTGCAATTTCGTCATAAATTCCTTCATTTCTGCCGGTGCTAAACGATATGGTGTGCGTGCTATTGCCGCGGCTCTGGGCACCAAGTTTATTCTAAACACAACTTGTCGGTCCGGGGGTAAGCTCATCATAAAGGTCCGCATACTCACTCACTATCGGAACATCTTCCACTCCTTGGTTTTTCTTATTAACATCAATCACATAAGCTAGAAACCCATGGCATGCCTACCCTAAACATTGTCTTGCTTTCATCATATAGATTAAGCAAGACTTCCGAGCACGTCTATCACCATAGATTACCGCCTTTTTCTTATTGGGTAAGGTGATTCATATCATCTTCATGTTGCATACTATGTTGGCCTCATTGCTAGCCAACCAATCCATACCGACAATCTCACGAAACTCCCCCATTCCCATCAGGTGCAACCACAAAACAAAGGTATGACCATCTACATCGATCTCACATCTCTTATAAACTTATCCTACCATGACTCGACTATCAACCGCAACCTCTACCTTAAACCCATAGTCAAGACGCTTGGGTTTCACATGAAAGTTACGCACAAAGGCCAGTGATACAAATGTACGGTTTGCACCCGAATTATATAACACCTTAGCACTAGCATAATTAATAAGACAAGTACCTATAACAACATCCAAAGTCTCCACCTCCTAATTCGCCATCATATGAAACACCCTTACCTTCGCCCGGGTCGGCGCCACCTTCTTCTCTCCGCTCCTCCCACCTGTCCTCCGTCATAGCTCCCTACAAAACCCCTCTTCAGTTGTGGACAATCCGGCTTCACGTGATCTGGGGAACCATAATGATAACAAGCCCTCTGATTGGGTCAATCTCGAGCCATGTTCCTCGATTTCCCACACTTGAAGCGTCCACAAGGATTAAACGAGCAATATCTCCTATGCACACGGTTGCATTTCCCACAAGGTATTTCACCAAACCTTGGCCCCACTCGCAACTCGGGTCTAAATACTTTGGATCTCGTCGTATCCGCTCTAGGTCCCTCCCACTTCTCTTATCCCCACTTCACTCAGTCATATGTCGGTTCTTCTCCTTTTCGGTAAAATCCGATGCATCAACAGCCGCTTGGAATGTCATAGGGTTCCTTGTTGAGACTAACTTCCATACACCTTCTTTCAATCCCTAAATGAACCATTCGATTCGGCGCTCCTCGGTTGGTACATGCAATTCATCAAATCGTGCTTTCACTATGAATTTCGATGTGCCTCTTCCACCGACATCCCACCTTTCTCTAACTTGTAAAACTACTCCTCTAGCTTCTTGACCGCCACAATCGGGCAAAACTAAGCCCCAAATCTTGTAGTGAAGGACTCCTAAGTAGTGTTCTTGCAACTTTCGGCCCCTTTCCTCCTGTCTTAGTATCCCACCAGTAGATAGCGTCTGACTTTAACATCGACATTGCAAACAACACGTTATCTTCTTTGGCATACTTACTTATATCGAATGCCAAATTCATCTATATAACCCATCTCAATGCTAGAACTAGGTTACACTCTCCACTAAATGAAGGAGGCTTGCATAACGAAAACATCTTGATGTTGCACCCTTTAACCGGTTTAGGATCCTTCAGTGGTATTGGAGTTAGTTGGGAGTAACCACCCACATCGGTCATAGGTAGGCTAGATGCCTCAGTGCCCGTTTCAATCCACTATTCACTTGACAATCAAACACGGACTTCGTTTGATGGTTCAATAGGGCTTGCAATGTTTCTTGTAGTTTTGTCCATCTCGGTTGCAAAAGTCTCTTAGGTTACAAAGGCTTGGGTGCAGCCTCTACCATGACCCGGAGCTTGGCTCCAACCCTTCACAGTTGTCGAGTTATATTGATAAGACACTTCATGCACAATCGGTATTTCCACACTCCTCACTCAACGAGGAACGTAAGTCTTTGCCCATCCTTGGACCCAATATTAGCTTCATCAACTTGAGTGACGAATCTCCGAGGTACTCTTCCACGGCCTCTTCCATGGTTACGAACGGCCACTTGCCTCGGGGGATTCACCGGTCCGTCCACAAGGACCTCGTTAGCCGGGGTCGTCTCATTGACGGGCACCGACCTACTTCTCAGTGATCGTTCAGACATACCGCTTACTGAAATAACACATAATCGTAAAGGTTAATTATGTTTTCCCTCAATTATCTCTGAAGTGTAAAACTATTGAAAACATTCTAAGTGAAACCAGAGGCAACTCTGAATGAAGATCAGAGGTAGCTCTTAAGTATTGAACCAGAGATTGCTCTAGAGAATGCTCCAATTCAGATGATGCCTAAACAGAAGATGATCAAGTCAGTTAGAGCTCGAAGGCCCCCTCTTAAGTTTGCTGTGATGTTCAACACTTCTCTAATTCTCTAAGTGTTGTGCATCCTATGATAGTCTGACACGTTAGCATAAAACGGTTATTTTACCTTTACACGTGGCACACCAGGATTGGTCAGCATGTTGACTTTCCTGATTTAGGTTATATACGGGAGATACGTTTGCACATATCTTGTACGAGCACACCCCACTACACAAATATTTTTTGCAAATCTTCAACCACTTAGAGAGAGAATTATAGAGAGATATTACACGCACTTACTGTGTGTTCTTGGTATTCTTCATCTTGTAACTCTTGAATTAATCAATGCATGTGACTACTATGAAGCTTCAATTTGGTGATCTATTTCTAGTTTCTATGTTTATGATCTAGTGTGATAACCTGTTTATGCTTCCGCTCATCTTTCTCTAGATTATCACCTGAAAATAGAATCTGGAAACCAACAAATTCAATAGTTTCACTATAATAAGGAAAAATAAGCACATACATGTACCTCTAAATTCGCAATTACATTGGCCATATGTAATTCCAAATTTACCTTATATGAAAGTTCTCACTACCCTATTATTTAAGTCCCCATTGATGTCTCTCCTAAAAGCTTTCCTATTTTGCAGTTGTATCCCCTACTCCTCTATTTAAGTTTAGGCACATTCGGTTACCTAAAGCCCTTAAACTACGTCTCTGATACCAATCGTAATGACCCATAACACAAAACAGTTCATAGAATAGAATAATACCAAAAATGGCTCCAATTTCAACAAGTCAAAACCAAGTACATCTCAAAAGTTGACGGTGGGTAAACAACTCCACAACTGAGAATTATAAGATAACTATGTCTGGAAACTCTAAACAACGAGCTAATATGTAACACCTGGATATTTTTCGTTTGAAACGCTTTGGAGCGAAACATAGCAATATATATATATTTGAAATTTTGCTACGTTGTGTCATTTTGATCATATCTCATGCGTCTAAGCCCGGATTTAAGTGATTCATGATATTTTGAAAATTCAACGCACATAACTACAATCTTTGTGTTTTGAGTTCTAGCAAATTCGAGCCGCATCGGATCCCAAAATTGATGTTGAAGTTGAAAGAAATTGAGAGTTCCAGATTAGTGCATACACGATGAAATCAACAGAATAGATAACAGATCAATATGTTTTCAACTGGTCATCCCTATCACTTTGATTAAACTTGAGAGAATTACAATACGAGTGATAAAGAAAAAAATGACGATTAACTGATTCCAAGCTCTCTAACCTAAAACTAGGCTAAACATAACCTTATATACTTAGGCCATAGACAAACAAGGCCCAAACCCATTAGGCTAAACTAAGCCCAATTAACACAATTACGGGCTTTTACAATAATTAATTTAAATGCTATAACTCTTTATATAACTTTCTATTTTATAGGACATTTATGGTCCTAACAATCTCCCCCTAAAGTTATATAAAGAAAAACGGTCTTCAAATCTTCTCTTCATTTTGAATCCTTGAAACACTTCGGTGTTGGTTGTCTTCATGTCTTTTAACGCTCCCCCTTGAATAAAGCTCTTAGTCTTCATATCTTCAACTTTTATCACTAGATCCAGTGAATGTTGAAGAGCTTGACACTACCCTGTAAAAAAAGTAATATCAAACAAGAGTGTATTATCAGCAATATCAGTCAGAAATAAACCATGTCGCAAGTATACATCTCAGTTTATTATCGTCTTGTAACAAGTAATAATGGTACTAAGTACCGAATATCGATCCCACAGGGAAGCGTGGAAAAGTTTCTCTTTAAAGTCCAATCTTGTAAAAGCAGGTTTCAGATGACGAATACGAAGGTAATCTTTTGTTGGAGGTTTGTGATTAACAACTAATGGAAATTAACAATTATAAGAGAAAAGCACAGAGTATAAATGTTGGTCCAGAAGGGCTATACAAGTTTATAGAAGGGGGGGGGGGTTTAATACAAACACACAGATTTTACTTTTCTAAATTGTTTATTGATAAATCATTAACAATTTACAGCTTGTTGCGGAAACAAGATTAAGGATAAACCTAAATCTAAACAAGTTGGAACACTAAGTTTCTTACACTAAGAAAGAGAAGGAAATTACTAATAATAACCTATCTCAAGATAAGAAGGATGAACTTGTCCAGAGTTAGCAAGTTACTTCAAAATGAAGTGAGTTCTTCTTCTTATATACTGCATGCATTTAATGCATTGCAGTTTACGCTTTACACGTGGCAGCAGCTGATTGGTTGCATGTCATTGACCTTTGTTGACAACCCTAGTAGCCGCATGTTTGAACAGTGTAGTATCAGAGTGGTTGTACGATTTCAGACAATAAGGAGGTTCTTTTTCTGACGTATCGTACGGAGACGTGCAAGGGTTGTTAAGACAAATAGTACATTGTACGGAGGACTTTATGATCAACTTTTCGTTGATTCGGCGCTTAATCATTCTTTATCAGCGAATGATAGAGTTCAGCGATAGCTAAAGTCTTGTACGTGATATTTCACGTTGAGTGGACAAATCTGAGTCTTCGCTGATCCGCATCAATTCATTAGGAGACTTGTCGCTGGTTCTTGAGCTTGATCTTCGACTTCAGCGTAGAACCTATGTTGATGTGAAACTTGTCTTCGGGGATCATAAGTAAACAACTAACTTATCAGCGATCACCATAAGTACTGAACAGACTCAGAGTGTTATGGTGAACAGTTTCGCTGAATGTTTAATCTAAAGAGCGAGAGTTCCTATCAGCGGTACTGTAAGATCTTAGTACTAATCAGCGATAGTGAAACTCTTATACATATTGTTTACTTACAATTTTCACTAAGTTCATAAGAGAGGGTCATTATCAAATCACTGAGGGTTTGGATCAACAATCTCCCCCTATTTGATTATGACATAGCAACAAAGAAAATTGCTATTTAATGAAAACATAAGGATAAAAAGAACTCATAAAATATTTGTCCCTTTTACTGTTTTCTGGGATCTTTTGTGTAATGATGGAGTAAAGTACGTTCGCTGAAATTTTTCTTTAAACTTTGTAAAGATTACAGAGGGAAGTATAAAAATTACAAGTACATCGAATAAAATTACATGTACAAAAGATGTAGACAGATAAGGATAGAAAGAATTACAAGGCGATCCTATCCGTCAAACGGTTCTTCCTTGATAAGAAGTTCATCGAGGGTCTTTGATGTGAGAATCATCCAGTCCGGAACATCTACTCCTTGATTCTTTTTGTTCAGAGCTTCTTTAAAAATCAAGGGCTTCAGGTGTCTAGCTTTAATGTCGCGTCTGACTTCACACCAGTATATGAGAACTCTGAGTTGTTCGATGGGAGTGATGTGGAGCTCAGAGATACTGTTAGCTTCAATCTTCCTAATCATAGAAGAATTTAGAAGTAGTGAAAAATAGGCTAAGTGAAGAAAGCCTCTTACAGAGGCTCTGCCGGACTTACCGAGGGCTCAAGATCAAGAATCTACAGAAGCTAAAGAGGCGCGCTATAGAAGCTCTGTCATACGCACAAAGAAGACCAATATCTCGGAATCCGGTGAAGACTTCTCCACAGAGGACCAGACCGCAGAACCTCTGTAACTCATTACAGAGCCTCTGTGGTCCTCACTGAAAGACTTCAAAGATATTTATAATATCTTGCTACTGTTACAGGATCCGTTCATCCACTTGCATGGTAGCATGCCCTGTCTAACGTCGACGTGTCAAACTCTGATTGGACTCAGTATGGCTTAGTACATAATAGACGTCTGCTCCATTAAATGCAATACAACACGTCTTACTGTTCATGCCGTTCTTGCAACTGTTCACGACATCCGTTCAACTATTCATCAGTACCGTCTGAATAGTAGCATATGCTTTATGGTCCCCTTTAGAGTAGTATATAAGGAAGACTCATGTTGAGTTCTTCCTTAATCATCAATCAATCTCATAAATCGACCATCATAAGAACACAAAAAGCTTATTCACCTTAAGAGTCATATCTATTTTGAAGCTTTTCTTACTCATTGTTCTTAAATCTGTTCTTAATATATATTCAGTAAACTTTGAAATATTATTTCCTGTTCATTGTTTATTTATATTTTGGTCTAAATCTATCAAACTTATCTGTTAGTTCTTCAAATACGCTTCCGCATCAAACATTAACTTGAACTAATAGATCCGATAATCTTGTTTAAAGCAAAACGGGAACCAACAATTGGTACCAGAGCAAAGCTTGATTTTCAATATCAAGTGATCCTCGTTTTACAACTTTTTTTCTGATAGATTATTTTCTCTCTTCATCACCAGATTTCTGGATATTAGTTATACCCAGAAAAACTTTCAGATCTTCATACTCATAAATCCTCCATCAGATTATCCTTTTCTGAAAATGACAAATACCAATAATTTTTTTACTGCTGGCTCATTAACTAAACCTCCTACTCTTCTTAGAGATGAGTATCCTCAATGGAAAATAAGAATGGTTCATTTTTTTGAGGGTACTGAAAAAAATCTCAAACAATATCTTTATAATGTTCCTCCGGTTCCTATGATAACTATGCCACGTGTACCAGCTACTAACGAATCTCTTGAAATCCCTGAACATAAGAAACCTAAGCCGAAAGTAGACTGGTCAGATGAAGATAAGGCAGAAGATGAAGTTGCACAGAAAATGAAAAGAATATTAATCATGGCTATCCCCAACGAAATATTTCAATATTTAGATGCATGCGAAACAGCGCACGATCTTTGGAAAGAATTAGAAAGACAACTGGAAGGGGGTGCTAAAACACAGAAGAACTGAAGGGCACAATACATAAACGAGTATCATGCCTTCAGAGCCTCTGCAACAGAATCGCTACAAACAACATACGATCGGTTCAACTCTCTCATAAACAAATGCAGAAAGTCTGGTATTCACAGAACCACGAAAGAAAATAACGTCATGTTTCTAAAGAGCCTGAACGATGAGTGGCTTCAGTTGTCTATGTCTTTACAAACAAATCAAGATCTAGACTCCTGGACACTCTCTGATCTCTATGGAACACTAGCCGCACAAGATCCTCAAATAGCTCAAGCTAAAACACTAACCATTGTACCATACGCATTGGTTAGTAAACCTACAGAGGCTACGGACAGACCAAGAAATGAGAGATCTACAGAGGAGAAAAAGAAGGAGAAAAAGAAGATGGTAATGATTGATAGCGAAGAAGACGAGCTGAAAGAGGAAGAAATAACTCTTGCGTCATTAGCTAAATCAATGGCTCTATTGACAAGAGAGTTTAGAAATAACCAAAGGAATTCTGGTAGAAGAGATGATGGTAGAAGAGATGAAGGAAGAAGAGAAGAATCAAGTGACCGACAGAGGTCAGACTACAGAAATGATGACCAACAGAGGTCGAGCGAAAGAAGCTACAGAGGAAATGACCGACAGAGATCAGATGACAAGGTAGGCCACACACAAGAATGCTACAAATGTGGTAAGCCTGGTCATTACGCAAACGAATGCAGAACAGAGAAAGGTGGAGACCAACAGAAGTCCGAAGATCAAACTGGAAACACCTCCCAAGGTTGTTTCAACTGCGGCAAGCCAGGTCACTTCACTAAAGAATGCATAAGTAGACAAAATCGCCCACAGAAGGACTCGACTTTTTACAAAAAGAAGGCTGAGTATTATGCGCAAAAATCCCTAATGGCGAACAAAGGGCATTCTGAGGCAAGCAAGGAGGACTTCGAGTCAGACTCTACCTCTGACGATGAATTCCCCACAAATGCCCTGTTCTGTGGCATGGCAGAAGTTGACTCCGGCACGGACACTGAGGTATCCATTTCAAACTCTACCTCAAATATTAATACTGTAGATGATGATTTATTTGAACTTAACAATGAACTGAAAGAAGTAAATAAAAGCATTCAGAAAAGGCTGACCTTTAATGAGAGAGAAGTAAGGCTTCTCACTCAAGAAAAGGCCAAAATCTTTGAAGAAAAAGAAAAAATCGAAAAATATTGGAGCAAAAACATAGATCCTTTAAAAAGACAAATTTCTGATCTAACCTATGCTTTAAAAATCAAAACAAAAGAACTTTCAGTTTCAAGAAGTGAAACAACAGACATAAGAGCTCTCAAAGAATACTTTCAAAAGGAAAGAGAGGTACTTTGGCAAGATCTTTTAAGAAGAGAAGTTTTACTTAAAAACTATAAAGATGCACAGAAGGTGTATGAAAAAGTAAACTCTCAAATAGCAAGACGAGGTATAGGGTACAGTGATATTACCTTAGGAGTTGAAAATAACCAACTAAAACCTCTGTCTTCTCTATTTGTTCTGGGAAAAACTAACAAACCAAACTTTCCAAACTTACTTTCTGTAAGTAAAAGGGTTAAAATCTCTGCAGAACCTCACTTGAGGAAACATACGAAGATGATCAATGTATGGTTTGAAAACACAGATTCATCATCGTCGACCTCTGTCAATAGAGGAATCAAACCAAAGAAATATCTGAAAACACAAGATCAGATTGGTATCTTTAAGTTTGGTAAACCAGAGACTCAAACATAGGTCGCTTTTGTCTGCATGATAAACGATGAAAAGAAATTATCAGCAGAAGCTCCTGAGTTTAAACCCATCTTTTCAGAAGAAAAACTTGAAAAATCAATTGAAAGAGAAATTTTGGAAGTTTTAAAATCAAATGTTTTAGAAAATCTCAGCACATCTTCTATAGATCAAATTCTCGCTGAAAAGATCTCATCAGATACCTCTGGCATCTATGAAAGTCATTCTACAGAGGAAGAAAGCTCGTACGATACTTGCTCAGAAAATCCAGCCTCTGTCGAAAGAGATGACTCAACTTCTGTATATGAGGACGATTCATCCTCTGAAGACTCGGAGACTGATTCTAAATCAGGGATAGTTCACTATGACACAGAGGATGTTAAAATCTCCTCTGAAGTTCTTAACAGAACTATTTCTCCAAAAGAGAAAATCACAGAGATACCTATCTGCCCAGATTTTCTGAACATAAATTTAAAAGTCAAAACCTCTGCTGAGCTTGATATGTTAAAGAAGACCTCTGTAGATCCTAAAAGTTCAAAATTTTCAAAACCTTTAAGGAAAATTAAAGAGAATCTCACTTGGCAACAAAAGGGAAAATGGCCTGAAGCTAACATATACTTTTCCTCTGTGACAGTGAAGAAAGATGTTCACCACAGAAGAGAGTCACAGAAGGCAGGACCTAAACAAGACTTTTGCAAACAACATTCTAGTATTCATAGATCTTCTTGTAATAGGAAATCTAATGTTAAGAAAAAATGTAATGCCTCTGTGGTTCAGTTCAATAAATTCAATTAAAAGTTCAAACAAATCACGTCTCATATTAAATACTGTCATTGCTTTGATCTTATGTTCAAATTGAATAATCAGTTCTCAAATCCAGATTGCTTACTCTCCACTAAAATTCAAACTCTAAAGTCAAAACCTCGAGAGAAACAATCTGATCTTTCTACAAAGGATAAAATGTATTTCAAGAATGCTAAGGCAAACTTGAAAAATTCTAACAATATTGGACCCATATGGTTATGGGTACCTAAGTCTCTGTGATTGTCTTGCAGAAGCAACATGTGCCAATTTGGTATCTTGACTCCGGATGCTCAAGGCACATGACTGGCGACAGAAGATTACTATCCACATACAAAGAAACACACGATGGTGGATCTGTAACTTTTGGAGACAACAAGAAAGGACACATCAAAGGCTATGGAGTCATACAGACAGAAAATATCTCTGTATACAAAGTTGCATATGTGAATGGCCTCAAACACAACCTACTAAGTGTAAGTCAACTCTGTGATACAGGATTCGATGTGTTATTCAAAAGAACTTTCTGCTCTCTACAAAGTGAAAACACATGAATGGAACTTCTGCGAGCTGAAAGAAGAGGTGATCTATATCTAATGAATTTTACTTCAAAATCCAAGGACAAAGTTTGCCTAGTAGCCTGCAAAAGTGAAGAAGCGTGGTTATGGCACAACAGGTTCTGTCACATAAACTTTCACAACCTGGATAAACTAGTAAAACTCGATCTAAAGGTATGACTCTAACAGGTCCAAATAATGCTTCATCTTCTTCTATAAATACTACAGATGCAATTGCCGAAAAAGAACATGCAGAAGATGAAACATTAAGAAAAACGACCAAAGAAGTTGCTGAAAAACAAACTCCACAATCCACAGAAGAACCAATTATAGAGGAAATCGAGGACCAAGACTATACGTCCTCAGAGGAACAAACCCCACCACCACTCATACCAATATTACCACAAACGGTAGAATCAACTACCAAGACACGAAGATCGACAGAGGCTACACAAGAAGAAACACAAGAAGCCGCTGACGAAAGGTTCGAGGACATTGATGATCATCTTCCACGCACAACTCAGTGGACAAAAAGCCATCCTCCAAGCCAAATAATCGGAGAACCTTCTGACTCAGTAAAAACCAGGTCTGCCACTGCAAATTTTTGTTTTTTTACTAACTTTATCAGTGTGATAGAACCAAAGAAGATTTCTGAAGCCCTAGATGACCCAAATTGGGTAGACGCCATGCAAGAAGAACTTCTGCAGTTTGAGCGTAACAAAGTATGGACTTTAGTACCTCTGCCACGAGGGAAGCAGGCCATTGGAACTAAATGGGTCTACAGAAACAAGAAGGATGAAGATGGAGTGGTCATCAGAAACAAAGCAAGATTAGTAGCAAAGGGATATAGACAAGAAGAAGGCATAGACTACGATGAGACTTTTGCCCCTGTCGCACGACTCGAAACAATAAGAATATTCTTAGCCTTCGCAGCCCACAGAGGTTTTAAAGTCTATCAGATGGACGTAAAATCAGCTTTTCTAAACGGTGAAATCCAAGAAGAGGTTTACGTAAATCAGCCACCAGGGTTTGAAAGCTCAAAGTTTCCAAGGCATGTATACTACCTTGAAAAGGCTCTATACGGACTGAAACAGGCTCCAAGAGCATGGTACGAACGACTTTCTACCTTCCTTCTAGTCAATGGCTACAACAGAGGTACAACAGATACTACCTTATTCTATAAACATTAAAAGGGTGAGATAATGCTTGTACAAATCTATGTGGATGACATAATTTTCGGGTCTACTAATTCAGAAGAGTGTAAAAGTTTTGAAAAACTCATGCAGAGTGTGTTATACTTAACAGCAAGCAGACCTGACATCATGCATGCCACATGTCTTTGTGCACGTTATCAAGCTAATCCTAAGAAATCACATTATGATGCGGTGAAGAGAATCTTTAGATACCTAAAGGGGACCAAAAATCTAGGTCTCTTGTATCCACAGAACTCTGGTTTTAGTCTTAAAGCTTATACAGATTCAGACTATGGAGGATGCATGCTCGACAGAAAGAGTACCTCTGGGAGTTGCCAATTCCTGGGTGGTAAACTAGTCAGTTGGACCTCCAAGAAGCAGAATTGTGTCTCAACATCCACTGCAGAAGCTGAATATGTTGCTGCTGCTAGCTGTTGTTCTCAGGTTCTATGGATGAAAACTCAACTAAAAGACTACGGCCACATCCTATTCAAAATACCCATCTTCTGTGATTCCAAAAGTGCCATTGCTATCTCTGCCAATCCTGTGTAACACTCGAAAACCAAGCATATCGATATAAGGTACCATTTCTTGAAACATCATGTTGAATACGGTACAAATGAAATGCATTTCGTGCCAACAGAATATCAACTCGCTGACTTATTCACCAAAGCACTAGACGAGAAAAGGTTCAATTTCTTGGTAGGTAAATTAGGAATGATAAACATGGTGTGACAATCCTCTGTAAGTATAGCTTTATATTCTGTAAATATGTACAAATTTTCTTTATTTTTGCTTTAAGTTAATTCATTTCTGTTTTTAAGTTCTCAATCTTAAATAGTTCTTAAATTCCCAGAGCTTCTGTAAGTCAACTCAGATCCTCTGACGACCCCTACAGAACCTCTGGAAAACATGACCTATGTTCTATGCAAAACTTATCATTCTTTGATCCAAGCATAGGTCAAGGGGGAGCAAAAGGAAATTACTTAATCTACAGAGGTGATTAGATCAAGGGGGAGCAAAAGGGGACCCTGAAATGATCAAACTTTCAAGGAAAAGCCAAAGAAGAATGTCGATGACTCCATATCGACAGAAGTCAGACATCACTACCGAGAAAAGAAGAACCAAAAGGTATGTCTCTCGCACAAAAGGTTTTTGGAAAACAAATTTCTAGGACAAGAATTGTCAAATATGTCCTAAATATACTGTGCATAACATTTCAAAAGTCAAAAGCTCAAAAAGTTTCACAAAATTCGAATTAGGAGAAATTTAAGGTCATAGAGCTTCTGATGAGCTCAACAGAGGTTCTGCAAGAAATATGCTCTGTGATCACAAATTAACCCTCTGTCGATCTTTTGTAATGTTATCTCGGAAACCGAAAACACAAACCATGACCTTCTCGAACAAACCGTTTGTTTTTAACAATTTTCTCGGACACAAACTTTCAAATATGTCCGAAAAACATCTCTTAAACCAAATCAAAAATTGGATGATCAAAAATTTTAATAAAATTTTTGTTATGAGATTTTTTCCCTCATAGAGCTTCTGCTGGCCCTCACAGAACTTCTGCAAGTCCCAACAGAGCCACAAAACCTCTGCGAAGCAAATTTCTTGACAAAAATCCGATTTTATCCTCTCCAATGCCTTTACAAATGTTTTGGTTAAAGAAGAACCCCACAGAAGTCATGATAACACTGAGATATATGAAAGGGATAAACAACAAAGATTTTCAAGTTCACAGAGCTTCTGTAAGGTACAGAAGTTCTGGAGTAATAACGGTTGCTTTTACTGAGAGTGAATTACATATGGCTAAGAATAACCCCACGCGCCGAGCATTAATGGGCCGCGCACGTCGTCCTGTCATCTTCTGACATGGCCTACGTGTCCCATTTTCATTGGGCGTACATGGAACGTTTTCTGTGGAAAGTTGAACCCGCCGTTCTAACTCGAGTACGGATTCCAAATTTTAATCCATTGCCATATATTCTACTCTTTCGAATTCTACCGTTTTACCCTCCTATAAAAACCAAGCTTACCCTCTCATAAACCTTTTACAAACTCTCATTCTTCTCCGGCGAAACCCTGCAAAAACCTGCAAGTTTCTCGTTCTCAGTATCAAATGGCTTCATCTTCTCAAGCTATCTCCCCTGCACACTCTCCGGCGACCTCACCAGAACATTCACTGGCTCATTCTGAACATTCAGAAAACCCCAACCCTGCCCAGAACATTGAACTAGAAGATTCCGGCGACTCAGCAGACTTTGCTCCGACAACACATTTGCAAAACTTCATAGCTAAGGATCACTTCGAAAAGGTACTACCAATCAAATCCAACAACTGCTATTTGGTCCCCTCACCCACTGCTTTCGGCGAAGCCCACGCCATTCTTCTGAACATAATGGAAAATCACATCCTCTTCCCTCTACTCTCAAGAACCCCAAAGAAAATACCAGTCAGATATTTGAACCAGTTTTGGCAGAGCTGCCGATTTGATAAAGACGACTCTATTATCAAAGGGTACATTTCAAGACCTGACAAATCTGAACATCTTGAAATCAAGTTCAACAGAACAATGTTCTCACTTGAGTTCAACCTACCCACGAGGGGTCTTCTTGGTTTGAAGAAATATGCAGAGCAACCAACAGACGACGAGCTCTGTCGATTCGTAGAAATGCTTGGGTACAACACACAACTACGGAAGAGAAATGACTTCCGCAGAGGCAGATTACCACCTCTGTGGAACACCTTGTTCTCTATTCTAAACAGATGCCTGACAGGGAAGATAGGAAGCATTGACCAGACCTCGCATCAGATCTTAACCATCATATATGGGGTGTACTATGATCTTCCACTCGATTACGCGAAGATAATGATGCAAGAGATCATCAACACCATCGACAGAAAGAACAACACCAAACGGGTCAAAGAGAACGATCCCAACTTTCTACCACCTCTGCAATTCCAAAGAATATTGGGAGTAATATTCGAACCTCTGTTGCTGCTACAGAAATGGCCAATGGAAGGGCCAATTCCTAAACAGTTTCCAATGAGCAAAAATGTCTCCACTGATCATGTAGATGGCTACACACACTACAGACCTTTGTCAAGGAAACTTCTGAAGTATGCCTCGAATAAAACCCATAAGAAAGAGTATATACGCGATCATAGAACTCCTAAACCGAGTCCTATGACACCCCCGCATTTAGGTGTCCCCCTAGGAACAATAACAGCAGAACCTCTTTCGACTCAAGAAGAAAAGGATCAAAAATTAGCAAAACACATGGCTATTCAACTTAGCTTCATAGCCAAACGTGCAGATCTTCTGGGAAAGAAATCTTCTTCAAAAACCTCTGCATCTACTCCAAAAGCAAAGAAGAGAAAAACTGCAGAAGGAACCTCCCCAGGCGCTGCAGAAGATCAACCCTCACCTCCCCATGCCACAGAAATTGGCTCCTCCGCTCCTCCCTCTTCTCCAAAACAGAAGAAGAAAAGAAAATCGAAAACCACAGAGGAAGGGGCACCAAAACCCAAGAGGAGGAAAACCAAAAAGAAGCATGGTAAATCACTTGATAAATTGGTTACCATTGCAGAAGAGGAACCCGAAGTAGAAGAAACCGCAGAAGAAAGAACTGCAGAAGAAGATGCAGAAGAAGGAATGGCAACAGAGGAATATCAATCACCCTATCAATCTCCAGATAGATTTGCTCACCAAGGAGATCTGAACGACTTCCTACAGAACCCTGACATTGCCAATACCTTAAATACAACAGGGTGGACGGCACAACCTCTCGACCAACCCTCCCTAGAAGAACAATATTTCTCCATCTCTGGCATTGACACACATCTGCAAGAAGATGACACAACACCCAAAGATCAACCAGCTAACACACCTGTTATTTTACAGAACCCTTTCATTCAGGGATTGGACGTCCACAGAAGAAGTCCAAACCCAGCTTCAAAAGAAAAAGAACTAATAGAAACTGAGTGGAATAGAGGTGAAGTAACAGAGGCTTCTGAGACAAGGATAGAGGTCTCAGAGGTAGATTCAGATGAAGAAGAAGCTGTCTGGATACGAAAAGGTCTCTATCATCCACATGTCATGAGATTATACGACTCTCATCAAATGTACGACTTCTTTCGCACAGAGCAAGGAACCTCAACAGAAGCAAGGGAAGAAGTACCAAGCCGTAGGATAGCTACAGAGGCTGAAACAATGGACGGTGATGTAGTTCTTGTGTGCTTAACAAAGGAAGAAACAAGAAAAGATGCCTGGATTAATAGAGGCACACAACCACAACCAACTCCCAGTGCAACCCATATATCTAACTCCGCAGGTCTAGCCGCAGAAGGAGTTATTGAAATAGAGCAGCACAGCTCGATCCAAACCCAACCCAACCAGCCAGAAGTCACTCTTTCGACTTCTACGCCCACAAAAACCGGGGAATCCATTCCTAGGGAGTCTCCTCAGAGAGACTCACCTAAAGTTCATGATCCATCGCCCAGATCACAACAGAACACCCTACAGAGGAATTCGTTTCCTCTGCCACACACACACTAGGGCCAACACTTCTTTCAGAGAGAAGTAGTGAGCACAACGACGAAGAGACTCTAGACAAGTCTCCGAGTCAACAGAAGGATAATCTAGTACCCACCTCTGAAGTGGATCTAGACAATGTCATTCACAGAACTTCTGTAGAGTCTGAAGTACTAGATGCTTCTGCTCAAGGATCAGATGGAAATCCTTCCACCCCCATCGTACAAACAAGGGTGAACGAAGGTGTCCCAGGAACAGGGACTCACTCTGGAGACGAATGTGTTCCTCCAGAGGTTACACAAGGAACACAAGTATCAAGGGATGAGTTCCAAACCCTTGTCACCTCTGTGAACCAAACAATGAAAGAGTTCCAAACCCTTGTCACCTCTGGTAGAGCTGCAGAAGTTGTTCAAAAGATGGAGAGTCTCAGAAGACAAGTACTACAACCTGGTCCAACACATGAAGAGATGAAAGAAGTGGTATACAAATATCTCTATAAACAATCCTTTCAGACCAATCATCCTACAGATCATGTGACAGATCCAAGGATCAGAGAAGAATTTGAGAACATCTTCACAAGAACAAAGCCAAGAACCAAAGCAGATGTCTTCTCAATCTCAAAGGTCAAAAAGGTAATCTTCTGCAAATTCTCCTTTACAAGAACCTATCCAAGGGTCAGGTACAATCTTTACAAAGTTAGAAGAGAAGACAATTCAGAAACCACCTTCGCTGATGCTGACCTAAGAAATATCAATCCTTATGATCTACCTGATCTTCTGCAATGGACAAAGGACAACTACAACACAGAGGCAAACAACAGAGCCTATCAAGTGTTGAGAAAAGAGATGAGGGAAAAGCTTCTACTCTACAGCATGATAGATTTCCAGCTGGGAAAGGATCTTGGTCTCAAACATCTGGATTTACGACCACCAGAGGATCGCTGCCCACCGGACGCCGTACCTAACTCAATCATCACAGAACCACGGTTTGGGTTAGTATTTCAAAACCCACAAGGCGAAGTTAAACTGTTTGTGTGCATGGACTGTCAGAAGTACGCAACTAGTACTCTGAACAAATTCAGAACAAGCCTTGTAAAATACAGAGGTACAGAGAAAATGGATAGAGATGCTGCAGATACTTTCATCAGAGAGATTGATGCCACAATCCGCCTAAGAGAACTCTGCATCAGTTTCTACAAAGAGATCAGAAGAGTCGGAAGAGACAACAGAAACTACAACGATTTCAAAGATGCCAAAATCTGATTCTCAAACCTAAAATCTCTGCAAACCAAGTCAAAGTTTATCTTTCATTGTACTCAAATGTAAAATGCCTCTGGCATATTTCTAAATGAAAGAACTTTCGAGGTATTGTTTAACCTCTGTCTTATCTAACTTAGCCTAACTTAACTCAAGTTCAAATTTTTTATTTTTCACTACTTAGGGGGAGATTGTTAGCTTCAATCTTCCTAATCATAGAAGTATTTAGAAGTAGTGAAAAATAGGCTAAGTGAAGAAAGCCTCTTACAGAGGCTCTGCCGGACTTACCGAGGGCTCAAGATCAAGAATCTACAGAAGCTAAAGAGGCGCGCTACAGAAGCTATGTCATACGCACAAAGAAGACCAATATCACGGAATCCGGTGAAGACTGCTCCACAGAGGACAAGACCGCAGAACCTCTGTAACTCATTACAGAGCCTCTGTGGTCCTCATTGAAAGACTTCAAAGATATTTATAATATCTTGCTACTGTTACAGGACCCGTTCATCAACTTGCATGGTAGCATGCCCTGTCCAACGTCGACGTGTCAAACTCTGATTGGACTCAGTAGGGCTTAGTACATAATAGACGTCTGCTGCATTAAATGCAATACAACACGTCTTACTGTTCATGCCGTTCTTGAAACTGTTCACGACATCCGTTCAACTATTCATCAGTACCGTCTGAATAGTAGCATATGCTTTATGGTCCCCTTTAGAGTAGTATATAAGAAAGACTCATGTTGAGTTCTTCCTTAATGATCAATCAATCTCATAAATCGACCATCATAAGAACACAAAAAGCTTATTCACCTTAAGAGTCATATCTATTTTGAAGCTTTTCTTACTCATTGTTCTTAAATCTGTTCTTAATATATATTCAGTAAACTTTGAAATATTATTTCCTGTTCATTGTTTATTTATATTTTGGTCTAAATCTATCAAACTTATCTGTTAGTTCTTCAAATACGCTTCCGCATCAAACATTAACTTGAACTAATAGATCCGATAATCTTGTTTAAAGCAAAACGGGAACCAACAGATACGTTGAAAGTGATGGTTTCCTTCATAGTCTAGAAAGAATATACCATAAGGATCACTTACAACTGTGCCAGTAATGAAAGTTTCTCCAGGTGGTAGGGAGGTGTCAAGCGCTGAGAGATCAGCATCAGGGCCAAGAACTTCAGCACGAGAGAAACCAATACCTGTTTCATTCCGTATAGGAGGACCTGAGTTTGAGACTTTCTTTTCCTTTGCAGAGACTCTTGTTTTTTGAGGAGGAAGAAGAGTAGAGGGAGGAATATCCACAGCAGAAGAAACCAGGTCGATCTGTTTGTTTAAGATCTTCTTGACATGGCTTTTGAACTTTGAGCGCGATCCCTGAATGGCTAAGTTCACTTCTAACCATTCAGAGAGACCAAACTTTTCTAAGGTAGCAGCATAGAAGGTTTACTTGGTTTTGTCTTCTCTGTAGACATCAACTTCAACAACAGGAACGTTTGCGTACAGTCTTCCTCTGATGTTTACTTTGATGATTTTGGATGGTCGAGATCGATAGTTCAGCATTTCTTTACACCATTCCAAAGTCGTATTAGAGACCTTGGTCTTTTCTCTAACGATCCTTTGAGCATCATCCCATAGCTGACGTTGAACGTCAATGGGAGCTCTTTTCAGCTTGGGGTCTTTTACTGATCGTTGAGTAAGCTGGATGGCGTATTCTCTGTCTTTTTCTTCAGCTTCCCTTCTTTCAGCGGTTAGGCGTTCAGCTCTGAGGTGTTGTTCCTTGTATTCCTTTTGGGAAATTTTGAACTTTGGAGGAACGGAAGGAAGTTGCTCACGCTTCAGAATGATTCGTTGATCTTCGAGTCTCTTGATCATTTCATCTCTCTTTTCTTGATCCTCTTCACTTAGCTTTTGAGGAGCCAAGGAAGGTCTATTTTTGTGAGAAAGCATCTGTTCTTCAGGTTCATCAGTCTCAGAGATCAAATCTAAGACCGGGATTATTTCTTCAGCGTTGGGAGCTGGGATTATTGCTGGTGAAGTCGCAGCTGTAGGAACTTCATCAGTATCCTCAAACAGGGGAGAGGACTAGCTGAAACACAGCGATCGTACGAGTAAGAACTTGGGAAGAACAGAGATATAAAAAGAATGGGATAAAGTGTATGGAGGATTTAGTGTGTAGAACTGATAATGTGTATAGAGGAGGGATGTAGTGTAAGATTAGTGTACCTGACAAACCGGCTTTTTAAGTAAGATCGTCCGATTTTCATCATCTTCAGCGACACTTTTTCCTTTGCCCTTGTCAGCTTCAGATGCTGATGGCTTTGTCT
This sequence comes from Saussurea involucrata, assembly GCA_033807775.1. Classification (NCBI taxonomy): domain Eukaryota; kingdom Viridiplantae; phylum Streptophyta; class Magnoliopsida; order Asterales; family Asteraceae; genus Saussurea; species Saussurea involucrata. The sequence continues at coordinate 64,059,256 of CM066319.1, read as the reverse complement.
TTGTCCGTTCCCCTGTAGGTTCATTTATCAGAATCCCTTTAAGAGATTTAGTTCTCTGAGCAGGCTTGATGATAAAAGAGTCATCATCATCATCATCATTCTTTGGAGAAGAGGATGGTTCATCATCAGACAAGTCGATGGCTTCTTCATCTTCAGCTTCAGACTCAGTTTCTTCAGCTTCTTCTTCGAGTTGCTCCCCCTCAGATACAGAGGTAAGCTTCTCGGTTCCCTCAGGGTGTTCATCTCCCTGAAGTCCAGCGGCTGCTGCTTCTTCAATTGTCTTCTCACCTTCTTCAGTAAAGGTGAGGTCTTCAGTCTTCTCTCCCCTGATAGATTCATCATGGGAAAGGTCTTCAGTGCTCTTCTCCCCCTCTTTTTCATGACGAGTGGGGGAGGAATGTGATGACTCAGCAGCTGTTGATGGTTCCCTGTCTTCTTGGCCAGGGATCCCCACACAAATTTCAATCGCTGATAATCTGTTTTCTAGACCAGAAATACCAGGATTGATCTTCACGAGTTCAGCACGATCCGCCGGAGTAAAAGATGAAGGTTCATGGGCAGAGGCAGGGGCGGTCGTGTTAGTCAGGATCTGCTGCAACAATGTCTGAATATAAGTGATGTCATTCTTCATCGTACTGACATCAGTCTTCACAGAACTCATGTCAGTCTTTACTGAACTGACATCAGTCTTTACAGCAGACATATCACCTTCGAGTTTGCCAACCGATGTCTTCAGCGTTGTGACTTCGCTGGACATGGTGTCAACTGATTTTTTGATGTCGAGGTAGTGTGTGTAGATGTCAGAGAGAACTTTGGCAAAGTCGGTGAGTGATTTATCAACCTTCTCCAAGTCAACTTTGGAGGCATTATTTTCCACCACGGTTGTCAGCTTTGTAAGATTCTCTCCAGCGTTTGTTACAGCTGAAGAGTTGTTGGAAAGAGTAGTTGTGAGACCTGTCAACTTCGTCTCTATAGTCTTCAAAGAGGTGTTGATGTCTCCCAAATTAGGACCTGTAACATATAAGAACTTGTGAACAGAGGAAAGCTCAGAAGTTTGTGGTTCAGTTACAGTGTATAGGGGTTGGTGTATACCTGCAGGAGGATTGGTGAATTCATCAAAATCTCGGTGTCCTGAGAAAAGTTCCATGTCGTCAGCTAACGTGCGTGGACGCATGGTCATCTCTGCAGGTCCTACGCCCATCATTCTCTGAGTGTCAGCATTAGTTTCTAGAGGAATGGCAGGTGCTTCAGTGATAACTGGAGTAGAGTCCAATTGAATAGAGGGAGAAGCGACGGTTAAGAATGGAGGTTGGGTGCGGAGTTCAGCGTTGGATTCGCTGAGAATTGCTTCGTCAGTCTTTTGAGAGACTGGAGGAGGTTGGGTAGATTCCAAGTTTGTAACTTCAGCGTTTGGAGACGCTGAAGTTGGGATAGAGTGGGTGGCTTGTTCAGCTGTGGCAGAGCGTACCACTGAACTTTCCTTCAGCCCAACAAGAGGAGCTGAGGAGTCTTCAGCAATAGATTGCTGGGGTTGCTCCTTGGTTTTCTTAGTTCTTTTGGAACTAAGTTGGGTGGAGGAGTGTTTCCTTTTTAGAGAAGGAATGGAGGTTGCAGCTGGGGTATCAGCGGTGGGTTTGTCCGCTGAAGGAGCTGCAGAAGTAGAAGAAGTAGGGTTTAGAAGAGTTAAAAGAGTAGAAAGACGTACCTCATTTGCCACTGGCTTGAAGTTGAGAACCTTAGGGCCGACCTGAGAGAGTTTCAGGTCACCCTCTGTTGGGTAGCTGTCTTTCAGGCCTTTTTGGAATACGGCGCTGATGAACCGAGGATAGGGAACCCATGGAGATCTGTCAGCGATGGAGTCCACTCTGAGTACCAGGTCATCATAGATAATTGATGCCCAGTCTATATGTAGACCTTTCAGCAATGCATATCCCATTGCTTGCTGAGGCTATGCGACTTGGTCAGAGGAGCCGGTCTTGGCAGTCATGCAGCTGATTAAATGAGCGAAGATGAAATTCATCTCGCTGGGCATTTTAGACTTATTGATAAGGGTCAGCTTCTTCTCGGGCTTCATGTCCCTTCCAGTTTCCCATACATAGCCCATTGCATCGAAGAATGCAATGATGGCTTCCCTATCTGAGTTTTTCTTGGGGTCAGGGAGAGGAACAAAAGGTTTTTCTTTGGGGTCCAAGGGAAGATTCAGGGCTTTGCGAATAATGGCAGGGGTGATCTTCATAGTGCCATAGTCAGTATCGCAGAGGATGCAGTCAATTGTTTTTTAGGGGTCTTTGGCTGATGGTAGCTGGGAGTGTCTGGCAGAGTACTAGAATTGGGATAGCAGTAGCTGATGTGCAGGAGGTGTTATGGTCAGGGCTGTGGAGATGGAACAGTTCTTCAGGAAGTTCACAGCATCATCTAGATGTGTGACTTGCTTTCGAGGAGGAAACTCGAGAAGCGCATAGAGGTTATTTACCTTGGTCCAATCCATTTTGTCAAGAGAGAACTTGACCTGAGGAGCCTTGAGGATTTCCACTTCCTCAGCAGTATTATCAGCAGCAGTGTTCTCAGCGATGGTGTTCTTGGAAATGTCAGAAGATGCCATTTTCTGTATTATCAGTTCAACCAAAGATTAACAAATAAGAATAATCTTAATGTGGAAAGATTTTCCAATAAGATGGTTCGAATTTTGTCCATTTCATTCAGACAAATGTCTTAATGAAGATTAAGGTTTTTCTTGTTTTCCAGTTTCCTTTGAAGATTGGGATTCTGGAAAAACGTAAGAAGAACAAGTTTAAGATTTTGCGTTTTAAACTTGAAGAACAACCATGAAAGGTTGTGTTCATAAAACCATGAAAGAAATGATTTCATTTTTAAAAAAGTTATTTTGTTTGATCTTGTGAAAACAAAGAGAAGTTCATTAACAAGTTTGAAGAAACAGGTAAAATAAAAGAATTATTAACCTGGTTCGTTGAGGAAGATGAAGTTCTTAAGTTCTTGAAAAACTTGAGAGCACAAATGCAACAGTAAATTCTTTTTCTTGCTTGGAGAAGAAGTTCGCGTAAAAGAAAAATATAAACCCAGAATGAGTGTATATAGAGATTAGAGAGAGAGAGAAAATCTTGAGCGGGAAAATATTTTCATCATGACACGGACACGTGTTTGCATTTGATTGGAAGGTAAACGAAACGTGCAAACGTGTGTCAGAAAGAAGAACGTGCCAGGGCTTATCCGTTGCAATGACGTCACAACTGTCCTTTCATATTCTTGGATGTCTCTGAGGTTTTGAAAGCTCAGGGACACTTTTGAAAACATGAAGCATTGAATAGAAATATCAGTGTTGGTTTTTAGAAATTTCAAAGTATCGCTGATAAGGAAGAGATATTCAGCGATGTAATTTATTTTGAAATCTTGCATTTTCATGCGATTTGTCAGAGAGAGAAAACATACCTTGATATCAGCGAATCAAGATTATTCAGAGAGAAGATGATAGAATGGGTTATACAAGTTGGTTTTATCCTGTCGCTGATCAAATGTGAACCGCTGAATATTTTATTCTTCAAAGATCAGCATTCCAAGCTCGCTGATGAGAAAGTTGAACCTTGTCTCATCAAGAGGTTTGGTGAACAGATCAGCTAACTGATAATCAGTTGGGATAAAGTGAAGTTCTATATCACCATTCATCACATGATCTCTGATAAAGTGATACCTGATTTCGATGTGTTTTGTCTTTGAGTGTAGCACTGGATTATTTGCTATAGCGATGGCACTTGTGCTGTCGCAATAGATTGGAATATTTGAGAGCTGAAGGTCATAGTCCAGTAGTTTATTTCTCATCCACAAGACCTGAGAACAACAGCTTCCAGCGGCTACATACTCAGTTTCAGCTGTGGAGGTGGACACTGAGTTTTGCTTTTTGCTTGTCCAACTCACCCGCTTTCCACCCAGGAGCTGACATCCTCATGTGGTGCTTTTCCTATCCAATTTGCAACCTGTAAAATCACTATCTGAATAGGCGATTAGATCGAATCCTGAGTCTTTGGGATACCAAAGACCTAGATTCGCAGTACCCTTAAGGTATCTAAAAATTCGCTTTACAGCGGTCATATGAGATATATTGGGTTCAGCTTGATATCGTGCAAACAAACATGTTGCGTACATAATATCGGGTCGGCTAGCTGTAAGATACAAGAGAGAGCCGATCATCCCACGGTACAGCGTGATATTAACAGGTATACCCTTAGTATCCTTGTCTAGTTTCAGCGGTGGTGCCATAGGGGTTTTCATAGCTGAACATTGGGTTAAGTCGAATTTCTTCAGCATATCTTTAACATACTTTCCCTGATTAATGAAAGTTCTTTTTTCATTTTGATTTATCTGAAGACCAAGGAAATATGTTAGTTCACCCATCATGCTCATTTTATACTCATCTTTCATTCTATCAGCGAAACGAGTACAAAGATCAGGGTTAGTAGAACCAAATATAATGTCATCAACATATATCTGAACAAGAATGATATGACCTTTAACTTTCCTAAAAAATAGAGTTTTGTCGATTTTACCTCGCTTAAATTGTTCAATATGGAGATAGGTAGAAAGAGTGTCATACCATGCACGTGGAGTTTGCTTTAAGCCATAAAGTTCCTTATCCAGTTTATAAACATAACCTGGACGCTTAGGATCTGAGAATCCTGGAGGTTGTTCCACATAGACTTCTTCATTCAGCTTTCCATTTAGAAACGCTGACTTAACATCCATTTGATATACTTTGAATTCTTTGTGTACAGCGTATGCTACTGGAGCAAATGTTTCGTCGTAGTCTATACCTTCCTCTTGTCTGTATCCCTGAGCAACAAGATGAGCCTTGTTGCGGGTAACAGTTCCATGTTCGTCCAACTTGTTTCGATAGACCAGTGCCTATCACTGTTTTGTCAGTTGGTCTTCGAACAAGTTTCCAAACTTTGTTTCTTTCGAATTCAGTCAGCTCTTCTTGCATGGCGCTGACCCAGTTTGCATCTTTGAGGGCATCATCTACTTTCGATGGTTAAGTTAGAGAAATAAAATTAACAAATAAACAAATATTACCTGCACTTCGTCGAGTCTGAATACCAGCGTTGGGATCACCAAGAATTTGATCAATTGGGTGATTTACAGTCCATCGATGAGCCGGAGCGTGAGACGTTGACTCAACCTGATCTGGAGAAGCTGAAGATGAAGCTTCAGCGACGTCTAGGGTATCAGCCAAGAGAGGAATGGGTGCAGTTGTCATTATATTCACTGATTGCTGAGAAGTAGATGGAATGTCTGAGACATTGGGTTCAGAAGCAGGTATAGTGTTTAAAGGAACAGTTGAGACCCATGATGTTTCAGCTTCACTATTCTGCATATTTGGAATGATAGTAGGACCATCTTCTTCAACTGTATGAGCATGAGGAGTGGGAATATCTTCTGAATCACCAAGATGAGAAAACATACATTGATTCAGTTCTTCAGTATCAGTGGACGGTTTAGAGTTCGCTGAACTGGATTCGTCAAACGTGACGTGAATAGTTTCTTCCACAGTTTGTCTTCTACGACTGAAGACTCTGAAGGCTTTGGAGATTGAAGAATATGCAAGAAAGGTTCCATCATCAGCCTTAGGATCAAACTTTCCAAGGGCATCTCTGTTATTCAGTATGAAACATTGACATCCAAATATGTGAAGAAAGCTGATTGAAGGCTTTCTCCCATGAAAAAGTTCATAGGCTTTTTTATTGAATCTTTTGACTATCAGCGACCTGATTTGCGTAAAACAAGCGGTGTTGACAGCTTCTTCTCAAAACTGAGTAGGCAGGTGAGAATCGCTGAGCATTGAACGTGCAACTTCAATAATTGTTTTATTTCTTCTTTCAACGACTCCATTTTGTTGCGGTGTTCTCACTGATGAAAAGTTGTGAGAAATACCCTTACTCTCAAAGAAGGAATCAAGAGATCTATTTTTGAATTCAGTCCCATGATCACTCCTTATTGAGCAAATGGTCAAATTGTTCAGGGTTTCCATCTTCCGAATAAAGGTGATGAGTTCTTCAGGGGTGTCACTCTTGGAACGGAGAAACATAACCCATGTATTTCGAGAGAATTCATCAACTATGACCAGTGTATATTTCTTTCCAGCGATGGATTGTTTGTTAACAGGGCCAAACAAATCCATATGGAGTAGTTGTAGAGGAGATGACACTGAGGAGACTTGCTTTGACTTGAAGCTTGCTTTGGTCTGCTTCCCTTTCTCACACGCTGAACATAAGGACTCTTTGACGTATGAGTGTTGAGGTAGACCAGTGACTAACTCTTTTGAAGAAAGTGTGTTCAGTGTCTTGAAATTCAGATGAGAGAGCCTCTTATGCCATAGCCAGTTGACATCCGATGAGGCTTTTGAGAAGAAATAGGAGTTCTCAGTGGTTGTTGAGTCCATGTTTATTACATAAACATTTTCCCAACGATAACCGCCGAGAGATATCTTCTCCTTTTTGTCAGTGACAAAGCAGGATTCCTTAGTAAAGATTACTTTGTTATCCTTGTCGCAAAGCTGACTGATGCTTATAAGATTATGCTTCACCCTTCAACATATGCGACTCTTCTGAAGCTGGTTGTACCATTAGAGAGTACACTAAACCCTCGGGTATGTCCTTTTCCATTTCCTCCAAAAGTCACAGAGGGACCCTTCTCTTCCTTGTATTCAGCGAGCAGGCTTTTCTTTCCAGTCATGTGTCTAGAGCATCCGCTATCGAGATACCAGATACCCTTTTTAACCTGCATCACAAAGGAAGATTAGTTTTTCTTGGGTACCCACTTAACCATGTGTACACGTTTGTCAGTGGAAGTAGTTGGAATGGAAGGTTCAGCAATCTTCGCAGCATTTGAAGATTCAGCTTTGTCAGTCTTCACTTTGGTTAATTTCTTAACCTCAGTGGTCTTCTTTGCCTTGGGGGAAATCTTCACCTTAGCTATCTTTTCAGCTTTGGTGGCTGAGGGACACTTACTAGCAATATGATCAGTAAGTCCACAGTGATAACATTTCCTATAACTAAAAGTAGTTCTAGGACCATTTGATCGCTGAACTTTTGATTTTGAATTTGAAGGACCAGCACCAAATAAGCTTTTGGCTTTTGAAATGGGAGGAACGTTTAGTTCTTCAGATTTCTTACCAAGGACATCCACTCTAAGTCTAGGAGTAGATCGCTGAATAGACCAACGCTGAGTAGATCCAGAGATCTGATTCCTTGATCCAGAGGGATAAATCACTAAAGCTTTAGAAGCATTCAGCTTTGGTACTAAAGTACCCTTCTGAGGATTTTGGTTAAAAGCAATTCCTTTACCTTTATCTTTAAAGACAGAGGTAGGTTTTGGATAAACCATTTTCTCTTTACCTTTTGAAGAGGTAGAAATTTCCTCAGGGATAGGTGGTCTGGACGACGAACACTGAGAGGATGAAGTATCAGCGACTGAGGATACGAAAGTTCCAAATAAGAGCGTGGAACGATCAGTGGTTGATTCTTGAGTTTCATATTTGTAACCGAGACCACGTTTATCACTCAGGGGTATCTAAGACTTAATTATCTCAGTGATCTTTGTTGAATAATTACACGATCCTTCAACAGTAGCTTTTCAGCTTTCAATGCAGCTATAGCTTCTGCTCGTTCGATTTTGACTAGCTGATTTAAATGCACTTGATCTTTAAAATCTTCTTCAATTTTAGAAAGCTTTTCTATTTGAAGGTGACAGTTTTTAAGCTGTTCAGTGAGATCAAGGTTTTGATTTTCAACTACAGTTTTGCCATTCATGGCTTCATATAAACTTCTAGTCAAGAGATCGATTTTACGCAGACTATCAGCTTCATTAATATTTGCAATATTTGTAAAGAAGGAAGGTGATACCTGAATTGCAGAGGTTGAAGTAGAGGGAATGTCTGAACTTTCTTCCTCATCTTCAATCTTTGCCATAAGACAGAGATTGGCTTCATCATCCTCAGAGTCAGATGATGATTCTTCTTCTTCTTCAGAGACAGCCCAATCGTAAGCCATCAGGCCTTTGTCTTTCTTCTTAAAGCTTTTCAGCTTCGCATACTTTTTTTTCAGCTTAGCGTATTTGTCATCTTTATTCCTGGGAATAAAGGATTTCTTGGGAAACGCTGAGTTTCTCGAGACTTTCTTAGACCTGCACTCGTTAGCGAAATGTCTAATCTTTTAGCAGTTAAAACAAGTAGCAGTAGCCTTATCAACAGGAGCTGATGATCTTGGCTTATCAGTTATAGAAAGAGGTTTGTTCTTTCTGAACATTTTCTTTTTGGCGAATCTCCTGAACTTTTTAGTTAGGAGAGCCAAAGATTCATCATCATCTGAAAAGTCAGAATCTGATGACCTTTCAGAGTTACTTTCTAACTCAGTGATAGTGAACACGGGTCGCTGAGTAGAAGGTTCCTCTGAGATTAAAGCAACAGGGGTGCTTTTGGAATCTTTTACAAGATTCTTCTTAAGATGGCTTGATTGCTCATGATTCGGCATCGTGCCATATAAGGTAGCAAGGGTCATTGATCTTAGATCCTTTGATAGCTTGAGACACATAGAATAACTGTCCCAGCTTTCAGGTAAACATTCTAGAAACTTTGTCAGCACTTCAAAGTTAGAATACTCCTTACCGACAGTTTTCAGATCTATTATTAAGCAATTAAAACGTTGGTGAACTTCAGAGAGAGTCTCATTCTTACCACAAATCAAACTTTCATACTGTCTTACCAGGTTGATCTTTCGAGAGTCCTGGACTTCAGCAGTACCTTCATACTGAACGCATATTGTGTCCCACATGGCTTTTGAGGATTTCAGGTTCATGACGGAATGGTAGACTTCGTCAGGAAGAGCCATGGATAGTATGGATCTGGCTTTTGTGTCAATAGCCACTTTCTTCTTATCTTCGTCAGTCCACATATGAACTTCCTTAGGAACCAGCCTTTCTGGGATAACAGGCTTATTCTCAGCGGCTGGAACTGCAACATCAATTCTTACAGGAATAAATGGGCCGTTTTCAAGATAGTAAGGCATAGTAGGGTCTACACCTTCTAAGAAGAGAATCATCCTATTTTTCCATAGATTAAAATTATCTCTGGAGAATCTAGGGGGTTTTGCAAGAGAACCATTGTCGATATAATTTGTGTTTGTGTTGGTAGCCATTTTCAGAAATAGCAAGGAAGAGAAATCTTAGTATAGATTATATCTTTTTTATGAGATTAAACAAATCTGCTCTGATACCACTTGTTGGTCCCGAAGGGCTATACAAGTTTGTAGAAGGGGGGGGGGTTGAATACAAACACACAGATTTTACTTTTCTAAATTGTTTATTGATAAATCATTAACAATTTACAGCTTGTTGCGGAAACAAGATTAAGGATAAACCAAAATCTAAACAAGTTGGAACACTAAGTTTCTTGCACTAAGAAAGAGAAGGAAATTACTAATAATAACCTATCTCAAGATAAGAAGGATGAACTTGTCCAGAGTTAGCAAGTTACTTCAAAATGAAGTGAGTTCTTCTTCTTATATACTGCATGCATTTAATGCATTGCAGTTTACGCTTTACACGTGACAGCAGCTGATTGGTTGCATGTCATTGACATTTGTTGACAACCTTAGTAGCCGCATGTTTGAACAGTGTAGTATCAGAGTGGTTGTACGATTTCAGACAATAAAGAGGTTCTTTTTCTGACGTATCGTACGGAGACGTGCAAGGGTGGTTAAGACAAAAAGTACTTTGTACGGAGGACTTTATGATCAACTTTTCGTTGATGCAGCGCTTAATCATTCTTTATCAGCGAATGATAGAGTTCAGCGATAGCTAAAGTCTTGTACTTGATATTTCACGTTGAGTGGACAAATCTGAGTCTTCGCTGATCCGCTTCAGTTCATTAGGAGACTTGTCGCTGGTTCTTGAGCTTGATCTTCGACTTCAGCGTAGAACCTATGTTGACGTGAAACTTGTCTTCAGGGATCATAAGTAAACAACCAACTTATCAGCGATCACCATAAGTACTGAACAGACTCAAAGTGTTATGGTGAACAGTTTCGCTGAATGTTTAATCTAAAGAGCGACAGTTCCTATCAGTGGTACTGTAAGATCTTAGTACTAATCAGCGATAGTGAAACTTTGATACATATTGTTTACTTACAATTTTCACTATGTATATAAGAGAGGGTCATTATCAAATCCCTGAGGGTTTGGATCAACAATAAAGATCCATTTGGATTAGATTAATAATTGGATATCGAGATGAGACAGTATTCTTTAGTTATCTCGAGTGTCGAACATTTCATGATACAACGTACCAGTTGTCAGTTGGTCAATTGTGATCCACCACAAAATATAACCTTGATTTAAATAACGTCAGACAATCATACCGTACGATACACCTTTTTATCCTTTTATTAGTCTTGGTTCCGATTTCTCTTTATACCCCGAACTAAGGCGATTAGCCCATCATCGTTCAGATTCCAATTATAAAGGATTTACGAGTTTTGAAACAAATACTAGAAATGGACAATACGTTAATTAAATGGAACTTACTTGAGGGGAACGTCGTGACTTGTTGCACAAGTTACCAAGTTGTTAAAAGAAATTACTTATGACAATTAAGGAGTGAGTTTCAAAGCTTTTAACATTAATTACTACAAAGTTGATGAGAAAATAAAACATTGATTTTAAAACTAAAGTTTGCGAGAATGAGATTATTAAACTAAGAGGAAAATCTTGTTTTAAATGTAAAATTGCAAACAAAGAGTTCTTGATGATTTATTTGCATGTTTGTTAACGGGCTAATTATGGAAATTAAATTTAACGTGCATTTGATACGGTGAAAAGATGGAATTTTTGTGAAATCACTTACCAAACCATGAACCAATATTACTTGGGAATCCAAAGTGATTAATTCAGACTTTCGGCTTATATTGTAATTGAGATTACACGAGAACCAAGTTTTATCAAAAGTCGAGAATGAGATTTAGAAAAGAGAACCGTAAGTTGTTGACGAAAGATTGATTAAAAAACGTGATTTTGAAAGAAATTTAAATTAACTAAAATGAGTTTGGAAAGATGACAAATTTAAAGATTAAGGGTTGAGTTAAGAGTTTAAGAAAACAGAGTTTAACAAGAGTTTAGGGAAAAGAGTTTTAACACTAAGATTCAAGTAACATTAAGATGAAATTAGGATTGAGATTAAAGTAGCAAACCAAGTTGTCCAAGTACAAAAGTCGCAAGCTTCGGGTCAAACGATGGAGTGATCGGCTTAATGCATTAAGACCGATCCATGGCACACAAGTGACAAGGAAAATCCAAGCGCTAAGCACACCCAAAACACTAGCCTAATTACGTCCTCAGAGGAACAAACCCCACCACCACTCATACCAATATTACCACAAACGGTAGAATCAACTACCAAGACACGAAGATCGACAGAGGCTACACAAGAAGAAACACAAGAAGCCGCTGACGAAAGGTTCGAGGACATTGATGATCATCTTCCACGCACAACTCAGTGGACAAAAAGCCATCCTCCAAGCCAAATAATCGGAGAACTTTCTGACTCAGTAAAACCAGGTCTGCCACTGCAAATTTTTGTTTTTTACTAACTTTATCAGTGTGATAGAACCAAAGAAGATTTCTGAAGCCCTAGATGACCCAAATTGGGTAGACGCCATGCAAGAAGAACTTCTGCAGTTTGAGCGTAACAAAGTATGGACTTTAGTACCTCTGCCACGAGGGAAACAGGCCATTGGAACTAAATGGGTCTACAGAAACAAGAAGGATGAAGATGGAGTGGTCATCAGAAACAAAGCAAGATTAGTAGCAAAGGGATATAGACAAGAAGAAGGCATAGACTACGATGAGACTTTTGCCCCTGTCGCACGACTCGAAGCAATAAGAATATTCTTAGCCTTCGCAGCCCACAGAGGTTTTAAAGTCTATCAGATGGACGTAAAATCAGCTTTTCTAAACGGTGAAATCCAAGAAGAGGTTTACGTAAATCAGCCACCAGGGTTTGAAAGCTCAAAGTTTCCAAGGCATGTATACTACCTTGAAAAGGCTCTATACGGACTGAAACAGGCTCCAAGAGCATGGTACGAACGACTTTCTACCTTCCTTCTAGTCAATGGCTACAACAGAGGTACAACAGATACTACCTTATTCTATAAACATAAAAAGGGTGAGATAATGCTTGTACAAATCTATGTGGATGACATAATTTTCGGGTCTACTAATTCAGAAGAGTGTAAAAGTTTTGAAAAACTCATCCAGAGTGAGTTTGAAATGAGTATGATGGGAGAATTAACTTTCTTCCTTGGACTTCAAGTCAAACAAACTTCAGAGGGAATTTTTATAAATCAGGCCAAATATGTCTCTGACATTCTTTCCAAGTATAGCCTCTGTGATACCTCTGCAATGAAAAATCCAATGGCCACTGGAAATAAGTTATTTTTAGATCCAAATGGTATCTCTGTAGAATGCACTCTCTACAGAGGCATGATTGGATCTCTGTTATACTTAACAGCAAGCAGACCTGACATCATGCATGCCACATATCTTTGTGCACGTTATCAAGCTAATCCTAAGAAATCACATTATGATGCGGTGAAGAGAATCTTTAGATACCTAAAGGAGACAAAAAATCTAGGTCTCTAGTATCCATAGAACTCTGGTTTTAGTCTTAAAGCTTATACAGATTCAAACTATGGAGGATGCATGCTCGACAGAAAGAGTACCTCTGGGAGTTGCCAATTCCTGGGTGGTAAACTAGTCAGTTGGACCTCCAAGAAGCAGAATTGTGTCTCAACATCCACTGCAGAAGCTGAATACGTTGCTGCTGCTAGCTGTTGTTCTCAGGTTCTATGGATGAAAACTCAACTAAAAGACTACGACCACATCCTATTCAAAATACCCATCTTCTGTGATTCCAAAAGTGGCATTGCTATCTCTGCCAATCCTGTGCAACACTCGAAAACCAAGCATATCGATATAAGGTACCATTTCTTGAAACATCATGTTGAATACGGTACAATTGAAATGCATTTCGTGGCAACAGAATATCAACTCGCTGACTTATTCACCAAAGCACTAGACGAGAAAAGGTTCAATTTCTTGGTAGGTAAGTTAGGAATGATAAACATGGTGTGACAATCCTCTGTAAGTATAGCTTTATCTTCTGTAAATATGTACAAATTTTCTTTATTTTTGCTTTAAGTTAATTCATTTCTGTTTGTAAGTTCTCAATCTTAAATAGTTCTTAAATTCACAGAGCTTCTGTAAGTCAACTCAGATCCTCTGACGACCCCTACAGAACCTCTGGAAAACATGACCTATGTTCTATGCAAAACTTATCATTCTTTGATCCAAGCATAGGTCAAGGGGAGCAAAAGGAAATTACTTAATCTACAGAGGTGATTAGATCAAGGGGGAGCAAAAGGGGACCCTGAAATGATCTAAAGAGATCAAACTTTCAAGGAAAAGCCAAAGAAGAATGTCGATGACTCCATATCGACAGAAGTCAGACATCACTACCGAGAAAAGAAGAACCAAAAGGTATGTCTCTCGCACAAAAGGTTTTTGGAAAACAAATTTCTAGGACAAGAATTGTCAAATATGTCCTAAATATACTGTGCATAACATTTCAAAAGTCAAAAGCTCAAAAAGTTTCACAAAATTCGAATTAGGAGAAATTTAAGGTCATAGAGCTTCTGCTGAGCTCAACAGAGGTTCTGCAAGAAATATGCTCTATGATCACAAATTAACCCTCTGTCGATCTTTTGGAATGTTATCTCGGAAACCGAAAACACAAACCATGACCTTCTCGAACAAACCGTTTGTTTTTAACAATTTTCTCGGACACAAACTTTCAAATATGTCCGAAAAACATCTCTTAAACCAAATCAAAAATTGGATGATCAAAAATTTTAATAAAATTTTTGTTATGAGATTTTTTCCCTCATAGAGCTTCTGCTGGCCCTCACAGAACTTCTGCAAGTTCCAACAGAGCCACAAAACCTCTGCGAAGCAAATTTCTTGACAAAAATCCGATTTTATCCTCTCCAATGCCTTTACAAATGTTTTGGTTAAAGAAGAACCCCACAGAAGTCATGATAACAATGAGATATATGAAAGGGATAAACAACAAAGATTTTCAAGTTCACAGAGCTTCTGTAAGGTACAGAAGTTCTGGAGTAATAACGGTTACTTTTACTGAGAGTGAATTACATATGGCTAAGAATAACCCCACGCGCCGAGCATTAATGGGCCGCGCACGTCGTCCTGTCATCTTTTGACATGGCCTACGTGTCCCATTTTCATTGGGCGTACATGGAACGTTTTCTGTGGAAAGTTGAACCCGCCGTTCTAACTCGAGTACGGATTCCAAATTTTAATCCATTGCCATATATTCTACTCTTTCGAATTCTACCGTTTTACCCTCCTATAAAAACCAAGCTTACCCTCTCATAAACCTTTTACAAACTCTCATTCTTCTCCGGCGAAACCCTGCAAAAACCTGCAAGTTTCTCATTCTCAGTATCAAATGGCTTCATCTTCTCAAGCTATCTCCCCTGCACACTCTCCGGCGACCTCACCAGAACATTCACCGGCTCATTCTGAACATTCAGAAAACCCTAACCCTGCCCAGAACATTGAACTAGAAGATTCCGGCGACTCAGCAGACTTTGCTCCGACAACACATTTGTAAAACTTCATAGCTAAGGATCACTTCGATAAGGTACTACCAATCAAATCCAACAACTGCTATTTGGTCCCCTCACCCACTGCTTTCGGCGAAGCCCACGCCATTCTTCTGAACATAATGGAAAATCACATCCTCTTCCCTCTACTCTCAAGAACCCCAAAGAAAATACCAGTCAGATATTTGAACCAGTTTTGGCAGAGCTGTCGATTTGATAAAGACGACTCTATTATCAAAGGGTACATTTCAAGACCTGACAAGTCTGAACATCTTGAAATCAAGTTCAACAGAACAATGTTCTCACTTGAGTTCAACCTACCCACGAGGGGTCTTCTTGGTTTGAAGAAATATGCAGAGCAACCAACAGACGACGAGCTCTGTCGATTCGTAGAAATGCTTGGGTACAACACACAACTACGGAAGAGAAATGACTTCCGCAGAGGCTGATTACCACCTCTGTGGAACACCTTGTTCTCTATTCTTAACAGATGCCTGACAGGGAAGATAGGCAGTATTGACCAGACCTCGCATCAGATCTTAACCATCATGTATGGGGTGTACTATGATCTTCCACTCGATTACGCGACGATAATGATGCAAGAGATCATCAACACCATCGACAGAAAGAACAACACCAAACGGGTCAAAGAGAACGATCCCAACTTTCTACCACCTCTGCAATTCCAAAGAATATTGGGAGTATTATTCGAACCTCTGTTGCTGATACAGAAATGGCCAATGGAAGGGCCAATTCCCAAACAGTTTCCAATGAGCAAAAATGTCCCCACTGATCATGTAGATGGCTACACACACTATAGACCTTTGTCAAGGAAACTTCTGAAGTATGCCTCGAATAAAACCCTTAAGAAAGAGTATATACGCGATCATAGAATTCCTAAACCGAGTCCTATGACACCCCTGCGGTTAGGTGTCCCCCTAGAAACAATAACAGCAGAACCTCTTTCGACTCAAGAAGAAAAGGATCAAAAATTAGCAAAACACATGGCTATTCAACTTAGCTTCATAGCCAAACGTGCAGATCTTCTGGGAAAGAAATCTTCTTCAAAAACCTCTGCATCTACTCCAAAAGCAAAGAAGAGAAAAACTGCAGAAGGAACCTCCACAAGCGCTGCAGAAGATCAACCCTCACCTCCCCATGCCACAGAAATTGGCTCCTCCGCTCCTCCTTCTTCTCCAAAACAGAAGAAGAAAAGAAAATCGAAAACCACAGAGGAAGGGGCACCAAAACCCAAGAGGAGGAAAACCAAAAAGAAGCATGGTAAATCACTTGATAAATTGGTTACCATTGTAGAAGAGGAACCCGAAGTAGAAGAAACCGCAGAAGAAAGAACTGCAGAAGAAGATGCAGAAGAAGGAATGACAACAAAGGAATATCAATCACCCTATCAATCTCCAGATAGATTTGCTCACCAAGGAGATCTGAACGACTTCCTACAGAACCCTGACGTTGCCAATACCTTAAATACAGCAGGGTGGACGGCACAACCTCTCGACCACCACTCCCCAGAAGAACAATATTTCTCCATCTCTGGCATTGACACACATCTGCAAGAAGATGACACAACACCCAAAGATCAACCAGCTAACACACCTGTTATTTTACAGAACCCTTTCATTCAGGGATTGGACGTCCACAGAAGAAGTCCAAACCCAACTTCAGAAGAAAAAGAACTAATAGAAACTGAGTGGAATATAGGTGAAGTAACAGAGGCTTCTGAGACAAGGATAAAGGTCTCAGAGGTAGATTCAGATGAAGAAGAAGCTGTCTGGATACGAAAAGGTCTCTATCATCCACATGTCATGAGATTATACGACTCTCATCAAATGTACGACTTCTTTCGCATAGAGCAAGGAACCTCAACAGAAGCAAGGGAAGAAGCACCAAGGCGTAGGATAGCTACAGAGGCTGAAACAATAGACGGTGATGTAGTGCTTGGGTGCTTAACAGAGGAAGAAACAAGAAAAGATGCCTGGATTAATAGAGGCACACAACCACAACCAACTCCCAGTGCAACCCACATATCTAACTCCGCAGGTCTAGCTACAGAAGGAGTTATTGAAATAGAGCAGCACAGCTCGATCCAAACCCAACCCAACCAGCCAGAAGTCACTCTTTCGACTTCTGCGCCCACAGAAACCGGGGAATCCATTCCTAGGAAGTCTCCTCAGAGAGACTCACCTAAAGTTCATAATCCATCGCCCAGATCACAACAGAACACCCTACAGAGGAATTCGTTTCCTCTGCCACACACACACTAGGGCCAACACTTCTTTCAGAGAGAAGTAGTGAGCACAACGACGAAGAGACTCTAGACAAGTCTCCGAGTCAACAGAAGGATAATCTAGTACCCACCTCTAAAGTGGATCTAGACAATGTCATTCACAGAACTTCTGTAGAGTCTGAAGCACTAGATGCTTCTGCTCAAGGATCAGATGGAAATCCTTCCACCCCCATCGTACAAACAAGGGTGAACGAAGGTGTCCCAGGAACAGGGACTCACTCTGGAGACGAATGTGTTCCTCCAGAGGTTACACAAGGAACACAAGTATCAAGGGATGAGTTCCAAACCCTTGTCACCTCTGTGAACCAAACAATGAAAGAGTTGCAAAGCTCTTTCAAATCTTTTACAGAGACAACATCGACGGCTATCCTGAAACTAAACACCAAAATGGACAATCTGTCCACAGAGGTAAAATCTGCAATCTCAGCGATGAAGTATTCTGCTGAAACTACTGCCAAAGCTACAACCACCTCTGCCGCTCAAGAAATCGGAACAAATGCAACTTCTGCGTTCAAGGACTCTGTCAAAAACTTCCTTGAAAAAATGAATACGCAATCCAACAGAACAGAGGGCATTACTCCTGCAGATCTACAGAATGCCCTAAAACAAGTACAAGCAGAGGCAATGCGCAACACGACAATGATAACCAGAGCACAGCTAACAGAGCTAGGACAGAACGTCATAAACCAGGTCACAGAATTCATTGTCTCCTTCACAACAGCAAATGCCAACTTTGTCAAGGATTTCAGAAAAAGTGTTGGAGGAATGCGTTTTAAAACAGAGGCAGAGCTTGCGACTCTACTTGGCCTCTGTGATGACGTCTGTGCAAAGTTGATAGCAGCAGGAGCAAAATTACCGAAGAAAACCAAAGCTTCTTGCAGAACAGAGGGTAGTTCTGATAAGAGTCAGGATGATTCTGATGATGACCATCCTGGTCCATCAGATAATCCTGAGGGGGAGAATACAAGGGATAAAGCTACAAACAGAGGAACACAAACTCCACCAATCGCAGCAGAACCAATCAGTCAAGTTCCTCCAGAACAAACCCAAGATCAACAACAAACTCAACAGCCCACAGAGACAACACCCATCTCTGTGGAATCAAGTCCTGAAGAAACAAATATTCCAGAAGCTGATCAGCAACCCACAGAGGCAACAACCACCCCTGTGGTAATCATTTTGGAAGAAAGTCCTTCAACAAAATCAACAGAAAAACCCCCAACCATATCAAGAAGAAAGTCGATTGCCACCAAACCATATCAAGAGAAGAAGAAAGGCACAGGTTCACACTAGCGTTCAAAATGGCAAGAAGATTCGACATACCTCAATCTACAGAAACCGAGCTTACAGAAGAAGTCACCAAAGAACCTCTTACAGAGGTTACAGAGCAAAGAAAGCCAACAGAACCAACGCCACAAAAGTCCTCTAAAAATCAAGTGTCAAAACCTACAGAGGCAACTCCCATCAAGCCAACAGAAGCACCAACCTCCAAACCTACAGAAGAAATAGGTTCTGCACCTCCAAAAGCCAAAGATAAGGGCAAAGCAATACTGACAGAAGAGCCCAAGAAAAAGAAGTCATTGCCCAAGCCTACAGAAAAATTAATGAAAAACGCGTTTGATACCTTTCAAACTCCAAAGCCTGAAGAAGTTGACTGGGCATATGGATTGAAGCCTCTGTCAGACATTCTTCTAACTGGTAGAGCTGCAGAAGTTGTTCAAAAGATGGAGAGTCTCAGAAGACAAGTACTACAACCTGGTCCAACACATGAAGAGATGGAAGAAGTGGTATACAAATATCTCTATAAACAATCCTTTCAGACCAATCATCCTACAGATCATGTGACAGATCCAAGGATCAGAGAAGAATTTGAGAACATCTTCACAAGAACAAAGCCAAGAACCAAAGCAGATGTCTTCTCAATCTCAAAGGTCAAAAAGGTAATCTTCTGCAAATTCTCCTTTACAAGAACCTATCCAAGGGTCAGGTACAATCTTTACAAAGTTAGAAGAGAAGACAATTCAGAAACCACCTTCGCTGATGCTGACCTAAGAAATATCAATCCTTATGATCTACCTGATCTTCTGCAATGGACAAAGGACAACTACAACATAGAGGCAAACACCAAAGCCTATCAAGTGTTGAGAAAAGCGATGAGGGAAAAGCTTCTGCTCTACAGCATGATAGATTTCCAGCTGGGAAAGGATCTTGGTCTCAAACATCTGGATTTACGACCACCAGAGGATCGCTGCCCACCGGACGCCGTACCTAACTCAATCATCACAGAACCACGGTTTGGGTTAGTATTTCAAAACCCACAAGGCGAAGTTAAACTGTTTGTGTGCATGGAATGTCACAAGTACGCAACTAGTACTCTGAACAAATTCAGAACAAGCCTTGTAAAATACAGAGGTACAGAGAAAATGGATAGAGATGCCGCAGATACTTTCATCAGAGAGATTGATGCCACAATCCGCCTAAGAGAACTCTGCATCAGTTTCTATAAAGAGATCAGAAGAGTCGGAAGAGACAACAGAAGCTACAACGATTTCAAAGATGCCAAAATCTGATTCTCAAACCTCAAATCTCTGCAAACCAAGTCAAAGTTTATCTTTCATTGTACTCAAATGTAAAATGCCTCTGGCATATTTCTAAATGAAAGAACTTTCGAGGTATTGTTTAACCTCTGTCTTATCTAACTTAGCCTAACTTAACTCAAGTTCAAATTTTTTATTTTTCACTACTTAGGGGGAGATTGTTAGCTTCAATCTTCCTAATCATAGAAGTATTTAGAAGTAGTGAAAAATAGGCTAAGTGAAGAAAGCCTCTTACAGAGGCTCTGCCGGACTTACCGAGGGCTCAAGATCAGGAATCTACAGAAGCTAAAGAGGCGCGCTACAGAAGCTCTGTCATACGCACAAAGAAGACCAATATCTCGGAATCCGGTGAAGACTGCTCCACAGAGGACAAGACCGCAGAACCTCTGTAACTCATTACAGAGCCTCTGTGGTCCTCACTGAAAGACTTCAAAGATATTTATAATATCTTGCTACTGTTACAGGACCCGTTCATCAACTTGCATGGTAGCATGCCCTGTCCAACGTCGACGTGTCAAACTCTGATTGGACTCAGTAGGGCTTAGTACATAATAGACGTCTGCTGCATTAAATGCAATACAACACGTCTTACTGTTCATGCCGTTCTTGAAACTGTTCACGACATCCGTTCAACTATTCATCAGTACCGTCTGAATAGTAGCATATGCTTTATGGTCCCCTTTAGAGTAGTATATAAGGAAGACTCATGTTGAGTTCTTCCTTAATCATCAATCAATCTCATAAATCGACCATCATAAGAACACAAAAAGCTTATTCACCTTAAGAGTCATATCTATTTTGAAGCTTTTCTTACTCATTGTTCTTAAATCTGTTCTTAATATATATTCAGTAAACTTTGAAATATTATTTCCTGTTCATTGTTTATTTATATTTTGGTCTAAATCTATCAAACTTATCTGTTAGTTCTTCAAATACGCTTCCGCATCAAACATTAACTTGAACTAATAGATCCGATAATCTTGTTTAAAGCAAAACGGGAACCAACAGATACGTTGAAAGTGATGGTTTCCTTCATAGTCTAGAAAGAATATACCATAAGGATCACTTACAACTGTGCCAGGAATGTGTAAAGCCCGTGTCCCGGTACGTTTATTAATTTTTTTTATTATTTAGATGTTCACCTTTATTTGTTTTGGTTAGTGGTTTGGTGTCAAAAGGACCTTATTGCTAACTTGGTTGCACTTTGGGTAGTTAAGAGATGTCCTTAGAAGTCGAGGGACCTTTTCCGTCTTTTGGTGAAACTTAGGCATGGATTCGGCCCATGCAAAGTGAGGGCCGAGACCCTCCTTCTTAGTCTCGTTTCTCTTTTTTTTTCCCTTGTGAACCAAGCAATACAATAACCCTAAGAGCTTTCTCCTTTCGTTGGTGTGGTACGGCCGTGGGTAAGAAGCGAGAGAGAGAGATAGTTAAGAGCCGAGAGAAGGTTAGAGAGAGAGAGAGAGCATCGGCGGCAAGAAGGAGAGGAATCGGGAGAGAGGTCGCCGGAGGTGAAAGACGCCGGAGAAGGAGGCGCCGCCGCTGCAGTCGCCGGAAAACCGCTGCCGCCACAGCTTTTCGTCGACAGGTAAGCACCAAGATCTCGATTCTTTTCTTGTTTAGTTGCCGGCGAAGTAACCGCCGCCGCTGCCGCCGCACGCGGCCTTGGCTGCTGCAGGCGGTAGCCGCCGTGGACCACCTCGAGGGGTGGTGGCGTAGGATGGTCGTGGTGTGTGTGTAGTTGCGTGTATGGCGATAGAGTGAGAGGAGAAAAGGTGGTGCGAGAGGGTGGTGTGGGCGGTGTGTGTGTAATCATCGCCGGTGAGCCGCCGCCGGTCGCCACCGGCGACCACCACTGCAAGAGATGGCAGTGGGTGGCACGTGGCCGTGACCAGACCTTAATCTCTATAGAGCCCTTAACCCGTGACTTAATCGATTAAGCCGAATCGTGCAAACCGTTTTTATAATTCGTGATTTTATGAAATTCTAAGTGTGCCGTCCAGTTTTCGTATGACCATAACTTTTCCGTCGTAACTCCGTTTGAGCCGAAACTGGCGCCCACGGTTCAAGCTCAGGGTCGAGCACGTTTTCCGTGTTTTATCGAAAAACTAGTTCGGTCTCTAACTGGGCGAAAAAGTGTTCGCAAGTTCGGTGATTCGTCATTTTATGTGTAAAACTCTGGAATCTGCCACTGTTTTGTGTAGACCATACCTTTCTGCTCGTAACTCGTTTTGAGGTGAAACTGGTGCCCAAAGTTCCCAAATAGAATCGGGAAGGTTTTTCGTGTTTTGCCAAAAGTCTGATTAAGCCCGTAGCTAGGCTGTTTTTGGCTGTTTGTGCAGGCTGGACCGAAAACTGGCAGTTCTGGTAACCGTTCGTATTTAATTCATAATAAATTGTAGAAAAATCGTTAGGAGGCGTATAATATGTCCTTGGAACCCTAACTCAGAGTACTTTCTGGTCATGAAATAATATTGGGAATTTTCTGGGTTTAAAGGGGTCGAAACAGGTCCCGAACAGACCTGTTTAGTGAGAACGGAAAATAGTTTTAGTGACGGTTTAAGCGTGTGTCGTGTCATAGGGTCCGGGTCTTGTATTGACACGTTTTAACATGCATTTAGGTGCTGGGAAGTGACCGTAATTGTGAAGCTTGAATTGTGTTATTAAGCTGGGCGCGCATTCGAGGTGAGTTCTCTCACTGTGTAGTTAGGGGTTGTATGCATGTCATAATAGTTTGTATGTACTACTGTCTTTGTGGTGTGAACTAGTTGTTTGTGGTGTGTAATATTTGATTGGTTTGAATGCTTGGTATAAATGTGTTGGTTACATTACAATTCGGTGGGACCGAGGCCTCGATGGTACTGAGGTGTTGGTTACATTACAATTCGGTGGGACCGAGGCCTCGATGGTACTGAGGTGTTGGTTACATTACAGTTCGGTGGGACCGAGGCCTCGATGGTACTGAGGTGTTGGATACATTACAATTCGGTGGGACCGAGGCCTCGATGGTACTGAGGTGTTGGATACATTACAATTCGGTGGGACCGAGGCCTCGATGGTACTGAGGTGTTGGATACATTACAATTCGGTGGGACCGAGGCCTCGATGGTACTGAGGTGTTGGATACATAATTACTTGTAGGCGTTTACTCGTTTTATGTAACTGTGATGTTGTTGCTTATGTGCGGATAGGGGTGATGTGTATATGATTCCTATCTGCGCATGTGTTGGAATTCACTAAGCTTCGTGCTTACCCTTTCCCAATAAACTGTGGTTTCAGGTCCGAGCGGCTTCAAGGCGTGACGAGTACACACTGGCGCGCGAGGAGAGCTGGTCGCTTTATGATTTTGATAATTACACGTTTATTCCGCTGGTTTTATTTTATAAAGATATTAATTATGTGTTTGCAAATGAAACGTTGGGATCATTTAATGAGTTGTTATCAATGAATTGTTAATTTAAAAATTTAAACTTGCTTGTAATTTTCGGGACGTTACAACTTGGTATCAGAGCACAACTTGAGTGAATCAAACGCACCTCGGTGTGTTTGGTCTCAAGTTGCGGCTGGGAAATTTTCAAATTCTTTATTAAATCCTTTTTGGAAAATAAAAGAAAGGAAAACCCGTTTGAGAAACGGTGATCGATGGCGCAGTGTCTACAGTCAGCCGGAGCCAAGGGAAAAGGTACAGTACTTAGTGTTTTATTGCTTTCTAGATCATAGAGTATGCATGCTAGATTGCCTGTTGTGGACACTATGTTGTATGTTGAACTACTTGCTATTAGGAATTTATGCTAATTATGATAGGTTACTAAGTGGATGCCCTCTAGGTTGTATGCAGTAAGAGATTTATAGCCTTAGAATATTCGATTTAGTTCTATTGCGCAGCTCTTGTTTGAGTCCAACCGTTCTAGGATAGAGTCTTGTATTCGACTGTCTATTTGTTTCGCACTGCATATAATCGGGTATTCGCGAGGTCACCCGTTATATTTAGTAGGGATTCGGTAGTAGCAAGGGTAATGGGATAAGAGGAAATTCCTAGGGAGCTAGGAAGGGTGGATGTATATATATGCTGGTGCAGGCATATGGTTAATTATATATGTAATTGTTGTTGTATGATCGGGGTGACCGATGGTTTATTAAGTATACATTTGTGGCTGTCTGATCGGGGAGACCGATGGTTTTATATATACAGTAGTTGTATGAGTTGCCTGTTTAGGATATGTTCTTGAACTGGCATGTGTGGATAAATTATTTTATGTGTACAGTTTCGGCGAGAAACTACTTGGACCCTCGGGATGAGACTCGGAGCGAGCGATGATAGGTGTGGAAGGTAGTAGTAGAGCTCCTACTACCGGAAGCACAAGATCAATGCTCGAGTCGGGGAAGTCACGAGGAATCCAAGGAGTTGGGTGTGAGTGTTGTAGTGTGCGTTGTTATGTGCTAATAACGCGTTGTATTATCTACCCTGAATAGCCGTCACGAGGAGAGACAAATATAGTAGATCCACTGGTACATGTGTGTACTTGACTTGCTTTGATGGGATGATCGTTGGGGTAGTGTTGAAGGTTCTAAACTAGCAGTCATTGGAATAGGAAGACGATTATAGTATTAGTCACTTGGAGTGACGATAAGGATGATATTTGTTGTAAGCAGATCATTTCGGGCCAAGATGGAAGATTGTGCTAGAGTCATAGGCTTTTAGAGCCGACTTTGATTTGAGGAAAAATCGTAGGGATTATTTGACGTAATTTTCTATCTTGCCCCAAGAGGCTTAAATGTCCGGAGGACGATAGTGGATTGGAAAGGTAGAGAGGAGCATGAGTCGAGACGTTGAATGTCGACTGAGTCGTGCACAGAGTTTATTTTGAAAATAGGATTGCATTAACTAATCCTTGTGTTTCCAATCCTTATATGGATTGTGTTTTGAAACTTTGGGAAATGTTTAGCACACACACAAGATTTCGAATTATGGTTTGAAAATGCTTGAAACCGTTTTATCACGGGAGTTGAAAACTTTGTAAAAGATTGTTTCATTTGATTATTTTCCAACGGTTCTTTCGGGTACGATAATATCCGTGTTTTGTGGTGGTTAAGATGTTGGGTAAGTGACTACGGCTTGAGACTCTAACATTGGAACTCCTCCACATGTGTTAAAGTTGAGACGGAAAGTTACATTCCACGATGTCTGTTTAAAGGCTATTTTAGTGATTTGTCTAAAATGAGTTTGGAATTCTAGTGTCGCTTAACTTTTTGTTCGAGAGTTTGTGTTACTAAGTGTTTATTTTGCAAATAGTTCAGTGTGTGGATTGATTCATGCGTGACATAAGTGGTGCATGGAGGAATTTTGGTAACATTTCATAAGGAGTTGTTAGTGCGCTTTTCAGTCAGCTAAAGGCTTTATTGACATTTCCATGAAAATGCGATTTATCGACTTAGGGGTATGCATACTGGGGTAACCTTTGTTCTCGACATTTTGATAAACGAGTCGTGCATGAAAATGTTTTAGTTCCTTTCTGTCGAAATGAAAGACCATTTGATCCGAGGAGTGTTTTAATGTTGTGAACATCATGCATACGATTACAATGTGTTATATTTTGGAAATATAAATGCGTAGATTTTTTTTGACATTCTGTTAATTTAGAATTACCGATCATTTCTTTTTGGAAATTAAAAACTTTTGCTTGGAGGAAACGAGTATTTTGAGCAATTTCGATAATTACATTTTTTAAACTATAATGTTTTGACGTTATATGTCCCAAGTACGAAACTTGAGGAAGTGTTACAAGCTTGCATGCTTGCCCCCAGTTTGAGATTTTATGAGGTTTTAGTCGATATTCCCAATTAATAGAAGCGGACTGGTTTCTGACTTCAAGTTTGAAACTTACACGAAACAGTTAAGTTTTAGCAAAAGTACATTTGTAAACCGTGTCATCGTTTTGTGTGACTAGCTGACGCGCGAAAAAAAAATTGTGGCGAACCCTGTGCCACGTCATTTTATGATCAAAAAGGAGAATTTTTGAATCAATTATCGTGAAACTTATTTTGAATTATGTGCACATCTTTGTCGGACCCTGTTTAAGGTCAAGCGGTTACTTTAAGTGCACGTCATGAGTCAATCCATACTGGAATCGAGGCGGTCCATTTTAAAGAAATTATTTATTACGCTTTGCTTTTGAGTGAGTAAACCGAACTGCAATGGAACGATTTTCAACATGATTTTCCTATGTGGGACGAGCGTGTCCAGTTTTGCGTAACTATCTATCTGGTAATAGTAGTTTTATTACATACGATCTTTTTGAGATGAAAATCCGGATGTTGAAATATTTTGTAAATGATTTTGTAAACCATTTGGGGAAATGTGCTTCTAAGTGTTATGTGTCCTTTCGAGAATTTTAAGGGTGTGAGTCCTTTTGGAAAAATCTTTTGTTTAACCCGTGTTGAGTCTGGGACTAAGGTTGATTTCAGAATATTGCTTGCTTAAACTTTGTTTAAACGTATTTTCCGACCTATGGGTCTAGCAAGCGTGGAGCATTTTGCTCGGTTTTGACTTGGAGTTAGTCATGGGCCAATTGCCCGGTTTTAATGGCTCGATGTGGAGTCTAGTTGATGAGTTGTTTTTGTCGAACCGTTGGGCATTCTTTGCACATTGAGTGTTTACATGGTTGGGTGAGTGAGTCAATCCGGAATAGGCATGTTGTTGGTAGGCTGTTTGCTTTGGATCCCTAGTCACGTTAGTCAGTCGTTGGTAATGGTCGGTTGGGTATCTCGGGGTGGGACCCCGGTATTCATGTGTTTTAACCTAGACTTTCCAGTAGGTACTAGGAGGATATAGTTGTGGGCACTTACCTGGGAGGTAGTTCCGGTGTGCTGGGTCTTGAGGCGTTACCTGGGAGGTAGACGTCAAGGTGTATCCTCGATACGGTGTGACTTGGCTTCGTAGAGCAAGTGTGGATGATGCGTCGACGGTGGAAGGTAGGTATTCCACGTGCGTTAGTGCTGTAGGCCGAATAGTATCGGTTAAGGGATTGATGCCCTTTGTTATTAAGGGAATAAATGCGCATCAACCATTTTGAGGTAGGTGGTATATTTAGGTGTCGACTTTTGGGCTTGAGGCCAAACACCTTTAGTATAATCGGAGAGTTGTAGCCGATTTTAAGATAATCATGGTGATGGTAGTAGTAACCCTGAAATGATCACTTGTGATGAATGGTTATGGTGGAATGATCTACGTGTGTGTTAGTTGATTTGGTTGTGGGGGATATCTATTTGTGTAGTGTCTAGGATAATACCACGCTTATGTTGTTATTGTAATCGGTGAGACCGATGTTCGGCGGGTGGCCGATGTTTGTTATGGTAATCGGTGGGACCGATGTTCGGCGGGTGGCCGATGTTTGTTATGGTAATCGGTGGGACCGATGTTCGGCGGGTGGCCGATGTTTGTTATTGTAATCGGTTGGACCGATGTTCGGCGGGTGGCCGATGTTTGTTATTGTAATCGGTTGGACCGATGTTCGGCAGGGGGTCGATGTTTTGTTAAATATAAGTTATTGAAAATCTTTGGAGTCTATTAGAATTCGTAGAAGTTAATCGTCAATTAATGATAGGAGGGATCGTAATCGAGTGTCCTGTGGAGTATACTGGTGAGCAGCTTTAGAGTGGTTAGAGCTTGAGATTTGACTCGGGATGTATGGAATATCTAAGGTTGGGGGACAACCGTAGTCGCTTGGCTGGGAATGATTTCAATTGTCGGGGTGTTCTGCCGATCATAATCCCAGTGTCTTAGAAAGAGTACGTTAGTAAGAATAGTATTCGAGAAGTTTAGTAGGGGTTTCAAGTGGACTTAGGAACCTGAGGTCGAGATGAGGGAGAACTATCCGGAGCTATTCGTAGGCAGAGACTTCGAGGGCGAAGTCTAATCCAAGTGGGGGAGAGTTGTAAAGCCCGTGTCCCGGTACGTTTATTAATTTTTTTTATTATTTAGATGTTCACCTTTATTTGTTTTGGTTAGTGATTTGGTGTCAAAAGGACCTTATTGCTAACTTGGTTGCACTTTGGGTAGTTAAGAGATGTCCTTAGAAGTCGAGGGACCTTTTCCGTCTTTTGGTGAAACTTAGGCATGGATTCGGCCCATGCAAAGTGAGGGCCGAGACCCTCCTTCTTAGTCTCGTTTCTCTTTTTTTTCCCTTGTGAACCAAGCAATACAATAACCCTAAGAGCTTTCTCCTTTCGTTGGTGTGGTACGGCCGTGGGTAAGAAGCGAGAGAGAGAGAGATAGTTAAGAGCCGAGAGAAGGTTAGAGAGAGAGAGAGAGCATCGGCGGCAAGAAGGAGAGGAATCGGGAGAGAGGTCGCCGGAGGTGAAAGACGCCGGAGAAGGAGGCGCCGCCGCTGCAGTCGCCGGAAAACCGCTGCCGCCACAGCTTTTCGTCGAGAGGTAAGCACCAAGATCTCGATTCTTTTCTTGTTTAGTTGCCGGCGAAGTAACCGCCGCCGCTGCCGCCGCACGCGGCCTTGGCTGCTGCAGGCGGTAGCCGCCGTGGACCACCTCGAGGGGTGGTGGCATAGGATGGTCGTGGTGTGTGTGTAGTTGCGTGTATGGCGATAGAGTGAGAGGAGAAAAGGTGGTGCGAGAGGGTGGTGTGG
Organism: Saussurea involucrata; assembly: GCA_033807775.1. Classification (NCBI taxonomy): domain Eukaryota; kingdom Viridiplantae; phylum Streptophyta; class Magnoliopsida; order Asterales; family Asteraceae; genus Saussurea; species Saussurea involucrata. Next base: position 64,030,974 of record CM066319.1, on the reverse strand, counting down.
GCGGTGTGTGTGTAATCATCGCCGGTGAGCCGCCGCCGGTCGCCACCGGCGACCACCACTGCCGGAGATGGCAGTGGGTGGCGCGTAGCCGTCACCAGACCTTAATCTCTATAGAGCCCTTAACCCGTGACTTAATCGATTAAGCCGAATCGTGCAAACCGTTTTTATAATTCGTGATTTTATGAAATTCTAAGTGTGCCGTCCAGTTTTCGTATGACCATAACTTTTCCGTCGTAACTCCGTTTGAGCCGAAACTGGCGCCCACGGTTCAAGCTCAGGGTCGAGCACGTTTTCAGTGTTTTAGCGAAAAACTGGTTCGGTCTCTAACTGGGCGAAAAGGTGGTCGCAAGTTCGGTGATTCGTCATTTTATGTGTAAAACTCTGGAATCTGCCACTGTTTTGTGTAGACCATAACTTTCTGTTCGTAACTCGTTTTGAGGTGAAACTGGTGCCCAAAGTTCCCAAATAGAATCGGGAAGGTTTTTCGTGTTTTGCCGAAAGTCTGATTAAGCCCGTAGCTAGGCTGTTTTTGGCTGTTTGTGCAGGCTGGACCGAAAACTGGCAGTTCTGGTAACCGTTCGTATTTAATTCATAATAAATTGTAGAAAAATCGTTAGGAGGCGTATAATATGTCCTTGGAACCCTAACTCAGAGTACTTTCTGGTCATGAAATAATATTGGGAATTTTCTTGGTTTAAAGGGGTCGAAACAGGTCCCGAACAGAACTGTTTAGTGAGAACGGAAAATAGTTTTAGTGACGGTTTAAGCGTGTGTCGTGTCATAGGGTCCGGGTCTTGTATTGACACGTTTTAACATGCATTTAGGTGCTGGGAAGTGACCGTAATTGTGAAGCTTGAATTGTGTTATTAAGCTGGGCGCGCATTCGAGGTGAGTTCTCTCACTGTGTAGTTAGGGGTTGTATGCATGTCATAATAGTTTGTATGTACTACTGTCTTTGTGGTGTGAACTAGTTGTTTGTGGTGTGTAATATTTGATTGGTTTGAATGCTTGGTATAAATGTGTTGGTTACATTACAATTCGGTGGGACCGAGGCCTCGATGGTACTGAGGTGTTGGTTACATTACAATTCGGTGGGACCGAGGCCTCGATGGTACTGAGGTGTTGGTTACATTACAATTCGGTGGGACCGAGGCCTCGATGGTACTGAGGTGTTGGATACATTACAATTCGGTGGGACCGAGGCCTCGATGGTACTGAGGTGTTGGATACATTACAATTCGGTGGGACCGAGGCCTCGATGGTACTGAGGTGTTGGATACATTACAATTCGGTGGGACCGAGGCCTCGATGGTACTGAGGTGTTGGATACATAATTACTTGTAGGCGTTTACTCGTTTTATGTAACTGTGATGTTGTTGCTTATGTGCGGATAGGGGTGATGTGTATATGATTCCTATCTGCGCATGTGTTGGAATTCACTAAGCTTCGTGCTTACCCTTTCCCAATAAACTATGGTTTCAGGTCCGAGCGGCTTCAAGGCGTGACGAGTACACACTGGCGCGCGAGGAGAGCTGGTCGCTTTATGATTTTGATAATTAAACGTTTATTCCGCTGGTTTTATTTTATAAAGATATTAATTATGTGTTTGCAAACGAAACGTTGGGATCATTTAATGAGTTGTTATCAATGAATTGTTAATTTAAAAATTTAAATTTGCTTGTAATTTTCGGGACGTTACAGAATGAAAGTTTCTCCAGGTGGTAGGGAGGTGTCAAGCGCTGAGAGATCAGCATCAGAGCCAAGAACTTCAGCACGAGAGAAACCAATACCTGTTTCATTCCGTATAGGAGGACCTGAGTTTGAGACTTTCTTTTCCTTTGCAGAGACTCTTCTTTTTTGAGGAGGAAGAAGAGTAGAGGGAGGAATATCCACAGCAGAAGAAACCAGGTCGATCTGTTTGTTTAAGATCTTCTTGACATGGCTTTTGAACTTTGAGCGCCATCCCTGAATGGCTAAGTTCACTTCTAACCATTCAGAGAGACCAAACTTTTCTAAGGTAGCAGCATAGAAGGTTTACTTGGTTTTGTCTTCTCTGTAGACATCAACTTCAACAACAGGAACGTTTGCGTACAGTCTTCCTCTGATGTTTACTTTGATGATTTTGGATGGTCGAGATCGATAGTTCAGCATTTCTTTACACCATTCCAAAGTCGTATCAGAGACCTTGGTCTTTTCTTTAACGATACTTTGAGCATCATCCCATAGCTGACGTTGAACGTCAATGGGAGCTCTTTTCAGCTTGGGGTCTTTTACTGATCGTTGAGTAAGCTGGATGGCGTATTCTCTGTCTTTTTCTTCAGCTTCCCTTCTTTCAGCGGTTAGGCGTTCAGCTCTGAGGTGTTGTTCCTTGTATACCTTTTGGGAAATTTTGAACTTTGGAGGAACGGAAGGAAGTTGATCACGCTTCAGAATGATTCGTTGATCTTCGAGTCTCTTGATCATTTCATCTCTCTTTTCTTGATCCTCTTCACTTAGCTTTTGAGGAGCCAAGGAAGGTCTGTTTTTGTGAGAGAGCATCTGTTCTTCAGGTTCATCAGTCTCAGAGATCAAATCTAAGACCGGGATTATTTCTTCAGCGTTGGGAGCTGGGATTATTGCTGGTGAAGTCGCAGCTGTAGGAACTTCTTCAGTATCCTCAAACAGGGGAGAGGACTAGCTGAAACACAGCGATCGTACGAGTAAGAACTTGGGAAGAACAGAGATAGAAAAAGAATGGGATAAAGTGTATGGAGGATTTAGTGTGTAGAACTGATAATGTGTATAGAGGAGGGATGTAGTGTAAGATTAGTGTACCTGACAAACCGGATTTTTAAGCAAGATCGTCAGATTTTCATCATCTTCAGCGACACTTTTTCCTTTGCCCTTGTCAGCTTCAGATGCTGATGGCTTTGTCATTGTCCGTTCCCCTGTAGGTTCATTTATCAGAATCCCTTTAAGAGATTTAGTTCTCTGAGCAGGCTTGACGATAAAAGAGTCAGCATCATCATCATCATTCTTTGGAGAAGAGGATGGTTCATCATAAGACAAGTCGATGGCTTCTTCATCTTCAGCTTCTTCTTCGAGTTGCTCCCCCTCAGATACAGAGGTAAGCTTCTCGGTTCCCTCAGGGTGTTCATCTCCCTGAAGTCCAGCGGCTGCTGCTTCTTCAATTGTCTTCTCACCTTCTTCAGTAAAGGTGAGGTCTTCAGTCTTCTCTCCCCTGATAGATTCATCATGGGAAAGGTCTTCAGTGCTCTTCTCCCCTTCTTTTTCATGACGAGTGGGGGAGGAATGTGATGACTCAGCAGCTGTTGATGGTTCCCTGTCTTCTTGGCCAAGGATCCCCACACAAATTTCAATCGCTGATAATCTGTTTTCTAGACCAGAAATACCAGGATTGATCTTCACGAGTTCAGCACGATCCGCCAGAGTAAAAGATGAAGGTTCATGGGCAGAGGCAGGGGCGATCGTGTTAGTCAGGATCTGCTGCAACAATGTCTGAATATAAGTGATGTCATTCTTCATCGTATTGACATCGGTCTTCACAGAACTCATGTCAGTCTTTACTGAACTGACATCAGTCTTTACAGCAGACATATCACCTTCGAGTTTGCCAACCGATGTCTTCAGCGTTGTGACTTCGCTGGACATGGTGTCAACTGATTTTTTGATGTCGAGGTAGTGTGTGTAGATGTCAGAGAGAACTTTGGCAAAGTCGGTGAGTGATTTATCAACCTTCTCCAAGTCAACTTTGGAGGCATTATTTTCCACCACGGTTGTCAGTTTTGTAAGATTCTGTCCAGCGTTTGTTACAGCTGAAGAGTTGTTGGAAAGAGTAGTTGTGAGACCTGTCAGCTTCGTCTCTATAATCTTCAAAGAGGTGTTGATGTCTCCCAAATTACGACCTGTAACATATAAGAACTTGTGAACAGAGGAAAGCTCAGAAGTTTGTGGTTCAGTTACAGTGTATAGGGGTTGGTGTATACCTGCAGGAGGATTGGTGAATTCATCAAAATCTCGGTGTCCTGAGAAAAGTTCCATGTCGTCAGCTAACGTGCGTGGACGCATGGTCATCTCTGCAGGTCCTACGCCCATCATTCTCTGAGTGTCAGCATTAGTTTCTAGAGGAATGACAGGTGCTTCAGTGATAACTGGAGTAGAGTCCAATTGAATAGAGGGAGAAGCGACGGTTAAGAATGGAGGTTGGGTGCGGAGTTCAGCGTTGGATTCACTGAGAATCGCTTCGTCAGTCTTTTGAGAGACTGAAGGAGGTTGGGTAGATTCCAAGTTTGTAACTTCAGCGTTTGGAGACGCTGAAGTTGGGATAGAGTGGGTGGCTTGTTCAGCTGTGGCAGAGCGTACCACTGAACTTTCCTTCAGCCCAACAAGAGGAGCTGAGGAGTCTTCAGCAATAGATTGCTGGGGTTGCTCCATGGTTTTCTTAGTTCTTTTGGAACTAAGTTGGGTGGAGGAGTGTTTCCTTTTTAGAGAAGGAATGGAGGTTGCAGCTGGAGTATCAGCGGTGGGTTTGTCCGCTGAAGGAGCTGCAGAAGTAGAAGAAGTAGGGTTTAGAAGAGTTAAAAGAGTAGAAAGACGTACCTCATTTGCCACTGGCTTGAAGTTGAGAACCTTAGGGCCGACCTGAGAGAGTTTCAGGTCACCCTCTGTTGGGTAGCTATCTTTCAGGCCTTTTTGGAATACGGCCCTGATGAACCGAGGATAGGGAACCCATGGAGATCTGTCAGCGATGGAGTCCACTCTGAGTACCAGGTCATCATAGATAATTGATGCCCAGTCTATATGTAGACCTTTCAGCAATGCATATCCCATTGCTTGCTGAGGCTGAGTTGCTTGGTCAGAGGAGCCGGTCTTGGCACTCATGCAGCTGATTAAATGAGCGAAGATGAAATTCATCTCGCTGGGCATTTTAGACTTATTGATAAGGGTCAGCTTCTTCTCGGGCTTCATGTCCCTTCCAGTTTCCCATACATAGCCCATTGCATCGAAGAATGCAATGATGGCTTCCCTATCTGAGTTTTTCTTGGGGTCAGGGAGAGGAACAAAAGGTTTTTCTTTGGTGTCCAAGGGAAGATTCAGGGCTTTGCGAATAATGGCAGGGGTGATCTTCATAGTGCCATAGTCAGTATCGCAGAGGATGCAGTCAATTGTTTTTGAGGGGTCTTTGGCTGATGGTAGCTGAGAGTGTCTGGCAGAGTACCAGAATTGGGATAGCAGTAGCTGATGTGCAGGAGGTGTTATGGTCAGGGCTGTGGAGATGGAACAGTTCTTCAGGAAGTTCACAGCATCATCTAGATGTGTGACTTGCTTTCGAGGAGGAAACTTGAGAAGCGCATAGAGGTTATTTACCTTGGTCCAATCCAGTTTGTCAAGAGAGAACTTGACCTGAGGAGCCTTGAGGATTTCCACTTCCTCAGCAGTATTATCAGCAGCAGTGTTCTCAGCGATGGTGTTCTTGGAAATGTCAGAAGATGCCATTTTCTGTATTATCAGTTCAACCAAAGATTAACAAATAAGAATAATCTTAATGTGGAAAGATTTTCCAATAAGATGGTTCGAATTTTGTCCATTTCATTCAGACAAAATGTCTTAATGAAGATTAGGGTTTTTCTTGTTTTCCAGTTTCCTTTGAAGATTGGGATTCTGGAAAAACGTATGAAGAACAAGTTTAAGATTTTGCGTTTTAAACTTGAAGAACAACCATGAAAGGTTGTGTTCATAAAACCATGAAAGAAATGATTTCATTTTTAAAAAGGTTCTTTTGTTTGATCTTGTGAAAACAAAGAGAAGTTCATTAACAAGTTTGAAGAAACATGTAAAATAAAAGAATTATTAACTTGGTTCGTTGAGGAAGATGAAGTTCTTAAGTTCTTGAAAAACTTGAGAGCACAAATGCAACAGTAAATTCTTTTTCTTGCTTGGAGAAGAAGTTCGCGTAAAAGAAAAATATAAACCCAGAATGAGTTTATATAGAGATTAGAGAGAGAGAGAAAATCTTGAGCGGGAAAAGATTTTCATCATGACACGGACACGTGTTTGCATTTGATTGGAAGGTAAACGAAACGTGCAAACGTGTGTCAGAAAGAAGAACGTGTCAGGGCTTATCCGTTGCAATGACGTCACAACTGTCCTTTCATATTCTTGGATGTCTCTGAGGTTTTGAAAGCTCAGGGACACTTTTGAAAACATGAAGCACTGAATAGAAATATCAGTGTTGGTTTTTAGAAATTTCAAAGTATCGCTGATAAGGAAGAGATATTCAGCGATGTAATTTATTTTGAAATCTTGCATTTTCATGCGATTTGTCAGAGAGAGAAAACATACCTTGATATCAGCGAATCAAGTTTATTCAGAGAGAAGATGATAGAATGGGTTATACAAGTTGGTTTTATCCTGTCGCTGATCAAATGTGAACCGCTGAAGATTTTATTCTTCAAAGTTCAGCATTCCAAGCTCGCTGATGAGAAAGTTGAACCTTGTCTCATCAAGAGGTTTGGTGAACAGATCAGCTAACTGATAATCAGTTGGGATAAAGTGAAGTTCTATATCACCATTCATCACATGATCTCTGATAAAGTGATACCTGATTTCGATGTGTTTTGTTTTTGAGTGTAGCACTGGATTATTTGCTATAGCGATGGCACTTGTGCTGTCGCAATAGATTGGAATATTTGAGAGCTGAAGGTCATAGTCCAGTAGTTTATTTCTCATCCACAAGACCTGAGAACAACAGCTTCCAGCGGCTACATACTCAGCTTCAGCTGTGGAGGTGGACACTGAGTTTTGCTTTTTGCTTGTCCAACTCACCCGCATTCCACCCAGGAGCTGACATCCTCCTGTGGTGCTTTTCCTATCCAATTTGCAACCTGTAAAATCACTATCTGAATAGGCGATTAGATCGAATCCCGAGTCTTTGGGATACCAAAGACCTAGATTCGCAGTACCCTTAAGGTATCTAAAAATTCGCTTTACAGCGGTCATATGAGATATATTGGGTTCAGCTTGATATCGTGCAAACAAACATGTTGCGTACATAATATCGGGTCGGCTAGCTGTAAGATACAAGAGAGAGCCGATCATCCCACGGTAGGCTAGCGTACATAATATCGGGTCGGCCTGCAATGTCATACCACTAAAAGCATGGGAAAGATCAGTAGGTTGTAGGTCCGGCGAAGTGTCAACGTTGGTGAAGAAGGACTGTTGAGAGCGAGGTGAAGGACCAAGCAGCTCTGCATCGGAAGTGCGGGGGGTGTACGGGAGGGACGTAGTGGGGTAGGGACATGGCTGCATCGCCCATGGGGTGCCCCAGTACGGTTGTTGATGAGTCCACTGCACGGGAGGGGCTGCTGCCCAAGGAACCATGTTGGTAACCGGGTGAGCCGTGTGCTGCTGTTCACAATTCTGTTGTGGACGGACCTGTTGGTTGCCCCCTCGAGAATGCTGCTGGTTGGTGTCGCGGTTATTGTTGGCACCGGTCCTGTTCCGATTGGTCCGCCCTTTGCCACGATTATTGACCCATGAAGAGTAAGATGTATTGTAGGAGCGAGGGGGCTCGCGCGAGGGCGAATATTGAACCACCATGGTTGTGTTCTCACTGGACCGAGCACGACGGGACTTCTCCCGTAGGAGCATGCTTCGGGCAGTATCAAAGGAAGGCAGGGGTGTGGAGTGACTGATGATGTCGCCTACAATATCAAATTCATGAATCAAACCATTGATTAATTGCAACACTAACCGCTGATCGCTGATATTTTGATCATCATCTGATAGCTGATCAGAGAGCATCTTCAATTGTTGACAATAAGAAGTGACGTTGGGAAAATTCTCCATGGTCGTGTGGTTAAACTGGTGCTCTAGATCAGCAGCACGGGCAGTCTTATTGTCATGGAAGATGTTCTTGATGCGAAGCCACGCATCATGTGTCGTGGCACCCGGTTTGAGAATCGTTAGGAGCAAGTCTTGTGTGATCGTGCCATAGATCCAAGACAAGAAAATGGCATCAGTTTGCTCCCAGTTTGCCTTGGTGAGATTAGGATCTCGGGTGGTGTAATACCCCAGATAAGTTCGTTAGTTAGATTTCAATTTCGTTAGAATTAGTTAACTATAATATGGGAGGTTTAGGGTGATTTTTAATTAATTTATAAGTTAAAGGTGATTGGTCATTAGAAATTAGTTTAGGGACTAGAATGGTAAAATTGGTTGATAATATCTCTTAAACCTCTAGATATTATCACAAAGCAGAAAACTCAGTTTTAAAGTTTGTGGGTGTTTTGAGAGCAAAAGAGGAAAATAATAAAAGAAGGGTAAGGCTTCAAATTTGATCCATTGGAAGTGTTTGAGGATGTTTTCTTTACATATTATGTGTATAATTGATAGCTGAATGTTTCTATCGGAGTAGAATAGTTAGAATTACATCTGGTAATGAATCAGCGGATTTCTAGGTAGAAATAGGGCAAACCGACAGTAGTTTCCGGATTGATTGAAGGTTTCTGGGTATTTTTGTTGGTGGTGTCCGGGTAAAGTTCTAAAGGTGTCCGGACGGTGTTTTATCCGGGTAAGTTCTCTTATCTTGATTGTTCGGATGAAGTATGATACCGGATTGTGTCCGGATTACTTAGGTTTCCGGATGGTGTCCGGATTACTAATACTGTCCAGAAACGGCATGCTGTCCGGATTATTGGTGTTGTCCGGAAAACTCTGTTGTGTCCGGATACTTTTGCTGTTTGGCCAATATTGAGAGTTTTGATGCTGTCGAGTATCCAATAACCTGTATTTTGTTAACCATTAGATAGGGAATGAATGAGGACTGACTATTCTATGGTCTTGACTTGAGTACGGGTTTGGGGGCAACATTTGAGGATTTGAGTTCTTTAGAGTTGTTAGCCTTAGTAAGACTTATGTGTTTTATGTGGTAAAGAGATATCTGTATCTAATTGTTACAGATCCTGTGAATTCTGGGTAAAGGACTGAAACTGTTTAGAAGGCATGGAAACGTGTTGATAAGCAATCATGTGAGTTTTACTTTAAAAGTATTTTTAACTGGAATACATATACGTATGGTTTGGGAATGTGATAATTGGTGATTATGTGTATATATGCGATATATGTGAAATATAATATATTGAGGTATTATATTTACATGAGTATTATGATGTGTCATAATACGTTGGCCGGGCTTAGGACCGGTGTGTTTGGCTATAGAATCTGTATAGCGTTGTTTGGCTGTAGATGTTGTACAGCGTTGTAAATTATTAGTTGGCTTGCAACCAACTAATATGGCCAGGAGGAATGAGAAGGGAAGGTACACGATGTGTGAGTTCAAATTGATATATTTGATTGTGCTGTGTGATTTACATAAATAGGGTTTATATAAATGATTTCAAACTAACAGGGATTTATCTCACTTAGACCATTAGGTCTAACCCTCATTTTGTTTTAAAATATGTATTCCAGGTGGAGGATCGGGTAAGAGCAAGTAATTAGAGTAATCGAGGGATGGCTTTTGTGAAGGAATATATGATGAAGATTTTGGCATGTTTAGTAGTTGTATTAAAATGATTAAATGTTGTGTATGTATTTAGTATGAAGTTTGTAGTAGAATGGCTTCTTCTGATTGTAAAAGACTATGGGACCGTACTTGTAATATGATGTTTCGTTTGTTATATCAATGTTATGTTACATTATGTGATTTGTTGTGTATATGGGATTTGGGTTGTTACAGGTGGTGCCATCGATGTGATCGAGGACACAATGGGCACGGGCAACAATTTGAAAGAGCTCGGCCCATGAATGATATTGCACTTTTGTCGGATCAAGAGTGAGAGGAATTAAATTCCTAATGTTGCTTACGGTTTGTGCGGGATGTAAAGACGAGGATGGCGACGGTGCTTCCTTGTCTTCATCCATAAGCAATACACGAGAGTAGATGTAGCAATAGCAACGGAAGGGTTAAAGGAGAGATAGAGAGAAGAGCAGCGGCGAAAGGCAGACTGCAGTGATGACAAGTCTGGTGGAGCTGTTGGCTGGTGGGAAACAAATATAGGTCAAGAACGTGAAGCTCTTGATACCATGTTAGAGTATAATTGAATCCCCTTCCAGAGGGTTTGAGAGGAATTCTCATTATATAACCAAGAGATACAAAGTATCTTACAGAATAAGGAAATAATCACAGAGATACCAAATATACATAAACTAGGAAACTTCACCAAATAAAATATTTACAGAATATTTACTATCAGATTGTTCAACATAGATATCGTCCATCAATATTGCAATCAAGTGTTGCACACTTTATTCCACAAACGTTAAGACAATTTGTACGGTCTTAACTACTTGGTTTAAGAAGCATAACTTTGAAGACATTAAAGTTAAAATTTTCAAAGAATATCATTGGATAGGGTCGTAACTACTTGGTTTAAGAAGCATAACTTTGAAGACATTTAAGTTAATCTTTTTTGAAGAATATCATCGGGACTAGAAATTGAATAGTTGCATGGAGTTTCTTATTGACAATTGGATGAAAGGATGGTGCGTATCTCATTTTAAATAGTTAAAACGATTAGCATTAACGTAAGCAAAGGAAGACTTTAAAGGAGAAAGACAAAACATGATAAGAAACATCGAGGACAATATGGTTCTTCTTTTGAATGACATCAGTAAAGGGCATTGTAAACATGACAATAACTATAAGTTCTTTTATGCACAATCAAAATTGGATTTTAAATTAAACGAAGTCGATGATCAAGCTGCGTTTTCACCCCTTTCACTTGAAAAGCTCAAGTTTGAGATCACGAAAATCTTGGAATCGAGAAGGGGTAATCCGATTTTGATCGCTTCTTTGCCTATGATCTATTATGAAAGATAAGGAAGGACCCCTCAAGCAGAAGGGTACCTAACTGAGAGTCAAAGGCATTGAAAGTCAGTTATAGTTTGACTAAGCTTCTTGCTCGATTGAAAAACAACATTCGGCAATGATGAAAAAAGTGACCAATCAAATAACCGAATCTAAATTACTCATCTAAACAAAATCTCATCTTATTCCTAACAAGCATAAGCAAAATCGTCCTCTACTGCATATTGTGGAGAAACAATCCATAGGCAAAAACATAAATAAACCATAATAAAAAACATGCTCTGCTACATTGCATATGAACAAACATTTTTTAGAATTCACATCCTCTACTGCATTCCATATGAACTAGAACTCCCAACATCCTCTAGTGCATTCCTTAGTTGCATTCCATATGATTTATTCCAATGTTCACATTGTATGGCTTGATTAAATATGAAGAAAGATATATTCAACAAATGGACACCCATGGTTTAAAAAGATGCTTTCTATGTTGGAAGTGACAGAGACGGGCAAGCCAAAAGAACTCCAAATTTTCCAGAAATCGACTTAGAACCTAGATGAATCGATTACTTAATCCAGATGACTAGGGCAGATGATTTTGCTTATAAATCGATAAGGTGCAAATCACTTAGAAATTGATGGTTTATGTACGTGTTTAAACTTCAAATCCAGATGAATCAACGAGAAAACTTAAAACCCATTAGTAGCAACCCTTTAACAAATTCTTTTAAGCAATTTATGGAACAGGTGGTTTACGAACTTGAAGTAAAAATTTAATAAAAAGAACACCCAATTGAATCCAAGTCAAAAGTGAAAGATAAGTAGATGATGGTTCTCAGTTTTCAGATTGATGCCAATCTAGATCATGATTGTGATCAAGAGAACCCAAATAAAAAATGATGAAGTGATGATAGACAGATTGAAAATGGTAACTCCATGAGTAGCAGAATAGTGCAGCGAAGAACATACAGTTTTTATGTGATTGCAAGAGACGAGATTGAGTGAGATGAGGGTAACTGTGGAAATCTGGCATCTCTGAATGATGCGTTTGAGCCTTTGAGGTTGAACGATACAGAGATATTTTGAATGATACAGAGGTAGTTCAAAATTTTCCAAACATGTTTAACATCTGAGCGATTCAAGTTTAGTGTATTAATAGCATAATTCAGATGTAAACAAACAAGACATGACTCATAGCACAAAACATTTCATAAAACAGAATAATGTCAAAATGGCCCTAATTTCAACAAGTCAGAACTAAATACATCTTAAAAGTTTATTGCGGATAAACAACTCTACATTTGTGACTTATAAAATAACTATGTCTGGAAAGTATAAACAACGAACTAATAATCTTGACTCTATCTTCTAGCCTCCGACTCACATATTGCATTTACCCTTGCTAGAGCTCTCGCTAAAATGCTTACCTGAAAGATTTCCAGTTTTATAAAAAAGAACAAGGGTTAGACCGGAGGTCTAATGAGTTCCCTCAAGTAACAGCAACATATCATTACCATCCAAAACGAGTTAAAAAAGGGTTTAGAGGCAGTTAACACATTTAAACTTTCATGCACACACTTAACACGTGTAGATGGCACACACTTAAAGTCACACACACATGTGACAACGTATTCGGACTCACACACGTCCTTAGATAAATGACATGAAACGAATTTATGCATTTCAGTTGGGTCACACATCCCAACACAAGCTATCTCATGCCCCACCCCAATGAATGCACACTTTGAATATCAATTCATCACTAAGACATGCAAATATATTTTACGTGTCTAAAAATCAATCATGCATACATGATCATTTATAAGAATTTAAGAGTAGGAAAAACTCACCTGAGTCCAAGCCTAAAACACATACCTTCGCTCTGGATTTCCAAACCGAACACCAAACGATAGTATTAATAATCCAGTTATACACACTAAGGCTTACTAATAACTCCCCTATGTGTTAGACTAAGCAGAAAGCCCAAACTAGCCCTCGAACCAAAACCGACAAACCACCAAACAGTAACTTGCATGGTGTGGCTCGCGGCCTCAAGCCGCAAAGCTACCCGTACAAGTCGCTGTTTCCGACACACAGTTCATGCACGAGAGTTTTAGCCAAGCCCCAAAACCATTCATGTCAACCTCTTCCAAATCGATTTTATGCTTCTAAAATGAGGGAACCAATGTCCTAAACCATTTTAACCAATAACTAAACATCAAACATTCACTTAATGCATTGAAATCAATCCATTGATGAAACTTTATCTACTAAAACTTAGAAATGGAAAAATCGTGAAGAATTCACCAACAATGGTGGTTTTGCTCAACTTGACAATTGGAAACCTTTGAAATTCGACCAAACACTAAACCATTGATGATCAAATGCCAAGAATAATGAAAAAGAAGAAATCTACACCAAAACCCCAAATCCTAAGTTAAACCCAACTCAAGTTACCAACTATGGAAGGAAATAGCATAGAGAAGAAGATTCTTACCAAGGATGATGGTCTCCTTTTGCTATTCCTTCAATTTGCTCCTCTTCTTCCTCCCTTGTTCCTCCCTTATTCTTTCACGGTCACACACACACACACGGACACACAGAAATATACACACTTAATTTCAACTGATTTTCATATGAGAGAAATTAGGTCTCTTGCCTATTGAGGCTTACACTTAGGCCCCTGCAGATGGTGTTACTAACCACTTCACCCTCCAACTTAAATTAGAAATTCAAAAATGGAACTGGGTTGTTACAACTTACCGCCTTAAAAGAATTATGTCCCCAGAATTCCTATAAGCGAAAAGATGAGGGTTCTCCGCCTTCATTTCCGCTTTGGTTTCCCAAGTCGCATCCTGCCCTTTATGAAACTTCCATTGCACTTTCACTAACATGATTTATTTGTTTCTCAACTTCCTGTCCTTTCGATTCACAATTTCTTCCAGCTCCTCGACATAGTTCAAATTCTCGTCCACTCTCACATCAACCAATGGTATGGCCATACTAGCGTCGGCCTAACACTTTCTTAGATTGGACATGAAAAGTTTTGTGGATACCCCTAAGTTCCTCACGTAGATCCATCTTGTATGCCACCTATCCCACTCGCTCTATGATGATAAACAGTCCCATATACCTAGGTCTCAGCTTTCCTTTCTTCCCAAAACGTGTCAGACCCTTTCATGGTGAGACCTTTAACATCACTTGTCTCCTATATGGAATTCGATCAGCTTTCTTCGCTTGTTCGCATACATCTTCTGACGATCTTATGAAACCTTTATTTTATCACAAATTTGGTTGATCTTATAGGTGGTCATTTGCACAATCTCCAACCCGCCAATTTTGTCTCCCTCACTTCGATCCAACACAAGGGAGTTCTACAATTACGACCATACAACGCTTCAAAAGGTGTCGCTTGAATTCTAGAATGAAAACTATTGTTGTAAGAAAATTCTATCAATGGTAAATGGGATTCCTAAGAGACCTTAAAGTGGATCGCACAAGCTCTAAGCATATCCTCCAAGGTCTGGATAGTTCTCTCACTCTAGCCATCCATCTGATGATGATTGGTCGTACTCAAATTGAGTTGCGAACCTATTTCTCTTTGAAGACTTCTCCAAAATGAAGAAGTAAAGTGACTATCACGATCGTATACTACAGACAATGGCATTTCATTCCTTGACACAATTTCATCAATATACAATCTCACTAGTTTTTAAAAAAATATGTATCCTTAATCGGTAAGAAGTGAGCCGACTTGGTGAGAAGATCGACAATCACCCAAATGGCGTCAAAACCCTTCGGTGTTCGTGGCAACTTCGGGTCCAAGTCCATAGTGATATCATCGCACTTCTACACCGATATATCCAGAGGTTGAAGATTCGCATATGGTCTTTGATGCTCCGCCTTGACTTACAACAAAATGACATATGTCCTTCTTCATCGTGGGTAGCCAATAATATTTTCTTAGATTTTCGTACCTTTTATTGGTTCCCGGATGAACAAAATAACGGGACTTGTGCGCTTCTTCTAACACACTCTTGCACAAATCCCCTAGCTTAGGAACCCACACTCGGTTCCCCAAACATCTTAATCCGCCACCATTACACTCTAACGATGCCTCCACCCCAACAATCCTCTCACTTTTCTAATTCTCTTCCAATATTGCTTTTCCTTGGAACTTTTTAATTTCCTCAAAAAGATTGGATGACGCCTCGGCTCGAAAGGCCACTACTTTTGTCAATTCTTCCCTTTCCTTTAGGATTAGGGCGTCGGCCACCTCACTATCCTTCTCTGGATGGTAAGAATTTCACACTCGTAGTCGCTCAAGAATTTCGTCGATCTCATATTCAACTTTTCTGATGGAATAGGTGCTTGAGACTCTTATGGTTGGTGAAATTTGGCACTTAACCGCATATAGGTAGTGTCTCCATATCTTTAACGTAAAAACCATCGCTGCCAATTCCATATCATGAGCAGGATAGTTTTTCTCACGCTCTTTAAATTGGTGGGATGCATAGGCAACCACCTTCCCGTTTTGCATGAGCACACACCCTAGCCCCAATTTGGATGCATCACTATAGATCACAAACCATTTTGACCCATCGAGCAAGGATAGAATCAACGTGTTACTCAGCTTCTCTTTCTAAGTACCAAAAGCAGTCTCTTGCATCTCTATCCACTAAAACTTGACATTCTTCTTGGTCAGAGCGGTCAAATGTTTAGGGGTTCAAGAGAAGTCTTGGATAAAATTTCAGTAGTATCCCGTTAGGTCGAGGAAGCTTATCACCTCTGACAGAGACCACCTTGGTATTTTCCACCCTCTAAAGGCTTCAATCTTGGTCGGATTCACTTTAATGCCTTACTCAGATACCACATATCCTAAGAAATGGACCTCGCACAACCAAAACTCGCATTTCGAGAACTTAGAATACAACTTCTCGCACTTCAATAACTCCAACACTAAACGAAGGTGCTCTTCATGCTCGTTTTGTGATTGAGATATCGCCTTTGAAGACGATCACACACTTATCTATAAGCGAGTTGCACACACGATTCGTTAAGTCCATGAATACCGCCGGAGCATTGGTCAGCCCAAAAGGCATGATAAGGAATTCATAATGCCCATACCTCCTGCAAAAGTCGTCTTGGGTATATCTTCTTCTCTCACCTTTAGTTGATGATAACCGGACCGTAGATCTATCCTTGAGAAAATTTTTCCCTACAATTGATCGAACAAATCGTTGTTCCTTGGAAGCGAATATTTCTTTTTGGTTGTCACCTTGTTGAGCTCATGATAGTCTATACACATACGCATCGACCCGTCCTTTTCTTATCGAAACGTACCGGCGCTCCCTACGGCGATGAACTAGGGTGGATAAAACCTTTATCAAGTAACTCTTGCAATTTCGTCATAAATTCCTTCATTTCTGCCGGTGCTAAACGATATGGTGTGCGTGCTATTGCCGCGGCTCTGGGCACCAAGTTTATTCTAAACACAACTTGTCGGTCCGGGGGTAAGCTCGTCATAAAGGTCCGCATACTCACTCACTATCGGAACATCTTCCACTCCCTGGTTTTTCTTATTAACATCAATCACATAAGCTAGAAACCCATGGCATGCCTACCCTAAACATTGTCTTGCTTTCATCATATAGATTAAGCAAGACTTCCGAGCACGTCTATCACCATAGATTACCGCCTTTTTCTTATTGGGTAAGGTGATTCATATCATCTTCATGTTGCATACTATGTTGGCCTCATTGCTAGCCAACCAATCCATACCGACAATCTCACGAAACTCCCCCATTCCCATCAGGTGCAACCACAAAACAAAGGTATGACCATCTACATCGATCTCACATCTCTTATAAACTTATCCTACCATGACTCGACTATCAACCGCAACCTCTACCTTAAACCCATAGTCAAGACGCTTGGGTTTCACATGAAAGTTACGCACAAAGGCCAGTGATACAAATGTACGGTTTGCACCCGAATTATATAACACCTTAGCACTAGCATAATTAATAAGACAAGTACCTATAACAACATCCAAAGTCTCCACCTCCTAATTCGCCATCATATGAAACACCCTTACCTTCGCCCGGGTCGGCGCCACCTTCTTCTCTCCGCTCCTCCCACCTGTCCTCCGTCATAGCTCCCTACAAAACCCCTCTTCAGTTGTGGACAATCCGGCTTCACGTGATCTGGGGAATCATACTGATAACAAGCCCTCTGATTGGGTCAATCTCGAGCCATGTTCCTCGATTTCCCACACTTGAAGCGTCCACAAGGATTAAACGAGCAATATCTCCTATGCACACGGTTGCATTTCCCACAAGGTATTTCACCAAACCTTGGCCCCACTCGCAACTCGGGTCTAAATACTTTGGATCTCGTCGTATCCGCTCTAGGTCCCTCCCACTTCTCTTATCCCCACTTCACTCAGTCATATGTCGGTTCTTCTCCTTTTCGGTAAAATCCGATGCATCAACAGCCGCTTGGAATGTCATAGGGTTCCTTGTTGAGACTAACTTCCATACACTTTCTTTCAATCCCTAAATGAACCATTCGATTCGGCGCTCCTCGGTTGGTACATGCAATTCATCAAATCGTTCTTTCACTATGAATTTCGATGTGCCTCTTCCACCGACATCCCACCTTTCTCTAACTTGTAAAACTACTCCTCTAGCTTCTTGACCGCCACAATCGGGCAAAACTAAGCCCCAAATCTTGTAGTGAAGGACTCCTAAGTAGTGTTCTTGCAACTTTCGGCCCCTTTCCTCCTGTCTTAGTATCCCACCAGTAGATAGCGTCTGACTTTAACATCGACATTGCAAACAACACGTTATCTTCTTTGGCGTACTTACTTATATCGAATGCCAAATTCATCTATATACCC
Source organism: Saussurea involucrata (assembly GCA_033807775.1). Classification (NCBI taxonomy): domain Eukaryota; kingdom Viridiplantae; phylum Streptophyta; class Magnoliopsida; order Asterales; family Asteraceae; genus Saussurea; species Saussurea involucrata. The sequence goes on along the minus strand of CM066319.1, from coordinate 64,013,203 downwards.
CATCTCAATGCTAGAACTAGGTTACACTCTCCACTAAATGAAGGAGGCTTGCATAACGAAAACATCTTGATGTTGCACCCTTTAACCGGTTTAGGATCCTTCAGTGGTATTGGAGTTAGTTGGGAGTAACCACCCACATCGGTCATAGGTAGGCTAGATGCCTCAGTGCCCGTTTCAATCCACTATTCACTTGACAATCAAACACGGACTTCGTTTGATGGTTCAATAGGGCTTGCAATGTTTCTTGTAGTTTTGTCCATCTCGGTTGCAAAAGTCTCTTAGGTTACAAAGGCTTGGGTGCAGCCTCTACCATGACCCGGAGCTTGGCTCCAACCCTTCACAGTTGTCGAGTTATATTGATAAGACACTTCATGCACAATCGGTATTTCCACACTCCTCACTCAACGAGGAACGTAAGTCTTTGCCCATCCTTGGACCCAATATTAGCTTCATCAACTTGAGTGACGAATCTCCGAGGTACTCTTCCACGGCCTCTTCCATGGTTACGAACGGCCACTTGCCTTGGGGGATTCACCGGTCCGTCCACAAGGACCTCGTTAGCCGGGGTCGTCTCATTGACGGGCACCGACCTACTTCTCAGTGATCGTTCAGACATACCGCTTACTGAAATAACACATAATCGTAAAGGTTAATTATGTTTTCCCTCAATTATCTCTGAAGTGTAAAACTATTGAAAACATTCTAAGTGAAACCAGAGGCAACTCTGAATGAAGATCAGAGGTAGCTCTTAAGTATTGAACCAGAGATTGCTCTAGAGAATGCTCCAATTCAGATGATGCCTAAACAGAAGATGATCAAGTCAGTTAGAGCTCGAAGGCCCCCTCTTAAGTTTGCTGTGATGTTCAACACTTCTCTAATTCTCTAAGTGTTGTGCATCCTATGATAGTCTGACACGTTAGCATAAAACGGTTATTTTACCTTTACACGTGGCACACCAGGATTGGTCAGCAAGTTGACGTTCCTGATTTAGGTTATATACGGGAGATACGTTTGCACATATCTTGTACGAGCACACCCCACTACACAAATATTTTTTGCAAATCTTCAACCACTTAGAGAGAGAATTATAGAGAGATATTACACGCACTTACTGTGTGTTCTTGGTATTCTTCATCTTGTAACTCTTGAATTAATCAATGCATGTGACTACTATGAAGCTTCAATTTGGTGATCTATTTCTAGTTTCTATGTTTATGATCTAGTGTGATAACCTGTTTATGCTTCCGCTCGTCTTTCTCTAGATTATCACCTGAAAATAGAATCTGGAAACCAACAAATTCAATAGTTTCACTATAATAAGGAAAAATAAGCACATACATGTACCTCTAAATTCGCAATTACATTGGCCATATGTAATTCCAAATTTACCTTATATGAAAGTTCTCACTACCCTATTATTTAAGTCCCCATTGATGTCTCTCCTAAAAGCTTTCCTATTTTGCAGTTGTATCCCCTACTCCTCTATTTAAGTTTAGGCACATTCGGTTACCTAAAGCCCTTAAACTACGTCTCTGATACCAATCGTAATGACCCATAACACAAAACAGTTCATAGAATAGAATAATACCAAAAATGGCTCCAATTTCAACAAGTCAAAACCAAGTACATCTCAAAAGTTGACGGTGGGTAAACAACTCCACAACTGAGAATTATAAGATAACTATGTCTGGAAACTCTAAACAACGAGCTAATATGTAACACCTGGATATTTTTTGTTTGAAACGCTTTGGAGCGGAACATAGCAATATATATATATTTGAAATTTTGCTACGTTGTGTCATTTTGATCATATCTCATGCATCTAAGCCCGGATTTAAGTGATTCAAGATATTTTGAAAATTCAACGCACATAACTACAATCTTTGTGTTTTGAGTTCTAGCAAATTCGAGCCGCATCGGATCCCAAAATTGATGTTGAAGTTGAAAGAAATTGAGAGTTCCAGATTAGTGCATACACGATGAAATCAACAGAATAGATAACAGATCAATATGTTTTCAACTGGTCATCCCTATCACTTTGATTAAACTTGAGAGAATTACAATACGAGTGATAAAGAAAAAAATGACGATTAACTGATTCCAAGCTCTCTAACCTAAAACTAGGCTAAACATAACCTTATATACTTAGGCCATAGACAAACAAGGCCCAAACCCATTAGGCTAAACTAAGCCCAATTAACACAATTACGGGCTTTTACAATAATTAATTTAAATGCTATAACTCTTTATATAACTTTCTATTTTATAGGACATTTATGGTCCTAACAATCTCCCCCTAAAGTTATATAAAGAAAAACGGTCTTGAAATCTTCTCTTCATTTTGAATCCTTGAAACACTTCGGTGTTGGTTGTCTTCATGTCTTTTAACGCTCCCCCTTGAATAAAGCTCATAGTCTTCATATCTTCAACTTTTATCACTAGATCCAGTGAATGTTGAAGAGCTTGACACTACCCTGTAAAAAAAGTAATATCAAACAAGAGTGTATTATCAGCAATATTAGTCAGAAATAAACCATGTCGCAAGTATACATCTCAGTTTATTATCGTCTTGTAACAAGTAATAATGGTACTAAGTACCGAATATCGATCCCACAGGGAAGCGTGGAAAAGTTTCTCTTTAAAGTCCAATCTTGTAAAAGCAGGTTTCAGATGACGAATACGAAGGTAATCTTTTGTTGGAGGTTTGTGATTAACAACTAATGGAAATTAACAATTATAAGAGAAAAGCACAGAGTATAAATGTTGGTCCAGAAGGGCTATACAAGTTTATAGAAGGGGGGGGGGGGGGGGGTTTAATACAAACACACAGATTTTACTTTTCTAAATTGTTTATTGATAAATCATTAACAATTTACAGCTTGTTGCGGAAACAAGATTAAGGATAAACCTAAATCTAAACAAGTTGGAACACTAAGTTTCTTACACTAAGAAAGAGAAGGAAATTACTAATAATAACCTATCTCAAGATAAGAAGGATGAACTTGTCCAGAGTTAGCAAGTTACTTCAAAATGAAGTGAGTTCTTCTTCTTATATACTGCATGCATTTAATGCATTGCAGTTTACGCTTTACACGTGGCAGCAGCTGATTGGTTGCATGTCATTGACCTTTGTTGACAACCCTAGTAGCCGCATGTTTGAACAGTGTAGTATCAGAGTGGTTGTACGATTTCAGACAATAAGGAGGTTCTTTTTCTGACGTATCGTACGGAGACGTGCAAGGGTTGTTAAGACAAATAGTAGATTGTACGGAGGACTTTATGATCAACTTTTCGTTGATTCGGCGCTTAATCATTCTTTATCAGCGAATGATAGAGTTCAGCGATAGCTAAAGTCTTGTACGTGATATTTCACGTTGAGTGGACAAATCTGAGTCTTCGCTGATCCGCATCAATTCATTAGGAGACTTGTCGCTGGTTCTTGAGCTTGATCTTCGACTTCAGCGTAGAACCTATGTTGATGTGAAACTTGTCTTCGGGGATCATAAGTAAACAACTAACTTATCAGCGATCACCATAAGTACTGAACAGACTCAGAGTGTTATGGTGAACAGTTTCGCTGAATGTTTAATCTAAAGAGCGAGAGTTCCTATCAGCGGTACTGTAAGATCTTAGTACTAATCAGCGATAGTGAAACTCTGATACATATTGTTTACTTACAATTTTCACTAAGTTCATAAGAGAGGGTCATTATCAAATCACTGAGGGTTTGGATCAACAATCTCCCCCTATTTGATTATGACATAGCAACAAAGAAAATTGCTATTTAATGAAAACATAAGGATAAAAAGAACTCATAAAATATTTGTCCCTTTTACTGTTTTCTGGGATCTTTTGTGTACTGATGGAGTAAAGTACGTTCGCTGAAATTTTTCTTTAAACTTTGTAAAGATTACAGAGGGAAGTATAAAAATTACAAGTACATCGAATAAAATTACATGTACAAAAGATGTAGACAGATAAGGATAGAAAGAATTACAAGGCGATCCTATCCGTCAAACGGTTCTTCCTTGATAAGAAGTTCATCGAGGGTCTTTGATGTGAGAATCATCCAGTCCGGAACATCTACTCCTTGATTCTTTTTGTTCAGAGCTTCTTTAAAAATCAAGGGCTTCAGGTGTCTAGCTTTAATGTCGCGTCTGACTTCACACCAGTATATGAGAACTCTGAGTTGTTCGATGGGAGTGATGTGGAGCTCAGAGATACTGTTAGCTTCAATCTTCCTAATCATAGAAGAATTTAGAAGTAGTGAAAAATAGGCTAAGTGAAGAAAGCCTCTTACAGAGGCTCTGCCGGACTTACCGAGGGCTCAAGATCAAGAATCTACAGAAGCTAAAGAGGCGCGCTATAGAAGCTCTGTCATACGCACAAAGAAGACCAATATCTCGGAATCCGGTGAAGACTTCTCCACAGAGGACCAGACCGCAGAACCTCTGTAACTCATTACAGAGTCTCTGTGGTCCTCACTGAAAGACTTCAAAGATATTTATAATATCTTGCTACTGTTACAGGATCCGTTCATCCACTTGCATGGTAGCATGCCCTGTCTAACGTCGACGTGTCAAACTCTGATTGGACTCAGTATGGCTTAGTACATAATAGACGTCTGCTCCATTAAATGCAATACAACACGTCTTACTGTTCATGCCGTTCTTGCAACTGTTCACGACATCCGTTCAACTATTCATCAGTACCGTCTGAATAGTAGCATATGCTTTATGGTCCCCTTTAGAGTAGTATATAAGGAAGACTCATGTTGAGTTCTTCCTTAATCATCAATCAATCTCATAAATCGACCATCATAAGAATACAAAAAGCTTATTCACCTTAAGAGTCATATCTATTTTGAAGCTTTTCTTACTCATTGTTCTTAAATCTGTTCTTAATATATATTCAGTAAACTTTGAAATATTATTTCCTGTTCATTGTTTATTTATATTTTGGTCTAAATCTATCAAACTTATCTGTTAGTTCTTCAAATACGCTTCCGCATCAAACATTAACTTGAACTAATAGATCCGATAATCTTGTTTAAAGCAAAACGGGAACCAACAATTGGTACCAGAGCAAAGCTTGATTTTCAATATCAAGTGATCCTCGTTTTACAACTTTTTTTCTGATAGATTATTTTCTCTCTTCATCACCAGATTTCTGGATATTAGTTATACCCAGAAAAACTTTCAGATCTTCATACTCATAAATCCTCCATCAGATTATCCTTTTCTCAAAATGACAAATACCAATAATTTTTTTACTGCTGGCTCATTAACTAAACCTCCTACTCTTCTTAGAGATGAGTATCCTCAATGGAAAATAAGAATGGTTCATTTTTTTGAGGGTACTGAAAAAAATCTCAAACAATATCTTTATAATGTTCCTCCGGTTCCTATGATAACTATGCCACGTGTACCAGCTACTAACGAATCTCTTGAAATCCCTGAACATAAGAAACCTAAGCCGAAAGTAGACTGGTCAGATGAAGATAAGGCAGAAGATGAAGTTGCACAGAAAATGAAAAGAATATTAATCATGGCTATCCCCAACGAAATATTTCAATATTTAGATGCATGCGAAACAGCGCACGATCTTTGGAAAGAATTAGAAAGACAACTGGAAGGGGGTGCTAAAACACAGAAGAACTGAAGGGCACAATACATAAACGAGTATCATGCCTTCAGAGCCTCTGCAACAGAATCGCTACAAACAACATACGATCGGTTCAACTCTCTCATAAACAAATGCAGAAAGTCTGGTATTCACAGAACCACGAAAGAAAATAACGTCATGTTTCTAAAGAGCCTGAACGATGAGTGGCTTCAGTTGTCTATGTCTTTACAAACAAATCAAGATCTAGACTCCTGGACACTCTCTGATCTCTATGGAACACTAGCCGCACAAGAGCCTCAAATAGCTCAAGCTAAAACACTAACCATTGTACCATACGCATTGGTTAGTAAACCTACAGAGGCTACGGACAGACCAAGAAATGAGAGATCTACAGAGGAGAAAAAGAAGGAGAAAAAGAAGATGGTAATGATTGATAGCGAAGAAGACGAGCTGAAAGAGGAAGAAATAACTCTTGCGTCATTAGCTAAATCAATGGCTCTATTGACAAGAGAGTTTAGAAATAACCAAAGGAATTCTGGTAGAAGAGATGATGGTAGAAGAGATGAAGGAAGAAGAGAAGAATCAAGTGACCGACAGAGGTCAGACTACAGAAATGATGACCAACAGAGGTCGAGCGAAAGAAGCTACAGAGGAAATGACCGACAGAGATCAGATGACAAGGTAGGCCACACACAAGAATGCTACAAATGTGGTAAGCCTGGTCATTACGCAAACGAATGCAGAACAGAGAAAGGTGGAGACCAACAGAAGTCCGAAGATCAAACTGGAAACACCTCCCAAGGTTGTTTCAACTGCGGCAAGCCAGGTCACTTCACTAAAGAATGCATAAGTAGACAAAATCGCCCACAGAAGGACTCGACTTTTTACAAAAAGAAGGCTGAGTATTATGCGCAAAAATCCCTAATGGCGAACAAAGGGCATTCTGAGGCAAGCAAGGAGGACTTCGAGTCAGACTCTACCTCTGACGATGAATTCCCCACAAATGCCCTGTTCTGTGGCATGGCAGAAGTTGACTCCGGCACGGACACTGAGGTATCCATTTCAAACTCTACCTCAAATATTAATACTGTAGATGATGATTTATTTGAACTTAACAATGAACTGAAAGAAGTAAATAAAAGCATTCAGAAAAGGCTGACCTTTAATGAGAGAGAAGTAAGGCTTCTCACTCAAGAAAAGGCCAAAATCTTTGAAGAAAAAGAAAAAATCGAAAAATATTGGAGCAAAAACATAGATCCTTTAAAAAGACAAATTTCTGATCTAACCTATGCTTTAAAAATCAAAACAAAAGAACTTTCAGTTTCAAGAAGTGAAACAACAGACATAAGAGCTCTCAAAGAATACTTTCAAAAGGAAAGAGAGGTACTTTGGCAAAATCTTTTAAGAAGAGAAGTTTTACTTAAAAACTATAAAGATGCACAGAAGGTGTATGAAAAAGTAAACTCTCAAATAGCAAGACGAGGTATAGGGTACAGTGATATTACCTTAGGAGTTGAAAATAACCAACTAAAACCTCTGTCTTCTCTATTTGTTCTGGGAAAAACTAACAAACCAAACTTTCCAAACTTACTTTCTGTAAGTAAAAGGGTTAAAATCTCTGCAGAACCTCACTTGAGGAAACATACGAAGATGATCAATGTATGGTTTGAAAACACAGATTCATCATCGTCGACCTCTGTCAATAGAGGAATCAAACCAAAGAAATATCTGAAAACACAAGATCAGATTGGTATCTTTAAGTTTGGTAAACCAGAGACTCAAACATAGGTCGCTTTTGTCTGCATGATAAACGATGAAAAGAAATTATCAGCAGAAGCTCCTGAGTTTAAACCCATCTTTTCAGAAGAAAAACTTGAAAAATCAATTGAAAAAGAAATTTTGGAAGTTTTAAAATCAAATGTTTTAGAAAATCTCAGCACATCTTCTATAGATCAAATTCTCGCTGAAAAGATCTCATCAGATACCCCTGGCATCTATGAAAGTCATTCTACAGAGGAAGAAAGCTCGTACGATACTTGCTCAGAAAATCCAGCCTCTGTCGAAAGAGATGACTCAACTTCTGTATATGAGGACGATTCATCCTCTGAAGACTCGGAGACTGATTCTAAATCAGGGATAGTTCACTATGACACAGAGGATGTTAAAATCTCCTCTGAAGTTCTTAACAGAACTATTTCTCCAAAAGAGAAAATCACAGAGATACCTATCTGCCCAGATTTTCTGAACATAAATTTAAAAGTCAAAACCTCTGCTGAGCTTGATATGTTAAAGAAGACCTCTGTAGATCCTAAAAGTTCAAAATTTTCAAAACCTTTAAGGAAAATTAAAGAGAATCTCACTTGGCAACAAAAGGGAAAATGGCCTGAAGCTAACATATACTTTTCCTCAGAAGAACCAATTATAGAGGAAATCGAGGACCAAGACTATACGTCCTCAGAGGAACAAACCCCACCACCACTCATACCAATATTACCACAAACGGTAGAATCAACTACCAAGACACGAAGATCGACAGAGGCTACACAAGAAGAAACACAAGAAGCCGCTGACGAAAGGTTCGAGGACATTGATGATCATCTTCCACGCACAACTCAGTGGACAAAAAGCCATCCTCCAAGCCAAATAATCGGAGAACCTTCTGACTCAGTAAAAACCAGGTCTGCCACTGCAAATTTTTGTTTTTTTACTAACTTTATCAGTGTGATAGAACCAAAGAATATTTCTGAAGCCCTAGATGACCCAAATTGGGTAGACGCCATGCAAGAAGAACTTCTGCAGTTTGAGCGTAACAAAGTATGGACTTTAGTACCTCTGCCACGAGGGAAGCAGGCCATTGGAACTAAATGGGTCTACAGAAACAAGAAGGATGAAGATGGAGTGGTCATCAGAAACAAAGCAAGATTAGTAGCAAAGGGATATAGACAAGAAGAAGGCATAGACTACGATGAGACTTTTGCCCCTGTCGCACGACTCGAAGCAATAAGAATATTCTTAGCCTTCGCAGCCCACAGAGGTTTTAAAGTCTATCAGATGGACGTAAAATCAGCTTTTCTAAACGGTGAAATCCAAGAAGAGGTTTACGTAAATCAGCCACCAGGGTTTGAAAGCTCAAAGTTTCCAAGGCATGTATACTACCTTGAAAAGGCTCTATACGGACTGAAACAGGCTCCAAGAGCATGGTACGAACGACTTTCTACCTTCCTTCTAGTCAATGGCTACAACAGAGGTACAACAGATACTACCTTATTCTATAAACATTAAAAGGGTGAGATAATGCTTGTACAAATCTATGTGGATGACATAATTTTCGGGTCTACTAATTCAGAAGAGTGTAAAAGTTTTGAAAAACTCATGCAGAGTGTGTTATACTTAACAGCAAGCAGACCTGACATCATGCATGCCACATGTCTTTGTGCACGTTATCAAGCTAATCCTAAGAAATCACATTATGATGCGGTGAAGAGAATCTTTAGATACCTAAAGGGGACCAAAAATCTAGGTCTCTTGTATCCACAGAACTCTGGTTTTAGTCTTAAAGCTTATACAGATTCAGACTATGGAGGATGCATGCTCGACAGAAAGAGTACCTCTGGGAGTTGCCAATTCCTGGGTGGTAAACTAGTCAGTTGGACCTCCAAGAAGCAGAATTGTGTCTCAACATCCACTGCAAAAGCTGAATATGTTGCTGCTGCTAGCTGTTGTTCTCAGGTTCTATGGATGAAAACTCAACTAAAAGACTACGGCCACATCCTATTCAAAATACCCATCTTCTGTGATTCCAAAAGTGCCATTGCTATCTCTGCCAATCCCGTGTAACACTCGAAAACCAAGCATATCGATATAAGGTACCATTTCTTGAAACATCATGTTGAATACGGTACAAATGAAATGCATTTCGTGCCAACAGAATATCAACTCGCTGACTTATTCACCAAAGCACTAGACGAGAAAAGGTTCAATTTCTTGGTAGGTAAATTAGGAATGATAAACATGGTGTGACAATCCTCTGTAAGTATAGCTTTATATTCTGTAAATATGTACAAATTTTCTTTATTTTTGCTTTAAGTTAATTCATTTCTGTTTTTAAGTTCTCAATCTTAAATAGTTCTTAAATTCCCAGAGCTTCTGTAAGTCAACTCAGATCCTCTGACGACCCCTATAGAACCTCTGGAAAACATAACCTATGTTCTATGCAAAACTTATCATTCTTTGATCCAAGCATAGGTCAAGGGGGAGCAAAAGAAAATTACTTAATCTACATAGGTGATTAGATCAAGGGGGAGCAAAAGGGGACCCTGAAATGATCAAACTTTCATGGAAAAGCCAAAGAAGAATGTCGATGACTCCATATCGACAGAAGTCATACATCACTACCGAGAAAAGAAGAACCAAAAGGTATGTCTCTCGCACAAAAGGTTTTTGGAAAACAAATTTCTAGGACAAGAATTGTCAAATATGTCCTAAATATACTGTGCATAACATTTCAAAAGTCAAAAGCTCAAAAAGTTTCACAAAATTCGAATTAGGAGAAATTTAAGGTCATAGAGCTTCTGATGAGCTCAACAGAGGTTCTGCAAGAAATATGCTCTGTGATCACAAATTAACCCTCTGTCGATCTTTTGTAATGTTATCTCGGAAACCGAAAACACAAACCATGACCTTCTCGAACAAACCGTTTGTTTTTAACAATTTTCTCGGACACAAACTTTCAAATATGTCCGAAAAACATCTCTTAAACCAAATCAAAAATTGGATGATCAAAAATTTTAATAAAATTTTTGTTATGAGATTTTTTCCCTCATAGAGCTTCTGCTGGCCCTCACAGAACTTCTGCAAGTCCCAACAGAGCCACAAAACCTCTGCGAAGCAAATTTCTTGACAAAAATCCGATTTTATCCTCTCCAATGCCTTTACAAATGTTTTGGTTAAAGAAGAACCCCACAGAAGTCATGATAACACTGAGATATATGAAAGGGATAAACAACAAAGATTTTCAAGTTCACAGAGCTTCTGTAAGGTACAGAAGTTCTGGAGTAATAACGGTTGCTTTTACTGAGAGTGAATTACATATGGCTAAGAATAACCCCACGCGCCGAGCATTAATGGGCCGCGCACGTCGTCCTGTCATCTTCTGACATGGCCTACGTGTCCCATTTTCATTGGGCGTACATGGAACGTGTTCTGTGGAAAGTTGAACCCGCCGTTCTAACTCGAGTATGGATTCCAAATTTTAATCCATTGCCATATATTCTACTCTTTCGAATTCTACCGTTTTACCCTCCTATAAAAACCAAGCTTACCCTCTCATAAACCTTTTACAAACTCTCATTCTTCTCCGGCGAAACCCTGCAAAAACCTGCAAGTTTCTCGTTCTCAGTATCAAATGGCTTCATCTTCTCAAGCTATCTCCCCTGCACACTCTCCGGCGACCTCACCAGAACATTCACCGGCTCATTCTGAACATTCAGAAAACCCCAACCCTGCCCAGAACATTGAACTAGAAGATTCCGGCGACTCAGCAGACTTTGCTCCGACAACACATTTGCAAAACTTCATAGCTAAGGATCACTTCGAAAAGGTACTACCAATCAAATCCAACAACTGCTATTTGGTCCCCTCACCCACTGCTTTCGGCGAAGCCCACGCCATTCTTCTGAACATAATGGAAAATCACATCCTCTTCCCTCTACTCTCAAGAACCCCAAAGAAAATACCAGTCAGATATTTGAACCAGTTTTGGCAGAGCTGCCGATTTGATAAAGACGACTCTATTATCAAAGGGTACATTTCAAGACCTGACAAATCTAAACATCTTGAAATCAAGTTCAACAGAACAACGTTCTCACTTGAGTTCAACCTACCCACGAGGGGTCTTCTTGGTTTGAAGAAATATGCAGAGCAACCAACAGACGACGAGCTCTGTCGATTCGTAGAAATGCTTGGGTACAACACACAACTACGGAAGAGAAATGACTTCCGCAGAGGCAGATTACCACCTCTGTGGAACACCTTGTTCTCTATTCTAAACAGATGCCTGACAGGGAAGATAGGAAGCATTGACCAGACCTCGCATCAGATCTTAACCATCATATATGGGGTGTACTATGATCTTCCACTCGATTACGCGAAGATAATGATGCAAGAGATCATCAACACCATCGACAGAAAGAACAACACCAAACGGGTCAAAGAGAACGATCCCAACTTTCTACCACCTCTGCAATTCCAAAGAATATTGGGAGTATTATTCGAACCTCTGTTGCTGCTACAGAAATGGCCAATGGAAGGGCCAATTCCTAAACAGTTTCCAATGAGCAAAAATGTCTCCACTGATCATGTAGATGGCTACACACACTACAGACCTTTGTCAAGGAAACTTCTGAAGTATGCCTCGAATAAAACCCTTAAGAAAGAGTATATACGCGATCATAGAACTCCTAAACCGAGTCCTATGACACCCCCGCATTTAGGTGTCCCCCTAGGAACAATAACAGCAGAACCTCTTTCGACTCAAGAAGAAAAGGATCAAAAATTAGCAAAACACATGGCTATTCAACTTAGCTTCATAGCTAAACGTGCAGATCTTCTGGGAAAGAAATCTTCTTCAAAAACCTCTGCATCTACTCCAAAAGCAAAGAAGAGAAAAACTGCAGAAGGAACCTCCCCAGGCGCTGCAGAAGATCAACCCTCACCTCCCCATGCCACAGAAATTGGCTCCTCCGCTCCTCCCTCTTCTCCAAAACAGAAGAAGAAAAGAAAATCGAAAACCACAGAGGAAGGGGCACCAAAACCCAAGAGGAGGAAAACCAAAAAGAAGCATGGTAAATCACTTGATAAATTGGTTACCATTGCAGAAGAGGAACCCGAAGTAGAAGAAACCGCAGAAGAAAGAACTGCAGAAGAAGATGCAGAAGAAGGAATGGCAACAGAGGAATATCAATCACCCTATCAATCTCCAGATAGATTTGCTCACCAAGGAGATCTGAACGACTTCCTACAGAACCCTGACATTGACAATACCTTAAATACAACAGGGTGGACGGCACAACCTCTCGACCAACCCTCCCCAGAAGAACAATATTTCTCCATCTCTGGCATTGACACACATCTGCAAGAAGATGACACAACACCCAAAGATCAACCAGCTAACACACCTGTTATTTTACAGAACCCTTTCATTCAGGGATTGGACGTCCACAGAAGAAGTCCAAACCCAGCTTCAAAAGAAAAAGAACTAATAGAAACTGAGTGGAATAGAGGTGAAGTAACAGAGGCTTCTGAGACAAGGATAGAGGTCTCAGAGGTAGATTCAGATGAAGAAGAAGCTGTCTGGATACGAAAAGGTCTCTATCATCCACATGTCATGAGATTATACGACTCTCATCAAATGTACGACTTCTTTCGCACAGAGCAAGGAACCTCAACAGAAGCAAGGGAAGAAGTACCAAGCCGTAGGATAGCTACAGAGGCTGAAACAATGGACGGTGATGTAGTTCTTGTGTGCTTAACAAAGGAAGAAACAAGAAAAGATGCCTGGATTAATAGAGGCACACAACCACAACCAACTCCCAGTGCAACCCATATATCTAACTCCGCAGGTCTAGCCGCAGAAGGAGTTATTGAAATAGAGCAGCACAGCTCGATCCAAACCCAACCCAACCAGCCAGAAGTCACTCTTTCGACTTCTACGCCCACAAAAACCGGGGAATCCATTCCTAGGGAGTCTCCTCAGAGAGACTCACCTAAAGTTCATGATCCATCGCCCAGATCACAACAGAACACCCTACAGAGGAATTCGTTTCCTCTGCCACACACACACTAGGGCCAACACTTCTTTCAGAGAGAAGTAGTGAGCACAACGACGAAGAGACTCTAGACAAGTCTCCGAGTCAACAGAAGGATAATCTAGTACCCACCTCTGAAGTGGATCTAGACAATGTCATTCACAGAACTTCTGTAGAGTCTGAAGTACTAGATGCTTCTGCTCAATGATCAGATGGAAATCCTTCCACCCCCATCGTACAAACAAGGGTGAACGAAGGTGTCCCAGGAACAGGGACTCACTCTGGAGACGAATGTGTTCCTCCAGAGGTTACACAAGGAACACAAGTATCAAGGGATGAGTTCCAAACCCTTGTCACCTCTGTGAACCAAACAATGAAAGAGTTCCAAACCCTTGTCACCTCTGGTAGAGCTGCAGAAGTTGTTCAAAAGATGGAGAGTCTCAGAAGACAAGTACTACAACCTGGTCCAACACATGAAGAGATGAAAGAAGTGGTATACAAATATCTCTATAAACAATCCTTTCAGACCAATCATCCTACAGATCATGTGACAGATCCAAGGATCAGAGAAGAATTTGAGAACATCTTCACAAGAACAAAGCCAAGAACCAAAGCAGATGTCTTCTCAATCTCAAAGGTCAAAAAGGTAATCTTCTGCAAATTCTCCTTTACGAGAACCTATCCAAGGGTCAGGTACAATCTTTACAAAGTTAGAAGAGAAGACAATTCAGAAACCACCTTCGCTGATGCTGACCTAAGAAATATCAATCCTTATGATCTACCTGATCTTCTACAATGGACAAAGGACAACTACAACACAGAGGCAAACAACAGAGCCTATCAAGTGTTGAGAAAAGAGATGAGGGAAAAGCTTCTGCTCTACAGCATGATAGATTTCCAGCTGGGAAAGGATCTTGGTCTCAAACATCTGGATTTACGACCACCAGAGGATCGCTGCCCACCGGACGCCGTACCTAACTCAATCATCACAGAACCACGGTTTGGGTTAGTATTTCAAAACCCACAAGGCGAAGTTAAACTGTTTGTGTGCATGGACTGTCAGAAGTACGCAACTAGTACTCTGAACAAATTCAGAACAAGCCTTGTAAAATACAGAGGTACAGAGAAAATGGATAGAGATGCTGCAGATACTTTCATCAGAGAGATTGATGCCACAATCCGCCTAAGAGAACTCTGCATCAGTTTCTACAAAGAGATCAGAAGAGTCGGAAGAGACAACAGAAGCTACAACGATTTCAAAGATGCCAAAATCTGATTCTCAAACCTAAAATCTCTGCAAACCAAGTCAAAGTTTATCTTTCATTGTACTCAAATGTAAAATGCCTCTGGCATATTTCTAAATGAAAGAACTTTCGAGGTATTGTTTAACCTCTGTCTTATCTAACTTAGCCTAACTTAACTCAAGTTCAAATTTTTTATTTTTCACTACTTAGGGGGAGATTGTTAGCTTCAATCTTCCTAATCATAGAAGTATTTAGAAGTAGTGAAAAATAGGCTAAGTGAAGAAAGTCTCTTACAGAGGCTCTGCCGGACTTACCGAGGGCTCAAGATCAAGAATCTACAGAAGCTAAAGAGGCGCGCTACAGAAGCTATGTCATACGCACAAAGAAGACCAATATCACGGAATCCGGTGAAGACTGCTCCACAGAGGACAAGACCGCAGAACCTCTGTAACTCATTACAGAGCCTCTGTGGTCCTCATTGAAAGACTTCAAAGATATTTATAATATCTTGCTACTGTTACAGGACCCGTTCATCAACTTGCATGGTAGCATGCCCTGTCCAACGTCGACGTGTCAAACTCTGATTGGACTCAGTAGGGCTTAGTACATAATAGACGTCTGCTGCATTAAATGCAATACAACACGTCTTACTGTTCATGCCGTTCTTGAAACTGTTCACGACATCCGTTCAACTATTCATCAGTACCGTCTGAATAGTAGCATATGCTTTATGGTCCCCTTTAGAGTAGTATATAAGGAAGACTCATGTTGAGTTCTTCCTTAATGATCAATCAATCTCATAAATCGACCATCATAAGAACACAAAAAGCTTATTCACCTTAAGAGTCATATCTATTTTGAAGCTTTTCTTACTCATTGTTCTTAAATCTGTTCTTAATATATATTCAGTAAACTTTGAAATATTATTTCCTGTTCATTGTTTATTTATATTTTGGTCTAAATCTATCAAACTTATCTGTTAGTTCTTCAAATACGCTTCCGCATCAAACATTAACTTGAACTAATAGATCCGATAATCTTGTTTAAAGCAAAACGGGAACCAACAGATACGTTGAAAGTGATGGTTTCCTTCATAGTCTAGAAAGAATATACCATAAGGATCACTTACAACTGTGCCAGTAATGAAAGTTTCTCCAGGTGGTAGGGAGGTGTCAAGCGCTGAGAGATCAGCATCAGGGCCAAGAACTTCAGCACGAGAGAAACCAATACCTGTTTCATTCCGTATAGGAGGACCTGAGTTTGAGACTTTCTTTTCCTTTGCAGAGACTCTTGTTTTTTGAGGAGGAAGAAGAGTAGAGGGAGGAATATCCACAGCAGAAGAAACCAGGTCGATCTGTTTGTTTAAGATCTTCTTGACATGGCTTTTGAACTTTGAGCGCGATCCCTGAATGGCTAAGTTCACTTCTAACCATTCAGAGAGACCAAACTTTTCTAAGGTAGCAGCATAGAAGGTTTACTTGGTTTTGTCTTCTCTGTAGACATCAACTTCAACAACAGGAACGTTTGCGTACAGTCTTCCTCTGATGTTTACTTTGATGATTTTGGATGGTCGAGATCGATAGTTCAGCATTTCTTTACACCATTCCAAAGTCGTATTAGAGACCTTGGTCTTTTCTCTAACGATCCTTTGAGCATCATCCCATAGCTGACGTTGAACGTCAATGGGAGCTCTTTTCAGCTTGGGGTCTTTTACTGATCGTTGAGTAAGCTGGATGGCGTATTCTCTGTCTTTTTCTTCAGCTTCCCTTCTTTCAGCGGTTAGGCGTTCAGCTCTGAGGTGTTGTTCCTTGTATTCCTTTTGGGAAATTTTGAACTTTGGAGGAACGGAAGGAAGTTGATCACGCTTCAGAATGATTCGTTGATCTTCGAGTCTCTTGATCATTTCATCTCTCTTTTCTTGATCCTCTTCACTTAGCTTTTGAGGATCCAAGGAAGGTCTATTTTTGTGAGAAAGCATCTGTTCTTCAGGTTCATCAGTCTCAGAGATCAAATCTAAGACCGGGATTATTTCTTCAGCGTTGGGAGCTGGGATTATTGCTGGTGAAGTCGCAGCTGTAGGAACTTCATCAGTATCCTCAAACAGGGGAGAGGACTAGCTGAAACACAGCGATCGTACGAGTAAGAACTTGGGAAGAACAGAGATAGAAAAAGAATGGGATAAAGTGTATGGATGATTTAGTGTGTAGAACTGATAATGTGTATAGAGGAGGGATGTAGTGTAAGATTAGTGTACCTGACAAACCGGCTTTTTAAGTAAGATCGTCCGATTTTCATCATCTTCAGCGACACTTTTTCCTTTGCCCTTGTCAGCTTCAGATGCTGATGGCTTTGTCTTTGTCCGTTACCCTGTAGGTTCATTTATCAGAATCCCTTTAAGAGATTTAGTTCTCTGAGCAGGCTTGATGATAAAAGAGTCATCATTATCATCATCATCATTCTTTGGAGAAGAGGATGGTTCATCATCAGACAAGTCGATGGCTTCTTCATCTTCAGCTTCAGACTCAGTTTCTTCAGCTTCTTCTTCGAGTTGCTCCCCCTCAGATACAGAGGTAAGCTTCTCGGTTCCCTCAGGGTGTTCATCTCCCTGAAGTCCAGCGGCTGCTGCTTCTTCAATTGTCTTCTGACCTTCTTCAGTAAAGGTGAGGTCTTCAGTCTTCTCTCCCCTGATAGATTCATCATGGGAAAGGTCTTCAGTGCTCTTCTCCCCCTCTTTTTCATGACGAGTGGGGGAGGAATGTGATGACTCAGCAGCTGTTGATGGTTCCCTGTCTTCTTGGCCAGGGATCCCCACACAAATTTCAATCGCTGATAATCTGTTTTCTAGACCAGAAATACCAGGATTGATCTTCACGAGTTCAGCACGATCCGCCGGAGTAAAAGATGAAGGTTCATGGGCAGAGGCAGGGGCGGTCGTGTTAGTCAGGATCTGCTGCAACAATGTCTGAATATAAGTGATGTCATTCTTCATCGTATTGACATCGGTCTTCACAGAACTCATGTCAGTCTTTACTGAACTGACATCAGTCTTTACAGCAGACATATCACCTTCGAGTTTGCCAACCGATGTCTTCAGCGTTGTGACTTCGCTGGACATGGTGTCAACTGATTTTTTGATGTCGAGGTAGTGTGTGTAGATGTCAGATAGAACTTTGGCAAAGTCGGTGAGTGATTTATCAACCTTCTCCAAGTCAACTTTGGAGGCATTATTTTCCACCACGGTTGTCAGCTTTGTAAGATTCTCTCCAGCGTTTGTTACAGCTGAAGAGTTGTTGGAAAGAGTAGTTGTGAGACCTGTCAACTTCGTCTCTATAGTCTTCAAAGAGGTGTTGATGTCTCCCAAATTAGGACCTGTAACATATAAGAACTTGTGAACAGAGGAAAGCTCAGAAGTTTGTGGTTCAGTTACAGTGTATAGGGGTTGGTGTATACCTGCAGGAGGATTGGTGAATTCATCAAAATCTCGGTGTCCTGAGAAAAGTTCCATGTCGTCAGCTAACGTGCGTGGACGCATGGTCATCTCTGCAGGTCCTACGCCCATCATTCTCTGAGTGTCAGCATTAGTTTCTAGAGGAATGGCAGGTGCTTCAGTGATAACTGGAGTAGAGTCCAATTGAATAGAGGGAGAAGCGACGATTAAGAATGGAGGTTGGGTGCGGAGTTCAGCGTTGGATTCGCTGAGAATTGCTTCGTCAGTCTTTTGAGAGACTGGAGGAGGTTGGGTAGATTCCAAGTTTGTAACTTCAGCGTTTGGAGACGCTGAAGTTGGGATAGAGTGGGTGGCTTGTTCAGCTGTGGCAGAGCGTACCACTGAACTTTCCTTCAGCCCAACAAGAGGAGCTGAGGAGTCTTCAGCAATAGATTGCTGGGGTTGCTCCTTGGTTTTCTTAGTTCTTTTGGAACTAAGTTGGGTGGAGGAGTGTTTCCTTTTTAGAGAAGGAATGGAGGTTGCAGCTGGGGTATCAGCGGTGGGTTTGTCCGCTGAAGGAGCTGCAGAAGTAGAAGAAGTAGGGTTTAGAAGAGTTAAAAGAGTAGAAAGACGTACCTCATTTGCCACTGGCTTGAAGTTGAGAACCTTAGGGCCGACCTGAGAGAGTTTCAGGTCACCCTCTGTTGGGTAGCTGTCTTTCAGGCCTTTTTGGAATACGGCGCTGATGAACCGAGGATAGGGAACCCATGGAGATCTGTCAGCGATGGAGTCCACTCTGAGTACCAGGTCATCATAGATAATTGATGCCCAGTCTATATGTAGACCTTTCAGCAATGCATATCCCATTGCTTGCTGAGGCTGAGCGGCTTGGTCAGAGGAGCCGGTCTTGGCAGTCATGCAGCTGATTAAATGAGCGAAGATGAAATTCATCTCGCTGGGCATTTTAGACTTATTGATAAGGGTCAGCTTATTCTCGGGCTTCATGTCCCTTCCAGTTTCCCATACATAGCCCATTGCATCGAAGAATGCAATGATGGCTTCCCTATCTGAGTTTTTCTTGGGGTCAGGGAGAGGAACAAAAGGTTTTTCTTTGGGGTCCAAGGGAAGATTCAGGGCTTTGCGAATAATGGCAGGGGTGATCTTCATAGTGCCATAGTCAGTATCGCAGAGGATGCAGTCAATTGTTTTTTAGGGGTCTTTGGCTGATGGTAGCTGGGAGTGTCTGGCAGAGTACTAGAATTGGGATAGCAGTAGCTGATGTGCAGGAGGTGTTATGGTCAGGGTTGTGGAGATGGAACAGTTCTTCAGGAAGTTCACAGCATCATCTAGATGTGTGACTTGCTTTCGAGGAGGAAACTCGAGAAGCGCATAGAGGTTATTTACCTTGGTCCAATCCATTTTGTCAAGAGAGAACTTGACCTGAGGAGCCTTGAGGATTTCCACTTCCTCAGCAGTATTATCAGCAGCAGTGTTCTCAGCGATGGTGTTCTTGGAAATGTCAGAAGATGCCATTTTCTGTATTATCAGTTCAACCAAAGATTAACAAATAAGAATAATCTTAATGTGGAAAGATTTTCCAATAAGATGGTTCGAATTTTGTCCATTTCATTCAGACAAATGTCTTAATGAAGATTAAGGTTTTTCTTGTTTTCCAGTTTCCTTTGAAGATTGGGATTCTGGAAAAACGTATGAAGAACAAGTTTAAGATTTTGCGTTTTAAACTTGAAGAACAACCATGAAAGGTTGTGTTCATAAAACCATGAAAGAAATGATTTCATTTTTAAAAAAGTTATTTTGTTTGATCTTGTGAAAACAAAGAGAAGTTCATTAACAAGTTTGAAGAAACAGGTAAAATAAAAGAATTATTAACCTGGTTCGTTGAGGAAGATGAAGTTCTTAAGTTCTTGAAAAACTTGAGAGCACAAATGCAACAGTAAATTCTTTTTCTTGCTTGGAGAAGAAGTTCGCGTAAAAGAAAAATATAAACCCAGAATGAGTGTATATAGAGATTAGAGAGAGAGAGAAAATCTTGAGCGAGAAAATATTTTCATCATGACACGGACACGTGTTTGCATTTGATTGGAAGGTAAACGAAACGTGCAAACGTGTGTCAGAAAGAAGAACGTGCCAGGGCTTATCCGTTGCAATGACGTCACAACTGTCCTTTCATATTCTTGGATGTCTCTGAGGTTTTGAAAGCTCAGGGACACTTTTGAAAACAAGAAGCATTGAATAGAAATATCAGTGTTGGTTTTTAGAAATTTCAAAGTATCGCTGATAAGGAAGAGATATTCAGCGATGTAATTTATTTTGAAATCTTGCATTTTCATGCGATTTGTCAGAGAGAGAAAACATACCTTGATATCAGCGAATCAAGATTATTCAGAGAGAAGATGATAGAATGGGTTATACAAGTTGGTTTTATCCTGTCGCTGATCAAATGTGAACCCCTGAATATTTTATTCTTCAAAGATCAGCATTCCAAGCTCGCTGATGAGAAAGTTGAACCTTGTCTCATCAAGAGGTTTGGTGAACAGATCAGCTAACTGATAATCAGTTGGGATAAAGTGAAGTTCTATATCACCATTCATCACATGATCTCTGATAAAGTGATACCTGATTTCGATGTGTTTTGTCTTTGAGTGTAGCACTGGATTATTTGCTATAGCGATGGCACTTGTGCTGTCGCAATAGATTGGAATATTTGAGAGCTGAAGGTCATAGTCCAGTAGTTTATTTCTCATCCACAAGACCTGAGAACAACAGCTTCCAGCGGCTACATACTCAGTTTCAGCTGTGGAGGTGGACACTGAGTTTTGCTTTTTGCTTGTCCAACTCACCCGCTTTCCACCCAGGAGCTGACATCCTCATGTGGTGCTTTTCCTATCCAATTTGCAACCTGTAAAATCACTATCTGAATAGGCGATTAGATCGAATCCTGAGTCTTTGGGATACCAAAGACCTAGATTCGCAGTACCCTTAAGGTATCTAAAAATTCGCTTTACAGCGGTCATATGAGATATATTGGGTTCAGCTTGATATCGTGCAAACAAACATGTTGCGTACATAATATCGGGTCGGCTAGCTGTAAGATACAAGAGAGAGCCGATCATCCCACGGTACAGCGTGATATTAACAGGTATACCCTTAGTATCCTTGTCTAGTTTCAGCGGTGGTGCCATAGGGGTTTTCATAGCTGAACATTGGGTTAAGTCGAATTTCTTCAGCTTATCTTTAACATACTTTCCCTGATTAATGAAAGTTCTTTTTTCATTTTGATTTATCTGAAGACCAAGGAAATATGTTAGTTCACCCATCATGCTCATTTTATACTCATCTTTCATTCTATCAGCGAAACGAGTACAAAGATCAGGGTTAGTAGAACCAAATATAATGTCATCAACATATATCTGAACAAGAATGATATGACCTTTTACTTTCCTAAAAAATAGAGTTTTGTCGATTTTACCTCGCTTAAATTGTTCAATATGGAGATAGGTAGAAAGAGTGTCATACCATGCACGTGGAGTTTGCTTTAAGCCATAAAGTGCCTTATCCAGTTTATAAACATAACCTGGACGCTTAGGATCTGAGAATCCTGGAGGTTGTTCCACATAGACTTCTTCATTCAGCTTTCCATTTAGAAACGCTGACTTAACATCCATTTGATATACTTTGAATTCTTTGTGTACAGCGTATGCTACTGGAGCAAATGTTTCGTCGTAGTCTATACCTTCCTCTTGTCTGTATCCCTGAGCAACAAGATGAGCCTTGTTGCGGGTAACAGTTCCATGTTCGTCCAACTTGTTTCGATAGACCAGTGCCTATCACTGTTTTGTCAGTTGGTCTTCGAACAAGTTTCCAAACTTTGTTTCTTTCGAATTCAGTCAGCTCTTCTTGCATGGCGCTGACCCAGTTTGCATCTTTGAGGGCATCATCTACTTTCGATGGTTAAGTTAGAGAAATAAAATTAACAAATAAACAAATATTACCTGCACTTCGTCGAGTCTGAATACCAGCGTTGGGATCACCAAGAATTTGATCAATTGGGTGATTTACAGTCCATCGATGAGCCGGAGCGTGAGACGTTGACTCAACCTGATCTGGAGAAGCTGAAGATGAAGCTTCAGCGACGTCTAGAGTATCAGCCAAGAGAGGAATGGGTGCAGTTGTCATTATATTCACTGATTGCTGAGAAGTAGATGGAATGTCTGAGACATTGGGTTCATAAGCAGGTATAGTGTTTAAAGGAACAGTTGAGACCCATGATGTTTCAGCTTCACTATTCTGCATATTTGGAATGATAGTAGGACCATCTTTTTCAACTGTATGAGCATGAGGAGTGGGAATATCTTCTGAATCACCAAGATGAGAAAACATCCATTGATTCAGTTCTTCAGTATCAGCGGACGGTTTAGAGTTCGCTGAACTGGATTCGTCAAACGTGACGTGAATAGTTTCTTCCACAGTTTGTCTTCTACGACTGAAGACTCTGAAGGCTTTGGAGATTGAAGAATATGCAAGAAAGGTTCCATCATCAGCGTTAGGATAAAACTTTCCAAGGGCATCTCTGTTATTCAGTATGAAACATTGACATCCAAAGATGTGAAGAAAGCTGATTGAAGGCTTTCTCCCATGAAAAAGTTCATAGGCTTTTTTATTGAATCTTTTGACTATCAGCGACCTGATTTGCGTAAAACAAGCGGTGTTGACAGCTTCTTCTCAAAACTGAGTAGGCAGGTGAGAATCGCTGAGCATTGAACGTGCAACTTCAATAATTGTTTTATTTCTTCTTTCAACGACTCCATTTTGTTGCGGTGTTCTCACTGATGAAAAGTTGTGAGAAATACCCTTACTCTCAAAGAAGGAATCAAGAGATCTATTTTTGAATTCAGTCCCATGATCACTCCTTATTGAGCAAATGGTCAAATTGTTCAGGGTTTCCATCTTCCGAATAAAGGTGATGAGTTCTTCAGGGGTGTCACTCTTGGAACGGAGAAACATAACCCATGTATTTCGAGAGAATTCATCAACTATGACCAGTGTATATTTCTTTCCAGCGATGGATTGTTTGTTAACAGGGCCAAACAAATCCATATGGAGTAGTTGTAGAGGAGATGACACTGAGGAGACTTGCTTTGACTTGAAGCTTGCTTTGGTCTGCTTCCCTTTCTCACACGCTGAACATAAGGACTCTTTGACGTATGAGTGTTGAGGTAGACCAGTGACTAACTCTTTTGAAGAAAGTGTGTTCAGTGTCTTGAAATTCAGATGAGAGAGCCTCTTATGCCATAGCCAGTTGACATCCGATGAGGCTTTTGAGAAGAAATAGGAGTTCTCAGTGGTTGTTGAGTCCATGTTTATTACATAAACATTTTCCCAACGATAACCGCTGAGAGCTATCTTCTCCTTTTTGTCAGTGACAAAGCAGGATTCCTTAGTAAAGATTACTTTGTTATCCTTGTCGCAAAGCTGACTGATGCTTATAAGATTATGCTTCAGCCCTTCAACATATGCGACTCTTCTGAAGCTGGTTGTACCATTAGAGAGTACACTAAACCCTCGGGTATGTCCTTTTCCATTTCCTCCAAAAGTCACAGAGGGACCCTTCTCTTCCTTGTATTCAGCGAGCAGGCTTTTCTTTCCAGTCATGTGTCTAGAGCATCCGCTATCGAGATACCAGATACCCTTTTTAACCTGCATCACAAAGGAAGATTAGTTTTTCTTGGGTACCCACTTAACCATGTGTACACATTTGTCAGTGGAAGTAGTTGGAATGGAAGGTTCAGCAATCTTCGCAGCATTTGAAGATTCAGCTTTGTCAGTCTTCACTTTGGTTAATTTCTTAACCTCAGTGGTCTTCTTTGCCTTGGGGGAAATCTTCACCTTAGCTATCTTTTCAGCTTTGGTGGCTGAGGGACACTTACTAGCAATATGATCAGTAAGTCCACAGTGATAACATTTCCTATAACTAAAAGTAGTTCTAGGACCATTTGATCGCTGAACTTTTGATTTTGAATTTGAAGGACCAGCACCAAATAAGCTTTTGGCTTTTGAAATGGGAGGAACGTTTAGTTCTTCAGATTTCTTACCAAGGACATCCACTCTAAGTCTAGGAGTAGATCGCTGAATAGACCAACGCTGAGTAGATCCAGAGATCTGATTCCTTGATCCAGAGGAATAAATCACTAAAGCTTTAGAAGCATTCAGCTTTGGTACTAAAGTACCCTTCTGAGGATTTTGGTTAAAAGCAATTCCTTTACCTTTATCTTTAAAGACAGAGGTAGGTTTTGGATAAACCATTTTCTCTTTACCTTTTGAAGAGGTAGAAATTTCCTCAGGGATAGGTGGTCTGGACGACGAACACTGAGAGGATGAAGTATCAGCGACTGAGGATACGAAAGTTCCAAATAAGAGCGTGGAACGATCAGTGGTTGATTCTTGAGTTTCATATTTGTAACCGAGACCACGTTTATCACTCAGGGGTATCTAAGACTTAATTATCTCAGTGATCTTTGTTGAATAATTACACGATCCTTCAACAGTAGCTTTTCAGCTTTCAATGCAGCTATAGCTTCTGCTCGTTCGATTTTGACTAGCTGATTTAAATGCACTTGATCTTTAAAATCTTCTTCAATTTTAGAAAGCTTTTCTATTTGAAGGTGACAGTTTTTAAGCTGTTCAGCGAGATCAAGGTTTTGATTTTCAACTACAGTTTTGCCATTCATGGCTTCATATAAACTTCTAGTCAAGAGATCGATTTTACGCATACTATCAGCTTCATTAATATTTGCAATATTTGTAAAGAAGGAAGGTGATACCTGAATTGCAGAGGTTGAAGTAGAGGGAATGTCTGAACTTTCTTCCTCATCTTCAATCTTTGCCATAAGACAGAGATTGGCTTCATCATCCTCAGAGTCAGATGATGATTCTTCTTCTTCTTCAGAGACAGCCCAATCGTAAGCCATCAGGCCTTTGTCTTTCTTCTTAAAGCTTTTCAGCTTCGCATACTTTTTTTTCAGCTTAGCGTATTTGTCATCTTTATTCCTGGGAATAAAGGATTTCTTGGGAAACGCTGAGTTTCTCGAGACTTTCTTAGACCTGCACTCGTTAGCGAAATGTCTAATCTTTTAGCAGTTAAAACAAGTAGCAGTAGCCTTATCAACAGGAGCTGATGATCTTGGCTTATCAGTTATAGAAAGAGGTTTGTTCTTTCTGAACATTTTCTTTTTGGCGAATCTCCTGAACTTTTTAGTTAGGAGAGCCAAAGATTCATCATCATCTGAAAAGTCAGAATTTGATGACCTTTCAGAGTTACTTTCTAACTCAGTGATAGTGAACACGGGTCGCTGAGTAGAAGGTTCCTCTGAGATTAAAGCAACAGGGGTGCTTTTGGAATCTTTTACAAGATTCTTCTTAAGATGGCTTGATTGCTCATGATTCGGCATCGTGCCATATAAGGTAGCAAGGGTCATTGATCTTAGATCCTTTGATAGCTTGAGACACATAGAATAACTGTCCCAGCTTTCAGGTAAACATTCTAGAAACTTTGTCAGCACTTCAAAGTTAGAATACTCCTTACCGACAGTTTTCAGATCTATTATTAAGCAATTAAAACGTTGGTGAACTTCAGAGAGAGTCTCATTCTTACCACAAATCAAACTTTCATACTGTCTTACCAGGTTGATCTTTCGAGAGTCCTGGACTTCAGCAGTACCTTCATACTGAACGCATATTGTGTCCCACATGGCTTTTGAGGATTTCAGGTTCATGACGGAATGGTAGACTTCGTCAGGAAGAGCCATGGATAGTATGGATCTGGCTTTTGTGTCAATAGCCACTTTCTTCTTATCTTCGTCAGTCCACATATGAACTTCCTTAGGAACCAGCCTTTCTGGAATAACAGGCTTATTCTCAGCGGCTGGAACTGCAACATCAATTCTTACAGGAATAAATGGGCCGTTTTCAAGATAGTAAGGCATAGTAGGGTCTACACCTTCTAAGAAGAGAATCATCCTATTTTTCCATAGATTAAAATTATCTCTGGAGAATCTAGGGGGTTTTGCAAGAGAACCATTGTCGATATAATTTGTGTTTGTGTTGGTAGCCATTTTCAGAAATAGCAAGGAAGAGAAATCTTAGTATAGATTATATCTTTTTTATGAGATTAAACAAATCTGCTCTGATACCACTTGTTGGTCCCGAAGGGCTATACAAGTTTGTAGAAGGGGGGGGGGGGTTGAATACAAACACACAGATTTTACTTTTCTAAATTGTTTATTGATAAATCATTAACAATTTACAGCTTGTTGCGGAAACAAGATTAAGGATAAACCAAAATCTAAACAAGTTGGAACACTAAGTTTCTTGCACTAAGAAAGAGAAGGAAATTACTAATAATAACCTATCTCAAGATAAGAAGGATGAACTTGTCCAGAGTTAGCAAGTTACTTCAAAATGAAGTGAGTTCTTCTTCTTATATACTGCATGCATTTAATGCATTGCAGTTTACGCTTTACACGTGACAGCAGCTGACTGGTTGCATGTCATTGACATTTGTTGACAACCTTAGTAGCCGCATGTTTGAACAGTGTAGTATCAGAGTGGTTGTACGATTTCAGACAATAAGGAGGTTCTTTTTCTGACGTATCGTACGGAGACGTGCAAGGGTGGTTAAGACAAAAAGTACTTTGTACGGAGGACTTTATGATCAACTTTTCGTTGATGCAGCGCTTAATCATTCTTTATCAGCGAATGATAGAGTTCAGCGATAGCTAAAGTCTTGTACTTGATATTTCACGTTGAGTGGACAAATCTGAGTCTTCGCTGATCCGCTTCAGTTCATTAGGAGACTTGTCGCTGGTTCTTGAGCTTGATCTTCGACTTCAGCGTAGAACCTATGTTGACGTGAAACTTGTCTTCAGGGATCATAAGTAAACAACCAACTTATCAGCGATCACCATAAGTACTGAACAGACTCAAAGTGTTATGGTGAACAGTTTCGCTGAATGTTTAATCTAAAGAGCGACAGTTCCTATCAGTGGTACTGTAAGATCTTAGTACTAATCAGCGATAGTGAAACTTTGACACATATTGTTTACTTACAATTTTCACTATGTATATAAGAGAGGGTCATTATCAAATCCCTGAGGGTTTGGATCAACAATAAAGATCCATTTGGATTAGATTAATAATTGGATATCGAGATGAGACAGTATTCTTTAGTTATCTCGAGTGTCGAACATTTCATGATACAACGTACCAGTTGTCAGTTGGTCAATTGTGATTCACCACAAAATATAACCTTGATTTAAATAACGTCAGACAATCATACCGTACGATACACCTTTTTATCCTTTTATTAGTCTTGGTTCCGATTTCTCTTTATACCCCGAACTAAGGCGATTAGCCCATCATCGTTCAGATTCCAATTATAAAGGATTTACGAGTTTTGAAACAAATACTAGAAATGGACAATACGTTAATTAAATGGAACTTACTTGAGGGGAACGTCGTGACTTGTTGCACAAGTTACCAAGTTGTTAAAAGAAATTACTTATGACAATTAAGGAGTGAGTTTTAAAGCTTTTAACATTAATTACTACAAAGTTGATGAGAAAATAAAACATTGATTTTAAAACTAAAGTTTGCGAGAATGAGATTATTAAACTAAGAGGAAAATCTTGTTTTAAATGTAAAATTGCAAACAAAGAGTTCTTGATGATTTATTTGCATGTTTGTTAACGGGCTAATTATGGAAATTAAATTTAACGTGCATTTGATACGGTGAAAAGATGGAATTTTTGTGAAATCACTTACCAAACCATGAACCAATATTACTTGGGAATCCAAAGTGATTAATTCAGACTTTCGGCTTATATTGTAATTGAGATTACACGAGAACCAAGTTTTATCAAAAGTCGAGAATGAGATTTAGAAAAGAGAACCGTAAGTTGTTGACGAAAGATTGATTAAAAAACGTGATTTTGAAAGAAATTTAAATTAACTAAAATGAGTTTGGAAAGATGACAAATTTAAAGATTAAGGGTTGAGTTAAGAGTTTAAGAAAACAGAGTTTAACAAGAGTTTAGGGAAAAGAGTTTTAACACTAAGATTCAAGTAACATTAAGATGAAATTAGGATTGAGATTAAAGTAGCAAACCAAGTTGTCCAAGTACAAAAGTCGCAAGCTTCGGGTCAAACGATGGAGTGATCGGCTTAATGCATTAAGACCGATCCATGGCACCCAAGTGACAAGGAAAATCCAAGCGCTAAGCACACCCAAAACACTAGCCTAATACATCTATTTATACTAAAAGTATTACTTGGTGTCTAAGTTTTATAATATGGAGCTCCATGGGTCATAAGGTCCGAACCATGGAATGGAGAAACCTTCGGCCCATAATGTTTTCGATATCGATCCACAAAAATTGATTGGTCTTCGGCCCAAATGATGTAGTGTTCGGCCCAAACAGAAAAATGAAAACAATCGGCCCAGCCTAGGATCATCTATTCGGCCCAAGTGTTTGATAAATCGAGGCTCAAAAATCGGTTTTCCATAAACGTTGCCAACCAATGGCCCAAAAATTTAAGTCGTTTTCTTTAAGCTCTTTGATCCGTATTTCTTCAAGATCCAAACTTGACTTCAAGCCGGCCATACTTTCGTACCTACAATATATATATATATTAAAACTTACTTATTTTTGTGTTTTTGAGATGCATTTTCGAGATTAAATACAAAACGTATCTAATATTTATTTTTATTGCATTTAACTAAAAATTACTATAAATAAAGCGATAAATGTGGGATTGAGCTCAAAACTAATGGAAAACATAGCTAAAATTTGGTTAATAAAATAACCTTATCACAACCACGAATTCGAACTGTTGCTTGTCCTCAAGCAACTTTATTAAGAAAAATTAATTTTTAGCTATTTTATTTGTTGTATATTTGCCGCAATTTTCCAATCTCTCAACATGTATCTCAATCATCTTTTGATTCACGTTATTCACACAACATGTACCGATAGCCCTTTGTAAAATGACATCTCTCAACTTACCCACAAAAAAACGTCAATTGATAGGCTAGCCACAAAAATTCTGTTTAATTAAAATCACAATGCAACCAATATCGGGGGTGAGTGTTTGGCCTTTTGTTTTGGTAAGAGTGGTGATTTTTACCATTTTTTCAAAAAAAATCAAATTTGGCACAATTTTTCTGCCTTCTCTTTTGATGATTCGAGATGAGACACATTGGTCCCTTCGGTGTCTTTGACACTTTCTTGATGTAAGGAAAAACAAATGCGAAGCTTTGCTTCTTTTTGGATTGGTAAATCCTTTTTTTTTCTTTTGTGGGTGCGTTGTATTTTGAAAAAGGGTGTGCACTTTAAAATGATATGGTTTCGAATTTTTACGTGAGTTACCATATCATTTCCCCTCCCCTAAATTTAGAAGGGTTCAATGTCCTCATTGGACAACCATTGATCAAGCAAGAAAAAATTGGCTTTATGTGTATGGTGTGGTTGCAAAAGTGATTCTAACAAAAATTTGAAACAGAAATCCGGGGGCTAGTTCTAGTGACATGGAATGTGCAGGTGAGAAAACTTTCCATTTTACGCTGGCTATCAAACAAGCATGCCAACAACAATCCTCAAAACATGAAATCAACACATGGCAATGTCAAGCAAAAATGACTCCAAATTTACAATATAAAAATCCTGAATCTAGGCAATGAAATTAAAGTGTAAAATAATTAAAGTGCGCGAAAATTAAAGGGATAGAGGCGGGAAATTGAACCTGTCCTACTCATGGTGAGTAGGAGTACGCTCAACTGGTTCCCACAACAAATGGATGGGAAACGGCGGTAAGGTCTTAGAAATCTCCGGGTGCTCTTTTGTCAAAATACCTCTCGTAACGTCATCTTTTGCCTTCTCAAATTTCAACCAACTAACAAGCATGCCATCAATCCTCTTCAATCTCGCATCTATCTCATCAGTCATGTCACTCCTCTCACTTTCCTGTTGTTTGATTTGTTTCGAAATCAACACTTGGTGTTCCTTAAGTGTTGTCCTCATCTCAATCTTAAGTGACTGCAGACGTGCTTCCAAAGAAGCAATTCCATCACTGTCAGATTTATCCGAGTCCGAATGCACACACGTGTTGTTACTCATCAATCTATCCACATTTTGTTTTTCCATAACTAGTTTTTCTTTTGAAAAAGTATCGGTGGATAGGATGATTACATCTGCATTTTTCATGAGTGTGTGGATTATAGATGGATGGGACATTCTAGCGTTGCACCGGTCAACACCTCCACGTATATTGTTGGAGATGAGAGTCCAACATCAAATTTGTGTCCCTTAAGGATGCAATACAAAATCAAAGTTCTAACCATGCAAAGGCTAGTATCGTGAGTTGTTGGAGCTAGATTGTGTCTTAAAAAGAAAAACCAGACATTTGCCTCAGGTTTTAAACAGTGTGTGCGAATAATACGTGAATTTCCGGTAAATTCCCATTCGGATCCTTTATGTGTTATTGTTTCTAAAATATCATCCAAATCCTCATTGCTTATGTTTTCGATCAACCGTTGTAACTCAGAATGTTTAGGTGGGACAATACCCAAAAGGTTATTAATGGTCGTGGCCGAAAAATCAACCTTGGTTTGTCTAACAAGGATTTCCACACCATCCGTAACGGACAGTTCACTATAAAAATCCCTCACCCAGTCAATATTATATTGACTTGGTGGTTCACATAAAATCTCCCAACCTAATTTTGTGAACAAACGACCAATGTGCGGGTGTGCGAGTAATGCATTAACATGAAATCCACGTGGTGCATGGCATATTTTACGTGCTAAAGTGGGAAATTTAAGCATAGCTTCATGACAAGAAAATAAACAAAGCGAGTAATTTTAGAGTTTAAAGAGGCACCGACTTTTTGTTTGCCCTTGTCCACACCACGAACTCTTTGAGAGTTCTCTGATTCCTTCTCTTCTACCAGCTTATCCACATCTTCCTCCGAAACAACAAGTTCAACATCTTCGATTTCCACCCAAACCTTTCGCTTCTTGATTGGTTGTATGCTACTTTCCCCAGTGGGTTTTATCCTTCGGGTGTATTTGTGAATGGGTGTAACTGGGTCAGATTCAGATGCACTTGTAGGGGATATGGGAGTGGCTTTTGCAAGTGTAGGGGTTACATTATATGTTCCGAGGGTGAGTTGAGGTACTGTTTGGCGATGATCCGTAGGCACGGCAGTGGGTGCCACGGATGGTAATCTGGGGTTAGAAGTGATCGAAGCTCGAACTGGGTTATATGGGCTAAAAGCCGAGCGTTGGTATGGATGTGGGTTTCCTTGCGAGTTTAACACCACCGCACTTGAAATCGAAGGTTGAGGGACCTGTTGGTGAATGTATCTCGGAGCAAACCTAGCGTGCTTAAAACCTGGTGGTGGTCGCATGTCGGGTCGATAGAACATGGGTCTCGGACCATAGTTCATCAAAAACTTATTTGTAGCTAAATAAGTTGGATCATACCCTCCAGATGGAACTCCGGTCACAAAGCTTGGTAGTGGGTTTAAATCAGGGATTTTTGGCTTTTGGTCCACATATTCCGCGAAGAAAGGGTTCAAGTATACCTTTGGTGTGCGAGGCTGAGACGAAGACGACTCTTGCATAAATCGCTCGGTAGCCGCGGCTAACTCTCGAAGCTTAGAATGAGCATTTGTGCGTTGGTGATTCGCCGGAGAAAAGGGCGGTGTCGGTATCGGAGGTTTTCCATCGCCGGTGGCCATCGCAGAGATTCTTCGGTGCGTTCTTGGTCTGGTGCGTCGATGGGTTTTCGAAAGTAGAAAACAAGTCTGGCTTCTTGTAACTCGTCGATTCACCGAAATAGGTTTCTGATTTTTGTGGGTTTTTCTTGCTCGTGCCATCGAAAAAGGAATGGTTTATTTTTAATACAGGGAGATGAGAGGTCGAGAGAGAGAGACGAGTGACATAATCAAGGAGACGGGGAGCTGATCTTTGAGTTGACAGCAAAAAAATCCGACGGTGGCAGTGTCTAATTCCAACAAAGAAGAAGGGATAGCAGTGTGTGTGTGTGTGTGTATTTGATTTTCGTATGAAGAAGAAAAAATTGTCTGCATGTTAAACCTTAATCAAGTACAAGCATTTAATGCTTCCAAATAGTACACTGCTACTACAGTAACCAGATTAGTTTATTAGTTTAGTTAGATTGAATTGCTGAAAACAAATCTAGTTAAACACAAAATTAGTTTATTAGTTTATTAGTTTGTATTGTCGATTTGGGCTTAAAAAATGAATCGGTCACTGGGCCGAGTATTCTTGGCCCAATTTATTTTTAGAAAACTGTTGGTTCCTATTTTACTTAACAATGATGATTATATCTATTAGTTCGAAACAGAATAATGTGCGGAAGAGTTTTAGAGAACTAATAAGATATTTAAGGTAGAGAAACACATTATATCAAATACGTGAGATGTAAATAACACAAGTTAAAATTCAATAACCCACTGTATATTGATATAAATAAAACACCAAGAACACCGAAGATTAAACAGGAATTCTGCTCTTAAGGATGTGTGTGTTATGCAAAGCTTAATAGAAGAACTCAACATGAGTCTTCTAGTTATACTACTTCCACAGGGGACAAGGAGGAGACAAGAAGTACTAAGGTACAATAGACACTATCGTGGAACAGTGACAGGTACAATGTTGCTGTAGTGCGCCGCACTCTACAAAGGCTGCAACCCATCAGAGGTTGACACGTGGAGGCAGTAGGCCGAGCCTTTGTACGAATGATCTTCAAGATCTTCGTACAACAGTAAACGTGAGAAGCACGATCGTCTTTGACCTGATCTTCAAGAATTCTTCTAAGCCTTCAGTCTTTATACCACAGAGGTTCTGTCAAGTATGGCAGAGGCTCTGTGGCCTTGTCTTCCGTGAAGCGTCTTCTGTTAAGTCTTCACTTGATCTTCTATCGGTGTCTTGGCAGAACCTCTGTCGGAGTCTATAATTAGCCAATTTCTCAGTACTTTCTATAAGCAGTAGAAGTTGGAGCTAACAATCTCCCCCTAAGTATAGAGAAATAAAAGTTTGAAAGATGCAAGGTTTTCTAGACTAAGTATACGACCGACGGTGATTGACCTCTGTTGAAACTTTACTTTTCATTTAAGATTGTGCCAGAGGCACTTACATTTGATTACATTGCGATATGAAAAGTAGAAGTAGTAGAGGT
This sequence comes from Saussurea involucrata, assembly GCA_033807775.1. Classification (NCBI taxonomy): domain Eukaryota; kingdom Viridiplantae; phylum Streptophyta; class Magnoliopsida; order Asterales; family Asteraceae; genus Saussurea; species Saussurea involucrata. The sequence goes on along the minus strand of CM066319.1, from coordinate 63,979,824 downwards.
TGGTAGCCGACATTAGAGGTTGGTAGCCGACATTAGACGTTGGCGTCTTTGAAGTCATAGTAGCTTATGTTGTCAAGTCCCACTTCTTTAAGCTCATGATAGATTCTGATGCAGAGGGTTCTGAAGTTGATTACCGAGTCAATGACCTCTATCAGTCTATCTGCAGAGGCTGTGTCCATCAATTCCGTTCCTCTGTGCTCCACAAGGTTGGTTCTGAACTCTGTGAGAGTACTTGTTGCGTACTTATGGCAGTCCATCTCCAGAAACAGTCTTGATTTTCCCACAGGATCTTGGAAGACAAACCCAAACTTTAGGGAAGTTATGATCGAGTTTGGTATGGCAGAGGATGGGCAGTCATCTTCTGGTGGTTTAAGGCTTAGGTTTCTTACTCCAAGATCTCGTCCTAATTGGAAATCGACTAGGCTGTATAGCAGAAGTTTCTCACGCATGGCTTTCCTGATTACCCTGTATTCCCTTCGAACTGCATCTATTCTGAAGTTCTGTTTTATCCAGTTCAGAAGGTCGGGTAGGTCATAGGGGCTTAAGTTCCTAAGATCAGCATCTGAGAATTGGTTCTCGGACCTGTCCACTCTTTTGACCTTATATATATTGTAGGAAACCTTAGGTGTGGTTTTGGTCTGAGAGAACTTACAGTATATGACCTTGTCGATCTTGGAGATTGAGTAGACTTCTTTGACAGGCTTGGTTGTTGTTCTGGAGAAGATACTTTCTAGTTCAGAGCGGAGGTTTGGATCTTGAATGGTCGGAGGTAGGGGATCTCTAATTGTTCTATTGTAGAGATACCTGTATACAACTTCTTCCATCTGTCGAGGAGGTACACCAGGTGGAGGCATGGGCCTTCGCAGAGCGTCCATTTGTTTCTTTACCTCCTTGACCATGTCCTCTTTGACTTTTGCCTTTGGATCCAAGTTGAGATTTGTGGACATAGGGGTGAGTCCATAAACCCAGTCTTCTTATTCGGGATTAGGAGTGACATAAGCATCAAAGGCGCTCTTCATGAGTTTCTCTGTGGGTTGATGCTTCGACTTTGGTTTTAACTGTTGAGCTTCTGAGTACTTAGTTATAGGTGTTTCAGTAGGATTTGCGGGGGTTGCCTCTGTTGGATTTGACACTTGTGTTTCTGAGGTCTTGATTGGGGATGTGGGTTTGGTTGGTGAGGATTCTGCTGATTTGCTCAGATATTTTCTTTTGTGAGCAATGGATTTAGTTCTGATTTTGGGTGTGGGAGATGGGGGTTTTGTTGTTTCAACTTCTTGTGTAGGGGATGGTAGTTTTGGTTCCTCTGGTGTTTTTGGTTTAGGGGGTTTGTCTTCTTCGGAAGATGTGAGGATTTGAAATTGTTCACGGGTTGGCACATCTTCTCCAAATATAGAAGTTGTTTCCACAGAGGTGGGTATTGCCTCTGTGGTCTTTTGTGGTTGGGGGGTTTCTTGTTGGGTTTCAGTTGGGGGTGCTTGGGATATAGGTTCTGCTGATATTGGCGTTGGTGCAGGTAAACCTCTGTCTGCAGCTTTGTCTTGTGTCCCTTTCTCCCCCTCAGGATGATTTGATCAATCATCGGAGTCATCCTGACCATTTTCTTTTGTACCCTCTGCCCTGCACGATGCTTCTGGTTTCTTTGGAGGAGTGGCACCTGCAGCTATCATTTTTGCGCATAGATCATCGCAGAGGCCAAGAAGGATGTGGACCTCTGCCTCGGTGTTGAAGCGCAATTTGCCGACACTTCTGCGGAAGTCTTTGACGTAGTTGGCGTTGGCAGCAGTGAAGGCTCTTATGAACTCAGTGATTTGGTCGAGAACTCCTTGTCCAAGCTCTGTGAGTTATGCTCTGGTCATGTAGTCGAAGGGCTTCATGGCCAGAGTTGCTTCTGTAGTGTGCTCTTGAACTTTCTCGAGGGCCTTCTTTAAATCTTCAGGAGTAAGGCCCTTAGATGTTGAGGATTGCTCTTTCTTCAGCTTTTCAAGCAGATCTTTGACGGACCTTTGGAAAGCAGAGGTAGTGGCTTTCTCGAACTCAGCAGCAGCAGAGGTGGCAGAGGTTGTAGCAGTTGACTTCATCTGGGCTAAGGCATTTTGTACCTCTGTGGACAAGTTGTCCATTTTGGTGTTCAAATCATTAATGGCCCTGGAAGTTGTATCTGCAAAAGAATCAAAGGATCTTTTCAACTCCTTCAACGTATTGTCCACAGAGGTGACAAGGGTTTGGAACTCATCCCTTGATACACGTGGACTTGGTGTAATCTCTAGGGGAACACATTCTTTCCCAGAGTGAGTTCCTTTTCCTTGGACACCTTCTTTCGCCCTTATTTATACGTTGGAGGCGGAAGGATTTCCTTCTGATCCTTGAGTAGAGGTTTTTGAGGCCTCATTCTCTACAGAAGTTCTGATAAGGACATTTTCTTGATCCACTCCAGAGGTGGGTACAGGAGTATCCTTATGTTGACTCGGAGACTTGTCTAGAGTCTCTCCGTCTTTGTGCACTCTAAGCTCCTCTGAAGAGCCTTTTGGATCTATGTGTGTGTGCGTGTCAGAGGAAACAAATTCCTCTGTTGGGATGTCTATTGTGATCTGGGGCAATTGAGCACTAACTAAGGGCAGGTCCTTTTGAGAGGACTCCCCTGGAATGGTTTCCCCGGATAATATTGGCACAGAGGTAGAAAGAGTTACCTCTGCCCGGTCAGTTTGGGTTGGGGTCGAGTTGTGCTGCTCTTTTTCAATAACATCTTCTGCCACTAGACTGGCGATGTTAGAAGTGTGGGTTGCACTGGGAGTTGGTTGGGGATGTGTTCCTCTTCTAACTACGACATCTTTTCTAGATTCTTCCTCTGTTGAACATCCTACCACTACTTCACCATCTATTGTCTCAGCCTCTTTCTCTGCTTTATAGCTCACGACTTCTATTCTAACTTCTGGGCTTTTCCCTAACGAATCATAGCAGGGATGAGTCCCAATCAGAACTTGTACGTGAGGGTGATAAAGACCTTCTTTTAATTGGTCATCTTCCTCTTTATCAGTTTCCACCGTATCCTCTGTAGCACCTGCTTCTTCTGGACTTCTTCTTAGAACATCATATCCGGGTTGGGTGAAGGGGTTATGAAGTACTTCTGGAATCGCAGACTGAATATTCTGTGGGGTTTGGTCATCTTCATCCAAGTCAGAAGACATTCTAAAGTCTAGTGCTTCTGTTGAATGATGAGATAGGGCTTCTGCGTTCCATCCAGAAGGGTCTAAAGAGTCTGCAATTCCGGGTTGTTGGAGGAAGGCAGAAAAGACACCCTGATCTGCATAGTTAATAGGAGTTGGGGATTGCAGAGTCTGTTCTTGGGCTTCTTCTGCCAATTCAGCTTCCTCTGGAATTGGCCGCATGGGTGTGAGAGGCTTTTTTGATTTCTTCTTGCTCTTTTTCCTCTTGGGTTTGGGGGCACCCTCCTCATAAGACTTGTGTTTTCTTTTCTTTTTCTTGTGTTTAGGGGGAGGAGGTGCAGAAGATTCAACCACTGTTTCAAGTGGTGGGGACAGTTGGGTTTGGGCAGCACTGGTAGAGGTGCCTTCTGTAGCTTTCCTTTTCTTGTGGGCTTTCTTATTTTTAGGAGTGGTGGCAGAGGGTTTGCTCTTAGGAGTAGGGGAGAGAATTGTATTTCTTAGAGCATGAAAGTTCTGTTGTACCTTCTCATGCTTAGCAAGGGCCATTGACCATTCTCCGTCACTCATCTTATCTACAACCTTAGATCCTAAGGGAACTCCTAGACGCGGGGGTGTCACAGGACTCGGTTCTGGAGTCCTATGATCGCGTATGTATTCTAACTTAAGGGTCTTATCAGTGGCATATTCCAGAAGTGCGGTTGGCAGAGGTCTGCAAGAGTTGTACCCATCTTCGTCCTCTGTTGGGGAGTTCTTTGTCATGGGATACATTCTAGTCGTTGGACCCTCCATTGGCCATTTTTGTAGTAGGAACAGAGGCTCTAGAAGGACACCCAAAATTCGCTGATATTGCAGAGGAGGTAGAGCATCGGTCGAGCGTCCTTTGGCCTTCAGGGAGGAGATTTTTCGGTTAATGGTGTTAACCGTTTCCTGCATCATTAGGGTGGCGTAGTCCAGAGGTAGATCGTAGTATACCCCATACATAATAGCCAAGATTTGATGAGAAGTTTGGTCTGGACTACCCACTTTCCCCGTTAGACATCTGTTGAGAATGGAGAAGAGAGTATTCCACAGAGGTGGGAACCTGTTTCTTCTGAAGTCATTTGTCTTTCTCTGCGTGGTATTGTATCCCAACATTTCAGCAAATCTGCAGAGCTCTGTGTCTGTGGGTTCTTCTGCGTACGCCTTTATCCCTAGAAGACCTCTTGTAGGTAGACCAAACTCAAGTGAGAACATGGTTCTGTTGAACTTGAGTTCAAGGTGTTCGGATTTGTCTGGTTTTGAGATGTAGCCCTTGATCTGTCTATCTTCTGGGTCATACCTGCTGCTTTGCCATAATTGATTGAGATATTTGGTAGGGATTTTGTTGACAGTTTTGCTTAATAGGGGGTCAAGATAATGGTTTTCCAGAATGTGAAGAAGGATGGCATGTTCTTCCCCAAATGCGGTTTTTGAGGGAACCATGTAGTGGTTATTGGGTTTTAAGGGAAGAACACGTTCGAAGTGTTCATGGGGCGATGAAGTTTTGAAGGTGGGTTGTCGGAGCAAAATCTGTTGACTCACCGGAGTTGTCTTGTTCTAGGTCTCTGGCTATTTCAGGGTTCTGGGAGTGCTCAAAATGAGATGGGGAGTTCACCGGAGCGTTGGTGGTGGATGCCATTGCTATAATCTTGAAGAAAGGAGTAGAAATGGGAAAGTTGCAGGTTTTGCAAAGGTTCGCCGGAGAAGAAAGGAGTAGTAAATTCGTAAAAAGTATAAGAAATGAGATGAACGGGGTTATATAGTGGGTGAAAAAAAACGGATAGAATTCCACGGTAAAAGTGAATTCAATAAACATTTGGGGTCCGCACTCGAGTTTTACAGCTGGGGAAATGTTTCAGAGGGATCGTGTGGCACTCACAACCAATGAAAAGTTGCCATGTCATATGTGTCAGAGCACGATTAGACGTCGTGTGCGGCCCATTAATGCTTGGCGCGTGGGTATTTCTTTTGTCTGGGGTCTGTCACTCGCAGTAAATATCTTGCTTTTACAGAATTGCCACAAAGAGTCAAGTGTCAGAATCAACAGAGGCTCTGTAGTGGAGTGAGCTCTATGATCTGAAATTTGTCTTTTTGTCTCCTCTTAGTTTTCACCTTTACCAAAAACGTTTGAAAATTCATTGGAGAGGATCGAGAGAATCTTTAGCACAAAATTTTCATCCACAGAGGCTTTGGGGTTCTGTCAAAGCCAGCAGAGGCTCTATGAGTGAAAATTTCTAATAACTAAATATTCATAAAACTTTTTGATCATCCAGGTTTTTCACTGTCTTAAACACTGTTTTTAGGACATAATTGGAAGTTGTTGTCCTAGAAAACTGTTTTTGAAAAAGGTTCTGTGTAAGTAACCTTTGAATACATTGGTTGGTCAGTCATGAGTTCTTTGGTGGAGTGAACTCTGTGACTAGAAACCTTCTTTCAGTATCTTGGTCCGTGAAATTGTATAGAAGAATCTTTGAAGACATTGAGGTTGATCGATAGAGTTCACGTATGAAATTTGCAGTTATAGAGGATCTGACTTACAGAGGCTCTGTTGAGCTCAGTAGAGGCTCTATGACCATATATTTCTAATAACGGACAGCTCAACAATCTTTTTGATTATCCATGGTTAGGAATGTCTTAAACAGTGTTTCTAGGACATTTTTGGAACTTGGTATCCTATAAAATTGTTTTCAAAAAGGATTTGTACGAGGTACTTATCTTTTGGCTCTCCTTTGCTTTGGCAAAAAACTTCACTTCTGTAGATTTGGTTGACCACATCTCTTCTTTGGCTCCCCATTGAATTAGCAACTTCTGTAGACTAGTTCAAGGTCTCCTTTTGCTCCCCTTGACCTATGCTTGGATCAAATGAGATAAGTAATGCATATAACATAGGTCAAACTCACCAGAGATTCTGTGGAGATCGACAGAGGTTCTGATCAATCCCACAGAAGCTCTGTTGGTTACAGAACTTTTGGTGGTAAAGAATTTACATGCAGAAGAGTTCAAATATATACATATATACAAGAGGATCAAATCTAACTTACAGAAGATTTAACTTATGTTAATCATACCCAACTTACCCACCAAGAAAAGGAATCTTTTCTCATCTAGTGCCTTGGTAAATAGGTCTGCAAGCTGGTATTCAGTGGACACGAAGTGCATTTCGATTGTGCCATGTTCAACATGATGCTTCAGAAAGTGGCACCGGATATCGATATGCTTTGTTTTTGAGTGCTGTACTGGATTGGCAGAGATGGCTATGGCACTTTTTGAATCACAGAGAATGGGTATCTTGTATATGGTGTAACCATAGTCCTTTAGCTGAGTTTTCATCCACAGAACTTGGGAGCAACAACTAGCAGCAGCAACATATTCAGCTTCTGCTGTAGATGTAGACACACAGTTCTTCTTCTTCGAGGTCCAGCTTACTAGTTTACCACCCAGGAATTGACAACTCCTAGAGGTACTTTTGCGATCAAGCTTGCATCCTCCATAATCTGAATCTGTGTATGCTTTAAGACCAAAGCCAGAGTTCTTCGGATACTAGAGCCTATGATTTTTGGTCCCTTTAAGGTATCTGAAGATTCTCTTCACCGCAATAAGGTGGGATTCCTTTGGGTTAGCTTGATATCTTGCATAGAGGCATGTGGCATACATTATATCAGGTCTACTTGCAGTTAAGTATAAAAGTGACCCAATCATACCTCTGTAGAGCTTGCACTCAACAGATTTGACATTTGGATCTGAGTATAACTTATTTCCAGTGGCCATTGGGGTCTTCATTACAGAGGCATCGGAGAGACTGAATTTTCAAAGTATGTCAGAGACATATTTAGCTTGATTTATAAAAATTCCCTCTGATGATTGTTTTACTTGGAGTCTTAGGAAGAAATTTAATTCTCCCATCATACTCATTTCAAACTCACTTTGCATGAGTTTTTCAAAGTCTTTGCACTGTTGTGCATTTGTAGACCCAAAAATAATGTCATCCACATAGATATGTACCAACAGAATCTCATCACCTTTTCTTTTATAAAACAAAGTAGTATCGGTTGTACCTCTGTCGAAATCATTATTGAGAAGAAAGGTTGAAAGTCTTTCGTACCATGCTCTTGGAGCTGTTTCAGTCCATACAGAGCTTTGTCGAGATAATAGACATATTTTGGGTACTTGGAACTTTCAAACCCTGGTGGCTGCTGGACGTATACTTCTTCTTGGATTTCACCATTTAGAAAGGCAGATTTTACATCCATCTGAAAGACTTTAAAACCTCTGTGGGCTGCGAAGGCTAAGAAGATTCTTATGGCTTCGAGCCGTGCGACAGGGGCCCAAGTTTCATCGTAATCAATGCCTTCTTCTTGGCGATATCCCTTGGCCACCAATCTCGCTTTATTTCTAATGACCACCCCGTCCTCAGCCTTCTTGTTTCTGAAGACCCATTTAGTCCCTATGGCTTGTTTTCCCTTTGGCAGAGGAACTAGGGTCCATACCTTGTTTCTCTCAAACTGTAGAAGATCTTCTTACATAGCATCTACCGAGTTTGGATCATCTAGGGCTTCAGAAATGCGTTTTGGCTTGATCACACTGATAAAATTTGTAAAGAAACAAAAATTGGCAGTGGTTGATCTTGTCTTTATTTTATCAGAAGGATCGCCAGTGATTTGGCATTGAGGATGACTCATAGTCCACTTAGTAGTCCTGGGGAGATGGTCATTCACATCATCAAGTTGAGCTTCTGAGGCTGCACTTGTTGGTTCTTGCGCAACCTCTGTAGTAGAAGGTACTTCTGCGCTAGAGCTTGGTTTTTCAGCTTTAGTAGGTATTGGGATTAGATTTGGAATGGAATCCTCTGATGCGATAGAAACTGAATCATCATTTTCCTCTATTGTAGCTGGTGTTTCCAGTGCCTCAGTTGTTGAATCTTTGCTTGTGTCATCTTCTGTCTGCTCCCCCTCGGTATTAGCATATGCATGATCCATAGAAGAGGATGAAGTATTTAATGGACCAGTTAGAGAAATACCTGACTCAGTCTGGTTGACAGAAGATGGTTCTCCAGAGGCTCTGACATCTCCAGCAGAGGGATCGATATCGTCATGGAACATCTCTTCAAATAGCAGATTTAAGTCTGCTTCTCTTGTCTTTGAGATGCCAGAGGATTCCTTTTTTTAGACTGAGTTTAGAACTGACTTGTTCAGAAGTCTTCTGAAAGGAATCGTCAAATGAAACGTTGATGCTTTCCACGATGGATCGAGACCGCAAAAGATATACTCTGTAGGCTTTTGAAGTGGCAGAGTGTACTATGAACTTTCCTTCATCTGCTTTCACATCGAACTTCCCTCTAGCTTCTCTTTCATTTAAGACGAAGCATTTGCATCCAAAGATATGATAGAACTTGATGTTGGGTCGCCTATTATTGATCAATTGATATGGTGTCTTGATGTGTCTTTTGACTATGGCAGATCGATTCTGGGTATAACATGCTGTTGATATGGCTTCTGCCCAGAAAGAGATTGGTAATCCAGATGCTGTGAGGATGGTCCTCGCAGCCTCTACAAGCGTTCGGTTCTTTCGTTCAACAACGCCATTTTGTTGAGGAGTACGTGCTGCAGAGAAATTCTGTGAAATGCCTTCTTTTGTGAGATAAGCTTCAATGACAGAGTTTTTGAATTCTGTGCCATTGTCGCTTCTCAACTTTTGGATTTTACATTCGTACAGAACCTGGATCTTCTTCATTAGGTTTATCAGAGTGTTGGGAACATCTGATTTCTTTCTAACAAACTCCACCCATGTATATCTTGAGTATTCATCGATCACCACTAGTATGTATTTCTTGCCTCCTAGGCTCTGCGTAGCAATCGGACCACAGAGGTCGACATGTAGCATGTTCAGAGGCCTAGGACAAGGCACATCAGTCTTTCCTTTGTGGGAAGCTCTCTTACGCTTGCCCATTTTACATGCAGAGCATAGATGATCCTTACTGAATTTAACATTCGGCAAACCTTTAACAAGATCAAGTTTTACAAGTTTGTCTAGAGTTTGGAAGTTCATGTGGCAGAACATGTTGTGCCATGACCAGGCTTCTTCGTTTTTGCAAGCAACAAAGCAGAGCTTGTCTTCTTTGTTCTTGACGCTAAAGTTCATAAGGTATAAATCTCCGCTTCTTTCAGCCCGCATAAGCTCGACTCCAGTATCGCAAAGTTGGCTAACACTTAGAAGATTGTGCTTTAGGCCATCCACATATGCAACTTTGTATACTTCAATCTTTACCTTTTTGATGACTCCGTAGCCTTTAATGTATCCCTTTTTGTTGTCTCCAAAGGTTACTGATCCTCCATCGAGTTTGTCTTTGTACGAGGATAGTAGACCTCTGTCGCCAGTCATATGCCGCGAGCACCCGGAGTCAAGATACCAGATCGGCACATACTGCTTCTGCAAGACAATCATAGATTTTTAGGTACCCATATCCAAATGGGTCCCTTTTTGTCAGAAGTCTTCAAGGTTGCCTTAGCATCCTTGGGTTTGGTTTTAACTTCTGTTGAAGAACCATTTTGTTTCTTCTTTCCCTTTGATTTTGCATTCTTTTTGGGTAAAGAGAGGAAACAATGTGGGCTGGAGAAGTGTTGGTTCAATTTATACATGAGATCAAAACAATGACAGTAATGAATGTGCGAAGAGATTTGCTTGAACTTTTCATTAAAAACATTGAAACAGGGTACAGAGGCTTTATTACAGTCTATTCTAGCATTTGCCTTCCTATTACAAGAGGACCTATGTAGACTAGATTGTTTGTTTGGAAAGTCTCTGTGGAGAGTAGCCTTCTGTGGTCCCCTTCTTCTGTGTTGACCTTCTGCAGGTTTCACTGTCACAGAAGTAAAAGATTTGTTATTTTCAACCCATTTACCCTTTTGTTGCCAAGTTAGTTTTTCTTTAAAAGACCATAAGGGTTTTGTAGTCTTTGAACTTGTTGGATTTTGAGAAGACATCTCCTTTTGTTGTTTGAATTTCTCAAGCTCAAGAGAGGTTTTGGCTTTTATACACATGTCCAAAAAGTCTGGACAGATAGGAACACTTGTGATTTTCTCCTTGGGAGGAATAGTTCTGTTAAGAACTCCAGAGGGTAGCTTAAAATCCTCTGAGTCACAAGTTACTATCTCTGACTTAGAGTCAGTCTCAGATTCGTCAGAGGATGAATCGTCCTCATATACAGAGGTCGAGTCATTTTGTTCTCTTTCGACAGAGGCAGGACTTTCAGAGCATGTGCCGTGCTCGCATTCTTCCTTTTCTGTGAGACTATCTTCAGAACCAACAAAAGTGTCTGTTAAAATTTCATCAGAGAGATTTTGATCGACAAAGGATGTACAGAGGTTTTCATAAAAGTTATTTTTCAGAGATATTTTTAAGGTTTTCTTCTGAAGAGGTAGGCTTGAACTCAGGTGCCTCTGCCGATAGTTTCTTTTCGTAGTCTATCATGCAGACAAAAGCAACCTGAGTTTGAGTCTTGGGGTCACCAAACTTGAAAATTCCTATCTGATCTTGAGTTTTCAGATACTTCTTAGGTTTGGATTCTCTTTTGACAGAGATTGAAGGTGACAAATCTGTTTGATACCACACATTTATCATCTTCAGAGGTTTCCTCTCGTGAGGTTCCCCAGAGACTTTTCGCCTTTTACTTATAGAGAGTAAGTTTGGAAATCCAGGTTTTCTGTAGGTTTGCCACAGTTGAAACAACCCTGGTTCAGGGGGGCATTTCCTCCTCTGTCGTTGGACCTCTGTTGGTCACCACCTCTGTCATTTTTGTCATTTGACCTCTGTTGGTCATTCGATCCTTCTCTTCCCTGATTCCTCGAATCACCACGATCATCTCTTCCATTGCATTCATAACCAGACTTCTTCTGGTATCCTCTGCTGAACTCCCTAGTCAATAGAGCCAAAGATTTTGCTATCGAGGCCTTAGTTGCCTCCTCTTCTTCCACCACCTCCTCCTCTTCACTATCAACGACCAATACCTTCTTATTCTTCTCCTTCTTTTCTTCCCCAGCTTTCTCCTTCTTCGGCTTCTCTTTAGCTTATGTAGCTTTACCAATAAGTGCAAGGGGTGTACTTATTTGTGCAATCTGAGGTTCTTGGGATGCCAACGTTCCATAAAGATCTGACAGAGTCCAGAAGTCTAAGTCCTGATTAGTTTGGAGAGACATAGACAACTGGAGCCATTCTTCATTTAGGCTCTTTAAGAACATGACATTGTTCTCCTCAGAGGTTCTGTGTATCTCCAATTTCTTGCATTTGTTGATCAGAGAGTTGAACCGGTCGTATGTTGACTGCAGAGATTCTGTCGGCAGAGCTTTGAATGCATAGTATTCATTGATGCATTGGGCTCTGCGGTTCTTCTGAGTCTTGGCCCCTCCCTCCAATTGTTTCTCCAGTTCCTTCCATAGATCGTATGCAGATTCACACACATCTAGGGATTGGAAGAGGTCATTTGGGATGGCCATTATCAGAAGTCTTTTGGTCTTCTGAGCAACTTCATATTTGGCCTAATCTGGCTCGGACCACTTATCCTTGGTCTTTGGTTTCTCGTGCTCAGGGATCTCTGGTGTGTCATCTGTGGCAGGTACTCGAGGTACTGTGATCAATGGTACGAAGGGAGGATTTTTGATATAGTAGACAAGTTCTTTGTTAGTACCCTCGAAGATGTGAATCATTTGTATCTTCCATTGAGGGTACTCGTCTCTTAGAAGAGTGGGTGGCTTGGTTAAAGAACCAGCGGTGAAGAAGTTGTTTGTATTCGCCATTTTGAAATGTTTTGGAAAATATCAGAAAACAGAGTATGAACTGCAAACTTTCAGATGATGATGTGGATGCTTCAAAAAGTGTTTATAACCTTAAAACCTTGAGCAATGCACTAAAATGGAGAGTTTTAACCAAGAATACAGATTCTGTAGGTTTACCAAAGTCGAACTGGTCGAGAATGGCAGAAAAACAGAGTCTGCTTGAAATAAACTAAGAACATGTTAAAGTCAAGCCAAGTTTCTACCAAAAATCATTGTAAGTGAGGATCTCTTGATATGGAAAATTAAGAACTGCTCTGATACCAATTGTCGGTTCCTATTTTACTTAACAATGATGACTATATCTATTAGTTCGAAACAAAATAATGTGCGGAAGCGTTTTAGAGAACTAATAAGATATTTAAGGTAGAGAAACACACTATATCAAATACGTGAGATGTAAATAACACAAGTTGTAATTCAATAACCAACTGTATATTGATATAAATAAAACACCAAGAACACCGAATATTAAACAGGAATTCTGCTCTTAAGGATGTGTGTGTTGTGCAAAGCTTAATAGAAGAACTCAACATGAGTCTTCTATTTATACTACTTCCACATGGGACAAGGAGGAGACAAGAAGTACTAAGGTACAATAGACACTATCGTGGAACAGTGACACGTACAACGTTGCTGTAGTGCGCCGCACTCTACAAAGGCTGCAACCCATCAGAGGTTGACACGTGGAGGCAGTAGGGCGAGCCTTTGTACGAATGATCTTCAAGATCTTCGTACAACACTAAACGTGAGAAGCACGATCGTCTTGGACTTGATCTTCAAGAATTCTTCTAAGCCTTTAGTCTTTATACCACAGAGGCTCTATCAAGTATGGCAGAGGCTCTGTGGCCTTGTCTTCTGTGAAGCGTCTTCTGTTAAGTCTTCAATTGATCTTCTATCGGTGTCTTGGCAGAACCTCTGTCGGAGTCTATACATAGCCAATTTCTCAGTACTTTCTATAAGCAGTAGAAGTTGGAGCTAACAAAAACAATCTAGAAGCCCAACTAAGAAAAATCTAACCGACCCAACTGATTATAAATCTAATTTGAACGGCGCCTGACTAAAATATAATCGGGACCCAGTAAAAAAATTCAGCTGTTCGGCATATATCTTCGATTTTTGATTTGGTTACTTCTCTTTTTATACAAATTTGGCCATGGGCCGAAAATTTCTTACTCCTCTCTTGATTGAAACTCTTATCTCAAAACTCTGCTTTTTCCCAAAATTTACATCTTTTTATAATCCTCTCTTTATTTCCTTTAAAATAAATTTTCTATTTTATTTTTATAACTTTTATTTATATTTTTCTTGTTTTAGAAATAAACTACGTAATTAGATATAAGTATTTTTATTCTTTTTGTATTGTCTTTTATTATTGTATATACATATTTTTATTTTATTTTATTGTTACTCTAGAAAGTGGACGACCTCCACAGGCTGTTGTATCAGAGTTGAAGGTTCAACAAATGGTTTTACCCGCTGTCCGTTTACCTTAAAAGTTGTCCCTTTTTCTGGATCAATCAATTCAATTACACCGTAGGGATAAACTTTAGCAATCTGATACGGTCATGTCCATCTAGAGTTTAGTTTTCCTGGAAACAACCTGAGTCTGGAGTTAAACAATAGGGCCTGTTGTCCTGCAAAGAACTCTTTTGGACTAATTTTCTTATCGTGCCACTTTTTTGTATTTTCTTTGTAAAGTTTGGCATTTTCATAAGAAAAATTCCTATGTTCTTCTAACCCACAAAGTTGCAGAGCTCTTCTCTTTCCTGCCTTATCCAAACTCATGTTGAGTTCCTTTATGGCCCAATAGGCCTTATGCTCTAATTCTACTGGCAAGTGACATGCTTTCCTAAAAACGAGTTTATACGGGGACATTCCAATAGGGGTTTTGTAAGCGGTCCGGTAGGCCCACAAGGCATCATCCAGTTTGGATGCCCAGTCTTTTCTATGTGGCTTGACAACCTTAGCTAATATTCCTTTAATTTATCTATTGGACAGCTCATCCAAACCATTGGTTTGAGGGTGATAAGCAGTAGCCACCCTGTGCTGAATGTTGTACTTGTCTAAGACTTCCTCAAATAGGTTGTTGATGAAATGGGTGCCCTCATCACTAATCAAGGCACGGGGTGTGCCAAATCTAGTTAAGATGTGTTTTTGGAGAAATTTGATAACCGTTTTAGCATAATTAGAGTGACAGGCCATAGCCTCCACCCATTTAGACACATAGTCAACAGCCACCAGGATGTAGGCACAATTGCTTGACAACGGAAATGGTCCCATAAAGTCAATGTCCCAAACATCAAATAATTCTACTTCTAAAATCCCATTTAAAGGCATTTTATTTCTCTGCGAGATATTTCCACTTCTTTAACACTCATTACAACTTTTTGCAAAGTTGTAGGCATCATTATTTAGGGTAGGCCAGTACAAACCTGATTGTAATACCTTTGCAGCTGTTCTGCTTCCTCCAAAATGTCCTCCATATGGACCTGTATGACAGTGATATAAGACATATGCCACTTCTTTTTTAGGGATGTACCTTCTGATCACCTGATCTGCACAAATCTTAAATAAAAATGGATCATCCCAAAGGAATTTCTTGGAATCAAATATGAGTTTCTTTCTTTGATATTTATTAAATTCCTTGGGAATGATCCCACAAGCTAAGTAATTAACAATATCTGCAAACCAAGGTGTTGCAGTATGTTGCACGGCTAAGATCCTTTCATATGGGAAAACATCACTGATGTCATTAGTGTGTTCTTGTTTTTCCAGTCTTTACATGTGGTCAGCCACTTGGTTGTTTACACCCATCCTATCAATGATTTCCAAATCAAATTCTTGTAGTAACAAGACCCACCTTATTAACCTAGGTTTGGCATCTTTTTTAGAAATAAGATATTTGATGGCTGCATGATCTGTATGCACAATCACTTTGGCACCCATCAAATATGATCTAAATTTTTCAAAAGCAAAAACCACAGCTAATAATTCTTTTTCAGTAGTGGTATAATTGATTTGAGCATCATTGAGAGTTTACTAGCATAGTAAATAGAGTGAAAACCTTATTTTTTTCTTTGACCTAGAACGACTCCAACAGCCCAGTCACTAGAGAACACAGAAGTTTGGATATTTTGAACACAGGGGCAGTGACCAATGCTTCTTTCAAGATTTTAAAAGCTTTTTTACACTCATCGACAAAGTTAAAAGCATGGTCATGTTGTAATAGAGAACACAGAGGTTTGGATATTTTGGAAAAATCTTTGATAAACCTCCTATAAAAACCTGCATGTCCTAAGAAACTTCTAATACCTTTAGCAGTGGTTGGTTCAGGTAATTTTGCAATTACCTCTAATTTGGCTTTATCAACCTCAATACCTCTATTGGAAATGAGATGACCTAACACAATGCCCTCTTTAACCACAAAGTGACATTTTTCCCAGTTTAAAACCAGATCTGTTTCGTCACATCTTTTAAGACTATTTTCAAGGTTTTGTAAACATAGATCATACGATGTTCCATAAACTGAAAAATCATCCATGAAGATTTCCATGGACTGTTCAAGCATATCTGAGAAAATAGACATCATACATCTTTGGAAAGTGGCAGGTGCATTACAAACTCCAAAAGGCATTCTTCTAAAGGCAAAAGTGCCATAAGGGCATGTGAAGGTGGTTTTCTCCTGATCTTCAGGTGTAATGGCAATTTGATTATAACCGGAGTAACCGTCTAAGAAACAATAAAACTCCTTACCTGCTAGTCTGTCTAACATCTGGTCAATGAAAGGTAATGGAAAATGGTCTTTCTGGGTAGCCTGGTTAAGCTTTCTATAGTCCATACAGATTCTCCATCTTGACACTACTCTAGTAGGTATAAGTTCATTCTTCTCATTAGTTACCACAGTAACTCCACCCTTTTTGGGTACACATTGCACAGGACTGACATAAGTACTACTGGGAATAGGATAGATTATGCCAGCAACCAACCATTTTAAAATTTCCTTTTTAACAACCTCTTTCATCATTGGGTTAAGTCTTATTTGAGGCTCAACTGAGGTAAAATCTTTGTTTTCTAAAATGATTTTATGTTGACAAATAGTAGGGCTTATGCCCTTCAAATCAGCAATGGCCCATCCTATGGCCTTGGTGTGTTGTTTCAACATGTTCACCAATTTTTCCTCCTGGTCAGATTCTAAGGATGATGAAATAATGACTGGCAATTTCCCTGGATCTCCTAAAAAACATATTTCAAATGTAAGGGAAGTTGCTTTAATTCTAAGTCTGGAGAACATTCTAAGGAAGGCACAAGAGTTTTCCTGTCCTTATTTTCTAAAACATCAACAACAGAGGTGACCTGTATGTCTTCTAAGTCTTCAAACTCTGCTCTATCTTCTTCACTATCAGAATCTTCCATTTCCATTCCCTCCCCAAAATTTTGGTCTAGACACTAAGATTCAATCAAACTTAAGTTAGAACATTCCTCTCACCCTCTCTCCAGGATACTTAAGGGAATCCAACACATAAAAGGTCACTTGTTTGTCTTGAACTCTCATTGTATGTTCACCCTTTTGGACATCTATCAGAGTTCTTCCAGTAGCTAGGAAAGGTCTTCCTAATATGATGGGAATGTCTTTGTCAGCTTCGAAGTCTAGGATAATAAAATCTGCAGGGAAAATAAACTTATCAACCTGGACTAGGACATCCTCAATTTTACCTTTAGGCCAAGCTATGGACTTATCAGCTAATAAAAGAGATACAGTTGTGGGTCTAGCTACACCTATGCCTGGAGTGTTGAATACAGATAGAGGCATAAGGTTCACACTGGCACCTAAGTCACATAAAGCTTGTCCTACTTTTTTACCTCCTATGGGACGGTAAAACTTCCAGGATCTTTCATCTTTGGAGGGATCCTATTAGAGAACAAAGAACTACAACCTTCATTTAGAGCTACAATCTCATACTCATTCAATTTCTTCTTTTTACATAAAATATCCTTTAAAAACTTTGCATAACTTGGCATTTATTCAATGGCTTCAACCAAAGGTATGTTGATATGCAGTTGTTTAAAAACATCTAAAAACTTTTTGAATTGCAGTTCATCTCTCTCATTCCTCATCCTTTGGGGATAGGGAATATAAAGAGGAACTGTAGCATGAGAGGTAGTCTTTTGAATAGTTGGTGCTGAAACTGGTGGTGAGGTCTTGTCTATCTTAATTTCACCAGGAACTTTGGGACTATCACCAGATTGTGACACATCCACAACAGGCTTATCTGTGGTTGTTTGATCTTTCTTGGGGTCTTCAGGAATTGACAATGGGATTGTTGGAATGGGAATGGTGTTATTGAGCCCAATAGAGCTTTTTGGCCCAATAATTCCATTGGTCTTAGCAGAGTCTAAAACTGTGTTTTTCTTTTTTGGCTCTGCTTGAG
This sequence comes from Saussurea involucrata, assembly GCA_033807775.1. Lineage (NCBI taxonomy): Eukaryota > Viridiplantae > Streptophyta > Magnoliopsida > Asterales > Asteraceae > Saussurea > Saussurea involucrata. The sequence goes on along the minus strand of CM066319.1, from coordinate 63,962,385 downwards.
TTGGTTTTATTAAATCTTTTTGTATGTTTTCTGGTAAATCCCTACCACTCCTCAAAGTTACAGCTTTCACATGCTCTTTTCCAATTCTCGGGGGTATTTTTATATTGCTAGGTAGAGAACCGGAAGGACGTTTTCTTATCTCTAAAGCCATTTGACCCACTTGGGTCTCCAGATTTTTAATTGATGCCTGAGTTTGGGATATAAATCCCTTCATCATTGCTTCCAAGGAAGTAGATGATTCAGCATGGTGGTTTGACTTTTGTTGAAAAGCATGTTGATTATTTTGAGAATTCGTGTGCTGGTTGCTTTGAGGTCTTTGATAAAACTGCTGGGTTTGACCTTGCAATTTAGGTGGTGGTGGATTTAATGCAGGACTATGCCATGAAAAGTTAGGATGGTTCCTCCACTCAGGGTTGTAAGTCTGAGAAAAGGGTCCTCCTTTGTTATTGTTATTATAGTTGTTATTATTATTATTATTACCTACATAATTGATACGCTCAGGATTTCCTGGACAATGTTCAAAGTTGCGACCATCACCACAGTATGTGCACTGGATTGACTGAACAGTGGCAGGAGGCATAACAGGGTTGACTGATACATCATTAAGGTTTCTAATCAAAGATGCCATGTCATTCAGCTGTGTAGATATTAATGCGTAAGCATCAGGATCTTGTGTTCCTCCTGTTGTTTTTCTAGGTGGTAATGCACGTGGATCAACCCACTGACCATTGTTGTTAGAAATTCTTTCAAGAATGTCATATCCATCGTTATAGGTACAAGATGTGAAAGCTCCGTTTGCAGTAGCGTCGAGCATTTGTTTTGTAGTAATATTTAAACCACTGTAAAACATCTCTAACTGAATGCAGTACGGAATGCCATGGTGAGGGCATTTTCTTAAAAGCTTCTTGTACCTATCCCATGCATCAGGAACTGCCTCATCGTCCATTTGTTTAAAAATGCAAATTGCGTTTCTGAACTTAGCATTCCTCGTGGGTGGGAAATATTTTTTTAGAAATTTCTCTGCCATTTGGGCCCAGGTAACTATGGAATCTGGCTTTATTGAGTTGTACCAAGACCGTGCACTATCTCTTAAAGAGTATGGAAAGAGTTTTAATTTTAGTGCATCGTCTTCTACATCTGGAAGCTTAAAAGAGTCTATAATTTCCATGAAAGACCTTAAATGAGAATGAGGATCTTCAGATGCCAAAACCAGCGTACTGGCCGTTAGTTTGAAGCATATGAAACATTATCGGGTTTAATTCAAAGTGGCGGGTTTGCAAAGTTGGTTTAAGAATTCCTGAATGTAACTGAGTTAAAACAGGAACGACATAAGACACAATACCACCATCCTTTGAATTAGTTAACCAAAAAATGTTTTGTTCCTCATCATCAAGATTATTTATTTGCGGATTTTCAAGATTTTCATTATTAATAGGCCGCCCATCAGGTCCAAACGGAGGACCGTCCTCATGGTTCGACGAAGAATCACTTTCAGACATCTCTAAAGAATTTTAGACTCGATTAGCTCTTTGAATTCTTATTCGTTGTTTAAAAGTTCATTCAATGTCAGGATCAAGTTGGAAGATTTCACCGTGCGGCAACCTTGGCATTCACTATAATTAAAATAATATATTTTTTTAAAATTGTGGTAGAAAAACTTGCTTTTAAAAATTTTACTTATAAAGAAAAACTTCTGGCTTGCTTCCCCAGCAACGATGCCAAAAACTTGTTGAAGAGCTTGACACTACCCTGTAAAAAAGTAATATCAAACAAGAGTGTATTATCAGCAATATCAGTCAGAAATAAACCATGACGCAAGTATACATCTCAGTTTATTATCGTCTTGTAACAAGTAATAATGGTACTAAGTACCGAATATCGATCCCACAGGGAAGCGTGGAAAAGTTTCTCTTTAAAGTCCAATCTTGTAAAAGCAGGTTTCAGATGACGAATGCGAAGGTAATCTTTTGTTGGAGGTTTATAATTAACAACTAATGGAAATTAACAATTATAAGAGGAAAGCGCAGGGTATAAAGATCCATTTGGATTAGATTAATAATTGGATATCGAGATGAGACAGTATTCTTTAGTTATCTCAAGTGTCGAATATTTCATGATACAACGTACTAGTTGTCAGTTGGTCAATTGTGATCCACCACAACATATAACCTTGATTTAAATAACGTCAGACAATCATACCGTACGATACACCTTTTTATCCTTTTATTAGTCTTGGTCCAGATTTCTCTTTATACCCCGAACTAAGGCGATTAGCCCATCATCGTTCAGATTCCAATTATAAAGGATTTACGAGGTTTGAAACAAATACTGGAAATGGACAATACGTTAGTTAAATGGAACTTACTTGAGGGGAACGTCGTGACTTGTTTCACAAGTTACCAAGTTGTTAAAAGAAATTACTTATGACAATTAAGGAGTGAGTTTTAAAGCTTTTAACATTAATTACTACAAAGTTGATGAGAAAATTAAACATTGATTTTAAAACTAAAGTTTGCGAGAATGAGATTATTAAACTAAGAGGAAAATCTTGTTTTAAATGTAAAATTGCAAATGAAGAGTTCTTGATGATTTCTTTGCATGTTTGTTAACGGACTAATTATGGAAATTAAATTTAACGTGCGTTTGAGACGGTGAAAAGATGGAATTTTTGTGAAATCACTTACCAAACCGTGAACCAATTTTACATGGGAATCCAACGTGATTAATTCAGACTTCCTGCTTATATTGTAAGTGAGATTACGCGATAACCAAATTTTATCAAAAGTCGAGAATGAGATTTACAAAAGAGAACCGTAAGTTGTTGACGAAAGATTGATTAAAAAACGTGATTTTGAAAGCAATTTAAATTAACTAAAATGAGTTTGGAAAAATGACAAATTTAAAGATTAAGGGTTGAGTTAAGAGTTTAAGAAAACCGAGTTTAACAAGAGTTTAGGGAAAAGAGTTTTATCACTAAGATTCAAGTAACATTAAGATGAAATTAGGATTGAGATTAAAGTAGCAAACCAAGTTGTCCAAGTACAAAAGTCGCAAGCTTCGGGTTAAACGATGGAGTGATTGGCTTAATGCATTAAGACCGATCCATGGCACCCAAGTGACAAGAAAAATCCAACCACTAAGCACACCCAAAACACTAGCCTAATACATCTATTTATACAAAAAATATTACTTGGTGGCTAAGTTTTATAATATGGAGCTCCATGGGTCATAAGATCCGACCCATGGAATGGTGAAACCTTTGGCCCATGTAAAGTTAGACAACCGGCCCATAATGTTTTCGATATCGATCCACAAAAATTGATTGGTCTTCGGCCCAAATGATGTAGTGTTCAGCCCAAACAGCAAAATGAAAACAATCGGCCCATCCGAGGATCATCTATTCGGTCCAAGTGTTTGATAAATCGAGGCTCAAAAATCGGTTTTCCAAAAACGTTGCCAACCAATGGACAAAAAATTTAAGTCGTTTTCTTTAAGCTCTTTGATCCGTATTTCTTCAAGATCCAATCTTGACTTCAAGCCAGCCATACTTTCGTACCTACAATATATATATATATATATATAAATATATATATATATATATATATATATATATATATAAACTTACTTATTTTTGTGTTTTTGAGATGCATTTTCGAGATTAAATACAAAACGTATCTAATATTTATTTTTATTGCATTTAACTAAATATTACTATAAATAAAGCGATAAATGTGGGATTGAGCTCAAAACTAATGGAAAACATAGCTAAAATAGGGTTAATAAAATAACCCTATCAGTGAACAATAACCTTGACCGGGTTCACGAAATGCAGCTTTCAACTGTAGGAACTCAACACATCGGATAAGCACACAAGAATGATAATGTGCGGGTTTCGTGACATCCCACAGTGCATCTTCAGTTTAAAATCAAGAATCTGTCTTTGAACCGCGAGTTGAATTGGCTTTGAAAAACTTTAAAACTTGTCAAACACTTGAAGGAGAAACTAATAACTTGTAGCGAACACCACTTGATGAAGGATGAGAAGAATTGATCACTTGTAAGCACTTTGATCCCTATTCGGATTTCGGAACTGATCAATCAACAGTTACTCCCCCTCAACTTTTGCTAACTCCCCCTCAACTTGATATTCGGCGTCTTTGAATCTGTACTCTTTCTCCCCCTCATGATGAGTAGGAGTATCTGGATCATCATGTACTTTCAAAGACAATATTGACGAGTAGCAAAAATTCCAGATCAAAACATTAAGTAACCAGGATGGGGTAAATATCTAACACAGAAACACATTAGTAACTGTTATCACAACAATTAAAATAATTGTGTGGCCTATGTTCAGAGTTTGCAATGGGGTATCTCTAATAGGACTTCCAGTTATCCCCGAAGTAAAATTTTAAACGTTACTTCTCAAACTGTTCCGGCAATATCACGAAGATATACGATTGGAATCACAAAGACTCGTGCATGTGTGAAAGAAAATAAATTCTATCTGTTAGGCTCAAAAATTGATTTAACTTGGGACGGAAATTAACATCAATTGACACAGTGATTAGAATATGAAGTTCGGAGACCGGAGCTGATGTCTTCCTTTTTCAATATCTAAGACCTCCGAGTGAGGAATAGATAGATTATGTGCTAAATCTCCGTGAATATATGAAACAAGCATCTGTTGGGAGATACTTGAGTAGCTGAGTGGGGTGACACGAGTTATCGACACTGGGTCCATGTCTACTTCAATATTCATCTCCAAAGAATGATGTTGGTTCCTGTTTTGCTTAAACAATGATCTTAACTTTCAGTTAGTTCAGATTTAGATATGGTGCGGAAGCGTATTTAAGAACTGAAAGATAATGTAAGGTTGAAGAACACACAATATCAAGTAAACAGTATGTAAAGAACAGATGAGTATCTCCAAGATTACTGTATTTGATATTAATCAAGAACACCAAGAACATAACAAGAAGGAACTGCTGGTGTGTGTGTTTTGTGCGTAGCTTGACGTGTAAAAATGTTCTTGTTAATAGAAGAACTCAACATGAGTCTTCTATTTATACAATTACAAAGGGGACATACTTTAGACAATAAGGACTGGTCTACAGTAGACAAGATCGTATGAACAGTAGCAGGTACGATGTTCATTTAATGCGCATGTTCCAATTTTGACAGAGCCCTATCAGAGTTTGACACGTGTAGTTGATGTCAGGGCACGCCTGGAACAAGTGGATGAACGGATCCTGGAACAGTAGAAAGATATTTGTAAATCTTCCAAGTCTTCAGTATAAACCGCAGAGGCTCTGTCAAGGGTGACATGGGTTCTGCGTCTTGGTCCTCTGCGAGCAGTCTTCTGCTGATTTTTGCCTTCGGTATTCTTAGGTTCTTCTGCAGAGCCTCTGTGGGTTACTTCTGTACTTAGACTATTTTCACCACTTTCACAAACAGAGATTTGAGCTAACAATCTCCCCCTAAGTAGTGAAAATTAAAAATTTGAAAGTGCAATTATTTTCTAAGTACAAGAACATTTTCTTTTCACATTAGATTATGCCAGAGGCATTTACATTTGATTGTATTGAAAAGAAAATATTACAGAGGATCTGTTTGACTGACTCAGACGTTGGCATCCTTGAAGTCATTGAAACTTCTGCGGTCGAGTCCTTCTTGTATGAGATCGTGATAGAATCTGATGCAGAGAGTTCAGAAGTTGATTGTTGCATCGATAACCTCTATCAGTCTGTCGGCAAAACTTTGATTCATTAGCTTTTTTCCTCTGTGCTCCACTAGGATCGTTCTAAACTCTGTCAAAGTACTTGTTGCGTACTTCTCACAGTCCATCTCTACGAACAACTTTGATTTACCAGAAGGATCTAGAAATACTAACCCGACCCTTGGATTTATGATGATTGAGTTTGTTGTAGCAGAGGGAGCGCAGTAGTCTTCTGGTGGTTGAACGTTTAAGCTTTTCACTCCAAGATCTCGAGCCAATTGGAAATCTACCATGCTGTATAACAGAAGCTTTTCGCGTATGGCCTTTCTAATCACCCTGTAGGCTCTGCGAACTTCGTCGGTTGTGAAGTTCTCTTTCGTCCATTCCAGAAGATCAGGTAGATCATAAGAATTGAGATTCCTAAGATCTGTATCTGCAAATTGGTTCTCTGATCTGTCCTCTCTTTTGACCTTGTAGATGTTGTAAGAGAGTTTAGGCCAGGTTCTGGTTCTTGAGAACTTACAACATAGGACTTTGACGATCTTGGATGTTGAGAAGACTTCGTGTTTAGGCTTGGGTTTTGTTCTGGTGAAGAGGTTTTCGAGGTCAGCACGGAAGTCAGGGTCTTGAATGGTTGGTTCTGATTGATCCATTATGCCCATTCTGCTGTATAAGTACCTGTATACCATTTCTTCCATTTGTGGTGGTGGTGGTTGATGTAAGTTTCTGTGCTGAGCATCTAATTGGTTCTTGACTTCTGCCACTCGATCTTCTGAAGGTTTTGTCTATTGATCCAGAACAGGAATATTTGACAGAGGTGTAGTGCCGAAAGCCCAGTCTTCTTCTTCAGGCTTTGGTGTCTTATACGCATCGAAAGAGCTCTTCATCAGTTTTTCTGTCGATGGTTGATGCTTGGGCTTTTTCTTCTGCGGTTCTTCTCTTAAAATCCTTTTCCCTTGTCTTTTGCCTTCAGCTGTTCTGCTTGTTGAGATGGGGTTGCCTCTGTAGGATTTGACGCTTGAGTCTCAGAGGGCTTTGTTGTTGATATTTCTGTTGGTTTAGGGATTGCCTCTGTTGGTTCTGACACTTGAGTTTCAGAGGGCTTGATTGGTGATTTGGGTTCTGTTGGAGAGGTTTCAGGTGTTTTGCTCAAATATTCTCTTTTGTGAGTAATGGTTTTGGTTCTTGGGTTGGTTTTGGGTGTTGGGGAAGGTAGTTCGTCTTCGGAGGATGTCAGAAGTTGGACCTCATCTTGGATTTGGACATCTTCTCCAAATATAGAAGGAAATTCGGTGGGTGTTGCCTCTGTGGTCTTCTGTTGAACTATTTTGGGTACTTGGGTTTCTTCAGTAATGGATTCCACAGAGATGGTTGTTGTCTCTGTGGTTTTGTTTCTGCTTTGGGTTTCAGGTTTTTGGGTTATAGCAGGGGTTTCTTCAGAGATCATTTCCACAGAGGTGGTTGTTGCCTCTGTGGACTGTTGTTGGTTTCCTTCTTGGTTTTGAGTTAGGGGAATTTGTTTCAGGGGTTCTGCAGATACTGGTGGTTCTGGTAGACCTCTGCTTGCAGCTACTTCCCTTTGTTTCTCCCCTTGATTCTCCCCCTCAGGATGATCTGATGAATCGTCAGAATCATCATCATAGTCATCCTGACCCTTATCTGTTTTACCTTCTGCCCTGCAAGATGTATCTGGTTTCTTTGGTGGAACAGCCCCTGCAGCAATCATCTTTACGCATAAGTCATCACAGAGGCCGAGCAGTATTTCAACCTCTGCTTCTGTGTTGAAGCGCATTCTGCCGACGCTTGCTTGAAACTGTTTGACATAGTTTGCGTTGGCCGCGGTGAAAGCTCTGATGAATTCGGTCAGCTGATCAAGTATTCCTTGGCCGAGTTCTGTCACTTGAGCTCTTGTCATGTAGTCAGAAGGCTTCATGGCCTGAGTATTTCTGGTTGTTTGCTCTTGAACCTCGTCTAAGGCCTTCTTCAGGTCTTTAGGTGTAATACCCTTAGATTTTGAGGATTGCTCTTTTAGTTGTTGAAGAAAGTGCTTGACAGACTCTTTGAAGGCAGTGGTGGCGGCTTTTCCGAATTCAGCAGCTGCAGAGGTTGCAGTGTTTGTTGCAGAGGACTTCATCTGAGCTACGGTATGTTGTACCTCTGTGGACAGGTTGTCCATTCTGGTGTTTAGATTTGTGATAGCCAAAGATGTTGATTCTGCAAAAGTTTTGAGAGAGCTTTGCAACTCTTTCACTGTTTGGTTCACAGAGGTGACAAGTGTTTGGAACTCATCCCTTGATACATGTGAACTCGTTGTAACCTCTGGGGGAATACATTCGTCCCCAGAGTGAGTCTCTGTTCCTGAGACACCTTCTTTCCCCCTTGTTTTGATGTTGGGGGCGGAAGGATTTCCTTTTGATCCTCGAGCAGAAGCATCTAGTGCTTCAGACTCTACAGAAGTTCTGAGAATGACAGTGTCTAGATCCAATCCAGAGGTGGGTACTAGATTATCCTTCTTTTGACTCGGAGACTTGTCTAGAGTCTCTATGTCTTTGTGCACTCTAATCTCCTCTGAAGAGATGTTTGGATCTAGTTGTGTGTGTGTGGCAGAGGAAACAAATTCCTCTGCAAGGATTTCTGTTGTGATCCGGGGCAATAGATCACTTACTACGGATGAATCCTTTAGAGAGGATTCCCCTGGAATGGTTTCCCCGGCTATTAATGGTACATAGGATGAAAGAATTTCCTCTGTCCGGATGGTTTGGGTTGGGGTCGAGCCGTGCTGCTCTTTTTCAATATTGCCCTCTGCCACTAGACTGGCGGCAATAGAAGTGTGGGTTGCACTAGGAGTTGGTTTTGGTTGTGTGCCTCTATTAATCCAGGCATCTTTTCTTGCTTCTGCTTCTGTGAAGCATCCAACCACTTGTTCTCCATCTATGGTCTCAACCTCTGTTGCTACCATATGGGTTGAGACTTCTACCCTAGTCTCCCCTTCTTCTGTTACCTCTTCTTCCCTTGGACCTAGGGAGTCGTACATAGGATGAGTACCAAAAAGTTGTTGTACTTGGGGGTGCATAACCTGTGTACCGTCAGAGGCATAGATTACTTGCTCTGGGCTTCTTCTGTGAATATCAAGGCCAGGTTGAAGGAAGGGGTTCTGTAGTATCTCTGGAGTCTCAGCCGGATTATCCTTTGGAGTTTGATCATCATCATCAAGATCAGAATCAACTCCAGAGATTGTGAAATCTGGATCTTCTGTGGCTTCATCGTTTTCATGTGACAGAGCTTTTGCAGTCCATCCTGCAGTGTCAAGGGTGTTGGCAAATTCAGGACGTTGGAGGAAGTCTGAGAAATTCCCATGATGTGCATAGTTGAGAGGAGTTGGGGAATGCACAGGTGATTTTTGGGTTTGTTCTTCTGTGACTTCTTCTGTGACCTTTTCTGTCATTTTTTCTGCCACTTCTTCTGCCACTGTATCCTCTGCAATTGTTTGCATAGGAGACAGAGGTTTCCCAGTTTTCTTCTTGCTCTTTCTCCTCTTAGGTTTAGGTGCCCCTTCCTCTGAGGCTTTGGATTTTCTCTTCTTCTTTTCCTGTGTGGGAGGGGGAGGAGCAAAAGATCCATCTTCTGTGGCATGAGGAGGAGAGGGTTGAGTTTCGACAACAGAAGTTGAAGTACCCTCTGTGGTTTTCCTCTTTGTTTTCTTTTTAGGAGTTGAGGCGTAGATGGAATTCCTCTGAGCAAGGAACTTGGTTTGAACTTCTTCATGCTTCTGGAAAGCCTTAGCCCATTCTTCATCTGTCATTCTTTCAACTACCCTAGTTTATAAAGGCACACCTAAACGCGGGGGTGTCACAGGGCTCGGTTCTGGAGTCCTATGATCGCGTATGTAAGCTAACCTTAGGGTTTCATCTGTAGCATATCCCAGAAGTCTTGATGGCAGAGGTCTGCAGAAAGGATATCCATCGACGTGCTCAATTGGAACGTTTTTTGTCATGGCATATATTTTGGTAGTTGAACCTTCTAAATACCATTTTTCTAGAAGGAGTAGGGGCTCCAGAAGTACTCCAAGAATTCGTTGATACTGCAGAGGAGGTAGAGATGGTTTTGAGCGTTCTTTGGCTTTCTGGGTGGAGATTTTTCTGTCCATGGTATTTATCATTTCTTGCATCATCAAGGTCGAGTAGTCCATAGGCAGATCATAATATACCCCGTACATTATGGATAGAATCTGATGGGAGGTTTGATCTGGACTATCGATTTTGCCAGTGAGGCATCTGTTTAGAATTGAGAAGAGGGTATTCCATAGAGGGGGTAATCGACCTCTTCTGAAGTCGTTCCTTTTTTCTTAGGGTTGTGTTGTACCCTAACATTTCAACAAATCTACAGAGTTCTTCGTCTGTAGGTGCTTCAGCGTCATTCTTTATCCCTAGCAGACCTCTGGTTGGAAGACTGAACTCAAGTGAGAACATCGTTCTATTGAACTTGAGTTCCATGTGTTGGGTTTTATCAGGTTTAGAAATGTAGCCCTTGATCTATCGGTCTGCTGGGTCATATCTGTTGCTTTGCCAAAATTGGTTTAGATATCTTGCTGGTATTTTGCTGACGGTTTTTGTCAACAGGGAGAAGAGGTAATGTTTCTCCAAAATGTGAAGGAGAATGGCATGAGATTCCCCGAAAGTGGTTCTTGAAGGAACAAGATAATAGTTGTTGGGTTTGAGAGGAAGAACACTTTCAAAGTGTTCATTTGCGATGATGTTTTTCTCGTGTGTGGTTGGAGAGAAATTTGCTTCATCGTCGGAGTTATCTTTTTCAAGGTCTGCGGCTATATTTGGATTTTGGGAATGCTCAGATTGAGCAGGTGAGTTTTCTGGAACAGGGGAGTCTTCAGGAATGTTGGAGTATGATGCCATTGTTGTTTATCTTGAAGAAAGAGAATGAAAATAGGTAGGTTGCAGGTTTTGCAAGGTTCGCCAGAGAAGAAGATGAGAGTTCGTAAAGGTTTATGAGGAGTGGTAACTTGGGTTTTATAGTGAGAGGTAATCGGTAGAATCTGAAGAGGTAAATATGTGGAAGTGGATAATTTTTGGGGTCCGTACTTGAGTGTGAACGGCGGGTTCAACTTTCCAGGAGAACGTGTGTCGTGTACGTCCAATGAAAATGTGACACGTCAGCAGTGTCAGAGCACGACTTGACGTCGTGCACGACTCATTAATGCTTGGCGCGTGTGTTTCTTTTCCTCCACATAATTTTCACTCACAGTAAAATAGCCGTTACTGTTGCTGAATTTCCCCAAGTTTGAAAATGACAGAAGCTCTATAGAGACAGAGCTCTGTTGTTTGAAACTCTCTTTGTATCCTCTGTTGCTTGCACCTTTACCAAAAAACGTTTGAAAAGCATTAGAGAGGATCGATAGATTTATAGAGTAGAAATTTCTTTCACAGAGGTTATGAAGCTCTGTCAGAGCCAGCAGAAGCTCTGTGAGAGGAAATTTCTCATAACTAAAATTCTATCAAACTTTTTGATCATCCAAAGTTTTTACTGCTTTATAAACTGTTTTTAGGACATTTTTGAAAATTTTTGTCCTAGAAAACTGTTTTGGAAAAGTTTTTGTGCGTGATGCTCCTTTTTGAGTGTCTAGATTGGTTGACAGAGACTTTTTGATGGAATGAGCTCTTCGTCCCAAAAGACCTTCTTCTGTAACCTTTTGTTCAAGTAAATCCTTAAAGAGAACATTTGAGTTTGATCGGTAGAGTTCTTGTATGAGATTTGTAGTTTTATAGAGGATTCTGCATACAGAGCCTCTGTTGAGCTCAGCAGAAGCTCTATTACACTAAAAATCTCATAACAGAAGTCTCGTTAATCTTTTTGATCAAAACTTGTTTGGTATATTTTAAACAATGTTTCTAGGACATATTTAGAAATGTTTGTCCTAGAAAACTGTTTTAAAAAATGATTTGTTTCGAGATACTTATCTTTTGGCTCTTTCTTGCTCGGCATAATACCTGGTTTTTGTGAATCATGAGTGATCACTTCTCCTCTTTGGCTCCCCATTGAATGATCAACTTCTGTAGATCATTTCAAGGTCTCCTTCTGCTCCCCCTTGATCTATGCTTGGGCCAAAATTTGATAAGTAATGCTTAGGGCATAGATCAAGTTTCTCAGAGTTTCTGTAAAGATTGTCAGAGGTTCTGAGCAATCCTACATAAGCTTTGTTTTTGTGCAGAACATTCGGTGATTGAGAATTTACATATAGAAATGAAATAAACCAACAGAAACATGTATATACATATTTACAGAAGATTAAATTATACTTACAGAGGTTTTAACTCATGTTTATCATTCCCAACTTACCCACCAAGAAAAGAAATCTTTTCTCATATAGTGCCTTGGTGAATAAGTCTGCAAGCTGGTACTCTGTAGACACAAAGTGCATTTCGATTGTCCCATATTCAACATGGTGTTTCAGAAAGTGGTAACGGATATCGATATGCTTTGTTTTTGAGTGCTGTACTGGATTGGCAGAGATGGCTATGGCGCTCTTTGAGTCACAGAAGATTGGAATCTTGAATATGATGTGGCCATAGTCCTTATGCTGAGTTTTCATCCACAGAACCTGAGAGCAACAACTAGCAGCAGCAACGTATTCGGCTTCTGCTGTAGATGTGGATACGCAATTCTGCTTCTTAGAGGTCCAGCTGACTAGTTTACCACCTAGGAATTGACAACTCCCAGAGGTACTCTTTCCGTCGAGCTTGCATCCTCTATAATCTGAATCTGTATAAGCTTTAAGACCAAAACCAGAGTTCTTCGGATACCAGAGGCCAAGATTTTTGGTCCCTTTGAGGTATCTGAAGATCCTCTTTACAGCATTATAATGGGATTCCTTCGGGTTAGCTTGATATCTTGCACAGAGACATGTGGCATGCATTATGTCAGGTCTACTTGCAGTTAAGTATAATAGAGACCCAATCATTCCTCTGTAGAGCGTGCACTCTATTGGTATGCCATTTGGATCTGAGTCTAACTTATTTCCTGTGGCCATTGGAGTTCTCATTACAGAGGCATCAGAGAGACTGTATTTTGAAAGTATGTTAGAGACATATTTAGCTTGATTTATGAAAATTCCCTCTGATGATTGTTTTACTTGGAGTCCGAGGAAGAAAGTTAATTCTCCCATCATAGTCATTTCAAACTCACTCTGCATGAGTTTTTCAAACTTTTTGCACTCTTCTGTATTTGTAGACCCAAAATTTATGTCGTCTACATATATTTGTACAAGCATAATTTCATCACTTTTTCGTTTATAAAACAAAGTTGTATCTGTCATACCTCTGTCGTAACCATTATCGAGAAGAAAGGTAGAAAGTCTTTCGTACCATGCTCTTGGAGCCTGTTTCAGTCCATACAGAGCTTTGTCGAGGTAGTACACGTATTTTGGGTACTTAGAGCTTTCAAACCCTGGTGGATGTTGGACGTATACTTCTTCTTGGATTTCGCCATTTAGAAAAGCAGATTTTACGTCCATTAGGAATACTTTAAAACCTCTGTGGGCTGCGAAGGCTAAGAAGATTCTTATGGCTTCGAGCCGTGCGATAGGGGCAAAAGTTTCATCGTAATCTATGCCTTCTTCTTGGCGACATCCCTTGGCCACCAATCTTGCTTTGTTTTCTTATGACCACTCCATCTTCATCCTTCTTATTTCTGATTACCCATTAAGTCCCTAAGATTTGTTTTCCTCGTGGCAGAGGAACTAAAATCCAGACTTTGTTTCGTTCAAACTTTATAACCTCTTCTTGCATAGCATCTACCCAGTTTGGGTCGTCAAGGGCATCAGAGATCCTTTTTGGCTCGATCACACTAATAAAGTTTGTAAAGAAACATAAGTTAGCAGTGGCAGATCTTGTTTTTACTTTTCAGAAGGTTCGCCGATTATAAGACTTGGAGGATGGCTCTTTGTCCACTTTGTTGTTCTTGGGAGATGGTCATCGATTTCATCAAGTTGATCTTCAAAGGTTTCTAATTGTTGTTCGGGTGTAGCCTCTGTCGTAGATTTTGCTTTCGTGCTTGATCCTACAGATTGTGGAATGATTGGAATGAGTGGCGGTGTTTGTTCCTCTGAGGAAGTATAGACTGAGTCTTCTTGTTCCTCTGTGGTTTATGGAGTTGGTTCTTCAGTAGCTTCTATGGTTGTTTTCCTTGTTGTATCATCTTCTGTTGGCTCCCCCTCGGTATTTGCATATGTATGATTAACAGAGGAAGATGAATTATTTAAGGGACCAGTTAGAGAGATACCTATCGCGTTCTGGCTGGCAGAAGATTATTCTCCAGAGGCTCTGACGGCTCCAGCAGAGGGATCAATACCGTCATGGAACATCTCTTGAAATAGAAGATTTAAGTCTTCTTCTCTTGTTTTTGAGATGCCAGAGGATTCCCCTTTTAGACCGAGTTCTGAACTGATTTGTTCAGAAGTCTTCTGGAAGGTGTCGTCAAAAGAAACATTTATGCTTTCTACGATCGTTCGAGACCGCAGAAGATAAACTCTGTAGGCCTTGGAAGTTGCAGAGTATCCTATGAACTTGCCTTCATCTGCCTTTACTTCAAACTTTCCTCTTGCTTCTCTATCATTTAAGACGAAGCACTTGCATCCAAATACATTGAAGAATTTGATGTTTGGTCGTCTTTTGTTGATCAAATGATATGGTGTTTTGATGTGTCTCTTTACAATGGTTGACCTATTTTGGGTATAGTAAGCGGTTGATACTGCTTCTGCCCAAAATGTCATTGGTAATCCACATGCGGTCAGCATAGTTCTGGCGGCCTCCACAAGTGTGCGATTCTTTCGTTCGACCACGCCATTCTGTTGTGGGATGCGTGCAGCAGAGAAGTTCTGTGAAATTCCTTCTTCTGTAAGATAGGCTTCAATGACAGAGTTTTTGAATTCTGTGCCATTGTCGCTTCTCAATTTTTGAATCCTGCATTCATACAGAACTTGGATTCTCTTCATTAAATTTATCCGTATGTTTGGAACATCTGATTTCTTTCTGACAAATTCAACCCATGTAAATCTTGAGAATTCATCGATCAAAATAAGCAGATATTTCTTGCCACCTAGACTTTGTGTAGATATTGGACCGTAGAGGTCAACATGTAGCATGTACAGAGGTCTCGGGCAAGATACATCAGTTATGCCTTTATGGGAAGCTCTTTTGAGTTTTCCCATTTCGCAGGCAGAGCAAAGATGATCTTTATTAAATTTAACGTTTGGTAGACCTTTGACTAGATCAAGTTTTACAAGTTTATAAAGAGAATGAAAGTTTAAATGGCAGAACCTGTTGTGCCAAAACCAGGCTTCTTCGCTTTTGCATGCAACAAGGTAGATTTTGTCTTTCTTGTTCTTTGCATTGAAGTTCATGAGATATAGATCTCCTCTTCTTCCGGCTCGCAGAAGGTCAATTCTTGTGTCCTCGCTCTGTAGAGAGCAAAAGGTTCTTTTAAACATTACGTCGAATCCCGTATCGCAGAGTTGACTAACACTAAGAAGATTGTGTTTAAGGCCATCAACATATGCAACTTTGCATACGGTTATATTTTCCTTCTTTATGACTCCGTAGCCTTTGATGTACCCCTTTTTATTGTCTCCAAAGGTCATAGATCCACCATCGTTCTTTTCTTTGTATGTGGATAGAAGACCTCTTTCGCCAGTCATGTGCCTTGAGCATCCGGAGTCTAGATACCAGATTGGCACATACTGCTTCTGCAAGACAATTAGAGTGTTTTAGGTACCCATATCCACATGGGTCCAGTTTTGTCAGGGGTTTTCAAGTTTGCCTTAGTATTCTTGGTCTTTGTTTTAGCTTCTGTTGAAGAAACATTTTGTTTCTTCTTACCCTTGGATTTATCATTTTCTTTGGGTACAGTAAGATGACTGTTAGATCTGAAGTTTTGTCAATAAACCAAGTGTTGAAGATCTGATAAGAAGACTCAGATGTTCTGAGTAGAGAAGTCAGAGGTCTGACTGTGAAAGCTCAGAAGTATTGATCAGTGGAAAGAGAAGTCAGATGTCTGAGTTAAGGAGTCAGAAGATCTGAGAAGCTTCATCAGAAGAATGTTCAGAAGTTCTGAATTACCTGTTCAGAACTTATGACGAGATACTTTACTTAGTATTTTATAAACTAATTAGGACACGTGTTATGTTCTTATTAGTCTTTCTTATTTGTACTGTAGCTTTAAGATGTCCGTTGCAGTATAAATAGTAGTTAGCTCTATGATGCTAACT
The DNA here is from genome assembly GCA_033807775.1 of Saussurea involucrata. Classification (NCBI taxonomy): domain Eukaryota; kingdom Viridiplantae; phylum Streptophyta; class Magnoliopsida; order Asterales; family Asteraceae; genus Saussurea; species Saussurea involucrata. Next base: position 63,946,393 of record CM066319.1, on the reverse strand, counting down.
GGTTGATTTTTCCCGTATAACTTTGTATTCATTCTCTGTAATCTTTGAGATTCTCTCTCTCTTAGATCTGTAATTCTGTTCATCATTGAATACAACTGGGCTTGATCATACAACTTCTCAATTACTGCTTTCTATATTGATTGTGAGATTAGATCCTGTTCTTTCAATTGGTATCAGAGCCAATCAACAAACAAATTCGTTCAAGATTGTTATCGCGAAGATTAATTGATCAATTTCTTGAAGATTTCTTGATTCATTCAAAATTCGATTCCGCTGCTAGGGCTAGTTCTTGAATTTTTGGGAATTCTTGAATTACCTGTTACATTTCGATCAAGAAACTCGAATTTGTCTTTCTGTTGAATTTTCTTACAATCATGTCTTCTAAAGAATATCTAGCCATGGGATCTGAAACCAAACCGCCTGTTCTTATACCAGAAGAGTATCAGCAATGGAAAATCCGAATGATCCAATTCCTAGACAACATTGATGAAAACCTTATGATTTCTATTCGAGAAGGCCCAATTGAAGTGTACATCGATGTTGCTGCAACCCCTGCTACAGAGACAACTCCAGAAATTCCAGCGACCAGGGTGAAAAAGAGTTATTCCCAATACACAGCTGAACAGAAGAATAGGCATGCTATTGACAAAAGAGCAATTACTTTGATGACTTTGGCTGTCCCAAATGAGGTTCTTAACAGGATTGACAGTGGATCATCAACTAAAGAAACGTGGGACGAATTGGAAAGGCAAATGTTAGGAACTGTGAGATCTATTCAGGCAAAGTTAAATCAAAGCATAAATGCTTATGAAAGGTTCAAAGCAAAAGAATCAGAAAGTTTGACACAGACATACAGTAAATTTTGCACTATTCTAAATGACTTGAGAAGAAATGGACTGAAGAAAACGAAGTCAGAAATAAATTACAAATTTCTGAACAGTCTAAATTCAGAATGGTCATCATTTGCCATAAGTCTGCAAATGAACAAGGATATGTGTGAAGAAGACTTAAATGATCTATTCTGTGTTCTTAATCAACATGAAGAATCTGTCAAGTTAGTTGTGGAAGAGAAGAAAAATGTTGCTGATCAGTTAGCGTTCTTATCAAAGTCCAAAGCAATCAAAGCACCCAAAAAGACTGCATATCTATCAGAGATACCTAATCTGGAAGAATCTGACAAGGAAGAAGGATCAGAAGATGATGAAGATATCAAGATAATGGCTGAGAAACTAGCTTTGTTGACAAATACTTTCAATAAAAGGTATGGGAAGGGTAGATTTCAAGGAAATTATAAGAGAGTTGGGAGTTCAGATTATAAGAAGAAAGAAGACAGAGAAGAAAATAAGTTTGAAAAGAGAGTAGAGAGAAGTGAAGAAAACAATGAAGAGAAGGATGAAAGAAAGGAAAAGAATCTGTGTTTCAAATGTGGAAAATCTGGCCACTATGCTAAGGATTGCAGAGTTAAAATTGTGAAAGACTATGAGTACTACACCAAGAAGGCTCAGCTTGCAAAGAAGAGAGATGATAAAATTGCTTTGTTGGCTGAACAGGAGAATTGGTTGTACTATACTTCTGATGAAGATGATCATATCAACTTTCCACAGATGCAGAGCTATATGGCAAAAATGAGGAATGAGGATGATTCTGATTTTGAAGATGCTGATTCTGAGTCATCTGCTGAGGTACATTCTTCACTTGAATTAGAGTTAATGACATAGATTGGTGAAATGAAAACTGAATTTGCTAATCTAAGAAAACAGATAAAAGGAGAAAGAAATTTGGTTAACAAATTCAGAATTGAAAAATAAGTAATAAAAGAACAATATGAAGAATCTGAGGCTGAGAAACAGAAAGTTAAAGATGAAAATTCTGAATTGATGAAAAGGCTTTCTGAACTAAAAGTTGAGTTTTCAAAAATAAAGGATGAAAAAGGTGATTTACAAATAAAATTTGATATGTTATTTGAAGAAAGAAAGAATTTATACACCAAAATTAAAGAATTAGAAGATCTGAATTTGAAAAGGGGTCAGACTCAGCAAACACTAAATCTTTTATTAAGCAATGTTAAAGATACAAGATTTTACAACCCAAAGAAGGGATTGGGATTGGAAGAAAATGTCACTTTAAAAAGAGCTCCAATTAACTTGTATGAAAAACTTCAAGTTTCTAAGCCAAAAATCCCAGAAATTGTTGAAGTTTTCATAAGACCTGCTAGTTCTATAACAAGTTCTGACAATTTGCAAAGACCAAACTCTAAAAAGTCAGATGAGAAAATTTCTGAGTCTAAAACAGAAAAGTCAGTTGGTTCAGAAGAAAAGGTTAAGAAAGAAGTTTCTAAACCAACAGATGAAAAGCCAAGATACAATGATACTAAATTCAAGTATGATTCTTTAAATGTCAGCTACAAAAATAAACAACCAAGTTTTTCATATCATGACATTGAGAGCATATTTGACACAAGTAAAAATTCTGAAACAGTCAATCAGAAGTCTGAAACTTCTAGTCAGGATTCTGAACTTTGTAGTCAGAACTCTGAGTCTAAAGATCAGACATCTGAGTCTGTAAATCAGAACTCTGACTCAGGTAGTCAGAAGTCTGATTCAACTGGATTTTCTGAAACAAAATTAGATGAATTTTTGCAACTTGAAAAGAGATTTAATCTTGTGAGTCAAGAACTTGAGGACTTAAGGAAAGCTTATGATGAACTTGAAAATGATTTCTGTGAGGTGGATATTAAACTTGAAGAAGCTTTGAAAGAAAAGAATATTTTTATTCAGAAAATAACAGAGCTTGAAAAACTGAAGACTGAGTATGATCTTTTTAAAATTAATGCTTCAAGAGAAAATGATAAATTCTTTAATGAATCAAGTACATATGAAAAAGGTGAATCATCTAATTCTTCTAACAAAAAGAACTTGAATTTTTCAGAAAAAGAAGAAAGCAAAAGGAACGATGATCTTGCAAAGTTGAATGATCTGGAAAGGGATCTTGAGAAGCTTAGAATGAAATCTACTTCTGAACTCAAAGCTAGAAATTCTTGTAATAAGGGCAATTGTACTCTAAACAGTATCAATAAAAATGAAATGACCTATGTTTCAGATTTATTGTCACTTGCAAAGAAAAATCATGTTTGTGTTAGATGTAAAAATGATTCATTCCAATATTCTCATAAATGTCAAGTCAAAATAACTTCTGTTTCATACATAAGAAAAGATATTCAGAAAGTTTCTGTTCCTTAAAATACAGAAAAGAAGAAAATTTATGTTCCTCAGACTCAGAAGAAAGAAAAGATAAAAGAAAAGAAAGTTGAAAATATAGCAAAACCAAAAGTTACAACTCTCAAAAAGAATTTGAACAAGCTTGTAAGCAGAAAATGTTCTGACTTCATAAAAGTTCAAGGAAAGTGGTGTTTGAAGAAAGATTTTGAGTGGAGAGTAAAAGGTACTAATGTTAAATCCAATGACAAAGCTAACAAAGATGGACCCATTCCAAAATGGGTACCTAAACCTAACTGATCCTTTTGCAGGGCTGTCATGTGTGGTTTTTAGATTCAGGAGCTTCAAGACACATGACAGGTCAGAAGTCTTTTCTATCAAACTTCATAGAAAAGGCTGGAGGAGCAGTAAACTTTGGAAATAACAGCAAAGGACAAGTCAAAGGTTATGGGGATTTAACTAAAGGGGATCTGACTATCCAAAAGGTTTTCTATGTTGAAGGATTACAGCATAATCTTTTCAGCATAAGTCAGTTTTTAGACAGTCTTTGTCAAATTAAGTTTCAAATAACAGGTTGCATGATTTTAACTGAAAATGATGTTAAAGTCTTCTGGGCCAAAAGACATATGGACTTATTTGTAGTTATTTTTTCAAAATTGAAAACATTAAATACAGTTTGTCTTTTATCAAAATCAACTGCAAATGAATGCTGGCTTTGGCACAGAAGATGTTCTCATCTGAATTTCAAAGATCTTAATAATCTTGTTGCAAAACATCTGGTTAAAGGCTTACCAAAGCTTAAATTTGAAAAAGAATCATTATGCTCAGCTTGTGAAATGGGCAAGATGAAAAAGAGTTCTCACAAATTAAAAATGGACTCATCTTGCAAAGCACCATTAGAAATGATTCATACTGATCTTTGTGGTCCAATTTCAGTTCAATCTATGGGAGGAAAGAAATATATGCTTGTGATTGTTGATGAATTCTCCAGATACACATGGGTTCAATTCCTAAGAGCTAAGTCAGAAGCTGCTACTAAATTTTATCAAAAGGATTCAAGTTCTCTTACAACTTCAAGTTCAGAAAATCAGAAGTGATAATGGAACAGAGTTCAGAAATGAGACTCTTCAGAATTTTTTAGAAAGTTCTGGGATTTCTCACAATTTTTCTGCTGTCAGAACTCCTCAACAAAATGGTGTTGTTGAAAGGAAGAATAGAACTCTAGTTGAAGCTGCGAGAACAATGCTGGCTTATGCAAATCTTCCTACTTTCCTATGGGCTGAAGCAATTGCAACTGCTTGTTTTACACAGAATAGAACTTTAATCAATAAGAGATTAAATAAGACTGCTTATGAACTGATAAATAAAAGAAAACCATTAATCAAATTCTTTCATGTTTTTGGTTGCAGGTGCTATGTTCTCAGAGACAGAGAAAATCTTGCTAAATTCGATAAAAAGGCAGATGAAGGATACTTTGTGTGTTATTCTTTAACTTCCAAAGCATTCAGAATCTACAATAGAAGAACCAAGAGGATGATGGAGAGCATAAATGTAACTTTTGATGAAGCCAGAATGCGGACTTCTGAACAAGACAGTTCAGAACTCATGCTGAACAAGACAAAAATGACTTCTGATACAGATTCTAATCCTATTTGTTCAGAACTCAATTTACTGTTTAAGGATGCTTTTAGTGAACTAATTTCTCATTCTTATGCAGAATATGAAAACCCAAAGATGATCAAAGAGATGAAAAATAAGACTCCAGAAATAGTTCAATCAACTGTAATTTCTGACAAAGGTCCATCAGAGGAATGTCCAAATCTAATACAAACAAGTGGTGAAAATTCTGAACCTTGTAATCAGAATTCTTATTCTTGTACTCAGAACTCTGAACAAGTCACTCAGAAATCTGACTTCATTAATCAGAACCCAAACTTAGATATGACTTCTATTCATACATCAGAACAAGGGGACAGTTCAGAATTACAAGCAATCATTGATGAGAATGATGCAAACAACAATTATTCAGAGATTGATGTACTTCCTAGTGCAAATAAATGGACTAAAAATCATCCTATTCATCAAGTAATAGGTGATCCTTCAGCAGGAGTAAAAACCAGATCAGCTACAGCAAATGAAGCAATGTTTGCTGGTTTCTTGAGTGTGATTGAACCAAAGAAAGCTAATGAAGCTTTAGAGGATCCAGACTGGATTTCAGCAATGCAAGAGGAATTACTTCAATTTGAAAGAAATAAAGTCTGGAGACTCATCCCAAAGCCTGAAGGTAAATCTATTATTGGAACTAAATGGGTGTTCAGAAACAAAAAGGATGAATCAGGTGTTGTCATCAGAAACAAGGCAAGATTGGTTGCTAAGGGATACTGTCAACAAGAGGGAATTGATTATGATGAGACATTTGCACCAGTGGCAAGAATAGAGGCAATCAGAATATTTTTAGCCTATGCTGCACATAAAAACTTCAAGGTGTATCAAATGGATGTCAAATCAGCCTTTCTAAATGGCAAACTTAATGAAGAGGTGTATGTCCATCAACCTGAAGGTTTTGTTGATCCAGAATTCCCTGATCATGTTTATATTTTAGACAAAGCTTTATATGGTCTAAAACAAGCACCACGAGCCTGGTATGACACTCTTACTAAACACCTGTTAGGTTCAGGATTCAAGAAAGGTCATCATAATATGAACAGAGTTTTGATGATAAAAAGTGCTTCTATCTGTTCAAACCTCTTCTGAATAATCAAAATGTTTTATATTGGTCAGAAGTTGATTTTAAATGACATTTTGGTTACAAGGCAAAATTCTTCTGAGTCATGGAATCAGAACATCTGTGCGTGTTATTCAGATCTTTGACTTGAGTCAAAATTCTATCCACTAACACGTGTCAGCTTCATATTTGTTTGACAATGCCACGCATTTCATTTAAATCCTTTGTGGTATTTCACATGTGTTGACTCCGTTATAACATTGATTTCGCTTTTCCGTTAAACCTTTCAACTTCGCGGATTTTAAATAGGTCTTAAAATCCCTATTTCAAATTTCTTTCAAATTCCAGAGCGAAACGTGAGATACGAATCAAATCCAGAGTTCTTTGAATCTGTTTTCTTCTTAAATCATGTCTGAAATACGAAGAAGTGGTCCAATTTCTCTACATTCTACAAAATCGATAATGGATTCATCTGATTCGGAAAATGATGAAGTACAAAATAGAGTTGCAGAGGAAGGGGCAATAAGAAATGATGAAGAAGATGAACAAATGGATGAATCTGAAGGAAATGCGAATGAGGTAAACGTTAATATTGAACATGAACAGAGTGCTGCAGGTTCTATTATGTCAGATAGATCTATTTTAGTGGAAAGAGTTGTTCCTGAGAGTGAATGGTTGAAATTATCTGAAAATAACTGTGTTATATTGTTTGAGGAAAGTCGTTTTAAGCCTGAACACAGAATTATCATGGAGTTATTCAAACATCATCCGTACAGAAAATGGTTTACAAGAAGTAAAAATGTGCCTGTTCAGTACATACAACAATGGTGGAAACATCTTAGGTTAGAAGATAATAAGTTTGTGTCTAAAATTGGAGGAGTGACATTTGCCTTATCTATCTCTGCACTAAGAGAAATGCTGAATCTACCAGAGAAAGATGATGTACAAAGAAGAACAGATTTTGAGGATTCACCCTTAACAGAGGAATTAATAGCAGAGTTTATGAAGTTGGGATACAATGAAGGATTGAGGACTCTCAGTTTGTTCAGAAGAAACAAATTACCACCTATTTGGGCTTGCTTCTTTCATGTGGTAAATAAATGTTTGTCAGGGAAGAATAGTTCTGCTGATCAAGGTTCTAAACAAATTCTTCAGATATTTCAGGGTTTAGTGAAGAATAGGCATTATGACTATACTTTAATACTTTGGGAAGATATGAAGAATACATTTGAGAAGAATCAGAAAGCAATTCAGAAGAAAACAAAGGATGCTCCACTGACATACATTCCTTACATAAGGTACTGGCAAATTGTTATTTGGTATGCCATGCAGGAAAACAGAACAATCTCAAGAAGAACAAATGAAGAGCATGGTCCTACATTTTATTTGGGTAAGATGACCTCAGTAACAAGACTTGAAAACTATCCCAATCATAAACTATTGCCAAAATCACTTAGGAGCTATATTCCAAGGGAGAGTGAGATTTTAAAAGCTTATTGCACCTCTATGGGAATTGAATTACATCAAATCCCTACCCAAGAGGACCAACCTGAGAAGAGAGGTGAGGGGTCTAGTCGAATTAGAGAGGGGGAGGATGTTCAGATGGGTGAACATTCTGAGAGACTTGAGGGGGAAAATTCTGAGAGCTTGGTTAGATTTGGTGAGGAAAAACAGAATGAGAGTGATGAGGATGAGAGATTGTCAACAGAGGTTCAAACAGAAAGAGATGCCTCTGAACCAGCTAACCTTGACCAGGTAACCACAAATGCTATTGGTTCACATCTCTTGGTGTCCAATATTGAAACAAACACCATGGACCTAGTGGTGGATCTTGAACAACCCATCCATACCCACTCAGAAGCATTTCAACATGCTACTGTTTCACACAAATTCGGGGAACCATCCCAAACTCATTTGGAGGGAGGTGATAAATCCCAATTTATTTTTCAACACATTGAGTCTGAATATCACAGTCCTATTCATATTGAGCCTGAAATTCCTTTTGACACTTGCACAAATCAGGAATTTCGTATTCCTGAAACAACATTCATAGACATACCTAATGTTGGGTGTCGAGGATTGGATGGAAGTCCTGGTGAGGTGAACATTACAAAAGCCTCATTCAAACGTGCATCTGTTGTACAAGATGACTGTGTGTTATCTACAGGCCATGAGCCCTCTGGGCACATGAAAACTGGACCATCTGTTGGTTCAGGTTCACTGTTAGAAACTTCTGAATTTGAAAAGATTCAGAAACAAAACAAGGAGATGGGGGAAAAAGTAAAAAATTTGGAGAAGAGGGTGGAGGATTTGAATGATGAGATGTCAGAGTTGAAAGTTGTGTTGGAGAAAAAGTTGATTTCTGTTGAGACCAAAGTAGATGATGTAAAGAAATCCTTGGATTCTCACAAAAAGGAGATCGTGGATATAATATCTGGTTTTCAAAAAGATATGTTAAAACAGATGCAAGGTATGCAGGAATCTATACTGAAAGCACTGAGTGTATCTTTGGCTTCTACTTCAAAGCCTCTTGATCCTGTTCCTATTGCAGAAGCTGAACCTGAAATTGCTTTTAATCAGAACTTGAAAAGAAAGTTTGATGATAATGATCCTCATGATCATCAAAAGGGGGAGAAAAGACAAAGGTTAAGTTCTGATGATGATATTGGCATAGAAGATTTTGAGATGGCAGATATGCAATTAGCTAGTACAAAAAGTTCAGAAGATCAGATACAGGAAAATTTAAAGGCAATAACTCAAATAGTTCAGATTGATAGCTCAGATACAGAGGAAATGGAGTTGGAAAGTACAGATGGTGGTGAGTCAGATAGAACAGCGGAATTGAACTTAGACATAGAAATGGAAAGAAACTCAGATGAAACTGAAGCTATTGAGGAATCTGCATTGAGATCAGAAAAGACAGTGGAAAGTGAAGTGGTCAACATGTGTACAGATATTGTGGTGTATAACAAAGAAAATATGACGGATTCTGAATTAAAAGAAAGGAGGTTAAGTGAAGAGTTGATCAGAAGGATGCATAATAGTTTAATCAGAGCTTTGAATGTTCAAAAAGTTCAGCAAGGAATAAAAATGACAAGACCTATTGATCTAATGGGAGAAGAAGACAGAACTGTGAATTATACTCAGGATTTTGAAGATGATTTTAGATTTAACTTTTGTGATGAGTTAAATACAGAAGAAGAGTATGTGAAAGTGAAAGACTTCTTTATGCCTTCTGAATATGTATTCAGAAAATCAATTGAGATTCCCAAGATTAAATTGCAAAGACTAGAAGAACCTGTGTGTGACTTCATTCTAGAGTTAAGTGATGTGCCATTAGCCAGACAATTTCATGATGATATTTTTCCTGAGGAAATATATGATAATCTCTACTACACAGAAGGAGAGTATGAGCCTTTGGAAAGTAACATTGATGGTTTTATGGATGACAGAGCTCATATGGTCTACTCAGAAGCTTCTAACAGGTTCAGAGTTCCTGACTCAAAACTGCATATTCAGAAAAGAATTGAGAAAGTGCTGATGTTTCAACAAGATGAATTCAATGGTTTAATGTTTGTTAGAATGGAAGTACTGAAAGAAAGAAATACAAAGGTTTCCATGTCTACCTTTGATTTTCACAGATTGACTCTTGATGATCAGATCTTTCTAGTCAAGTTCTTTGCTAGCACTGAAGAAGCCTTGATAGAAATTGAATGCAGAAGACTTCTGGGTATTTATGTCAGAAATATATACTTGTATGACTTCCAATTGGCTATTGAAGAAAGAAAAGAAAAGTGTAATCTGAGTTCTCCCACAAAGAAAACAGAAGTTGATTTGCATGTGAAGGGATTTGTGAATGAAGAATGGAGACAGAAGGGTTCACATATATAGTTCACGAAAGGCTTGAATTGTTCAGATTAAAAGAGTTGGTGAAGTACAGTGATGCAACTCTGAATTGGTTGTTGATTAAGATGGAAGTAAGTATGGAAGCTGAAAAAGAGAGTTTAAAGAAGAGATGTATAAACTGTGTGAAGAGGAGGTTGGATCTTAGAAGAAAAATCAGAAACAGTAGTGAATGGTTGCTATCTGAGGTGAATCCCAAAAAGATTCTACATAATGATTTTGTGTTCCCTGCTGAGTATGAAGTGAATGGAATTTTGTCAGATGAAGTTGAAGAAGTGCAGAACACAATATCTCAGAATGTGCAGATAACTAGTTTTGATCAAGCTGAACAGTCTGAACCAAAAGAAGATGAAATATCCATTGATCTAAATGGATACTTTCTTGAATTTGATTTACCTGAGTTCTTCAAACCAAAAGAGGTACAATTCTTGGATGTGTATTATGATAGACCTAAGGAGACTCAGATCTGGTTGGCTGAAAAATTAAGATGTCTTGGCAAAACAAAGCAAGCTGTTTACTCAGATTTTTTAATCACTGGAATCAGAGAGTTGAGGGTTAAGAAATTCAGAAAGATGGAGTACTTATCTTTTGAAGTTCTGAGAGAAGATGGAAAAGTTTATTACTTTACTGATGCAGATTTTGAGAAACTATCAGTAGTTGACTTCTACAGATTACACAGCTTTCTATGCTTCAAAGAGTCGAGCAAAGACAGAAATGAAAGGAAGGCCAGAAGTGTGGTAATTGAGGCCATGTTCTACATCTTAAGATGGCACTGTTTCACAGATTTTCAAATAGCTTTGTACCTACAAAAGTCATGTGTTTATCTGGCAAATCCCAACACAGATCATGAACAGAAAAAGAAGTTAAAGACTGGAAGTGTTCACAAATATCCAGATTTGGGAGTATTTTTGAAGAACAAAAGTGGAAAGATATTCTTCAGAGCAAAGGAAACTGCAAAATACTGTTCTGGAACTTTAAGAATCATCAAGCATAATTTGGAGAAAAAGATGCTGAAAGTGAAGGAAGCAAACATGACTCAAGAAGCAATCAATCAGCAAGTTGAGATTATTCAAGAAATCATTGACAAAATTGATAAAAGGCTTAATCTGAGAAATGTGCTACTTCAGAAGATTGTTCCTGCTCTGAAAGAACTGGATGATGCAAAGTTTAAGTTTATTTGACAAAAAGGGGAGATTGTTAGATCTGAAGTTTTGTCAATAAACCAAGTGTTGAAGATCTGATAAGAAGACTCAGATGTTCTGAGTAGAGAAGTCAGAGGTCTGACTGTGAAAGCTCAGAAGTATTGATCAGTGGAAAGAGAAGTCAGATGTCTGAGTTAAGGAGTCAGAAGATCTGAGAAGCTTCATCAGAAGAATGTTCAGAAGTTCTGAATTACCTGTTCAGAACTTATGACGAGATACTTTACTTAGTATTTTATAAACTAATTAGGACACGTGTTATGTTCTTATTAGTCTTTCTTATTTGTACTGTAGCTTTAAGATGTCCGTTGCAGTATAAATAGTAGTTAGCTCTATGATGCTAACTGATTGATTTTTCCCATATAACTTTGTATTCATTCTCTGTAATCTTTGAGATTCTCTCTCTCTTAGATCTGTAATTCTGTTCATCATTGAATACAATTGGGCTTGATCATACAACTTCTCAATTACTGCTTTCTATATTGATTGTGAGATTAGATCCTGTTCTTTCAATGACAGTGTGGACTTTTGAAGTGTTGGTTTAATTTAAACATAAGATCAAAGCAATGACAGTATTGAATGTGCGAAGAGATTTGTTTGAACTTTTCATTAAATACATTAAATGGGGGCATAGAGGCATTATTATTTATCCTAACATTAGACTTTCTATTACAAGAAGGTTTATGTAGGCTAGATCGTTGTTTGCAAAACCCTTTGTTGAGAGCGGCTTTCTGTGTTCCCCTTCTGTGGTGAACTTCTGTAGATTTCACTGTCACAGAAGAAAAAGATTTGTTAATTTTAGTCCATTTACCCTTCTGTTGCCATGTTAGTTTTTCTTTAACAGGTTTTAAGGGTGATAAAACCCAGAATCTAGCAATCAAATATAGAGAGAGAATCTAGAGAGCAAAAGTCATCCATATATTGATCAAAGAGTACAAAAGGACAAATGCTACAAGTGTTCTAGATTGTTACTTACAAATGAACTAGACATGCCTATTTATACCCATAACATACAAGGTATAAAGGCATTGTGAACTAATACAGTACATTTACTTACAGTAAATCTTGAATACAATAATGCTCTAACAATCTCCCCCTTTGGATTCAAGATTTAAAAAAATATGACAGCAGTCTTCAGCTTTTCGTAAAGTCAATCTTCTCCAACAGACACTCTATCAAACCATCTTCAAGTCTTGTACATGAAAAACATATCTTTGTATCTTTATCAGTGTTTGACAAACAGTAACTTCTTGTATCCTTCTTGATGCAAGAACCTTAGTTCTCATAATAACTTTAAGGATCCGAAACCATCAGATCTCGGACAAAGAAGGATGCGAAATCATAGAATTCGGATGCAAGAGGGTGCGAAACTATCCATTTCGTATAAAGTTGGATATGAAACCATGGAATCCGGATGTAGAAGGGTTCGAAACCATGGGATTCGAATCAATAAGAGTTCGAAACCATGGGATTCGAATCATGTAGAGTGCGAAATCAAGGAATCCGGATCAAGGAAAGTACGAAACCAGCGGAAGTCGAATCAAGTTGGGTCCGAAACCATGAGAATTCGTATCATGAAGGATGCGAAACCATGCCAAATCTGAATAAATGGAATCCGAAACAATTTGAGATAGGAACAGAGAGATGCGAAACCATCCACATTGTTGAACTTTTAGGTGTAAGCACATTCCGAAACGCTCAGAACTAAGATAACCAAATTCAGCAACATTTCTGACTTCACAAGATTCGAAACCAATATTTCTTGTATTTTGAATGATTTCTTGAACTTAGTATCTTCATCTCTTTGATCTTGAATTATCTTAGGCATGAAATTGAATTAAACATTTTTCCCCTTTTTTCGATGATAGTGAGCATCATGATCATCGAAAACCTTTTTCAATTTCAGTCGCATCTATGAGTATTACTAACAATCTCCTCCTTAATGAATAACCTTGCTCCCCCTCAAAATAAGAATTCTGGAGCAATTTGTTTTCTCCCCCTGAAAGTATGCATATATTTCATTAAAGAATTATTCATTTCAAATACAATGCTTTAATGAAAACATTTATACAAGGAAAATAAAATTCATTGAACTACATTTTATAACTATTAACATTTGATCATTTGAAAACATTACAAAAGAAATCCAACTTAATGAAGTATACCAGATTTTTCAATCAAATGAAATCAAATGCATGTGTTTGGATTCAAATACAAGTCATCATTGCATATCAAGTTAAAAATGTTCAGTTTCAACCCCTTTATTAAATCTATTTGGTGTGCTAGCATGCGAAATATGATTAGTTTCAAGCATATGCAATTCTAAAACATATAAGAATACTTTGCTCTACTCACACTATTTGTCCAAAATCAGAATTTTCACAAATTTACGGGTTTATCGCGACTTTGTATTTTCCCATGTTTCAAGAGATGTGTGCTCATTGACATCTTTTAATTTTGGGCACATTGGCATCTTTTGATTTTGTGCTCATTGGCATCTTTTGATCAAAAAGTTTAGTAAGAATAAGATACACCGTTAAACATGACTTTTTATCTGGTCCTATAGCAGGATTTGGGTTAGTAGATCCCAGACCAGTTGGCCTTAGGTGCTAGGTGTCGAGCACCCCTTAGAATTTAATTTCCCAAACCAGAAAGGCCACATCGATATATCTTAAACCCATTTGTACCAGTAGAACATGTCTTTCTATCTGGTTCTATAGCAGGATTTGGGTCAGCCGATCCCAGACTAGTTGATCTTAGGGACTAGGTGTCTAGCACCCCTTAGGACTTACTCTCCCAAACCAGAAAGGCCACAGGCACAAACTTTCAAACTAAATGATTTTTATTTGTTTACTTGATGCATCTCAATCACTTGGTTCTAAAACATATAGTGCTTCCCCCATATTTTCGTTTCCATCCATCATTTTGATAAATAGGCCTATTGAGCATTATATTCTATATAAGTCTAGATTTACATATTTTCGAGCATTCAGCATAATTTCATTCATGTTTTGCTGACCTTTCGATTTCTTTTAGAAGTGAAAGTTGAAACAAATGTAACTCAGATAATACAAAAATACTTGTAAAATCACCCTTGACACACATTTCATTCATTGAATGAAAATTGAAAAATTTCATCTCATTGAATTAAATTTGTAAAGATTCAAACATTCAAAGCAATAGAAATAAAACATAATGCAATGTTACCTTTCACCACATGTTCCTTGAAACAGAAAGATGTAACAGTTAAGGATATCACCTGAGAAGTATGAGTTCTAAACTGATTTGTTTAGAAGTCTTAGACTTTGAAGTACGGGTCCTGAACTGAATTGTTCAGAAGCCATAAGCACAGGTTTTGAACTGATATGTTCAAAAGCCAAAATCGTTGAAGCACGGGTCCTGAACTGATGTATTCAGAAACCAATATCTCTTTACTCCCCCTTAATGGTACATACATTCTTCAAAAAATTCACCGCTTCTCTTATGTTATCAATCATGTGTGTGGTATATATGTAACATTCAGCACAACACATGAAGAACCTACAAAACAGATTAAGCAGATTTTGGTACCCAACGGGACTTGGGTCCTAGTGTGTTAGGTGTAGATTTCTTAAAAGGAATACTGTAAGTACCGTACCAATAAGAAGTATAATCTTTATGTACAAAATCATTTGATCCATAGTAAGAACAACAGATTTTCTTATGTGCCAACCTAATCAGATGATTTGCGGAATGAATAGGATTAGGTTTAGCAGAAGATTTACCTTTCGGTGCATTGTTCTTTTTGTCCTTTGATGTGGAAGCAGGTGATTTTGGCACATCTTTCTTTGGAACTGTTGTGCCTTTGACTCTCCATTCCATCTTCACCTTTTTGAAGACTGGAACTTCTTCAGGTTTGGAAGTATTAACTTTAGGCACATTTGGTTTGTTATCTAATTTATCAAGCAGAGGATTATAGAAGAGATTTGTTGAACGAATCTGATCTTTTGAGAAATCGGTTGATCTATTAAATTGTTTAGAAGGAATGTTTTTAAAACTTGAACTTGAAGCAGTTTTAAAAGAGTATTCAGAATCATTTGATTTACCAAATGGTGTCTGAGAGATAGTATAATGAATGTCCTGCTTTGAGACATCAAATTTAAAAATGACGTCTTCAAGTTCTTTGACTTTGTTTATCAAAACATATTTCTCTTTAGAAATTAGATCAAATTTCTTTTGGAGATCAGATTTGATCAATTGATCCTTCATAATATCAGCTGATAAAATAGATAATCTTTTGGTAAGATTAAGAATCGTATCTTCAAAATATTCGCGTTCCGATTCAAAATCTTTTTCCAGAAACTTTCTTTTATCAGTAATCTCTTTAAAAATTTCCATATTTTTCTTTTTAAGGGTTTTACTTTCCTTTTCAAAGAGATTTTTCTTTTCCGCAAAATCTTTTCTTTCCTTTTCCAAACATTTTCCAATTTAGAGATTTTCATGGAAAGCTCAGAACTTTTAATCTCAAAAGATTTTCGTTCAGTTTCAAATTTAGCTCTTTCTTTTTCGAGCTTGTCTTTTTCTAAAAATAAAACTCTCTCAAAGTCAGAAACTTGTTTTGAAAGTTTTATACATTTCAGCTCAATTACTTCCTTTTCTTTAAGAACTTTCATTGAAGAAAGTGACTCTCTTTCACGTTCTGAAAGCTTTTTCTTCAATTCAACGTTTTCACCTTCCAACGTTGTTCTTTTCTCTTGAACTCTTTTTATTTGATCTTATAGATATGAGTTCCCCTTCTCTCTCTCGATTTCTCAACTCTTCATATCAGCATTTTCACTTTGAAGAGTTGTTACTTTCTCTTGAAGTTTCTTGATTTGATCGTGCAGACTTGAGTTGTCTTTCTTTGTTTCAAGACCTTCACCACTGAATTTAACAATAGTTTGCTTCAAACTTTCATTATTAGATTTAACAAAAGTTTGTGGTGTTGAAGGTATTTCTGTTATAAGAACTTGTTGCAAAATTTCATTATTTGCTTTAACAGAAACTTGTGGAGTTGGAGGTATTTCTGTTATAATAGTTTGTTGCAAAACCATTTCTCTCTTTGTATTGCTAGATATTGATCTTTCAGAAAATCAAGCAGAAAGTGTATAAAATACACTATACGAATTCGGATCAAGAAGGATTCGAAACCACGGAATTCGTATCAAGAAGGATTCGAAACCAATGGATTCGGACCAAGAAGGGTTCGAAACCAATGGATTCGGACCAAGAAGGGTTCGAAACCAATGGATTCGAATCAATAAGGGTTCGAAATCTTTGGTTTCGATTCCTTAAGGGTTCGAAATCTTGATGAACAGTAAACAATGAAGGATCCGAAACCAATAGTAAACTATGAAGGACCCGAAACCCGTATGAACAATCCGAAACCCTCAAGAACAATCCGAAACCTTCACTTCGAACTCGAAAAACACTAATTCAACCATAATTTCTTTGATTCCATATCAATTGATATGAAACTTGCACAAATTTGTTCGAAATCAAATTTCGCACACTTTTCTATTCGATCACAAATCCTAATTCGATTGATTTAATCGAATTAAGATCCGAAAACAGTAGAATAGGGTTTTCGAACAAACTTTGTAAAAATGATCAAAATCGATGTGATTCTTGTGGAATTTGGTAGAAATCCAAGAATTAAAGATGATCAGGGACTAAAATCAAGTCCAGTAGTGTCAAGAATCAATCAAAAAGATCAAAAATGGCAGAAAAGATGAAATCTGGATGAATAGTAATCGAAGAAGGGTCAGAAATCTTCGATGAACAGTAATCTTTGAAGGATCCGAAATCTTCAGCTTTAGTGTAAAAAATCTTCAATTTGGTCTTTGATCTGCTTGAATTTTCTGTTTAGCTCTGATACCAATTGATAAAACCCAGAATCTAGCAATTAAATATATAGAGAGAATCTAGAGAGCAAAAGTCATCCATATATTGATCAAAGAGTACAAAATGACAAATGCTACAAGTGTTCTAGATTGTTACTTATAAATGAACTAGACATGCCTATTTATACCCATAACATACAAGGTATAAAGGCATTGTGAACTAATACAGTACACTGACTTACAGTAAATCTTGAATACAATAATGCTCTAACAAAGGGTTTTAAAATCTTTGAATTTGTTGGAATTTGAGTGGACATTAACTTTTGCTGTTTGAAATTTTCAAGCTCAAAAGAGGTTTTGGCTTGTATGCACATATCCAAAAAGTCTGGACAGATAGGAATTCCAGTGGTTTTCTCCTTGGGAGGAATAGTTCTGTTAAGAACTTCAGAGGTTTGTTTAATAACCTCTGTGTCACTAGGTCCTATCTCTGACTTAGAGTCAGTCTCTGATTCGTCAGAGGATGAATCGTCCTCATATACAGAGGTTGAGTCACTTGGTTCTCTTTCGACAGAGGCTGGACTTTCAGAACATGTGTCATACTTA
Organism: Saussurea involucrata; assembly: GCA_033807775.1. Taxonomy (NCBI): domain Eukaryota; kingdom Viridiplantae; phylum Streptophyta; class Magnoliopsida; order Asterales; family Asteraceae; genus Saussurea; species Saussurea involucrata. The sequence continues at coordinate 63,928,887 of CM066319.1, read as the reverse complement.
CTTTCTTCCTTTTCTGAGGAACGATCTTCTAAGTTAACAGAAGTATTTGTTAAGTTTTCTTCAGAGAGATCTTGATCGTTGGAAGATGTACAAAGGTTTTCTTCAGAGATATCAAGTTTTTCTTCTGTAATTCTTGGCTTGAACTCAGGTGCCTCTGCTGATAATTTCTTTTCATAATTCATCATGCAGACAAATGCAACTTGAGTTTGAGTCTCGGGATTACCAAACTTGAAGATTCCTATCTGATATTGAGTTTTCAGATACCTCTTAGGTTTGGATTCTCTTTTGACATAGATTGAAGGTGACAAATCTGTGTTTTCAAACCACACATTTGTCATCTTCAGAGGTTTCCTCTTGTGAGGTTCCCCAGAGACTTTTTGCCTTTTACTTACAGAGAGAAGATTTGGAAATCCAGGTTTTCTTGTATCTCCAATGTGAAATAGAGAGGACAGAGACTTGTCTCTTTTGGTTCTGGTATAAGGATCTATATCACAGAAGCCAATTCCCCGTCTCCCTATTTGTGTCTTTATTTTTTCGTAAACCTTCTGAGCATCTTGAAATTTTTTATTTTGAAGATCTCTTCTGAGTAAATCTTGACAGAGGACTTCTCTTTCCTTTTGAAAATAATTTTTAAGAGCTAGGATGTTCATTCTGTCGCACTCAACGTCCATTAGTTCTTTAGACTTTGTTTTCAAAGAAGAATTAAGTTCAGAAATATTTTCTTTTAAAGGATTTAACTTTTTGTTCCAGTCCATTTCAATTTCTTCTTTTTCTTTAAAGATTTTAGCTTTTTCTTGAGTGAGAAGTCTTGCTTCTCTCTCATAGAAGGTGAGTTTTTTCTGAATATTTTCACATGTCTTTTTTATTTCAGTGTATTCAATGTTAAGTTTAATCAAATCATCTTCTGCAGTGTTAGAGTTAGAGGTAGAAGTGGATACCTCACTGTCGGAGTCGGAGCTGACTTCTGCCATGCCACAGAATAGAGCATTCGTTGTTTCGCCTTCGTCAGAGGATGTGTCTGACTCCCAGATTTCTTTGTTCACCATTAGTGACTTCTGAGTATTGTATTCAGTTTTCTTTTTGTAGAAAGCTGCATCCCTCTGAGGGCGATTTGACTTGCTCCTGCATTCGTTGGCAAAGTGACCTGGCTTTCCACGGTTGTAGCATCCTTGGTTCTGTCTGGAGTTTCCAGCTCTGTCGTCTGACCTCTGTCGGTCATCACTTTTTTCGGTTCGGCACTCATTTGCGTAGTGGCCTGGTTTACCACATTTGTAACACTCTTGAATCTGTGGAGTGTTGCCAGCTTTGTCTTCCGACCTCTGTCGGTTATTTCCTCTGTCATTTCTGTCACTTGACCTCTGTCGGTCACCACTTCTGTCGTTTGACCCTTCTCTTTCTTGATTATCTCTTTTATATCGTTCATTACCAGATTTCTTCTGGTATCCTCTGCTGAATTCCCTAGTCAAGAGAGCTAAAGATTTAGCTATCAAGGCCAGGGTCGTTTCTTCTTCTGCTGCTATTTCCTCTTCTTCTTCACTTTCCACCATCATGTTTTTCTTCTTCTTCTTCTTCTCCTTTCTTTCCTCTATTGCTTTCTCTTTCTTTGGTTTCTCTCTAGCCTCTGTAGTCTTACCAACCAATGTAAGAGGTGCAATGATCAGGGATTTTGCTTGTGCTACCTGAGGCTCTTGTGCTGCCAATGTTCCATAGAGGTCTGATAGGGTCCAGGAATCTAAGTCTTGATTTGGTTGCAGAGACATAGATAACTGAAGCCATTCTTCATTTAGAGACTTCAGGAACATAACGTTGTTTTCTTCAGAGGTTCTGTGGATTCCGAACTTCTTGCACTTGTTTATTAGAGAGTTGAACCTATCATACGTAGTTTGCAAAGATTCGGTTGGCAGAGCTTTAAAGGCATAGTATTCATTTATGCATTCAGCTCTGCGTTTCTTCTGGGTTTTGACTCCTCTTCTAGTTGTTTTTCCTGTTCTTTCCATAGATAATATGTAGATTCACATGCATCCATGGACTGGAAAAGGTCATTTGGAATGGCCATAATCAGAATTCTCTTAGTTTTCTGAGCAACTTCGTATTTAGCCCAATCAGGATCAGACCAATTATCCTTGGTATTTGGTTTTGTGTGTTCTGGGATTTCTGGTGTGTCGTCTGAGCTAGGAACACGAGGTACAATTATCATGGGAACGAAAGGAGGGTTATGGATATAATAAACCAATTCTTTGTCAGTACCCTCAAAGAAGTGAATCATTCGAATCTTCCATTGAGGGTATTCTTCTCTAAGAAGAGTGGGAGGTTTGGTTAAGGAACCAGCAGAGAGGAAGTTGTTTGTACTTGTCATTTTTAGAGAGATAAATTATCCAGAAAAGGGTTTTAACAACAAACTTTTCTGAGTATGAAGTTGATGCTTCGTATGAAGTTTTTAAGCTTAAAAGCTTTAAGCTGAGCACTTAAAATGGAGTTTTCAACCAGAATGACAGATTCTATACTTTTACCAGAGTTCGATTGAATCGAAAAATGGCAGAGAAACATAAACTGTTTGTTTAATATGAAGATTAGGTTAAAAATCCAAGTTTCTACCAAAGATCATAGTTTTAGAGTGGATCCCTTGATATTAAAAATCAAGGTTTGCTCTGATACCAATTGTTGGTTCCTGTTTTGCTTAAACAATGATCTTAACTTTCAGTTAGTTCAGATTTAGATATGGTGCGGAAGCGTATTTAAGAACTGAAAGATAATGTAAGGTAGAAGAACACACAATATCAAGTAAACAGTATGTAAAGAACAGATGAGTATCTCCAAGATTACTGTATTTGATATTAATCAAGAACACCAAGAACATAACAAGAAGGAACTGCTGGTGTGTGTGTTTTGTGCGTAGCTTAATCTGTAAAAATGTTCTTGTTAATAGAAGAAGTCAACATCAGTCTTCTATTTATACAATTACAAAGGGTTTATACTTTAGACAATAAGGACTGATCTACAGTAGACACGATAGTATGAACAGTAGCAGGTACGATGTTCATTTAATGCGCATGTTCCAATTCTGACAGAGCCCTATCAGAGTTTGACACGTGTAGTTGATGTCAGGGCACGCTTGGAACAAGTGGATTGTAACGTCCCAAAAATTACAAGGAAATTTAAAAATTTTAAAACATACAATTCATTATAAAACAATCATGATTTAATAATTCACGTCTTAAATAAAATTAACGTCGTTACTTCAAACCATCAACAAAGTTTATGCAGCGGAAAATTTCATAACTAAATTCAAGGGTTCAAAAGTGAAAATTTAATAATATTTGACACTCCGCGCTCCATGTGTGTACGGTCACGCCCGACTGCCGCCCGCACCTGAAATAACAACACATTGGGAAAGGGTAAGCTAAGCGCTTAGTGAATTCAATCACGCACGTAGGTAGCAACCCCACGCATATCGCCCCTACTCGCAAATAGGCAACATTACCATCACTACGAATATCAAGCCACATAATGATTATTATATAAGTACGAACCTCGGTCCCACCGAGTACACAAAACACATTAATACAAGCTCAGTCCCACCGAGCCCTCGGTCCCACCGAGTAAAGATTACCGTACTAGCTTAGTCCCACCAAGCCCTCGGTCCCACCGAGCCCCTCAGTCCCACCGAGGTGTACACATGCATATATATATATATATATTCCACATACGAATTTAACAAATCACAACCAGTTATCACATCCCATCTAATTCATGTAAGCACATAAATACACGTAATAACATGTAACACAAAAGAACGACATACATGAAATTCCTAACTACGCGGTGAGAGAACTCACCTCAAGGCTAAGCAACGTTCTCACGAAACGCAACACCAACCCGGCAATCTTCTTCACTTTCTCCCACCTAAATACGTATAAAAAGTCAAAGGAAAGTCCCGACCCATAACACGTTTACTAGTTTTCAAACGACTAAAAATTCCAGCTTTTTATTAGAAATTACGGGTCTGTTCGGGACCTGATTTACCCCCTAAAAACTGATAAATACAGAAATTAAAATTCATAAATACGAAGTTCCAAGTCTTACGGTTTCAGGGACGTATCACACGCGTCCTAACGATTTTTCTATAATTTACTATAGATTTTACAAAAATGCTTCGCAGAACAGCGAACACCCGGACCTTTCAGTACAACATGGCAACTTCGCCCTAGTTATGATCCGAATTGGTCTTTCCACAAAACAGAGGAAACTTAATAGACTCCGAAACGAAACGTTTGGCACCAGTCCCATCCCAAACCGACATTCCAAGCAAAAGTTATGCGTAAAACAAAACAGAGACAGAAAGCTGGAAGTTTTTCGGACCAGGCTGTATAAACAGCCCCATACGGCCTAGCTACTAGCCTAAACGGACTTTCGGCAAAACACGAAAAACTTTCCTGACTCGATTAGTGAACTTTGTCCACCGATTTCATTTCAATCCGAGCTATGAGTAAAAAGTTACGGCCATAACAAAACAGTGGCAGAAAATCGACATTCACATAAAATGACAAATCACCAACTTGCGACCGCTTTTCCACCTAGCTAGAGGTTGAACCAGTTTTCCGCTAAAACATGGAAAACGTGACCGACCCCGTACTGGAACCGTGGATACCAATTTCGGCTCAATCGGAGTTACGAGCAGAAAGTTATGAGCTACGCAAAACAGTGGCAGATTACAATAATTCACATGAAATGATAAAACGGTTTTTGAGATTAGGATTAACGGTTTATGGTTTAAGGTTACGGTCAGGGGGTTTTAGGGTTACGCCCCGGGCACCACCCACTGCCACCTCCGGCAGTGGGGCACGGCGGCGGCGGCGGCGGCGTTCCGGCGACACCCACACCCACACACACTCCTCAACTCTTCGTACCACCCTCACCCTCTCGCTCCCCCTCACGGCTGCCACATGCGACTCATTCCAGCACACACACACGCATACCCACAAGTACACAGCCACCGCCGTCCACCCACGGCCACCGTAGCGGCGGCGGGCGGCGGTGGTTGCCTCGCCGGAAAAACGAACAAAGAGAGAAACAAAACGAAACAAGGGAACGACTTACCTTTCGATGGTTGTTCCTCCTCCCTCGATTTCTCCGGCGAATGGTGGTGCTGGTGGCGATCTCCGGCGAATGGTGATGCTGGTGGAGATCTCCGGCGACCCACCCTCTCTCTCTATGCTCGGTTCTCTCTACACGCGGTATCTCTCTCTCTCTCTCTCTACTTCGGCCTATTGAATCAACAAGCAAAAACCACAAAACAAACCAAAGGGGACTGTTTGCTGCTGCCAATTGGAAACCGACGAGAAGAGAAAAGGGGGGGGGGGGGGGGGGTCGGTCCCCCTTCCTTGGCCGTTCAAACCACCATAAATCCCTTTGTCCACATTTGACCCCTAAGCTCAAACACTTTGGCACGTTTGGTCCCTAAGTTTCCATAACCTTGAAAAAAAAAAGTAAGGTTTGCCATACATCACATTCGAGGTCCCTTTGACAACTTCCGATAAAGAGACTCGCTTTAAACGACAATAAAATAAATACATTAGGAAATTTTAAAACCATACCGGGACACGGGCTTTACAACTCTCCCCCACTTGAATTAGACTTCGTCTCCGAAGTCTACACCCGCAAACAGCTCCGGATAATTCTCTCGCATCTCCGCTTCAGGTTCCCAAGTCCACTCGGAACCCTTTCGGTGTCTCCATTGAACCTTCACCAAACCAACAACCTTGTTCCGCGAGGTTCTCGTCCTTCTGTCAAGAATAGCAAATGGCTTTTCCACGTAATTAAGCCGCTCATCGATCTGAATATCTTCGAGTGGTACTATTGCAGACTCATCCATCACACACTTCCGCAATTGCGAAACGTGGAAGGTGTTGTGAATCAAGTTCAGTTCCTCCGGTAACTCCAACCAGTAAGCCACTTTCCCCACGCGGGCGATGACCCGGTAAGGCCCAATATAACGAGGCCCTAGCTTCCCCCGCTTACGAAACCGGATCACCCCCTTCCAGGGCGAAACCTTCAACAATACATAATCACCCACCTGAAACTCCAGATCGGATCGCCTTTTGTCGGCGTAGCTCTTCTGCCGACTCTGTGCCGTAACCAAACGGTCCCGCACCATCTGAATTGTCTCGGTCGTCTTCAACACGATATCAGTACTCCCTAACACCCAATGCCCAACCTCGCCCCAACAAACGGGCGTCCTGCATTTCCTACCGTACAACAACTCGTATGGCGGCATGCCAATACTAGAGTGGTAGCTGTTGTTGTAGGAAAATTCCGCCAAGGGTAAGTACTGATCCCAACTACCTCCAAAATCAATGACACAAGCTCGAAGCATATCCTCGAGGGTCTGAATGGTTCGCTCGCTCTGCCCGTCCGTCTGTGGATGAAAGGCCGTGCTAAAGTGTAACCGTGTACCCATCTCCGACTGGAACTTCTCCCAAAACCGAGAGGTAAAACGAGTATCCCTGTCGGAGACAATCGAAACTGGCACCCCGTGCCTGGCCACGATCTCACGCACAAACACCTCCGCAAGCTTCTCCGCCGAGGAGCTCTCCCTGATGGCCAAGAAGTGAGCACTCTTGGTCAGACGGTCAACAATCACCCAAATGGCATCATTCCCACGGGGAGTCCTCGGGAGTTTCGTTATGAAGTCCATGGTAATCTCTTCCCATTTCCAAACCAGGACCTCCAACGGTTGCAATTTCCCATGAGGTCGTTGATGTTCCGCTTTGACCTTCCGACAGGTCATACATACCTCCACACACCTAGCCACATCCCGCTTCATGCCGGGCCACCAGTAACCTTCGCGCAAGTCCTTGTACATCTTTGTAGCCCCTGGATGAATCGAGAACTAGGACTTATGCGCCTCATCCATTAGTACCTTCCGGTTCCCGCCGATGAATGGAACCCAAACCCGACCATGTCGAGTTAACAACCCCCGACTATCACGAACAAAATTCGAGATTTCCCCCGACACTCTTTCCCGCTTTGCATTTTCCTCCAAGACAGCCACCTCTTGGGCGCTTCCTATCGACTCCAGGATAGGTGTAATCACTGTCAATCGCTGACAATAACCCCTCAATGGCTCACCGACCGGATGTCGGCTGAGTGCGTCCGTGACCACGTTCGCCTTACCCGGGTGGTAAAGTATCTCGCAGTCATAATCATTAACCACATCGAGCCACCTTCGCTGACGCATATTAAGGTTCTGCTGATCCATCAAGTACTTAAGGCTCTTATGGTCAGTGTAGATCGTACACTTGACACCATAGAGATAGTGCCTCCAAATTTTAAGGGCAAACACTACCGCTCCCAATTCCAGGTCATGAGTCGGGTAATTTGCTTCGTGAGGCTTCAGCTGTCTAGAAGCGTAAGCTATGACCTTGCCGCGCTGCATAAGCACGGCACCCAAACCCTGATGAGAGGCGTCACAATATACTACCAAATCCTCCATGCCCTCGGGTAAGGTTAACACAGGAGCCTCACACAACCGCCTGCGTAGCTCCTCGAACGCCTTCTGTTGATCCTCACCCCAACTGAAAGCCGGAGATTTCTTTGTCAATCGCGTCATGGGTAACGCGATCTTAGAGAAATCCTGAATAAACCTTCGATAATACCCCGCTAATCCCAGAAAGCTTCGCACCTCAGTAGGAGTCTTCGGCACCTCCCACCGCATCACAACTGCGATCTTAGCTGGGTCAACCATAATACCATCCTGGTTTACGACATGTCCTAGGAACTAGACCTCTCGTAACCAGAATTCGCACTTGGAAAACATAGCGTATAACTTCTCTCGCCTCAACACTTCCAACACTTCTCGAAGATGCATCTCGTGCTCCTCCTTGGTCTTTGAATACACCAGAATGTCATCGATAAACACAATCACCGAACGGTCCAACATCGGACTACACACTCGGTTCATGAGGTCCATGAACGCTGCAGGTGCATTGGTGAGTCCAAAAGGCATCACCACAAACTCGTAATGACCGTATCGCGTACGGAAAGCTGTCTTTTCCGTGTCCTCACTCCTGACCCGCATCTGGTGGTACCCCGATCGTAGATCAATCTTGGAGAACCATGAGGCCCCTTGAAGCTGGTCGAACAAATCGTCAATCCTTGGCAAAGGATAACGATTCTTTACCGTAAGCTTATTCAGCTCTCGATAGTCTATGCACATCCGCTGTGATCCATCCTTCTTCTTCACGAACAAGATAGGTGCTCCCCACGGCGAACAGCTCGGTCTAATGAACTCCTTTTCGAGTAGTTCTTGCAGCTGGGCGTACAGTTCTTTCATTTCCGGTGGATCCAGGCGGTAGGGTGCCTTGGCCACCGGAGCAGCACCAGGAATCAGATCGATTCGAAACTCTACCTGTCGTTCAGGAGGTATCCCTGGTAATTCGTCGGGAAACACATCGGCAAACTCCCTCACGACCGGCACATCTTCGGCAGTCTTCTTCGCCTCGTCAACACGCGTATCTATCACATACGCTAAGTACCCCTGACCACCATGCTGAAGGTGTCTCCGAGCCCTCGCCGCGGAACATATGGCCGTAGACCGTCTAGACGAATCTCCCTGCACTAACAGTTTTCCCCCGCTTGGGGTTCGAACTCGCACTTGCTTGTGACGGCAAACGATTTCCGCATCGAACTTATCCATCCAATCCATGCCCACAATCACACAAAGCTCCCGCATAGCAATCGGGATCAAGTCGATGGGAAACCTCACCCCTGAGATCTCTAAGGTGCACCCGCGAAACACGTCTGTGACCGTCAAGGTCCTATCGTCAGCCACCTCAACAATCAGAGGATAACTCAAGCGTCCTACAACTCGCCCTAAACCCTTGCTAAATGTGCGAGACACAAAGGAGTGAGTAACCCCGCTATCAAACATCACAACTGCAGGCACCGAGTTAACTAGGAATGCACCTAACATATAGTTCGACCACAAATAAATACATGACATGGAAAGGATAGACAAAAGGAAAGAAGTAAGGGATATACCTGTGACCACTTTAGGCGTCGCCTGTGCCTCATCCACCGTCAACTGGTGAACTCTACCTCGGGCCGCTCCCGTCCCTGGCTGACCAGCTCGACCATCAGTAATGCGCAACGGGGCATTCCCAGGCACCCTCTGAGCTCCACCCCCAGCAGCTACCCCTGCTCTAGGACTGTTGGCCCTTACGTGGCCCGTCTGGTTACAATTGAAACAGACCATTAACGGCGTCTTACAATCCCGGCTAAGATGACCGGGTTGGCCACACTTAAAACATCCCTCTACTCTCCTTGCTCCGGTATCACGGGGCTTAAACCCGCCACTGCTAGAACCCGTGCGCGCACCTGTGAACCTCAAACGCTTCGGCACTGCCGAGATGGGCGTCACTGGCTGTGCCGCCTTCCGCTTCTTAGCTTGTGTCTCCAGCTCAAGCTCCCTCCTTCGAGCGGCGTCCATCATGGCGGATAATGAAGTGTACGGTGCCGTGCTAACAAATTCTCGAATCTCTGTGCGTAGCACATCTTTATACCTTGACATCTTCATCTCTTCCGAGGCGGCATACTGAGGACAAAATAATGCCATCTCAGTAAATTTCCTGTTCATCTCTTTTACCGTCTCTGTTGTCTGGGTGAGCTCTAGGAATTCTTTCGCGATTCGCTCCATTTCTACTGGTGGTACATACTCCGCACGGAAACGAGTGACAAACTCGTCCCAAGTCAGAGTAGTGCGCTCGGCAGGCGTCAATGCCGTGGCGCACCAATCCTTCGCGCCGTCACGAAGTAGATTTACTTCAAAACGGACCTTTAGGTTGTCCGGGCAACCACTGGTCAAAAATGCGAACTCCATGTCAGATACCCATCGCATACTGGTGATCGGATCCAGGTCTCCCTTAAACTCTGGCGGGGAACAGGCGGAGAGATCCCGGTATTGGAACTCTCGGTTACGGGGATGACCCTCCACAGGCAGTGGAATAGCTGCAATACGCTCTTCCAGTAGGATCACCACCTCCTCTCGAATAGCAGTGATGATCTCGGGGATCGCCTCCCCGATCGCGTGGGAAACCTCAGTAGCAATCAGTTCCCTAATACGCTCCTCAGTAATCCCCTTCCCGGCTCGCGGCGCCGCCGCGTTGTTCCTTCTTGTATTGACCATTCTAGAAAGAGAAAATTCAGAGATCTATAAGCATATATAACTCACCCTACCACGCTCATACTCCACTCCTTGGCTCCCTCGTGACTCTCCCCGACTCAAGCATGGATCCTGTGCTTCAGATAGTAGGAGCTCTACTACTACCCTTCACACCTATCCTTACTCGTTTCGAGTCCTGTCCCGAGACATTCAAGTAGTCGATTACCACAAATAACCACATATAGCCAATCCAGCCCGTACAAACACCTTTCCTAACTCCCTAGAAAGGTCATATCACCCACTATCCTTGCTAACACGGAAACCCCACTAACCCTGACGAGTCGCCTCGTGAATGCATGGTCGTATACAGTGTAAAACCAGATAGACGGTCGAATAAGAGATTTTATCCTAGAACGGTTGGACTCAAACAAGAGCTGCGCAATAGAACTAAATCTAATATTCTAAGGCTATTCAGTTCCTACTGCATACAACCTAGAGTGCATTCGCTTAACAACCTATCAAAGCTAGCATGAGTTCCTATACGCGATAACCCAGCATACGGTACCATACAGTTCACATAAGCAATCTAGCATGCATACACTATACCTGAAAAGCAATAGATACACTAAGTTCCTTACCTTCCCAGCTGGCGTCGGCTGACTGTACACACTGCGCCCACGATCACCGTTTCCAAACGGGTTTTCTCTTTTTATTTAAAACAAAAATTTTGATAAAAGGATTTAAAGATCTCTTAGCCGCAACTTGAGACCAAACACACCGAGATGTGTTTGATTCACTCAAGCCGTGCTCTGATACCAAGTTGTAACGTCCCAAAAATTACAAGGAAATTTAAATTTTTTAAAACATACAATTCATTATAAAACAATCATGATTTAATAATTCACGTCTTAAATAAAATTAACGTCGTTACTTCAAACCATCAACAAAGTTTATGCAGCGGAAAATTTCATAACTAAATTCAAGGGTTCAAAAGTGAAAATTTAATAATATTTGACACTCCGCGCTCCATGTGTGTACGGTCACGCCCGACTGCCGCCCGCACCTGAAATAACAACACATTGGGAAAGGGTAAGCTAAGCGCTTAGTGAATTCAATCACGCACGTAGGTAGCAACCCCACGCATATCTCCCCTACTCGCAAATAGGCAACATTACCATCACTACGAATATCAAGCCACATAATGATTATTATATAAGTACGAACCTCGGTCCCACCGAGTACACAAAACACATTAATACAAGCTCAGTCCCACCGAGCCCTCGGTCCCACCGAGTAAAGATTACCGTACTAGCTTAGTCCCACCAAGCCCTCGGTCCCACCGAGCCCCTCAGTCCCACCGAGGTGTACACATGCATATATATATATATATATATATATATATATATATATATATATATATATATATATATATATATATATATATATATATTCCACATACGAATTTAACAAATCACAACCAGTTATCACATCCCATCTAATTCATGTAAGCACATAAATACACGTAATAACATGTAACACAAAAGAACGACATACATGAAATTCCTAACTACGCGGTGAGAGAACTCACCTCAAGGCTAAACAACGTGCTCACGAAACGCAACACCAACCCGGCAATCTTCATCACTTTCTCCCACCTAAATACGTATAAAAAGTCAAAGGAAAGTCCCGACCCATAACACGTTTACTAGTTTTCAAACGACTAAAAATTCCAGCTTTTTATTAGAAATTACGGGTCTGTTCGGGACCTGATTTACCCCCTAAAAACTGATAAATACAGAAATTAAAATTCATAAATACGAAGTTCCAAGTCTTACGGTTTCAGGGACGTATCACACGCGTCCTAACGATTTTTCTATAATTTACTATAGATTTTACAAAAATGCTTCGCAGAACAGCGAACACCCGGACCTTTCAGTACAACATGGCAACTTCGCTCTAGTTATGGTCCGAATTGGTCTTTCCACAAAACAGAGGAAACTTAATAGACTCCGAAACGAAACGTTTGGCACCAGTCCCATCCCAAACCGACATTCCAAGCAAAAGTTATGCGTAAAACAAAACAGAGACAGAAAGCTGGAAGTTTTTCGGACCAGGATGTATAAACAGCCCCATACGGCCTAGCTACAGGCCTAAACGGACTTTCGGCAAAACACGAAAAACTTTCCTGACTCGATTAGTGAACTTTGGCCACCGATTTCATTTCAATACGAGCTATGAGTAAAAAGTTACGGCCATAACAAAACAGTGGCAGAAAATCGACATTCACATAAAATGACAAATCACCAACTTGCGACACTTTTCCACCTAGCTAGAGGTTGAACCAGTTTTCTGCTAAAACACGGAAAACGTGACCGACCCCGTACTGGAACCGTGGGTACCAATTTCGGCTCAATCGGAGTTACGAGCAGAAAGTTATGAGCTACGCAAAACAGTGGCAGATTACAATAATTCACATGAAATGATAAAACGGTTTTTGAGATTAGGATTAACGGTTTATGGTTTAAGGTTACGGTCAGGGGGTTTTAGGGTTACGCCCCGGGCACCACCCACTGCCACCTCCGGAAGTGGGGCACGGCGGCGGCGGCGGCGGCGTTCCGGCGACACCCACACCCACACACACTCCTCAACTCTTCGTACCACCCTCACCCTCTCGCTCCCCCTCACGGCTGCCACATGCGACTCATTCCAGCACACACACACGCATACCCACAAGTACACAGCCACCTCCGTCCACCCACGGCCACCGTAGCGGCGGCGGGCGGCGGTGGTTGCCTCGCCGGAAAAACGAACAAAGAGAGAAACAAAACGAAACAAGGGAACGACTTACCTTTCGATGGTTGTTCCTCCTCCCTCGATTTCTCCGACGAAAGGTGGTGCTGGTGGCGATCTCCGGCGACCCACCCTCTCTCTCTATGCTCGGTTCTCTCTACACGCGGTATCTCTCTCTCTCTCTCTACTTCGGCCTATTGAATCAACAAGCAAAAACCACAAAACAAACCAAAGGGGGTTGTTTGCTGCTGCCAATTGGAAACCGACGAGAAGAGAAAAAGGGGGGGGTCGGTCCCCCTTCCTTGGCCGTTCAAACCACCATAAATCCCTTTGTCCACATTTGACCCCTAAGCTCAAACACTTTGGCACTTTTGGTCCCTAAGTTTCCATAACCTTGAAAAAAAAAGAGTAAGGTTTGCCATACATCACATTCGAGGTCCCTTTGACAACTTCCGATAAAGAGACTCGCTTTAAACGACAATAAAATAAATACATTAGGAAATTTTAAAACCATACCGGGACACGGGCTTTACATGGATGAACGGATCCTGGAACAGTAGAAAGATATTTATAAATCTTCCAAGTCTTCAGTATAAACCGCAGAGGCTCTGTCAAGGGTGACAGAGGTTCTGCGGCTTCGTCCTCTGCGAGCAGTCTTCTGCTGATTTTTGCCTTCGGTATTCTTGGGTTCTTCTGCAGAGCCTCTGTAGGTTAGTTCTGTACTTAGACTATTTTCACTACTTTCACAAACAGAGATTTGAGCTAACAAATGAGAATAAATAGATTGTGTGGTTACACGGATAACTGACTTGGTTTGGAAAGGACCAATAATTCTTTTAAGTCCTGTCAAATCCTCACCAATTTTTTTTCACTCCAAACTTATCTATCATCTAGACCCCTCACTGATATCTATAAGAGATGTGTTTCTTGGGTAGGTCCTTCCTGTTCTGGATTTACCATAGAAACAATGTAATTCCTAACACTTATTGCACGTATCAAATAAATCTGTTAAGTGATCAGTGAAGTACGAGTTCTAAACTGAGGTGTTTAGAAGTCAAAGTATTTAAGAACGAGTCATGATCTGAGATGATCAGAAGTCATAGGATTTAAAAGAACGAGTTCTGAACTGAATAATTCAAAAGAACGAGTTCTGAACATAATTTGAAATATGGAATTTCAAGAGACAAAATCAAGCACAAAACAAAAGGACTCATTGAGTACATTATGTTCAAAAATGAAACAATGATCAGAAAGTTTAATTATGAAGAACAAGTCACAATTAATATATCAGAAAAGAATTGAATCATTTACAAGAAACAGCGAACTTGGTAAACAAGTAGGAATTCAAAAGAGTGTATTTCCACCGAAAAATCAACAAACATTTGAGACATGGAAATAACTAAATCAATAAAGTTTTGGACGTGGCAATCATGGAAGTTAAACTTAGATAATAACAAACGCAAGTAAGTTATTCAGAATGAATTGCCACTGTCTTTGAATTCACTTAGAATCTCATGTATGTGTCAAATACCTTATGCTCCCCCTCAACAATAGCATAACCTTTGAATGCAGCCATGTGGAAAGAATCTTCTAAACTATACGCACATGACATTCCTACATAACAAATTAGAAATATTTTGGTATCCATCCTTTGATGGATCCTTGATGGTTAGATGCCTTATGAGGACCAGGAATACTATACGTACCGTACCAATGAGATGAATATTTACGGTCAACAAAATCATTCGAACCACATGTGGAACAACAAATACAATCATGAGAAAGTTGAAGTAACTGTTGAATTGAGTAAAGCCTTAAAGGAAACTTCACACTTTGTTCAACAGAAGTTCGAGAATTAAAAGCATCATGATTATTATTGTATGTCCTAGCATGCGAAACTGGCTTAAATGACTTTGTGTTCGCTTTGCTTTCATTTGACCTTTTCACTACCCATACTTGTTTGAACCCTTTTCTCTGACCATTATTATTTGAACTATCATTAAAGGCATGGTCAGTAGAGTTTGAGTAGACAGGGTTTTTATCAGTTGATCGACCGGTCTTTTGCCACGGCTGTGAATAGTTTTGTGAACGAGAATCAGTTTTCGAAACTTTGTTCACAACCGGGGTCTTGGATTTTGAAGAACATTCACCTTTAAGAAAATTGATCGGGAGATTTACCGCTTTAGAAAGAAAGTCGGTGTGACTCGGAAGAGGTTTGTCAAACGGAAAAAATTCAAACTCTTCATCTGAACTACCATCGGAATTCATGAATTTAGAAAAGTCAACATCGGGAATTGATGGACTTGGATTGGCCGAGGGAGGTGAGGAACACTTTGTGTCAGTGTTATTAGAAGAATCAGTTGCGGAAGCTTTGTGAAATTCAGAGTTGAGATTCTTTGGAATACAGGTTTCTTGAGACTCTTTTCCCTTTTTAGAAGATGTTTTTCCAATAACGGCTTTACACGAAGATATGTCGGAGGAGACCGAGGAAGTTTCGGTTGAAATCATCTTTTTGTTTTGGAGTAGGTCAAGTTTCTCCTGGAGTTGACCATTTCTCACGTACTCCTTCATCGCTTCTGTTGCCAAACTAGACAATTTTGATGTGAGCCGATTGACTTCTTTTCGAAGGAATTCCTGCCCCTCATCCGACACAGATTCGCTTTTTACGGATTTGAGTTTCTAAAGTTCTATTTTAAGCGCTTGCCATTCCTTTTGAAAACTTGTTCTTTCCTTCTCCAGTGTCTCCTCTAGCTCGACTATTTTTTCTTCCAAAACGAGAGGAGGAACATAAAGTTTAAACTCGTTCGTCTCAGTTTTGGGTTCAGGTGCTTGGACCTCATCCTTTTTGGAGGAATCATTGGGCGTCGCAACCTTATAGTCGTCAAAGTAGTCATTCGAGAGGTATTTCTTTGGGTTTTTCTTGTACATGTAGTTCTTTGGTTCGTAGCAAAAAGGAAGTTGCATCTTAGTGGTGTGTGCACACTTTTATTCCTCAGTTTCCTCTTCTTTCTCAGGTTCAAGAGGACCAGTCCATTTGATCTTGTATTCAGAATACTTTTTATCTAGACTGAGAAAACCAAAGTGGTAAAGTGTCGGTCTTTTGGCCAAAATCCTTTTCAAGTACTGAGGGTTATCGTATCCGATTCCCCATTCCTTGTTGAAGTATGTGAATTCCTTGGGTTTATTCATGTGAATGGTCTGATCAGTTTGACCTCTTTTGTGGAGTTTGGTTTCAAGATCAGTGATTTTAGCAATAAACTGCTTGGGTTTTATTTGGAGAGAAGAGCATTGATAGACAATCTCTGCTTTCTCATTCTCATACTGATCAAGCTTAACGATTAATTCAGATATATTGGCCCTTAAGTCCTTAGGTGCTATTGAAAGATTGGTACATTTTTCTTTAAAATTAGCATTTTCGGGCTTATATTTTTCAGTTATGCGCTTTTGAACATCTAGCTTTTCTGTTAACGAGTTAATTTGAAGCAGTTGTTCATTATTGGTGCCCTTATAAGAATCTATTCATT
Organism: Saussurea involucrata; assembly: GCA_033807775.1. Lineage (NCBI taxonomy): Eukaryota > Viridiplantae > Streptophyta > Magnoliopsida > Asterales > Asteraceae > Saussurea > Saussurea involucrata. The sequence goes on along the minus strand of CM066319.1, from coordinate 63,912,414 downwards.
CAATAAGTGGTTCCAACTGTTGGATTAAGCCTTTATGAATAGGTTCACATACCTGACACAACTTTGTCTTTTCTTTTGAAGGAGAATAGTCGCCCATGAAAGCATTCGCATCATCAGAGTCGCTTTCACTATCAGAACGAGCCAACCAGTGGTCATCTTCAACAAATAGCGCTTCTCCTGCCTCTTTCTGTTCTGCCAGCAGGAGTTTGGCCTTGTAGTAGTGTGCGTTCTTCACGACGGGCTTTCTACAATCCTTGGCGAATTGACCCAATTTCCCGCAGTTGTAGCAAGTGACATGTTCGTCCTTCTTCTTTGTCTCGGGCTTGCGGCCTTCTTTCTCATTCGTCTCCTTCTTGTCAGACTGCTTGTGCTCATCTACCTTTTTTTTGCCTTTATATTTATCCTGATAATCATTGTTGGTCCCGAATGGCTATACAAGTTTGTAGAAGGGGGGGTTGAATACAAACACACAGATTTTAATTTTCTAAATTGTTTATTGATAAATCATTAACAATTTACAGCTTGTTGCGGAAACAAGATTAAGGATAAATCCTAAATCTAAACAAGTTGGAACACTAAGTTTCTTGCACTAAGAAGGAGAAGGAAATTACTAATAATAACCTATCTCAAGATAAGAATGATGAACTTGTCCAAAGTTAGCAAGTTACTTCAAAATGAAGTGAGTTCTTCTTAAATACTGCATGCATTTAATGCATTGCAGTTACACTTTACACGTGGCAGCAGCTGATTGGTTGCATGTCATTGACCTTTGTTGACAACCTTAGTAGTCGCATGTTGAACAGTGTAGTATCAGAGTGGTTGTACGAATTCAGACAATAAGGAGGTTCTTTTTCTGACATATCGTACGGAGTCGTGCAAGGGTGGTTAAGACAAAAATACTTTGTACGAAGGACTTCATGATCAGCTTTTCGTTGATTCAGCGATCTATCATTCTTTATCAGCGAATGATAGAATTCAGCGATAGCCAAAGTCCTGTACTTGATACTTCACGTTGAGTGGACAAATCTGAGTCTTCGCTAATCCGCATCAGTTCATTAGGAGACTTGTCGCTGGTTCTTGAGCTTGATCTTCGAATTCAGCGTAGAACCTATGTTGACGTGAATCTTGTCTTCAGGGATCATAAGTAAACAACTAACTTATCAGAGATCACCATAAGTACTGAACAGACTCAGAGTATTATGGTGAACAGTTTCGCTGAATGTTTAATCTAAAGAGCGAGAGTTCCTATCAGCGGTACTGTAAGATCTTAGTACTTATCAGCGACAGTGAAACTCTGATACATATTGTTTACTTACAATTTTCACTAAGATTATAAGAGAGGGTAATTTATCAAATCACTGAGGGTTTGGATCAACAATCTCCCCCTATTTGATTATGACATAGCAACAGAGAAAATTGCTATTTAATGAAAACAAAAAGGATAAAAATAACTCATAAAATATTTGTCCCTTTTACTGTTTTCTGGGATCTTTTCTGTACTGATGGAGTAAAGTACGTTCGCTGAAATTTTTCTTTAAACTTTGTAAAGATTACAGAGGGAAGTGGAAAAATTACAAGTACAGCGAATAAAATTTACAAGTACAAAAGATGTAGACATAAGGATAGAAAGAATAACAAGGCGATCCTATCCGTCAAAAGGTTCTTCCTTGATGAGAAGTTCATCGAGGGTCTTTGATGTGGGAATCATCCAGTCAGGGACATCTACTCCTTGATTCTTTTTCTTCAGAGCTTCTTCAAAAATCAAGGGCTTCAGGTGCCTAGCTTTAATGTCGCGTATGACTTCACACCAGAATATGAGATCTCTGAGTTGTTCGATGGGAGCGATGTGGAGCTCAGAGACACGTTGAAAGTGATGATTTCCATAGTAGTCTAAAAAGAATATACCATAGGGATTACTTACAACAGTGCCAGGAATGAAAGTTTCTCCAGGTGGTAGGGAGGTGTCAAGCGCTGAGAGATCAGCATCAGGGCCAAGAACTTCAGCATGAGAGAAACCAATACCTGTTTCATTTTGTATAATAGGACCTGAGTCTGAGACTTTCTTTCCCTTTGCAGAGACTCCTCTTTGCTGAGGAAGAAGAGTAGAAGGAGGAATATCCACAGCAGAAGAAACCAGGTCGATCTGTTTGTTTAAGATCTTCTCGACATGGCTTTTGAACTTTGAGCGCGATCCCTGAATGGCTAATTTCGTTTCTAACCATTCAGAGAGACCAAACTTTTCTAATGTTGCAGCATAGAAGGTTTGCTTGGTTTTGTCTTCTCTGTAGACATCAACTTCAACAACAGGAACGTCTGCATACAATCTTCCTCTGATGTTTACTTTGATGATTTTGGATGGTCTAGATCGATAGGTCAGCATTTGTTTAGCCCATTCCAAAGTCGTGTCAGAGACCTTAGTCTTTTCTCTAACGATCTTTTGAGCATCATCCCATAGCTGACGTTGAACATCAATGGGAGCTCTTTTCAGCTTGGGATCTTTTATTGATCGTTGAGTAAGCTGGATGGCGTATTCTCTGTCTTTTTCTTCAGCTTCCCTTCTTTCAGCGATCAGTCGTTCAGCTCTGAGGTGTTCCTTGTATTCCTTTTGGGAAACTCTGAACTTTGGAGGAACGGAAGGAAGTTGATCACGCTTCAGAATGATTCGCTGATCCTCGAGTTTCTTGATCATTTCATCTCTCTTTTCTTGATCCTCTTCACTTAGCTTTTGAGGAGCCAAGGAAGGTCTGTTATTGTGAGAGAGCGTCTGTTCTTCAGGTTCATCAGTCTCAGAGATCAAATCTAAGACCGGGATTATTTCTTCAGCGTTGGAAGCTGGGATTATTGTTGGTGAAGTCGCAGTTGTAGGAACTTCAGCGATATCCTCAAACAGGGGAAAGGACTAGCTGAAACACAGCGATCTTACAAGTAAGAACTTGGGTAGAACAGAGAGAGAAAAAATATGGGATAAAGTGTATGGAGGTTTATGGAGTATAGAACTGATCGTGTATAGGGGAGGGATGTTGTGTAAGATTAATGTACTTGACAAACCGGCTTGTTGAGCAAGATCATCAGATTTTCATCTTCAGCGACATTTTTTCATTTGCCCTTGTCAGCTTCAGATGCTGATGGCGTTGTCTTTGTCCGCTCCCTTGAAGGTTCATTTATTCGGATCCCTTTAAGAGCTATTGTTCTCTGAGCAAGATTGACGATAAAAGAATCATCATCATCGTCATCTTCGTCATCATCATTCTTTGGAGAAGAGGATGGTTCATCATCAGACAAGTCGATGGCTTCTTCATCTTCAGCTTCAGACTCAGTTTCTTCAGCTTCTTCTTCGAGTTGCTCCCCCTCAGATACAGAGGCGAGCTTCTCGGTTCCCTCAGGGTGTTCATCTCCCTGAGGTCCAGCGGCTGCTTCAGCTTCAATAGTCTTCTCACCCTCTTTAGTGAAGGTGAGGTCTTCATTCTTCTCTCCCCTGATAGATTCATCATGGGAAAGGTCTTCAGCGCTCTTGGAAGGGTCTTCAACGCTCTTGGAAGGGTCTTCAGCGCTCTTCTCCCCCTCTTTTTCATGATGCTGGGGGAGGAATGAGATGATTCAGCAGCTCGTGTGGTTTCCCTGTCTTCTTGGCCAGGGATCCCCACACAGATTTCAATCGCTGATAATCTGTTTTCTATGCCATAAATACCAGGATTGATCTTCACAAGTTCAGCACGATCCGCCGTAGTAAAAGATGGAGGTGCAGGGGCAGGTGCAGGGGCGGTCGTGTTGGTCAGGATCTGCTGTAACAAGTTCTGAATAGAAGAGATGTCATTCTTCATCGTGTTGACATCAGTCTTCACAGAACTCATAACAGTTTTTACTGAACTGACATCATCCTTTACAGCAGACATATCACCTTCGAGTGTGCCAACCGATGTCTTCAGCGTTGTGACTTTGCTGGACATGGTGTCAACTAATTTCTTGATGTCGAGGTAGTCTGTGTAGATGTCAGCTAGAACTTTGGCAAAATCACCGAGTGATTTATCAACCTTCTCCACATAAGCTTTGGAGGCATTCTTTTCGACGACAGTTGTCAGCTTTGTAAGATTCTCTCCAGCGTTTGTTACAACTGTAGAGTTGTCGGAAAGAGTAGTAGTGAGACCTGTAAGCGATGTTGATGTCTCTCAAATTAGGAACTGAAGTCGGGATAGAGTGGGTGGCTTGTTCAGCTGGGGCAGAGCGTACCACTGAACTTTCCTTCAGCTCAACAGGAGGAGCTGAGGAGTCTTTAGCAATAGATTGCTGGGGTTGCTCCTTGATTTTCTTAGTTCTTTTGGAACCAAGTTGGGTGTCAGAATGTGTCCTTTTAAGAGGAATGGAGGTTGCAGCTGGGGTATCAGCGGTGGGTTTGTCCGCTGAAGGAGCTGCAGAAGTAGAAGAAGTAGGGTTTAGAAGAGTTAACAAGGTTGAGAGACGTACCTCATTTTCTACCGTTTTTAAGTCAAGAATCTTAGGACCGACCTGAGAGAGTTTCAGGTCACCATCAGTTGGGTAGCTGTCCTTCAGGCCTTTTTAGAAAATGGCGCTGATGAATCGAGGATACGGAACCCATGGAGATCTGTCAGCGACGGTGTCCACTCTGAGTACCAGGTCATCATAGATAATCGATGCCCAGTCTATATGTAGACCTTTCAGCAATGCATATCCCATTGCATGCTGAGGTTTAGCGGCTTGGTCAGAGGAGCCGCTCTTGGCAGTCATGCAGCTGATCAGATGAGCGAAGATGAAATTCATCTCGCTGGGCATTTTCGATTTCTTTATAATGGTCAGCTTCTTCTCGGGCTTCATATCCCTTCCAGTTTCCCATACATAGCCCATTGCATCAAAGAATGCAATGATGGCTTCCCTCTCTGAGTTTTTCTTGGGGTCAGGGAGGGGAACGAAGGGTTTTTCTTTGGTTGCGATGGGAAGGTTGAGGGCTTTGCGAATGATGGCAGGGGTGATCTTCAAGGTGCCATATTCGATATCGCAAAGGATGCAGTCAATTGTTTTGGAGGGGTCTCTGGTTGATGGTAGCTGAGAGTGTCTGGCAGAGTACCCGAATTGTGATAGCAAAAGCTGATGTGCGGGAGGGGTTATGGTCAGGGCTGGGGAGATGCAGCAATTCTTGAGGAATTTCACAGCATCATCTAGATGTGTGACTTGCTTTCGAGGAGGAAACTCGAGAAGCGCATAGAGGTTATTTACTTTAGTCCAATCCAGCTTGTCAAGAGAGAACTTGACCTGAGGAGCCTTGAGGATTTCCACTTCCTCAGCAGTGTTCTCAGCGATGGTGTTCTTGGGAATGTCAGAAGATGCCATTTTCTGTATTATCAGTTCAACCAAATATTAACAGATAAGATTTTCTAATAAGATGGTTCGAATTTTGTCCATTTCATTCAGACAAAATGTCTTAATGAAGATTAGGGTTTTTCTTGTTTTTGAAAAACGAAATTTCAAACCCAATAAAAATCTTGTTTTCCAGTTTCCTTTGAAGATTTGGATTCTGGAAAACCGAATGAGGAACAAGTTTAAGATTTTTGCTTTTAAACTTGAAGAACAACCATGAAATGGTTGTGTTCATAAAACCATGAAAGAGAATGATTTCATTTTTAAGAAGTTCTTTTGTTTGATCTTGTTAAAACAAAGAGAAGATCAGAAACAAGTTATTTGCATTTGGTAAATAATAAGAACATATTAACCTTTGATGTTTGAAGAAGATGAACAGTTGTTCTTGAAAAATCGAGAGCAAAATGCAACAGTGAATTCTTTCTTTGCTTGGAGGAGAAGTTCAGGTAAAAGGAAAATATAAACGAAGAATTTGTTTATATAGAGAGATTTTAGAAAGAGAAAATCTTGAGCGGGAAAAGATTTTCATCATGACACGGACACGTGTTTGCATTTGATTGGCGAGTAAATGAAACGTGCAAACGTGTGTCAGAAAGAAGAACGGGCCAGGGCTTATCCGTTGTAATGACGTCACAACTGTCCTTTCATATTCATGGTTGTCTCTGAGGTTTTGAAAAACTCAGGGATACTTTTGAAAATATGAAGCACTGAATTTAGAAATATCAGTGAACGTTTTTAGAAATTTCAAAGTATCGCTGATAAGGAAGAGATATTCAGCGATGTAATTTATTTTGAAATATTGCATTTACATGCGATTGTCAGAGAGAGAAAAACATACCTTGATATCAGCGAATCATGTTTATTCAGAGAGAAGATGATAGAATAGGTTATACAAGTTGATTTTATCCCGAGGTCTATACAAGTTTGTATAATCGTATCGCTGATCAAAATGGGAACCGCTGAAGATTTTATTCTTCAAAGTTCAGCATTCCAAGCTCGCTGATGAGAAAGTTGAATCTTGTCTCATCAAGAGGTTTGGTGAACAGATTAGCTAACTGATAATCAGTTGGGATAAAGTGAAGTTCTATATCACCATTCATCACATGATCTCTGATAAAATGATACCTGATTTCGATGTGTTTTGTCTTTGAGTGTAGCACTGGATTATTGGCTATAGCGATGGCACTTGTGCTGTCGCAATAGATTGGAATATTTGAGAGCTGAAGGTCATAGTCCAGTAGGTGATTTCTCATCCACAAGACCTGAGAACAGCAGCTTCCAGCTGCTACATACTCAGCTTCAGTTGTAGAGGTGGACACTGAGTTTTGCTTTTTACTTGTCCAACTTACCAGCTTTCCACCCAGGAGCTGACATCCTCCCGTGGTGCTTAGATCGAATTGGCGATTAGATCGAATCCTGAATTGGCGATTAGATCGAATCCTGAGTCTTTGGGATACCAAAGACCTAGATTCGCTGTACCCTTAAGATATCGAAAAATTCGCTTTACAGCTTTCATATGAGATATCTTAGGTTCAGCTTGATATCGTGCACACAAGTATGTTGCAAACATAATATCGGGTCGGCTAGTTGTAATATACAAAAGTGAGCCGATCATCCCACGGTACAAAGTGACATTAACAGGAATACCCTTAGTATCCTTATCAAGTGTTAGCGGTGGTGCCATAGGGGTTTTCATAGCTGAACTTTCAGTTAAGTCAAATTTATTCAGCATATCTTTAACATACTTTACCTGATTAATGAAAGTTCCTTTTTCATTTTGCTTTATCTGAATACCAAGGAAATATGTTAGTTCACCCATCATGCTCAGCTTATACTCATCTTTCATTCTATCAGCGAAGCGAGTACAAAGATCAGGGTTAGTAGAGCTAAATATAATATCATCAACATATATTTGAACAAGAATGATATGACCTTTTACTTTCCTGAAAAATAGAGTTTTGTCTATTTTACCTCGCTCAAATTTTTCAATATGGAGATAAGTAGAAAGAGTGTCATACCATGCACGTGGAGCTTGCTTTAAGCCATAAAGTGCCTTATCCAGTTTATAAACATGACCTGTATGCTTAGGATCTGAGAATCCTGGAGGTTGTTCCACATAGACTTCTTCATTCAGCGTTCCATTTAGAAATGCTGACTTAACATCCATCTGATATACTTTGAAGTCTTTGTGTACAGCGTATGCTAAGAATAGACTAATAGATTCTAGTCTTGCTACTGGAGCAAAAGTTTCATCATAATCTATGGCTTCCTCTTGTTTGTATCCCTGAGCAACAAGACGAGCCTTGTTGCGGGTAACAGTTCCATGTTCGTCCAACTTGTTTCTATAGACCCATTTAGTGCCTATCACTATTTTATCAGTTGGTCTTTGAAAAAAATTCCAAACTTTGTTTCTTTCGAATTCAGTCAGCTCTTCTTGCATGGCGCTGACCTAGTTTGGATCTTTGAGGGCATCATCTACATTCTTTGGTTCAGTTAGTGAAATAAAGTTAACAAATAAACAAATATTACCTGCACTTCGTCGAGTCTGAATACCAGCGTTTGGATCACCAAGGATTTGATCAATTGGGTGATTTACAGTCCATCGTTGAGCCGGAGCGTGAGAGGCTGACTCAACCTGAACTGGAGGAGCTGAAGATGAGGCTTTAGCGACGTCTGGAGTATCAGCCAAGAGAGGAATGGATGCAGTTGTCATTATATTCACTGATTGCTGAGAAGTAGATGGAATGTCTGAGACATTGAATTCAGAAGCAGGTATAGTGTTTATGGGAACAGCTGAGACCCATGATGTTTCAGCTTCACTATTCTGCATATTTGGAATGATAGTAGGACCATCATCTTCAACTGTGTGAGTACGAGGAGTGGGAATATCTTCTGAATCACCAAGATGAGAAAACATCCATTGATTCAGTTCTTCAGTATCAGCGGACGGTTTAGAGTTCGCTGAACGGGACTCGTCAAACGTGACGTGAATTGTTTCTTCAACTGTTTGTCTTCTTCGATTGAAGACTCTGAAGGCTTTGGAAACTGAGGAGTATTCAAGAAAGATTCCATCATCAACCTTAGGATCAAACTTTCCAAGGGCATCTCTGTTGTTCAGTATGAAACACTGACATCCAAATATGTGAAGAAAGTTGATTGAAGGCTTTCTCCCATGAAAAAGTTCATAGGCTGTTTTATTGAATCTTTTGACTATCAGCGGCCTGTTTTGCGTAAAACAAGCGGTGTTGACAGCTTCTGCCCAAAACTGAGTAGGCAGGTGAGAATCGCTGAGCATTAAACGTGCAGCTTCAATAATTGTTCTATTTCTTCTTTCAGGGACTCCATTTTGTTGCGGTGTTCTCACTGAAGAAAAGTTGTGAGAAATACCCTTACTCTCTAAGAAGGAATCAAGAGAACTGTTTTTGAATTCAGTCCCATGATCACTCCTTATTGAGCGAACGGTCAAATTGTTCAAGGTTTCCATCTTCCGAACAAAGGTGATGAGTTCTTCAGGGGTGTCACTCTTGGAACGGAGAAACATAACCCATGTATAACGAGAGAATTCATCAACTATGACCAGTGTATATTTCTTTCCAGCGATGGATTGTTTGTTAACAGGGCCAAACAAATCCATATGGAGTAGTTGTAGAGGAGATGACACTGAGGAAACTTTCTTTGATTTAAAGCTTGCTTTGGTCTGCTTCACTTTTTCACACGCTGAACATAAAGACTCTTTGGCGTATGAGTGTTGAGGTAGACTAGTGACTAACTCTTTTGAAGAAAGGGTGTTCAGTGTCTTAAAATTCAGATGAGGCTTTTGAGAAGAAACAGGGGTTCTCAGTGGTGGTTGAGTCCATGTTTATTACATAAACATTTTCCAAACGATAACCACTGAGAGCTATCTTCTCCTTTTTGTCAGTTACAAAGCAGGATTCTTTAGTAAATATTACTTTGTTATCCTTATCGCAAAGCTGATTGATGCTTAGAAGATTATGCTTCAGCCCTTCAACATATGCGACTCTTCTGAAGGTGGTTGTACCATTTGAGAGTACACCAAACCCTCGGGTATGTCCTTTTCCATTTCCACCGAAAGTCACAGAGGGACCCTTCTCTTCCTTGTATTCAGCGAGCAGGCGTTTCTTTCCAGTCATGTGTCTAGAGCATCCACTATCGAGATACCAGATACCCTTCTGAACCTGCATTACAAAGGAAGATTAGTTTTTCTTGGGTATCCACTTAACCATGTGTACACGTTTGTTAGTGGAAGCAGTTGGAATGGAAGGTTCAGCAGTCTTCGCAGCATTTGAAGATTCAGCTTTGTCAGTCTTCACTTTAGTTAATTTCTTAACCTCAGTGGTCTTCTTTGCCTTGGGGGCAATCTTCACCTTAGCTATCTTATCAGCTTTGGTGGTTGTGGGGAACTTACTAGCAATATGATCAGTGAGTCCACAGTGATAATATTTCCTATAACTAAAAGTAGTTCTAGGACAATTTGAATGCTGAGCTTTTGATTTTGAATTAGAAGGACCAGCACCAAATAAGCTTTGTGCTTTAGAAATGGGAGGAACATTTAGTTCTTCAGATTTCTTACCAAGGACATCTACTCTGAGTCTAGGAGTAGATCGCTCAATAGACCCACGCTGAGTAGATCTAGCGATCTGATTCCTTGATCCAGAGGAATAAATCACTACAGCTTTAGAAGCATTCAGCTTTGGTACTAAAGTACCCTTCTGAGGATTTTGGTTCAACGCAATTCCTTTACCATTATCTTTAAAGACAGAGGTAGGTTTTGGATAAACCATTTTCTCTTTACCTTTTGAAGAGGCAGAGATTTCTTCAGGGGTAGACGGCCTAGAGGACGAACACTGAGAGGATGAAGTGTCGGCGACTGAGGATACGAAAGTTCCAAATAATAGCATGGAACGATCAGTGGTTGGTTCCTAAGTTTCATATTTGTAACCAAGACCACGTTTATCACTCAGGGGTATCTGAGACTTAATTATCTCAGTGATCTTTTTGGAAGAGTTACACCATCCTTCAACAGTAGCTTTTTCATCTTTCAAAGCAGCGACAACTTCTGCTCGTTCGATTTTGACTACCTGATTTAAGTGCACTTGATCTTTAAAATCTTCTTCAATTTTAGAAAGCTTTTCTATTTGAAGGTGACAGTTTTTAAGCTGTTCAGCGAGATCAAGGTTTTGGTTTTCAACTATTGTTTTGCCATTCATGGCTTCATATAAACTTCTAGTCAAGAGATCGATTTTACGGAGACTATCAGCTTCATCAATATTTGCAATATTTGTAAAGAAGGAAGGTGATACCTGAATTGCAGATGTTGAAGTAGAGGGAATGTCTGAACTTTCTTCCTCATCTTCAATCTTTGCCACATGACAGAGATTTGCTTCATCATCCTCAGAATCAGATGATGATTCTTCTTCTTCAAAAGCAGCCCAATCGTAAACCATCAGGCCTTTGCCTTTCTTCTTGAAGCTTTTCAGCTTTGCATATTTTTCTTTCAGCTTAGAATATTTGTCATCTTTATTCCTGGGTATAAAGGATTTCTTGGGAAACACTGAGTTTCTCGATACTTTCTTAGACCTGCACTCGTTAGCGAAATGTCCAATCTTTTCGCAGTTAAAACAAGTAGCAGTAGCCTTATCAACAGTAGCTGATGATCTTGGCTTATCAGTTATTGAAAGAGGTTTGTTCTTTCTGAACATTTTCTTTTTGGCGAATCTCCTGAACTTTTTAGTTAGGAGAGCCAAAGATTCATCATCATCTGAAGAGTCAGAATTTGATGACCTTTCAGAGTTACTTTCTGGAATAGCAGGTCTATTCTCAGCGACGGGTACTACGGCATCAATTCTTACAGGAATAAATGGGCCGTTTTCAAGATAATAAGGCATAGTTGGGTCTACACCTTCTAAGAAGAGAGTCATCCTGTTTTTCCATAGATTAAAATTATCTCTGGAGAATCTAGGGGGGTTTTGCAAGAGAACCATTGTCGATATAATTTGTGTTTGTGTTAGTAGCCATTTTTCAGAAATAGCAAGGAAGAGAAATCTTAGTATAGATTAGATCTTGTTTATGAGATTAAACAAATCCGCTCTGATACCACTTGTTGGTCCCGAAGGGCTATACAAGTTTGTAGAAGGGGGGGGGGGGAATACAAACACAAAGATTTTACTTTTCTAAATTGTTTATTGATAAATCATTAACAATTTACAGCTTGTTGCGGAAACAAGATTAAGGATAAATCCTAAATCTAAACAAGTTGGAACACTAAGTTTCTTGCACTAAGAAGGAGAAGGAAATTACTAATAATAACCTATCTCAAGATAAGAATGATGAACTTGTCCAAAGTTAGCAAGTTACTTCAAAATGAAGTGAGTTCTTCTTAAATACTGCATGCATTTAATGCATTGCAGTTACACTTTACACGTGGCAGCAGCTGATTGGTTGCATGTCATTGACCTTTGTTGACAACCTTAGTAGCCGCATGTTGAACAGTGTAGTATCAGAGTAGTTGTACGAATTCAGACAATAAGGAGGTTCTTTTTCTGACATATCGTACGGAGTCGTGCATGGGTGGTTAAGACAAAATACTTTGTACGGAGGACTTCATGATCAGCTTTTCGTTGATTCAGCGATCTATCATTCTTTATCAGCGAATGATAGAATTCAGCGATAGCCAAAGTCCTGTACTTGATACTTCACGTTGAGTGGACAAATCTGAGTCTTCGCTGATCCGCATCAGTTCATTAGGAGACTTGTCGCTGGTTCTTGAGCTTGATCTTCGACTTCAGCGTAGAACCTATATTGACGTGAATCTTGTCTTCAGGGATCATAAGTAAACAACTAACTTATCAGCGATCACCATAAGTACTGAACAGACTTAGAGTATTATGGTGAACAGTTTCGCTGAATGTTTAATCTAATAACAAATAACTTGATTTTGCAAGAACAGAGACTAATAACAAATAACTTGATTTTGCCAATAACACACTCAAACGGTCGAATATGGATAAAAAAAATTACAGAAACGCAAACGAGATCAATGCTAATCAAATGGTATATGCGGAATCAAGCAATTTTATCAGAATCAAAGAATGAGATTTTGAGTATCAATACCACAGTCGACAAAAAACTGAACTAAGTTCTTACCAGAAACCTTTGAGGAACTTTGAATCGAATCGTCCGTATGCTCTAATACCAATCGAGAGTTCCAGATTAGTGCATACACGATGAAATCAACAGAATAGATAACAGATCAATATGATTTCAACTGGTCATCCCTATCACTTTGATTAAACTTGAGAGAATTACAATACGAGTGATAAAGAAAAAATGATGATTAACTGATTCCAAGCTCTCTAACCTAAAACTAGGCTAAACATAATCTTATATACTTAGGCCTTAGCCAACAAGGCCCAAGCCCATTAGGCTAAACTAAGCCCAATTAACACAATTAAGGGCTTTACAATAACTAATTTAAACGCTATAATTCTTTATATAACATTCTATTTTATTGGACATTTATGGTCCTAACAGAAATATTAGATCTGGTGAAATAAGAATATAATATTTAACGTAGCTATTATAAGCAAAAGCAAGGTTCTGCCTTAGTGGTAATGGCGTTGTGCCTGTGTACATGTGGTTCGGAGTGCGAATCCTACGGAGGGCTCGCTTCTAGTTCAGTTTTTTATTGAAAGAGTTGTTAGTTCATCCCATGTAAAGACTGGGCCCAACGTGTGAAGTGAGCTCCCATGGCCCAGTTGGCAATCTCAAACTCCAACTTCTTTGGTAAAGTCATAAGGCATCAACCTTTTTATACAAAAAAACATAACTACAGCAGGTTATAGCAGCTTTGGCATATAAATCTCTCAAATATAGTTGATTTATTTTGATAGTAACTATGATTGAAGTTTTGAGTTGGGTATTTTAATGGAGATGTAAAGTTAGCTTTTTATGGAAGCTTGAAGAAGATTAAGAGGTTTCTTAATGATTTGTGATTCTTACAAGTTGAAAGGTATAAACTCCCTAACCCTTTAATCTATGGTTTCTCTAGTTATTGGATAAAAATTTAGAGTTTTTGAGATATTGCGATTTTGGTGTTTATTAAAGTTAATTTTCTTGGAAGTAATCTCTCCTTAGTAAATGTTGAATTTGGTTAGTGTAGGTTCCCAGATTCAAGTTGCATGACATAAATGGTAGGTAATAGACAGCGGAAGCATTATATATAGCCATTAAAATGTAAGTGATTGTGCAAACGATAATGTAACAGTGAGTATCAAATATAGAACAATAAGATGATAACAAGATCAAGTATAATAAGCTGCTCGTATATTGATAATATGAATAACACCAAGAACACGTTCAAGTGTGTGTATTCGGAAATCTCAGGGGGGACAAGATTGTACGGAGGTAGTGCTATGGAATACTGCAGTGTGTGCTCTAACAATTGTGGAAAACTATTGTTCCAAAAGCTTACAATTGTTGTTCCACTACCTCTCTATTTATAGCCTGATAAAGCATTAGACAGTGTACTATCTAACCCTGGAATGACACGTGGAAAGTGTGTCTTCATCCTTTTAGGGCTTACGTGGAAAGTACGAATACGTGTCTAACACTTAGAGATTTCTACGAGACTTATGCTTCACAGAGGTCTTCAGTCACCAGAGCTCTTACGCCAGAGCTCAGTTGGTCTTATTGCGTAAACGGTTCTTCTGTTGAATAGAAGAAGTCTTCTGTCAGAGCTCTGTCGAGCTCTGTTGATTCTGCCAGAGCTCTGTCGAGCTCTGTTGGTCTTCTGGTTGAACTTCTTCTAAGTCTTCTGCTGGATCTCTGGTGGTCTTCTTACTTGTACTGTTTTCAATACTTTTACATAAGAGATACTTGGGGCTAACAATCTCCCCCTAAGTATTGAAAAGACAAAATTTTAAAATTTACAGAGATATAAACAAAAGACAGAGAACTTCTACCTCTGTGAAACTTTGCACTATTCTTTTAGGATATTACAATACGAAGTAAAAGAATAAGTACATTCAGGCATAATTGTCTCCCCTTAGAATTCTGTCGAATCTGGTTGATGTAGAGACTCAGTTGCTCTTCTGGACATTTGTCTCTTGGGAGATTCTGGATGATGTTCTTGAGATACTTCAGCGATTCACTCGAGTACTTGTGGGTTTCAAAAGCTCTGATGGCCTTCTTGATCTTCTTCTGTCGGCAAATGAAGATTGGAGGATCTCCAACTATGGTTCCAGTTCTGTAATGGCCATAACCCTCAAGGTTTTCATTTTGGGGTGCAATCGCTAGTTTCTCAATTTCGAACTCTATGCCTAGCTGAAAATCGATATGTGTTCTGAGATTGACGTGCTCTTGCATAACGAATCGAACCTCTGGTAAAGCCGTTCTTGCTTCTTTGTATCTGTCGTTGAAGTTTAAGCAATAGGCGTGAAGTGTTACCAGATCATATGGGTTCAGAAGCACAAGATCGTTGTCGTTGAAGTGTTCGATCTTGCTTTCTGTTGATTCAACAGCGTACTCATGATACACAACTCTGTCATATTGGAATTTCTTGTGCTTGATGTTCATGATTCTGCGGATTCCAAAGTTTGAGTTTATGGCTTTGTTCAGATTTGACGTCGTTTGTATGAACTTTAGCCTAGCATCAGAGATTGTGTTTATTCTGCTTGGGCTTAGGTAAGGGTTGATGGGTACGACATTGGCAGGGATAATATCTCTGTCAACATAGAGATAGGCAAATAGTTCTTCTAAGGACGGTTTCTCGGTGTGTTGAGTTGATGTTTCTGGGTTCTGTTCTGGCTGAATTGGGTTCTGGTCTTCATGGGTTTTAGCCATAAGAATGTCAACATGGCGTCCGGGCTCTTGTAGAACTTGGGTTTGGACTTAGGATTGAGCTTGGCTTATTTGTTCATCAGCAGAGATTGGGATTGATCTCTCTGGTTCAGTCCTTGGAGATGAATGAGGGGTGTCAAGTATGATGATCTCTGGTGGTTGTTGAGTTGACTCTTCTGGTGCTTTGATGATTCTGTCTTTGAACATGTAGTCAAACACTACCATAGTCATCTCTGGTGTTTCTTCTTTTGTCATCCCCTTATCTCCTTTTTCTATTTCTTCTTCTGCCTCTTCCTCTTTTGCTTTCTCTTTCCCCTTATCCGTTCCTGTCTCTTTCTCCTTCTCAACCTCTTTCTCTTTTTCTTTCGCTTTCTCCACCTTTTGTTGCTTTGTGGACTCACCTGACTTAGTATCTGAAGGCCCTTCTGCAGCGTTCTGGAAGTCATCATCGTTGTCACTATCAGAAGAAGCCTCGTCAGAGAGTCTTGTGACAATATGTGAGGCTGGAGCAACAAACTTCGCCTTCTTGCTGGAAGGTTCTCCTTCTGGTGCTCCTTCTGCAGGTCATTTGATTGTGGCAGCCCTTTGAATGGTATCTGTGAAGGTTGATACTGCCTTTTTCAGTGCATCTTCGACCTATGTTGCAGCGGTTCTGATCTCATCAACTTGATTCTCAAAGTTGACTTTATGAGTGTCAAGAGATGTCTGCACGTGTCACTCTGTCGCTTGTGCCTTCATGACAAACTTTGATGAGATTGTCATCATTCTGCTGAGTACCTTTTTACTAAAGTCACCCATCTGGCCAACTGTCATAGGTAAATCATTGGGGCTTGGACCAGAAATGTTGACTGGGGTAGAAGAAGATGTTGTTGCTTCTTTCACTGCATCCTTAACAGAGTTGTTGATTAACTCTGTCAGGGTTCTGATGTTGGAGTCTGGTAGAAGGACAGAAGGTATAGGCAGGGTTCTGTTCATTGCAGCCGTGTGATTTTCTGCCATAAGTCTTTTCAGCTCTACAAGTTTTGTTGATATCTTCGTTGTCTCCTATGTTCTGACTCTTTCAACATCTACATATCTCTGATTTATCTCTGCATATTTAGATGAGATCTGCTGCAGTTCTTCTCTGAGAGAAGCATTCTCCTTGCAGATCAGCTCCTCCTTCTGTTCATTGATAAGTTTATACTCATTCAAGGAGTTGTTGATACTATCACAGAAGCTTTTGAACTCTGCTCTTGTGACAGTGTCAACGGGGGTTACCTTGGTTCCAACACATGGATCCAATTCTGCCTCGAGTCCAGAGGTGCCTACATCAAGAGTTGTTTTGAGGTTGGCTCTTGTAGGACTTTCACCCGATCCTTGATGCTCCCTTTGAGGGGAAACAACTACAGGTGTTCTGATCTCGATTTCTTCCTCCAGCTCAGGTTCTGGTGAAGAGAATCGGATGTGATGAGAAGAATTTAGATCAAGCAAAGTCTTCCCTTGTTCTACTATGGTCTCCCATTGTCCCTGAGTCGGACAGATGCTACGTGAGATTCGAAAGATTTCAGGTCTGTTGTGTGTTAAGTCTATGTGAGCCACAGAGGCATCATCGTGTGGAGGTGACCTATTGATGTTATGGGGCGAAGGAACATCATTACCAAAGATAGATTCCCCAGGTATGTGCATACCAGAGGCGTGAAGAGTTGCCTATGGCAGTTCTTGCTGGTTAGGGTTCGAGGTGTGCACCTCTGTTTCAATATTCCTCTGGGCTTGATCACCAGGAATAGATTGTATGGTAGCACTGGGAGTTGGGCTTTGGATGTGCACATGTGTGTTCTTTGGAACATCTGGTTCTAAGCTCGCATTTCCCTCGGCTCCTAGGGTTTTAGAACTCTCGGGATTCTCTTCTCTCTGTTCTTCTTCCTTACTACTACCAGAGGAGGACGAAATTACTTCCACCTCTGTAGTTTCCCTTACTCCCTCATGAACAGTCTCTATAGGGGATGCTCTGTTATGTACTTCCTCCTCCATCACTCTTGCAGAGGAAGACCCCATTTCGGGTACTCTTGCCTCTAGTATGTTCACTTCTTCTCCTATTTCCACACTCATACTTACCAATGAGGGATCAGATCCTAAGTATGTTGGGGTTCTCACCTCAGCAGCACTCTGATATTTTTGGATAGAGATATGATTTGGTTCTATTAAGGACATCATGGTTCTTGGTATTCTTCTGATGAAAGGATATTCACCTGATGTTGTGGGAAGGAACCTGGACATTACCCAAACATGTGTAGAATTTCCCTGTTGAGGTAATTCCAAGCGTTGGAAGGCTCTTCTGATTACCAGACTGATGAATCGTGGGAATTTGATGGTCTTCAGAAATTTGTGAGTTCCAACAACTCCTCCTCTTGATATCGTTGAAGTCTTGGTGTTAACAGCGGCAAGGAGATCATTGTACATAATGCTGGCGTAGTCGAAGTTTCTGTTGAAGAATAATCCATACATGATTTGTAGGATTTCTGTGTTGGTTTGATCTTGACTACCAGATTTGCAGGTAAGGGTTCTGTTCATTGTGGAGAACATGAAGTTCCACACTGTGGGTAGGTTTTGTCTTCTATACTCGCCTATTTTGTTCAGATCTTTGTTGTAGCCTAAGAACTTCATAAAGTCAAGAAGAACAACTAGTTTGGGGGGTTTCTCGTAGGCTTCTATTCCAAGCAGTCTTCTTGTCCTCATCCTGAAAATCCTTCTGAAAGTGCTGGCACGAATGCGGATTGTACCTGAGCCTCCATCTCTAGAATCGACATTTCCAACGATCCCATCTTGTTCTTCAATGTACTGGCACGTAGTCCACCATTGTTGGACGTAGATCTCGGGAATGTTGTCGTCGAACTCAGTTAGGGCTCTAAAAACTTCAGAGTTTCTGAAAAACTCTATAAAAATGTGATAGGTGGGTAAATAGAGACCTGGGTTAGCATCGAGACAGTAGTTGTTGTCTGCTAACTCGTATGGAAGGATTACTATTTCGTCTATGGGTCCTATTCGGCTAGATTCAGCCGAATTTTGTTGTTCTGCCATTGTTGCAGGTTAGGGTTTCTTGAAGAACTTAAGGATTTTAAACTTTGAGAGGGAAAGATAAAGGGTTTTTGTGAGTCCATGATCTTCAACAAATCAAGTAATGTGTAACAAGATTAGGTAGAGAAGGACTAATTGTATATTAGAAAAGGAAATCTAATCTAGAGAGAACAAAATGAGATTTGAAGGCTACATTGTGAATTATGAATTGTTACTTACAAAATTACAATACAAGTCCTATTTATAGCCCTTCCCCCTTGTTACAACAAGTAAGCCCAAGCCCATTTACATGTCAAAGCCCATTAGGCCCAAATCCATTACTTTACAAAACTTTCTAATTAATTAGGACAACTTAAATGTCCTAACATTCTCCCCCTAAAGTTTTGGAAAGTAAATCATCTTTAAGTCTTTGACTCCTCTCCCCCTTGATTTTCTTGAAAAACTTTAGCGGTACAATTCTTCAAAAGTAGGCTCGGCTCCCTCTTGAAAGTTGCTCTTATTCATCATATTTTCAACTTTGAAAAATCGGATCCAATGTACTCCATAACCCCGACTAAGTGCACGAAAAACATCTCCAAAATGTAGAAACTCGAGCTCGTTCCGATAAGCCCACAAGAATGATAACGAGTGAGTTTTGAGTGATAAGCCAAATGCATTCTTAGTTTAAAACAAAGAATCCGTAAGAATTCGGCTTAAGAGCTTGGTCCGAATTTGCTCGAAGGAGGAACGGTAAAAACACGCGCTACTCGGTTAGGATTTCGAGGAATCGTACGCAAATCGATGTCGTGGAGATGAATGTGTGACAAACTAAATGTAGGAGTGATGCCACACGGGTTCCGTTAGCAAAAATCTCAAATTTTGACAAAACTAACGGAATCTGGACCAAAAATGTTAGAAAAACTAACTGGCCACTAACTGAGATGTTAGCACTATTCATCTTCTTCACAAACTTGATATTCACGTACTGTGGATTACACCTCCTGTTAGAGCATTGTTGTATTCAAGATTTACTGTAAAAGTCAATGTACTGTATTTGTTAGCTGTGCCTTTATACCTTGTATGTTATGGGTATAAATAGGCTTGTCTAGTTCATTTGTTAGTAAGCTTTTGTAATCTTTTAGAAACCTTTTGTAATCCTTTGAGCTCAATACATGAATGACATATTTGCTCTCTAGATTCTCTCTCACTACATTCATATCTTATTGCTAGAGATTTGGGATTTCACAATTGGTATCAGAGCTAAACAGAAGATTCAAGCAGATCGAAGACCAAATTGAAGAATTTTTACACTGTTCTTGAAGAATTCGGACCAAGAAGAAAACACTGTTCATCTGAAGTCTTATCATTCAGACATGGAGTTTTTCTAGATTTTGAGTTTTTGAATCATTTCTTTGCATCATTGCATTTGGATTTGCTTCCTGAACACTTTTAATTCTTGGATTAACATCAAAATCTGCACAGAATTGACAGATCTGATCGATTCTTGATTTTTTTTCGAAAACTTCAAGATCACTGTTTTGATCTTAATCTGTTCAAATTGATCGAATTGTGAATTGCAATCAACAGAAAAAGTGTGCGGATTTCAATTACGAACAATTTGATATAAGATTCATCACAATTGATCAAGAATTGAAGAAGTTATGGCAGATTAAGTGATTTTGAAGTTCGAAGTGCAGAATTCGGATCATTCTTGGTGAATTCGGATCATTCAAAGAGAATTCGGAACATTCATAGAGAATTCGGATTGTTTTTGGCATCATAAGTGTAGAATTCGACTCAAGAAGAATTCGAATTCATAGAATTCGAATCCTATTAGATTCGAATTGTAGAGAATTCGAACCCTTGCGGATTTGAATTGGGTGAATTCGAACCCTTATGGATTCGAATTGGATGAATTCGAACCCTTATGGATTCGAATTGGTTGAATTCGAACCTAAGTACATTCGAATTGAGTGAATTCGAACCAAGTTAAGTCCGAATTGGGTGAATTTGAACCAAGTTAAGTTCGAATTGAGTGAATTCGAACCCAGTTACATCCGAATTGAGTGAATTCGAATCCTTCTTCATTCGAATTTAGTGAATTCGAATCCTTCTTCATTCGAATTGAGTGAATTCGAATCCTTCTTCATCCGAATTCATTGAATTCGAACCCTTATTCATCCGAATTCATTGAATTCGAATCCTTATACATCCGAATTCATTGAATTCCAACCCTTATACATTCGAATTCATTGATTAAAATTGAATTATATTTTGCTTGTACCACTTTGAAAACTTGAATCTTTACAAATTTAATTCAATGAGATAAAATTTTCAATTTTCATTCAATGAATTAAATGTGTGCTAAAAGATGATTTTACAAGTATTTTTGTTTTATCCGAGTTATATTTGTTTCAATTTTCACCTCTAAAATAAATCGAAAGGTCAGCAAAACATGAATGAAATTATGCTGAATGCTCAAAGTTATGTGAATCTGGATATATATAAAATATAATGCTCAAAAAGCCTATATGTCAGAATGAAGGATGGAAATGAAAATATGGGCAAAGCACTATGTTTTAGAACCAAGTGATTGAGATAAAAAAGTTGCACTATCATTTAGTTTGAAAGTTTGTGCCTGTGGCCTTTCTGGTTTGGGAGAGTAAGTCCTAAGGGGTGCTCGACACCTAGTCCCTAAGATCAACTGGTCTGGGATCGGCTGACCCAAATCCTGCAATAGAACCAGATAGAAAGCCATGTTCTACTGGTAAAAATGGGTTTAAGATATATCGATGTGGCCTTTCTGGTTTGGGAAATTAAGTTCTAAGGGGTGCTTGACACCTAGCACCTAAGGCCAACTGGTCTGGGATCTGCTAACCCAAATCCTGCTATAGAACCAGATAGAAAGTCATGTTTAACGGTGTATCTTATTCTTACTAAACTTTTTGATCAAAAGATGCCAATGAGCACAAAATCAAAGGATGCCAATGCGCACAAAATCAAAAGATGCCAATGAGTACAAAATCAAAAGATTCAAATATGCATAAAATCAAAAGATGCCAAAGAGCACACATCTCTTGAAACTTGGGGAAAATACAAAGTCGCGATAAACCCGTAAATTTATGAAATTCTGATTTTGGACAAATAGTGTGAGTAGAGCAAAGTATTCTTATATGTTTTAGAATTGCATACGCTTGATGCTAATCATATTTCGCATGCTAGCACACCAAATAGATTTAATAAAGGGGTTGAAACTGAACGTTTGTAACTTGATATGCAATGATGTCTTGTTTTTGAATCCAAACACATGCATTTGATTTCATTTGATTGAAATATTGTTAAATTTCATTAAGTTGAATTTCTTTTGTAAAGCTTTCAAATGATCAAATGTAGAAATCCACTACTTGCCTTCCTTTCAGTCTTATCTTTGCTTGATTCCTTGAAGCACAACATACAATGTAATCTGTAGAAATCCACTACTGATAGCTTTTCAAAATCTGCATCAGTGAAATAGTATACCTTGCCATCTTCTCTCAAAACTTCAAAAGACAAGTATTCCATCTTTCTGAATTGTTTAACTTTTAATTCTCTGATCCCTGTGATTAAGAAGTCTGAATACACAGCCTGTTTTGATTTCCCAAGACACCTTGATTTCTCTGCCAACCAGATCTGAGTCTCCTTTGGTCTATCATAATATACATTCAGAAATTGTATCTCTTTAGGCTTGAAAAACTCAGGTAGATCAAACTCAAGAAAGTATCCATTCAAATCAATTGACATCTCATCTTCTTTTGATTCAGATTGTTCAGCTTAATCAAGACTTGTTATTTGCACATTCTGAGGAGTTGTGTCCTGAACTTCTTCTACTTCATCTGAAAGGATTTCATTCACTTCATACTCAGCAGGAAACACAAAGTCATTGTGCAGCATCCTTTTAGGATTAACCTCTGATAATAACCATTCACCACAGCTTCTGATTTTTCTTCTGAGATTTAATCTTCTTTCCACAGAGTTTACACATTTTTTCTTTAGATTTTCTCTTTCAGTAGCAACATTAACTTTCATTTAAGTTAGTAACCAACTCAAAGTTGCATCACTATACTTCACCAATTCCTTCAGTTTGAACATTTCAAGTCTTCCTTGAACTGGATATGCAAACCCTTCAGTTTCCATTCCTTTATTTATAAATCCCTTCAAATATACACCAAACCCTGAAATCATTGCTGGACATTTCAAGTTGCATTTCTCTTTTCTTCCTTCAATTGCCAATTGAAAATCATACATGTACATATTTCTGACATAAATCCCCAGAATTCTTCTGCACTCAATCTCTATCAAGGTTTCTTCAGTACTGGCAAAGAACTTAACTAGAAAGATCTGATCATCAAGAGTTAATCTGTGAAAATCAAAACTTGACATGGAAACCTTTGTACTTCTTTCTTTCAGCACTTCCAATCTAACAAACATCAGACCATTGAATTCTTCTGGTTTAAACATCAACACTTTCTCAATCTTCTTCTGAATGTGTAGTCTTGAATCAGGAATTCTGAATCTATTTGAGGCTTCTGTATAAATCATCTGAGATCTGTTATCCATGAAGCCATCAATGTTGCTCTCCAATAGCTCGTAATCTCCTTCTGTGTGATAGAGATTCTCATATATTTCCTCAGGAAAAATGTCATCATGAAATTGTCTAGCAAGTGGCACATCACTCAACTCCAGGATAAAATCACATACAGGCTCCTACAAAATTTGCAAGTTAATCATAGGAATCTCAATTGGTTTTCTGAATATATACTCATAAGGCATAAAGTAATCTTCCACTCTCTCATATTCTTCTTCTGTATTCATCTCATCAGCATAGTTAAATCGAAACTCATGTTTAAATTTCTGAGAATAATCAACAGTTCTATCTTCTTCTCCTAATAAATCAATAGGCCATATCAAATTTACACTTTGTTGTATATTTTGGACATTAAGTGCTCCGACTAACTCATTTTGCATCCTTCTGATCAAATTCTCATTTAATCTTCTTTCTTCTGATTCAGAATCCATCACACTATCTTTATCATAAAGAACAATATATGTACAAATGTTGTCAACAATTAAACTTTCCACTGTTTCCTCTGACCTCAACACAGGTTCCTCAATTGCTTCAGTTTCATCAGAATTGATTTCCATCTCTATGTCTAAATTCAATTCTTCAGTTTTATCTGAATCACCACCATCTATGCTTTCCACCTCCATTTCCTCTTTATCTGAACTATCAATCTGAACTGTCGGAATTTCTGTATTCTTTGTACTGACTAAGTGCATATCTGCTATTTCAAAATCCTTTATGCAAATGTCATCATCAGAACTCAACCTTTGCCTTTTCTCCCCCTTTTGATGATCATGAGGTTCATTATCATCAAACTTTCTTTTAGAGTTCTGACCAGAAACACCTTCAGGTTCAGCTTCTGCAAGTGGAACAAGATCAA
Source organism: Saussurea involucrata (assembly GCA_033807775.1). NCBI lineage: Eukaryota > Viridiplantae > Streptophyta > Magnoliopsida > Asterales > Asteraceae > Saussurea > Saussurea involucrata. The sequence goes on along the minus strand of CM066319.1, from coordinate 63,888,673 downwards.
GAGGTTTTGAAGTAGAATCCATATATACACTCAGTGCTTTCAATACAGATTCCTGCATACTCTGCATTTGTTTCAACAGATCTTTTTGAAATTCAGACATTATATCCTTGATCTCCTTTTCATGAGATTCCAAGGATGCCTTCACAGTATCTATTTTAGTTTCAACAGATTTCAATTTACCCTCCAACATATCTTTTAATCCTGTCACCCCAGCATTCAAATCATCCACCTTTTTCTCCAATTTTTCAACCTTTTCCCCCATCACCTTGTTTTGATTCTGAATCTTTTCAAATTCAGAATGGTCTAACTGTGAACCTGAACCAACAGATGGTCCAGTTTTCATGTGCCCAGAGGGCTCATGGCCTGTAGATAACACAAAGTCATCTTGTACAACAGATGCACGTTTGAATGAGGCTTTTGTGATGTTCACCTCACCAGGACTTCCATCCAATCCTCGACACCCAATATTAGGTATGTATATGAATGTTATGTCAGGAATACGAAATTCCTGATTTGTGCCAGTGTTAGAAGGAATTTCAGGCTCAAATTGAATAGGACTGTGATATTCAGACTCAATGTGTTGAAAAATAGGTTGGGATTTATTACCTCCCTCCAAATGAGTTTGGGATGGTTCCCCTGAGTTATGTGAAACAGTAGCATGTTGAAATGCTTCTGAGTGGGTATGGATGGGTTGTTCAAGATCCACCACTAGGTCCATGGTGTTTGTTTCAATATTGGACACCAAGAAATGTGAACCAATAGGAGTTGTGGTTACCTGGTTAAGATTAGCTGGTTCAGAGGCATCTCTTTCTGTTTGAACCTCTGTTGACAATATCTCATCCTCACCACCCTCATTCTGTTTTTCCTCACTTATTCTAACCAAGCTCTCAGAATTTTGCCCCTCATTTCTCTCAGAATGTTCACCCATTTGAACATCCTCCCCCTCTCTTACTGGACTAGACCCCTCACCTCTCTTCTCTGGTTGGTCCTCATGGGTAGGGATTTGAGGTATTTCAATTCCCATAGAGGTGCAATATGCTTTTAAAATCTCACTCTCCCTTGGTATGTAATTCCTAAGTGATTTTGGTAACAGTTTATGATTAGGATAATTCTCAAGTTTGGTAACAGAAGACATCTTACCCAAATAGAAAGTAGGACCATGCTGTTCATTTGATCTTCTTGAAATGGTTCCGTTTTCTTGCATTGCATACCAAATTACAATCTGCCAATACCTTATGTAAGGTATGTATGCCAGAGGAGTATCCTTTGTCTTCTTTTGAATAGCTTTCTGATTTTTCTCAAAAGTATTCTTCATGTCTTCCCAGAGTATAGCAGTATAATCATAATGCCTATTCCTCACTAAACCCTGAAAGATCTGAAGAATCTGTTTTGATCCTTGATCTGCTGAGCTATTTTTCCCTGACAAACATTTATTCACCACATGAAAGAAACAAGCCCAAATAGGTGGCAATTTGTTCCTTCTGAACAAACTAAGGGTTCTCAATCCTTCATTATATCCTAATCTCATAAACTCTGCAATTAACTCCTCTGTTAATGGTGAGTCTTCAAAATCTGTCCTTCTTTGTACATCATCTTTCTCTGGAAGATTCAGCATTTCTCTTAGTGCAACGATTGATAAAGTAATTGTGACTCCTCCAATTTTGGATACAAACTTGTTGTCTTCTAACCTAAGATGTTTCCACCATTGTTGAATATACTGAACAGGAACTGTTTTGTTTCTTGTAAACCACTTTCTGTAAGGATGATATTTGAATAACTCCATGATGATTCTGTGTTCAGGCTTAAATCTACTTTCCTCAAATAATAAAACACAATTGTTTTCTGATAATTTCAACCATTCTCCTTCAGGAACAACCCTTTCCACTAAGATTGGTCTATTCGACATAATCAACCCTGCAACACTCTGTTCATGTTCAACATTTATATTTACCTCATCTGCATTTCCTTCTGATTCAGCCATTTGTTCATCTTCTTCATTTATTTCATCATCCCTTATTGCTTCTTCCTCAACAGCTCTATTTTGTACTTCATCATTATCCGAATCAGATGAATCCATGAAAGACTTACTAGAATGTAGAGAAATTTGACCACTTCTTCGAAATCCAGACATGATTTAAGAAGAAAACAAACTCAAAGAACTCTGGATTGATTCGTATCTCACTTTTCGCTCTGGAATTTGAAAGAATTGGAAATAGGAATTTTAAGATCTATTTAAAATTCGCAAAGCTGAAAGGTTTGACGGAAAAGCGAAATCAATGTTATAACGGAGTCAACACATTTGAAATGCCACAGAGGATTTAAATGAAATACGTGGCATAATCAACCAAATATGAAGCTGACACGTGTTATTGGATAGAATATTGACTCAAGTCAAAGATCTGAATAACACGCTCAGAAGATTTGACTTTCCTTTATCAGATATCTGATTGTTCTACTCAGAGTTCTGATCCCATTATTCAGAAGAATTTTACCTTGTAACAAAAATTTATTTAAAATCAACTTCTGACAGATGTAAAACTTTTGGTTATTCAGAAGAGGTTTGAACAGATAGAAACACATTTTACCATCAGAATTCTGTTCATAGAATGATGATTTAAAAAAAATCATTTAAACTCTTATATCTGAATATGATAATGTTTGAAATTCAGATATAGTTTGAACAAGATAAAATTTTTATCATTAAAAGCTTGTTTTTCTTAGAATGATTAGAGATAAGAAATGACAACAAACCTTTTAAGCATCATGAAATAATTTCCAGAAGATATTGATGCTCCCCCTTGACTTTAGCATGTATTTGACCAAATATGATACATAAAGATGAGATAAAAAGATAATAAAAAAGACATAATCCGCACATTTGAAGTATTTGTTTTTCTCAGAAATAAATTCTTGAAAGTTAGATTTCTGAAGTATTGACTCAGAATCTCTGACCTTAAGACTCAGAAGGTCTGAACTCTAGACTCAGAATTTCTAAACTCAAGATTCAGAAGTTCTGAACTAAAGACTCAGAAGTTCTGATCTGAAGATTCAGAAGTTCTGATCTGAAGATTCAGAAGTTCTGATCTCAAGACTCAAAAGTTCTGAACTTAAGAGTCAGAGTTTCTGAACTTAAGACTCAGAGTTCTGAATACACTACTCAGACAATTTTACTTAGAAAAATTTATCATTTTTAAGAAACACAAATATTTTCAATTGGTCAGATTAAGTATTCCTATTTTACATATGAGAAAAGAGAACCTTTTGTGATCAAGTGGCTTTGTGAACAAGTCAGCCAATTGATACTTTGTATGCACAAAGTGCATCTCTATAGTTCCTTTTCCACGTAGTCTTTTATAAAATGATACCTCACATCTATGTGTTTAGTCTTTGAATGTTGAACAGGATTCTGAGTAATAGCAATTGCACTTTCTGAGTCACAATAGATGGGAATTTTGTTGAGCTGATATCCATAATCCATGAGTTGTGTTCTCAACCACAAAGTTTGAGAGCATGAAGCAGCAGCAGCAACATACTCTGCCTCAGCAGTTGAAGTAGACACACAATTCTGTTTCTTTGATGCCCAACTCACTATCTTATCCCCCAAAAAATGACAAGCACCAGAAGTACTTTTTCTGTCCAACCTACTTCCTGCATGATCAGCATCAGTGAAAGCAGTTAATTTGAAATCAGTTTCTTTTGGATACCATAAACCTAGATCAGGTGATCCTTTGAGATATCTTAAAATCCTTTTGACAGCCAACATATGTGATTCTTTTGGGTTAGATTGAAATCTAGCACAGAAACAAGTAGAAAACATAATATCTGGTCTACTTGCAGTCAGATAAAGTAATGATCCAATCATGCCTCTATAGAGTTTGGTATCTACTGAAACTCCTTTGAGATCAGCATCTAACTTTATGTTTGTTCCCATTGGAGTTCTCATAGAAGCACAATCAGACATTTTGAACTTTTTCAGAATATCTCTGACATATTTTCCTTGATTTATAAAAATACCCTTTGGTAATTGTTTGACTTGAAGACCAAGGAAAAAATTCAGCTCACCCATCATGCTCATTTCAAATTCAGATGACATGATTTTAGAAAAATTATCACATAATACTGGACTGGTAGAACCAAATATTATGTCATCAACATAAATCTGAATAAGAATTAAATCATCACCTTGTTTCTTTAAAAACAAAGTTGTGTCAATCTTACCTTTCTTGAAACCTGAAACTAACAAGTGTTGAATAAGAGTGTCATACCAGGCTCTTGGTGCTTGTTTTAGACCATATAAAGCTTTGTCTAAAATATAAACATGATCAGGAAATTCTGGATCAACAAAACCTTCAGGTTGATGAACATACACCTCTTCATTAAGTTTGCCATTTAAAAAGGCTGATTTGACATCCATTTGATACACCATGAAATTTTTGTGTGCAGCATAGGCCAAAAATATTCTGATTGCCTCTATTCTTGCCACTGGTGCAAATGTCTCATCATAGTCAATTCCCTCTTGTTGGCAGTATCCCTTAGCAACCAATCTTGCCTTGTTTCTGATAACAACACCTGAGTCATCCTTTTTGTTTCTGAATACCCATTTAGTTCCAATAATAGATTTACCTTTAGGCTTTGGAATGAGTCTCCAAACTTTATTTCTTTCAAATTGGAGCAATTCCTCTTGCATTGCTGAAATCCAATCTGGATCCTCTAGGGCTTCATTAGCTTTCTTTGGTTCAATCACACTTAAGAAACCAGCAAACATTGCTTCATTTACTATAGCTGATCTGGTCTTTACTCCTGCTGATGGATCACCTATTACTTGATGAATAAGATGATTTTTAGTCCATTTATTTGCACTGGTAAGCACATCAATCTCTGAAAAGTTATTGTTTGTATCATTCTCATCAATGATTGCTTGTAATTCTAAGTTGTCCCCTTGTTCTGATACATGTATAGGAGATGTATCCAAGTTTGGATTCTGAGCAGTGAAGTCAGAATTCTGAGTGGCTTGTTCAGAGTTCTGAACACAAGGATCAGAATTCTGAGTACAAGGTTCAGAATTTTCACCACTTGTATTTATCAGATTTGGACATTCTTCAGATGGACCTTTATCAGAAATTATAGTTGATTGAACTATTTCTGGGGTTCTATTTTTCATCTCTTTTACCATCTTTGGGTTTTCATATTCTGCATAAGAATCAGAAATTAGTTCTAGAAAAGCATCCTTAAACAATAAATTGAGTTCTGAGCAAATAGGATTAGAGTTTGTATCAGAAGTCTTTTTTGTCTTGTTCTGCATGAGTTCTGAACTGTCTTGTTCAGAAGTCTTCATTCTGGCTTCATCAAATGTTACATTGATGCTTTCCATCATTCTCTTGGTTCTTCTATTGTAGATTCTGAATGCTTTGGAAGTTAATGAATAACCAACAAAGTATCCTTCATCTGCCTTTTTATCAAATTTGGCAAGATTTTCTCTGTCTTTAAGAACATAGCATCTGCAACCAAAAACATGAAAGAATTTGATTAATGGTTTTCTTTTATTTATCAGTTCATAAGAAGTCTTATTTAATCTTTTATTGATTAAAGTTCTGTTCTGTGTAAAGCAAGCAGTTGCAATTGCTTCAGCCCATAGGAAGGTTGGAAGATTTGAATAAGCCAGCATGGTTCTTGCAGCTTCAACTAGAGTTCTGTTTTTCCTTTCAACAACACCATTTTGTTGAGGAGTTCTGACAGCAGAGAAATTATGAGAAATCCCAGAACATTCTAAAAAATTTTGAAGTGTCTCATTTCTGAACTCTGTTCCATTATCACTTCTGATTTTCTGAATTGGAAGTTGTAAGAGAACTTGAATTCTGTTGATAAAGTTTATCAATGTAGTAGCTGCTTCTGACTTAGCTCTCAAGAACTCAACCCATGTGTATCTGGAATATTCATCAACAATTACAAGCATGTATTTCTTTCCTCCCATTGATTGAACTGAAATTGGACCACAAAGATCAGTATGAATCATTTCTAATGGTGCTTTGCAAGATGAGTCCATTTTTAATTTGTGAGAACTCTTTTCATCTTGCCCATTTCACAAGCTGAGCATAATGATTCTTTTTCAAATTTAATCTTTGGTAGACCTTTAACCAGATGTTTTGCCACAAGATTATTAAGATCTTTGAAATTTAGATGAGAACATCTTCTGTGCCATAGCCAGCATTCATTTGCAGTTGAATTTGATAAAAGACAAACAGGATTTAATGTTTGTAATTTTGAAAAGTTAACCACAAATTGTAAAGCCCGTGTCCCGGTATGGTTTTTAAAATTCTTAATGTATTTATTTTTAAAGGGAGTCTTGTTAACGGAAGTTGTCAAAGGGGACCTTGAATGTTATGTGTGGCAAACCTTACTCTCTTTTGCAATAGTATAGAAATTCAGGGACCAAAAGTGTCTAAGTGTTTGAGTCTAGGGGCCAAAGGTGGACAATGGAATTGTTGTGCATGTGGAACGGCTAAGGAAAGGGGGACCGACCCCCCCCCCCCCCCTCTTCCTCTTCTCGTCGGTTTCCATGCAGCACCAACAAACATCCTTTTGTCTTTGTTTGTTTCGTTTCCTCGTTGTTTCAATTGCCGTGAGAGTGTGATCGTGAGGGTGAGAAGCCGAGAGAGGAAGAAGACGTGAGAGAAAGAAGTCGCCGGAGAAACGCCGCCACGGTCGCCGGAGAACCACCGGTGTCAACGTACTTCGTCGGAGAGGTCGAGAAGAAGGGATTGCAGGCACGGTTGCGGGTCGTCGTTGTAAGGTATGGTTCTCGTTACATTCGGTTTTCGTTTTTGGTTTGCGGCGAAAGGGTAGCAGCAGCGCCGCCACCGTGCGCCGCCACTGTGGTGGCTGGGTGTCGGGTGGTGGTGGTGGTAGTGTTAGTAATATATGTGCATGCGGTAAGGTGATCGAGAGAGTAGGGAGTTCGCGGCGGTTTGCGGTTCGTTTTATGCGTTTTGTCGAAGGACCGCCGCCGGCCGCCGCCGGCCGCCACCGGCGACCACCACTGCCGGAGGTGGCAGTGGGTGGTGCGTGGCTGTGTCCTGTTAATGACCATAGAGCCCTCTAAGTCGTGACTTAATCGATTAAGCCGATTCGATAAAACCGTCGTTTTCTTTATAATCATCATTTCATGTGAATAATCGTTCAGTCGCTGTTTTTGCGACGGCCATAACTTTCCCGTCATAACTCCGATTGAGCCGAAACTGGTACCCACGGTTCAAGTTCGGGGTCGGTCACGTTTTCCGTGTTTTAGCGGAAAACTGGTTCAGCCTCTAGCTAGGTGAAAAAGTGGTCGCAAGTTTGGTGTTTTGTCATTTTATGTGAATGACGATTTTCTGCCACTGTTTTGTCGTGGCCGTAACTTTTTACTCGTAGCTTGGATTGAAATGAAATCGGTGGCCGAAGTTCACTAATTGAGTCAGGAAAGTTTTTCGTGTTTTGCCAAAAATCTGTTTAAGCCTGTAGCTGGGCCGTATGGGGCTGTTTATACAGCCTGGTCCGAAAAACTTCCAGCTTTCTGTCCTTGTTTTGTTTTATGCATAACTTTTGCTTAGAATGTCGGTTTGGGATGGGACTGGTGCCAAAAGTTTCGTTTCGGAGTCTATTATGTTTCCCTCTTTTTGCGGAAAGACCAGTTCGGACCATAGCTAGGGCGAAGTTGCCATGTTGTACTGAAAGGTCCGGTTGTTCGCTGTTCTGCGAATCATTCTTGTAAAGTCCATAGTAAATTATAGAAAAACCGTTAGGACGCGTGCAATACGTCCCTGAAATCGTAAGACTTATAACTTCGTAATTATGGATTTTGATTTCTGTATTTATCAGTTTTAAGAGGGTAAAACAGGTCCCGAACAGACCCATATTTTTTAATAAAAAGCTGGAATATTTAGTCTTTTGAAAACTAGTAAACGTGTTATGGGTCGGGACTTTCCTTTGACTTTTTATACGTATTTAGGTGGGAAAAAGTGAAGAAGATTGCCGTGTTGGTGTTGCGATTCGTGAGCACATTGCTTAGCCTTGAGGTGAGTTCTCTCACCGCGTAGTTAGGAATTTCATGTATGTCGTTCTTTTGTGTTACGTGTTATTACGTGTATTTATGTGCTTACATGAACTAGTTGGGATGTGATAACTGGTTGTGATTTGTTAAATTCGTATGTGGAATATTTATGCATGCGTACACCTCGGTGGGACTGAGGGGCTCGGTGGGACCGAGGGCTTGGTGGGACTAAGCAAGTACAGCAATCTTTACTCGGTGGGACCGAGGGCTCGGTGGGACTGAGCTTGTATTAATGTATTTTGTGTACTCGGTGGGACCGAGGTTCGTACTTATATAATAATCATTATGTGGTTTGATATTCGTGGTGATGGTGATGTTGCCTACTTGCGAGTAGGGGTGATATGCGTGGGATTGCTACCTACGTGTGTGGTTGGATTCACTAAGCGTTTAGCTTACCCTTACCCAATATGTTGTTATTTCAGGTGCGGGCGGCAGTCGGGCGTGACCGTACAGACATCAAGCGCGGAATATCAAAGATTGTTAAACTTTCACTTTCGAACCCTTTGAACTTAATTATGTAATTTTCCGCTGCATAAACTTTGTTGACGGTTTGAGTCAACGACGTTAATTTCAGTTAAGACGTGAATTACTAAATTATGGTTGTTTTATAATGAAATGTATGTTTTAAAAATTTTAAATTTCCTTGTAATTTTTGGGACGTTACAACTTGGTATCAGAGCACGGCTTGTGTGAATCAAGCACATCTCGGTGTGTTTGGTCTCAAGTTGCGGCTAAGAGATCTTTAAATCCTTTTATCAAAATTTTTGCTTTTAAATGAAAAGAGAAAACCCGTTTGGAAACGGTGATCGTGGGCGCAGTGTGTACAGTCAGCCGACGCCAACTGGGAAGGTAAGGAACTTAGTGTATCTATCGCTTTTCAGGCATAGTGTATGCATGCTAGATTGCTTATGTGGACTGTATGGTACCGTATGCTGGTTTTATCGCTTATAGGAACTCATGCTAGCTTTGATAGGTTGTTAAGCGAATGCACTCTAGGTTGTATGCAGTAGGAACTGAATAGCCTTAGAATATTAGATTTAGTTCTATTGCGCAGCTCTTGTTTGAGTCCAACCGTTCTAGGATAGAATCTCTTTTTCGAACGTCTATCTGGTTTTACACTGTATACGACCGTGCATTCACGAGGCGACTCGTCAGGGTTAGTGGGGTTTCCGTGTTAGCAAGGGATAGTGGGTGATATGACCTTTCTAGGGAGTTAGGAAAGGTGTTTGTATGGGCTGGATTGGATATATGTGTTTATGTGTGGTAATCAACTACTTGAATGTCCCGGGACAGGACTCGAAACGAGTAAGGATAGGTGTGAAGGATAGTAGTAGAGCTCCTACTATCTGAAGCACAGGATCCATGCTCGAGTCGGGGAGAGTCACGAGGAAGCCAAGGAGTGGAGTATGAGCGTGGTAGGGTGAGTTATATGTGCTTATATATCTCTGAAATTTCTCTTTCTAGAATGGTCAATACTAGAAGGAACAATGCGGCGGAGTCGCGAGCCGAGACGGGGATTACTGAGGAGCGTATTAGGGAACTGAGTTAGGGAACTGAGGAGCGTATTAGGAAACTGAGCGTATTAGGGAACTGAGCGTATTAGCGAACTATATGTTAGGTACATTCCTAGTTAACTCGGTGCCTGCAGTTGTGATGTTTGATAGCGGGACTACTCACTCTTTTGTGTCTCGCACTTTTAGCGAGGGTTTAGGCCGAGTTGTAGGACGCTTGAGTTATCCTCTGGTTGTTGAGGTGGCTGATGATAGGACCTTGACGGTCACAGACGTGTTTCGCGGGTGCACCTTAGAGATCTCAGGGGTGAGGTTTCCCATCGACCTGATCCCGATTGCTATGCGGGAGCTTTGTGTGATTGTGGGCATGGATTGGATGGATAAGTTCGACGCGGAGATCGTTTGCCGTCACAAGCAAGTGCGAGTTCGAACCCCAAGCGGGGGAGAACTGTTAGTGCAGGGAGATTCGTCTAGACGGTCTACGACCATATGTTCGGCTGCGAGAGCTCGGAGGTACCTTCAGCATAGTGGGCAAGGATTTTTAGCATACGTGTTAGACACGAGGGTTGGGGAAGCGAAGAAGTCTGTGGAAGACGTACCTGTGGTACGGGAGTTCACCGACGTGTTTCCCGAGGAATTGCCGGGGATACCTCCCGAACGACAGGTAGAGTTTCGGATCGATCTGATTCCGGGTGCGGCTCCGGTGGCCAAGGCACCATACCGCCTGGCTCCACCGGAAATGAAAGAGCTGTACGCCCAACTGCAAGAACTACTCGAAAAAGAGTTCATTAGACCGAGCTGTTCGCCGTGGGGAGCACCTATCTTATTCGTGAAGAAGAAGGATGGATCACAGTGGATGTGCATAGACTACCGAGAGCTGAATAAGCTTACGGTAAAGAATCGTTATCCTTTGCCAAGGATTGACGATTTGTTCGACCAGCTTCAGGGGGCCTCATGGTTCTCCAAGATTGATCTACGGTCGGGGTACCACCAGATGCGGGTCAGGAGTGAGGACACGGAAAAGACGGCTTTCCGTACGCGATACGGTCATTACGAGTTTGTGGTGATGCCTTTTGGACTCACCAATGCACCTGCAGCGTTCATGGACCTCATGAACCGAGTGTGTAGTTCGATGTTGGACCGTTCGGTGATTGTGTTCATCGATGACATTCTGGTGTATTCAAAGACCAAGGAGGAGCACGAGATGCATCTTCGAGAAGTGTTGGAAGTATTAAGGCGAGAGAAGTTATACGCTAAGTTTTCCAAGTGAGAATTCTGGTTACGAGAGGTCCAGTTCCTAGGACATGTAGTGAATCAGGATGGTATTATGGTTGACCCAGCTAAGATTGCAGCTGTGATGCGGTGGGAGGTGCCGAAGACTCCTACTGAGGTGCGAAGCTTTCTGGGATTAGCGGGGTATTATTGAAGGTTTATTCAGGATTTCTCTAAGATCGCGTTACCCATGACGCGATTGACAAAGAAATCTGCGGCTTTCAGTTGGGGTGAGGAACAACAGAAGGCGTTCGAGGAGCTACGCAGGCGGTTGTGTGAGGCTCCTGTATTAACCTTACCCGAAGGCATGGAGGATTTGGTAGTATATTGTGACGCCTCACATCAGGGTTTGGGTGCCGTGCTTATGCAGCGCGGCAAGTTCATAGCCTACGCTTCTAGACAGCTGAAGCCTCACGAAGCAAATTACCCGACTCATGACCTGGAGTTGGGAGCGGTAGTGTTTGCCCTTAAAATTTGGAGGCATTATCTCTATGGTGTCAAGTGTACGATCTACACTGACCATAAGAGCCTCAAGTACTTGATGGATCAGCAGAACCTTAATATGCGTCAGCGAAGGTGGCTCGATGTGGTTAAGGATTATGACTGCGAGATACTTTACCACCCGGGTAGGGCGAACGTGGTCGCGGACGCACTCAGCCAACATCCGGTAGGTGAGCCACTGAGGGGTTATTGTCGGCGATTGACAGTGGTCACACCTATCCTGGAGTCGATAGGAAGCGCTCAAGAGGTGGCTGTCTTGGAGGAAAATGCAAAGCGGGAAAGAGTGTCGGGGGAAATCTCGAATTTTGTTCGTGATAGTCGGGGGTTGTTGACTCGACATGGTAGGGTTTGGGTTCCATTCATCGGTGGGAACCGGCAGGTACTAATGGATGAGGCGCATAAGTCCAAGTTCTCGATTCATCCGGGGGCTACAAAGATGCACAGGGACTTGCGCGAAGGTTACTGGTGGCCCGGCATGAAGCGGGATGTTGCTAGATGTGTTGAGGTATGTATGAACTGTCGGAAGGTCAAAGCGGAACATCAACGACCTCATGGGAAATTGCAACCGTTGGAGGTCACGGTTTGGAAATGGGAAGAGATTACTATGGACTTCATAACAAAACTCCCAAGGACTCCCCGTGGGAACGATGCCATTTGGGTGATCGTTGACCGTCTGACCAAGAGTGCACACTTCTTGGCCATCAGGGAGAGCTCCTCGGCGGAGAAGCTTGCGGAGGTGTTTGTGCGTGAGATCGTGGCCAGGCACGGGGTGCCAGTTTCGATTGCCTCCGACAGGGATACTCGTTTTACCTCTCGGTTTTGGGAGAAGTTCCAGTCGGAGATGGGTACACGGTTACACTTTAGCACGGCCTTTCATCCACAGACGGACGGGCAGAGCGAGCGAACCATTCAGACCCTCGAGGATATGCTTCGAGCTTGTGTCATCGATTTTGGAGGTAGTTGGGATCAGTACCTACCTTTGGCGGAATTTTCCTACAACAACAGCTACCACTCTAGTATTGGCATGCCGCCATACGAGTTGTTGTACGGTAGGAAATGCAGGACGCCCGTTTGTTGGGGCGAGGTTGGGCATCGGGTGTTAGGGAGTACTGACATCGTGTTGAAGACGACCGAGACAATTCAGATGGTGCGGGACCGTTTGGTTACTGCACAGAGTCGGCAGAAGAGCTACGCCGACAAAAGGCGATCCGACTTGGAGTTTCAGGTGGGTGATTATGTATTGTTGAAGGTTTCACCCTGGAAAGGGGTGATCCGGTTTCGTGAGCGGGGGAAGCTAGGGCCTCGTTATATTGGGCCTTATCGGATCATCGCCCGCGTGGGGAAAGTGGCTTACCGGTTGGAGCTACCGGAGGAACTGAACTTGATTCACAACACCTTCCACGTTTCGCAATTGCGGAAGTGTGTGATGGATAAGTCTGCAGTAGTACCGCTCGAAGATATTCAGATCGATGAGCGGCTTAATTACGTGGAAAAGCCAGTTGCTATTCTTGACAGGAGGACGAGAACCTCGCGGAACAAGGTCGTTGGTTTGGTGAAGGTTCAATGGAGACACCGAAAGGGTTCCGAGTGGACTTGGGAACCTGAAGCGGAGATGCGAGAGAATTATCCGGAGCTGTTTGCGGGTGTAGACTTCGGGGACGAAGTCTAATTCAAGCGGGGGAGAGTTGTAAAGCCCGTGTCCCGGTATGGTTTTTAAGATTCTTAATGTATTTATTTTTAAAGCGAGTCTTGTTAACGGAAGTTGTCAAAGGGGACCTTGAATGTTATGTGTGGCAAACCTTACTCTCTTTTGCAATATTATAGAAATTCAGGGACCAAAAGTGTCAAAGTGTTTGAGTCTAGGAGCCAAAGGTGGACAATGGAATTGTTGTGCATGTGGAACGGCTAAGGAAAGGGGGACCGACCCCCCCCTCTTCCTCTTCTCGTCGGTTTCCATGCAGCACCAACAAACATCCTTTTGTCTTTGTTTGTTTCGTTTCCTCGTTGTTTCAATTGCCGTGAGAGTGTGATCGTGAGGGTGAAAAGCCGAGAGAGGAAGAAGACGTGAGAGAGTGAAGTCGCCGGAGAAACGCCGCCACGGTCGCCGGAGAACCACCGGTGTCAACGTCCTTCGTCGGAGAGGTCGAGAAGAAGGGATTGCAGGCACGGTTGCGGGTCGTCGTTGTAAGGTATGGTTCTCGTTACATTCGGTTTTCGTTTTTGGTTTCCGGCGAAAGAGTAGCGGCAGCGCCGCCGCCGTGCGCCGCCACTGTGGTGGCTGGGTGTCGGGTGGTGGTGGTGGTAGTGTGAGTAATATATGTGCATGCGGTAAGGTGATCGAGAGAGTAGGGAGTTCGCGGCGGTTTGCGATTCGTTTTATGCGTTTTGTCGAAGGAACGCCGCCGGCTGCCGCCGGCCGCCACCGGCGACCACCACTGCCGGAGGTGGCAGTGGGTGGTGCGTGGCTGTGTCCTGTTAATGACCATAGAGCCCTCTAAGTCGTGACTTAATCGATTAAGCCGATTCGATAAAACCGTCGTTTTCTTTATAATCATCATTTCATGTGAATAATCGTTCAGTCGCTGTTTTTGCGACGGCCATAACTTTCCCGTCATAACTCCGATTGAGCCGAAACTGGTTCCCACGGTTCAAGTTCGGGGTCGGTCACGTTTTCCGTGTTTTAGCGGAAAACTGGTTCAGCCTCTAGCTAGGTGAAAAAGTGGTCGCAAGTTTGGTGTTTTGTCATTTTATGTGAATGACGATTTTCTGCCACTGTTTTGTCGTGGCCGTAACTCTTTACTCGTAGCTTGGATTGAAATGAAATCGGTGGCCGAAGTTCACTAATTGAGTCAGGAAAGTTTTTCGTGTTTTGCCAAAAATCTGTTTAAGCCTGTAGCTGGGCCGTATGGGGCTGTTTATACAGCCTGGTCCGAAAAACTTCCAGCTTTCTGTCCCTGTTTTGTTTTATGCATAACTTTTGCTTGGAATGTCGGTTTGGGATGGGACTGGTGCCAAAAGTTTCGTTTCGGAGTCTATTAAGTTTCCTCCGTTTTGCGGAAAGACCAGTTCGGACCATAGCTAGGGCGAAGTTGCCATGTTGTACTGAAAGGTCCGGTTGTTCGCTGTTCTGCGAATCATTCTTGTAAAGTCCATAGTAAATTATAGAAAAATCGTTAGGACGCGTGCAATACGTCCCTGAAATCGTAAGACTTAGAACTTCTTAATTATGGATTTTGATTTCTGTATTTATCAGTTTTAAGGGGGTAAAACAGGTCCCGAACAGACCCGTATTTTTTAATAAAAAGCTGGAATATTTAGTCTTTTGAAAACTAGTAAACGTGTTATGGGTCGGGACTTTCCTTTGACTTTTTATACGTATTTAGGTGGGAAAAGTGAAGAAGATTGCCGTGTTGGTGTTGCGATTCGTGAGCACATTGCTTAGCCTTGAGGTGAGTTCTCTCACCGCGTAGTTAGGAATTTCATCTATGTCGTTATTTTGTGTTACGTGTTATTACGTGTATTTATGTGCTTACATGAACTAGTTGGGATGTGATAACTGGTTGTGATTTGTTAAATTTGTATGTGGAATATTTATGCATGCGTACACCTCGGTGGGACTGAGGGGCTCGGTGGGACCGAGGGCTTGGTGGGACTAAGCCAATACAGCAATCTTTACTCGGTGGGACCGAGGGCTCGGTGGGACTGAGTTTGTATTAATGTATTTTGTGTACTCGGTGGGACCGAGGTTCGTACTTATATAATAATCATTATGTGGTTTGATATTCGTGGTGATGGTGATGTTGCCTACTTGCGAGTAGGGGTGATATGCGTGGGATTGCTACCTACGTGTGTGGTTGGATTCACTAAGCGTTTAGCTTACCCTTTCCCAATATGTTGTTATTTCAGGTGCGGGCGGCAGTCGGGCGTGACCGTACACACATCAAGCGTGGAATATCAAAGATTGTTAAACTTTCACTTTCGAACCCTTTGAACTTAATTATGTAATTTTCCGCTGCATAAACTTTGTTGACGGTTTGAGTCAACGACGTTAATTTCAGTTAAGACGTGAATTACTAAATTATGGTTGTTTTATAATGAAATGTATGTTTTAAAAATTTTAAATTTCCTTGTAATTTTTGGGACGTTACACAAATAAATCCATATGTCTTTTGGCCCAGAAGACTTTAACATCCTTTTCAGTTAAAATCATGCAACCTGTTATTTGGAACTTGATTTGACAAAGACTGTCTAAAAACTGACTTATGCTGAAAAGATTATGTTGTAATCCTTCAACATAAAAAACTTTTTGAATTGTCAGATCTCCTTTTGTTAAATCCCCATAACCTTTAACTTGACTTTTGTTGTTATTTCCAAAGTTTACTGCTCCTCCAGCCTTTTCTGTGAAGTTTGATAGAAAAGACTTCTGACCTGTCATGTGTCTTGAAGCTCCTGAATCTAAAAACCACACATGACAGCCCTGCAACAACAGTCAGTTAGTTTTATGTACCCATTTTGGAATGGGTCCTTCTTTGTTAGCTTTGTCATTTGATTTAACAAAAGTGCCTTTTACTTTCCATTCAAAATCTTTCTTTAAACACCATTTGCCTTGCACTTTTATGAAGTCAGAACATTTTCTGTTCACAAATTTATTCAATTTCTTCTTGAAAAGTGTAACTTTTGATTTTGCAATGTTTTCAACCTTCTTTTCTTTCACATTTCTCACTTTCTCATACTTTGTTTTGACTTTAACTTGATGATTCACTTCTTTTATATTTTCTTTTCTCCTAGTTTGAGGAACAGAATCATTCTTCTTTTCTGTATTCTGAATATCTTTTCTTATGAATGAAACAGGTGTTATTGTTATTGGACATTTCTGAGAATATTGAAAAGAATCACTTTTACATTGAACACAAGTCAGATTTTTCTGTGCAAGTAACAACAAGTCTGTACCATAAGTCCTTTCATTTTCATTTCTATTTTTCAAAGTACATGTACATTTATTACAGAAACTATGAGCTTTGGGTACAGAATCAGAATTCAATTCAGCCTTCTCAGGAACTCTTTTCAAATCATCTTTCCTTTTGCTTTCCTCTTTTTCTGGAAAATTCAACTTATTTTTGTTAGAAATGAATTAGATGATTCACCTTTTTCATATGTACTTGATTCATTAAAGAATTTATCATTTTCTTTTAGAGCATTAATCTTGAACAGATCATATTCAGCTTTCAGTTTCTCAAGCTCTGTTATTTTCTGAATAAAAATATTCTTTTCTTTTAAAGCATTTTTAAGATCAAAATCCAAATCACATAAGTCATTTTCAAGTTCATCATAAGCTTTCCTTAAGTCCTCAAGTTCTTGACTTACAAGATTAAATCTCTTTTCAAGTTCTAGAAAGTCTTCTGACTTTGTTTCAGAATTTTTAGTTGACTCAGAATTCTGACTCTTTGAATCAGAATTCTGATTAATAGACTCAGATTTCTGACCTTCAGAATCAGAAAACTGATTAGAACAATCAGAATTCTGATTAGAAGACTCAGATTTCTGACTTACTATTTCAGAAACCTTACTAGTATCAAATATACTTTCTATGTCAGAATAAGAAAAACTTTGTTGTTTATTTTTGTAGCTGACATTTAAAGAGTCATATTTGAATTTGGTATCATTGTATTTTGGTTTCTCTTCTTTTGGTTTAGAAATTTCTTTCTTAACTTTTTCTTCTGAAACATCTGATTTTTCTGTTTTTAACTCAGAAACTATCTCTTTGGGCTTTTTAGAACTTGATTTCTGTAAGTTGTCAGAACTTGTGATGGAACTTGCAGGTCTTATAAAGACTTCAACAACTTCTGGTGTTTTTGGTTTGGGAACATGAAGCTTATCAAAATCATACAAGTTTACTGGAGCTCTTTTTAAAACAACATTTTCTTCCAATCCCAATCCCTTCTTTGGATTATAAAATCTTGTATCTTTTACATTGCTATCTTTTCAAGTTAAGATCTTCTAATTCTTTGATTTTGGTGTATAAATTCTTTCTTTCCTCAAATAGCATATTAAACTTTATTTGTAAATCACCCTTTTCATCCTTAACTTTTGAAAGCTCAATTTTTAATTCAGAAAGATTTTTATCAACTCAGAATTTTCAGTTTTAATTGTCTGTTTCTCAATCTCAGATTCCTCAAATTGTTCTTTTATTACTTCTTTTTCAATTCTGAATTTGTTAACTAAACTTCTTTCTCCTTTAATTTGTTTTCTTAGTTTAACAAATTCAGTTTTCATTTCACCAATCTGTGTCATTATGTCTATTTCAATTGCAGAATGTACCTCAGTAGATGACTCAGAATCAGCAACTTCAAAGTCAGAATCATCCTCATTCTTCATCTTTGCCATATAACTCTGCATCTGTGAAAAGTGTATGCAGTCATCTTCATCTGACGTGTAGTACAACCAGTTTTCTTGTTCAACTAACAATGCCACTTCATCATCTCTTTTCTTCGCCAGCTGAGCCTTTTTGGTATAGTACTCATAATCTTTCACAATTTTCACTTTGCAATCCTTTGCAAAGTGGCCAGAGTTTCCACACTTGAAGCACATATTCTTTTCTTTTCTTTCTTCCTTCTCTTCTCTATTTTCTTCCCTTCTTTCTTCCTTCTTTTCATACTTACTTTCTCCTCTCTCTTCTCTTTTCTTGAAATCTGAACTTCCCTACTCTTTCCTGAACTTGCCCTGATATTTTCCTTTTCCATACCTCTTGTTGAAAGTGTTAGTCAACAAGGCCAACTTTTCAGCAATCATTTTGATATCCTCATCTTCTTCTGATCCCTCTTCCTTATCAGACTCCTCCAGATTTGGTATCTCAGATAGATACGCTGCCTTCTTGGGTGTTTTCACACTTTTGGACTTTGACAGAAAAGCTAATTGTTCTGCAACATTTTTCTTTTCTTCAACCACAATCTTAACAGAGTCCTCATGCTGATTAAGAACACAAAATAGATCATTTAGATCTTCTTCACACATGTCCTTATTCATTTGTAGACTTATAGCAAATGATGACCATTCAGAGTTTAGACTGTTCAGAAATTTGTAATTAATTTCTGACTTTGTCTTTTTCAGCCCATTCCTTCTCAAATCATTTAGTATAGTACAGAATTTACTATATGTCTGAGTTAAGCTTTCAGATTCTTTAGCCTTGAACCTTTCATAAGCATTTATGCTTTGATTTAACTTGGCTTGTATCGATCTGACAGTTCCTAACATTTGTCTTTCCAGTTCATCCCACATTTCCTTGGCTGATGAACCACTATCAATTCTGTTAAGAACTTCATTTGGAACTGCAAGTGTCATCAACGTGATCGCTCTTTTGTCTATTGCATGCCTATTTTCTGTTCTGCTGTGTATTGAGCATAGTTCTTCTTCACCCTTGTTGCCGGAATTTCTGGAGTTGTTTCTGTTTCAGGAGTTGCTTCCACATCAATGTAGACTTCGATAGGACCTTCTCGAAGAGAGACCATCAGATTCTCATCTATGTTATCCAAGAATTGGATCATTCGTATTTTCCATTGCTGGTACTCTTCAGGAATTAGAACAGGTGGCTTTGTTTCAGATCCCATAGCGAGATATTCTTTAGAAGACATGATTGTAAGAATTTTCAACCGATAGACAAATTTGAATTTCTTGATCGAAAGACAATCAATTAATTCAAGAATTGCCAAGAATTCAAGAATTAGAACTAGCAGCGGAATCGATTTTTGAACGAATCAAGAATTCTTCAAGAAATTGATCAATAAATCTTCGCGATCACAATCTTGAACAAATTTGTTTGTTGAGTGGCTCTGATACCAATTGAAAGTCCAGGATTTACTCTTACAATCAATACAACAATGTATGAAACAGTAATTGAGAAGTAATATGATCAAGCCCCATTGTATTCAATGAAGAACAGAATTACAGATCTTAGAGAGAGAGATAGAATCTCAAAGATTACAAAAAGAGAATACAAATATATTCGGGGAAAATCAGTTAGCAATGTAGTGCTAACTACTATATATACTGCAACGGAAATATTAAAGCTACAGTACAAATATGAATGACTAATAGGAACAATACACGTGTCCTAATTAGTTAACTAAACACTAAGGAAAGTATCTAGTTATAAGTTCTGAACAGGTAGTTCAGAACTTCTGAACGTTCTTCTGACAAGGCTTCTCATAACTTCTGGCTCTACTTCTGACTCTTCTTCTCAGACTTCTGACTCTTCTTCTCAAACTTTCAAAGCGATCCTTCTGAGCCTTCTTAGTCAGAACTCTGACCCTTCATATCAGAACATCTGAGTCTTCTCATCAGACCTTTAACACTTAGTTTATTGACAAAACTCAGATCTAACAACTGTGATCACTCTTAGTTCTGTGTGAAGATCTTTTCATCTTTCCCAGCTCACAGGCAGAACAGATATAGTCTTTGTCAAATTTAAGGGAAGGAAGACCTTTTACTAAGTTCAACTTCACGAGTTTGTCAAGATTTTGGAAATTTAAATGGGCAAATCTTTTATGCCAGAGCCAGGCATCTTCCTTTTTCAAAGACACTAAACAGAGTTTTTCTGTTGTAGAGTTTTGGTTTGGATTAAATTTCATTTTGTACAGATTACCTTTTCTGTCGGCTCTTAAAAGTTCTTGACCAGACTCTGAAAGCAACAGAGAACAATACTTCTTCCTAAAATTGACATCGAACCCATGATCACAGAGTTGACTTATACTGAGTAGATTATGATTTAATCCTTCAACATAAGCAACTTCAAAAACTGAAACACCACCATTAATTAAAGTACCATAGCCTCTAATCTGTCCACCATTATCTCCTCCAAATGTTACTCCACTTCCCTTCTTGTCTTTGAAAGAAGTCAGCAGCTCCTTATTGGTTGTCATGTGCCTGGAACATCCTGAATCTAGGTACCAGATCTGCACATGAGGCTTCTTGGCACTGGGTCTTGTGGTCTCCAGCGCTGTGATGTTTGGCTCTGTTACAGTAAGAGCAAATGCATTTTGATTCAAATCTTCCTCTGTTGTTCTCTCTAGTGTTTCTCCAGTCATCCAATCAACTTCTTTTAAACTCTCATCATCCACAGCAACTCCGGAGAAATTGGCTTGCTCTGGTTCATCATCAGAGGATGAATCAGAGATCCAATTCTCCATCTCAGCAACGTAGCTTCTTTCTCGGTAATTGTACTTGTATTTGTTCTTGTAGTAATCCTGGTCTTTTACCAGTCTACTTCTACAATTAGCAGAGAAATGGCCAGGTTTTCCACATCTAAAGCAACGTCCATCATTCTGGTTGATGGATTGAGCAGCATCGGTTTTCTGAGGTGTTGGAGCATTATACTTCTGTTGTGGTTGTGGTCTTTGCTCTTGTGGAGCTCTGTTCTGGGGGGTAGGTGCAGTGTAACCTCTTTTCTCATCTTTTTCTTCTCTCTCGTACCTTCCTCTTCTATCAAATACCTTATTGCCAAATCTCTTGTTAAACTTTTGAGTTATTAACGCAAGAGATTGGGCAAAAGCATTTATATCATCATCCTCTGATGAACTTTCTTCACCATCACTTTCAGCTACCGGACTCTTCTTTCCTTTCTTTTTCACGAACTTCTCTTTCTTTTTCTCTCTGCTAGAACTCTCTCTGTTGGACTTTCCTTCAGTGGGTTTCTTTGAATCAGAGACCAAAGCGATTGGACCTGCAATGGTGGATTTGCCCTTTTGTTTGACAACATCCTTCTCTTGTGCAGCAAGAGTGCCATACACATCAGTTAGAGACCATGCATCCAAATCTTGGTTAGCTTGTAAAGACATGGACAGATTTCACCATTCATCATTTAAACTTTTCAAAAACAGAACATTGTTACTTCCTTCGACCTAACAACCCCACACTTTTTGCATTTCTTTATCAAAACATTAAATCTGTAGTAGGTTTGTTGTAGGGTTTCCTCAGGAAGTTCCTTGAAATTGTTGTATTCATTAATACATTGGGTCCTTCTGTTCTTTTGGGTTTTGATGCCACCCTCAAGTTGATTAAGAAGCTGATCCCAGATTTCTTTAGCAGTAACACATGAGTCTAGTTCTTGAAATTTATCGTTTGGAATGGCCATAATCAGAAGTCTAACTGTCTTAAGGTCATTTTCCATTTTTATCTTTTCTTCATCAGTAAACCCGGTGGTTTTAACTTCGAAGTGAGCAGGAATCTCAGCAGTTGTTTGTGTTGCGGGTACACGAGAGACAAAAACCATGGGTTGGAATGGTCCATCCGTGACAGAACGCATTAAGTCTTTGTCCATTCCATCAATGAAGTTAACCATCCTAATCTTCCACTGAGGATATTCATCTCTCAGAAGAGTAGGTGGTTTGGTCAAAGAACCAGCAGTATAGATGGCATTAATGTTGTTATTAGCCATTTTGAAGAAAAACCGAGTACAAACCTTTCAAAAGAGTTTTAACTGAAAGTGAGTGAACAGTAACCAATGGAACAGTAACTTTGAGTAGAAAAGATCTTTAGACTAAACGTGAAAGTTTGAAACAGTGGTAAATGAACTCTGAAAACTTGTTTTAAACTATAACAGTAAAAACAAAGTATTCTATGAAGCTTTAAGACACACAAACACAATCAACAACTATGAATCAACCTTGGTAGATTGGATCGTTTGATTTAAGCAAAACAAAGTTGCTCTGATACCAACTGTAGGTTCCCAGATTCAAGTTGCATCACATAAATGGTACGTAATAGACAGCGGAAGCATTATATATAGCCATTAAAATGCGAGTGTTGGTCCCAAAGGGTTATACAAGTTTGTAGAAGGGGGGGGGGGGGGGGGGTTGAATACAAACACACGATTTTTACTTTTCTAAATTTTTTATTGATAAATCAAGACAATTTACAACTTGTTGCGGAACAAGATTAAGGATTAACCTAATCTAAACAAGTTAAGAACACTAAGTTTCTTGCACTAGAAGGAGAAGGAAATTACGAATAATAACCTAACACATAGATAAAAAGAAGAATAAGAAGATGGCTGAGCGCACTTCATTTCTGAAGTAGGGTTCTTCTTATATACTGCATGCATTTAATGCATGGCAGTATTACTTTACACGTGGCAGCAGCTGAGTGGTTGCATGTCAATGACCTTTGTAGACAACCTTAGTAGCCGCATGGTGCACAGTGTAGAATCAGAGTTTGTTGTACGATCATAGACAAAAAGGATGTCCGTTCTAACAGTTCGTACGGAGACGTGCAAGGGAGGTAAGACAATAGTACTTTGTAAGGATACTTCATGATCAGCTTTCGTTGAAACAGATCTTTATCAGCGAATGATAAAGATCAGCGATTGCTGAAGTCTTCTACTTGATACTTCACGTTGAGTGGACAAATCTTGGCTTCGCTGATATCCGCATCAGTTCATTAGTAGACTTGTCGCTGGTTCTTGAGCTTGATCTTCGACTTCAGCGTAGAACATATGTTGACGTGAAACTTGTCTTCAGGTATCATAAGTAAACAACTAACTTATCAGCGTTCATCTCATAGACTGAACAGGCTCAGAGCTACTCGATGAACAGAGTTCGCTGACTATTTAACTTTAAAGAGCGAGAGTTACTATCAGCGGTACTGAAACAGTCTTAGTACTTATCAGCGATAGTGAAACTCTAATACATATCGTTTACTTACAATTTTCACTAAGTGTTTAACAGAGGGTCATTATCAAATCACTGAGGGTTTGGATCAACAATCTCCCCCTATTTGATTATGACATAGCCACAGAGAAAATTGCTAATTAATGAAAACATGAGGATAAAAAGAACTCATAAAATATTTGTCCCTTTTACTGTTTTCTGGGATCTTTTCAGTACTGATGGAGTAAAGTTCATTCGCTGAAATTTTTCTTTAAACTTCGTAAAGGTTTCAGAGGGAAGTGGAAAAATCACAAGTACAGCAAATAAAATTACATGTACAAAAGATGTAGACAGATAAAGATAGAAAGAATTACAAGGCGATCCTATCCATCAAAAGGTTCTTCCGTAATGAGAAGTTCATCAAGGGTCTTTGATGTGGGAATCATCCAGTCAGGGACCGTTACACCTTGATCCTTTTTGTTATTTGCTTCTTCAAAGATCAGGGGCTTGAGGTGACGTGCCTTAAGATCGCGTCTGACTTCACACCAGTATATTAGGTCTCTGAGCTGTTCCATGGGAGTGATTGGAAGCTCAGATATGCGTTGAAAGTGTTGTCGTCCATAGCAGTCTAGAAAGAAGATGCCATAGGGTTCACTTAAGACTTTTCCAGGGATGAAAGTTTCACCAGGAGGCAGGGAGGTGTCAAGTACTAAGCGGTCAGGGTCACGACCAAGTACTTCTTCGCGTGAGAAACCTATACATGTTTCATTCCATATAGGAGGACCTAAGTCTGAGGTTTTCTTTTTCTTTGCAGAGGCCCTTCTTTGTTTAGGTGGAAGAAGAGTGGAAGGAGGAATAACCACAGCAGAAGAAACCAAGTCGATCTGAGAATTTAAAATTTTCTCGACATGGCTCTTGAACTTTGAGTGAGATCGTTGAATGGCTAATTTCACTTCCAACCATTCAGAGAAACCAAACTTCTCTAATGTAGCAGCGTAAAAGGTTTTCTTGGTCTTGTCTTCTCTGAATACGTCAACTTCAACAACAGGAACGTCTACGAACAGTTTTCCTCTGATATTTACCTTGATGATTTTGGATGGTCGAGATCGATAGTTCAGCATTTCTTTACACCATTCCAAAGTCGACTCAGATACCTTAGTCTTTTCTTTTCAGCGCGGGGTCTTTCACCGATTATTGGACAAGCTGGATGGCAAGAGCCTTATCTTTTTCTTCAGCTTCCTTCTTTTCGGCGAGTAATCGTTCAGCTCTTAAATGATCCTCGTATTCTTTCCTTGATATCCTGAACTTTGTGGGAACGGGGATTTTGTCACGAGGAAGAATGATTCGCTGATCTTCAAGATGTTTGATCATTGCACCTCTCTTTTCTTTATCCTCTTCACTTAGCTTTTAAGGAGAAAAGGAAGGTCTGTTTTTGTGAGAGAGCAGTTGTTCTTCAGGTTCATCAATCTCAGTGGTTAAATCCTAGACTGGGATTATTTGTTCAGCTCTTGAGGCTGGGATTATTGTTGGTGTAGTTGTAGGAGCTTCAGCGGGATCCTCAAACAAGGGAGAGGACTAGCTGAAACACAACGATCGTTTAAGTAAGAAAAGTTGGGAAGAAAGTTAAAAGAATAGGGTTAAGTGTAAAGAGATTTTATGGAGAGGAGGATTGATATTAAGAAGGGATAGATGAGGGATGCAGTATAAGGGAATAGAAGATATTATACCTGACAAGCTGGCTTAATCTGAAGGATAGCCAGATTGCCTTCTGCAGCGAGGCCTTTGTTTTTGCCTTGATCAACATCAGATGCTGCAGGCTTTGTCTTCTCCACTGATGGTTCGTTTATCGAAATCCCTTTCTCAGGGACCTTCTTGGGCTCAACGAAGAAGAAGTCATCATCATCATCATCGTCATCATTATCATCTTTAGGGGATGATGATGGTTCTTCATCCTCAAGGTCGAGGTCTTCGTCATCTTCAGCTTCTTCAGCTTCAGATTCATCATCGTAGGGTTTGGTTACATCAGCAGCAGCTTCAGTTCCCTTATCCTCTTCGAGTTGCTCCCCCTCAGAATCAGAAGGAAGTTTCTCGGTTCCCTCAGGGTTTTCAACTCCCTGAGGTTTTGAAGTAGAAGCAGCAGTTTCATTTTTCTTCTCCCCCTCATCATTATGGGGAAGGTCTTCAGCTCTCTTCTCCCCCTCTTCCACATTATGAGGAGGTGAGACAAGAGGAACATCAGCAACATCAGCAGCAGCATCAGTAGTATGAGGATCACTGTCTTCTTGGCCAGTGAGTCCCATATAAAGTTCAACCACTGCTAATCTGTCTCTGAGGCCAGATATAGCAGGGGAGAGTTTCCGAAGATCTTCTCTATCGGCCTGAATAAAGTGAGACTTTGGAGCATCCAGGCGATTGAGTATCTGCTGAAGTAGATCTTTGATCGTCGTAACCTCACCCTTAAGAGTACCAACCTCTGTCTTCAATGATGTGACTTCATTGGAAAGAGTGGTGAAGTTTGTTGCGAGGGTGGTGTTGGTGAGGTTGAGATTGTTGATGTTTGAGGAAGTTTCAGCAAAGGTGGTAGCAAAAGTTGCAATTCTGCCATCTACCTTCTCCATATCAGCTTTGGAGGCTTTTGTGTCAACAACCTCGATCAGCTTCTTGAGGTTCTCTCCAGCGTCTATAACCGCTGAAGAGTTGGTGGAGAGAATGGTGTTGTAAGATTCCATCTTTGTTTCCAGGGCCTTCAGGGAGGTGTTGATATCCTCCAAATTAGGACCTGAAACAGTTATTAACTTATGAACAGAGGAAAGCTCAGAAGTTTGGGGTTGAGAGAGAGAAGTGTTTGGGATAATGTGTATACATGCAGGCGGGTTGGCGAAGTTGTCGAAGCCTCGTAACCCTGACTAGGTTTTATAGTCATCTTCAATAGTTCCCTGACTACTGGAAGTGCCTGCAGGTCCGGTGTTTTGTTCTATCATCCTCTGAAGATGTTCAGCAGTAGTGTCGCTAAGGAATATGTTTGTTGAAGAGAATAGGGGAAGAGATTGAGTTACCAAAGGAGAGGTGGGAGGAATGATGGTTGAGGAAGTGGGTTGGGTGCGGGGTTCAGCGTTGGATTCGCTGAAAATCACTTCAGTCTCTAGAGAGGCTGAAGGAGGTGGGTTCAGTTCCAAGTTTATAACTTCAGCGTTTAGAGACGCTGAAGCTGGGATGGAAGGGGTGGCTTATTTAGATGTGGCAGAGCGTACCACTGAACTATCCATCAGCTCTTCAAGATGAGCTGTGGAGTCTTCAGCATGTGAATGCTGGGGGGTTGCTCCTTGGTTTTCTTGATTCTTTTGGAACCAAGTTGGGATGTAGATTGTTTCCATTTTCGAGAAGGAGTGGAGGGTGCAGCTTGGGTATCAGCGGTGGGGATTTCCACTGAATGAGCCGTAGAAGTAGAAGAAGGAGGATTAAGAATAGATAAAAGAGTAGTAAGACGTACCTCGTTTGCCAGCGGCTTGAAGTCGAGCACCTTAGGGCCAACCTGAGAGAGTCTCAGATCACCCTCTTTTGGGTATTTGTCCCCAAGTCCAAGTTGAAAGATGGCGCTGTTGAATCTGGGATATGGAACCCATGAAGGTCTATCAGCAATATCTACTCTGAATGTAAGATCGTCATAGATGATCGATGCCCAGTCAACATGTAGACCTTTCAGCAATGCATAGCCCATTGCTTGCTGAGGTTGAGCAGCTTGATCAGAGGAGCCACTCTTCGCTGTCATGAAGCTTATTAAGTGTGCGAAGATGAAGTTCATCTCGCTTGGCATTTTGGACTTCTTGATCAGGGTTAGTTTCTTCTCAATCTCCTTGTCCCTCCCTGTGTCCCATGCGTAACCCATTGCATCAAAGAATGCAGTGATGGCTTCCCTATCAGCAGGGTTTTTGTGGTTAGGCAGAGGAACGAAGGATTTTTCTTTGGTGGTAGTGGGTAGGCTGAGTGCTCGCCTGATAATGGCAGGGTTGATTTTGGTTGTGCCAAATTTGGTGTCACGGAGAATGACATCAAGGAGTTTCTTAGGGTGCTTGGATGAAGGAATCTGAGTGTGTCTAGCAGTATACCAGAACTGAGATAGAAGAAATTTGTGGGCAGGGGGTACGAAGGTTAAGGCTTTGAATAGGCAGCAGGTTTGGAGAAAATTCACAGCTTCATTCAGATGTGTGACTTGCTTCTTCGGAGGAAAATCGAAAAGCGCATAGAGATTGTTGGATTTTGAGAAGTCTACTTTCTCAAGCATGGACTTGACCTGAGGAGCCTTGGGAAGATTCAGTTTCTCCGTAGCAGGAATTTCTCAGCGGTAGGAGCAGCAGTAGAAGATGCCATTTCTGTTTATCATATCAACCATAAATCATAGAAAAAAAATACAGTCTTAATGTGGAAAGATTTTCCAATAAGATGTTTTCGAATTTTGTCCATTTCATTCAGACAGGAATGTCTTAATGAAGATTAGGGTTTTCTTGTTTTGAAAAAGAAATGCAAACCCAGTAAAAGTCTTGTTTTCCATTTTCCTTTAGATAAGGATTCTGGAAAAAAAAAATGAATGAAGAACAAGTTAAGATTTTGAGTTTTAAACTTGAAGAACAACCATGAAAAGGTTGTGTTCATAAAACCATGAAAGAAATGATTTCATTTTAGAATGTTTCTTTTGTTTGATCTGTTAAATTCAACAAGAAGATCATAAACAAGTTAAAACAGGTAAATAATGAGAATATTAACCTGGTTGTCGAAGAAGAAGATGAACAGTTTTCTGGAAAAAATCGGGTTCAATAAGCAACAGTAAATCTTTTCTTTCTTGGAGAAGAAGTTTGCGTAAAGGAAAAATATAAACTTGATATAGTTTATATAGTGAGATTAGAGAGAGAGAAAAACTTGAGCGGGAAAGTTTTTCATCATGACACGGACACGTGTTTGCATTTGATTGGATGGTAAACGAAACGTGCAAACGTGTGTCAGAAAAAGAACGTGCCAGGGTTTATCCGTTGTGATGATGTCACAAACGTCCTTTCATATTTTAGGATGTCTCTGAGGTTTTGAAAGCTCTGGGACTATTTTCAAAAACATGAAGCACTGAATAGAAATATCAGTGTTAGTTTAAGAAATTTCAAAGTATCGTTGTTAAGGAAGAGATATCCAGCGATGTGATTTGTTTTGAAATCTTGCATTTACATGCGAATGTCAGCGAGTAAAGAGAGAACATACCTTGATATCAGCGAATCAACTTTGTTCAGACAGAAGATGATAGAATGGGTTATATAAGTTGGTTTTATCCGATCGCTGATCAAATGTGAACCACTGAAGATTTTATTCTTCAAAGTTCAGCATTCCAAGCTCGCTGATGAGAAAGTTGAATCTTGTCTCATCAAGAGGTTTGGTGAACAGATCACCTAACTGATAGTCAGTTGAGATAAAATGAAGTTCTATATCACCATTCATCACATGATCTCTGATAAAATGATACCTGATTTCGATATTCTTCGTCTTTGAGTGTAGTACTGGATTGTTGGCTATAGCGATGGCACTTGTGTTGTAGCAATAGATTGGAATTTTCGAGAGCTGAAGGTCATAGTCTAGTAGTTGATTTCTCATCCACAAGACCTGAGAACAACAGCTTCCAGCGTCTACATACTCAGCTTCAGCAGTTGAGGTGGACACTGAGTTTTGCTTTTTACTTGTCCAACTCACCAGTTTTCCACCCAGGAGCTGACAGCCTCCTTTGGTGCTTTTCCTATCCAATTTGCAACCAGCAAAATCACTATCTGAATAGGCGATTAGATCAAACCCTGAATCTTTGGGATACCAAAGACCTAGGTTCATAGTACCCTTAAGGTAATGAAAGATTCGCTTTACAGCGATCGTATGAGATTCCTTAGGTTCAGCTTGATATCTTGCACACAAACAGGTTGCGTACATAATATCGGGTCGGCTAGCTGTAAGATACAAGAGAGAGCCAATCATCCCACGGTACAGCGTGACATTAACAGGTATTCCATTTGAATCATTATTTAGTGTCAGCGGTGGTGCCATAGGGGTTTTCATAGCTGAACTCTGAGTTTAATCGAATTTCTTCAGCATATCTTTAACATACTTTCTCTGATTAATGAAAGTTCCTTTTTCATTTTGCTTTATCTGAAGACCAAGGAAATATGTTAGCTCACCCATCATACTCATTTTATACTATTCTTTCATTCTATCAGTGAAACGAGTACAAAGGTCAGGGTTAGTAGAATCAAATATAATGTCATCAACTTATATCTGAACAAGAATGATATGACCTTTCACTATTCTAAAAAATAGAGTTTTGTCGATTTTACCTCGCTCAAATTTTTCAATTAGGAGATAAGAGGATAGAGTGTCATACCATGCACGTGGAGCTTGCTTTAAGCCATAAGTGCCTTATCCAGTTTATAAACATAACCTGGACGCTTAGGATCTGAGAATCCTGGAGGTTGTTCCACATAGACTTCTTCATTCAGCTTTCCGTTGAGAAATGCTGATTTAACATCCATTTGATATAATTTGAAGTCTTTGTGTACAACATATGCTATGAATAGACGAATAGATTCTAGTCTTGCTACTGGAGCAAATGTTTCGTCGTAGTCTATACCTTCGTCTTGTCTGTATCCCTGAGCAACAAGTCGATCCTTGTTGCGGGTTACAGTTCCATGTTCATCCAACATGTTTCGATAGACCCATTTAGTGCCTATCACTGTCTTGTCAGTTGGTCTTCGAACAAGATTCCAAACCTTGTTTCTTTCGAATTCAGTCAGCTCTTCTTGCATAGCGCTGACCCAGTTTGGATCTTTGAGGGCATCATCTATTTTCTTTGGTTCAATCAAAGAAATAAAGTTAACAAATAAACAAATATTACCTGCACTTCGTCGAGTCTGAACACCAGCGTTTGGATCACCAAGAATTTGATCAATTGGGTGATTGACAGTCCATCGCTGAGCCGAAGCATGAATCGCTGACTCAAATTGAACTGGAGGAGCTGAAGATGAGGCTTCAGCAACTTCTGGAATATCATCCAAGAGAGGAGTAGGTGCAGATGTCATCTCATTCCCTGATTGCTGAGAAGTAGATGGAATGTCTGAGACATTTGGTTCAGAAGCAGGCATAGTGTTTAAAGGAACAACTGAGACCCATGAAGTTTCAGCTTCACTATTCTGCATGTTTGGGATGATAGTAGGACCATCATCTTCAATGGTATGAGTACGAGGAGTGGGAATATCTTCTGAATCACCAAGATGTGAAAACATCCATTGATTCAGTTCTTCAGTATCAGCAGAAGATCGAGAATTCGCTGAACGGGATTCGTCAAAGGTTACGTGTATAGTTTCTTCAACAGTTTGTCTTCTTCGATTGAAGACTCTGAAGGCTTTAGAGGCTGGGGAGTATCCAAGAAAGATTCCATCATCAGCCTTAGGATCAAACTTTCCAAGGGCATCTTTGTTGTTCAATATGAAACACTGACATCCAAAGATGTGAAGAAAGCTAATTGAAGGCTTTCTCCCATGGAAAAGTTCCTAGGCTGTTTTATTAAATCTTTTGACTATCAGCGACCTGTTTTGCGTAAAACAAGCAGTGTTGACAGCTTCTGCCCAAAACTGAGTAGGCAGGTGAGAATCGCTGAGCATTGAACGTGCAGCTTCAATAATAGTTCGATTCCTTCTTTCAGCGACTCCTTATTGAGCGAACGGTCATGTTGTTCAGGACTTCTATTTTCCTAACAAATGTGATGAGTTCTTCATGGGTGTTACTCTTAGAACGGAGAAACATTACCCAGGTATAGCGAGAGAATTCATCAAATATGACCAGTGTATATTTCTTTCCAGTGATGGATTCTTTGTTAACAGGGCCAAACAAATCCATATGAAGAAGTTGTAGAGGAGATGACACTAAGGAAACTTGCTTAGACTTGAAGCTTGCTTTGGTCTGCTTGCCTTTCTCACACGCTGAACATAAGGACTCTTTGGCGTATGAGTGTTGAGGTAGACCAGTGACTAACTCTTTAGAGGAAAGAGTGTTCAGTGTCTTGAAGTTTAGATGAGAGAGCCTCTTATGCCATAACCAGTTGACATCAGATGAGGCTTTTGAGAAGAAACAGGAGTTCTCAGTGGCTGTTGAGTCCATGCTTATTACATAAACATTTTCCAAGCGATAACCGCTGAGAGCTATCTTCTCCTTTTTGTCAGCGACAAAGCAGGATTCCTTAGTAAAGATTACTTTGTTATCCATGTCGCAAAGCTGACTGATGCTTAGAAGATTATGCTTCAGCCCTTCAACAATATGCGACTCTTCTGAAGGTTGTTGTGCCATTAGAGAGTACACCACACCCTCGGGTATGTCCTTTTCCATTTCCACCGAAAGTTACAGAGGGACCCTTCTCTTCTTTGTACTCAGTAAGCATGTTCTTCTTACCAGTCATGTGTCTAGAGCATCCGGTATCGAGATACCAGATACCCTTCTTAACCTGCATTACAAAGGAAGATTAGTTTGTCTTGGGTACCCACTTAACCATGTGTACACACTTGTCAGTGGGGGTAGAAGAGGAAGTGGAAGGTTCAGCAGTCTTCGCAGCATTTGAAGATTCAGCTTTGTCATTCTTCACTTTAGTTAATTTCTTAACCTCAGTGGTCTTCTTTGCCTTGGGGGCAATGATCTTCACCTTAGCTATCTTTTCAGCTTGGGTGGCTGTGGGGAACTTACTAGCAATATGATTGGTAAGTCCACAATGATAACATTTCTTATAACTAAAAATAGTTCTAGTATCATTTGCATGCTGAGCTTTTGATTTTGAATTAGAAGGACCAGTACCAAGTAAACTTTTGGTATTTAAAACAGGAGGAACATTCACTTCTTCGGATGTCTTACCAATAGTATCCACTTTGATTCTAGGAGTAGATCGCTGAATAGATCCACGCTGAATAAATCCAGGGATCTTATTCTTTGAACCAGAGGGATAAGTCACTGAAGCTTTAGAAGCATTCAGCTTTGGTACAAAGGTACCCTTATGAGGATTTTGGTTAAAAGCAATTCCTTTACCTTTATTTTTAAAGACTGAGGTAGGTTTTGGAAAAACAACTTTTTCTTTACCTTTAGAAGTTAAGGTAGAGATTTCCTCAGGGATAGGCGGTTTAGAAAAGGAACATTGAGAAGAGAAAGTGTCAGGGATAGAGGATACGAACATTCCAAACTTAAGCATGGAACGGTCAGTGGTTGGTTCTAGAATATCATCATTGTAACCAAGACCACGTTTATCACTCAGGGGAATCTGAGACTTTATTATCTCAGTGATCTTTGTTGAGGAATTATACCATCCATCAACAGTAGCTTTTTCAGCTTTTAATTCAGTGATAGCTTCTTGGCGCTCGATTTTGACTAGCCGATTTAAGTGAACTTGATCTTTCAAATATTCTTCAATTTTAGAAAGATTTTCTATTTGAAGGTGACAGTTTTTAAGCTGTTCAGCGAGATCAAGGTTTTGATTTTCAACAACAATTTTGCCATTCATGGCTTCATATAAACTTCTAGTCAAGAGATCGATCTTTCGAAGACTATCAGCTTCATCAATATTTAAAATATTGGTAAATAAGGAAGGTGATACCTTAGTAGCAGAGGTTGAAGTAGAGGGAATGTCAGAATTTTCTTCCTCGTCTTCAAGTTTGGCCATGAGACATAGATTGGCTTCATCATCATCTTCAGAGTCAGATGATTCTTCTTCGTCAGAGGCAGCCCAATCATAGTCAGCCATAAGGCCTTTGCCTTTCTTCTTAAAGATTTCCATCTTTGAATACCTTTCTTTCAGCTTTTTGTATTTTTCATCTCTAGTCCTGGGAGTAAAGTTTCTCTTGGGAAAAGCTGAGGGTCTAGAGACTTTCTTTGACCTGCACTCGCTAGCAAAATGTCCTATCTTTTCATAGTTATAGCAAGTTACAGTAGCCTTATCAACAGGTGTTGATGATCTTGGCTTGTCAGTAATAGCAAGAGGTTTGTTCTTCTTGAAATTACTCTTTCTAGCAAATCTCCTGAACTTATTAGCCAGGAATTACAGAGTTTCATCATCATCTGAAGCGTCAGAATCTGATGAACGTTCAGAGTTAGTTTCCAACTCAGTGACAGTGATCGTAGATCGCTGAGTGGAAGGTAACTCTGAGAGTAAAGCAACAGGGGTGCTTTTGGAATCTTTTACAAGATTCTTCTTAAGATGACTCGATTGCTCATGATTCAGCATCGTGCCATATAAGGTAGAAAGAGTCATGGATCTAAGATCTTTTGACAGCTTGAGACACATTGAATAATTGTCCCAGCTTTCAGGTAAACATTCTAAGAACTTTGTCAGTACTTCAAAGTTAGAATATTCCTTACCAACAGTTTTTAGATCTATTACTAAGCAGTTAAAACGTTGGTGTACTTCAGAGAGAGATTCATTCTTACCACAAATGAAGCTTTCATATTGTCTTACCAGGTTGATCTTTCGAGAGTCCTGGACTTCAGAAGTACCTTCATACTGAACACAAATTGTGTCCCACATAGCTTTTGAGGTTTTCAGGTTCATGACGGAATGGTAGACTTCGTCAGGAAGAGCCATGGAGAGTATAGATCTGGCTTTGGTGTCGATAGCCACTTTCTTCTTATCTTCATCAGTCCACATATGAATTTCCTTGGGAATCAGCCTTTCTGGAATGCAGGTCTATTCTCAGTGGCTGGAACTGCAGGATCAATTCTTATAGGAATATATGGGTCGTTTTCAAGATAGTAAGGCATAGTAGGGTCTACACCTTCTAAGAAGATAATCATCCTATTTTTCCGTAGATTAAAATTATCTCTAGAGAATCTAGGGGGTTTTGGAAAAGAACCATTGTCAGTATAGTTAGTGTTTGTGTTGGTGGCCATTTTCAGATTAGCAAGGAAGAGAAATCTTAGTATAGATCAGATCTTGTTTATGAGATTAAACAAATCTGCTCTGATACCACTTGTTGGTCCCGAAGGGTTATGCAAGTTTGTAGAAGGGAGGGGGGTGAATACAAACACATGATTTTTAGTTTTCTAAATTGTTTATTGATAAATCAAGACAATTTACAACTTATTGCGAAACAAGATTAAGGATTAACCTAATCTAAACAAGTTAAGAACACTATGTTTCTTGCACTAGAAGGAGATAAGGAAATTACGAATAATAACCTAACACACAGATAGAAAGAAGAATAAGAAGATGGCTGAGCGCACTTCATTTCTGAAGTAGGGTTTTTCTTATATACTGCATGCATTTAATGTATGGCAGTATTGCTTTACACGTGGCAGCAGCTGAGTGGTTGCATGTCATTGACCTTTGTAGACAACCTTAGTAGCCGCATGGTGCACAGTGTAGAATCAGAGTTTGTTGTACGATCATAGACAAAAAGGATGTCCGCTCTGACAGTTCGTACGGAGACGTGCAAGGGAGGTAAGACAATAGTACTTTGTAAGGGGACTTCATGATCAACTTTCGTTGAAACAGATCTTTATCAGCGAATGATAAAGTTCAGCGATTGCTGAAGTCTTCTACTTGATACTTCACGTTAAGTGGACAAATCTTGGCTTCGCTGATATCCGCATCAGTTCATTAGTAGACTTGTCGCTGGTTCTTGAGCTTGATCTTCGACTTCAGCGTAGAACATATGTTAACGTGAAACTTGTCTTCAGGGATCATAAGTAAACACCTAACTTATCAGCGATCATCTCATAGACTGAACAGTCTCAGAACTACTCGATGAACAGAGTTCGCTGACTATTTAACTTTAAAGAGCGAGAGTTACTATTAGCGGTATTGAAACAGTCTTAGTACTTATCAGCGATAGTGAAACTCTAATACATATCGTTTACTTACAATTTTCACTAAGTGTTTAAGAGAGGGTCATTAACAAATCACTGAGGGTTTGGATCAATAATGAGTGATTGTGTAAACGATAATGTAACAGTTAGTATCAAATATAGAACAGTAAGATGATAACAAGATCAAGTATAATAAGTTGCTCGTATATTGATAATATGAATAACACCAAGAACATGTTTAAGTGTGTGTATTCGGAAATCTCACAGGGAACAAGATCGTACGGAGGTAGTGCTATGGTATACTGCAGTGTGTGCTCTAACAATTGTGGAAAACTATTCTTCCAAAAGCTTACAATTGTTGTTCCACTACCTCTCTATTTATAGCCTGATAAAGCATTAGACAGTGTACTATCTAACCCTGGAATGACACATGGAAAGTGTGTCTTCGTCCTTTTAGGGCTTACGTGGAAAGTACGAACACGTGTATAACACTTAGAGATTTCTATGAGACTTATGCTTCACAGAGGTCTTCAGTCACCAGAGCTCTTACGCCAGAGTTCTGTTGGTCTTCTTGTGTAAACGGTTCTTCTGTTGAATAGAAGAAGTCTTCTGCCAAAGCTCTGTCGAGCTCTATTGATTCTGCCAGAGCTCTGTCGAGCTCTGTTGGTCTTCTGGTTGAACTTCTTCTAAGTCTTCTGCTGGATCTCTGGTGGTCTTCTGACTTGTACTATTTTCAATACTTTTACAGAAGAGATACTTGGGGCTAACAGTTAGTATTTTGCCTATGAATTAAATTGAGGAATTTACTTATGTTGATAAGTTCATAAGGGGTTTAAGTGTTTCAAATATGAAAGTTTAAATTTATAGATTTTAGATGGATTATTCTATGTGAAGTATGGGTTGTTAAATCCATTGGGAGTGATCTTTAATGAGTTGGAAAATTCAAAGGTTTTCTAAATATTTTATTTAGAGTTCTTTTATTGATTTGGTGATTGCACATGGTTTATCTAGGTAGCGAGAAGTTTGCGCAACTTGGATAAAAACTAGGTTTTACATAACATAGCAAGGTGAGTTCAGGTTGATTTGTGAAAACGTTGTGCATGTCAAAATGTCTATTTTAAAGTGTTTATGTGTTTTACATGAAAGTTAGCTATTGTTGAGTTGATCGGTGGATTTTGATTATTTAAAGTGTCGACTTTATAAATCTTATAAAACACCCAAATTTGGGATTTTTGGGCAATTTGATAAATAAATCATGATGGAAAGTGTTTTGATGATTTGTTGCATAAATGGAGGCTATTTAGTAAAAATGCACTGTTGTTGTTTGTTGGAAATATGCATAGTTATCGTTATGGGACATTTTGGAAATATAAGGGTATGAGTTATTTGGAAAATGATTTGACTCATTTAATGACGAGGGTTTGGATTAATCGTAACTTCGAAGTACATGTTTGCATAAATGTTGATTATATGTGTTTTATGGTTTTAATGACCTTCATTGTTTGGTCAACTGAATTGTTGAGCCCTTGGCTCGTAATTATCTTAAATGTGTCTACGAACTTTAGTCCAATGTATATTACTCTATATTAAGTTTTGAGATTTTATATGCATTTGAGTCATATTTATTTGTTAATTACATGTGTTGAAGATGTTGGACATTCTTTTGGGAGTCATGTAATCGTTAGACTATGATGCATTGGATCAATAGGCATATGACTCGGTCTTGTTTATAGGGTTGAATGGGTATTGAGGGGTTGGACTCCGGGACTCATGTTTTATGACCATAAACTTTCCAAGTGGTCACTAGGAGGGTTGAGTCTGCAAGTGCTACCTTGGAGGTGGTGAGTATTAGGACCTTCGCCACTGAGGTAATGCCTTGGAGGTAGTCATGTAGTGTGTCGTTCCTTGTGGTGGAAGTCCTGGGGATGGACACTAAGGTCAACTGTCACTTCGGTGAAACTTGTCGAGGAATCGTAGGAACATTTGGACGTCTAGTCGTAATATGTTATACAATTAAAATTGTACGGGTGACATACTTATGTGTTTTCTCCACTCTCAATGGATACGGGTCTCCCCATGGTTGTCAATTATTTACGGATATTGTATATGCTTTAATACCGTTTGACCTTTGTGCGAGTAATTGCATGTGTTGATTTTAATATTGGAAACCCTCCACATATATTAAGATTTGCTTGAATGGTTATTCCCATGCTTTGGTATTTGGACCTTATTTCTATTTTATGCTTTGTGTGAGTTATTGAGTTTGGTTCCATGTTTTCGGGATGTTTTCTATTTAAACGTTTTATCACGAGAAATGGGATTGTTAGAAGAGACATTACCATTTGTTATAAATAATTTGCATAGTGTCAAATGTGATTTAAATAATAATCTTTTCGTTTCAAATGTATATATATATATATATATATATATATATATATGTGTGTGTGTGTGTGTGTGTGTGTGTGTGTGTGTGTTGATGAAAACTCTTGGACTCGCTAAGCGTTAGCCTAACCTTTTTATTTATTGGCATGTGCAACAGGTCCCGGTTGGGGGGTTTGGTTCTAGAGACACCGTGAATAGTGAAATTCTAGTTAGACGCACGAGAAGGATGTAGCCATTGAATGATCTTCCCGCATTTGGAGTTAGAGACCAAGTCTAGGGTTTTAGTAACACCTGGTCTTGTTTTAGTCTTATTATAAGACTTAGACTATTATTTGTTTGAGGTTAACCATAGAATTTAATTTTACATATTTCAAGTATTGATGTTTAGAGGGAAATTCTATTCTTTTTGGATGTAATATTAAAAATTTTAAATTAGTTGCTCAATCCAAATTTGAGGGTGTTACATAATAATCTCGACTCTATCCTCTAGGCTTCGGCTCCCATCTTTCCTTTACCCTTGCTAGAGCTCTCGCTAGAATGCTTAGCTAAAAAGGTTTTTTGTTTTATAAAAAGCGAGGGTTAGACCGGAGGTCTAGTGGGTTCCCAAAAGTAATAGCAACACATCACAAAATACCATCCAAAATGAGTTATAAAAGGGTTTAGAGGCAATTCGCACATTTAAGCTTTCATACACACACTTAACACATGTAGAAGGCACACGCTTAAAGTCATGCACACCTGCCCTTAGATAAATGACATGAAATGATTTCATGCATTTTAGTTAGTTTACACCTCCTATAACAACCATCTCATGCCCCACCCGAAAGAATGCACAATATCAATTCATCACTAAGAATTTACTATCTTAGGAACATAAACTCGAATGAATGCACACTTTAATGTGTCTAAAAATCAATCATGCATAACACTGACCATTTATAAGAATTTAGGAGTAAGAAAAACTCATATGAGGTCCTAGCCTAAAACACACACCTTGGATATGGATTTCCAAACCGAACACGTGATTTTAGGTGATCAAACGATGGTATTAATATTCGAGTTATACCCACTAAGGCTTACTAATAACTCCCCTAGGTCTTATACTAAGTTGTAACCCAAAACTAGCCCTCGAACAAAAACAGACAAACCACCAAATAGTTACTTGAACGGTTTGGCTCGTGACCTCAAGCTGCGTAGTTACCTGCACAAGTCCGTATTTCCCACACACTGTCCTTGCACGAGAGTTTAAGCCAAAAACACCCAGAACCATTTATGCCAACCTTTTCCAAATCAATTTTATGTTCCTTAAACGAGGGAATAAATGTCCCAATCCATTTTAACCAATAACTAAATATCAAAACATCCTTTAATCCATTGATGAAGATTTATCTACCAAAACTTAGTACTGGAAAACTCTTGAACAAATCACCAACAATGGTGGTTTTGTTCAACTTGACCATTGGAAACCATTGAAATTTGACCAATCACTAAACCATAGATACTCAAATGCTAAGAATCATGAAAAGGAGAAATCTCCAACAAAACACCAAATCCTAGGTTAAACCTAACTTAAGCCACCAACTATGGAAGGAAATAACATAGAGAAGTAGATTTTTTATCATGGATTATGGTCTCTTTCACACGAAAACTAACACATACACACTTCATTTCATCTAATTTCCAAAGGAGAGGAATTAGGTATCCTTCTTATTTAAGCCATTATTTACACTTAGGCCCCCTGCAAATGGTGTTACTAACTAATTCACCCTCTAACTTCAATTAGAAATTCAAAAACGGAACTGGGTCATTACATTTAACATTCCTAAACGACGTAGTAACCTCCCAATCATATAGTTGTTTAATTAAATCTGTAACACCCCCTTCCTACTAGTCTTAATATGGGGTATGTCACAACCGAAAGCAGATCAGAAGTCTACCATTCACAGTACAGAGCTCTAATTATACGATTAACATAAATACATATTTACATAACAAAAGCCTTGATTAAGCAACTAGTCTTTAAGAATCCTAAGCCATCTCGATTATTCATCTTGCCCCTAGTTTAGATCATGAACCTGTCGAGGTAAAAACAAA
Organism: Saussurea involucrata; assembly: GCA_033807775.1. Classification (NCBI taxonomy): domain Eukaryota; kingdom Viridiplantae; phylum Streptophyta; class Magnoliopsida; order Asterales; family Asteraceae; genus Saussurea; species Saussurea involucrata. Next base: position 63,849,332 of record CM066319.1, on the reverse strand, counting down.
ACAAACCTCGGCTGAGCAAAATTTCCCAGTGAATGAATAATACACAAGAAATACCGAGTAAGAAATAGGTAACTGAAAAGAAACATTAAGATAAAAGTTGAAATCGGCTTAAGTGTAAAACTCTACAATTGAAACTTATATAATTAAAAGTTCAAGCCAAGAGGGCTCTCTGTATCATTAAGATACGTTGTTCTTGATGGATGATTAGTCCTATCAGACGTCTTAATGGAATGGAAGTGACGTGCACTACACTGTCTCATTCCTCAGTAACAAAACATATTTGGTATTCGACTCTATCCGGTAACCAATATAAATGGTATTCGGCTCTATCCGTTAACCAACATAATTGGTATTTGGTTCTAAGGATGCATCCAACGTTCTCTATTTGGCTTGGCCATAGCCCTTACGAGAACGCCATGACTATTTTAGCCATCATAGAGGCATCTCAACACCCGTGCCCCGAGTATTGAGCTTATTCAAAGTTAAGTCAATAAACTCAAACTCAAATAGCCAAATCAATAAGTAAACATTTGAAAAAAGTCTAATAAAATAATTGAGGACTCCAAATCATATAATCGACCATGAATCTTAAAACTTACCAGTAATGGTTCGAATTTCTCAAGTTCACAAATCGTTAAACCAAAATATCCCATAAAACATAAAAGAATTTCGGATAACAACTTGATAACCTCCACTTTTATGGATGTATGTCATGATCAAGATTTCACAAAATAGATAATCACCACAATTGATTACCCACATAATGAAACGAATTAGATATCCGTACCTTTAAGATGTTTTATAAATGATCACATAACATGAGGCTTAGGAACGGTTCTCTCCTTTCGGTTACCTACATTTATTAATAAAATGATTTTAGACGATTTTCGGTAATAGTTCTCATCAACTTCAACTTCCTACAAGCCTTTATACTTTAGAATAGCCTACGAACCTTCAAACATACTTAAATTACCATTATGGCACTTAATGAACACTTCACACAATTCTTAGGACCCTAAACAATATTTGCAAAAATCCAATTTTTACACTTCCAAACAGTAGCTAACAACTTCTTTATACCAAAAATTTAAGCCTTTTTATCATTCTTAGGGGGTGTTTGGGATTGCTTACTTTTTTGACTTATTTGCTAATAGATTTTCCACACCGCAAATAAGCTATTTCTAGTGTTTGGATTGAAAAAAAAAAGTGCTTATGACTTTCCCACACCGCAAATAATTTGCTTTTAATAAGTTAGTCCATCGTAACTTATTTGAAACTCCTTATCAACTTATTTGTCCAAATTACATTTTTACCCCAACTCTTTTTTATCACCACATAAGTTAATAAGCACTTTTAAAAATAAGCTAAAGTTGTTTTAAATAAGCAATCCCAAACACCCCCTTAGAGGCAGAACCAAACTTTCTTGTCAAAATGAAAATTGTGCACATACCTTTTTAGGATTTCATAGTAATTGGTTCACATAATTTGGAGCTCTACTCTATTTTCTACAGAATTTATACAAACAGTGCGCAATTTTAAGTGTATGCAGAACATGTCTAAAATATCAATGATTTCGAGCCCCTTAAATTCTGATCTAGACTTCAGAGTAAACTACAAATTTGTTCTACGCTGACAGATCTTTCCATCTATATAAAGAACACTTAATTTGGACATATGGTTGATTTTATGCGAATTTTTAAACTTACCACAGTGAATCTGTCTCTTCTCACAACACCAACTTGAAGAATTTCCACCTCAATTCTTCAATTTTCCACCTATGATTCACAGATAACTCAGGGTTTTACCCATTTGTCCCAAAACTAAAGAAATCATAAAATTTAACCATAAGCATACTTTATCTTGAGCTTCTAGTTCCATTTCTAACATCAAATCTTCAAAAACTGGTTTTAAGACGAGTTTAGGGTTTTTAGAGAGAAGAAGGAATGGTCTAGAGGTATAGAGAGAGACCAGATTTCTTTGGATGAAAATTTTGGATATAAAATAAATTAAGTAATTTCATATATATTTTTAATATTTACAACTTTATTTTCAATTTAACCCTATTTTGACAAATCCTTTACAATTTTGGTCCTAACCCAATATTGTTTAATACAAGATTAGTTTTTAAATGTAATATATAATATAAACTTGACCTAATGTACAACTCTTGAAGACTAAGGTTGTTGGTCCCATTTAGGACAAGCAGACAATAGAAGAAATAAAATCCATATTTAAATAGAGATAAGATGAACAATAAGAACAATTATAAAGAAACTCATCTCATATTCATTGATGAATAATATGGAGGAGAAAATATGAAGAACACCACACTTTACAATTAGATGACTCTCATGAGAATAGTCTTGTGTGTGTTTCTTCTAAAACCCTCTCTCAAATGATAAATGAAACCCTAAACATATATTTAAAGGGTCCATTTACAATAAAAGGCTCAAGCCCATAAAGCTAACTAAAAAGCCCATACACTTTTCTTTATAAAACATTTAATTAAATTAGGAGCTAATTTAATCTAACAATCTCCCCCTAATGTTTTATAAAGAAAGCATCATCTTGTAGTCTCCCCCTTGCTTTCTTTAGAAACTTTGGCGTTCCGATCTTCGAGTCTTCAAAGCATCACAAGCTCCCCCTGAAATTTAGGCTCATCTTCTTGAAAAACTGAGACAATTAACCAAATTTTGTCTAGTTTTCATGATTCAACTTCACTGTTGAGTAAGCATTCAGCACCGAGCATTAAACATGAATAATAGAGGAGTGAGTGACAATCAATATATCACAATAGCAGCATGAAACCGTGAAGAAACATCGAGAGAACACCGTTCTTGAAAGAGGAAAGAGCATGAATTAAATGCAATGCTTTCGGTCCAGCACCTTACAGCAGACTTTGAAGCAGATTTTGGCATATCGTCTCACATAATTTGAGAAAACTCATAGCATCAAAGTCGTGCGTCTGTGAATTATCTTTCCAATGCAACTAGACTCGTGTAATTTGAAGCACCGAGTCAAATGTTATGTGCGTGTTTCTGAAATAACGCAAAGTTGTCAGAAAATCCAATAAAAATCCGGGCTTCGGGCATTGTGTTCAGAGCTCTGATGATGACTACAGAGGCTCTGATGGTTACTTCAGAGCTCTGGTGATAACTCCAGAGGCTCTGATGTTAATGCAAGAGCTCTGATGATGAGTTGAGAGAAACACAACTTTCTGTCCAGCAGGTGTATACTGATTTTAATAGAGATTATGACAAAGAATAACACTGATTCAGACCAAGCTCAAAACATGAAAATTGTTCTTCTTTGTATTAGGAATCCAACGCATCTAGACGCATCAAATTTAGAGCTTCGAGGTGGGAGTTCTATTGAAAATACGACAGGTGCACAAAGCTGACAGCAAGTACTAAGAAGTTGAGCAACGGGCTCTGAGCCTCCAACCTCTGATCCTCCCTATGGTGGTGTACCTCTGGTGGTGTACCTCTGGTGTATCTCTCTGGTGTACCTCTGGTGGTGTACCTCTGGTGTATCTCTGGTGGTTTACCTCTGGTGTACCTCTGGTGTATCTCTGGTGTATCTCTGGTGGTTTACCTCTGGTGGTGTACCTCTGGTGTATCTATCTTGTGTATCTCTAGTGAGTGTGGACAACAGCTTATACCTTCTGCACATATCCGTAAGGACAGCCTCTGACAGCAGTTTTACATCAACTTCGACACTACTTTAGACCATGATAGCTCAGGAGTTTGCAAAAACGCAAAACATAAAGAGTGTGAATTGGTTTGTTATCTGTTCAGATCATCTGGAATCACCTCTTTTGGTGCTCGGACGAATAAGATATGGTTGATGTACCATAGTCGCGCAGATCTTTCCAACAACTTTGTATCAGCACACTGTTGTCTACTTCAACGATGCATATGACCCTTATAAATTTCGAATCTCTGAAATCTCAAAACACGAAAGCTGTTCATCAATGTGTTTTCAATCTGGGGCTATTTGAATCGCATCAATTGGTGTCTTGATCTGTGAGATATGATCAATTTACTACAACATCGCAAATTTGTTAGCATGCTGTCATTAAATCTGATTTGATGTAGAAAATAAGACGATCTCCATATAACTTTTAGAACCGTGAGTGCAAATACTCAGATCTCTAATTGATCAGGTTAGAAAACTAATTAAAAACACTCAAAGTTATAAAAAAATTTCAGATCAGACTTTGAATACATAAGACAACACCAAATCTTTCTCAATCAACTTTTTTAAGACCCAAATGATTTTGTTTTCATTTAAATGATTATGAGCTGCGGAATATGAACAAAATCTAGATCAAAGAGAGTCCAATCTTGGATTTAAATAAAGGTCAGATCAAAGATCAACAACCTTACTACCAAAATGCTAAAAAATGTTATGGACTTAAGCACACACAAGGATGGGATCATAAATCAACCATCTACTTAGTACTTATCAAATAAGACCAATGAATGAGAAAGAATCAAAACACACACATGTATTAAATCTGATCAGATTTGATCCAAACAGAACCAAATCTTCACTTAGGCATTTCATCAAACATGTGGTGTGCAGAAACAGATTTTGTGAAGAGAAACACTAATTTTCTATCAAAACTTATCCAAATCTTATTGAAATCAAAGATTGGATTTCCAATAAGCACAAAACAGAAAATAAGTATCAGATATGATATTTGTTATTAGGCTCATGTGATTGAATCAATCTAAGCACCAAAACAACAAATAAATCATCTAATCTTCTATTGTTGCCACATATGACCGATTGAAGAAGAGTTTCTTCAATCCAGCTCTAATACCAATTGTTGGTCCCATTTAGGACAAGCAGACAATAGAAGAAATAAAATCCATATTTAAATAGAGATAAGATGAACAATAAGAACGATTATAAAGAAACTCATCTCATATTCATTGATAAATAATATGGAGGAGAAAATATGAAGAACACCACACTTTACAATTAGATGACTCTCATGAGAATAGTCTTGTGTGTTTTTGTGTGTTTCTTCTAATTATCCTTCAAGAATAACTATTTCCATGATGAACTTGATTTAATCTGGGTTTCTACAAATGGAAGCAAGAGTATTTTTTTGTGCACGACCTTATAGGTTTAGATACTCCTCGACAATATTCAAGTATGACACGTGTCGTACGCATATAATAAGTTACATTTTTCCACTTGCACACGATACACAGTAACACGGACGTAATGGTGCTAAAGGTGTAGCAACACGTCACCGCCCTAAGGCTATGTAAATTTGTTTTTCGTTCAAGCAATTTGATTGTTCCAATCAATCATATGGTAATATCATTCCTTATCCTTTTACTTCACGATATTTTATTTTTAACTTAAGACATATATCTATTTCACCCTTTATAGTTCGAAGAGTATGTTTCTCGATCCCAACATATTTGATTAGACAAGTGCTATTAGTTCAACCAATCCACTTGTTCATGGCCATGTAAATCAAGTTATGTCATCGGCGGGCCCAAAAATATCTTTCTCATCGCGAGAGGAGAAAATCCCATATTGCATGTACACGACTTATACATAATTCATGTTGTTGGTCCCAAAGGGGTTATACAACTTTGTAGGCGGGGGGGGGGGGGGGGGGGTTGAATACAAACACACGATTTTTATCTTTCTAAATTGTTTATTGATATGTATCAAACAATTTACAGTTTGTTGCGGAAACTGATTAAGGAATAAACCTAATCTAAACAAACTATGAGAACACTAAGAGTTCTTGCACTAGAAATAGACAGAAAGAAGATTAAGAAAACTAAAGAAGGTTTTCTTTCACACAGAAGTTCAGCGAGGAAGAAAATGACCGAGTTCTTCAAAAATGAAGTAGGGTTTCCTTTATATACTACATGCATTTAATGCAAGTCAGTATACCTTTACACGTAGCCGCCTCTGGTTGGTTGCATGATTTGACTTCAGTAGACAACCTAGTGGCCGCATGATGAAAAGTGTAGTAGCATAGTTGGTTGTACGATTCTGGACAAAAGGGATGTCCGTTCTGACAAAATTGTACGGAGGCATGCAAGGGGATAAAACAAAAGTTGCTTGTAGAGGAGGCTTTATGATCAATGTTCGTTGAATGTATCTTTATCAGCGAATGATAAAGTTCAACGTTCGTTGAAACTTCACATGGGATGGACAAGTCTTGGCTTCGCTGATATCCGCATCAGGTCACTAGTAGACTTAGTCGTTGGTTTTTTGGCTTGATCTTCGACTTCAGCTTAGAACATAGTTGACGTGAATCTTGTCTTCAGAGATCATAAGTAAACAACACAAATTATCAGCGATCATCAGTGAGACTGAACATGCTCAGGGTTCACTGATGTACAGGGTTCACTGATGTACAGTGTTCACTTAAGTATAAATTTAAAGCGTATGTTTTTCATCAGCGATACTAAACAGACTTAGCATATTTTCTTTGATGACAAAACATTAATACATATTGTCTACTTACAATTTTCACTAAGTGTTTCTCAGAGTCATTATCAAATCACTGAGGGTTTGGATCAACAATCTCCCCCTATTTGATGATGACATAGCAATAAAGGAAAATTGCTAAGTATAAAAACATAAGGATAAAAAGAACTCGTAAAATGTGTGTCCCATTTACTGTTTTTAGGTATCTTTTCTAGTACTGATGGAGTAAAGTACATTCACTGATATTTTTCATTAACTTCGTAAAGGGTACTGGGGAAAGTGGAAAAATTACAAGTACAGTGAATAATAATTACAAGTACAAAAAGTTACAAGCTGATAAAGATAGAAGAATTACAAAAGGTGATCCTATCAGCTATTCAGGTTCTTTCTTGGCGAGAAGTTCGTCAAGAGTATCAGTTCCAAGAATCATCCAATCAGGGACTTTCACTCCCTGCTATCTTATTTTCTTTGCTTATTTGAAGATCAGGGGCTTTAGGAAGATTCCTTGGATGTCCTTGTTGTAGTCAAACCAATAAATTAAATCTCAGAGTTGTTCGATGGGAGCTTTGTGTAGCTCAGACACTCGTTGAAAGCATGGGCGACCAGTGCACTCATAGAATAAAATGCCGTAGGGATTACTGAGAACTTTACCAGGGATGAATGTTTCAGCGGGAGGTAGAGAGAAATCGAGTCCGGAGAGATCAGGATCAGGACCAAAAACTGCTTCACGAGAAAAGTCAATCCTCGTTTCATTCCTTATCGGAGGGCCTGAAGTTGAGGATTTCTTTTTCTTAGCAGTAGGTCGCTTGTACTGGATTGGAGGAGGTGGTGGGATGTCAACAGCTGAAGCTACCATATCGATTAGCCTGTTCAAGACTTTTTCGACGTGGATCTTGTATGCTGAGCGTGATCGTTGAATAGCTACCCTCATCTCCAACCATTCAGGGAAACCAAGCTTGTCAATGTTTGACATGTAGCGAGTTGACTTGTATCCATTTTCTCTAAGTATTTCGACATCGACTACTGGAACATCGCTTACCATTCTCCCTTTTAGGGAAACAGATTTAATCCTTGAGCCATGACTTCTGTAATGGCACTTTTGTTTACACCAGGTTAGTGTAGAGTCACTGACCTTTGTTTTCTCTTGACTTCTCTTCTGTGCATCCATGATCAGTTTTTGTTAGACAGCCACATGAACCTTTTCAGATATGAATCCTTGACTGAACGTTGAACAAGTTCTAAGGCGAATTCTTTGTCTTTTTGTTCAGCAAGGAGTTTTTCAGCCTTGAAAGACTCAGCGATTTCCCTGTTGGATAAGAACTTCAATTGAGGAGGGACAATCCGCTGATCTTCTAGCTTCTGGATCATCTTTGCTCTCTTTAAGTTTTCATCTTAACTTGACTTTTTAAGAGTCAATGAAGGTCTGTTGGGATGAGAGAGCAGTTCTTCTTCTTCATCAAAATTTTCATCGGTCTCAGCGAAGTTTAGGACCAGGATTATTTGCGGATCTTCAGCTCTAGCAGCTGGGATTATTGGTGAAGTGTGGGGAGCTTCAACTTGACCCTCAAGCAAGGGAGAGAACTAGCAGAAACAAAACGATCACAGAGGTAAGATCATTTGAGAGAAGAGATAGAGAAAGGATGAGTTAAGTGTTTAGAGGATTGAGTGAGAGAAGGATTGATATTGAAAATGGATAGAGGAGGGATGCAGTGTAGGGAAATAAGATGTAACATACCTAACAAACTGGATTTTTGAGTAAAATAGATAGGTTGTCCTCAGCGAGACCTTTTTGTTTTCCTTGATTGGCCGCATTCGCTGGAGATTTGGGTTTGGTCCCCTCCCCTTGTTCTTTTACAACGACTCCCTATTGAGCAGGGATCGTTGCTTGCTTTCATTGGAAGACGAAACCTTCATCGTCATCACCATCATCATCATCATCTTTTGGTGATGATGAAGGTTCGTCATCTTTCAGATCTAGGTCTTCTTCATCTTCAGCGTCAACGTCCTCATCAGTCTCTGAGGATTCAACAAGCGCTGCAGAGTTTGCATGTTCTTCGAATTTCTCCCCATTAGAATGAGAGTGACTTCTTTCGGTTCCCTCAGGGTTCTTATCTCCCTGAGGATCTTCATAATTTTCCTCCTCCTCGGAAACATGGGGAAGGTCTTTGTCTTCCTTCTCCCCCCATCTTCCTCACGTTGGATGAGGGAGGTAGCAGCGTCGGCGGTAGCAGCAAATGCTTGTTCAGGACCCTTGTCTTCGTGGCCAAGTAGACTTGAATGGTTTTCAACCGCTGCTAGTCTGTCCTCTAGGCCAGACATAACACGGTTTGTCTTCACGATGAAGTATACGGCCAACTCCATTTTCTCTCTATCAGCTTGAGAGAAATGGGATAAGGGGACCGTGGGAGCATCTAAGCACTATAGGATACGGTTGAGCAAGTCGTTTGAGGTGTCGAATTTTTTAGTGAGACCGCTTACCTCACTTTTCAGGGACGTCATCTCCCCCTTAAGATTAGATACCTCTGTCTTCAGCGTTGTGACTTCGCTGGACAGGTTTGAGAAGTTGGAGGAGAGCTCGGTGTTTGTGGTGTTGATGATGGCTTGCTTCACAATGTTCAAACCACCATTAAGCTTGGTAACGTCAGCGTTCTCAACTTTTTATTTGACAGAGTCGGTGATAACACCACTTTTTGGCGTTATTTTCAATCCACAAACCAATGAGATTCGCATGTGTTGAAGCAAAAAGGCAGAATTTTATGGTTTATCGAGTGAAATGTGCAGGTAATCCGAAAGAAGACAAGCATCGAGAAAAGCAGCAGAAAAGAGCCCAAAAGAGAGTCCAGAACGAAGCCCAACGAAAGCCCGAGATCCAAGCCCAAAACACATGACCTAGACCTGACCTGGAACCTTCAGAAAACCGCGCGGCCTGCGCCGCGGCCTGAAGCTGCAGGCCAGGTTGCGTAACTCTCTGTTTCGTTTCCTATACTTGGCGTTTTCCATAATTAGGTCATCACTTAAATCCGCATGCGACGGTAGGTTGCGAGAGGGAGATTTTCAAAGGTATTTTGCATACTTTTGAGCCACGATAGAGGAGGGATTGAAGAGAAGTTCACCACGCGAAGCGGAGTAGAGCCGAGAGAAGGGATTTCATTAGTACATTCTTCACGTTTACGATCACTATGTTTTCATACACCACTTTATACCCTTTTTCTTGTGTTTTTATCCACCCCAACAAGAACTAATCTTTAGATGTTGGGGGTTGGAATAACTATGGTTTTTATGATGGATGACGTGTAACCGAAGGATTGTTTTTACTTGATTTGATCTATGAAGCATTTGAATTCAGTTTTTCAGTATCAATTGTAGCTTGATCACCTTCAATTGACTTGCATGGTTTTTGATTAAGTTTGAGAAAATTAATTAAAAGATAGATCAAGTAATCAAGTGCCGGAAAGGAGATTCGGGTAGAGATAGCCGAATCACTTTCTGCTCGGAATAGTTTGGCCTAATGTATTTTAAACCCCTAGGTGTAGATCGAGAGATAAAACCTACGAGTCATGAAATAAAACTTGTTATTGCTTGAGAAAGAATAACAATGAGCTTTTATAAATTATGATTCATAGAAATAATCAGGTAATAATCGTTCAGGTATTCGTTCATCACTAGTATAACCATAGGAAGTCCAACCTTCAACCTTTTCACTATCAAAGTTCTTTCAAAACCTTCCGTTTATCGATTTAAGTTTTATTTAGTTTTTAAACGAAATTCCAAACCATCATCCACTTTCGACCGTTCAGTTAATAGATCTTATATTCATTGTGATACTTAGTTCCTAGTTCCTTGTGTTCGATACTCGTACTTTTGTACTATTACTTGATGTCGACACCGTACACTTGCGGTTAGATTTAGGGGGGTGTAAACCCACCTATCAAGTTTTTGGCGCCGTTGCCGGGGAACTAGTTGCAACTGATAGCACTACCAGCTATAAGCGCTATTACATTGAACATTTTTTTATTTTGTTATTTTGTTTCATTACTTTCAGTTTCTGGATTGCTAATTTTGAATAATATTTCTTTTCAGGTACTAACTAGTTTATGCCAAGAAAAAGCCGAGGGAAAGACATCGAACCGCTCGATCTGGAAATTGAAAGAACCGCTCGTCGACTACGAAAAGAATCCAAAGCTAAAAGACACCTGAAAATGGGCGATGAGGCTCCTCCGGAGAGACGCCCCATGCGGTCGTTTGCCAATCCGAATGTGGCAGCCGCACGCATGGGCATCCAACCTCCCACTACTGCTGCGCATTACATCGAAATCAAACCAAGTACCATCGTTATGGTACATCAGAACCAGTTTGGAGGAGCACCAACAGAAGATCCTCATGCACACCTTTGTGCATTTGAGAGGATCTGCAATACGTTCAAAATCAATGGGGTAGACGAGGATGCAATCAAGCTGAGGCTGTTCAGCTTTTCACTCAAGGGAAGAGCAGAAACTTGGACATAAAGTGTACAACCGACTCAGATCACCACTTGGGCGCAACTGAAAGCTGCTTTCCTCCAGAAATTCTTTCCACCGAGCAGAACCGCGCAACTCATGGCTGAGATCACCCATTTTGCTCAATGGGACCAAGAAACGTTGTATGAAGCATGGGAAAGGTATAAGGACATGCTGAAAAGATGTCCTCATTATGGGTTGCACGGTTGGGTCATTATCCAGACATTCTTTAGTGGACTTCACCAGCAGTTCAAAAACGACATTACAGCTGCAGCGGGTGGAGACCTAATGAATAAATCGTATGAGGAAGCATGTGAGTTGATCGGCCACCTGGTTGAACACAGTTATGCCACTCCAAGATCAGCAATTAGACGTGTTGCTAGCGTACAAGAGAGTGAGGAGTTGAAAGCCATAAAGGCTTAATTAGATGCACTCACGAGTCAGTTGAAGGGATCTTCTATCCAACCAACATTCATGGTAGAAGGAGGCATGCCGGAAGGGTTTCCCCCTAATAATGAACCAGAACAAGTTCAGTTTCTTCAAAATCGGAACAACCGGCCACGGAACGATCCTTTCTCGAACACTTATATTGAGGGTTGGAAACGACACCCGAACTTCTCGTGGAGTCAACCGCGAGGGCAACCAAGGGAGACAATGGGCCAACAGCAACAAGGTAATAATTCCAACTTTTCCAATTCTTCTAATTCTAACAATGTCTATCGTCCTCCAGGTTACAACCAACGGAAATTCGATGAAGGGCAATCCAGAGAGAAGAAGCTGGGGCTAGACGACATGATGATGAAATTCATGTCTAAGATGGATAGCACGGTTGAGGGACTAGCCGGTACGGTTAACACGGTCAAGGCGGCTACTGATCAGAATACGGCTTCTATAAAGCTCCTTGAAAGGCAAGTGGGACAAATTGCTGAAGTACTACAAAACCAAGCTCCCAGAACATTTTCGAGTCAAACCGAAAGGAAAACCTAGGAAGATTGCAAAGCCATTCATCTGAGAAGTGGCAAGGAGCTTATTAGAAACCCGACAAGAGAGCCTTCATCAAAGGAGACCGATCCCAAAGAGCAAGATGTTGAGATCATAGATATGGATGAGATGGAAGCCAATGAAGAGATTGTGATTGAGGAAAACTCGAAGGGTGAACAGAAGAAGCAAGAGCAACAAACCATTCCAAAGCAACTACCGGTCAAACCGGTAGCACCAAAAGTGCCATATCCAAACAGGCTTAAAGCCCACAGGGATGATCTAAACTTTTCTAAATTTCTTGATGTTTTTAAGAAATTGCATATTAACATCCCTTTTGCAGATGCTTTGGCACAAATGCCCTCATATGTGAAATTCTTGAAAGATATCCTTTCTAGCAAAAGGAAGATTGAGGAGCATGCGACAGTTGCACTTACTGAGGAGTGCATCGCGATTATCAAACATAAGCTTCCCCCGAAGCTTAAGGATCCAGGGAGTTTTACTACCCCTGTTCATATAGGCAATTCTGAATTTAGTAAGGCTTTGTGTGATATTGGAGCAAGTATTAATTTAATGCCTTTGTCTATTTTCAGGAAACTCAGACTTGGAGAGGTGCACCCGACTCACGTGACATTGCAGCTTGCCGACAGATCCATCAAGTACCCGTATGGCGTAATTGAAGATGTGCTGATCAAGGTGGACAACTTTTATTTCCCATTTGACTTTGTGGTCCTTCACATGGATGAGGACAAAGAAATCCCACTGAGACTTGGCCGACCATTTTTGGCCACGGGAGGAGCACTGATCGACGTGAAAGGGGGAAAGCTCACTTTGAGAGTGGGTGACGAAGAGGCTGTTTTTAATGTTTTCCGGGCAGCCAAGCAAAGCATGGGACCGAATGAGTGCTACCGGGTAGAGGTGATGGATTCCTTGATGAGAGAAACATGTGGCATGCAAGTTTCCGACGATCAATTGAAGAACGTATTGAAGGCTACCGATAATGATCCGGAAAGCGAAAGTGTGATGCAATTAAATGCATTGCCATCATACAAGGGGTCCCGACGACCCGTGATTGAAGATTTGGGAACTCCTATTCCAAAGTCTCAACCATCATCGCATACACCACCGCAACTTGAGCTCAAACTGTTGCCATCACATCTAGAGTATGCGTACTTGGGAGACAAGGAAACATTACCGGTAATTATCTCTTCCAAATTGAGTTTCGAGAAGAAAGAGAAGTTTCTTAGAGTTCTGAGAGAGCATCAAGCTACAATTGGATGGACAATAGCCGATCTAAAAGGTTTGAGTCCGACCTTTTGCTCACATCGAATCAATCTTGAAGAAGGACACCGACCGGTAGTTCAACATCAACGTCGGCTCAACCCGAATAAGAAAAAAGTGGTCCGAAAGGAGGTTCTAAAACTCCTTGACGCTGGAATTATTTATCCGGTTCCGGATAGTCCGTGGGTGAGCCCGGTCCAAGTAGTGCCAAAGAAGGGTGGTATAACCGTTGTGTGGAACAACAATAATGAGCTCATTCCTTCCCGAACAGTTACCGGTTGGAGGGTGTGTATTGACTACCGAAAGCTGAATGATGCGACAAAGAAATATCACTTTCCACTCTCGTTCATTGATCAAATGTTAGAGCGTCTTGCGGGACACGAGTATTACTGTTTTCTAGACGGTTATTTCGGGTACAACCAGATCCCTATTGCACCTGAGGACCAAGACAAGACGACATTCACTTGTCCGTACGGAACATTTGCATACCGCCGGATGCCATTCGGCTTGTGTAATGCTCCGGCCACCTTTCAGCGATGTATGATGGCGATATTCTCGGATATGGTAGAACGGACTATTGAGATCTTTATGGATGACTTTTCAGTGTTCGGACCTTCATTTGATACATGCCTAGCACACTTGGAAGCCGTCCTACAAAGGTGTGAAGAGACGAGTCTTGTACTGAATTGGGAGAAGTGTCACTTCATGGTGACCGAAGGGTTCGTACTCGGTCATAAGGTGTCAAAGGCGGGTATTGAAGTGGATAAGGCGAAAGTGGCAGTAATCGAGAATCTTCCGTATCCAAACTGTGGGCAGCGACCGCTGGGGTCGTGAACTGCCTGGGCACCCCACTAGGGGCATGCTCAGTGCCTACTGTGGACTGATGTGGGTTTTCAGATTGAACTTGTTCAACCCCAGCATCAGTTTCCAAAGATGATGAACTTAAAGAGGGTTCAAGACCTTTACCTTTCCCACATGTTTTCTTCCTCGGTTTCTTGGCCGGTGTTTTTGCCGAAATGGTCACCCCAGATCTGGTGACCATTCCTTTCTTCCTCAAAGCTTTTTTAATAGGGTTCTCCTCACTGTGGGCAGCCTTGAGAAATGCTTCTAAATCCACAGTATTATCAAGTTGGCGGTACTGATTTTGGTAGTCTTCCTCTTCCTTTCTTCTTTTCTCCTCCTCTTCTTTGAATATCTCGGCCTCTGCCCTTTTTCTCTCTTATTCGAACAACCTCTCTTTCTCAGCCCTAATTCTTTCCTCTTCCTCTTTCGCCAACCGTTTGGCTTCCTCTCTTTTTATTCTCTCCTCCTCTTCCCTTTCCAGCCTTTCCTCTTCTTCCTTCCGTTTCTTCTCAATTTCTTCTTTCTTTTTTCGAAGTGCAAGAAGTCCTTGGTTGTACTCTTCTTGCAACTTCAGCATTTCCTCTTCAGTTTGTAATTCCTCTGCATCAAAATGACTCACACTTGTGTCTGAAGCCTTTGATGAAGAAGCAGCCTTCGAACCTTCTTGCTTGGACGACCCTGCATCTGGTACTTCTGTTGTCATCGGTTTTCGCCGGAGGATGGCGGGGGTTCGTTCAAGTCGCCGATGATATTTTCCGGCGGGGTGTCATCGGTGGTTCTGCGGCGGACTGCAGTACGACCAGGCTCATTAGGGTTAGGGTTTAATCTTTTGCTTCTTTCCATTGGAGGGTTTCTTTGTTCTGGTTCCTGAGAGAAAAGATGGAGAGGAATAGTTTGTGTTTGAAAATTTAGAGGAAAAGGTTTCTTTTGGCTTTTGGTGGAAAGGTTTTATTTTTTGGGTAATATGTTTGGAGGGAACGGTTATTGAGAGAGAGAAAGAGGTTATGATAGCTTTTCTAGAAAAATGGCGAGATTAGGTGTGATGTGGCAGAAAAAGTAGACCCTTGTGTAAGAAAAGTTGACATGTTGTCAGCTCTTGGGCCCCCAAACCGTCCCATCGAAGCGTCAGTTCGGCAGTGGGAAGCGCAGTGTCATGCTCGATGTCACTGCGAAGCAATTGTTTGACTTTTTTCTTCAAAACTTGGCAATCTCTCCTACACACATTAAAACAAACTACCATACAGAATTAAAAAGATCAAAAATAATAAAAACACAGCAAATAACTAAAATAAAATATTTACAAATGGTTTTGACTCTTCTTAATCAGAGTGGGGTAGAGAGTGGGATGGATTGTGGGCACAATCGCTTAGAAAGTGCTTCACCCTCTGCCCATTGACTTTGAATGTTTGACCAGACTGTGGGGACATTAATTCCACTGTTCCAAAGGGACTTACCTTGACCACTGTGTATGGTCCCGTCCATCGAGATTTTAGCTTACCTGGAAAGAGCTTGAGGCGGGAATTGAACAATAGTACTTGTTGGCCTTCGATAAACTCCCTATGGTTGATTCTTCGATCATGCCACATCTTGGTCTTCTCTTTGTACAAGTTTGCATTTTCATAGGAATGGTATCGTAACTCTTCTAACTAATACAATTGTAGAAATCTCTTGGTCCCCGCAGGATCCTCACTCATGTTAAGCTCTTTAAGGGCCCAAAATGACTTGTGT
The DNA here is from genome assembly GCA_033807775.1 of Saussurea involucrata. Taxonomy (NCBI): domain Eukaryota; kingdom Viridiplantae; phylum Streptophyta; class Magnoliopsida; order Asterales; family Asteraceae; genus Saussurea; species Saussurea involucrata. The sequence goes on along the minus strand of CM066319.1, from coordinate 63,833,535 downwards.
TCCAATTTAATTGGCAAATGGCAAGCTTTGCCAAATACCAATTTAAATGGAGACATTCCCAAAGGAGTTTTGTAGGCCGTACGATAGGCCCAAAGAGCATCATCAAGTTTGGTTGACCAATCTTTTCGGTGTGGTTTAACGACTTTCTCTAAAATGCCTTTGATTTCTCGGTTTGAAAGTTCGGCTAAACCATTGGTTTGCGGGTGGTATGCGGTGGCCACTCTATGATGTATATCATACTTAGGAAGGACCGAGCTCGTGAGTTGGTTCACAAAATGGGTGCCTTCGTCACTAATTAATGCCCGTGGTATTCCAAAGCGAGTGAAAATATTTTTATGAAAAAAATTCACCACGGTGGTTGCATCATTGGAGTGACATGCAACAGCTTCCACCCATTTTGAAACGTAGTCTACCGCAACCAAGATATAAAAATTGTTGTTTGAGTTTGGGAAAGGACCCATGAAAGCGATCCCCCAAACATCATAAAGTTCTACCTCTACAATGTTATTAAGAGGCATTTCGTTCCTTGTTGATTTGTTCCCGGTGCGTTGACATTGCTCACAATTTTTCCCAAATTCGAAAGAGTCCTTAAACACAGTGGGCCAAAAGAACCCACTTTGCAAGATTTTTGCATCACTGCGGTTTCCACCAAAGTGGCCACCGTAGTAGGATGTGTGACAACCAAGGAGTAGTTGATGTTGCTCACTCCTATGGACACAACGCCTCAATATTTGGTCCGTCCCTATCTTATATAAGAAAGGGTCGTCCCAAACATATTGTCGTGTATCATGTAAAAACTTTTTAAATGGTTGTCCACTCACCCCGTGGGGTTTTAGTCCACTTGCTAAAAAGTTTGCAATATCAGCATACCAAGGAATATTATTATCGTGATGTTGAGCTGCTAACAATTGTTCATCGGAAAAATTCTCTTTGACCGGAGTGGGATCTATAGTGGTCACTATCTTCTCGAGCCTAGACAAATGGTGAGCTACCTGATTGCTTGTTCCTTTTCTATCAACAATTTCAAGGTCAAATTCTTGCAACAATAAAACCCATCGAATCAAACGTGGCTTGGAATCAACTTTGTTGATCAAGTATTTTATCGCTGCATGATCAGTGTGCACGATGACCTTCGTCCCTATCAAATACGACCTGAAACGATAAAAAGCAAACACCACCGCAAGTAATTCTTTTTCAGTAACAGTATAATTAATCCGAGCCTCAATCAGTCTATTACTTGCATAGTAAATGGGGTGAAAGATTTTGTTCTTACTTTGTCCGAGAACAGCCCCCACAGCCCACTCGCTGGCGTCACACATCACTTCGAATGGGAGTGACCAGTCAGGAGTGGTCACTATGGGTGCAGTAACTAAGGCTTTTTTGATTGTTTCAAAAGCATCACGACATTCTTGGGTAAAATTAAATTCTTTTTCATGTTGCAGCAGGATACATAGGGGTTTAGTTATTTTGGAAAAATCTTTGATGAACCTCCTATAAAAACGTGTGTGACCCAAGAAACTTCGAATACCTTTTATAGTTGTGGGTTCGGGAAGTTGTGCCACTACTTCCAGCTTGGCTTTGTCAACTTCTAACCCTCTTTTTGAGACAAGATGACCTAGGACAGTACCCTCTTCTACCATAAAATGGCATTTTTCCCAATTTAAAATAAGGTCGTGGGTCTCACATCTCACTAGGCTTTTCTCCAAATTTCCCAGGCAGTTGTCAAATGATGTCCCTATGACAGAAAAGTCATCCATAAAAACTTCTATGGTGTCCTTAATCATGTCGGCGAAAATGGCCATCATACAACGTTGGAAAGTGGCTGGGGCATTACACAATCCAAATGGCATCCTCCGGAATGCAAAAGTGCCGTAGGGACAAGTAAAGGTGGTATTTTCTTGGTCCTCGGGTGCGATATGGATTTGGTTGTATCCGGAGTATCCATCTAGAAAACAATATAATTCTTTTCCCGCTAACCTATAAGGCATTTGGTCGATGAAAGGTAAGGGAAAATGGTCTTTCTTGGTGGCTAGGTTGAGTTGTCTATAATCCATGCATATTCTCCACCCCGTGACAGTCCTAGTGGGAATGAGCTCGTTCTTTTCGTTCTTCACTACGGTCGTCCCTCCCTTTTTAGGGACACATTGGACGGGGCTCACCCAACTACTACTAGCTATTAGGTAGATAATACCGGCGTCTAACCACTTCAATACTTCTTTCTTAACTACCTCCTTCATTATGGGGTTCAACCTCCTTTGAGGTTGGACTTTTCCAGGGTGGTCACTCTCTAAGTTAATCTTATGTTGACATAGGGAGGGGCTAATACCTCTAATGTCCGCTATGGTCCAACCAATTGCCCTCTTATGCTTCATCAACAAATCAATCCGAAGTTGTTCTTGTTTCTCACTAAGTTTTGAAGAGATAATAACGGGAAGTTTATTATCCTTAGCGAGATAAGCATATTTCAAATGGGAAGGCAATGGTTTAAGCTCTAACTCGGGAGGTTGTTCTATTGAAGGGGGTTGAATATTTCTGTTTTTGAAGTCCAGAGGATCAAATGCTGCGACTATTTCGTTACACTCATCCTCAAAAGTGTCATCACTGTCAGAGTCGGAGTGCTCACTCTCACTCCCCACTGTGTTCACTGTATCAAAACCATGGGTACCACAAATCGAACTCAAAGCAAAACAGTCGGTTTCTATGTACTTAAGGGACTTGAAGACATTGAATGTTACCCCTTGGTCATTGACTCTCATAGTGAGTTCCCCTTTATGCACATCGATCAAAGTACGTCCGGTTGCAAGAAACGGATGCCCTAAGATGATTGGGATATCTTTATCGGCCTCATAATCTAAAATTAGAAAGTCGACCGGGAAGATAAATTTATCCACATGGACCAAAACGTCTTCTATTTTTCCTTTGGGGTAGGCAATGGATCGGTCGGCTAGTTGTAATGTCACGGTTGTGGGTCTAGCCTCTCCAATACCTAACTTGTTAAAAATGGACAACGACATCAAGTTTATACTAGCTCCCAAGTTACAAAGTGCTTGACCTACTTCTTGTCCTCCTATCGTGCATGGAATGGTGAAACTACCGGGTCTTTCAACTTAGGTGGAATCTTGCTAGTAAGGAGGGCGCTACATTCATTGGTCAAAGCCACAGTCTCAAACTCACCCAACTTTCTCTTTTTGTTCAAAATATCCTTTAAAAATTTAACATAGCTTGGCATTTGCTCGAGAACCTCTACCAAGGGTATGTTAATGTGAAGCTGTTTAAAAATGTATAAGAATTTTTTAAATTGAACATCAACAGTTTTAGTCTTCATTCTTTCAGGAAAAGATACACTTCGTGGTTCAATTTGATTTTGCCGTGGTGTTGGCTTTGGAACCGTAGGTTTTGGTATGGGTCCAAAAGTGGGAAGCTTAGGGACATTGGTCCCCACTGTGGGAATGACAGTGACTTGAGGAGTGACCACTGCGGTTTTAGGGACAGTGGGTATTTGAGGCGAATCATTAGATTCAAAAATGATATCCTTCAGATCCTTTCCACTCCTAAGTGTTATGGACTTGACATGCTCTTTTCCTATCACCTTAGCGTGTTCGGTATCACTAGGTAACGTCCCTGGCGGTCTATTCTTAACTTCGACGGCTAGTTGTCCTACTTGCGTCTCTATGTTCCTAATGGCTGCTTGAGTTTGATTCATAAAATCTTTGAGAATTGATTCGAGTGATGGTTGAGTCTCAACGGGTTGAGTTGGTCGTGGTTGGAACTGTTGTGAAGACTGCCCTTGGTGAAGTTCTGTGGGGGGGGTGCCCACTGTGATGTTGGTGAAATCCAGGGGGGTTTTGTGGTCTTTGTTGGGCATGACTCGCCCCGTGGGGTTGGAGTCCTGGATTACCGGCCCAAGAAAAATTCGGGTGATTCCTCCAGCCTGGATTATAAGTCTGTAAATATGGGTTGTTCCTCGGGTTGGTCCCTATAACATTAACGGACTCGGGATTTGCTGGACAATAGTCAAAAACGTGTTCTTCTCCACACAGAGAACAGTTCTCAGGGAGATGTGTTGCGGAATTGACTTGGCCTCTATTTTGATTCAAAATTCATTTAGTCAAGGCCACTAACTGCGCATTCATGGTTTTGAGTGCCTCGGAGTCAATGGTGTTGGTTTTTGGTACGGGTGTTCTCGGATTTGACCCCTCGGTATTGTTGTTGGACACTTTTTCTAAGATTTGATATATTTCATTGTAGGTTTTACTCGTGAATGTTCCACCTGTTGTTGCATCTAAGATGATTTTGGCTGCATTGGAAAGACCATTGTAAAAGGTCTCCAATTGGATGCAATGTGGGATGCCGTGATGTGGGCACTTTCGAAGTAAATCTTTAAATCGTTCCCATGCATCTGAAACAGCCTCATCTTCTTCTTGATTGAACAAAATAATATCATTTCGAAACCTTACATTCCTCGTGGGAGGAAAGAATTTTTGTAAAAACTTGTCAGCAAGTTCTTGCCAAGTGGTTATCGAGTGAGGTGCATGTGAGTTCAGCCAAGACTTGGCCTTATCCCTTAATGAAAAAGGGAAAAGCCTTAGCCTTAACGCTTCATCACTCACACCTTGCAATTGACAGGAATCAGTCATTTCCAAAAAAGATTTTAAGTGCGAGTGTCGATCCTCAGATGGTGACCCTCCAAACTGACCCATGGCTTGGATCATTTGAAACATCACCGGTTTGAGTTCAAAATGTTATGCAACAATGTTGGGTCTTAAAATCCCGGAGCTTAAGTCACTAGCTACGGAAGTAGCATAGTCCACTACTGGTATTTCTGCCATGTTTACAGTGGTTTCCACAGTGGGTTGTCGATTTTTGTTTTTACGTCTTCTACGAAACGTTTTCTCTATTTCAAGATCGATTGGCACCAAAGGTCCGTGTTGTTGCCTTGGCATGCAACACGAACAGCTTAGAAAAACGAGTTACTCGGGCTCGAACAAAAACTAATGTCTTGAGATTTAAAATCACGCCAGTCCCCGGCAACGGCGCCAAAAACTTGGTACGTGCGAAATATGTGATTTAATCGCAGTGGGTTGCAAACTATCCACAGTGGGAAGTGCAAGTGTACACTGACCCCTATGATCGTCACAGCAAGTAATAGTTGGTAAAATACCAGAATCGTATCCATAGAGACTGGGCAATCAAGACAATATGGTTCTCATGAGCTCCTTTTACAGGTTTCAATTATAGAGGAAGCAATATTTTGGTTTGTTTGCTGAAATGCTACTTTAGCGGTTTTACTTAAGATTTAAAAGGAGGAATGTAGGTTAGATTTTCCCTAGATTTTATATTAAATACCTGATCCTAAAAGTGATCCTTGTACTTGAGGTGGGCACCTTCGCTAGAAAAGCCCGGTTACAAAATACTCTCACCTTTAAGTAAAAATCCCATACTCTTTGTACTTATTGTTTTGTCAATGGTAATCTCAAAATGGACCTTTTCAGGTCTCGATGGAATGTGTAGAGACAAATACTCTAAGTGTTTTAAATACACCAACTAGCTTGCCTACTACTCCAGTGGGTTGAGATTAACTCACTGTGCCGACCTCACTTTCGCAAGTGTCATAAGAATTCTTTCGAATCCCCTAGCATCATCCAAGCTCGTGTCACTACGTTCTACTCATTTTTGAGTTGAGAACTAGACTTTAGATCCTTACAAGTGATCGACTTGTTCGCATCATTGGGCAATAATCGAGAGTGAATGACCAAAAGAATAAATATTCCAAGTATAAAGATTACTCAAGTATTTTCTCTAAAATCCAGGTACTTCTCTTTCCTACATCCCAAAGGATGTTTAGCCCATAACTACTGAAGTAATGAAAATAAAAGATGAAGAGTTACACATAAATAAATTGAAAGTGACTTGAATTAAAACCGCAGTGGGGAACGAGGGTACGTCACTGCCACAGATTACTCGCAACTACAATTACACTAGGAATTGAAAATACAGAAAATTAGAGAACTACTGCAGTAAATGAGAGCTAACAACTAGAACTACTAACACTAAATGTGGTAGATGAGATATGCAAGATGAATTAAATGAAACCCAATGCCTCTTTATATACTAAGAGGAAAGGTTGGGTTTTAACAAAAGATGGGTTTTATCTAGAGAATAAGGACTGAAGATAGAAAGCATCAAAATCAGCTTCTTTGAGTAACACTCCTATCCATAAGTATGTAGCTCTTTTACCCATGAGTCCTTTCACCTTTCCAAAAAGTCCACTTATAGTACCATTGGTTTCAATAAACAATTCATCTTGCCATGCTTTTGGGAACATGCTTGTACTTCACCACCCCATGCTTCTGCCAATTGAACCTTCCATTCTCTAGATTTTTACTTTCAAGCTAAGATTTGATTTTCTTTTGTCTTCTTCTCTTCTCGATAGTGGGGTCCGGAGTGGGATACGCAAGTCACTGTAGATATTTCATGAAAAAGCAACAAAACTCCACCAAATAACTTATTAAGACTATGGTTCACTCTTTTTTCTCATGTTTATGAATATTACCAAGAATGAGGGTTTTGAGAAGTGAAATGGCTAAAATTTGACAAAATAAAATAAAAATAAAAGGAAATAATAACTGTAAAAATAGAGTTATCATGCCGCATGGTGAATTGTGTAGTGGCAGAGTGGTTTATACGATACTGGACAAAGGTATGTCCTTCTAACAAATCGTACAAAAGTGTGCAAGAGGATAAGACAATCATTTCTTGTAGAGCAGGCTTCATGATCAGCGATCGCTGAGTTGATCTTTCGTCACTGAGACCTAATGTAAGTCAGCTACCACTGAAGTATCTACTTGAAATATCGCATGTTGTGGACTTGTCTTGGTGTCACTGATATCCACATCAGATCATTAGTAGACTTGTCACTTGTTCATCAAGCTTGTCTTCGATTCAGCGATGAACTCCTTTGTCGCAAAACTTGTCTTCACAGATTAGAAACAACATTGTTTACAGATGAATTGATCAGTGATCATCAGTACAGCAGAACATACTCAGCTATCCCTGATGTACATTTATCACTGATGAATAATGAAGTACAATGACTACCATCAGTGATATTGAACAAACTCAGTGTATTTATCACTAATGGAAAAACATAAATACATACATATGTTATTCATAGATTTCACTAAGTAATTCTAAGGATCATCATCAAATCACTGAAAGGGTTTGGATCAACAATCTACCCCTATTTGATGATGACAAAGCAACATAAGAAAATTGCTAAGTATAAAAACACAAGGATAAAAAGGACTCATAGATTGTTAGGGATCTTTTCTAGTACTGATGGAGTAAAGTACTTCATTGAAATTTTCATTTACTTCGTATAAATATACATGGGAAGATTGAAAATTACAAGTACAATGAAATGAAATTACAAGTACAAAAAGTATTACTGATAAATACAAGAAGAATACAAAGAAGTGATCTATCAGTTATAGAGGTTCTTCCTTGAAGAGCATTTCATCAAAGGCATTTGTCTCTGGGATCATCCAATTAGGGACCACTTCACCCTGTTGTCTTCTAACCTTTTCTTAATTCAGTACATGGGTCTTGAAGTAGATTCCTGATCTTGATTTGTTGCACCAGTAGACAAGATCTCTGAGTTGGTTGACAGGGCAAATAGGGAGTTCTAAATATATCTGAAAGCGCATAACACCAGTCCAATCATATAAGATGACTCTGTAGGGATCACTGTCCACTTGACCAGGGATGAAAGGTCCATCTGGTGACAATGATAGGTTTAGAGCTGATAAGTCAGGTGGAGGCCCGAGTACTACTTCCATTAAGAATTCAATTCCAGTTTCGTTCCGGATAACAGACCCTGAGGAAGAGGATGCACGCTTTCGTTTGGCTGGAGCAGGTCTTTGGTTTTGAGTAAGAGCTGGAGGAGGAGGCACGTCAATATTAGAAGTAACCATAGAATTCATAAATTTTTCAACATAAGGCTTGAACTTCAATTTTGATCGCTGGATTGCACTTCTTACTTCTAGCCATTCGCCCAACCCAAGAGCATCTAGCTTTGACATGTAGTTTGTGCGTATTTCCCCATTCTCTCTGATTTCAGTGACTTCCACCATTGGTACGCCCCTGACCGTTTTTCCCTTCAGAGTTACATTTACGATCTGACTGGGGTGATATATGGAGTCAACCCTTTCTTTGCACCATTTCAACGTAGAGTCGCTGACCTTTTGCTTCTTTTGAATCTCCTTCCTAACTTTATTGAGCAATTCTTCCTGAACCCTGAGTGGGAACTTCTTCAGCATCTTATCAGTGATTGACTGCTGAGCAACCTTAAGAGCAAATTTTTTGTCTTTAAGTGTAGTCATTTGGTTTTCAACAAGAAGCTTTTCAGCCTTAATGGATTCTTCAATTTCTTCAAGAGTTAGGAAGTTTAGTGTAACAACCCTGTTAGGGTCAATTTAATGTTGATTTAAAGTTCAAGGGTGTAATTTGTATTTCCTTATTTTGAGCCTATTAGTGAACGGGCCGTGGGCTTGTTAACCACGGGCCCGCATATATAATGTTCTTCTAGCTTGGAAAAACAAGTTAGTTGTCTCATTTGCTTTCCTACTCGTATTGTAAACACTCTGATTGAAAGCATAATACAGGGATGACCAGTTGAAATCATTGTTCTTATTTGCTTACATTACTGATTTCATAATCGTTGCACGGATCTGGATTTAACAATTGGTATCAGAGCAGAATCGGTGATTTGAAGATACGAAAGAAATCGAACGAAAGCAAGAAAAAGCAAGAATTTTCGTATTGAATTTTTCTGGAAAACGCAGCGAGCCGTTTCGCCTATTCCCGGAGATTGAATCGTCGGATCGTCACGTTTTTTGGACAGTAGCTCCACGACATTCCGTTTTACATTCTGAATGGTGGGATTAATCGTTTGATGTCCAGAAGGCATCCAGATTAATTTCGACAGACTGCAGTTTTTCTTGAGGAAAATCGTTCTTCAATCGGGTGTGCAAAGTTCTTTCGTTGATTTAATAATTCGTTTGTTAATTCTCGATTGGTTAATCGCTTTTATCTGCATCTAGATCAATTCTCAAAGGCATTAATTTTTCATGTTAAAAATCTATTCTTGAGTTTTTGGTGTTCTTAATTTTTTTGTGGTGATTGTTGAAAAATATGATATATTTTGCTTAGAAATCGATTTGGGTATGTTTGTTTTTGTGTTTTTGGTCAAAATCTAACCTTACAGGAGTAAAATCAAGCAACCCTATCGAACCCTGATCCGAATTCTTCAACCAGCCGCAGTTTCCAAGTAAGTCACTTATCTCTCAACTTTCCGGGTAACTCAAAGTTACCTGATAACTCAAAGTTACCGGATAGAAATTTGAGTTACCGGATAGAATTTTTGTCCCAAAGTGTCCGGATGAAACACCCACAAACTTCCCGGATAAGTTTCCGCATAAGCCATGTGAAGGTTTCCCGATAATTCTTTTTTGTTGATTCCTTTTCCTGTCACCTCACTGTCATACACATACATGCATGCACGTCATTTGCACATCTATTCTTTTGTTTGTGTGTTTTGTTTGACCATCACCTTTGCCACCTTGATGCATGCTTTCCCATTCCCCACATATTACATATAGCATACGCATATAGATATATATCGATGCTTGCAACCTTTGCTTAACTTCGCATGCATAATATATATATATATATAGGGTCAGGTTCAGGAGAAAACCTCAAATAAACGAAAAACTAAAGAACACCCTTACACACATTGATTAAACACATTCCAAAGGTTATTAATAATCAGCCATTAAATTAATTAAAATTAATGAAAAGGGTAGTAAAGTCATTTGGCCACTATACCTACCGCTAAAACAAAACAAACCCACACCAACTAATCATTGCTCTTAGTCACAAATCCACCTCCATGAGTTTTCCGGCGAACACTTGCAGATTCCGGCGAGCTCACGGTTTTCCGGCGAACACATGCAGATTCTGGCGAGTGCCAAACTTCAAAAATTACAGATCTAAACAGTTAGTTCATCAAAAAAACTAAATACAATTCCAAATAAATATGTACCACAATAAATTCCAAGCACGTTGACGAACATAAAAAACTAAATACAATTCCAGATCTAAATAGTTAGTTCATCAAAATCGAAATATAGATATGCACAAATGCATATATATGCACTTGTGCATATTATGCACTTGTGCATATATATATGCACAGATCTAGAAATTGCAGAAAAGCTCATAATCTGGATAACTTAATCGAAATATAGATATGCACAAATTCATATTATGCACTTGTGCATATTATGCACTTGTGCATATATATATGCACAGATCTAGAAATTGCAGAAAAAAGCTCATAATCTGGATAACTTAATCCAAATATAGATATGCACAAATGCATATTATGCACTTGTGCATATACATATGCACAGATCTAGAAATTGCAGGAAAAAACTCATAATCTGGATAACTTACTTGATAAATAACTAGAAATTAGGCATTGATAAGTAACTAGATACGATTAAAACACTCATAATCTGGATAACTTACTTGGAAAGCTAAAAAATTGCAGAAAAAAGCTGCATAGAATGACGAAAACGAGAGTCTGTACGGAACTCGCCGGCGACGCCATGACCTGATCTCGACGAACTGTAATTGTGTGTTTGAGAGAGTGAAGTAATTTTGATAAGGAAGTGAAGAGTTTGAGTGTGAAAGGGGTTAATGGAGTAGAAATTTGAATGTTGTGGGGATGGGGGGCTGCGGTGGTTGGAAATTTGTCGGCGGTCGGCGGTGGTGGCGGCAGCAGATAAAAGAGAGGGTAGGTTGGAGGTGGTGGCGACAGCAGATAGAAGAGAGGGTAGGTTGGAGGTGGTGGCGGTCGGAGGTGGTGGTGGCCGGTGGTGATGGCCGGCGGTGGCGGCGGCGACGGCTGCAGAGAGAAGAGAGAAGAGAGTGTAGGATTTGTGTGAAAATGACATAGGGTTTGTTATTTGTATCTAAACCCTTTAATTTCTTATTGCCAATTTTACCCACATTGCACCTTATGTAATATACTCATATGCCCTTCACTTTGTTTTTATTTACAAAATTGCCATTGAGTATATTAACCCTTGATTTATATAATCCTATGCATATAAGGGTTTTCCTTAGTTTTCTAATTATTTGAGGTTTTCCTTTGAACCTCCCTCTATATATATATATATATATATATATATATATATATATATATATAAATACATACCTCGCACGCTCAGGGATACTTTGACAATTTTTTGTGAGCTTATATTGCATGATTATTGCTAATTGTTGATCTCGTTGGAGCCTATCGAATATATCACAAGTTTACCACTCGACTTTTCCGGAAAACGCCTCTATCGGGAAACACATTCATCCGGTAACTACATTTGCAGGAAACTCCAACTGTCCTGTAAGTGTGTTCTTTCGGTAAGTGCTATTTTTGCGAGAATCTGCGTCACCCGGTAAGTTCAATTGATTTTATTTTATCCGGGAATCATTTTCGTCCGGTAAGTCTCAATACTTTTAACCGGTACGTTCTTTTTCCACCCGGTAAGCTTTGTTTGGAAACAACTTTTATCTGGTAAACCAACTTTTATCCGGTAAGTTATGTTTTGGTAAGTTTGGTTGGTAAGTTCTTGTCGGTACCCGAGTTACCGCACGTCTCGTGATTAAAGGTTTTCTAACGAAAGTTTCAATTCTTCTTAAACGATCGATTTGCAATATTTTTGTGACGCTTGAGATTATTTGCGACGATTTGCTATTATTAGCGACTATTATCATTTTATGTGATTTTAGTTGTCGTTCTTGATCTAACTTGGTTTGTTTATCTTGCAGATTTTATTCTCGAAGAGTAATTTCGTTCGTTCGAATTCGATAATAATCAGATTTTAAATTTTGGAAACGAATTTATTTTATAAATTTGTTTTTCTGATTTAATTGTTGATTTTTCTTTCGCATTTTTGATTCTTCAAAGCAACACCGATTAACGATCAATTTTTCAGGTAACAATGTCGCATTGCTTTAATCCTGCGTGTAACGACTATAAAACAAGATTATATGAAAAGAATATCAAGCTAGCACATGAATTTAGAGACAAGATCATCAAAGAACGGAAGGAACTAAAATTGCAAACAATTGAAAGTTCTGAGAAGCTTGCTAAATCTGAAGAAAAGGCAACAACATTAGAGTCAGAAAACACTGAGCTGAAAAGGAAGCTATCTGATTTATCATCACGAGAAGATATCAAGAAGACTGAGAAAGAGCAAACAAGATTATATGAAAAGAATATCAAGCAATCAGATGATTTGTGCAACAAATACATCAAAGATCTAAAGGAACTGAAATCTCAAATTTGGAATAGTTCTGAGAAGCTGGCTGTAGAAGAAGAGAAAGGTAAACTCCTGAACTGTGAAAACCTTGAGCTTAATAGTAAACTATCTACTTTTGAAAAGGTTTTTGAAAAGGAGAAAGAAAGTTTTGAAAAAGAAAAACAATTGCTTATACAAAAGCAATTTGGTTTTTCAACTAAATCTCTTGAAGAGAAGAAAAGTCTTGAGCTTAGATGTCTAAAACTTTTATGAAATCCCAAATATAGCTAGAAATCAAAAATGATATAGAGAGAAAATCTAGAGTACACAAGTCATCCATATATTGATCTTCAAAGTGTAAATGACAAAATGATTAAGTTGTTACAAGAGATCTAGATTCTCTTTCTAACTCAGAACTAGACATGCCTATTTATACCCATAACATACAAGGTATAAAGGCAATAGCAACTAATACAGTACATTGACTTTATAGTAAATCTTGAATACAACAATGCTCTAACAATCTCCCCCTTTGGATTCAAGATTTAAAAAAATATGACAGCAGTCTTCAGCTCTTTGTAAAGTCAATCTTCTCAAACAGACACTCTATCAAACCATCTTCAAATAGCTTTATCTCTACTAGTTCACGGCGAACTATATGCTTTGACACTCTTTAAGAACTCAGCTTTGAAGAATCTTCAGACAAACATGAAAAGTCATTGTCTTTTTCTTTGAAAAGTCAATCTTCTTCGATAAAATCTTCAACAGATTGTCTTCAAGTCTTGAACATGAATTTCATATCTTTATATAGAACCATCAATTCGGAACAAGATAAATCAAAAACGATTAGAGTTTGGATCAGAAAGATGTGAAACCATCCACATTGTTGAACTTTTAGGTGTAAGCGCATTCCGAGAACCACTCAGAACTAAGATAACCAAATTCGGTGTAAGCGCATTCCGAGAACCACTCAGAACTAAGATAACCAAATTCAGCAACATTTGGACTTCACATGATCCTTCTCCCCCTAATCTTCAGTCTTTGTTCGCGAATCTTTGACTTGAAATATCTTTGATTTGAAAGCTCTTTGACATGAAATTGAAATTAAACTTTTCTCCCCCTTTTTCGATGATGGTGAGCATCATAATCATCGAAAACCATTTTCAATTTCAGTCGAGTCTTTGAGTATTGCTAACAATCTCCTCCTTACAGAATAACCTTGCTCCCCCTCAAAATAAGAATTCTGGAGCAATTTATTTTCTCCCCCTGAAAGTATGCATATATTTCAATAACGTACAGTATTTGAAATTGTAGCACAAATTTTAAAACAAATTTACACAAGGAAAATAAAATTCATTGAATTTCATTTTATAATTACTTACATTTGATCATTTGAAAGCTTTACAAAAGAAATCCAACTTAATGAAATTTAACAGATTTTTCAATCAAATGAAATCAAATGCATGTGTTTGGATTCAAGAACAAGTCATCATTGTATATCAAGTTAAAAAAGTTCAGTTTCAACCCCTTTATTAAATCTATTTGGTGTGCTAGCATGCGAAATATGATTAGCTTCAAGCATATGCAATTCTAAAACATATAAGAATACTTTGCTCTACTCACACTATTTGTCCAAAATCAGAATTTTCACAAATTTACGGGTTTATCGCGACTTTGTATTTTCCCAAGTTTCAAGAGATGTGTGCTCATTGGCATCTTTTCTTTTTTGCTCATTAGCATCTTTTGATTTTGTGCTCATTGGCATCTTTTGATCAAAAAGTTTAGTAAGAATAAGATATACCGTTAGACATGACTTTCTATCTGGTTCTATAGCAGGATTTGGGTCAGCATATCCCAGACCAGTTGGCCTTAGGTGCTAGGTGACGAGCACCCCTTAGAACTTAATTTCCCAAACCAGAAAGGCCACATCGATATATCTTAAACCCATTTGTACCAGTAAAACATGGCTTTCTATCTGGTTCTATTGCAGGATTTGGGTCAGCCGATCCCAGACCAGTTGATCTTAGGGACTAGGTGTCGAGCACCCCTTAGGACTTACTCTCCCAAACCAGAAAGGCCACAGGTACAAACTTTCAAACTAAATGATATTCTATATAAGTTCAGATTTCCATCACAAAATATGAATAATATCTCAATCACTTGGTTCTAAAACATAGTGCTTCCCCCATATTTTCGTTTCCATCCATCATTCTGACATATAGGCTTTTTGAGCATTATATTCCATATATATCCAGATTCACATAACTTTGAGCATTCAGCATAATTTCATTCATGTTTTGCTTATCTTTCGATTTATTTCAGAGGTGAAAGTTGAAGCAAATCTAACTCAGATAATACAAAGATTCTTGAAAAAATCATCTTTTAGCACACATTTAATTCATTGAATGAAAATTGAAAATTTTATCTCATTGAATTAAATTTGTAAAGATTCAAGTTTTCAAAGTGGTAGAAACAAAATATAATCCAATGTTACCTTTCATCACTTGTTCCTTGAAGTAAAAGGATATAACATTTAAGGATATAACATTTAAGGATATTACCTGAGAAGTGTGAGTTCTAAACTGATTTGTTTAGAAGTCTTAGTCTTTGAAGTACGGGTCCTGAACTGAATTGTTCAGAAGCCATAGTCGTTGAAGCACGGGTTTTGAACTGATATGTTCAAAAGCCAATAACATTGAAGCACGGGTCCTGAATTGATGTATTCAGAAACCAAAGTCTCTTTTAAGTGCGGGTCCTAAACTGATATGTTTAGAAACCATTGTCGTTGAAGCACGGGTTTTGAACTGATATGTTCAAAAGCCAATGTTCTTTGTCTCCCCCTTAATGGTACAAATATTCTTCAAAAAAAAATCCACCGCTTCTCTTCTGTTTTCAGTCATGTGTGTAGTATGAATTTACAAGTCAGTACAACACATGATAAACCTGCAAAACAGATTAAGCAGATTTTGGTACCCAACGGGACATGGGTCCTAGTGTGTTAGGATATGATCATAGATTTAAGTAAACAAGAACACGAACTCCCCCTCAATGTCTTAAGGATTCAACATTCCTAGTTTGCTGATTAGAAAATTGAGCCTCTTTTCATCTAAAGGTTTTGTGAAAAGATCAGCAAGTTCTAGTTCTGTTGGTACAAAGTGCATTTCTATCGTTCCCTTCTCAACATGGTCTTTGATAAAATGGTACCTGACATCTATGTGTTTCGTTTTGGAATGCTGAACAGGATTTTCAGTTATTGCAATTGCGCTTTTTGAATCACAATAAATGGGTATGTTGTTGAAGATATATCCATAATCCTTTAGCTGAGTTTTCATCCAAATTACTTGTGAACAGCAACTAGCGGCGGCCACATACTCTGCTTCAGCCGTAGATGTTGATACACAAGTTTGCTTCTTTGATGACCAGCTTACAAGTTTATCTCCCAAGAATTGACAAGCACCAGATGTGCTTTTCCTGTCCATCATATTTCCCGCATGATCTGCATCTGTGTAAGCAGTTAGTTCAAACCCAGAATCCTTAGGATACCAAAGACCCAAATTTTTTGTGCCTTTGAGATATCTAAAGATTCGCTTTACAGCCACAATGTGAGATTCCTTCGGGTTTGCTTGGAAACGTGCACAAAAAGATGTTGCAAACAAAATATCCGGTCCACTTGCCGTTAGATACAGTAAAGATCCAATCATGCCTCGGTATAACTTTTGATCAACTGATATACCAGATGAATCAGCGTTCAAAAGCTTACCGGTAGCCATGGGAGTTTTCATGGTGGAAGAGGAATTTAAGTCAAATTTCTTAAGCATATCATTTATATATTTTGATTGATTAATGAAAATGCCTTCATTTGACTGTGTCACTTGGAGACCAAGAAATTTTTTTAACTCTCCCATCATACTCATTTGAAAACGGCTTTTCATCACCTCTTCAAAATCTTTACACATATCTGGATTTGTAGATCCAAATATAATGTCGTCAACATATATTTGTACTAACATTAAATCTTTACCTTCTCTTTTGAGAAAAAGAGTTGTATCTATTGTACCTTTGGTGTATCCATTTTTAAGCAGATGAATAGTCAGAGTCTCATACCATGCCCTCGGAGCTTGTTTCAAACCGTAGAGTGCTTTGTCCAAAACATAGACATGGTTGGGATATTTTGGATCTATAAAACCCTCAGGTTGACTTACATAAACCTCTTCATGAAGTATTCCGTTCAGAAACGCAGATTTGACGTCCATTTGAAATACCTTCATGCTTTTATGTGCGGCGTATGCAAGAAAAATTCTGATGGCTTCAATCCTTGCTACTGGTGCATAGGTTTCATCATAATCTATTCCTTCTTGTTGATTATACCCTTTTTCAACCAGTCTTGCTTTGTTTCTGACTATAATTCCTGCTTCGTCTTTCTTGTTCCTAAAGACCCATTTAGTTCCAACAATGGTCTTGTCTTTAGGACGCTTCACCAAATGCCAAACTTCGTTACGCTTAAACTCATTTAACTCCTCTTGCATGGCGTTTATCCAATCTGGATCTTGTAAAGCTTCAGATGCTTTCTTGGGTTCTAACGTGCTTAGAAAGTTGACATACAAACATTCGTTGGTAGTCGCAGATCGTGCTTTCACTCCATCATTGATATCACCAATAATATCTGCTGGGGGGTGTGCTTTTGTCCACTTATGTACACTGGGAAGAGTTGAAATCTCTACACGAGTGTTCGATGAATCATTCTCATCCATAACTGCAAGAATCTCTTCAGTAGATTCAGCTGAAGATACATGTGTTGGTTCTGGTACATTAACTTCTGGTTGTTGTATTTCATGTATAGGAACCTCCGATGATGTGTTTACTGAAATCGGAACTTCAGGCTGAATTTCAGGTTCAGAAACTGGAATAGTTGTAGGTACACTTGGAGTTTCGTTGGTTGTCCCAGAAGTACTAGCACCGACATCGTCAGATGGACCAGAGACATTCACATTCGTCTGTTGTGGAGATTCATTTACAGATGTGATGGGTTGTTCCATATCTGCACAATAATCCACAATGCATCATGAAATAACAAATCTAAATCTTTAGTACTATTATTGTTTAATACAGAATTAGAAAACATTTTCGCCACAGGTTCTACTCCTTTTTGAGTAGAAACTTCAGATTTTTGTCCGAGTTCTGAACTGTGTTGTCCAGAAGTCAAAGTCACACTCTCGTCAAACGTAACGTTGATTCTCTCGATGACTGATTTTGTACGATTATTGTAGATCCGATATGGTTTAGAATTCAAGGAATATCCAATAAAAATCCCTTCATCAGCCTTGACTTGGAATTTTGCAAGGTGTTCTCTATCTTTTAGGACAAAACATCTGCATCCAAAAACACGCAAAAATTTGATGTTAGGTATGCGATTATTGATTATTTCATATGCAGTTTTATCAAGACGTTTATTAATAATTGTCCTGTTTTGAGTGAAACATGCGGTTGAAACTACTTCAGCCCATAAACTTGGTGGAAGACCCGAATAAGCAAGCATAGTCCGAGCTGCTTCCACAAGCGTCCTATTTTTTCTTTCAACTACTCCATTTTGTTGTGGAGTAATTGGTGCAGAAAAATTATGAGAGATGCCAACGGATTCAAGAAACGATTGAAGAGTTGCATTCTTGAATTCAGTTCCATTGTCGCTCCTTATCTTTTGAACTGGACGTTGTAGAAGAATTTGAATCCTTTTTATGAACTTAATTATTTGCTCAGGTGCTTCAGATTTGAGTTGAAGAAAATCCAACCAAGTGTAGCGTGAATACTCATCAATCATAACCAAGATATATTTCTTTCCTCCCATTGATTGAGTTCTCATAGGGCCACAGAGATCCATATGAATTAATTCCAAGACGTTGTTGCAGTTAGACAAAGTTTTGGATTTGTGCGTGACGTGTTTCATCTTTCCCATTTCGCACGCCGGACAGATAGAAACTTTGTCAATCTTCAGTTCAGGAAGCCCGGAAACTAATCCATCTATTCTGAGCTTGTTGATGCTTCGAAAATTTTGATGTGAGAGTCTCCTATGCCACAACCAACATTCATCTTGAGAGGCTTTTGAAACAAGACAAACTTGATTAGAAGCAAACAGAGTCGAAAAATCCATCATATATAGATCGCCGCATCGTTTTGCTCTGAAAATCTCTGACCAGTTCTCATCCACAACATAACAAAACTTCTTGTCAAAGATTACCTTACAGTCCTTGTCACAAAACTGACTAATACTGAAAAGGTTATGCCTTAATCCCTCAACATACAAGATCTTTTCTATTTGCATCGAGTCATTCTTCAACGTTCCGTAGCCTCGAACGTGACCTTTAGAATCGTTACCAAAACCTACCGATCCGCCAGGATGTACAGTAAAATCGTGCAATAAGTGCTTGTACCCCGTCATGTGTCTAGAAGCTCCCGAATCAATGACCCACACATGACGATCCTGTAAAAAGATAATTACCTGATCTTAGGTACCCATATCCGTATGGGTCCTTTCTTGTTAGTACGGATCAGTTTGTTTATTATAGTTGATGAACCTTGAATTTTGCCTTTAAAGGTAAGGTTATTTTGTGTATTTGGTTTGTTAAGTTGATCTTTTGGAATCCAAACCATATTCACATCAACTGTTTTTGTTTCTTTCTTCTTATTCTGTTTCTTTGATCTGAAACCGAACATTTTAACAAATTTGTTCGCTGAAGATTTTAAAGAAAAAGATGAAGTATTAGTCTTTTTGTTCTTTGGATCATTTCTATTTAGCTTGAAATAGTTATCCCAACAATGAGCACAATGTATTCTTCTTTTTGCTTGTGTCAACAAGATAGAATTTGAAATTGCAGAATTTTTATTTTCACAAACTTTGTAAACATTACACGAATGAATACAATTTTTATTTGAAGAAATACATTTCTCAGTATCAGTATTCCTATTCTCGCTATTCGAAATATTCTCCTTCAGATCCACGCACTTTTCTTCATCCATTTCTGAGAAAGAATGAGAAACATTGTTAGAAGTCTTAGAACTAGAAACATTATTTGGAAACACATTTGATTTTGTTTCGAATAATTTTTCTTTTTCTTTTCTTTTCAGTTCTTGTTCCTTTTTGGCATTAGATATATTTGATGAAAACTTTGAATGATATACTTCACAATATTTCAGTTCAATTTCAAGTTCAGTTCTTTCCTTTTGATGCTTCTCTTTCTCAAGAAAAAGCACTTTTTCAAAATCTAAAATTTGATTTGAAAGTTTTGCACATCTCAAAACAAGTGCTTTGTTATCTTCAAAAAGCTTATTTTTTTCTAAAGATACTTTTACACCAGAATCAATTGTACTTGAAGAAAAATTGTTAGAGCTTTTAGAGTTAGAAGAATCATTCGAACAAGAATTAGATTTGGTTCCGGATGATTCTCCTTTCTCATAACCTTCGAAAGAACATTTTTCTTTTACTTTGACCGAACTTGAAGAATTAGATTGATCTGTTGTTTCACTTTGATTTGAACACTTTTCACAAGTAATTGAATCTTTAGATTTTGATAATTCTAATATTCAGGATTCAAGTCGTCGAATCTCAACTTGAAGTTCCAGATTGACTTTTTGACTATGATCAAAATTTATCCCAATATTATCATGATCATTCTCTAATATTTCAAAATTTAATTGTAATTTAGAAATTTGATTTTCTAAATCAACAATTTTTCGTAAAGCAGAATCCAAATCAGGAAATTCAGAAGAGGTTTCTTAAACAAACTCCTTTTTGTCAGAATCTGAATTTGTATTTGACCCCATTTCAACATTAGATTCAGATTTAACAGGTTCAGGTTCATTGATATTGGAATCAAATGTTTTAGCCATAGATTCATTTGAGAATAATAAACTAAATTCAGTTAGTTCAACCTTTTTGGTTTTGTAACTGGAATTTAGTTCATCGTATTTAAAGTTTGTCGTATTGAATCTAGGCTTTTCTTCCGAACCTTTATCCGTCTTATCCTTATCTTTATCCGTCAGAATCTGAATGGGTTCCTTTAAATCTTCATCCAATTTTGTAATTGTATAAAAATTTTCAGGCGCTTTCTTTGATACCTCTACATCAGATAAACCAAGTCCCATTTTAGGATTAAAAAATCGTTTATCTTTTGGATTATTGGTTAATAATCTTAGAGTTTTCTCAGTCTGACCTCTTTTATAGTTTAACTCTTCAAGTTCTTTGATCTTTGCAAGAGCTTCTATTCTTTCTTCAGTGAGAATCTTAATTTTAAATTGACAGTCTATATTCTCATCACTTATATCAATCATTTTCTTCTTCAATTCAGAAATTTCAGATTCAAGTGTTTTAACTTTTGTTCTAATAACTTCCTTTTCATTTTCTCTATCTTCAGCAAGACATTTGTAAAGAAGTGCCTCATCGTGATATTTCATCATTGAACTTTTCTTATTTTCAAGTTCCTTTTGAACTTTTTCAAATTTCTTATTAAGTTCAATTATCACGAGTTGCATTTCTTCATATCTGTCATCTTCAGTTTCAGACTCATTATCAGAATTATCAGAATTATCAGAAGAATGAAGAGATGATACCTCGGATTCCTGGTCATCTTCGTCTAGTTTAGCCATTAAGCTATGCTTTACTTGAGTAAAGTGAGCTTCTTCATCATCAGAGAAATCCATAAGCCAAATTTCTTCCTCAGCATTGACTGGCTTTCCACTTTCTTTTGCTTTTGCCAGATGTGCCTTTCGCTGATAATAGTCAGAATCCTTCACCTTCTTTTGCTTACAGTCTCTGGCATAATGACCTGGCTTTCCACAGTTAAAACAGTTTCGGTCATCTCTATCATTCGTTTCCTCTCTTTCCTTTTTCTCAACTCTCTCCTCTTTCTGCTCTTTCTTTTCCTCCTTGTTCTCATATTTCTTCTCAAATCTTTTATACTTGTTAGCTTTGTTGTATTCAGGTTTGGTTTTTGAATAAAACTTCTTTTTTCCAAACTTGTTTTGAAATCTGTTTGTTAATAAAGCCAACTTCTCAGCTATATCAGTCATTTCATCTCCAGAACTGCCACTATCATCATCATCAGAACTTATCTTCTTCTTGCTCATCCCAGAAATCAAAGCTTTTGTTTTCATAGCTTCACTCTTCTTATGTTTACTCAGAAGGGCTAAAGATTCTTCGACCTTTTTATCCTTTTCTTTAACAGCTTTTACTGTTTCTTCGTGTTGACCTAGAATACTGAAAATGTCGGTCAACTTTTCATCATCCATATCCCTTGACATTTGGAGCTGAATGGAGTAGGAATCCCATTCTGGTAGAAGATTCTTGACAAATTTGTAATTTGTTTCTGATTCTGATTTGTCGACTCCATTTCTTCTCAAATTATTAAGGATGATATTGTATCTATTGTAGGTCTCTTTCAAAGGTTCGCCTTCTCTTGCTTTAAACCCTTCATAAGCATTGATGCTTTGATTCCTTTTGGTCTTTTTAGACTTTGATGATCCCTCAAACTGCCTTTCTAACTCATCCCATATCTCTTTCGCTGAGTCACGACTATCTACTCGATTGTAGATATCATTTGGAATTGCCATAGTCAAATAAGTCAAAGCCAGTTCATCAATTGCAATCCTATCTTTGTCATTTTGATTAAAAAATCTGGGTTCTTTATCAATCCTTCTAGGAGCAATATACTGACTTGTAGCAGTTTCAGCTTGACCACCAACATCCATTTGTGGTGTGTGAGGACCTTCTTTGATTGAAACCATTAAATCTCTGTTCTGATGATTTAGAAACTGAGTCATTCTCTTCTTCCATTGGGCATATTCTTCCACTAGAAGAACTGGAGGCTTATTCTTTGATCCCATACTCATTAAATCTCTCGACATCTTTTCAAATAGCTAGGATAATTGATCGTTCAGAAGATCAAGCAGTAAGTGTAACAGAGATTACACTTAGAATAAACTGTTCAAGAAAGAAATCAGCACTTGGGTCCGAAACCAACACTTAGACAAATTCTGAGTGGTGCGAAACCTTCAGATTTCGGATGCTTTAGAATTCGAAACCTTCAGATTTCGGATGTAGTACGGTGCGAATTCCCTGAATTCGAATGCAACTGAGTACGAATTCCTTGAATTCGAATGCAACTGAATACGAAATCCTTGAATTCGAATTTAGCTTGGTGCGAAAACAATACTTGGCCAAAATCAAAACCAATTACACTCTTCAACTCAGAATTCGGATGTAGATGAGTGCGGAATCACGGAATTCGAACTTAACAGATACGAATTCAACACTTGTACACCAATTCGAAATCACCGGAATTCGGACTTAACTATGTTCGAAACCTCAAGAATTCGAACTTAACAGGGTGCGACACCACGGATTTCGGACTTAACTTGATCCGAAACCAATATTTGAGTACTTCGAAAGTCTTGAATGATGCGAATTCACCAAGAATAATCCGTATGAATGATCCGAATTCACTATGAATAATCCGAATTCACTTTGAATAATCCGAATTCTGCACTTCGACCATCAAAATCACTGAATCTGCCATATCTTCCTCAATTCTTGATCAATTAACACGAAATTTGTACTGGTTTGCTCGAAATCAAAATCCACACACTTTCTTAGTTAATCACAAGATCTAATTCGATCAATTTAATCGAATTAAAGTCTAAAACAATGAATTAGGGTTTTCGAACCAAAATCCAAAGAAATGATCAAGTCTGATGATTCTGTTTAGAAAATGATGATGATCCAAGAATTAATGTTGTTCAGATATCAATTCCGAGTTCAGTGATGCTAAGAAACGATCCAAGAAATCAAAATCCAGAAAAAATCTATGTCTGAATGATAAGTGTTCAGATGAACAGTGATGAACACCAGATCCGAATTCTTCGTGTTTAGTGTAAAAAATCTTCAATTTGGTCTTCGATCTGCTTGAATCTTCTGTTTAGCTCTGATACCAAATGTGAAATCCCAAATCTAGCTAGAAATCAAAAATGATATAGAGAGAAAATCTAGAGTACACAAGTCATCCATATATTGATCTTCAAAGTGTAAATGACAAAATGATTAAGTTGTTACAAGAGATCTAGATTCTCTTTCTAACTCAGAACTAGACATGCCTATTTATACCCATAACATACAAGGTATAAAGGCACTAGCAACTAATACAGTACATTGACTTTACAGTAAATCTTGAATACAACAATGCTCTAACAACTTTCAACACAAATCTCCGACTTTGAAAAGGTTTTAATTTTAGAAAGAGAGAAGTTTGAAACTTAACGCAAATCTTTTTCTAAAAAGAATGGAGAACTTTCTTTGAAAATATCCGATCTGGAGAAAGAATTAGACATTCTAAGCAAAGAGACTGAGAAAAAGAAGGTTGAAGGCTTTAGAACAAAATGTTTGAAAGATGATTTTGCAATCAAAAGAAAGATCTTTCAAACTGAAATTTCCAAACTTACAAAGAGATTATCTGGATTTGCAACCGAGATTTTGAAGGAACAAATGGTTAAATCTAATTAACAAAAGAAATTTGATTTAATTCTCAAAGAACGAAATGCTTTATCCGTTAAGATCAAGAAACTTGAAGAAAGCAATTTCAAAGGTGTTCAACCTTCTTATGCTTCAAGTTCATTTTCTATGTGAAATCCCAAATCTAGCAAGTAATCAAGAATGATGTAGAGAGAGAATCTAAAGAGAACTTGTCATCCATATATTGATCTCTAAAGTGTAAATGACAAATGATCAAGAGATTCCTAAAGGGATCTAGATTCCTTTCTAACTAAGAACTAGACATGCCTATTTATACCCATAACATACAAGGTATAAAGGCACTAGCAACTAATACAGTACATTGACTTTACAGTAAATCTTGAATACAATAATGCTCTAACAATCTCCCCCTTTGGATTCAAGATTTAAAAAAATATGACAGCAGTCTTCAGCTCTTTGTAAAGTCAATCTTCAAAACTTTAACTTTGATCACTTTAAACTTTGAAGCTAAGATAATCTTCAAACATCTTTATCTTCATTAGTTCACGGCGAACTATATGCTTTGACATTCTTTAAGAACTCAGCTTTGAAGAATCTTCAGTCAAATATGAAAAGTCTTCTTCAATAAAATCTTCAACAGATTGTCTTCAAGTCTTGAACATGAAATCCCGATCTTTGTATAAAACCATCAATTCGGAACAAGATGAATCAGAAACAATTAGAGTTTGGATCAGAAAGATGTGAAACCATCCACATTTTTGAACTTTTAGGTGTAAGCGCATTCCGAGAAGCACTCAGAACTAAGATAACCAAATTCAGCAACATTTGGACTTCACATGATCCTTCTTCCCCTAATCTTCAGTCTTTGTTCACGAATCTTTGACTTGAAATATCTTTGATTTGAAAGCTCTTTGACATGAAATTGAAATTAAACTTTTCTCCCCCTTTTTCGATGATGGTGAGCATCATAATCATCGAAAACCATTTTCAATTTCAGTCGTGTCTTTGAGTATTGCTAACAATCTCCTCCTTAGAGAATAATCTTGCTCCCCCTCAAAGTAAGAATTCTGGAGCAATTTGTTTTCTCCCCCTGAAAATATGCATATATTTCAATAACGTACAATATTTGAAATTGTAGAACACATTTTAAAACAAATTTACACAAGGAAAATAAAATTCATTGAACTTCATTTTATAACTACTAACATTTGAGCATTTGAAAGCTTTACAAAAGAAATTCAACTTAATGAAATTTAACAATATTTCAATCAAATGAAATCAAATGCATGTGTTTGGATTAAAAAACAAGACATCATTGCATATCAAGTTAAAAATGTTCAGTTTCAACCCCTTTATTAAATCTATTTGGTGTGCTAGCATGCGAAATATGATTAGCATCAAGCGTATGCAATTCTAAAACATATAAGAATACTTTGCTCTACTCACACTATTTGTCCAAAATCAGAATTTCATAAATTTACGGGTTTATCGCGACTAAGTATTTTCCCAAGTTTCAAGAGATGTGTGCTCATTGGCATCTTTTGATTTTGTGCACATTGGCATCTTTTGATTTGTGCACATTGGCATCTTTTAATCAAAGAGTTTTAGTAAGAATAAGATACACCGTTAAACATGACTTTCTATCTGGTTCTATAGCAGGATTTGGGTTAGCAGATCCCAGACCAGTTGGCCTTAGGTGCTAGGTGTCGAGCACCCCTTAGAACTTAATTTCCCAAACCAGAAAGGCCACATCTAGTTTTCTATTTGGTTCTTCAAAGAATTTGGTCAAATCAAATGATTTTTCAAATGATCAGATTCGACCTTCCAATCTTTTCTATAATTCTCGTGTTGACAATAAAGATAATCCATCTTTCAAGAAAGTAAACATGGTTTGGAGAGTTAAAGGATCCGCTCCTGCTCCAAAGCCATTTGTCCCTGTTAAGAGTGAAAAGAACAACACAGCTTTCCACGCTAAACCTTTTGTGAAAACTGATCGAGTTTACTCTGTTAATAAACTGATCAGCTTATCTACACAGAAGCTGTGTTGCTCTTATTGTGGAACAAATGAGTTTGTGAATAAAGATCGTGCCAACTATTGGTATGGTACTTATAGTTTCCCAGGTCCTCATAGGGCATCTAACCGACAAGGATCCATCAAAAGATGGATACCAAAATCTGTCTAATCTGTTTTGTAGGAATGTCATGTGCGGTTTTAATTCCTATTATTCTTTTCACATGACGAGCATTCAAAGGTTATGCCAATTTTGAGGGGGAGTACTATCTCATGAAAGGTAAGTGAAGTTCTAACTGAATTCAAAATCCATGGCAATTCATTCTGAATAACTTACTTGCGTTTGTTATTATCTAAGTTTAACTTCTATGATTGCCATGTACAAAACTCTGTTGATTTAGTTATTTCCATGTCTCAAATGTTTGTTGATTTTTCGATGGAAATACACTCGGTTTTGAATTCCACTTTGTGTTCATAGTTCATCATTTCACATCAATGATTCAATTCTTATCTGATATATTAATTGTGACTTGTTCTTCACAATTAAACTTTCTGATCATTGTCTCTTTCTTGCAAACACTGTGCTTATTGAGTCAATATGTTTTGCGCTTGATCTTGTTTATTGAAACTCTGTGACATCATTTTTATGACTTCTGATTACTTCAGATCAGGATTCGATCTTAAAAGTGTGACTTCTAAACATTTCAGTTTAGAACTCGTATTTCATTGTTTTCTTAAATGCTTTACTCGATGCATGAAAGGAGTGTTAGGAATTACATCGTTTCTATGGTCTATCCAGCACCGGAAGGACCTACCCATGAAACACATCCCTTATAGACTACAGTGAGGGGTCTAGATTGTTAGATGAGTTTGGATAGAAAAGAATATGGTGAGGCTGTGACAGGACTTAAAAGAATTATTGGTCCTTACCAAACCGAGTCAGTTATTTGGGTAACCACACAATCTATTCATTCTCGTTCTTTGGAGATGAATATTGAAACATATATGGACCCAGTGTCGATAACTCGTTTCACCCCACCCAACCACTCGAGTATCTCACAACAGATGCTTGTTTCACAAATTCACGGAGATTAGCACATAATCTATCTATTCATCACTCGGAGGTCTTAGATATTGAAACAGGAAGACACCAGCTCCGGTCTCCGAACTTCATATTCTAATCACGAGTCTTTATGATTCCAATTGCATATCTTCGTGATATTGCCGGAACAGTTTGAGAGGTAATTTTTTATATTTTACTTCAGTGATAATTGGAAGTCCTATCAGAGATTCCCCATTGCCAACTCTGAACATAGGTCACACAATTTTTTAAATTGTTGTGATAACAGTTACTAACGTGTTTCTGTGTTTGTTGATTACCCCGTTCTGGTTACTTAATGGTTTGATCTGAATTTTTTGCTACTCGTTAATTTTGTCTTTGAACGTGCATGATGCTCCGGATGCTCCTACTCATCATGAGGGGGAGAAAGGGTACAGATTCAAAGACACCGAATATCAAGTTGAGGGGGAGTTAGCAAAAGCCGAGGGGGAGTAACTGTTCGAGGGGGAGTAAAGAAGTCCCCATGCAAAAGCCGAGGGGGAGTAACTGTTGACCGACCGAATTTTAATCGAATGATTGATCTGTTCCGAGATTCAAAGAGTTGAAAGCGCATTCAAGTGATCAAAGTGCTTTCAAGTAATCAATTCTTCTCATTCCTTATCAAGTGGTGTTCGCTTCAAATTATTTCCTCCATCGAGCATATTGGTTCTACAAGTTCTTTTAAAGCTGAATTCAAATTCAAGAGCTTTATACAAGAACTTTATTCAAGGGGGGGCGTTGAAAGACATGAAGACAAGCAACGCCGAAGTGATTCAAAGATTCAGAAGGAGAGAATATCAAGACTTGAAGATTTCAAGACCGATTTTTATTTATATATCTTTAGGGGGAGATTGTTATGACCATAAATGTCCTACATCTTAGAAAGATATATAAATAATTAAATAGAGCTTAATTAGATTTATTATTATTGTAAAAGCCTTAATTATGTTAATTGGGCTTATTTGCTTAATGGGCTTAGGCCTTGTTTGTCTAAAGGCCTAAGTATATAAGGTTAGTCTTAACCTTAGAATTAGGTTAGAGATTTCATATAGACAAAATAAGTTTAGAAAGCAATTGATTAGCCATTCCTAGAGATTCATCGTGAGCTTAATTGTTTAGAGAGAGATAGTTGTGTTTTTCATTTAAACAATTGTAACTGTCTTGAATCATGAATATGAGAGGGATGACAAGTTGAAATCATCAATTGTTCTTGTAATATCTATTGATTTCGTTGTTACCTGATCAATCTGGAACTCACAATTGGTATCAGAGTAGACGGACGGATTCGATTCAAAGCATTCAAGTTGACTTTTGGTAATTTCTTGACTTTTCTCGTCTGCCATATTCTTGATTTCTTAAATCTTTGATTCTGAGAAAATTGTTCAATTCTGTTTATTGGGTTGTGTTAGCATTATACTTAATAGTCTCTCTGCAAATTTTCTCATCCCAATTCGTCCATTTGAGTATTCAATTAAGCAAATCAAAGTTCAAAGTTTTTGGTAGTGTTCTTAATCAAAAATCGAATTTTTATCACCAAAACTTGTTGTTTTTGCTTCAAAATCGATTGGGTTAGTGTTAGTTTTGTGTTTGGTAGGGTTTCTAATCTTTCAGGAACCTTCTTGAGCAACCCTAATCGAAAATCAATCGAATTGGAAAAGGCAGTCGTGGTTTCCGGACAACACAGCCGTGGTTTCCGGACGTTTGTGTTTTTCCATCCGGACTCGTCATCTTTCCGGGTACATCATCCTTTCCGGGTAAGTTCAGCATTCCGGGTAAGTATACTAAACTCCAATCTATCCGGGTAAAATATGTTTTCGGAAACCCAAAGTTCCCGGTCATAATCTTACCCGGATATCCTTGCATCCGGTAAGTACTTCTTCCGAAAACTCTTGTTATCCAGAAATCTTAAGCTATCCGGTAAGTATTGCATTGTTATTAATCTATTCGGACACTCATACTTTCCGGTAACCTTTGTTATCTGGAAAGATGATTCTATCCAAATTCTATTAGCTATCCGGATTCTTTTACATTTTTGAACTGTTTTTCACGAATTCTGATCCGGTCACTTCCAGATCAGACCCTTATTCGGATTCCTATCCAGTAAGATCACTCTTAGTTCATATCAGTCGTAGAACCTGCGTTAGGATCCCACTTTTAGTGCCTTGCGTTAGGTTTACTCTTTGAATCAATCTACACGTCTGACGATCACTCCGTTGCAACCTACGATGACTTCACGTGACGCACTTGCTATTGGAACCGACTCCAAACCACCTTGTCTCTATCAAGGTAAGTATAGCCAATGGCGAGACAGATTCATGATTTTCATTGAATCTAAGGACAACTATGTGTACATCAAGAAAGCTCTTGAAGAGGGTCCGATTCAATGGCCAAGGAAGACCATTGCACCAACTGCAGCAAATCCTGCGACTAGTTCTGAGGACAAGACTGAAGCCGAACTAACCGCCGAGGAAAGTGGCAGAATAGAAGGCGAAAAGCATGCCAAGAGATACATTATCCAAGCACTTTCCAACTCAATCTACCAAGCTATCGACAGCTACAAAGGTACGACAAAAGGCATGTGGGATCAAGTGGCTAGAATGATGCGTAGGAGTGTTGTTGGTAAAAACTAAAGATCAACAGCGCAATAACCAAGTTTGATGGTTTCAAGCAACGCAATGGCGAGACTCTCACTCAAGCATATGAACGCTTCTGCTTACTTATCAATGAACTGAACAAGAACCATATTGTTCGTTCCAACACGGAGAACGCGCTCAAGTTCCTCAACAATCTGCTACCCGAATGGAAGGTGTTTGCTTCTCATGTTAAGCACAACAACTTGATAGAGAACCTTAGCATGAACGAACTGTATGAGATGCTTCTTCAAGACGAAGATGAAGTAAATGAACTTCTGGGAGAGAAGAAGACTGAAGCAAAGCCAGCTGCTGATCCTATAGCACTCATATCCTCAAAGAAAGGGAAATCTTCGGACCATCATTCTAAACGTGCTCAAAGGCAAAGCTCCTCTGAATCTGAAAAGGAAGACAGTGACTCGAATGATGAAGTAGCTGAATTCAAGAAAGTTGTTGCTCTACTCACTAAATCTCGTCAACAACAGCAATTTTATAAGAAGCCAACATCTAATAATCAGCGCTACTCCACCGTCTCCAACAAGCGCCATGATTATCAAGGCAAGAACGAGGGAAAGAAGAAAATTGATGAGCAGGACACGTCAGAGAAGAAGGAGAAGAAGGAGAAAGATGATAGAAAGAAGAGAGATGAACCAGTGACCTGCTACAACTGTGGAAAGCTTGGTCATTTTGCTAAAGACTGCAAAAAGCCTGTAGTAAAGAATTCTCACTACTACAAGGCCAAACTGGCACTGGCTGAGCAGAAGGAAGCTGGAGAAGCTATGTTTGTGGAAAACGACTACTGGTTGGGTCGTTCTGATGATGAAAGCGATTCAGACTGTGCAAATGCTTTCATGGGCTATCACTCTCCAGCTGATGAAGAGAAGACAAGTCAGGTATGTGAACTATCTCACCAAGAGTTAATGAATAAGATGCAATCCTTTAATGATCAGGCGAATTCTTTTAAGGCCACCACTAAAGAACAAAAGCTTGAGATTAGTTCACTAACCGAAAACCTAGAAGTTCAAACGCGATTAACTGATAAACATAAGTCTGAAAATGCTATGTTAAAGGAAAAATGCAAAATCCTTTCACTAGAACCCAAAGACTTAAGGGCCAAATTATCTGATCTTCAGTCACAGTTTGATCAGTGCATGAATGAGAAAGAAGAACTTGTTTATCAATGTTCCTCTCTTCAAATTCAGCACAAGGAGTTTGTTACTAAAATTCTTGATCTTGAAACCAAACTCCACAAAAGGGGTCAAACTGATCAAACCATCTTTCTGAATAAACCTAAAGAGTTCACATACTTTAACAAAGAGTGGGGAATCAGATATGATAACCCACACTATTTGAAAAAGGGAAGATGGCATGTACCCACTCTGTATGATTTTGCTTGTTTTGGATTAGATAAAAAGTATCCGGAATATGCCATTCAATGGACTGGTCCTCTTGAACCTGAAAAGGAAGAGGACACCGAGGAATATAAGCGCACACACAAACGAGGAATTCAACTTCCGTTTTGTTATGAACCTTTGAATAATTCATATAAAAAGAACAAAAAGTATCTCTCAAATGACTAGTTCGACCCTTACAAGGTTGCTAAGCCCAAGGATTCCTCTAAAAAGGATGAGGACCATGCACCAGCAACCAAGACTAAGACGGACGAGTTTAAACTCAATGTTCCCCCTCTCATCTTGGAAGCAAAGATTGTCGAGTTGGAGGAATCGTTTGAGAATGAAAGGTCTGTTTTTCAAAACGAGAAGAAAGCGCTAATTCAGGAACTTGAGAAACTCAAATCTGAGAAAACCGAAGGTGTGTCAAATGAAGGACATGAAATCCTTCGAGGTGAAATTAATATGCTCACATCGAAACTGGCTGCTTTGGCAACAGAAAAGATGGAGGAGTATGCAATAAATGGTAAGCTCCAAGAGCAAATTGACCAACTCTATTCTGAAAAACATATTTCACCTGATCTTTCCTCTAACTCATCTGACACATCCTCGTGTAAAGCCTTCATCGGAAATATATCTTCGCAAGAAAATAAAGTTTCTCAAGATGAGTGTGTTAAAAGGAATTTAAATTCTGATTTTTCAAACGCTTCCGCACCAAGTTCCCCAAAGCACACAAGCACAAAGTG
The DNA here is from genome assembly GCA_033807775.1 of Saussurea involucrata. NCBI lineage: Eukaryota > Viridiplantae > Streptophyta > Magnoliopsida > Asterales > Asteraceae > Saussurea > Saussurea involucrata. The sequence goes on along the minus strand of CM066319.1, from coordinate 63,801,778 downwards.
TTCCTCGCCTTCCTCGACCGGTCCAAGTCTAGTAATTCCGGATGTCGATTTTTCAGCATTCATGAACTCTGAAGGCAATTCTGATGGAGAGTTTGAGTCATTCCCTTTCGAGAAACCTCTCCCGTGTCACACTGATTTTTTGTCTCCAGTAGTCAATCATCCGGTCAATTTTCTAAAGGGTAGCAGTTCTCAAACAAAGGCCCCAACTGTGATCAAGATTTCACAATCAAAACCAACTTCCAAACCTGTTTCTAAAAAGCAATCACAGCCGAGGCAGGAGACCGGACCATTGCCTACCAAAAATACTGTTCCTTCTAAAGTCACTGATCATAATGTCCCTGTTGTTTCAGATAATAATGATCGAGCAAAACCAGAAAAACCAAAGTGGCTAAACAAGGAATCTGTCAAGGATGCAGCGTCAAAGTCGTTCCCTACTGCTTTCAATTCTAGAATAAACAAAGACAATTGTGTTTGGAATAATTGGAATCGTTTTGGAGTTTCTTTCCCAATTAAACTTAATTCAGTTCATCAATTGATTCAATTATTGCGTGATTGTTTAGTTTGTTCTAGATGTGGTTGGAATGATTTTGATCAAATTAACTTAAATGATTGGTATGGGTCACATCACATGTTTAATCATACACCCAAACGAAACCCTCGTAAAAACATCAAGAAACACCATACTCAACGTGGGTACCAATTAGAGGTTAAACCCCAGCGGGACACCAAACCCAATGCAAAGCGGGCTGCTCCTACTGAGGTTAAACCGGCACCAAAGAGGCAACCTGCTAAAACTAATTTTCCTCCAAACGGTGTAAATTCTACACCAAGGAGGCAACCTGTGCCAAAACCAGTTCCCGCCAAAGGTGTACAACCTACACCCAAGGGGAAATCTGTGTCAAAGTAAGTTCCTCCACGAGGTGCCAAATCTAACCCTCCTGGACCCAAGCAAATTTGGGTACCTAAAATACGTTAACCTGTTTTTGCAGCACGGTCATGTGTGGTACTTAGACTCTGGATGCTCCAAGAACATGACCGGAAGGAAGGAGCTTCTCACGAATTACAAGGAAGAATACGGTGGACACGTGAGATTTGGAAACGATCACAAGGCGCCGATCGTGGGCTACGGCGACATTGTTCAAGATAAGCTCACAATCAAGAAGGTATCACACGTCGCGGGATTGGGACACAATCTGTTCAGCATCGGGCAATTCTGCGACAAAGATCTCGAGGTCAGCTTAAAAAAGACACGATGTAGAATCCTCAACGATGACGGAGAGGAGCTATTGGTTGGAAAACGCGGGACCAATCTCTACACAATCGACCTCGCAACTCTGAAACCCGATAACCCCGTCTGTCTCATGTCAAAGGCCAATTCCCAACAAGCTTGGATTAGGCATCGGAGACTATCACACCTAAATTTCAAGAGTATCAACAAGTTGGTGCTGGGCGGACACGTAAAAGGCATGCCCGAACTTCAGTTCGTGAAGGATCGTCTCTGCGGGGCATGTGAGATGGGAAAGATGAAGCGAGTGCCGCACCCGCCAAAGGTAACTCCGAGCACGACCCGGACCCTAGAACTTATTCATATGGATCTGTGTGGGCCGATGCGTGTTCCAAGCATTAATAAGCGCAAGTATGTTCTTGTGATGGTGGACGACTTCTCGTGCTTCACCTGGGTGCTATTTCTACGTTCGAAAGACGAAACTGCGGAGCTAATCATCGACCACCTGGAGACTGTCCAACTGAACAAAATGCAGCAAGTTCAGTCTATTAGACCCGACAATGGGACTGAATTCAAGAATCAGACAGTTGATAATTATCTGTCTTCAGTCGGCATTGCTCACACCTTCTCGGCTGCACGCACTCCTCAGCTAAACGGAGTGGTGGAACGACGCAACCACACTCTTGTCGAGGCTGCTCGCACTATGCTTTCCCAAGCCAACCTGCCGCTATTTCTGTGGGCCGAAGCGGTGTCTACGGCTTGTTACACTCAAAACCGCTCCATCCTCAACAAGTGGTTCAACAAGACGCCGTACGAGATCATGAACAACCACGTTTCGAACATCAAGTACTTTCATGCGTTCGGATGCACGTGCTACGTTATGAATGACAAAGATGATATTGGAAAATTCAGCCCCAAGGCGGACAAAGGAGTTTTCATCGGATACTCCATGCAGGCTAAGGCGTATCGCGTTTACAACAAACGGACCAAATCCGTTGTTGAAAGCATAAACGTGACATTCGACGAAGCTGCAGACTTGGCTTCTGAACAACTCAGTTCAGAACCCGGTTTAACTGGCGTGTTAGCTTCCGGACCTTCAAGTTCGGGATCTACACAAGTGACAGTAAATCCGAATCATGCATCTTCATCGAATGATAACTCTTCTGATTTAAATTTATTGTTTAAATATTTTTATGATGACGTCTTTAATGTTTCCCCTACTGTCTCAGCACAACATCGACTTGAAGCTGCTCGTATTGAGGACTCGTCGCACCTATCCGGTCCGCCGCCTTCTACAAGCACGCCATCCATCACTGTGGAGACATCACAACCGTCGTCATCAATATCTACTGATACTGTTATCCCCCCAGAAGACCCTGTTACAAATCCGGAGATCACTCCTGGTGATTCGTCTTCTGCTATAACCGACGATCAACTTCTGAACTCCTCGGAACCGGGAGTTGACCAACCATCGACGAATCCTCCCCCACCTCCTCCGAAAAATCAACCTGCAACACTCGAGGCGGTACAAGACCTACCCTCTGGTGGTTATGTGGATTCGGACGCGTCTCACTCTAATCAGCAACCGCTTCCGCATACCACCAAATGGACGCGCGCTCATCCCTTACACCAAATCATCGGTGATCCCTCCACACCTGTTTGAACACGAGGTGCATCCGCCAACTTCTGCCTATTTTCCGGTTTCTTAAGCAACATCGAGCCGACGAACGTACGCGAAGCGCTTGAAGATCCGGACTGGATCATTGCTATGCAAGAAGAGCTCAACCAATTCGAGGCTCTGAAGGTATGGCGACTGGTTCCACGTCTAAAGAACAAGACGGTGATAGGAACCAAATGGATTTTCAAGAATAAGAAGGATGAAGACGGAATCGTCGTACGCAACAAGGCGCGTCTCGTGGCCAAGGGGTACCGTCAACAAGAAGGGATCGATTATGATGAAACCTATGCTCCGGTAGCAAGAATCGAGGCCATCCGAATGTTCCTTGCTTATGCCGCACACAAGAACTTCACAGTCTTCCAAATGGATGTGAAGACCGCGTTTCTCTACGGCTACATCAAGGAAGAAGTTTATGTGTCGCAACCTGACGGATTCGTGGACGACTCGAAGCCTGATCACGTCTACATTTTACACAAGGCGCTTTACGGTCTAAAGCAAGCTCCGCGAGCATGGTATAAAACACTGTCCGAGTTTTTGATAAAGTCCAAATTCACACGAGGTAAAATCGATTCGACTTTATTCATCAAAAACGAAAATGGTCACATACTCCTCGTTCAAGTGTATGGAGATGATATAATATTCGGCTCTACCAGTCCCCTATATGCTAAGAACTTTGCCAATCTTATGGGAAATTTTTTCAAAATGAGCATGCTTTGCGAGATGAATTTCTTCCTTGGTCTTCAAGTTAAACAACTGCCGACCGGGATATTCATAAACCAGGCTAAGTACATCCGGGATATTCTTCGGAAATTCCAGCTGGACCAGTCCTCGCCAATGAAAACTCCCATGGCGCCCAATACAAAGGTTCACGCCGATCCTCACGGAACGGATGTGAATCCTAAATTGTATCCCGGGATGATAGGTTCTCTAATGTACTTAACTGCAAGTAGGCCGGATATTATGTTTTCAACTTTCTTGTGTGCCCGATATCAATCAAAACCTAAAGAGTCCCATATGACTGCTGTCAAACGAATCTTTCGTTATCTACGTGGTACTGCTGATCTTGGTATGTGGTACCCGAGGGAGACAGGTTTTGCACTATCCGCCTATTCCGATGCGGATCACGCGGGCTGCATGCTGGACTAGAAGAGCACGTCGGGTCACATTCAATTTTTGGGAGATAGCCGGTAAGTTGGGCATCAAAGAAGCAGCAATGCGTTTCAACATCAACTGCCGAGGCGGAGTACGTGGCTGCCACGAGCTGCTGTTCCCAAGTCATCTGGATGAGGACGCAACTCAAAGACTATGGTTTCACGTACGTCAAGGTCCCGATTTACTGTGACTCAAAGAGCGCCATTGCTATATCAAGTAACCCGGTTCAACATACCAAGATGAAGCACATCGACGTTTGGTATCACTTCATTATGGATCACGTCGAAAGAGGTACCATCGAACTCTACTTCGTAAATACTGAACATCAGCTGGCAGACCTATTTACCAAAACACTGGACGAAAAACGTTTTAACACTCTTGTGCAAAAGTTAGGTATGCTAAAGCTGACGACATAGTCCGATTGTGTGCCTATTACAAGTTCCATACATATACGAGTAACTGTCTACTCATCATCCGGTGTTTACCCTCCTGATAAATGAGCACACACTTCCTCTCACTTGTATTCTACTTGTTCCAGTTACACCGTTAGATTTAGTCTCTGTATTTATTTCGTAGATTTCGTTTGTTGTCCTTTCTTTCTTCGTGTGTTTATTTCATTTCATACTGTCGTCTATATCTGTTTATCTATCTATCTTTGTGCTTTCAAAGTGTGTTCATGTGTTCAGGGGGAGCACAAAGAAGTATCAGGTAAGTTAACTCATCCTTTGAGGGGGAGAGTCACACACATTTTTTCTTTAAATGCTAAAAAGTTTTTTTTGTGTGTGTGGGCACTCCTATATACATTCTATCTCATGGTCTTCATCTGAGGGGGAGCGGCACGATTTTTCCTTTAAAATTCTAAAAGTTTTTTAGTGTGTCGAACCCCTCCACTGCACTCTACTGCACTATCCGAGGGGGAGCAATGTCATCCCCATGCTTAGCTTGAGGGGGAGCGAGAGCACGTCTTCTTACAGTTCCAATTACTGAAAAATTCTAAGGAACAGGACGACTGTGGACGTATCCGGACAGTATCAGGACAACCCATGGAGTCCGGACAGTATCCGGACAGTATTCGGACCGGGTCTCTACCCGGGTTGGGTAAGAACCCAGATACCCCTTCCGGGTATATATATTCCATCCGGACTCACCCTATTCACTACCCAGAAAACTCGCTCTAAAACCCTAAACCCCTCAACGCTCTCGCTCTCTCGCTCGGCTCCTCTCGAATCACACGATTTGATCTCGTTATCAGTCCCAAACTCAGGTATGTGTCTCGAATCTCAATACCATTCATATTTAATCGAATGTCACACACATCCAACCACAAATCGATCTCTCAGTTGTTCGATTAAACAGTTTCCGAACACCCCCTATGGGTTTCTTCGGTTCAGTGCTCAATAAGACATCAAATCGCATGTTTAGAAGCCCTAATGTGATTAGATACTCACTTCGATGCTATGTATATCTTCTTGCACCTGATAGGGAATCTAGATCAGTCTCTAAGTGATTTTTGAAATTCGTCCGGACACATTCGTAGCGTCCGGGAACATTCATCCCGTTGAGTGTTTATCCGGATACTTTCATCAACCTTGCTGTTTTGTCCGGATTCCATTAACACCCGGAAACCCTAGTTGTCCGGAAACCTAAGGGTTTCCGGTAAGTTCAACTACCGGGAAGGTTGTGTGTCCGGACTCCCATTTATTCGGAATTACTTGTCATCCGGACTCTACTTGTCCGGGGTCCCACTCTTACCCGGGAACATTCTACCGGTCCGGACACGATGTGTTGTCCGGAAACTTTGGCATTCCCATCTTTGTCCGGACACCTCTGTTATGTCAATCCAGTACCTAGTTTGCCACTGCCAGTCCTCATTCTATATCCGATTGAGGCCATTTAATGCAAAGGTACGCGCCGACATTTGGTCATTCGTTCCAATTACTAAATGTGCGTCTGTTTTACAGATTCAATGGCGGATCAACAACAGCAACCTCCTCAAGAGCAAATACCTCAGGAAGAGGATATCATAGATGAAGCAGCGGACAATGCCTTGGTCGACCCTGACCATGACACTGAATTAGAGGCCAACAACCATTATCTCGACCCGGCACTATTCAGACCTAACCCACAGCACCAGGTGATTCTCGACATTCTAATGCGTCACCGTCTCCGAGAGGCCCTCACCCGCACTACCGACGTCCCATTGCTATACGTTCTACAAGTCTGGTTCACTGCCAAAGTTCGGACGGCCGGTAACTCACAGACAATCACTACTCAACTTGATAATCAACAATTCACTCTTACACCGAACTCCTTCCGCCGACTACTTGCTCTTCCGGAAGCCACCGCCGACAACCATGAACGTTTCGATCCTGCCATCAATGACGAAACGCTATGTGCTCAAGTCCGCGCCCTCGGGTACAACCACGATCTTCCGAGGCCTTCAGCATTCAATCGCAAATACCTGGCCCCAATCTGGTACACCCTGTTCACTATCCTGAACAGGTGTCTTTCGTCAAGATGGAAAGGTATTGACCAACGCACCGGCGACTTCCTACGCATTGTTCACGCCGTCTACTACAATCGCCATGTCGACTTTGCCATGATCATCTGGCGTGAAATCGTTCAAGCAATTTGTCACATCGGAGGTACCAAGCAGAAAAAGTTCCTGCCATACCCGCGTTTCCTTTCGCTAGCTGTGCGTCAACACATGGAAGCGAATCCAGCCATTCCTCGCCGCTTGACACACCCGGTATGTCCCATTTGCCACCTTCAATACATGGTCATCCGCAACCCATCATACGTGGTGGCCGCCCCCATCCCTGAAGCCCTTTTAGCTATCGCCGATCCCGCTGCACCGAGGGTAGTAACATATAGGGAAGAGATATGGAATCCCATGGTCCAGCCAGCGCCGGAGGGACCTGCCCAGGGACTTAGACCCGAGATACGTGAGGGTCCAAGAATGAGATGTGGTAGGGCCCGGCAAGCAGGTGCTGCCGGGCGGGGTGTGTTGATTGTTAAGGGAAGGGGAACTAGTGTTAGTGGTGCAGCGGTATCGCATCCCAGTTCTAGCCAACCCCGTCCAACAGGCAAAGCCGGAGCATCGTCCTCACGATCGATGCTTCAACATGACTCCACACCATATATTTCCAACTCGCCTTCACCTACCTTCCAGGTTCATAATGTAGAATCTGACTCCGATACGGCATCTGACACGACCCGTGCCATTCGGCTCTCAAAAATACCTCCCCGTATCGGACTGAACCCCGACTTCACCGAAGGCATCCCACTTGACTCACCTACCCATGCTTCACCTAGGATTGAGGGAGTAGAAGGAGTTGAGTTAGAAACTACGAGCCGGAGAGAACTGCATTCGAAAGCGAACCAGGAAAGATTGGGCCGTAAAAATAACGAGGCCCCTGAGCGAACCGAACTGAGCGATATCCAGGTAGCCACATCTGCTATCCCGTCTCATTTGTTGGGACGGGGTATTGAAGAAGACTCCGTTGACCCAGCGGAGCAATTGCACGACCCCCTCATCCACTCATTCGTCTCTCAAAAGACGGATGTTTCAGTCTCACACGGGGATATAACACAACTTCCACCGGTCTCTCACTCGGAGAGTACTGGTATTGAAATAAGAGACCAGCAACCCCGGTCTCGACTTCTTTCAGTGCACCATCGAGTCTAGATCCACTTGTTATTGAATATTCCTTGACTAGGACACTTGATGCAGAACAACAACAAGTCGCGGCTCTTAGTGACCCGACCGGAACGTCTGTAGTGTCTCCGTCTGTCGGAACACGAGGATCGGACGGAAATCCTACCACAGCTATTATCACGCCAACTGTGAACGTAGGTGGCTCTACCCCTACGGTAGATGCCTCAACGGGTAACCTAAGTGGTCCCGGAGTTATCTTCCCCGACTTTGTGTCACCAGGGTCCCTGGACAGCACCCTTAAGGCTGTCCGCGAGGCAATGGAGCAAACTATGTAGCAACATGTAGCCGCTGAACTTGCCCAAGTTATGCGTGTAATCAAGGGCAAAGACAAGGTCGTCGACGCTGAATCCGCACCTGTACCTCCACCGATCTAAACTCAACCTATCTATTCGGTGGACACTCTAAAGACGATGCTACTGGCCCAACTGCTCCAGGAATCAGAAACAAACGCCTCAACCGAAGCAGACCTGATCTCCGTTCTGAAATCCCATGTCACTGTTCCATCATCATCCTTTACCACTCGCCTAGATAGCATTGACTCGACTCTTAAGGACTACAACCAAGCACTCACTTTGTTGTTCGAGAGAGTCCGCTCACTCGAAGATACATGTAAGAGTCAAGCAGGCGGTCTGAAGCGGAAACACGATGACCAGGATGAACCTGATCACCGTGAGGGGGAGAAACGACAACGTCTAACCGAGACCGCCGCCCCGATCCAGTCTGAAACTCCAATTGTGGTTCAACAGGAACCCCCAACTGCGGCAGCTACTACAGAAGCACTTGAAGTCGAGTTGCCATTAGCCGAGATGGTAATCGACATGGAAATTTCAGATGATGAAGCCCCGTCGGTTGAAAAGCCCGAGGGTTCAACACAGGAACTGATCGACATTGATTCATCATAAAGACCTCTACTGGATATGATCGATCCAGACTGTGAAGCCAACCCAGAGAATGAAGATGCATGGTACGAAAAAGCCAACAGTGCCGTAAATCTCCAGGTAAATTTGGTTTTCCCAACTGATGAAGACGACAACATCGATTATGATCAGTTCCTGCTGCAAAATCTATATGGTACTTCTCCCGTTCACTATGCTCAACCCACCGGAACTTCAACAAGAGCTGAGCCTACTTCTGCCAATATTTCGACAACTCCTCTGCAAACGACAGCTTCTGATCTTCCTCCCTCTCCTCAGCAACAAATCCATTGGGAGAAGATCATGGTACTTATCCCTCATCTGGAGGAATCTTTGAAGAAGTTGTTCGTCCACAAGCTTCGCCCGATCGAGCCGACTTTTTGCCTTGGTATTTACAACCTCAACCCCGAATACCAACGACGTTATATCAGCGCAATGCAGCAGTGTCTTCCAGTCAGCCAAGTCTGAACCAAGCATCAAATCACAGAGGTACTTAACATCCATTCACGCCGCATCATGAGGATCGTCTATCCAGTCTTCACTGTTCGCTGCGAAGATGGTAATGAATGGAAATTCTCTGAAGCCGACTTCCAGCACCTCCGACCGTTCGACTTCCTGGCTATTCTGAAAGACCTTGGTACAAAAACCATCTGACCGCTTGAAGTTACAAAGGCGCTCGAAGCTGTTCGTCGATACCTGGTCCGTACCATCATGATGTCATATCTAACGGATTTTCAAATGGCTGTCGAGAACAGGGCGAAGAAAGTCAATCTGATAAAGCCGAATCTGAAAGCTCCTGAATTGAATATGTATCCCGAGAACGCTATGCTTCTAGAACCAGAACTTGGGATCGTCTTCATTAATGAACAGAAAGAGAAAAGATTTCTGTGATTCACTCAGGTAGAAAGATTCTGCGACGGCACACTCCTCAAAGTTCGAGATGCTCTTCGAAAGATCATTTAGCACGAGTCTGAAAATCCAAGGTTTTCGTATGTTCCTAATCCGAATGAAATAACTGCTCGGAATGCCTTGGGATTGGTTGAAGATCGCATCGACTACCGTCGTGCTATCAGATGGTTCGATATTCACTTCGTGCTTCGCAAAAGATATGTCTATAACTAGCGAGAGCTAGAGCGCGAACTCGAACTTCAAATCAAAGGGGGAGATTGTTAGGGTCAATTTAATGTTGATTTAAAGTTCAAGGGTGAAATTTGTATTTCCTTATTTTGAGCCTATTAGTGAACGGGCCGTGGGCTTGTTAACCACGGGCCCGCATATATAATGTTCTTCTAGCTTGGAAAAACAAGTTAGTTGTCTTATTTGCTTTCCTACTCGTATTGTAAACACTCTAATTGAAAGCATAATACAGGGATGACCAGTTGAAATCATTGTTCTTATTTGTTTACATTACTGATTTCATAATCGTTGCACGGATCTGGATTTAACAAACCCAGTCTAAAATGGGACATGCATAGCAATAAGTAATAAGCTTTACAATACTGGGTCCCAAAATTTCATTACATCTGTCTCAAAACTTAGGTTGGCGGAAACAACCTGTAAACAACTGAGAATAACTACCTACAAAAGTATGAGTGACACTGTCTTTATCTGTATCTGTACTCTATCCTGCTCTTGCTCAATTATACGAGCCTCCTACTATCTGCTTACCTGAAAAGGTTTGGTTTGGAAAATGCGAGGGTTAGACCATGAGGTCTAGTGAGCTCCCTCCTGACAGTTCTCAAAATCGTTTAAAACAATTTTAAACTTTCTCATAGCATTTCATAAAAACTTTCACATAACTTTTCATAAACAATTTCACATAACTTTTCATAAGCACTTTCACATAATTTTTCGTAAACACTTTCACGGATAAATCCGCTCCCGTAAATGGCACCCTGAAGTCACTCAAGAGTGACAACGAGTCAGTCTCACGCTGCCTTACTGGGTCACACCTACCATGGCATAAACGGAACCTCCCCCTGGCGTGAGCACTGGCGGAACCTCCCCCCGACCTAGCCAATTTACGTCTACTACAATGTATGCATACATCTCATATAACTTCACATAACTCTTTCATTCAATTAAAAACATACGAATAAAGCATGTCATTTCTCTTCATATACTTACTTCAGAAAACACGTTAAAACACGTATTTTTAGTTAGAAAAACTCACCTGGTGCGTTTAACATCTTGTTTTACTTTGCTTCTGACTTACAATCGGGTAATCGGGTTACCTCAGACCCTAATACCAACTTTCCGGACACTATCCGGACTCAACTTACCGGATACTTAACTTACCGGTCAAACTCTACTTTCCGGACAACTTACCGGATAACTCGCTTACTGGATAGCTCTTACCGGTTAAAACACAACTTACCGGAGCTATCCGGATTCCTACTTATCGGAACAACATACTTACCGGATAACTTCCGGACTCCTACTTACCGGAACAACATACTTACCAAAAGACTTCCGGATTCCTACTTACCGGAACAACATGCTTACCGGACAACTTCCGGATTCCTACTTACCGGAAACTACCGGTTTACACTTACCGGATCCTCTCCCGGTAACCTTCGCCACAGGGGCGATTTTTCGGGTACGGCGGCTGTGACGATTTTGGGATTAAAATACTTGCTAATCAAACTCTTAACCAACGAAAATGCGACACAAACAGATTAATAAGCATACTTAGACCCTTCCTTACCAACTCTTTGTTGTTAAAACACAAGGACGATTGTCTAATCTCCCATTAGGGCTTCATCCTCAACTTTTAGCTAAAACCCTCATACAAACCAATAATAGTTGAACATTAAAATAGGAACTTGAGTTTGGGATTACCTGATAGACTCACTGTAGAATCAGACTCCCAATCCACTTTTCTTCCAATTGATCATTGATGGTGTTTTTCCTTCTTCAATTGCTACGGAACCCAATCTTCCCCTTTTCTATTCTCTTTCTCTCTGGCCGACACCCACACACACAAGGAACAAATCTAGGGTTTTGTGCCCTTTTTGTGGGTTTCAAAGATTACAATCTAGCCCCTGCACTTTCAACTTTACAACTTTTCCCACAAAACTTTAATCTTTTCAATTTAGATCTTGGTTATTACAATATCTCCCCCTCAAAAGAATTCCGTCCTCGGAATTCCATTGTCGAAGATCTGAGGGTACATGGTCCTTAGGTCCAACCCTATTTCCCCAGTCGCCTATTGTCCCTTAAGAACCGCCACTGAATCGATACCAGTCTGGTCTCTTTGTTCCTTAACTAACAAATTTGTTGTCCACAATCCCAACGGGTTTCCTTTACGTAAGTCAACTTCTCAGTAACACTGATGTCCTCTAAAGGAACAGCCACATCTGTTTCTGCCAAACATTTCTTTTGGTCCGAGACATGAAACGTTGGATGAACTCCCTTTAATTTTTCTGGCCATTCTAACATGCAAGCTACTGCTCCAACTCGTTCAATAATAACGAAAGTCAACTCCTTATCGTCTGTATTTCATGCAAGATCGCCAACACCTCAACTTCCAACATATGCTCTCCAAACTAGAGGCGTGCATCACACTATGTATTTCTTCTCAGAATCTCATATAGCACCACAAGATCGTACATTATCTATCCAACTTCCATAACTTCGACAGTTCCAAAAACGTAGTTCACTTCACTTTTCTCTCAAAGGCACCACTTGACTGTCCCAAACCATTCTGATTGAAAACATACTTGTACTCCATACATCGGAACCACCCTCGGTGAGTAACCACCTTGCTATATCATGCCCTCTTGTACTATATACGTGTAACCTCTATGATCACTATACTTGCTTAAATAACACCTGATAAATCCAAGGCCAATCGCACCTCAATGTGCTCGCTTTCGTCCACACATCGGAACTCACGGTATTAAAACACGTCTAATTAAGATCTCTCACACATCTTTACTTCCATAAAAGAAGGGACTTGGCGGAATCCCCTGCCACAACACGAGAATACTTTACCAGGAAACGGTTACTCACTCGACAACTTGGCACCAGGCCAACCTCGTACATCTCCAGCAAACTCACACCCAAGAGTTCTCTCATCGAATTACATGCAATTCTAGATTACTTCTCCCAATCGACATACGACTAATCCGATCATGCTCCCTTCCCAAATCACATCGGCTACAGCTCGACAACTAATTCATACATTCTCACCACTTCAACACTTCACTCTTATACGTAACTAGAAGTAGGTAACTTCTATAATCCCTCATTGAAGTGTTCACCTATCCGCATTGAACTTATTCAGAAGTCACATCAATTTCTCACTGCATCCTACAATCGTCCAATCAAATATGACAAAACTTCGGTTACCCTCATCCAACAAGGAGGAGTAACCCTGCTCACACAAAACCATTCCCAATAGCTTATCACTGAACGACCAATTCGTTTGAACATTTATCACAACGTCACTAACTCAACTAATTCAACTGCCTTTTCAACTTCTTTCTCGCATAAGAACGTACACAAATCCCTTTCCTCAATACTCTTTCCAGGAGTTCGCACTCTTATCGATGACAATCTACACACACTAGTTTACTTTTCGGTGTTACTGTCAAGAGTACTACTTCCAACCTACTCACTTATTCCGACATACGATATTCACCTCCCCACGTTAGCGTGGAACACCGTCAACCAAACATTACTTGTCCCTCTCTTCAGACCTTTCCCCATGCTGATAACACTTTCTCGTCACTATACATAACCAAACGGTTGCACCCAAAATCCCAACTTGAGGTATCCAACCAAGTTATATTGAAATTCCACCGGTGTTTGAAGTCACTACACATTCTTTGATCTCTAACTACTGCCTTCTCGGATCATTCTCTCACACATAAGAAACGATTCACATTCTTTAAAGATTTCGCATCTACTACTCCACATTTTTTACTAACCCATCCATCATCTTCTTTAATCTTCCAAAGATTCCCACAATATACTTACTTAGCAACTCCCACAACCAAAAACACTTGGTTTCTCATATGGGTAATCACTCACTACCGCTCCGACATCCTATTCTGACAAAAGCCAAATCACAACGCCCACTTAAAAACCACGTGCTCCAACAACTTGATTAACAAATTATACACCTCATCCGAAACCCCCGGAAGGCTTCCATCTGATGCTTCCTCTTTCTCACGTCACATTACTACAACACTGACTAGCACATTTATCTAGGCAATTGATGCCCCTACTCGTCCGTACATTCTCCACCCATAACATCACACCGCAGACCAGGTATCTCATGGTCATTCGTACGCAATTCAACTTGCCTTCGCATTCTCCCACATACATAATTGAGTCTATCTCGCTACTTGTCCTTCCCCAACTCTAGTTGAACTATAACTCACGAGTTCCCAATTAACTTAAACATAATCGTTCTTGCTAGTTCTTTACGATCCGAGCCCTTACTTAGACAGGGCACATCCCCACACTGATCGATCTAATCTATACACTCACTTCGTTTGTGCTACATACCTTATCCTTCTACGGACCCTCCGTACCTCGTAAGTAGAACACTTATCCAAAACAACAGTCTCTCATCATCTTAAGACTCCTACAAGGTGCTCCCTCAACTTTCAACCTTCTGGTTAAAGTCCTTGGCCTCAGCCACCTTACACAACTGCCGACTTCAACATCAATAGTCAACCTGTTGATTCTTTCTTAACCTATTCTTTAACATGGGTTCTTTACTGAACCTAATCCTTCCAATATATCATAATCAACTTCATTTTCTGACGCCCTCATTTCAAAACTTACTTATGTAACATCAATATTACAAGATTACCTTAAGACTCTTATTCGACGTCGAGGATATCTCATTTCTGCCTCACCATACTACTCATAATGATTTGCTCATGCCAACACCTTGATGACTTCTAGTCCTTCCCCTGGACACAACCGTCCCTCGGAAACTCTATTTCCAGTCACCGAACAAGGGTACAGACCCTCATACAACCGACCCTAATGTCCACTTCCGACTCTTCCACTGTCCACCTCTCCTCTTTAACACAAATATTAAAACTACAAACATTCTCCCCTGATTTGTCCAACACCTTTCCACTCTTGGAGTTCTTCCTTAGCTTAAAATGTAATACTCTACGACCTAGTGAGTTCATAGCCTTCATGCATGACAACGCGATAAATAAATCATTTCGCACATTTTATTATTTTTAAAGAACGATACTTGGAAACAACTAGGGTACACATGACCCCAACATTCTCATAACTCCAATGCCCTTCACAACGATCTCGAGAATCGTTTGCATGCATCTTTCCGTAAACTTAATCTTACTCAACCAAACGATGTTGTTGCAACAGTAATGTATTGAATGAAAATCTTTTCATACGACAAAATTCTGAAAGAAATTACCAACGCAAGGTAAACCAATCGGTTCTCACACCCATTTATATGACTCCAACATGTCAATACTCATTTTGGTTATAAAAGTTTTTTTGGCGAACGTTTTCTTGACTTTTTGCAACAATTTAACTTATCTACAAAAATGGAATATTTTGCAAATCGCTAAGCTCAAAATTTCATTGTGCGACGTAAATAAAATTGCCTTTTTCTTTAAATACACGCTTGCCCATACTGACTCGGTCCTGACCAAAAACTGCTATTTACGCCTTTGCTTTTAATCATGAAAACTCATTTAACACACACAAGAACGCAATGCATGAAACTCTACTCGCAAATGAAGGCTATTCACTCAAAAAAGGGCAACCGTTTTACTCACGCAACTTATCGTTGACCTTCTACCTTCGACCAATGGTCGCTCTCTCGGCCTTGCAATAACTTGTTGTACATGCGTTTCACGTCCCTTTACTCAACCATTTCATACTATTTTCCTCTTGATCAATTATCTCACATTCTACCTCAACACGCTTTCAGTCCTCTACAGAAATCTATCTTCAATGATCCTTCCACTGAACAACTCAACAAAAGAGTCAGGGCTTTAATCCTCTGCTCGCTCTTGAATTGAGACTTCCAAGATCTTGAGACTGTCCTTCCTTACCATCCGAACAGATCTGTCCCACGATTTCTAGAACTGGGACTCTCCAGAAACAGGAGTCTTACTCAAAATCAATCATTCATCCTCTTCGAATCCACGAAGAACTACCTCTAGACGACTCATAACATTCTATACAACATTTCTTCTCTAAGATGTATACATACATCACATCATAAATGATCTCTCATGATACTTCCCCAACAAGAGTTCTCAGTCTAACCCTCAGGGGTCTTGCTGACATTCTAGATTACTGGAACACGACATATAATACAAGCTTCAGACTACAACTTCAGAAGAATAAGGCAGATTAAGCACATACATGTACCTGTAAGTTCGCAATTATACTGGCCTGGTGTAATCCCAAACTTACCTTACATGACTGTCCTCGGTACCCTATTAGTCCTATCTCTACAATAGTTCCCTCCTAACGCATTTCCTGATTCTCAATTGTGATTTCTACTCCCAAAGTTTAAGTTTACGCCCGTCCGGTCACCTAAATCCCTTAAACTATGACGCTGATACCAACTGTAACAACCAGGTATAAAATGGGACATGCATAGCAATAAGTAATAAGCTTTACAATACTGGGTCCCAAAATTTCATTACATCTGTCTCAAAACATAGGTTGGCGAAAACAACCTATACACAACTGAGAATAACTACCTATAAAAGTATGAGTGACACTGTCTCTATCTTCATCTGTACTCTATCCTGCTCTTGCTCAATTACCTGAGCCTCCTACTATCTGCTTACCTGAAAAAGTTTAGTTTGGAAAATGCGAGGGTTAGACCATGAGGTCTAGTGAGCTCCCTCCTGACAGTTCTCAAAATCGTTTAAAACAATTTATAACTTTCTCATAGCATTTCATAAAAACTTTCACATAACTTTTCATAAACACTTTCACATAACTTTTCATAAGCACTTTCACATAACTTTTCGTAAACACTTTCACGGATAAATCCGCTCCCATAAATGGCACCCTGAAGTCACTCAATAGTGACAACGAGTCAGTCTCACGCTGCCTTACTGGGTCACACCTCCCATGGCATAAACGGAACCTCCCTCGGCATGAGCACTGGCGGAACCTCCCCCCGACATAGCCAATTTACGTCTACTACAATGTATGCATACATCTCATATAACTTCACATAACTCTTTCATTCAATTAAAAACATACGAATAAAGCATGACATTTCTCTTCATGTACTTACTTCAGAAAACACGTTAAAACATGTATTTTTAGTTAGAAAACTCACCTGGTGCGTTTACATCTTGCTTTACTTTGCTTCCGACTTACAATCGGGTTACCTGAGAAATGGGTGAAATATAAACTGCTCAGACCCTAATACCAACTTTCCGGATACTATCCGTACTCAACTTACCGGATACTTAACTTACCGGTCAAACTCTACTTTCCAGACAACTTACCGGATAACTCGCTTATTGGATATCTCTTACCGGTTAAAACATAACTTACCGGAGCTATCCGGATTCCTACTTACCGGAACAACATACTTACCGGATAACTTCTGGATTCCTACTTACTGGAACAACATACTTACCGGATGACTTCCGGATTCCTACTTACCGGAACAACATGCTTATCGGACGACTTCCGGATTCCTACTTACCGGAAACTACCGGTTTACACTTACCAGATCCTCTCCCGGTAACCTTCGCCAAAAGGGCGATTTTCCGGGTACAGCGGCTGTGAAGATTTTTTGATTAAAATACTTGCTAATAAAACTCTTAACCAATGAAAATGCGACACAAACAGATTAATAAGCATACTTAGACCCTTCCTTACCAACTCTTTGTTGTTAAAACACAAGGACGATTGTCTAATCTCCCATTAGGGCTTCATCCTCAACTTTTAGCTAAAACCCTCAAACAAACCAACAATAGCTGAACATTAAAATAGGAACTTGAGTTTGGGATTACCTGATAGACCCACTGTAGAATCAGACTCCTAATCCACTTTTCTTCCAAATGATCATTGATGGTGTTTTTCCTTCTTCAATTGCTATGGAACCAAATCTTCCCCCTTTTCTCTTCAATTTCTCTTTGGCCGACACCCACACACACAAGGAACAACTCTAGGGTTTTGTGGCCTTTTTGTGGGTTTCAAAGATGACAATCTGGCCCCTGCACTTTCAACTTTACAACTTTTCCCATAAAACTTTAATCTTTTCAATTTAGATCTTGGTTATTACAATTAGGCTGGAGGGAGGGATGACTCGTAAGCGCTGACTCTCTAGCTGATTAATCATCGCTTCTCTTCTTGTTTGTTCATCCTATGACCTTTGATGAGGTCTAGAGGGTCTATTTGGTGCGTGAGAAGCTCTTCTTCTTCTTCTTCTTCTTGATCATCAGTCTCAATCACTGAGACTGGGATTATTGGTAAGGCATCGGCTATCGAAACTGGGATTATTTGTTGGAGTGGTTGTGGTTGTTTAGTCGGTCCCTCAAGCATGGGAGATGACTAAGTGAATCAAAAGAACAATGAGTTAGATTCTTTTGAAGGTGAGAAAAAGATAGAAAAAATTAGCTAAGTGTATAGAGTGTGTTTGAGGAGAGGATGGGTAGAAGCAGAGTATGGGATTAAAGAGAGACATACCTGAGAGGTTGGCATACTCTCAGCGTTGAAGAAAATTGCCAAGTTCCCTGAAGAAGAAAGTCCCTTTTGTTTACCCTTGGAACTCTTCTTTACAGGAGACTTTCTCGTCGTCTCCCCTGCTTCGTTCAAAAAAACTCCCTTTGGCTCAGAGGCCCTGATGGCAGCAGGTTGGAACCAACACTCTGATCCTTCATCATCATCGTCATCATTTCCTTCAGGGTGTGAAGATGGTTCTTCATCGAGGATTTCTACCTCTTTTTCCTCTTCTTCCTCCTCTTCATCTTCAGAGGGGATGTCGACAGCCTTACCCCAGGGAGAGGAAGGAGGGGTGGGTTCTTTTTCAATCTCTTTCTCCCCCTCAGATGGAGAGGGATCTTCATCAGTGTTTCCCTCCCCCTCAACATGAGGAGGGTCTTCTTCAGAGGGCTTCTCCCCCTATTTATCATCATCAATGGGGGGAGGCATATCAGCAGCAGCTAGGGGTGTTCAAAAAAACCATTAAACTGCTCAAACCGGTCGAACCAAGTCAAACCAGACTATTTTTAGCGGTTTGGCGGTCCGGTTTGGTTTGAAATTTGTGAAACCGGGCGGTCCTGTCCGGTCTACGGTTTGAAATGTTTTTTTGGCGATTTGGACCAAACCGACCGCCACACACACACACACACACACACACACACATATATATATATATATATATATATATATATATATATATATATATATATATATATATATTATTTGTACATACCATTTAGACTTAACAACTCAGCCCAATTTTTCATAAGCCCAAATATGTTCAAAGTCCTAGACCTAGTCCAGACTTCAGGCGTTCACTTTCACGCTCAGGAGTAAGGAACGACTTCATTCAGATTTCAGCCCTAGTTACGCCACCACCACCACCGATTTCACAGTGCCACCACCACCAGTCCATTCGACATTCGTGCACGCATTCCCTTCGTTCACGCTGTCCATTTGTTCACGGCTTCACACATTCCATTCGAGTTCTTCACGGCTTCACGCAGTCCATTCGAATTCGAGTTCTTCACTTAGAGGTATGTGACTCTGATTAAGTATTTATATGTGTTGGTTCCTGTTTTGCTTAAACAATGATCTTAACTTTCAGTTAGTTCAGATTTAGATATGGTGCGGAAGCGTATTTAAGAACTGAAAGATAATGTAGGGTAGATGAACACACAATATCAAATAAACAGTATGTAAGAACAGATGAATATCTTCAAGATTACTGTATTTGATATATATTAAGAACACCAAGAACTTCAAAGGATTAACAAGAAATCTGCAGTTAATGGTGTGTGTGAGAAGTGCAAAGCTTAATGATATATGTGTATTTTCGTGGTATTAAGCTTAATAGAAGAGCTCAGATGAGCTTTCTATTTATACTACTTCTAAAGGGGACAATAAGGACTGAAGGTACAAAGACACTGTTGAGTAATAGTAGCTGGAAGGTACAAAACACTATTCTGGAACTGTTGCAGATACAACGTTCATTAAATGCTCCGTATTCAGCTTTAGGAGGAAACCTATCAGAGTTTGACACGTGGAGTTGTCAGGTCACGCCTTTGTACGATTGATCTTTAGAACCTTCGAATGGCAGATATTGTAAGAAACATGTTCGTCCTTATTAAGATCTTTTGCGTAGATCTTCTTTTTACCACAGAAGCTCCGTCAAGTATGACAGAAGCTCTGTGGTCTTGTCCGCTTAGAAGTGTCTTATGTTGCTTCTTTACTTTGGTCTTCTTGGTTAACCTGGCAGAGCCTCTGTCGAAGACTTCTGTCTTCTCGGTTACTCGGCTACTCGACAGAGCCTCTGTCGAACACTTCTATACTTGGCCTATTTTTCACTACTTTCATAAACTGAAAGATTGGAGCTAACAATCTCCCCCTAAGTAGTGAAAAATGAAAATTTTAAAAGTACATGGATTTTTAGGCTAAGTACATACTAAGAACACTTTTCTTTTCACATTTGATTATGCTAGAGACATTTACATATGATTGTATTGAAAAGAAAATATTATAGAGGATCTGTTTGACTGACTCAGACGTTGGCATCCTTGAAGTCATTGAAACTTCTGCGGTCGAGTCCTTCTTGTATGAGCTCGTGATAGAAGCTGATGCAGAGAGTTCGGATGTTGATTGTTGCATCGATAACCTCTATCAGTCTGTCGGCAAGACTTTGATTCATGAGCTTTGTTCCTCTGTGCTCTACTAGGATCGTTCTAAACTCTGTCAAAGTACTTGTTGCGTACTTCTGACAGTCCATCTCTACGAACAACTTTGATTTACCAGAAGGATCTAGAAATACTAACCCGACCCTTGGATTTGTGATGATTGAGTTTGGTGTAGCAGAGGGAGGCAGTAGTCTTCTGGTGGTTGAACGTTTAAGTTTTTCACTCCAAGATATCCGGCCAATTGGAAATCTACCATGCTGTATAGCATAAGCTTTTCGCGTATGGCCTTTCTAATCACCTTGTAGGCTCTGCGAACTTCGTCGGTTGTGAAGTTCTCTTTCGTCCATTCCAAAAGATCAGGTAGATCATAAGGATTGAGATTCCTAAGATCTGCATATGCAAATTGGTTCTTTGATCTGTCCTCTCTTTTGACCTTGTAGATGTTGTAAGAGAGTTTAGGCCAGGTTCTGGTTCTTGAGAATTTACAATATAGGACTTTGACGATCTTGGATGTTGAGAAGACTTCGTGCTTAGGCTTGGGTTTTGTTCTGGTGAAGAGGTTTTCGAGGTCAGCACGGAAGTCAGGGTCTTGATTGGTTGGTTCTGATTGATCCATTATGCCCATTCTGCTGTATAAGTACATGTATACCACTTCTTCCATTTGTGGTGGTGGTGGTTGAGGTAAGGTTCTGCGCAGAGCATCTAATTGGTTCTTGACTTCTGCCACTCGATCTTCTGAAGGTTTTGTCTTTGGATCCAGAACAGGAATACTTGACAGAGGTGTAGTGCCGAAAGCCCAGTCTTCTTCTTCAGGTTTTGGTGTCTTATACGCATCGAAAGAGATTTTCATTAGTTTTTCTGTCGAAGGTTGATGCTTGGGCTTTTTCTTCTGCGGTTCTTCTGTTATAATCCCTTTTCCCTTGTCTTTTGCCTTTGGCTGTTCTGCTTGTTGAGATAGGGTTGCCTCTGTAGAATTTGACGCTTGAGTTTTAGAGGGCTTGATTGTAGGAGGTTCTGTGGGTGTTGCCTCTGTTGAATTTGATGCTTGAGTTTCAGATGGCTTGATTGGTGATTTGGGTTCTGTTGGAGAGGTTTCAGGTGTTTTGCTCAGATATTTTCTTTTGTGAGCAATGGTTTTGGTTTTTGGGTTGGTTTTGGGTGTTGGGGAAGGTAGTTCGTCTTCGGAGGATGTTAGAAGTTGGACCTTCTCTTGGATTTGGACATCTCCTCAAAATACAGAGGAAAATTCCACGTAGGTGGGTGTTGCCTCTGTGGTCTTCTGTTGAACTGTTGTTTTGGGTACTTGGGTTTCTTCAGTCATGGATTCCACGTAGATGGTTGTTGTCTCTGTGGTTTTGTTTCTGTTTTGGGTTTCAGGTTTTTGGGTTTTAGCAGAGGTTTCTTCAGAGATCATTTCCACAGAGATGGTTGTTGCCTCTGTGGACTGTTGTTGGTTTTCTCCTTGGTTTTGAGTAGGGGGAATTTGGTTCAGGGGTTCTGCCGATATTGGTGGTTCTGGTAGACCTCTGCTTGCAGCTACTTCCCTTTGTTTCTCCCCTTGATTCTCCCCCTCAGGATGATCTGATGAATTGTCAGAATCATCATCAGAGTCATCCTGACCCTTATCTGTTTTACCTTCTGCCCTGCAAGATGTATCTGGTTTCTTTGGTTGAACAACCCCTGCAGCAATCATCTTTACGCATAAGTCATCACAGAGGCCGAGCAGTGTTTCAACCTCTGCTTCTGTGTTGAAGCGCATTTTGCCGACGCTAGCTTGAAATTCTCTAACATAGTTTGCATTGGCAGCGGTGAAAGCTTTGATGAATTCGGTCATCTGATCAAGTATTCCTTGGCCGAGTTATGTTACTTGAGCTCTTGTCATGTAGTCAGAAGGCTTCATGGCCTGAGTATTTTTGGTTGTTTGCTCTTGAACTTCGTCTAAGGCCTTCTTCAGGTCTTCAGGTGTAAGACCCTTAGATTTTGAGGATTGCTCTTTTAGTTGTTGAAGAAAGTGCTTGACAGATTCTTTGAATGCAGAGGTTGCAGATTTTCCAAATTTAGTTACTGCAGAGGTAGTAGTGGTGGTAGCAGTTGACTTCATCTAGGTTACGACATTTTGCATTTCTGTGGATAATTTGTCCATTTTGGTGTTCAGATCGAGAATTGCCCTGGATGATGTTTTTGCAAAAGATTTGAAAGAGCTTTGCAATTCCTTCAATGTATTGTTCACAGAGGTGACAAGGGTTTGGAACTCATCCTTTGATACATGTGAACTACTTGTAACCTCTGGGGGAACACATTCGTCCCCAGAGTGAGTCTCTGTTCCTAAGACACCTTCTTTTGTCCCTGTTTTGATGTTGAGGATGGAAGGTTTCCTTCTGATCTTTGAGCAGAAGCATCTAGTGCTTCAGACTCTACAGAAGTTCTAAGAATGACATTGTCTAGATCCACTCCAGAGGTGGGTACTAGATTATCCTTCTGTTGACTCAGAGACTTGTCTAGAGTCTCTCCGTCTTTGTGCACTCTAATCTCCTCTGAAGAGATGTTTGGATCTAATTGTGTGCGTGTGGCAGAGGAAACAAATTCCTCTGCAAGGATTTTTGTTTTGATCCGGGGCAATAGATCACTTACTACGGATGAATCCTTTAGAGAGGATTCCCCTGGAATGGTTTCCCCGGTTATTAAGTACAGAGGATGAAATAATTTCCTCTGTCCGGATGGTTTGGGTTGGGGTCGAGCCGTGCTACTCTTTTTCAACATTGCCCTCTGCCACTAGACTGGCGGCAATAGAAGTGTGGGTTGCACTGGGAGTTGGTTTTGGTTGTGTGCCTCTATTAATCCAGGCATCTTTTCTTGCTTCTGCTTCTGTGAAGCATCCAACTACTTGTTCTCCATATATGGTCTCAACCTCTGTTGCTACCATATGGGTTGAGACTTCTACCCTAGTTTCCCCTTCTTCTGTTACCTCTGCTTCCCTTGGACCTAGGGAGTCGTACATAGGATGAGTACCAAATAGTTGTTGTACTTGGGGGTGCATAACCTGTGTACCGTCAGAGGCAGAGATTACTTGCTCTGGGCTTCTTCTGTGAATATCAAGGCCAGGTTGAAGAAAGGGGTTATGTAGTATCTCTGGGGTCTCAGCCGGATTATCCCTTGGAGTTTGATCATCAGAATCAAGATCAGAATCAACTCCAGAGATTGTGAAATCTGGATCTTCTGTGGCTTCTGTGGTTTCATGTGACAGAGCTTCTGCAGTCCATCCAGCAGTGTCAAGAGTGTTGGCAAATTCAGGACGTTGGAGGAAGTCAGAGAAATCCCCGTGATGTGCATAGTTGAGGGGATTGGGGGATTGCAAAGGTGATTTTTGGATTTGTTCTTCTGCTACTTCCTCTGTTACCTGTTCCTCTACGTCTTCTGCTACTCCTTCCTCTGCAATTGTTTGCATAGGAAATAGATGTTTCCCAGTTTTCTTCTTGCTCTTTCTCCTCTTGGGTTTAGGTGCCCCTTCCTCTGAGGCTTTGGATTTTCTCTTCTTTTTGTGCTTTAGAGGAGAGGGAGGTGCAGATGATCCAACCTCTGTTGCATGAGGTGGAGATTGTTTAGCTTCAATAGCAGAAGTTGAAGTACCCTATGTGGTTTTCCTCTTTGTTTTCCTTTTAGGAGTTGAGGCAGAGTAGATAGATTTCCTCTGAGCAAGGAACTTGGTTTGAACTTCTTTATGCTATTGGAAAGCCTTAGCCCATTCTTCCTCTGTCATTCTTTCAACTACCCTAGTTTCTAAAGGCACACCTAAACGCGGGGGTGTCACAGCGCTCGGTTCTGGAGTCCTATGATCGCGTATGTAAGCTAACCTTAGGGATTTATCTGCTGCATATTCCAGAAGTCTTGATGGCAGAGGTCTGCAGAAAGGATATTCAACTTCGTGCTCTGTTGGGGTGTTTTTGTTCAAGGGATATAGTCTGGCCGTCGGTCCATCCATTGGCCATTTATGTAGACGTAGCAGAGGCTCTAGTAGTACACCCAGGATTCACTGATATTGCAGAGGAGGTAGAGCATCTTTCGATCTTCCCTTGGCCTTCTGAGAAGATATTTTTCTGTCAATGGTATTGACCATTTCCTGCATCATGATGGTGGAGTATTCCAGAGGTAGATCATAATATACCCCGTACATTATGGTCAAGATTTGGTGAGAGGTTTGGTTTGGACTGCCCACTTTCCCTGTTAGGCATCTGTTAAGAATTGAGAAGAGGGTATTCCACAGAGGGGGAAGTCGATTTCTTCTGAAACTGTTCCTTTTTCTTAGGGTTGTGTTATACCCCAACATTTCAACAAAACGGCAGAGCTCTTCGTCTGTTGGTTCCTCTGCATATGCCTTTATCCCAAGTAGACCTCTGGTGGGTACACTGAACTCTAATGAGAACATTGTTATGTTGAATTTGAGTTCAAGATGCTCTGATTTGTCGGGTTTGGAGATGTAGCCTTTGATTTGTCTATCTTCGGGATCAAATCTGCTGCTTTGCCAGAATTGATTCAGGTATCTCGCCGGGATTTTGTTGGCTGTTTTGGATAAAAGGGGGTAAAGGTAGTGGTTTTCCAGAATGTTAAGAAGGATGGCATGTGCTTTCCCAAATGCCGTTTTTGAGGGTACCAGATAGTAGTTATTGGGTTTAAGAGGAAGAACACTTTCAAAGTGTTCATTTGCGATGAAGTTTTTCTCGTGTGTGGTTGGAGAGAAATTAGCTTCATCGCCGGAGTTGTCTTTTTCCAGGTCTGCGGCCATATTTGGATTTTGGGAATGCTCAGATTGAGTAGGTGAGTTTTCTTGAACAGGGGAGTCTTCAGGAATGTTGGAGGATGATGCCATTGTTGTTTATCTTGAAGAAAGAGAATTAAAAATAGGTAGGTTGCAGGTTTTGCAAGGTTCGTCGGAGAAGAAGATGAGAGTTTGTAACGTTTATGAGGATTGGTAGCTTGGGTTTTATACTGAAGGGTAACGGTTAGAATTCTGAAGAGGTAAATATATGGAAGTGAATAAAATTTGGAATCCATACTCGAGTGTAAGCGGCTGGTTCAACTTTACAGAAGAACGTATGCCATGTAATGAAAATGAGACACGTCAGCAGTGTCAGAGAATGACAGGACGTCGTGCGCGGCCCATTAATGCTTGGCCCGTGGGTTTCCTTTCCTCCACATAATTTTCACTCGCAGTAAAAATAGCCATTACTGTTACAGAGTTTCCCAATTTTGAAAATGACAGAAGCTCTGTTGAGATAGAGCTTTGTTGTTTGAAACTCTCTTTATATCCTCTGTTGCTTGCACCTTTACCAAAAACGTTTGAAAAGCATTGGAGAGTATCGATAGATTTTTAGAGAAGAAATTGCATTCACAGAGGTTTTGGAGCTCTGTCAGAGCTAGCAGAAGCTCTATGAGATGGAATTTCTCATAACTAAAAATTTATAATATATTTTAATCATCCAAAGTTTTCACTGCTTTATAAATTGTTTTTAGGACATATTTGAAAATTTTTGTCCTAGAAAACTGTTCTGGAAAAGGTTTTGTGCGTGACGCTCCTTTTTGAGTGTCTAGATTGGTCGACAGAGACTTTTTGATGGAATGAGCTCTTTGTCCCAAAAGACCTTCTTCTGTAACCTTTTGTTCAAGTAAATCCTTAAAGAGAACATTTGAGTTTGATCGGTAGAGTTCTTGTATGAGATTTGTAGTTTTATAGAGGATTCTGCATACAGAGGCTCTGTTGAGCTCAACAGAAGCTCTATTACACTAAAACTCTCATAACAGAAGTCTTGTAAATCTTTTTGATCAAAACTTGTTTGGTATATTATAAACAATGTTTCTAGGACATATTTAGAAATGTTTGTCCTAGAAAACTGTTTTAAAAAAGGATTTGTTTCGAGATACTAATCTTTTGGCTCTCTCTTGCTTGGTATAATACCTGATTTGTGTGAATCATGAGTAATCACTTCTCTTCTTTGGCTCCTCCTTGAATGATCAACTTATGTAGATCATTTCAAGGTCTCCTTCTGCTCCCCCTTGATCTATGCTTGGGTCAAAATTTGATAAGTAATGCTTAGGGCATAGATCAAGATTTTCAGAGGTTCTGTAAGGACTGTCAGAGGTTCTGAGCAATCCTATAGAAGCTCTGTTGAGTATTGAACACTTGGTGATTGAGAATTTACATACAGAAATAAAATAAAATAAATAAAACAACAGAAACATGTATATACATATTTACAAAAGATTTAAGTTATACTTACAGAGGTTTTAACTCATGTTTATCATTCCCAACTTACCCACCAAAAAAAGAAATCTTTTCTCATCTAGTGCCTTGGTAAATAAGTCTGCAAGCTGGTACTCTATAGACACGAAGTGCATTTCGATTGTCCCATATTCAACATGGTGTTTCAGAAAGTGGTAACGGATATTGATATGCTTTGTTTTTTAGTGTTGTACTGGATTGGCAGAGATGGCTATGGCGCTCTTTGAGTCATAGAAGATTGGAATCTTGAATATGATGTGTCCATAGTCCATAAGTTGAGTTTTCATCCACAGAACCTGGGAGCAACAACTAGCAGCAGCAACGTATTCGGCTTCTGCTGTAGATGTGGATACGCATTTCTGCTTCTTAGAGGTCTAGCTGACTAGTTTACCACCTAGGAATTGACAACTCCCAGAGGTACTCTTTCTGTCGAGCTTGCATCCTCCATAATTTGAATCTGTATAAGCTTTAAGACCAAAACCAGAGTTCTTCGGATACCAGAGGCCAAGATTTTTGGTCCCTTTGAGGTATCTGAAGATTCTCTTTACAGCATTATAATGGGATTCCTTCGGGTTAGCTTGATATCTTGCACAGAGACATGTGACATGCATTATGTCAGGTCTACTTGCAGTTAAGTATAACAGAGACACAATCATTCCTCTGTAGAGCGTGCACTCTATAGGTATGCCATTTGGATCTGAGTCTAACTTATTTTCTGTGGCCATTGGAGTTCTCATTACAGAGGCATCAGAGAGACTGTATTTTGAAAGTATGTCAGAGACATATTTAGCTTGATTTATGAAAATTCCCTTTGATGATTGTTTTACTTGGAGTCCGAGGAAGAAAGTCAATTCTCCCATCATACTCATTTCAAACTCACTCTCCATGAGTTTTTCAAACTTTTTGCACTCTTCTGTATTTGTAGACCCAAAAATTATGTGGTCCACATATATTTGTACAAGCATAATTTCATCACTTTTTCGTTTATAAAACAAATTTGTATCCGTCGTACCTCTATCGTAACCATTATCGAGAAGAAAGGTAGAAAGTCTTTCGTACCATGCTCTTGGAGCCTGTTTCAGTCCATACAGAGCTTTGTCGAGGTAGTACACGTATTTTGGGTACTTAGAGATTTCAAACCCTGGTGGCTGTTGGATGTATACTTCTTCTTGGATTTCGCCATTTAGAAAAGCAGATTTTACGTCCATTTGAAATACTTTAAAACCTCTGTGGGCTGCGAAGGCTAAGAAGATTCTTATGGCTTTGAGTCGTGCGACAAGGGCAATAGTTTTATCGTAATCTATGCCTTCTTCTTGGCGATATCCCTTGGCCACCAATCTTGCTTTGTTTCTTATGACCACTCCTTCATCCTTCTTATTTCTGAAGACCCATTTAGTTCCTATGGCTTGTTTTCCTCGTGGCAGAGGAACTAAAGTCCAGACTTTGTTTCGTTCAACCTGTAGAAGCTCTTCTTGCATAGCATCTACCCAGTTGGGTCGTCAAGGGCTTCAGAGATCCTTTTTGGCTCTATCACACTAATAATGTTTGTAAAGAAACAAAAGTTAGCAGTGGCAAATCTTGTTTTTACCTTTTCAGAAGGTTCGCCGATTATAAGACTTAGAGGATGGCTCTTTGTCCACTTTGTTGTTCTTGGGAGATGGTCATCGATTTCATCAAGTTGATCTTCAGAGGTTTCTATTTGTTGTTCTGGTGTAGCCTCTGTCGTAGATTTTGCTTTCATGCTTGATCCTACAGATTGTGGAATGATTTGAATGACTGGTTGTGTTTGTTCCTCTGAGGAAGTATAGACTGAGTCTTCTTGTTCCTCTGTTATTTGTTCCTCTGTGGTTTCTGGAGTTGGTTCTTCAGTAGCTTCTTTGGTTGTTTTCCTTGTTGTATCATCTTCTGTTGGCTCTCCCTCGACATTTGCATCTGTATGATTAACAGAGGAAGATGAATTATTTAAGGGACCAGTTAGAGAGATACCTATCGCGTTCTGGCTGGCAGAAGATAATTCTCCAGAGGCTCTGACGGCTCCAGCAGAGGGATCCATATCGTCGTGGAACATCTCTTGAAATAGAAGATTTAAGTCTTCTTCTCTTGTTTTTGAGATGCCAGAGGATTCCCCTTTTAGACCGAGTTCTGAACTGATTTGTTCAGAAGTCTTTTGGAAGGTGTCGTTAAAAGAAATATTTATGCTTTCTACGATCGTTCGAGACCGCAGAAGATAAACTCTGTAGGCCTTGGAAGTTGCAGAGTATCCTATGAACTTGCCTTCATCTTCCTTTTCTTCAAACTTTCCTCTTGCTTCTCTATAATTTAAGACGAAGCACTTGCATCCAAATACATGGAAGAATTTGATGTTTGGTCGTCTTTTGTTTATCAAATGATATGGTGTTTTGATGTGTCTCTTTACGTTGGTTGATCGATTTTGGGTATAGCAAGCGGTTGATACTGCTTCTGCCCAAAATGTCATTGGTAATCCACATGCGGTTAGCATAGTTCTGGCGGCTTCCACAAGCGTGCGATTCTTTCGTTCGACCACGCCATTCTGTTGTGGGGTGCGTGCAACAGAGAAGATCTGTGAAATTCCTTCTTCTGTAAGATAGGCTTCAATGACAGAGTTTTTGAATTATGTGCCATTGTCGCTTCACAGTTTCTGAATCCTGCACTCATACAGAACTTGGATTCTTTTCATTAAAATTATCAGAATGTTTGGAACATCTGATTTCTTTCTGACAAATTCAACCCGTGTAAATCTTGAGAATTCATCGATCAAAACAAGCAGATATTTCTTGCCACCTAGACTCTGTGTAGATATTGGACCGCAGAGGTCAACATGTAGCATGTGCAGAGGTCTAGGGCAAGATACATCAGTTTTGCCTTTATGGGAAGCTCTTTTGAGTTTTCCCATTTCACAGGCAGAGCATAAATGATCTTTATTAAATTTAACGTTTGGTATACCTTTGACTAGATCAAGTTTTACAAGTTTATCAAGAGTACGAAAGTTTAAATGGCAGAACCTGTTGTGCCATAACCAGGCTTCTTCGCTTTTGCATGCAACAAGGCAGATTTTGTCTTTCTTGTTCTTTGCATTGAAGTTCATGAGATATAGATCTCCTCTTCTTTCGGCTCGCAGAAGTTCAAGTCCTGTGTCCTCGCTCTGTAGAGAGCAAAAGGTTCTTTTGAACATTACGTCGAACCCCGTATCGCAGAGTTGACTAACACTGAGAAGATTGTGTTTAAGGCCATCAACATATGCAACTTTGCATACGGTTATATTTTGCTTCTTTATGACTCCGTAGCCTTTGCTGTACCCCTTTTTATTGTTTCCAAAGGTCACAGATCCACCATCGTTCTTTTCTTTGTATGTGGATAGAAGACCTCTGTCGCCAGTTATGTGACTCGAGCATCCGGAGTCTAGATACCAGATTAGCACATACTGCTTCTGCAAGACAATTAGAGAGTTTTAGGTACCCATATCCACATGGGTCCAGTTTTGTCAGGGGTCTTTGTTTTAGCTTCTGTTGAAGAAGCATTTTGTTTCTTCTTACCCTTGGATTTATCTTTTGCTTTGGGTACAGAGAGAAGACAATGTGGACTTTTGAAATGTTGGTTTATTTCAAACATAAGATCAAAGCAATGACAGTATTGAATGTGCGAAGAGATTTGCTTGAACTTTTCATTAAATACATTAAATGGGGGCACAGAGGCATTACAATTTATCCTAACATTAGACTTTCTATTACAAGAAGGTTTATGTAGGCTAGATCGTTGTTTGCAAAATCCTTTGTTGAGTGCGGCCTTCTGTGTTCCCCTTCTGTGGTGAACTTCTGTAGATTTCACTGTCACAGAAGAAAAAGATTTGTTAATTTTAGTCCATTTACCCTTCTGTTGCCATGTTAGTTTTTCTTTAACAGGTTTTAAGGGTTTTAAAATATTTGAATTTGTTGGGATTTGAGTAGACATTAACTTCTGTTGTTTGAAAATTTCAAGCTCAAGATAGGTTTTGGCTTGTATGCACATTTCCAAAAAGTCTGGACAGATAGGAATTCCAGTGATTTTCTCCTTGGGAGGAATAGTTCTGTTAAGAACTTCAGAGGTTTGTTTAAAAACCTCTGTGTCACTAGGTCCGATCTCTGACTTAGAGTCGGTCTCTGATTCGTCAGAGGATGAATCGTCCTCATATACAGAGGTTGAGTCACTTGGTTCTCTTTCGACAAAGGCTGGACTTTTAGAACATTTGTCATAGTCACTTTCTTCCTTTTTTGAGGAACTATCTTCTAAGTTAACAGAAGTATCTGATAAGTTTTCTTCAGAGAGATCTTGATTGCTGGAAGATGTACAGAGGTTTTCTTCAGAGATATCAAGTTTTTCTTCTGTAATTCTTGGCTTGAACTCAAGTGCCTCTGCTGATAATTTCTTTTCAGAATTCATCATGCAGACAAATGCAACTTGAGTTTGAGTCTCGGGTTTACCAAACTTGAAGATTCCTATCTGATCTTGAATTTTCAGATACCTCTTAGGTTTGGATTCTCTTTTGACAGAGATTGAAGGTGACAAATCTGTATTTTCAAACCACACATTTGTCATCTTCAAATGTTTCCTCTTGTGAGGTTCTCCAGAGACTTTTTGCCTTTTACTTACAGAGAGAAGATTTGGAAAACCAGGTTTTCTTGTATCTCCAATGTGAAATAGAGAGGACATAGACTTGTCTCTTTTGGTTCCGGTATAAGGATCTATATCACAGAAGCCAATTCCCCGTCTCCCTATTTGTGTGTTTATTGTTTCGTAAACCTTCTGAGCATCTTGAAATTTTTTAAATTGAAGATCTCTCCTGAGTAAATCTTGACAGAGGACTTCTCTTTCCTTTTGAAAATAATTTTTAAGAGCTAGGATGTTCATTCTGTCGCACTCAACGTCCATTAGTTATTTAGACTTTGTTTTCAAGGAAGAATTAAGTTCAGAAATCTTTTCTTTTAAAGGATTTAACTTTTTGTTCCAGTCCATTTCAATTTCTTCATTTTCTTTAAAGATTTTAGCTTTTTCTTGAGTGATAAGTCTAGCTTCTCTCTCATAGAAGGTGAGCTTTTTCTGAATATCTTCGCAAGTCTTTTTCATTTCAGTGTATTCAATGTTAAGTTTAATCAAGTCATCTTTTGCAGTATTAGAGTTATAGGTAGAAGTGGATACCTCACTGTCGGAGTCGGAGCTGACTTCTGCCATGCCACATAATAGAGCATTCTTTGTTTCGCCTTCATCAGAGGATGTGTCTGACTCCCAGATTTCTTTGTTTACCATTAGTGACTTCTGAGCGTAGTATTCAGATTTCTTTTTGTAGAAAGATGCATCTCTCTGAGGGCGATTTGACTTGCTCCTGCATTCGTTGGCAAAGTGACCTGGCTTTTCATAGTTGTAGCATCCTTGGTTCTGTGTGGAGTTTCCATCTCTGTCGTCTGACCTCTGTCGGTCACCACTTCTTTTGGTTCGACACTCATTTGCGTAGTGGCCTGGCTTACCACATTTGTAACACTCTTGAATCTGTGGAGTGTTGCCAGCTTTGTCTTCCGACCTCTATCGGTGATTTCCTCTGTCATTTTTGTCACTTGACCTCTGTCGGTCACCACTTCTGTCATTTGACCCTTCTCTTTCTCGATTATCTCTTTCATATCGTTCATTACCAGATTTCTTTTGGTATCCTCTGCTGAATTCCCTAGTCAAGAGAGCTAAAGATTTAGCTATCGAGGCCAGGGTCGTTTCTTCTTCTGCTGCAACTTCCTCTTCATCTTCACTTTCTACTATCATGTTTTTCTTCTTCTTCTCCTTTCTTTCCTCTATTGCTTTCTCTTTCTTTGGTTTCTCTCTTGCCTCTGTAGTCTTACCAACCAATGCAATAGGTGCAATGATCTAGGCTTTTGCTTGTGCTACCTGAGTCTCTTGTGCTGCCAATGTTCCATAGAGGTCTGATAGGGTCCAGGAATCTAAGTCTTGATTTGTTTGCAGAGACATAGATAACTGAAGCCATTCTTCATTCAGAGACTTTAGGAACATAACGTTGTTTTCTTCAGAGGTTCTGTGGATGCCGAACTTCTTGCAATTGTTTATTAGAGAATTGAACCTATCATACGTAGTTTGCAGAGATTCAGTTGGCAGAGCTTTAAAGGCATAGTATTCATTTATGTATTGAGCTTTGTGGTTCTTCTGGGTTTTGGCTCCTCCTTCTAGTTGTTTTTCCAGTTCTTTCCATAGATCATATGCAGATTCACATGCATCCATGGACTGGAAAAGGTCATTTGGAATGGCCATAATCAGAATTCTCTTAGTTTTCTGAGCAACTTCGTATTTAGCCCAATCAGGATCAGACCAATTATCCTGGGTATTTGGTTTCGTGTGTTCTGGGATTTCTGGTGTGACGTCTGTGCCAGGAACACGAGGTACAGTTATCATGGGAACGAAAGGAGGGTTACGGATATAGTAAACCAATTCTTTGTCAGTACCCTCAAAGAAGTGAATCATTCGAATCTTCCATTGAGGGTATTCTTCTCTAAGAAGAGTGGGAGGTTTGGTTAAAGAACCAGAAGAGAAGAAGTAGTTTGTATTAGTCATTTTAAGAGAGATAATATTATCCAGAAAAGGGTTTGAACAGCAAACTTTTCAGAGTATGAAGTGGATGCTTCGTATGAAGTTTTTAAGCTTAAAAGCTTTAAGCTGAGCACTAAAATGGTGTTTTTAACCAGAATAACAGATTCTATAAGTTTTACCAGAGTTCGAATGAATCGAAAAATGGCAGAAAAACAGAAACTGTTTGTTTAATATGAAGATTAGGTTAAAAATCCAAGTTTCTACCAAAGATCATAGTTTTAGAGTGGATCCATTGATATTAAAAATCAAGGTTTGCTCTGATACCAATTGTTGGTTCCTGTTTTGCTTAAACAATGGTCTTAACTTTCAGTTAGTTCAGATTTAGATATGGTGCGGAAGCGTATTTAAGAAATGAAAGATAATGTAGGGTAGAAGAACACACAATATCAAATAAACAGTATGTAAGAACAAATGAATATCTCCAAGATTACTGTATTTGATATATATTAAGAACACCAAGAACTTCAAAGGATTAACAAGAAATCTGCAGTTAACGGTGTGTGTGAGAAGTGAAAAGCTTAATGATATATGTGTATTTTTGTGGTATTAAGCTTAATAGAAGAGCTCACATGAGCCTTCTATTTATACTACTTCTAAAGGGGACAATAAGGACTGAAGGTACAAAGACACTGTTGAGTAATAGTAGCTGGAAGGTACAAAACCCTATTCTGGAACTGTTGCAGATACAACGTTCATGTGAGTCCATGATCTTCAACACTTCAAGTAATTGTAACAAGATAATGTAGGAGAAGACTATTTATTCACTAGAAATGTAAACCTAATCTAGAGAGAACAATATGAGAGTTTAAGAGCTACATTGTGAATTATGAATTGTTCCAAATGTGATTGCTAACACCAAAAACTCGATATCCAGACGAATCAAACTCAAAAAATGTAAGAATTTGAGAAAAAGAGATTTTCTTGAAAAAATCAAGAAAATCAATCAATTTCTCTAAAAACCCTAACAATTTTGATCTCGATTCGTGTAATTTCTTCAGCAGATCTTCATTAACTTGCTCTGATACCAATTGTTAATCTATAATAGGATCTAATCAAGTATTCTAGAGAGAGAAATAGAGATCGTAGAGAGAGAATTTCATCAATGTGCCATCTCTGATTAGAACAACTAGATACAAAAGAGTTCAACAAGGGTATTTATACCCTTGACTAACAAAAGTCAACAAACAAGCTAAAGCTTAACATAAATAACCTTGATTACAATTAAAATGACATTAACAGTTCATTAAATGCTCCGTATTCAGCTTTATGCGGAAACCTATTAGAGTTTGACACGTGGAGTTGTCAGGTCCCGCCTTTGTAAGAAGCATGTTCGTCCTTGTTAAGATCTTTTGCGTAGATCTTCTTTTTACCACAGAAGCTCTGTCAAGTATGACAGAAGCTCTGTGGTCTTGTCCGCTTAGAGGTGTCTTCTGTTGCTTCTTTACTTTGGTCTTCTTGGTTAACCCGGCAGAGCCTCTGTCGAAGACTTCTGTCTTCTCGGTTACTCGGCTACTCGGTAGAGCCTCTGTCGAACACTTCTATACTTGGCCTATTTTTCACTACTTTCATAAACTGAAAGATTGGAGCTAACAATATGTTTAATTTAAGTGGCTTTATTCCTTATATTTTGTTATAAATTTCTTATATGAAATGATTTCTTTGCCACAACAATCAAGAAATCTTGAAACTAGGAATCACTGATATGCTTATTATTTTCTTTAAATTCAAAAGAAAGTCACAAAACAATGCTCTAAAAACAAAAAATAGATTCAAATATAATCTTGTTATTCTTGTAGTTTATTAGATAGAAGTGTTGGACTATTTAAAGCCCATAAAAGGCCCAAAACGCCTAAACCACGGTCCGGTTTGGGCACTTGATGTCAAACCACTCGGTTTGAAAATTTACCAAACTGCCACTAGTGGTTTCGTTTGTGGTTTGAGGGGTTAAACCGCCCAAACCGGACCGCGAACACCCCTAGCAGCAGCAGCATTGCCATTGGCATCAGTAGCCCTGTCTTCTAGGCCAGGGTCAGCTGAGACTGAGGTTCTAGCAGCCTCAAGAGTTTCCACCATGGCTTCTAGGCCATGGATCACTGAGGTTGCCAGGAGGATGAAGTCGACTTCCATCCCCAGTTTATTGCGGACGTCAACAGTGAAGAAGGAGACGGGGGCCGTTGGAGCATTCTAGTGGTCCAGGATTTGAGATAGAAGGTTGTTGGAGTTATCAACCTTGGTAGTGAGGTTACTTACCTGATCCCTGTGTGCTGAAACCTCACCATTCAGAGACCCCACATCACTGTTGAGAGTGGAGACGGTGGTGGTGAGAGCTCGGATGAAGGAGGAGTTGTTCACCACATCCCTTTGAAGGGTCTTTACTTTCTCTTTGAGCACTGATAGATGATAATTGTCGGCATTGGCGTTGATGGTAGTGGAGAGGTCCTTCAGTGAGTCGCCGACTGAGGTCACGTCATTCGTGTTGTTGGTGAGATCCGTAGAAAGCGAATCCACCTTGTCCTTAACATCCTTGAGGGATGCAGCGATTGTGCCCAAGTTAAGACCTGTAGGAAGAGAGAAATTTTGAGCAAAGGAAAGCCTAAAATAGGAAAGGGGTTGAGAAGAATAAATGGGATTGGTTTAGATACCTGATGGGTGGGAGAAAATGTTGAAATCCCCGCTGCCACCGTAGTATTCCATATCACGTTCCATGTCAAAAACGGATGTGGAGGTTATACGCTGAGTGGTCTCGAGAGGGAAACCATCAGGTCCTGTAGAATTTTGCTGCATAAGGTTGTGGAGCAGCATCTCCTGAGTATCAGCGATCGTTGTCGCTTGTGGAGAAGTGATGACCAAAGGAATGGGAGAAGAAGCGATGTCAGAGATCGCTGGAGAGTGAGCTCGAGCGGCACTAGCGTGGCCGAGAACTGCTTCTTCAGTGCTTTGGGGCACTGAGAATGTTGGTGTAGATGCCAGAGAAGCTTTAGTGCTTTGGGGCACTGAAATGGTTGGCGTTGCAGGTTCAACAGTGGTGGAGAGGACCACGAAGGAGTCAATGGTCGCTTGTGAAGAAGCGCTCACTGAGTTATTAGCCTGATGAGAGGGCTGGGGTTCCTCCTTAGCAATTCTTGCGGCTTTTTGAGAGCCAAGGTTGGTGTCTGAGGGTTTCCTCTTCAACGAGGATTTGGTTGTGATGGCTTGGGTCTTAGCGGGGGGTTGTACCGCTAAAATTGCCGCCGAAGTAGAAGAAGTGGGAGCGAGTTGAGAAAGACGTACCTCACCTTCCATTGGTTCAAAGTCGAGGATCGGCCACCTAGCTGAGGGAGTTTATAATCTCCCTGTTTTGGGTATTTCTCCTTGAGGAAAAGTTAGAGAAGCGCTGACACAAAGCGAACATAGGAAACCTTCATTTCCCTGGCAGGCTTCTCGACCTTATTCACGAGGTCGTCAAAGATTAGGCGGGCGCAGTCGATCTTTCGTCGTGTGAGTAGCGAATACCCTATTTGAACCTGGTAGTGGCTGGCTTGGTCCAGCGACCCGGTTTTGCCACTCATGCAGGAGATGACATGAGAAAAGATATAGTTAAGCTCTGAAGGCATTTTGGCCTTGAGTACATTTGTGAGCTTCTTGTCAGGCTCTTCAGTGCGGGGCTTGTTGTCCCATGTATATTTCATCAGATCTAGAAATCAAATGAGTTCATCATCGCTTGGTAGGCATTCAAACGGACCAGTGGGAAGTTCTAGAGCGGTCCTGATGGCGTTGGCAGTGATGAAGCCTTGGCCTAGCGGAGTCTGAAAGCCAACAACGGTGATCTTCTTGCCTGATCGGGTGTTGTTGAAGGTCCTTTCAGCAGTGTACCAGAACTGATAAAGGAGGTGACGGTGAGCAGGTGGAGCGATGGTTATGGCTTTGTAGATGGGAGAGTTTTTGAGGAATATGACAGCCTCAACGAAATGAGGGCATGACTTCTTCTTTGTGAATTCGAGGAAGGCGAGGTGATTGTTGGATGCGAAAGTTATCTGGTTCAGTTCTCCTGGCATGTTCTTTGACTTAACCATAGTCACTGGAGTGGTAGTTGCCATTTCTGAGAAGAATAATAACCAAAAATGGAAGGAAGACAAAATTGATTTCTTAGTAAGGAAATAATTCCAAAATAAGAATTTTTATGGTTTTGCCTGTTTCTTTATGAAGAAAGAAACATGAAAAAGTTGGTTTTCTAGTTTTGAAAAATTCAAAAACTAGTAGAAAACAGTGTTTTCTAGTTTCCTTTTTAACAAGGATTCTGGAAAAACGTATTTTAAGGATAAAGAAAGTTTAAAAATAAGTTTTTAAACCTTAAGAAAAACTTGTTAAAATTTTATGTAAATAAATCATGAAGAAGATGATTTCTTTGAAGAAAAAGTAGGTTTTTATCCTTAAAAAATAAAAATGTAAGATCAAAAACATGTTTTAGTAGATTCAAGAAGGAATTAAGGAAATAATAAAACTTGTTGTGTTGAATATGATGATGAACTGAACTAGTTTTAGGTTTTAGTTTAAATCCGAAAACACAATAGCACATGAAGTTTTTTTCCTTGAGAGAGTTATGAGCGCGTAAAAGGTAAAAATATAAACAAGTGTTGTTTATATAGTGAGAGGAGAGAGAAAGGTTGATGAGCAGGAAAATAAACTCATCATGACATGTGACACGTCCCACGAAGCGTATTGGTCAAGAATTCTGACGGACGAACGTGTCAGACGAAAGGTCGTGCCAAGGTTTATCCGTTTGATGACGTCACAGATAAAACTGTCTTTTCATTTTCAAAAGGGCAGCCCTGATAGTTTGGAAATTATCAGGGATGATTTTGTTTAATGAAGAATCACTGATGAGAAATATCAGTGATTTAAATTTATGTTATTTCAAAGAGATCACTGATAGGGAAATGTCAGTGATCAAATTTTAGCTTTGAAATAAAACATACTGAATTAACTTCAGTGATCAGGGATAGAGAAACATACCTTTGTATTAGAGAACTGTTCAGATATTAGATGATGAATTAGAGAGATAGAATTTTATTATTGACCCAATGCGTAACCACTGAAGAGTTAATCTTCAAGGTTCAGTATTCCAAGCTCGCTGATGAGAAAGTTAAATCTTGTCTCATCAGGAGGTTTGGTAAAAAGATCAGCTAACTGATAGTCAGTTGGAATAAAATGATGTTCTATATCTCCATTCATCACATGATCGCTGATAAAATGATATCTGATTTCGATGTGTTTTGTCTTTAGGTGTAGCACTGGATTGTTTGCTATAACGATGGTACTAGTGTTGTCGTAATAGATAGGAATCTTAGATAGCTAAAGGTCAAAGTCTAACAGCTGATTTCTCACCCATAAGACCCAAGCACAACAACTTCCAGCGGCTACATACTCAGCTTCAGTGGTAGAGGTGGACACTGAATTTTGCTTTTTGCTTGTCCAACTCACCAACTTTCCACCAAGGAGCTGACAGCCACCTATGGTGCTTTTTCTATCCAGTTTGCAACCTGCAAAATCACTATCTGAATAGGCAGTTAAATCGAACCCTGAGTCTTTGGGATACCAAAGACCTAGGTCGGGTGTACCCTTTAGATATCTGAAAATTCGCTTTACAGCGATCAGATGTGATTCTTTGTGTTCAGATTGATATCGTGCACAAAGACAAGTAAAATACATAATGTCAGGACGACTCGCTGTAAGATAGAGAAGAGAGCCGATCATCCCTTCATAGGCATTGACACTAAAAGGTTTTCCAGAAGGATCCTTATTAAGTGTCAGCGGAGGTGCCATTGGGGTTTTCATAGATGAACTTTGAGTAAGATCGAATTTCTTCAGCATATATTTAACGTACTTGCCTTGGTGAGTGAAAGTGTCTTTATCACTTTGCTTGATTTTAAGTCCAAGGAAGTATGTTAGTTCATCCATCATACTCATCTTATATTCAGATTTCATTCTTTCAGCGAATCGAGTACACAAAGATGGGTTAGTAGAACTAAATATAATATCATCGACATATATTTGAACAAGAATAATATGACCTTTAACCTTTCTGAAAAATAAAGTATTATCTATTTTACCACGTGAAATTTTTCAGTGATAAGATAGGAGGATAAAGTGTCATACCATGCACGCGGTGCTTGCTTTAAGCCATAGAGGGCCTTATCCAGTTTATAGACATACTCTGGATGCTTAGGATCAGCGAATCCTGGTGGTTGTTCATGATAAACTTCTTCATTCATCTTTCCATTGAGAAACGCTGACTTCACATCTATTTGGTGAACTTTGAAGTCTTTGTAAACTGCATAGGCTAAGAAGAGTCGAATTGCTTCGAGTCTTGCCACTAGGGCAAAAGTTTCATCATAGTCTATGCCTTCTTCTTGTCTGTATCCCCGAGCAACTAGTCTAGCTTTGTTGCGGGTTACAGTTCCAAATTCATCTAACTTATTGCGATATACCCATTTGGTACCTATCACAGTTTTGCCAGATGGTCTGGGAACATGATTCCAAACATTGTTTCTTTCAAATCCTGTCAGCTCTTCTTGCATAGCACTGACCCAGTTTGGATCTCTGAGGGCATCATCTATTTTTTGGTTCAGTCAGTGAAATAAAGTTAACAAATAAACAAATATTACCTGAACCTCGTCAAGTCTGAACACATGCAAAAGCTTGAATCACTGAATCAGATAGAACTTCTGGAGGTGCTGAAGAAGAAGCTTCAGCAGCAGTGGATTCAGGTATACCAAGCAAGATTGATTGAGGCTCAGATAAAATTTCATTTACTGATTGCTGAGAAGTAGATGGATTTTCAGGGGTTCAGAAGGTGGGAGAGTGGTTAATGGAATATCTGATACCCAAGAAGAGAATTCAACTTCACTTGTCTGCATGCTAGGAATGATGATAGGGTCATCATCAGCGATTGGGTTGTTGACCTGAGGTTCATGGTTGAGGTTAGCTTCTGATTCCCCAAAATGAGAAAACATCCACTGATTCAGTTCTTCTTTATCAGCAGTAGGTCTTGAATTTGTTGAACGAGATTCATCAAAGGTGACATGAATGGTTTCTTCTACAGTTTGTCTTCTATTGTTGAAGACTTTGAAGGCTTTGGATACTGAAGAATATCCTAGAAATATTCCATCGTCAGCTTTGGGATCAAACTTTCCAAGAGGATCTTTGTTGTTTAATATGAGGTATTGACAACCAAAGATGTGAAGAAATCTGATAGATGGATTTCTTCCATGGAAAAGTTCATAGGCAGTCTTGTTGAATATTTTGACGATCAACGGCCTATTTTGCGTAAAACATGTAGTGTTTACAGCTTCTGTCCAGAATTGAGTTGGAAGATGAGAATCGCTGAGCATAGATCGAGCACCTTCGAAGATCTTTCTGTTTCTTCTTTCAGCGACTCCATTTTGCTGAGGTGTTCTCATCGCTGAGAAGTTGTGAGAAATGCCCTTACATTCAAAGAAGTTATCAAGGGAACTGTTTTTGAATTCAGTTCCATGATCACTCCTTATTGAGTGAAGAGTCATATTGTTCAGGACTTCCATTTGCTTGATAAATGAGATAAGTTCTTATGAGGTGTCACTCTTTGCATAGAAAAACATAACCCAAGTATAACGCGAGAACTCATCTACTATGACAAGAGTGTATTTTTATTTCTAGTGATGGATTGTATGTTGACAGGGCCAAATAAATCCATATGGAGGAGCTGAAGGGGATTTGTCACTGAATATACTTGCTTTGACTTGAAACTAGCCTTCGTTTGTTTTCCTTTTTCACGCGCTGAGCAGAGAGATTCCTTAGCGTATGAGTGTTGAGGCAAGCCAGTGACCAATTCTTTGGAGGAGAGAGTATTCAGCGTTTTGAAGTTTAGATAAGAGAGTCTTTTATGCCATAGCCAGTTGACATCTGAATAGGCTTTGGATAGAAAACAGATGTTCTCAGTGGTTGTTGAGTCCATGTTTATTACATAAACATTTTCCAAACGATAGCCTCTGAGAGCAATCTTTTCTTTCTTATCAGTGACAAAGCATGCTTCCTTAATAAATCACACTTTATAGTCTTTATCACATAGCTGACTGATGCTAAGAAGATTGTGCTTCAGTCCTTCTACGTAAGCGACTCTTCTGAAGGTGGTTGTACCATTAGAAAGTACACCAGACCCTCGGGTGTATCCTTTTCCATTTCCACCAAAGGTCACTGAGGGACCTTTCTCTACCTTGTAATCAGTGAGCAGGTTTCTATTTCCAGTCATGTGTCGAGAGCATCCACTATCGAGATACCAGATACCCTTCGAGACCTGCAATCAAAAGGAAGATTATGTTGAAATCGGTACCCACTGTAGAATGGGTCCACACTTGTCAGTGGAAGAGGAAGTGAAAGGATCAGCAATCTTCACAGCATCTGATGACTCAGCGTCTGTGGTAACCTTCATTTTGGTTAATTTCTTAACCTTAGTGATATTTTTCACCTTAGCATGGTTTTCACCTGGGTGATATTTTTTGCCTTGGAGGCATTCATCTTCACCTTAGCTGATTTCTCAGCTTGGGTGGTTGTAGGGCACTTACTAGCAATATGATCAGTAAGTCCGTAGTGATAGCATTTCGTATAGCTGAAAGTAGCTTTAGGACCATAGGCATAAGCATTTGATAATTATAAATCAGCAGGGCATGTACCAATAATGCCTTTAGCATCAGAGATCAGAGGAACCTTTGGTTCTTAAGATTTCTTACGTATGACATCAACCCTTATTCTTGGAGTTGATCGCTGAACATGTTCAGGGATCTTGTTCTTTGAGGTAGAGGGTTGATTAGCTGAAGGTGTAGACTTCTTCAGCTTGGCACTTTGGTACCCTTCTGAGGTTTTTGTAAAACATTTTTTCCTTTATCTTTAAGTTTGGGGCTTAAAGTGGATTTTTCCGCAGGGATAGGATTAGTAGAAGAAGAGCACTGAGATGATGAGGTGTTAGGGATAGAGGAAACGAACATTCCAAACTTAAGCAAGGAACGATCCTTGATTGGTTCTTCAGCGTTAGCATTATAACCAAGACCACTTCTGTCATTGACATTAATCTGAGCACCGATAATCTCAAGGATCTTTACTGAGGATTTACACCATCCTTCAACAGTAGCTTTCTCAGCTTTTAGTTCAGCGATAGCTTGCTCGCGTTTAATGCTGATTACTTGATTTATATAGACCTGATTTTTCAGATTTTCTTCTATTTTAGAAAGCTCTTGGATTTTTAAATTACAACTTTTAAGCTGTTCCGATATATCTAGATTTGTTGTTCAGCTTTGGTCTTGCTATTCAGGGCGTCATATAAATCAATAGTCAGTACATCGATAGCACGACGTCTATCAGCATCAATAATAGCTAGAGAAGGAGAAGTAGATACCTGAGACATAGAAGTAGAGGGAATTTTAGCTGGTTCTTCCTTTACTTCTTGGATTTCAGCCATGAGACAGAGATTGGCCTCATCTTTTTCATCACAATCTGATTCTTCATCAGAATCTGATTCTTCGTCAGAATTTGATTCTTCATCAGGTTTAGCCCAATCGTGGTCTTCAGCGATCAGACCTTTGCCTTTTATTTTGTAGGTTTTCAGCTTTTCATATTTTTCTTTGAGTTTGAGGTATTTGTCATCTCTAGTGTTAGAAGTAAAGGATTTCTTGAAGAATGAAGAAGGTTTGAATGCTTTCTTTGACCTGCACTT
Organism: Saussurea involucrata; assembly: GCA_033807775.1. Taxonomy (NCBI): domain Eukaryota; kingdom Viridiplantae; phylum Streptophyta; class Magnoliopsida; order Asterales; family Asteraceae; genus Saussurea; species Saussurea involucrata. The sequence goes on along the minus strand of CM066319.1, from coordinate 63,758,590 downwards.
ACTAGCAAAGTGTCCTATCTTTTCACAGTTATAGCAAGTGGCAGTAGCCTTATCAATAGGAGATGATTTGGGCTTGTCAGTGATAGTGAGAGGTTTATTTCTTCTGAAGTTACTCTTTCTAGCGAATCTCTTGAAAGAGTTAGTCAGGAGTACTAGAGATTCATCAAGTTCTGAAGGATCAGTTTCTGATGAATCATCAAACGTAGATTCCATTTCAGTGATCGTGACAGAAGATCGCTGACTGGGCATTCACTCTGAAGAGAGTAAAGCAACATGTGTGCTTTTTGAATCAATTACAAGATTCTTCTTAAGTTGACATGACTGCTCATGATTGAGCATAGTTCCAAAAAGAGTACTTAAGGTCAGGAATTTAAGATCCTTCAATAGTTTAAGACACATGGTATAATTATCCTAACTTTCAGGAAGACATTCCAAGAACTTTGTCAGAGTCTCGGAGTTAGAATAGATCTTACCAATAGTTTTCAAATTAATGAGTAAGCAATTAAAACGTTGGTAAACTTCAGATAAAGTTTCATTCTTACCATAAATAAAACTTTCGTACTGTCTTACCAAATTTATTCTTCTAGACTCTTGTACGTCAGCAGTACCTTCATATTGAACACAGATTATGTCCCACATGGGTTTGGAGCTTTTGAGGTTCATTATGGAAAGATAGACCTCATCAGGTAGGGCCATAGAAATGATTGATCTCGCCTTTGTATCAATGGCCACCTTTTTCTTATCTTCTTCAGTCTATTGAGAAACTTTTTTGACAAGTTGTCTCTTAGAAATGAATGGAGTGGTAGCAGTGGTAGGAACAACTGCGTTGATGATGAATGGGATATAAGGTCCATTTCTACATAGTGAGGTATAGTTGGATCTACACCTTCTAGGAAAAGCATCTTTCGATTCTTCCAGAGATTGAGGTTGTCTCTGCTAAATCGAGGAAGTTTGGCAAGAGAACCATTATCAACGTAGTTAGTGTTTGTGTTTTGAGCCATTTAGAAAATAGCAAGCAATAGATTAGTGTAAGCAAGATCTTGTTTATGGAGATTAAACAATCTGCTCTGATCCACGTGTTGGTCCCGAAGGGTTATACAAGTATTAAGTTTGTAGAAGGGGGTTGAATACAAACACATAAGATTTTTATCTTTCTAAATTGTTAATTGATAAATCAAACAAAGCGGAAGAAGACTAAGTACAAGACCTAATCTAAACAAAATATGAGAATCACACAAGTTTCTTGCACTAAGAAATAGAGAGAAAAGAAGATAGAAAATTATGAATGATTTTCTAAGGCACTAAGTAGTTTCGGGATGACCACCTTCAAACTGAAGGAGCATTCCTCTTATTTATACTACATGCATTTAATGCATGTCAAGAGGACTTTGCACGTGTCATCATTTGGTTGGGAGCATGCTTCTGACATTTGGAAACATGCTTTTGGCCGCATGGTGAACATTGTAGATGCAGAGTGGTTTGTATGATCCTGGACAAAGGTATGTCCTTCTGACAAATCGTACAAAAGTGTGCAAGAGGATAAAACAAACATTTCCTGTAGAGCAGGCTTCATGATCATCGATCGCTGAGTTAATATTCCATCACTGAGACCTGATGTAAGTCAGCTATCGCTGAATTCTTCTACATGAAATATCGCATGTTGTGGACTTGTCTTGGTTTCACTGATATCCACATCAGATCATTAGTAGACTTGTCACTTGTTCACCAGGCTTGTCTTCGATTTAGCGATGAACTCCTTTGTCATGAAACTTGTCTTCAGATATTACAAACAACATTGTTTACATATGAATTAATCAGTGATCATCAGTACAACTGAACAAACTCAGCTATCACTGATGTACATTTATCACTGATGAATAATGAAGAACAATGACAACCGTCAGTGATACTGAACAGACTCAGTGTATTTATCACTGATGGCAAAACATTAATACATACAGATGTTATTCATAATTTTCACTAAGTAATTATAAGGGTCATCATCAAATCACTGAGAGGGTTTGGATCAACATCCTCGACTCCCGGGTCTGGCCTTCCTGACTCCCGGGTCTGGCCTCCAGACTCCCGAGTCTGGCCTCCCCGACTTCCGGGTCTGGCCTCCCGGTACTCCCCATCCGGTCTCTCGGATTTATCAAACATACCCGGATTTCCATCTGAGACATCCCTAAATCCGGACTCAGAACTTCCCGAGCCATCGCACAGTGCAGTGAAATTATGGGAACCTCAAATCCAAACTTTTCCCCCATTAATAAACGATTTTAACCTCATTAATCTTTGGAGTTTAATCGTCTAACATTCCTTATCATTTACTAATCATTATAACCCAACATTTAACCCCCAAACCCAAGGAGAATAAACTATTTCCCCATTTTCATCTCCAAAATCCAACAAACTAAATCCCATCAAAATTCCATAATAAGAGATAGAGATTAAGGGTTTACCTTGAATGAAAATGATGCACAAACAACCACCAATGTAGATCCATTCTCGATTTCCTTCCAATTACACTTTAATCATTCTTCAAAAATCTCTCTTCCCTCTCTCCAGCCTCCATTTTCACTAACAAGATGAAATATTAGGGTTTCCTTCATTGCAAGATGGCCCTTTTCTTTTATTTGCACTTAGACTTTTGAACTTTAGTATCCATCAAAAGTCCACTAAACATCCACTTCCTTTACAATAAGATTCCGGTTATTACAACACCTCCCCCTCAAAAGAATTTCGTCCTCGGAATTCCATCATCGAACAAGCTTGGGTATTTGGACCTCATGCCCGTCTCTATCTCCCAAGTTGCTTTCGGTTCTTTGGTGATAACACCACGGTACCCCCACATGGTCAAACCCCTTGGTCTTCGACTCTTTGGCTCTAAGGTCAACTGCTTATCGCTTGCATTTCTTGTAGAGTTATCGTCATTCCAACTTCCAACAATTGCTTTCTATAATAGAAGCATGAAACACATTATGAATTCTCCAAAGTCTCATCGAGCACAACCAAATCATGCACTATCCCTTCTAACTCTTTCCATAATTTTCGACAGATCCAAAGAAAACGTGGACCAATCCCACCTTTAACTCGAACACCCACCCCATTCTATAGGGACGTCTTCCGCATCAACTGCCCCTCCTCAAACTCAAGGATCAGAAGTCTTATGCTTTTGAACCAAATCAACTTAGCTACACTCAGTTGCCTAACCCATTCTAATTAAAATCAGAGTCGTACCCGATCCTTTGGCAACGTCCCTCCATTAATCACCATTTCTTATGACATATTACCTCTCGTATGACATACCTGCAACCTCTCCGATTGACTACACCATCCATAACATCCCAGGCCAACCGTACCAGATAATGCCCGTTTCGTCCACACCGGGACTCGCGATTTTTTTAAAAAACACGTCTAATCATGGTTTTCTCGAAGAACTCCATTTCTTTAAAAGAAGGAACTTTGCTGAATTTCATGCCACAATAACGTGAATCCTTTACCAAAATAACCACTCAACTTGCCAACTTGGCACAAGGCCAACCTTGAATATCCCAATAAACTCACAGTCAAGATTTCCCTCATCAGACAACATGCAATCCTAGATTACTTCCCCAACAACTTACGTACGTCTAACGCAAATAGTACTTTCTTTCCTGAATTACATTGACTACGACTCATCGATGCTAACCAAATATTCACACACACTCCCACCACGTCAACATCCCACACTTATCCATAGCTAAAAGTAGGAAACCTCCACAATCCATCATCTGAAGTATCCGCCAATCCATATTGAATAAATCCTGAAGACACGTTCAAATTCTCACTGAATCCAACAACCGTCCAACCATACATGAAATAGATCCAAGTTTCACCAGCTCAACATAAGGAGTGAATATGCTTACGCAAAACTATTCCCAATAGGCTTAAAAATAAACGGTAAGCTAACTTGGAACCTTCCCACGACCATGCCAGGCTTAATCCAACGGTCCTCCATTTCGAGCACCACTTTCCACTACCTTTCCCAATACCTTCTCGAAAACATCATCCATGCCTCCAAAAGAATGGCTCACCAGTAGATGCACGCTTTTGACCAATCACATGAGTTATCTTTCCACGACCCTCGAACCAATACATATATACAACTCCACTTTTCATACTCTCACTAGGAGTTCAGGTACCACTACTAACAATAACAATCTATAAACATTGCTTCAAATTCGGTGTCACTTACCCAACTTCATAATTCCAGTTTACTCACTTATTTCAACATACCTTCTCTACCACCTCCGTCTAGTATGGAACATTGCCCACTCTATTTTCCAACCACACCAAGCGCGCCGATAGCACATATACATGGCTATGCCTAACCAAACGGTTTCACCACCACGCTCACTCGAGAAATTCAACTACGTCATCCCAAAATAACACCCAGTGTTCAAACCACCACACACTTCTTGTTCCCCAAACTGTTACCTTCTTAGAGAATTCCATCGTATACAAGGAACAATTTGCATTACTTAAAGATTCCGTATCTACTACACCACATCGTAAACTAACTAATCCAACATCTTCATCAATCTTTTAATGATCCCAAAAATATACTCACTCAATGACTCTCGCAACCAAAAAGCACATGGTTTTTTCTTTTGGGTAACCACCAACTACCGTTCCACCCTTTTATTCCGAAAGTAGCCATATCAAAACGCCAACTTATAATCCATGCGTCCCAACAACATGCTTAACACTTTGTATAACTCATCCGAAATCTCCCAAAAGGGCTTCCATCTATGCTTATCCTTCTTTAACAACACATTACCATATCACTGGCTTGCACATCTACTTTGGCAAAAGATGCCACTAACTTATCCACACATTCTCGACCCAAAACATCACACCGTAGACCAGGTTCTCATGGTCATTTGTACACATAATCAATCTTGCCTTCATATTCACCTATATATATATATATATATAACCATGTTTATCTCGCGACTTTGTCTTTCCCCGAGTCTAGATGAACCACAAATCACGATTTCCCAATTTACTCAAAAATATTCGTTCCTTGTTGGTTCATTGCGATTCCAAGAAAGCATTCAAAATGACAAGGAACATTCCCTTATAGATCGATATAATCAATGCACCTACTTCGGTTGTGCTAATTACCTCATCCTTTTACAACCACTCCAAACCTCGTAAGGAAAACACTCATCCAATTAACATTCTTCCACAATCATAACGCCCACACGAGGTGGTCCAACGTCATGCAAGTATACATCATCCCTGAAAGACCTCGTACGTCTACACACACCAGGGTGATTTTCTCAAATTTCAACCTCTTGACAATGCCTTCAGCTTCAGACATCTTATTGTTGCTGACTTCAACATCAATAGACGACATGATGATGCTTCCATAACCCTCCCGGCAACAAGGGTTCCTCACGGGACCTACTTCTTCCAACGTATCATAATTAACTTTATTCCCCGCCATCCTCACTTGAAGAAAATTCAAGACTTACCTGGTACGAGGTCAAAATTGCAAGACCACTCCCAAATTCTCAGGCTCAACGCTGACAATATTTCATCAATGCATCTCAATGCTACATAAAACGAGTTACTAAAATCACTACCTTGACGACTTCAAGTCCTTCCCCAGGACACAACCGTCCACCGACAACCGCATCTCAAGTTACCAAACAAGTGTATAACTACCATAATACAAACAACACCAAAGTCCATTTCTGACATTTCCACTATTCCTCTCTATTCCTTAATAAGAATACCAATAGCATAAAACATCCGCCACTGGCTTAACCGACACATCTCCACTCTCGGAACCCTTCCTTATCTTTAAATGCATAAATCTCTAGGATCTAGTGAGTTCATAGCCTTTGTGCATGACAACACGATATATTAAATCATTTCACACATTAGAACATTCAAAAAGTACAACACTTGAAAACAACTTGAGTACACATGACCCAACACTCTTATAACTTCAAAGCCATGCACAACGATCTCGAGAATCGTTCGCACGCAACTTTTCGGTAAAACACGACCTTAACCAACCAAAACGATGTCGTTACATCGAAACATATTGAATGAAACCTTTCCTATACGACTAGAAAAGTTCTGAATGAAATCACTTACACAAAGTAAATCAGTCGTCTCCCACACTCATTTATATGATATCAGCGTGTCAATACTCCTTTTGGTTATAAAAGCTTTGCAGTCAAACGTTTTCATGATTTTCGCAATGAAGATTATCTCAACATGAAAAAGGGCGATATAATTCGCAAATCACTAAGTTAATTTTTTTTATTGTGCAACGTATTTAAGCTTGTCTTTTTCTTCAAACACACGTTTGCACGCGTTGACTTATTTCCAAAACCAGAAATTCGTTATTTACGCATCTACTTTTAATCATGAAAGAGCTCATGTAACACATTTAAAGATGTTGATCCAAACCCATCTGTGATTTGATGATTACCCTTAGAATCGCTTAGTGAAAATTATAAGTAAACACGATGTATTAATGTTTCACCATCAGTGATAAGAAAATTGAGTCTGCTCAGAATCGTTGATGGGGAACCGCTGCCCTTTATTTGTTTCTCAGTGATAAATGTACATCAGTGATAATAGAGCCTGTTCAGTTTCGCTGATGATTACTGATTGATTGTTTATACATGTTGCTTGTAATCCTTGAAGACAAGTTTCGCGACAAAAGAGTTCGTCTCTGATCAAAGACAAAGCTGATGAACAAGTGACACATCTACTAATGATCTGATGTGGATATCAGTGAAATAAAGACAAGTCCACAACACGCAATATTTCAAGTAGAAGACTTCAGCGATAGTTTACCTTCATTTAGGTCTCACTGAAGAAGATCAACTCAGCGATCGTTGATCATGAAGCATGCTCTACAAGAAATGTTTGTCTTATCTTCTTGCACACTTTTGTACGATTTGTCAGAGGAACATGCCTTTGTCCAAAATCGTACAAACTACTCTGCCTCCACACTGTTCACCATGCGGCCAAAAGCATGTTTGCAAAAGTCAGAAGCGTGCATCGAACCAAATAGTGACACGTGTAAAGTCCTCCTAACATGCATTCAATGGATGTAGTATAAATAGGAGTATTGCACTTTCATTTCGAAGGTGCGGCTATCCCTGAACTTACTTTGTGCCTTAGAAAATTATCCTTAATTTTCTTTCCTTCTTTCTCTCTTATTCCTAGTGCAAGAATACTTAGTGTTTCTCATAGTTTGTTTAGATTGAGTCTTGTACTTAGTCTTGTTCCACAACAAGCTGTATATATTTTGATTTATCAATAAAACAATTTAGAAAAATAAAAATTGTGTGTGTGTATTCAACCCCCTTTCTACAAACTTCATACTTGTATAACCCTTCGGGACCAACAAGTGGTATCAGAGCAGATTGTTTAATCTCAATTAACAAGATCTTGCTTGTACTAATCTCTTCCTTGCTATTCTTGCCAAACAAGTGGAAAATAACACAAACACAAACTACATTGATAATGGCTCTTTTGCCAAACCTCCTCGATTCAGTAAAGATAACTTCAACCTTTGGAATAATTGAATGATACTTTTCCTAGAAGGTGTAGATCCCACTATACCTCACTATATGGAAAATGGACCCAATGTTCCATTTATCATAGAGGCTGCTGTTCCAGCCACTGCAACCACCCCTGCCATTCTTGAAAGGCAGATCGTCAAGGCAGTTTCTTAGTGGACTGAAGAAAACAAGAGGAGGGTAGCCATAGACACCCAAGCCAAATCTATCATTTCTATGGCCCTCTCTGATGAGGTCTATCATTCCATAATGAACCTCAAAAGATCCAAAGCCACGTGGGACACAATCTATGTTCAATATGAAGGTACCGTTGACGTACAATAATCCAGAAGAATAAATCTAGTAAGACAGTACTAAAGCTTCATTTGTGGTACGAATGAAACTCTCTCTGAAGTTCACCAATGTTTTAACTGCTTAATTATTGATTTAAAAACTGTTGGTAAGACCTACTCAAACTCCGAGATCCTGACAATGTTAATGGAATGTTTTCCTAAAAGTTGGGACAACTATGTCGTGTGTCTTAAACTCTCAAAGGATCTGAAATTCATGACCCTAAGTACCTTATTTGGCACTATGCTCAATCATAAGCCGTCGTGTCAACTTAAGAAGCATCTTGTCAAATATTCCAAAAGCACACCTATTGTTTTACTCTCTTCAGAGTTAATGCCCACTCAGCGATCCTCTCTCACTATCACTGAGTTGGAATCTAACTTTGATGATTCATTAGAGACTTATCCTTCCGAGCTTGATGAATCTCTAGGACTCCTGACTAACTCTTTCAAGAGATTCGCTAGAAAGAGTAACTTCAGAAGAAATAAACCTTTCACCATCACTAACATGCCAAAATCATCTCTTACTGATAAGGCCACTGCTACTTGCTATAACTGTGAGAAAATAGGTCACTTTGCTAGTGAGTTCAAGTCAAAGAAAGCTTTCAAACCTTCTTCATCCTTCAAGAAATTCTCTACTCCTAGGACTATATATGGTTAATACCTTAAGCTCAAAGCAAAATATGAGAAGCTGAAGAGCTATAAAAGAAAAAGGTAAAGGTCTGATCGCTGAAGATCATGACTGGGCTGAATCTGATGAAGAATCAGATTCTGATGAAGAAGATGTGGCCAATCTCTGTCTTATGGGAGAAATCCAAGAAGTACAGGAAGAACCTGCTGAAATTCCCTCTATTTCTACTTCTCATGTCACTCTCTCCTTCTCCTGAAATCATTGATGCTGATAGACTTTGTGTTATCGATATGCTGACTATTGATTTATATGATGCCCAGAATGGCAATACCAAAGCTGAACAATAAAATTTGGATTTAACTGGACAGCTTAAAAATTGTCATTTAAAAATTCAAGAGCTTTCAAAAATCGAAGAAATTTTGAAAGATCAAGTTTATGTAAATCAAGTCATCAGCATTGAACGCGAACAAGCTATCGCTAATTTGAAAGCTGAGAAAGCTACTGTTGAAGGATGGTGTAAATCCTCAACAAAGATCACTGAGATAATCGGTTCTCAGATCCCTGTCAATGACAGAAGTGGTCTGGGTTATAATGCTAACGCTGAAGAACCAACCAAAGATCGTTTCATGCTTAAGTTTGGAATGTTCGTGCCCTCAATCCCTGATACCTCATCATCTCAATTCTCTTCTTCTAAAAACCCAATCCCTGAGGAAAAATCTACTTTAAGCCCCAAACTTAAAGATAAAGGAAAAAATGTTTTCGAAAAAACTTCGAAGGGTACCAAAGTACCAAAGCTGAAGAAGTCTATACCGTCAGCTAATCAACCCTCTACTTCAAAGAACAAGATCCCTGAACATGTTCAGCGATCTACTCCTAAAATAAGAGTTGATGTTATTGGCAACAAATATGAAGAATCAAAGGTTCTTCCGATCTCTGATGCCAAAGGTATTCTTGGTACAGGCCCTGCCCGTTTAAAAATATCTTATGCCTATGGTCCTAAAGCTACATTCAGCGATAGGAAATGTTATCACTGCGGACTTACTGATTATATTGCTAGTAAGTGCTCCACAACCACCAAAGCTGAGAAATCAGCTAAGGTGAAGATGAATGCCTCCAAGGGAAAAAAGATCACCCCAGGTGAAAACCAAGCCAAGGTGAAAAATGCCACTAATGTTAAGAAATTAACCAAAGTGAAGATTGCCATTGATGCTGAGTCATCAGATGCTGTGAAGACCGCTGATCCTTCTACTTCCTCTACCACTGACAAATGTGGACCCATAGTTAAGTGGGTACCAATTCAAAATTAATCTTCCTTATGTTTGCAGGTCTCGAAGGGTATCTAGTATCTTGATAGTGGATTCTCTCGACACATGAATGAAAAAAGAAACTCGCTCACTGAATAAAAGGAAGAGAAAGGTCCCTCAGTGACCTTTGGTTGGTAATGGAAAAGACTATACCCGAGGGTTTGGTGTACTTTCCAATGGTAGAACTACCTTCAGAAGAGTCGCATATGTTGAGGGACTAAAGCACGATCTTCTTAGCATCAGTCAGCTGTGTGATAAAGAGTACAAAGTTTGCTTTACTAAGGAAGCATGCTTTGTCACTAATAAGAAAGAGAAAATTGCTCTCAGCAGATATCGTTTAGAAAATTTTTATGTCATAAACATGGACTCAACATCCACTGAGAAACTTTGTTTTCTCTCTAAAGCTTCATCAGATGTCAACTGGCTATGGCATAAGAGGCTCTCTCATCTCAACTTGAAAACGCTGAACACTCTCTCCTCCAAAGAATTAGTCACTGGATTGCCTCAACATTCATACGCTAAGGAATCTCTCTGCTCAGCATGTGAAAAAGGAAAAAAATGAAGGCTAGTTTCAAGTCCAAGCCAGTTTCCACAGTGACAAACCCACTTCAGCTCCTCCACTCGGATTTATTTGGCCCTGCCAATATACAATCCATCGCTGGAAAGCAATACACTCTAGTCATAGTAGATGAGTTCTCTCTCTATACCTAGGTTATGTTCCTCCGTTCAAAGAATGAAACCTCAGAAGAACACATCTCATTTGTCAGGAAAATGGAATTCCTGAACAATATGTATGTTCGCTCAATAAGAAGTGATCATGGAACTGAATTAGAAAATAGTTCCCTTGATAACTTTTTTAATGTAAGGGCATTTCTCACAACTTCTCAGCAGTGAGAACTCCTCAGCAAAATGGCGTCGCTGAAATAAAAAACATGACGATCATCGAAGCAGCTAGATCTATGCTCAGTGATTCTTATCTCCCAACTCAATTCTGGTCAGAAGCTGTCAACACTGCTTGTTTCACACATAATAGGTCGTTGATTGTCAAAAGATTCAACAAAACGGCCTATGAACTTTTCCATGGGAGAAAGCCATCTACCAACTTTCTTCACATCTTTGGTTGTCGATGCTTCATCTTAAACAACAGAGATGCTCTTGGAAAGTTTGATCCCAAAGCAGACGATGGAATATTTCTTGGACACTCTTAGTGTCCAAAGCCTTCAGAGTCTTCAACAAGAGAAGACAAACTGTAGAAGAAACCATTGATGTCATCTTTGATGAATCCCGTTCAGCGAACTCTAGACCTACTGTTGATAACGAAGAACTAAATCAGTAGATGTTTTCTCATTTTGGGGAATTAGAAGCAAATCTTAACCCTAATCCTCAGGTCAACAACCCAATCGCTGATGATGTTCGTCATCATTCCTAGCATGCAATCAAGTGAAGATGAATCCTCCTCTTGGGAATCAGCTGTCCCCATTAACACTTTGCCTCCCTCTGAACCCTCAACCTCTGAAATCCCATCCACTTCTAAACAATCAGTGAATGAAATCTAATCTGAAACTCAACGAATTCTACCTGCTATATGAGTCAGTGATTCAGGCTCCTACTCAACGATGGACCTTAAATCACCCAATTGATCAAATTCTTGTTGATCCAAACGCATGTATTCAGACTTGACGAAGTTCAGGTAACATTTTCATATTTGTTAAATTTATTTCTCTGATTGAACCAAAGAAAGTTGATGATGCCCTCAGAGATCCAACTGGGTCAGTGCTATGCAAGAGGAGCTGACTAAATTTGAAAGAAACAAAGTTTGGAATCTTTTTCCCAGACCATCTAACAAAACAGTGATATGCACTGAATGGGTTTATAGAAACAAGTTAGAGGAATTTGGCACTATAACCCGCAACAAAGCTAGACTAGTTGCTCAGAAATACAGACAAGAGGAAGGCATAGACTATGATGAAACCTTTGCCCCAGTGGCAAGACTTGAAGCAATTCGACGCTTTCTAGCCAACGCAGTTCACAAAGACTTCAAAGTTCATCAAATGTATTTCAAGTCAGCATTTCTCAATGAAAAGCTAAATGAAGAAGTCTATGTCAAACAACCATCAGGATTCGCTGATCCTAAGCATCCATGTTATGTCTATAAACTGGATAAGACCCTTCATGGCTTAAAGCAAGCACCTCGTGCATGGTATGATACTTTATCCTCCTTTCTTCTCACTGAAAATTTTGAACGTGGTAAAATTGATAATACTCTATTTTTCAGAAAGGGTAAAGGTCATATTATTCTTGTTCAAATATATGTCGATGATATTATATTTGGTTCTACTAACCCATCTCCGTGTGATCGTTTCGCTGAACGAATGAAAAACGAATACAAAATGAGTATGATGGGTGAGATGACTTACTTCCTTGGACTCCAAATCAAACAAAGTGATAAAGGCACTTTCATTCACCAAGGAAAGTACGTTAAATATATGCTGAAGAAATTTGATCTTACTCAAAGTTCAGCTATGAAAACCCCAATGGCACCTCCGCTGACACTTAACAAGGATCCCTCTCGAAAACCTGTTAATATCACTACCTATAGAGGGATGATTGACTCTCTTCTCTATCTTACAGCGAGTCGTACTGATATCATGTTTTCTACCTATCTTTATGCATGATATCAATCTGAACCTAAAGAATCACATCTGATCACTGTAAAGCGAATTTTCAGATATCTGAATGGTACTCCCAACCTAGGTCTTTGGTATCCCAAAGACTCAGGGTTTGATCTAGCTGCCTTTTCAAATAGTGATTTTGTAGGTTGCAAACTGGATAGAAAAAGCACCACAAGAGGCTGTCAGCTCCTAGGTGGAAAGATGGTAACTTGGACAAGAAAAAACCAAAATTCAGTGTCCACCTCTACCGCTGAAGCTGAGTATGTAGCCGCTGAAAGTGTTTGTGCCCAGGTCTTATGGATGACAAATCAGCTATTAGACTATGAGCTTCAGCTATCCAAAATTCCCATCTATTGCGACAACACTAGTGTCATCGCTATAGCAAACAATCTGATGCTACACTCAAAGACTAAACACATCGAAATCAGATATCATTTTATCAGAGATCATGATGAATGGAGATATAGAACTTCATTTTATTCCAACTGATTTTTAGTTAGCTGATCTTTTTACCAAACCTCTTGATCAGACAAGATTTAACTTTCTCATCAGCGAGCTTGGAATGTTGAACTATGAAGAATAACTCTTCAGTGGTTACGCATTGGATCAGTGATAAAATTTTATCTCTTTTATTCATCATCTAATCTCTGAATGAATGTTCACTGATACTAAGGTATGTTTCTTTATCCCTGAACACTGAAGTTCACTTCAGTAAGATGTTTTTTTAGAACAAAATTTCATCACTGACTTCTCCTTATCAGTGACCTTTTTTAAATTAAATACAAACACCATCACTGGCATTTCTCATAAGTGGTTCTTCATTAAAACAAAATCATCCCTGATAATTTCCATACTATCAGGGTTGCCTTTTGAAAATGAAAAGACAGTTTTACAGTATGACGTAATCAAACGGATAAACCATGGCACGACTTTTCTTCGGACATGTTCATCCGTTTTGAATTGTTAGGACTAAAAGTCCTATAAAATAGAAAGTGATATAAAGAAAATAATTGTTTTATTTAATTGTTTGTAAAAGCATCATAATTAATAATATGGCCTTTAGTGTGTTAATCGGCCTTGGGCTTGGACCTTAGGCCCTTGGTATTTAAAGTGAGTTTTGTTTAGACATTAGGTTAGACATTGAGAGAGATTAGTCATGCGCCTAATTGTTTAGATAGAGAGTTTGTATTTCAATCCAATCTTGTAACTCTCTGCATTCAATCAATAAGATTTATTGTTTCAATTCATTGTTACTTGATCAAACTGGGATCTACATGTGGTATCAGAGCAGAGGGACAAAGCTATCGATCTAAAAGGTATCAATTTTTATCTGTGTTCATCGACATCACAAAACGGCGCTGTGTTCTTGAGGTCAGAATCTTAATCTTTGTTTTGTGTGTTAAAAATCGAAATTGATGCTTAAGAGAATCTTCTTATTGTGTTTCTATAGTCATATCAATTTTTGAACTCGTTTGGTTATGTCTTTAATCATCAATTTTAAGATTTTTCAATTCTGGGTTCTTGCACTCTGTTCATTGAAAAATCCTAACTTTTTGCTCAAAAGTGGTCTAAAATCCGAATTGGTTAGTTGTTTTTGCTTTCTGTGGTTGTTGGGTGTGCTAACAATCTTCAGGAACAAAAGTTTCAAGAAAAACACCATTCCCAGATCCGTGTTCATCGCAATTGCAGTTCCCAGGTACGCTTTTTCGTAAATTCTCGACCTTTCCCGACTCCGGATATCATACCGGATTTGGTCTCAATACCGGATTCCATTTGTCCCGGTTCGGCCCAAATACCGGATTTTATACCGGATCCCTTACGAGTCCCGGTTTTTGCCTAACACCGGATCTGGGCCCGTCCTTTAATTCCGGATTCTATACCGGATTCGGTCAATACCGGAATTCGTACCGGTTCCGGACTATACTGATTTCCATACCGGTTCCGAATTATACCGGTTCTAATTCCCGGTTCCGGTCTCCTTATGTCCCGAATTTAATCCCGGGTTCGCACATCGGGTCCAACACCGGATCTTACCTGATGCCGGTTCTCAATCCCCGGGTTTGCCCTGTTCCGGAACACTTCCCGGTTTGCCATAATCCGGACTCGTTTACCGAGTTTTCGAGTTCAACGGAATTCCTTTTCCCGATTCTAAACACCGGTACGTCAAGTTCCGGTTTGAATACCGGCTTTCCATTTGGGAAACTACTTCCGGATCAAAAATCCTGGAGTGTTCTGACCCTTTTTTTTTTAATTTTCGGGGCGCTGCCCCCAGACCCCACAAGGGACCCCCGTGCTAAGTCACCGAAGGGGGACATTTGTGTATTCTTTGATACACTGTTTGATTGTGTTTAGATCGATATCTTGAATTGTCTCACGGTCATATTCTTTCAAGTAACTCTGTCTTATCCAACTTACTCTGAGCTCAAAGAGAAAGTTTCTCATTTAGAAGCGCAAATCTCTAAGTTAGAAGCCGATGCTAAAATACAATATGATACCATAGGCAAACTAGCTATTGAAAAGGCTGAGGATAAATGTGTGATAGAAAATAATCAATCTGAATACTCAGCCATTTCAAAAAGAGCTGAATCCCTAGAAATCCAATTATCTGAAATCACCGAAAAGCTCAATAAGTCTCAGGAAGAGAATAATAAGATTGTCAATCTTCGCTTAACCGTTCAAAAAGAAAATGATAATTTGACTAACAAGCTTAAGGATCTTGAATCCAAGCTTTACAAGCGAGGTCAAACAGACCAAACAATTCATTTGAACAAACCAAAGGAATTCAAGTATTATAACGCTCTTTGGGGAATCGGATATGATAATCCGTGTTACCTAAAAAAGATATTATCTAAGGTCCCTACTCTTTATGAGTTCAACTTTTTGGGCCTAGATAAGCAATATCCTGAGTATAAGATCGAGTGGACCAAACTGTCTCAGAAGACCTTAAATGCAAAACAGGTATTCCACTACCAAAAGTAGGGGAAAAGCCTGCAAATGCTGAACCTAATTCGGAAGATGAGCCTCCTATGAAAATTTTAATGTACAAGTTCTTTTCGTGTATGAAACTCTTAATGCTTCATATAAGAAAAACAAAACTCCTCATCTCTCGAATGATTATTTTGACATATGTTCTGTTGCCAAAACTGTAGAAACTCCGGTTCCGGTACAAGCAACACCAGATGATGATTCTCATGCCAACTTAGAGTTCAAACGTTACGTTCCACCTCTGATTTTGGAAAACATAATTTTTAAACTTGAAGAATCAATTTTGAGAGATAATATTATTTTTGAAACCAAAAGAACTATACTCTTATCTACCATCAATGAGCTAAAAAAGAATAAAACCGAGTCATTATCCAAATCTGAAAGGACGAGTTATAAGACCGAGATTGCCAAATTAAACTCCAAACTGTCTGCCCTAGCGACAGAACTTTTAACAACAAAGATGGCCAAGGGATGTCCTGAGGATACCCCTATGAAGCCTATCTCTCCGGACACCATCTCGGTTGACCCATCTCCTACTAATTCGGATAGCTCATCGTGTAAAGCTTTTCTAGGCGTGTCCCTTGACACAGATGACAATCCTTTGTTTTCACCAAATAAAGGTAAAGCGGATCAATCCTAATCAGTTCAAAGGAATCATTTCCCTGATTTCAACAATCCTTTTGCGGATGATTCCTTTAACTGTTCCTCATCCGACTCAGACTGTCCAAATCCTCTTCACTCTGCTCACTGATATTCTGAGTTCATGAATTCCTCAGCTTGTCAAGATGATGATATTTCTAAGATCGACTTTGCTCCAAAGCTTGTGAGTCATGTTCAATTTCTTAACAAAATGCCTTCACCGGTTAACTTTCAAAGAGGGGAGTGTTCCACTTCTACCCCCAAAAATGTTTCTCAACCAAAATCGTCAAAATCTAAGTTGAAAAGACGGTCAAAGAAACGCTCGAAAACCGGTAATTCTCACGAAAGACAGTCTTACTACTCTAGTTCCTCTGACAGTAAGCTTAATGATTCTTCAGATAATCATGTTTTTAGAAGAGTAAAAATGGTTTGGAGAAAGAAATCAACTACAAAAGACTGTAATGGAAACAAGTCTCATAATTCTCCTGTAGTTGATACAAAGTCACTTATTCCCAAGACTGGTTCACCTGCTCATGTTTACCCTATAGCTAAGCTGACCAGTTTAAACCGAGCAAAGATCTGTTGCATTTATTGTAGAAAGAGTGACTTCGTACATCCAAAGTACGTGAACAACTGGTATGGTACCTATAGCATCGCCAATCCCCATTTTACAGTTAAGGCATCTAACCATCAAGGATCCATCAAAGCATGGATACCAAAATCTTTGTAATTTGTTTTGTAGGAATGTCATGTGCGATAAAATTAGGAGTGTTTCATTCACATGACAGCAATAAAAGGTTACGCCAATTTTGAGGGGGAGCGTCAGGTATTTGACACATACATGATTTTTTTAGTGAATTCAAAGAACCGTGGTAATTCATTCTGAATAACTTACTTGTGTTTGTTATTCTCCGATATCAAGCTGAGGGGAGTAAGCAAAAGTTGAGGGGGAGTACCTGTTATGATCTGTGCAGAAAAGGTTACAAGTGCATGGTTCTTCTCATCCCTTATCAAGAAGTGTTCGTAACAAGTTAATTCCTCCATCGAGCATATTGGTTCAACAAGTTCTGAAGTTTTTCAAAGCCAATTCAACTCATGGTTCAACTCGTGATACTATGAAGACTAAGAGCATAATTCAAGGGGGAGTGTGAAAGACATGAAGACCTACAACACTAAAGTGCTTCAAAGATTCAAGATTAAGATAAGATCAAGACCTGAAGATTCCAAGATCATAATTTTTCTTTATATAACTTTAGGGGGAGATTGTTAGGACTAAAAGTCCTATAAAATATAAAGTGATATAAAGAAAAGAATTGTTTTCTTTATTTGTTTGTAAAAGCCTTTTTATGCTTCATGGGCTTAGATTAGAGGTAATGGTCCATGGGCTTTAGGGACTAAGCCCTTGGTATTTAATGTTTTGTTTAGAGGAAATTAGGGTGGCCGTATTAGACTAATCAGATTGCGCTTCATAGTTTAGAGAGAGTTCTGTATTTCAATCCAATCTTGTAACTCTCCATAATCGATCAATAAAGATTATTGTTTTCATATTCATTGTTACTTGATCAAATTGGGATCTACATGAATTCTTGCCCAATAAGCTTCGTGGGACGTGTCACGTGTCAGGATGAGTATTTTTCCTGCTCATCATTCTTCCTCTCTCCTTTCACTATATAAACCCCTCGAGTTTATATTTTTACCTTTTACACGCACATAACTCTCTCAAGCACGAAATTCCTTTTGCATTCTGTGTTCTCGAATTAATTTGAAACCTAAGACTAAGTTCATCCCAAACTTCATCAAAGCAGGTTCATATTTCTTACTTTTTCATTTTTAATGTACTTCAAACATGTTTTTGATCTAATCTTTTGTTTTTAAAGATCAAAACATACGTTTTTACTCAACATAAATCATCTTCTTCATGATATTCTGAACTAAAACTTTAACAAAGTTTTTCTTAAAAGTTTAAAAATAACTCTTAAACTTTCTTCATCTTCATACGTTTTTCCAGAATCCTTCTTAAAAAGGAAACTGGAAAACTATGTTTTCTACCTAGTTTGGACTTTACAAAACTAGAAAACACCTTTTAGTCTCTTTTTCTCAAAAACGAAAAAACCATAAACCATTCTTATTTTGGAAATCTTTACTAACAAAGAAAACTCCTTTTTCTTCTATTTTTAGTAGATATTCTTTCTTAGAAATGGCATCTGCTGCACTCAAAACCGCCGTCACCAAGAAAAAATCAAAGAACATGACTGATGAGATGAACCAGATAATCGTCAGCTCTAACAACCATCTGGCTCTCCTTGAATTTCCCAAGAAGAAACCTTGCCATCAACTCACTAAAGTCGTAACCTTCTAGAAAAACTCTCCAATCCATACTGCCATCACCATCGCTCCTCCCGCACACCGAAACCTACTCCAATAATTTTGGTTTACCGCTGCGAAACCCACACAAACCTGAACCTGCCCGTCGCTCTTTTTGAACCACTACCTGAAGATGACACTGAACTCATCGCCTCCCTTGACATGATGAAATATTCATGGGACATGAAGCCCCACACTGACGAAAACGACAAGAAGCTGACAAAGATACTCAAGGCAAAAATGCCCGCTGAGTTGAATTATATTTTTGCTCATGTGATCTCATACATGAGGCCAGCCACATTCAGTTTTCAATGGGGTACTCGCTGCTAGTTGGGCAAAAGATTGACTATGCCCGCATCATCTTCGACGACCTGATGACAAAGTTCGAAAAGCCTGATAGGGAATTTAAGGTTCCCTATGTTTGTTTCTTTTCAGCATTTCTCCAACTCTTCTTTAATGAGAAATACCCTAAGCAGGGAGACTACAAGCTCCCTCAGCTTGGTGTCAAGATCCTCGACTTCCAGCCAATCGAAGGTGAGGTACGTCTTTCTACTCTCTTAACTCTCCTTCCACAATTTCTTCGTCTTCGGCGGCTACTTCAGCGGTTAACCCTAACGCTGAGACCCACGCTGCTAAACCCAAGTCCTCATTGAAAAAAAAAACATTTAGATACCAACCTTGGCTCCCATAAGACCAAGAAGGCTTCAAAGGAGAAGCCCCATCCTTCTCAAGGTATGGATTCAGCGATCGCCTCTTCACATGCATCGATTGAAAACTTCGTGGTGCGCTCCACCACAACTGAAACCGCATGACCAACGACTTCAGTGGCTCCAATCCCTGAAGCTTCACTGGCATCTTCACCAAGGTTCTCAGTGCCTCAAAGCACTGATGAAGTCATTTGCAGCAACGCCAGTGTTGTACCAGTTAACACAATATTCTCACCAGTTGCCTCCTCTCCTCCTACTTTGGTCATTACTTCTGCAAAGGCAACAACGGTCACTGATACGCACGCCACGCTGCTTCACAATCTTATGGAACAAAACTCTCATGGACCTGATGGCTTTCCCATTCCTTCCTCCTTTGTGTCTCAAATGGAGAAGGACATGGAATATTATGGTTTTGACTCTCTCACCAACCCATCAGGTATTCAAACCAATCTACAATTTTCTTCTCTACCCCTTTCCTCATTTGGGCATTCCTTTGCTTAGAAGTTCTTTTCTTTTACAGGTCCTAACTTGGGCACAATCACTGCATCCCTTAAAAATGGCAGTGATCAGGTGGGTTCACTATCAAAGGATCTCACCAAAAACACCTCAGCCGTGAACGCTGCCGGTGAGATGCTTAAGAATATCTCCACCACCCTCGATAGCAAGACCGACAACGTTGAACTCTCAAAGCTGCAAGAGGAAGTGAAGACTCTCCAAACGGATGTTGTGCATAACTCCAACTCCGTCCAAACGGACGTTGGAACGCTGATAAATGATGTCTGTGTGCTTAAAGGCCAGACCAGCAATTTGTCCACTAAGGTTGATTCTTCCAACAGCCTACTTGGTCAAATTCTAGACCGCTTGAACGCCCCCACGGTCCCTGTCTCCTACTTCACTACGGATGACCGCACAAAGTTAGGGATGGCAGCGGACTTCATCCTTCAGGCCACCTCAGCTATCTCTGTCCTAGAAGACAGAGTTCAAATGCTTGAGGTTGCTAAGCACTCTATATCAGCTACCCGTGGCCTAGAAGACAGGGCTGCTGATAGTTCTGCTACAGTTGTTGATTCTATTGCTAATGTTGCTGATCCCTCCCCCGATGTTGATGATGACAAAGAGGGGGAGAAGAATAAAGAAGACTCTCCCCGGAACGATGTGGGGGAGGAATACACTGAAGATCCCTCTCTATCTAAGGGGGAGAAAGAGGAAGAAAAGGAACCCACTCCTCCCTCATCTCCCTTCATGCCTGAAACAATTATAGTTCCTTCTGAAGAAGAAGATGAGGAAGAGGGAGAGGAAGACACGGCCAATATGATGATGATGATGATGATGATGATGATGACGAATGCTGGTTCCATCCTGCAGCCATCAGGGTCCCTGAACTCAAGGGGGTTGTGTTCATTGAAGTAGGGGAGATGTTGGATCCCAGATACACTTAATCAAGATTAACAATCTATTAGTGGAGTTTAGAGTTTGATGCGGAAGCGTATTAAACTAATAGATATGTTTGATAGATATTAGAACGCACATATATAAAGAAAACAGTAAAGAATGAAAAGGATTTCTTGAATAGTTACTGTCTTTCAATATATAATAACAACACGAAGAACATATTAATAACTGTTGGTGTATGTGAGAATATAACACTCAGATATTTGACAATAAAGCTTGAGAGTATTAGTGATTCCTTTTGTTTTCGTCCTTAGGAAGATCTCAACATGAGACTTCCTTTTATACTACTCTTAGAAGACTATGAAGTAGGTCACTGTTCCTTTTACGGCATGAATAGTAAACTGGATGGTGTGAACAGTGGACTGGATGGTGTGAGCAGTTGTTTGAGCCATGCGCATTTAATGGAGCAGATGTACTTTTGGTAAATGCATTAAATGGCGCAGACGTCTATTTTGTACCTTGCCCTATTGAGTCCACTCAGAGCTTGACACATGTTTTGACAGTACTTTTCCATGCAAGTTGATGAACGTATCCAGTAATATCTTCCAAGTCTTCATTGAGGACCACAGAGGCTCTGTAATGAATTACAGAGGTTCTGCGGTCTGGTCCTCTGTGGAGCAGTCTTCGCCGGATTCCGAGTCTTTGGTCTTCTTTGTGCGTATGACAGAGCTTCTGTAGGAAGCCTCTGCTGCTTCTGTAGCTTCTTGACCTTGATTTCTCGGTAATGTCGGCAGAGCCTCTGTAAGAGGCTTTCTTCACTTAGCCTATTTTTCACTACTTCTAAATACTTCTATGATTAGGAAGATTGAAGCTAACAGGAGACGACAAAGAAGTCTTCAGCCAAGAAAGCTCTCAAAGGCAAACAAAAGGGACTTGCTCCTTCAGGGAACTTGGTTATTCTCTACATAGCTGAGAATCTTCCAATTTCTCAGGTATGCCTATCTCTAATCCCTTACACTGCTTATATATTCCCTCTTAACAAAACCATCTCCTCAAACACTTATCCATCTTCTTCTATCTTTTTCTCAACCTCAAAAGATCTCGCTTTTTGATCTTTTGATTCAGCTAGTCCTCTCCCCTGCTTGAGGATCCCGCTAAAATAATCCCAATCTCAATAATGGAGACTGATGATCGAAAAGAAGAGGAGGAACTGCTCTGGCACCCAAGCAGACCCTTTCGGCCACTTCAATGGTCGGGGGATGATGATCTTAAAAGAAGAACAGCGATGATTCAGAAGCTAGAAAATCAGCGCCGACAAATGGTCCCTCTAGCCAGCCTTAGCTTCCTGTCACATGAAGAAATTGATGAAGCCATCAGGGCTGAAAAACTTCTTGTTGAAAAAAAGAAGTCCGAGCTTAAAGATAAAGAGCTTGCCCTTCAAATTGCTCAGCAATCTGTGGTTGATAAGAAGCTGAAAAAATTTCCTCTCAAGGTTCAAGAAGCTCTCCTAAAGGAGTTTGAAAAGGAAAATTAAAAGAAGGAAAACGCCAACGTTACTACTCTGATTTGGTGCAAGAAGAAGGTTGATTTCAGATACCATCCAAGTCAGATCGTCAACGTCAACCTGAAGGTAAGAACGGTAAAGGGTGTTCCAAATATAGAGATCACAGTGATCAGCGAGAACGGGCAAATCAAGGTGTACTACGTATCAAAGGTAGGGGCCTATGGTTTGGATGAATGGCTGGAAATCAGGACTGCAATTCAACGATCAAGATTAAGATTCAAATCTTATGTTGAAAAGTTTTTAAACAAACTTATCGACAAAGTCTCTTCAGCGATCGACTTGCCTCCTACTCCTCCAGCACTCCTCCAGAATCAAAGACCTAAGCCTGCAAAGAAGAAACGTAGATCCTCTTCTTTAGGGCCTGCTATCCGCAATGAAACCGGGATTGAACTCTCAAGGGAAATAGTGCTCGGACCTCCACCTGACCTATCACCCCTCAACCTCTCACTGCCACTTGATGAATCATTCGTCCTTGGACGAGTGGTCACTGAGCCCCTCAGAATCCTTTTCTATGACTGGAATGGTAGGAAGTGCGTTCAACGATTCTCTGATTTACCTATCACTTCAGTGAACCAACTTAGAGATCTTGTCTATTGGTGTGATTTAACAAGACCCGGACTCTTCCTGAAGCCCCAAGTGCTGAATGAAGCAAAACTAAGAAGACAACACGGAGAAAAAGTCCCTGATTGGATGATCCCAACGACAAACGCCTTTGACGAAATGCTCTTCAAAGAAGAACCCTTCTTGCTGATAAATCTTCATGTACTCTTCTATTTATTAGCTGTAAACTTTTTGTACTTGTATTTATTTCATTGTACTTGTATTTTTTAAACTTCCACTGTAGTCTTATTTTATGATGTAATGAAAAAATTCAATGAAGTACTTTACTCCATCAGTACTAGAAAAGATCCCTGAAAACAGTAAACGGGGCACGCATATACAAGGTATTTTTATCCATACGTTTTTAACTTTGCAATTTTTTATGTTGCTTTGTCATCATCAAATAGGGGAGATTGTTGATCCAAACCATTCACTGATTTGATGATGACCATTAGAATCACTGAGTGAAAATTATAAGTAAACACTATGTATTAGTGTTGCACCATCAGCGATAAGAAAACTAAGTCTGTTCAGAATCACTGATGAGGAACCATTGTTCTTTATTTGTTTCTCAGTGATAATGTACATGAGTGATAATTGAGCTTGTTCAGTTTCGTTGATGATCACTGATTGGTTATTTCTAAATGTTTGCTTGTAATCCCTGAAGACAAGTTTCGCAACAAATGACTTCATCGTTGAATCGAAGACAAAGATGATGAACAAGTGACTAGCCTACTAATGATCTGGTACAGATATCAGTGAAATCAAGACAAGTCCACAACACGCGATATTTCAAGTAGAAGACTTCAGCGATAGCTGGCCTTCATTCAGGTCTCACTAAAGAAGATCAACTCAGCAATCGCTGATCATGAAGCCTGCTCTACAAGAAATGTTTGTCTTATCTCCTTGCACACTTTTGTACGATTTGTCAGAGGGACATGCCTTTGTGAAGAATCGTACAAACCAATCTGCCTCTACACTGTTCACCATGCGGCCAAAAGTATGTTTGCAAAATTCAGAAGCATGCATCCATCATAATAGTGACACGTGTAAAGTCCTCCTGACATGAATAAAATGCATGTAGTATAAATAGGAGGATTGCACCTTCATTTCGAAGGTGCGACTATCCCTGAACTTACTTTGTGCCTTTGAAATTTATCCTTAATTTTCTTTCCTTCTTTCTCTCTTATTCTTAGTGCAAGAATACTTAGTGTTTCTCATAGTTTGTTTAGATTGAGTCATGTACATAGTCTTATTCCGTAACAAGCTGTAAATTGTTTGATTCATCAATAAAACAATTTAGAAAGATAAAAATCTTGTGTTTGTATTCAACCCCCCCCCCCCCCCCCCCGTCTACAAATTTAGTACTTGTATAACCCTTTGGGACCAACAAAAGATACAACGCATTAAACTCAACTTGCAATTGATGGCTATTCACTCTAACAAGGTCAACCATTGTACCCATACAACTATCATTAGCACTCTACTTTTGAGAAACAATCGCTCTCTCGTCCTTGCAAAAACTTGTTGTACAGGTGTTTCACAGCCTACCTGTTTGATTACCCCACACAGTTTTCGTCTTGAGTAATGATTTACAATTCATACAGTTTTAATCTTTGACCCCTAAAGGTCGATAAACCACCAGATTCTTCACATTCTGCTCTTCTAATAATTCAATCCAATCCCGATATCTTCTCTCTACCATCCTTGCCGCTCTACCGTTTGATTGGAGAATCATAGGCTCACTTCCTTCACACGATCTTTAAGTTAAAGCTTTCAAAACCCTAATCCAGTCCTCTTCTCATGTCCGAAATGATCGTCACCTCAATGCCAAGAATGAGGACTCACTAAAAACTATGAGTTTACCCTTAATCAATCATTTATCACCTTCGAACCCAAGAAGTTCTACCTCTAGACGCATCATAACATTACGAACAACACTTTTTCTAGAAGATATAACCATTATATCATACGCAATCTCTCACGATACCACAACTCTTTTGCTATCATTGCAAGGTCAGAACTCACTACATACTTACACGCCCATCGATCTTCTCAACAAAAGAAACTGAGCACATCATGTACTTGTAAATTCGCGCTTACATTGGCCAAATGTAATTTCAAATTTACCTTACATGACAGTCCTCACTGCCCTATCATTAGCGCACTTATAGTGATCTTTTCTAAAAGCATCCTACATCTCAGCTACGTTCCCCTCTACTCCATAGTTTAAGTTTAGGCTCATCCGGTTACCTAAATCCCTTAAACTATGGCTCTGATACCAACTATAACAAACCAGATCCAGAAATAAAACATAAAACAATCATATAAGAATATCTTGCAAAAATGGCCCCCAAACACCAGTTGTAACAACCAATATAAGATAAGGTTTGCGGAAACAACCTATTACACAGTTGAGAATTCTAAAGTACTAAGCTTGGCATACTAAATATAGTGACTTCATTCTAGTCCAGAATTTCATGCTCACACCTTCTCCTTGCTCTTACTAGAGCCTTCTACAAAGCGCTTACCTGAAAATGGTTTAGTTTTTGAAAAGTTTGGGTTAGACCATCAAGTTTTGTGAGTTCCGTGTAGAAATAAACATCCGAGCAACATAAAACATTTTAAACAATTTATAAGCATTTATAAACAATTCTCATATTTAAAACATTTAAACTTCCAAACGCAAGAACTACGCATGTAAATGGCACACTGAAGTCACGCACATCTGTGACAACGTGTCAGTCTCACACTGCCTTACTGGATCACACTCTCCATCGCATAAACGGGACACACCCCCCGGTATGAGCACTGGTGGGACACATCCCCCGACTTAGCCCGAACATACCCACTTCCAAATGTTTGCATACATAATACTTTCTCAAACATAGTAAAACATGCAGTTTCATATAAAGGATAAAACATGCAGATTCATCATATCTCATGCGTTTTAAGTAATACATAAGTCACCACCTTTTCATTTAGAAAGACTCACATGCCGTCCTCGCTTAGTTCTTCTCGCTTACGCTTCTGATCATTAAACCGAACACCTACAATTTAAAGGAAACACGAGAGTGATAAGTCACTCGACCATCCTTCAAGGTTTCCTCTAAACGACACCCCAAACTACACCTCAGACTAAACTTGATGGGACAGATAAACTCTTACAAAAGAAACCAACGAAGTCTGGAAAAATTGCTCCCGAAAGCTACTACCCGGAACTGGGGTTTACTTGATCCCTATCCGGGTTTTCCCCGCCTCCCAGGTTCCCTCACCCGACTCCCGTGTCTGGCCTCCTCGACTCCCGGGTTTGGCCTTCCCGACTCCCGGGTCTAGCCTCGGGACTCCCAGATCTGGCCTTCCCGACTCCCGGGTCTGGCCTCCCCGATTCCCGGGTCTGGCCTCACGGGACATCCCCAAATTCGGACTCAGAACTTCCCGAGCCTTCGCATAGTGCAATGCGATTATGGGAACCTCAAATACAAACTTTTTCCCATTAATAAACGATTTTAACCTCATTAATCTTTGGAGTTAGTTCTATAACATTCCTTATCATTTACTAATCATTATAACCCAACATTTAACCCCCAAACCCTAGGAGAATAAACTATTTCCCCATTTTCATCACCAAAATCCAACAAACTAAATCCCATCAAAATCCCATAATAAGAGATAGAGATGAAGAGTTTACCTTGAATAAAAATGATGCACAAACCACCTCCAATGTAGCTCCATTCTCGATTTCCTTCCAGTTGCACTTTAATCATTCTTCAAAAATCTCTATGCGCTCTCTCCAGCCTCCATTTTCACTAACAAGATGAAACATTAGGGTTTTTAGGGTCTTTATTACATTCCTTTGTTGCAAGATGGCCCCTTTCTTTTATTTGCACTTAGACCCTTGAACTTGAGTTTCCGTCAAAATTCCATTAAACATCCACATCTTTTACAATAAGATTACGATTATTACAGTTGATTTTGATTCCAACCATGGTTATTGATTTCAAAATCTTCCATCACCCTTTTATATACACACCATCTTCTTCTAAACTATTATCTTCCCACCGATGTGGGGTGATGATACTCAACCACATTTCAGTATTTGTGGAACACTCAACTCTCATGATGCCATGTCATTTTTGGTGGTTTCTCCTTTAATATATATATTGACTATGATTTTTACCATTTGGTTGGTTTTATTCCTACCATGGTTGTTGATTCTAAAATCTTCCATCACCCTTTTATATACACACCATCTTCTTCTAAACTAATATCTTCCCACCGATGTGGGATGATGAAACTCAATATGGTTTCGAGATTTGAGGAATACTCAAACCTTATGTTGCCAAGTCATTTTCCTTGGTTTCTGTTTTAATATATATTTATATTTATATATATATATATATATATATTGATTTTTGTTAACAATATATTATATTTTATAAATTGAATTCAAGAACAATAATAAGTTTTTATGGGAAAATGTGATGACATGGCTTATTAATTATTAATTATATTTATTTGGCATAGGTTATTTAAAATTGTGTACAATTGTAAATTTTAACATTTTGTATATTTTAATGTTCTCAAGTTATTGGTGCTTTTGTGGATATATCATGATTATTCGACATCATGCAAATAAATAAAAATCCAAATCATAGAGATTAATGTATGAATCACTTTATTACCGGAGGTTCTGTTGATCCAAACCCTTCAGTGATTTGATGAGGACCCTTAGAATCACTTAGTGAAAAATTATAAGTAAACATTATTCATAAGTGTTTCACCATCAGTGATAATATACTGAGTTTGTTCAGTATCGCTGATGGGTAACCATTGTCCTTCATTATCTTTCAGTGATAAATGTAGATCAGTGATAACTGAGTATGTTCAATTTCGCTGATGATCACTGATTGTTTATCTGTAAATGTTTATTTGTAATCCCTGAATACAAGTTTCGCGACAAAGGAGTTCATCGCTGAATCGAAGATAAAGCTTATGAACAAGTGACAAGTCTACTAATGATCTGATGCAGATATCAGTGAAACCAAGACAAGTCCACAACACGCGATATTTCATGTAGAAGACTTCAGTGATAGCTGACTTACATCAGGTCTGACTGATGGAAGATCAACTCAGCGATCGCTGATCATGAAGCCTACTCTACAAGAAATGTTTGTCTTATCCCCTTGCACACATTTGTACGATTTGTCAGAAGGACATACCTTTGTCCAGGATCGTACAAACCACTCTGCCACTACACTATTCACCATGCGGCCCAAAGCATGTTTGCAAAAGTCAGAAGCATGCATCCAACCAAATGTTGACACGTGTAAAGTCCTCCTGCCAAGCATTAAATACATGTAGTATAAATAGAAGGAATGCACCATCATTTTGAAGATGGTCATCCCTCAACCTACTTAGTGCATTAGAAAATTATCCATAATTTTCTAACTTCTTTTCTCTCTATTTGTTAGTGCAAGAAATCTGTTTGATTCTCTATTCCGCAACAAGCTGTAAACGTTTTTGATTTATCAATAAAACAATTTTGAAAGATAAAAATCTTGTGTTTGTATTCAACCCCCCCCCCCTTATACAAACTTAATACTTGTAACCCTTCGGGACCAACAAGTGGTATCAAAGCAGATTGTTTAATCTTCCTTGCTATTCTTCAAATGGTAAATAGCACAAGCACAAACTACATTGATAATGGCTCTCCTGCCAAACCTCCTCGATTTAGCAGAGACAACATCAATCTCTGGAAGAATCGAATGATGCTCTTCCTAGAAGGTGTAGATCCCACTATACCTTACCATGTGGAAACCGGACCCTATATCCCATTCGTCATCGATGTTGTTGTTCCTGCCACTGCCACCACTCCCTTCATTCCTAAGAGACAACTTGTCAAAGAAGTTTCTCAATGGACTGAAGAAGACCAGAAAAGGTGGCCATCGATACAAAGGCAAGATCAATCATTTCTATGGCCCTAGCTGATGTGGTCTATCATTCCATAATGAACCTCAAAAGCTTCAAATCCATATGGGACACAATATGTGTTCAATATGAAGGTACTACTGACGTACAAGAGTCTAGAAGAATAAATATGGTAAGACAGTACGAAAGTGTTTTTTGTGGTAAGAATGAAACTTTATCTGAAGTTCACCAACGTTTTAACTGCTTACTCATTGATTTGAAAACTGTTTGGAAGATCTATTCTAACTTTGAGACTCTAACAAAGTTCTTGGAATGTCTTCCTGAAAGTTTCAAAGGATCTTAAATACATGACCTTAAGTACACTTTTTGGCACTATGAGCAGTAGTGTCAACTTAAGCAGAATCTTGTCAAAGATTCTAAAAGAACACCTGTTGCTTTACTCTCTTCATAGTTAATGCCCACTCAGCGATCTTCCGTCACTATCACTAAGTTGGAATCTAACTCTGATGATTCATCAGAAACTGATCCTTCAGAGCTTGATGAATCTCTAGCACTCCTGACTAACTCTCAAGAGATTCGCTAGAAAGAGTAACTTCAGAAAAAATAAACCTCTCACTATCACTGACAAGCCCAAATCATCTCCTATTGATAAGGCTACTGCCACTTGCTATAACTGTGAAAAATAGGTCATTTTTCTAGTGAGTGCAGGTCAAAGAAAGTATTCAAACCTTCTTCATCCTTAAAGAAATCCTCTACTTCTAAGACTAGAGATGACAAATACCTTAAACTCAAAGAAAAGTATGAAAAGCTGAAAAGCTACAAGAGAAAAGGTAAAGGTCTAATCGCTGAAGAACACGATTGGGCTGAATCTGATGAAGAATCAGATTTTGATGAAGAATCAGATTTTGATGAAGAAGATGAGGCCAATCTCTGTCTTATGGCCGAAATCCAAGAAGTAAAGGAAGAACCAGCTGAAATCCCCTCTACTTCTACGTCCTCAGGTATCTACTTCTCCTTCTCCAGCTATTATTGACGCCGATAGACGTCGTGCTATCGATATACAGACTATTGATTTATATGGCGCCCTGAATGGCAAGACCAAAGCTGAACAACAAAATCTAGATTTATCTGAACAGCTTAAAAAGTGTCATTTAAAAATAAAAGAGCTTTCTAAAATCGAAGAAAATATGAAAGATCAGGTCTATGTAAATCAAGTCATCAACATTGAACGTGAGCAAGCTATCGCTGAACTAAAAGCTAAAAAAACTATTGTTCAAAGGATGGTGTAAATCCTCAGCAAAGATCACTGAGATAATCGGTGCTCAGATGCCTGTCAATGACAGAAGTGGTCTTGGTTATAATGCTAACACTGAAGAACCAACCAAGGATCGTTCCACACTTAAGTTTGGAATGTTCGTTTCTTCTATCCCTAACACCTCATCATCTCAGTGCTCCTCTTCTAATAATTTTATCCCTGTGGAAAAATCCACTTTAAGCCCCAAACTTAAAGATAAAGAAAAAATGTTTTAGAAAAACCTCAGAAGGGTACCAAAGTGCAAAAGCTGAAGAAGTCTATACCTTCAGCTAATCAACCCTCTACTTTAAAGAATAAGATCCCTGAACATGTTCAGCGATCAACTCCAAGAATAAGGGTTGACGTCATAGGTAAGAAATCTAAAGAACCTAAGGTTCCTCCGATCTCTTATGCTAAAGGCATTCTTGGTACATGCCCTGCTCATTTATAAGAATCAAATGATTATGCCTATGGTCCTAAAGCTACTTTCAGCTATAGGAAATGCTATCACTGCGGACTTACTGATCATATTTCTAGTAAGTGCCCCACAACCACCAAAGCTAAGAAATCAGCTAAGGTGAAGATGACTACCTCCAAGGCAAAGAAGATCACCCCAGGTGAAAAACAAGCCAAGGTGAAAAATGTCACTAAGGTTAAGAAATTAACCAAAGTGAAGGTTACCACTGACGCTGACTCATCAGATACTGTGAAGACCACTGATCCTTCTACTTCCTCTACCACTGACAATTATGGATCCATAGTTAAGTGGGTACCAATTCAAAATTAATCTTCCTTGTGTTTGCAGGTCTCGAAGGGTATCTGGTATCTTGATAGTGGATGCTCCCGACACATGACTGGAAAAATAAACCTGCTCACTGAATACAAGGAAGAAAAAGGCCCCTCGGTGACCTTTGGTGGAAATGGAAAAGCATATACCCGAGGGTTTGGTGTACTTTCTAATGGTATAACCAGCTTTAGAAGAGTCGCTTAGGTAGAAGGACTGAGGAACAATCTTCTTAGCATCAGTCAGCTATGTGATAAAGACTACAAAGTTTTCTTTACTAAGGAAGCATGCTTTGTCACTGATAAGAAAGAAAAGACTGTTCTCAACGGTTATCATTTGGAAAATGTTTGTCATAAACATGGACTCAACAACCACTGAGAACATTTGTTTTCTCTCCAAAACTTCATCAGATGTCAACTGGATATGGCATAAAAGGCTCTCTCATCTCAACTTCAAAACGCTGAATACTCTCTCCTCCAAAGAACTAGTCACTGGCTTACCTCAGTTGTTCAACGTGTGAAAAAAGAAAACAAACAAAAGCTAGTTTCAAGTCAAAACAAGTGACTTCAGTGACAAATCCTCTTCAGCTCTTCCATGTGGATTTATTTAGCCCTGTCAACATACAATCCATCGCTGGAAATAAATACACTCTTGTCATAGTAGATGAATTCTCTCGCTATACCTGGGTTATGTTCCTCTGTGCAAAGAGTGACACCTCAGAAGAACTCATCTCATTTGTCAGAAAAATGGAAGTCCTGAACAATATGTATGTTCGCTCAATAAGGAGTGATAATGGAACTGAATTAAAACATAGTTCTCTTGATAACTTCTTTAAGAGCAAGGGCATTTCTCATAAATTCTCAGCAGTGAGAACACCTCAGCAGAATCGAGTCGCTGAAAGAAGAAACAAAACGATCATCGAAGCTGCCAGATGGATTTTTCCTAGGATACTCTTCAGTGTCCAAAGCCTTCAGAGTCTTCAACAAGAGAAGACAAGCTGTAGAAGAAACCATTCATGTCACCTTTGATGAATCCCGTTCAGCGAACTCTAGACCTACTGCTGAAAATGAAGAACTGAATTAGTTGATGTTTTCTCATTATGGGGAATCAGAAGCTAATCTTAACCCTGACCCTCAGGTCAACAACCCTATCACTGATGATGATCCTATCATCATTCCTAGCAAGCAGACAAGTGAAGCTGAATCCTCCTCTTAGGAATCAGTTGTCCGTATCAACACTTTGCCTCCTTTTGAACCCTCAATCTCTGAAATCCTATCCACTTCTCAACAATCAATGAATGAAATCTCATCTGAACCTCAACGAATTCTACCTGGTATACCTGAAACTGTTGCTGTTGAAGCTTCCTCTTCAGCACCTCCAGAAGTTTTATCTGAGTCAGTGATTTAAGCTCCTACTCAGCGATGGACCTTAAATCACCCAATTGATCAAATTCTTGGTCATCCAAACGCATGTATTCAGATTCGACGAAGTTCATGTAACATTTGTTTATTTGTTAAATTTATTTCGCTGATTGAACCAAAAAAAGTTGATGATGCCCTCAGAGATCCAACTAGGTAAGTTCTATGTAAGAGGAGCTGACTAATTTTGAAAGAAACAAAGTTTGGAATCTTGTTCACAGACCATCTAACAAAACAGTGATAGGGACTAAATGGGTTTATAGAAACAAGTTAGATGAATTTGGTACTGTAACCCGCAACAAAGCTAGACTAGTTGCTCAGGGATATAGACAAGAGGAAGGCATAGACTATGATGAAACCTTTGCCCTAGTGGCAAGACTCAAAGAAATTCGACTTTTTCTAGCCCGCGCAGTTCACAAAGACTTCAAAGTTCATCAAATGGATGTCAAGTCAGCATTTCTCAATGAAAAGCTGAATTAAAAAGTCTAAGTTGAATAATCAAGATTCGCTGATCCTAAGCATCCAGAGTATGTCTATAAACTGGATAAGGCCCTCTATGGCTTAAAGCAAGCACCTCGTGCGTGGTATGCCACTTTATCCTCCTTTCTTATCACTGAAAAATTTGAACGTGGTAAAATCGATAATACTCTATTTTTCAGAAAGGTTAAAGGTCATATTATTCTTATTCAAATATATGTCGATGATATTATATTTGGATCTACTAACCCATCTCTCTGTACTCGTTTCGCTGAACGAATGAAAAACGAATATAAAATGAGTATGATGGGTGAGCTGACATACTTCCTTGGACTTCATATCAAGTAAAGTGATAAGGGTACTTTTATCCACCAAGGTAAGTACGTTAAAGATCTAACTCATAGCTCAGGTATGAAAATCCTATGGCACCTCCTCTGACACTTAACAAGGATCCCTCTAGAAAACCGATTAATGTCACTGCCTATAGAGGGATGATCGGCTCTTTTCTATATCTTATAGCGAGTCGTCATGATATCATGTATTTTACTTGTCTTTGTGCGTGATATCAATCTGAACCCAAAGAATCACATCTAATCGCTGTAAAGCGAATTTTCAGATATCTGAAGGGTACACCCAACCTAGGTCTTTGGTATCCCATAGACTCAGGCTTCTATCTAACTGCCTATTCAGATAGTGAGTTTGCAGGTTGCAAACTGGATAGAAAAAGCACCACAGGTGGCTGTCAGCTCCTGGGTGGAAAGTTGGTCAGTTGGACAAGCAACAAATAAATTCAGTGTCCACCTCTATCGCTGAAGTTGAGTATGTAGTTGCGGGAAGTTGTTGTGCTCAGGTCTTATGGATGAGAAATCAGCTCTTAGACTATGACCTTCAGCGATCTAAAATTCCCATCTATAGCGACAACACTAGTCCATTGCTATAGCAAACAATCCAGTGCTACACTCAAAGACAAAACACATCGAAATCAGATGTCATTTTATCAGAGATCATGTGATGAATTGAGATAGAGAACTTCGTTTTATTCCAACTGACTATCAGTTAGCTTATCTTTTTACCAAACCTCTTGATGAAACAAGATTTAACTATCTCATCAATGAGCTTGCAATGCTGAATCTTGAAGATTAACTCTTCAGTGATTACGCATTGGGTCAGTGACAAAATCTATCTCTCTTATTCATCATCTAACCTCTGAATAACTGTTCCCTGATACTAAGGTATGTTTCTCTATCCCTGAACACTGAAGTTTACTTCAGTAAGATGTATTTCAAAACTAACATCTGATCACTGACATTTCCCTATCAGTGATCTCTTTTGAAATAAAATAACATTCCATCACTAATATTTCTCCTCAGTGATTCTTCTTTAAACAAAATCAACCCTGATAATTTCCAAACTATCAGGGCTGCCTTTTTTTAAATGATAAGAAAATTTTACATTGTGACGTCATCAAATGGGGTATTTGTTGATCACGGGGCGAAAGATCGACTACGCCCGCATTATCTTTGACGACCTCATGAATAAGGCCGAGAAGCCTGCCAGGGACATGAAGGTTCCCTATGTCCGGTTTGTGTCAGCACTACTTCAGATGTTCCTTTAAGACAAATACCCAAAGCAGGAAGACTATAAACTCCCTCAGCTAGGCGGCCGAAATCCTCGACTTCGACCTTATGGAAGGTGAGGTACGTCTTTCTCATCTCTTGACTCTTCTCACTCCTACTTCTTCTACTTCGGTGGCTACTTCAGCGGTAAAAACCCCTGTTGAGACCCAAGCCACCACCACCAAGTTCGCATTGAAGAGGAAACAATCTGATGCAACCCTTGGCTCCCATAAGTCCAAGAATATTTCAAAGGAGAAGCCCTAGCCCTCTCATGGTATTGAGTCAGCGATTGCTTCTTCACAAGCGACGCTGGTAAACTTCATGGTACGCTCTACCACAACCGAACCCGCAACATCGGCCACTTCAGCGGCTCAGGAGGCTGAAGCTTCTCTGGCACCTTGATCAACCTTCTCAGTGACTGAAAGCACTAAAGGAGCTATTCTCGGCAACGCCAGTGCTGAACCCATCAACACTATCTTCTCAACAGTTGCCTCCTCTCCTCCCATTTTGGTCATCACTTCGGCACAGGCAACAACTGTTGCTGATACTCAACAATCGCTGCTCCACAACCTCATGCAGCAAAACTCTTCAGGACATGATGGCTTTCCCATCCCTTCCATCATGTCTGAAATGGAAAATGACATGGAGTATTATTGTGGAAGTAGAGATTTTGATAGTTTCTCCAACCCATCAAGTATCCAAACAAATCCCATTTTTTCTTCTCAACCCCTTTCCTATTTTGGGCTTCCATTGCTCAAAATTCTTTTCTTTTTACAGGTCCTAACTTGGGCACAATCGCTACATCCATCAAGGATGTCAGTGATAAGGTGGATTCGCTCTCAACGGATCTCACCAACAACACGAACGCCGTGAACTCTGTCGACGAAGAACTGAAGGATATCTCCACCTCTCTTTTTGCCAAGGCTAATAACGTAGAAATATCAGCACTGCAAGAAGAGGTGAAAACCCCTCAAAAGGATGTTGTCAACAACTCCTCCTCCGTCTAAGCCCTCACCACCAATGTCTGTACTCTCAGCAGCGATGTAGGATCTCTGCATGGTGAAGTTTCAGCGCTCAGGGGCGAGTTAAGTAATTTATCTACCAAGGTTGATTCTTCCAATAACCTACTTTCTCAAATCCTGGACCTCCTGAATGCTCCAATGGTCCATGTCTTTTTCTTCAGTACGCAGGATCGCTCCAAGGTGGGGATGGCAACGGATTTTATTCTTCAGGCCTCCTCAGCATTCCTTGGCCTCGAAGACAGGGTAAATAAGCTTGAGGTTGCTCAGGCCTCAGTATCAGCTGCCCATGGCCCAGATGATAGGGTTGCTGATACCTCTGTTGCTGTTGTTGCTGATGTAAATGAACCTGCCCCCCCCCCCCCCCATGATGATGACAAATAAGGGGAGAAGAACTCTGAAAAAGACCCGCCTCTTGTTGAGGGGCAGGGAAACGCTGATGAATACCCCTCTCAATCTGAGGGGGAGAAAGAGTTAGAAAAAGAACTCACCCCTCCTTCTTCTCCTGGAATGAAACAGTTGAAATTCCCTCTGGAGAAGAAGAGGATGAAGAGGAGGATGAGGGAGTGGAGATACAAGATGAATAACCATCTTCACACCCTGATGGCAATAACGACGACGATGATGATGAACCAGAGTGTTGGTTCCAACCTGCTGCCATCAGGGTCCCTGAGCCCAAGGGGTCGTCTTCTAAGAAGGAGGGGAGACGGCGAAGAAGTCTTCTTCCAAGAAAACTTCCAAGGGCAAGCAAAAGGAACTTCCTCCTTCAGGGAACTTGTCAATTCTATTCAACGCTGAGAGCATGCCAACTTCTCAGGTATGTCTTTCACCGATCCCTTACTCTGCTTCTATCCACCCTCTCCTCAAACCCATCTTAAACACTTAGAAAATTTTCTCTATCTATTTCTCACCTTCAAAAGAATCTAACTCTATTTTCTTTTGAATCAGCTAGTCTTCTCCCCTACTTGAGGGACCCACTGAAGAACCACAACCACTCCAACAAATAATCCCAGATGCTATAGCTGATGACTTACCAATAATCCCAGTCTCAGTGATTGAGACCGATGATTAAGAAGAAGAAGAAGAAGAGCTGCTCACACACCCCAACAGACCCTCTCGACCTCCTCAAAGGCTAGAGGATCAATTCCAAAGAAGAGCATTTATGATCCAACAACTAGAGAATCAACGAATAAAGGTCATCCCTCCAACCAGCCTTGCCTTTTTGTCACCCGAAGAGATCAAAAAGAATCCATCAGGGCTGAGAAGATGCTTGCTGAGAACCAAGAGGCAATAGTCAAAGATAAAAAATTTGCTCTCAAGGTTGCTCAGCGCTCAGTTGCTGATAAGAAGCTGAAACGATTTCCTCTAACGGTTCAAGAAGAATTACTCAAGGAGGTTGTAACGCTCGTCAATAGAAGAAACCAACTGTCAGCGACTCAACGATGAACTGGTGCAAAAAGAAGGCAGACGTCATGTAGCATCCTAGTTGTATCGTAAACGTCAACCTGAAGGGAAAAACGGTAAAGGGTATTCCAGTGATAGAAGTCACAGTGATAGAAGTCACCGTGATAGAAGTCACATGGGTATTCCAGTGGGAGAAGTCACATGGGAAGATGAAGGTATGTTATTTATCAAAGCTCGAAAACTATGGGTTAGATGAATGGTTGGAAGTAAGGAATGCAATTCAGAAGTCGAAGTCAAAAATCAAGCCTTATGTTGAAATGTTCCTAAACAAGCTGATCGACAGAGTGTCTTTAGTGGTCAACTTGCCTCCTCCTCCACAACTTCTCCAAAACCAAAGACCTATTCCTGCAAAGAGGAAACGTGCCTCCTCATCCTCAGGGCATGCTATCTGGAATGAAACTGGAATCGAATTCTAAAGGGAAGCAGTGCTTGAACCTCCTCCAGACTTGTCAGCCATGAACCTATCACTGCCACCAGGTGAACCTTTCATCCCTGGTCAAGTGGTCTGTGATCCCCTCAGAATTTTCTTCTACGACTGGAATGGTAGAAAGTGCTTTCAATGTTTCTCTAAATTACCTATCTGCCTAGTTAATCAACTCAGAGACCTTGTCTACTGGTGCAACGAAACAAGACTCGGACTCTTCCTGAAGCGCACGTGCTGAATGAAGCCAAACTTAGAAGACAACAGGGTGAAGAAGTCTTTGATCGGATGATCCCAGAGACAAACGCCTTTAACTAGATGCACTTCAGAGATGAACCTCTTTAGCTGATAAAACTTCTTTGTATTTTTCTTTTATCAGTATAACTTTTTGTACTTGTAATTATTTCGTTGTACTTGTAATTTTCCATCTTCCCTTGTAATCATTTACGACAATTTAATGAAATTTTCCATGAAGTACTTCACTCCATCAGTATTGAAAACAGTAAATGGGACACGCATCTGTGAGTCCTTTTTATCCTTACGTTTTAATACTTATCAATTTTCTTATGTTGCTTTGTCATCATCAAATAGGGGGAGATTGTTGATCCAAACCCTTTAGTGATTTGATGATGACCCTTAGAATCACTTAGTGAAAAATTATAAGTAAACATTATGTATAAGTGTTTCACCATCAATGATAATATACTGAGTCTATTCAGTATCATTGATGGGTAACCACTGTCCTTCATTATCTCTCAGTGATAAATGTACATCAGTGATAACTGAGTCTGTTTAGTTTCGCTGATGATCACTGATTGTTTATCTGTAAAAGTTTATTTGTAATTCTTGAAGACAAGTTTCGCGAGAAAGGAGTTCATCGTTGAATCGAAGACAAAGCTGATGAACAAGTGACAAGTCTACTAATGATCTGATGCAGATATCAGTGAAACCAAGACAAGTCCACAACATGAGATATTTCAAGTAGAAGACTTCAGCGATAGCTGAATTACATCAGGTCTCACTGATGGAAGATCAACTCAGCGATCGCTGATCATGAGGCGTGTTGTACAAGAAATGTTTATCTTATCCCCTTGCACACTTTTGTACGATTTGTCAGAAGGAC
Organism: Saussurea involucrata; assembly: GCA_033807775.1. Taxonomy (NCBI): domain Eukaryota; kingdom Viridiplantae; phylum Streptophyta; class Magnoliopsida; order Asterales; family Asteraceae; genus Saussurea; species Saussurea involucrata. The sequence goes on along the minus strand of CM066319.1, from coordinate 63,720,261 downwards.
ATACCTTTGTCCAGGATCGTAGAAACCACTCTGCTACTACACTTTTCACCATGCAGCCCAAAGCATGTTTGCAAAAGTCAGAAGCATGCATCCAACCAAATGTTTACACGTGTAAAGTCCTCCTGACATGCATTAAATGCATGTAGTATAAATAGGAGGAATGCACCTTCATTTCGAAGGTGGTCATCCCTGAACCTACTTAGTGCATTAGAAAATTATCCTTAATTTTCTAACTTCTTTTCTCTCTATTTCTTAGTGCAAGAAATCTGTGTGATTCTCATAGTTTGTTTAGATTAGGTCTTGTACTTAGTCTTATTCCGCAATAAGCTGTAAATTGTTTGATTTATCAATAAAACAATTTAGAAAGATAAAAATCTTGTGTTTGTATTCAACCCCCCCCCCCCCCCCCCCCCCTCTTCTACAAACTTAATACTTGTATAACCCTTCGGAACCAACAGCTTCTATTTGGGTGGAATTGTTAACACGTATGAAAATATGAACTTATTTGAATATCTGTTAACAAAGTGATTTTACAAGAAAGAAGTCATATCTACATAGTTTTGTGGGATTTTTACTTGATTTGTGTTGTATGATTTTTGTAGTACGACTATGTATATTAAAAGGAAAGAAAACCACGATAGCCAAGTCATGTATTCTATACAATCTCCTTAAAACAGATTTGTCGTGTGATATCTATTTCTTAGGGTACAACGGTTGGAGCAGATGTACTGTCGAACGAAGAAGATTGCCAGAGAGAATAACCGAGAATTCGCACTTGAAATTTGTTCGATAATACAATATGTGACCTATATGTGTAGAACATCACACTTGTTTATATATTAGATGCTTGGGTGGTGTAACACCCTGAAATTTCCGAGATTTCGATTTGTAGGCTTGCAGACGTCCGCATAAGGCTGAGGCCGGACGTCCGTCTCCACCTAGAAGTCCGTGTGGTTCCGCGAAAGCAAAAGAGATTTTGGGGTTCTGGTCAAGTCAAGGTCGGACGTCTGCATGGCCTCTGGTGGGTTTTTATTCTTTTTTACTTTCAGCTTCCCCCCCCCCCCCCCCCCCCCTCTCCTAACTTTATAACCAAAATCAAGATTTGACCTCTCTCTCCCTCATTTGATTTTCTTCTCCCAAAAACCCTAAATCCTCCATTTCTACTCCCTCAAGAATGCCAACGTTGGTGTGATTAATCAAGCTTCAAAATCTTCATCTTCTTTATTTCCTCCAACATTTTCTACCATTGTTGAGCTAGCTTAATTGGGGTTTTCTTCAAAGACAAATTTGTAAGTCCATCTTCTCTTCCCAAACCCTTATTCTTGGTAAAACCTTCAATCATAACCTCTTAGAACATTCGTTTTAAGGCTTTGACAAATTTTGGGTATTTTGGATGATTTGATGTTTTGGCAAAGGTTTGTATATATATGACTTTGGGAGTTACATTTTGGTGTATTTTAGGTTTTTTTTATACCTAGATGAAGTTTCTAGTGAAGGATGATGGTGGATCTAAAGCCTTCACGAAGGGAAGCTCGAGATTAGAGCAAAACCTAGATTTAACCTAAATCTAGAAAGGCGGGTTCAAGTTGATTTGTGAAAACGTTGTACATGCCAAAACTGTCCATTTTAAAAGTGTTTATGTGGTTTATATGAAATTATCAAATGTTGGGTTATTTGATGGATTTTGATTATTTGAAGTGTTTAATTTTATAAACTTGTAAAACACCCATATTAGGGATTTTTGGATACTTTGACAAACAAATCAAAAATGAATGTATTTTGATGATTTATCTTATAATTAGAGATTAATTGGTAAAAATACGTTTTAACGAATGTTTTGGAAATATGCATAGATTTTGTTATGGGACGGTTTGAAAATGTAAATGGTATGAGTTCTTTTGGAAAAAAGGTTTTGTCCCAACCCAATGTTGTGTTTTGGTTTATTCATGGAGTTGGAATATTTGTGTGCATAAATGCGAATTATTTACGTTTGATTGCATTTAACAAATAGTCTTTTGATTTCTTGAGCCTATGGCTCGGTTTTGACTCTGTTGGGTCTTGGGGACAATTGTCCAATTTTTGATAGCTCGATGTAGAGCGTTTGGATATGATTTGCATTTATCGCATCTCATTTGAGAATTACATGAATTGAATGTGCTAGTTCATTCGTTTGGAGTCATGTAATGTTTTAAACCATAATGCTATGGATTCATAGGCACTTGAGTTTTTAGGTTCAATGATGGAGCGCTAGTTTCCCTTATTGTAGCACGGAATAGGCATCTGGTCATCATGGTAAGTAAGATGTGGACCCATATGGTCGGGCATCGTCCCATGGGCAGTAAGATGTAATTCCATTATGCTGGTATGTTTGCTTGGATTTGGACATCTCAAAGTATAGGCCTGACGTTGAATTTGAGACTCCATGGGCAACAGACTCAAAGGAGTTGAGCATGATATGTCTTATGAATATAATCCATGTGTTTTGTTTTATTAACACAGATATGCGACCCACTTTTGTGTTCCTTCACTTTTAATGTAATTGGATCTCCCTTGTCACCGAATGGTGGATTTTAGATATATTCTTTGGAGATGAATATTATCCACGTTTTTACGTTTTCGGTATTGTATATGGTTTATACCGGTTGTTTTGGGAATCGAGTATTATTCGTGTTTTCAAACGACGTTTTATATATATGGATTATTATCCATGATTTATGGGTTGAGTACTATGCTCCATTCGTGTTTTGGATGTTTAGGGATATAAGGTTTTCTCTTGTTTTCATAAATTGGGAGTTTCAAGTACATTCACGTTTGAGTGAGTTTTGGGTTGAGTTACTTTACGAAGAAATATATACATTGGAGCGTTCGTCTTTAAAATTTTGTGTGTTGGAAAACGTTTATGTTGGTGTTGCCATCACCTAAAACGCGTGTTATTGGGAAACGGGTCATTTTCATATTTAAAGTAAATCATTTTGGAAGATCATGATTAATTTGCATTCTTTCCTTTTCACGAGTTATATAATCATGACGAAAACTCTTGAACTCACTAGGCGTTAGCCAAAAAAATTTATTTGTTGGCATGTGCATCAGGTTCTGGTTGGGGTATGGTTTTAGCAACACTGTAAAGAGATGAGTGTGCGGGTTACCTGCACGTTAAGAGATTAACTATTGGATGAATCCTTCCGCTCTTAGGGATTAGCAACTCGTTTGGGTTTAGTAACACCCGACCCTATTTAGCCTTTGTATAAGACTTGGTTTATTTGTTGAGGTTGAATCTTGAATTCAATTTGAAATATTTCGAGAATAGGTTTTGTATAAAGGAGTTTTATCCTTTATTTGTTGAATTATGGAAAAAATTAATTAGTTGCTCTTTCCAAATTTGAGGGTTTTTACAGGTGGGAGTTACAAAAAGATATCATAATTTCAAGAAAGTGGAAAGTCAACCTCGAAGCTGCATTTGTGTGCATTTGTGTCCGCAGGACGCGCCCGTGCACCCAAGTTCAGTTGTCAATATTTTATAACCGATTCAAGTTCCCCCCTCCCCCCCCCCCCCCCTACACATGCACGTGTGGGAGATTTCCTTCAATATATCATAATAAATTATCTCCAACCTTGAATGCACATTTGGCTAAAATGCACCGAGATGCACCGGATCAATCCCCGTATAAGCGTGTTCATGGGTGGGTTTGAGATTAAAGGTGATTAGTGGTATATATATCTTATCCCTTAACTCTTCTTTCTCACACGATCATTCACTTATATATAAATAATAATAATTTGTGCATCTTAAACTATATAGCGATTTCTATAAAGACTTAGCTTATGATGCAAAACTTTTATTTGAAAGATGAAGAAAGAATCCTCCACTGTGGGTTGATGAGCACACTCAAGTTGTAAGAAGAATTAAAGCAAGAATTAAAGAAATTCTATGTTTAGCGATAACTCATCAGATGTTTTCAAGAATGTTGAAACAGATGTGTCTGATGTGGGTTCTGGAGGTATCCTTAAACAAAGGATAAATAATAAAGAATCTCTAGTTAGATACACTTCAGGGACTTGGAGGGGTCCTAGAGTTAATTACTCTATGGTTATAAAAGAAGTATTATCCATTGTATTATGCATAAAAAATTTGAAAATGATTTGATTGATCAAAAATTCTTATTAACAACTGATTGTAAATCAACAAAAGAAATATTTCAAAAGGATGTTAAAAACATAGCGTCTAAACAAATATTTGCTAGATGACAGACTATTTTATTTATCTTTGATTTTAATATTGAGTTTATTAGAGGATCAGATAATTCATTACCTGATTTTTTTTCTCGTGAATTTTTACAGAAATGAGTAGGGCCAAAGAGAAGGAAAAGGTATCGACATCACGGAGTAATACTCCAATGGGGAAACCAAAGCCCAACCAGACTTATAAGTCTGCAATCAACAAGAGTGAAGAAGTTTTAAAAGAAGAAACACTCAAAGTGGTTCCAGAAGATCTTCGTTTGGAGCAAGATGCTTATGATAGAGCACTACAATCATCTTCAACGGATGAATATATATATATATATATATATATATATATATATATATATATCCTTTTGTTCCTATTGCAACCACTTGGTTGTCATCCGTAGAAGAAATGTATGCCCATCTATCAGCTGCAGAAGTTATGACCTTCTATTCAAGAAATTTTACAGTTCCTTTTATGTTTCAAAATGATTATGCATTTTATCAATTTATTCTATGTCATACTGGATCAGGAAAGATTACTGCTCAGTTTCATTTAGGAGAAGATTGTGCTTATTCTAAATCTCAGATTCTTAGGATCATTACACCAAGTTAATGGAATGGAGATTTATTTCAATTTTAAGAAATTACGATTGATGAAAAATACAGAACTAAAGTTTTGTTCAATTATTTTGATTATATAAAGGCTTGGGATCTAGCATTTTTCTATGATAACAAGCAGAGAAAACACACTTGGTTTATTCAGTTTAGTATTATATCTAAACCGGGTTTTCCCACATGGTTTATTAAGTGGTTTTCTAATTGGGGACTATACTCAATTATCCTCCCAAAAAAGATTAGAAGAATTTATGAAGAATTTAAAACTAAAAATCCTTCATGTAAATTTCCTGGACTATATTTTGCTGTCCTATATCATGTCCCTTGGATTCTTAAATGTGATTATGTTTTAGGACCAAGATCCATTGCTAATCTTGGGGAAAGTTATAATAATATTCCTCATTTAGGAATAAGAATTGCAATAAAGTGATGGGATAAATATCAGTTCTTTCAAGATGGATCGGTATTCTCCACTAAAGGGATTATAGGTCTCGAACCTCCAAAGATGTTAGAAGCATGTTCATCAAATTCTGGAAAGCCAAAAGACATTTTGGAAACTCTTATAGAGTTAACATCTAAAGGCATTTCCAAGAAGGAGTTAGAAGAAATGCTTAAAGCCATTTATAAGAGTGAAGACACTCCAAACAATCCTCCTCTAATGATTCAAGGGAGCAACTCAAGAGAGGGAGAAGAAGACGACATTATGCAGGATGCTCAAGATCAGGATTCTGACGATTTACTGGACGAATAATTTATTGGCGTTATCCTCTACGTCCTCCTTTATTATTGAAGAATCTTGACGTCATCTTCGATTATTGGGTTTTATGTTAATATTGTTGTAACTGTTTATTAAACAGTATCAAGTTTTTGCCTATATAAGGAAATGTCATTTTTTAGGGAGGGACAAGTTAAGTTGGAAAGGGTTTGAAATATTGAGTGATAGTGGTTTCTCCCATATATTTCTACCAAGACTAGTGCTTGGTGTTATCCTCCATATTTCCACCTTCATTGGTGTTCCTTCAATCATTTGTAGTATATATATGTATGCTCTTCATCCAATAAAAGCAAAATTTTGAGTTTTCACATACTATATTTTCTCTATATTTATCTACGCTGAAGATCATGTTTCTATTTCTTTATAGAAATCAGCTATATAACTTAAGTTTCCCAAAAATCTCTGCAATTAGGTTTTTTCTTTAATAAATATAATTGCTCTATCAATAGGAATGATGGTTCCTTCTTTAATCATATGCTCAAGAAACTTGATATGAGTTTGAAATAATTTTATTTTTTTAGCTGAAACTACAAATCCAACTTTTAAAACAATCTTTATAAAGATTTCTAGATGTTTAAAATATTGATCAAATTATTCTGAAAAACCAAAACATCATCAATATAAACAATTATAAAGGACGAGTAATCATTGAAAACATCGTTCATTATTTTTTGAAACTCAGATGGTGCATTTTTAAGCCCAAAATGCATAACATTCCACTCATAATGACCAAATGGCACATTAAAAGCAGTTTTGTACTGATCTTTCTCGTTGATTTGAATCTACCACTATCCAGATTTTAAATCAAATTTGACATAATTTTGGCAGAATAAAGTCGATTTAAAAGATCCCTTTTATTACGGATAGGATACCTAATCCATCTTAATGCCTTATTTAAAGGCTTATAATTAATAACTAATCTAGGAACACCTCGTTCCAATTCAAGAGCATTTTCAACATAAAAAGATAAATAACTCCATGGACTCTTGGAGACCTAATTAGACCTTTAAGTAGTAATTCATTAATTTCATTTTTGCAAATCTCTAAATGCATTGGATCCATTGCAATGGGTCTAGCCTTCGTTGGAATCTAACTTTCTTTGAAATCAGGTTAATAAGGCAACGAAACAATATGTTTCTTTCTATCCCAAAAGGCATTAGGAAGATCAGAACATAAAGTTTTCTTAATTCGAGTTTTGTAATTCTTCAATTTTTTTAACCATGTGAGGTAATGAAACTTTTTGTTCAATTTTCCTATAATCAATATCTTTAGATAAAGAGTTTAAAACTTTCTCTTTTCTTGACATTGATCGTTGTAATATATCAATTTCATGAAAACGAGGTTGTGACACGAATTTGAATTGTAACTCCTTGCCATTAATAAGACTAGTGATCCCATTAGTGGAAAAAGTAGCTGGAGCTAGCATATACAAAACGGGTTTCCTAAGATAACCTCATGAGAAAGATTTTATAACCATTATAAATGACATTTCAATACAATAGCCTTTATTGCAAACAACAATATTTTGTAATTTATAATTGGCTAAAAGCTTATTGCCATTTGTTGCATCCAAAATTTACGATGTTTTTTGCAAAATACCTAGAAGGTACCAATCCTTCATTAATATAGTTTAAATCTGCACATGAATCAATCATAACTATAGTAGAAAATATATATTCTTTATGTACCACGAAAGTTACTTATGTATGCCATTTATGAGTAATAATTCTATCTACCATGTTACCAAAACTTAAAGAAGCTATTTCTTCTTTTGTAAGAGAGTTTTTATCCTTTTTTATTTTTTGGATTCTCTTCTCATGTTATAACAAGTTTTAATTCAAGATCAGAGATTCTGGTCTTTACTTTTTTCATGTCACTCTTCATAGTTGATTTAGGAGAACTAACTCTTTTTTAAGAGTATTTACCTCATGCCTTAAATCTTCTATACTAGCTTCATTTTGGATTGAAGGCGTCTGATTAGAGGTAGAAGCTTCATTTTTAACTCTATCAATGAGTGTTTTGAGATTATAAATCTCTTATTAGAGTGAGACTCAAGATATCTTTTAAGCATTTTCTTTTTGTCCTCTAGATTTGTTATTTTATCTATTAGGATACAATTCAAATACAAACCATGTATTTGTTGCACCCCTTACAAACCAATGTGCAAATATGCATAATCTGAGATGCATATATGCATTATCTCATATGAATATATGTCTATTATATGTATATTCGTGCACGTATATATATATATATGCATATGTATATGCACATTGTTCATATATGCACACTGGTTGTTCACATATACACATTGTGGTTTGTAAGGTGTGCGACAAATGCAAGGTTTGCATTTTACGGAGCCTCTTATCAATTAAATCTGAAAAAGGATTTTCATCTCTAGTTAAACCATAAAGACCATTAGACTTACATAAGGCTTTATAATAATCACAATTTCCATCGCAATTATCATCAGAATATTTACTTGAATCAGTATAATTTTCTAATACATCTTCAGTAATAACTAAAAATTTTAAAATTTTTTGTTCTGAACCTAAAATAAGATCTTTAAGAGCAAGTACTAAATTTTCATTTAAATCATCTTCAATATCAAGGCTTAATACCTTTTTCTTATACTTAATAGCGTAGTGACCTGCTGATACACTTATAATAAATAGGTACTTTTTTCTTCTTTTTAGGAGTTTCCTTCTTTGATTCTTTATAAAAACTTTTAGTTTTGTTTTCATTTTCAAAACTCTTTTTCTGTTTAAAATACTGTAAGATTTTCTAAATCCTTTTTTAGAAACCTTTTTAGAAGGACCTGGAGTGGATAACCCAAATTATTCACAAATATTTCCAAGTGTTTGTTTACCAAACAACTTTTCTTTTTGTAATTTTTTCTGTAATTTAATTTCATTACATAAACAAAGTCCTTCTGGAATAGTTTTAGAAGATAAATCACCATAATATAAAGGTGGTAAGGTATAACCCCATTATGTTGTTGTCTAATATGGGTTTTAACCGATTCAGCAAATAAGCTGGGAAGACCTGATATAAAATTTTCTTTCCAAAATTCGGCCTTACTACCTTCTCTAGACATAACATTAACTAAGAAAACACCTTTATACCATTTAAACTAGATTTATCAAAAGAAATCTTTTTCATATCAGGAACAACTGAGTTCATAACTTTGTAATATATCCTATAAATAAGGATAGCGTTTTGAACTCCTGGTTTAATTTTAAACCCTTGAGATTTAATATCCAAACATAAAGCATTATTTAAATATGGATATCTAAAAGATAAAGTAAAATTGGGAAAACACAACAAATTAATCGGACCATCACAAAGATTAGATTGAACAACTCCTAATAACGAGTCATGAAATCTCAGATGTCTTTAATTTCTGACAACAATTACTGCCGATGTATTAAAACGTAATCTTGTAGCAGGTTTAACAGCTACTTGGATCATGCCAATATGAAGAAATCTATATTTTTCTTTATGTAAAGCTATAAGTCCTTTAGAAGACAAATTAAAAGATTTATTTCCTTCTAATAAAGGAACTGCTTCTTCAACAGTTTTTATAATATAATCAGATTTTTGCAAAATATTGCAAATTTTATGTATTTTTTAGGTTGGGTAAGCAGGAATTTTCCAATCATCTAGATTTTTATCTAGATTTTCATGAACTATAAGTTCTTTATTTTTATTTTTATTATTTAACTCTAAAGCCCTAATAGAATCATCATTATTACATCTTAGAGTTAAAGATCGAACTAATCTCTCCATATTAGATTCTCATTATTGTCAACGGTTTACGCCAAACCTCTCTTAACGCCAATTACAGCAAAATCAGAGGATTTTCACGGCTACACGACTCAGGGTTTCAGAGAAAGCTTAATATACAAAGATCAACTTTTAATTATTATTATTATTATTTTAATTATTATTTTTTAATTATACAAAAAAGATAATTAATCAAAACAACTATAAATTTAACAATAAATAAAATTACCTCTGTCCATATGACAAATCAATTGAGCATTAAAATAATGCTCTTGATCTTCTAGCTTAACCTCTATGGCTCTGACAACAAACACTATGGCTCTGACAACAAACAAAGACACGATCTTCAACATAGATAAATATAGAGAAAAGATAGCATATGGAAACTCTAAATTCTGCTTTATTGGATGAAGAGGATACCAATTAAGGTGAAAATATGGAAGATAACACCAAACACTAGTCTTGATAGAAATCTACCGGAAAAACACTATATTATTTTATTCTCTTGAAAATAAAATAAAATAATGGAGAGAGAGAGAGAGAGAGAATCACCATTTTACCAACCAACACACTCAATGCCCTTGATCATCCCAACCTATCAAATATTAACAAATGTTTGAGGATGCTTAGTAGAGACGCGTTGCATGCTATTAATATCTTTGAATCATTATATTTAACTTTTTATTTCAAATACATCAAAAAGGATGTAAAAAAGTAAATGAATTGAACAGCACCCCTAAAAATTTGGTAGGAAAGAGAGTTGTAGTTGAGTTGATACCTAGAGACTCATTCATGACGTTATAGGTTTGTCATTGTTATAATGATTAAGTATCTTTTTATATATCAAACCAAACGAACAAGTATATCTCAATTAAAAGTATGTTTTGGAAATATATCATTTATTTCAAATGAATAAACAACTATTTTTGTGAAAATTCATTGTCTAATAAAACAAATAAAAATAGCAAAGAGAAAGAGAATAAGAAGCAAGGAAAAATCAGTTGATGTTTCTACAAAATAATGCTTAATCTTAAAAACAAAAATACAAATATAAAATAGTGGCTCGAAAATGTTATCACCTCATACTTGGATCAAAACTAAATCCAATAAATTAAAATTTTCATAATGCATATTTCTAAATGTTCTCGAATTGTTCACCTTTATTATGTACGTAGACAAGCAATTGTCTAATAACAATACAAAAAATAGATTACTTTTCATCAAATAAACAAGCTGAAACATAAAAAAAAAAAAAAAGGGTAAAATTTATATTTATATTTTTGGGTAAACTACAATATTGCTAGATCTCTATAGTTTCTCGATTGTAACAGTTTTTGCCTCTATAATTTTCAAATTACAAACTACCCATTGCTTCTCTATCTATCCCTAACCCCAAGTTGGGAATTTTTTCTAAGGATAGAATGATGGAGGTTATTGTTGTAGGTGTAGATCCGGGGATAACAACTGTGATGCAGAGACTAGAAGAAGGGTGAGGGTGGAGTTAGGACAAGATCCGGGGATAACAACGTGGACAATTGTAATGATTTTAATGATGGACTTTTGAAACTTTAATAGGAAATAAAGCTAAAAAATAACCCTTACTTAATGGTTGAAATTTGACATGCATTGAAAGAAGGGACCAAAATCGTAATTTAGTTTAGATTTTTTGCATTTGGTTTTTAAATCAAGAGTAAACTACAAATTTGGTCCCGACAATTTAAAAATTACAGTTTAAACACTGGGGTATGTAAATCCGTCCGAATTTAGTCCCTGGCTCTAACAGCCATTAGAAAACCCTGTTAAGTCGGAGGTAATTTAGTCTTTTTTACTTATTCTTTTTGTTTTTTATTCAAAACCCCAAGGACCAAAATTGTAGTTCACATCGTCTTCTCCAACCAAACATCTTCTGCGGCCAACTTCACCTTCTCCGACCAAAACACTTACCAAAATCAATCCCAAATCAAAATCTCAAATTTAAAACCAGGGAGCCTCCTCCTGTAACGGTAATTTTTTCCGACCAAATTTTACACTACCTCAACATCAAAATCTCAAAATTAAAATTTGGGAGCCTCCTCCGGTAACGATAATTTCTCCGGCTAACTATTACACCACCTCAAAATCAAACCTATATACAAACCTCAAAATCAAACCCCAATCAAATCCATAAGCAATTAAAATCCTAGCTAAAAGAAACGTGGTGTATAGCAACACTTCGAAGATGGGTCTTGGTTGTGTGTTGATGCAACGGGGAAAGGTAATAGCGTATGCTTCACGTCAACTTAAGGATCATGAGAAGAACTACCCAACTCATGATTTGGAGCTGGCAGCGGTGGTTTTTGCTTTAAAGTTGTGACGACATTATTTGTATGAAACCAAATGTACCCTCTTCACCGATTACAAAAGTCTAAAGTACATTTTCGATCAAAAGGAGCTCAACATGCGGCAAATGAGGTGGGTTGAATTGTTGAAAGACTACGATTGTGAACTATTTCATCCTGGTAAGGCTAACATGGTGACAGATGCCTTAAGCCAGAAACGTCATAGATGTGAGAGTAAGTTAACTCTCACAAGGATTGACGTGGTGTCAAGCTTGATGGAGAATATCAAGGCATGTCAATAAGATACACTCCAAGAGGTTAACCTTAAAGCGAACGTTATGGTGAAGCAAAGAGAACTCCTAACGGAGGATAGTCGTGGACTCAAGCTTTTCCAAGGACGAATTTGGGTGCCAAAGTTGGGAGGGAACTGTGAGTTTCTCTTAGACGAGGCGCATAAGTCTAAATACTCCATTCATCCCGGTAGCACAAAGATGTATAGGGATTTAAAGTTGAACTATTGGTGGCCGATGATGAAGTTTGATGTCGCTAAATATGTGGAAAATGTGTCACTTTCCTTCTAGTCAAGGAAGAACACCAAAAGTCGTACGGTAGTTTGCAACGTTTGACTATACTGGAATGGAAATGGAATAACGTCACGATAGACTTTGTGACGAAATTACCAAAGACGTTGTGGGGCCACGATACAATTTAGGTAATAGTGGACCGTTTGACCAAGAGTGCACATTTTCTAGCCATGAGGGAAATGTTGCCAATGGAGAAATTGTCTAGGCTATACATCAATGAGATTGTGTCAAGACATGGCGTAACGTTATCCATTGTGTCCGATAGAGATAGTCGTTTCACCTAACTTTTGGGCTAGTTTCCAGAAAAGAATTAGGAACGAAGGTCAAACAAAGCACAACTTACCACCCTCAAACAGATGGTCAAAGCGAGAGGACGATACAAATTCTTGAGGATATGTTGAGATCCTGGGACACGCATCTACCGTTAGTGGAAAACTGCGTACAACAATAGCTACCATTCTAGGCTTAGGGCCTCTCCGTTCGAAGCCTTGTACGGCCGAAGGGGTACGACTCCGTTTTGTTAGCTTGAAGTGGGAGAGAAACAATTAGTTGGACCGAAGATTGTGCAAGAGACCGTGGACAAAGAAAGAATTTTGGGATCACTAGAAAGCGACGCAAGAGCGACAAAAACGTTATGCGGACAAGAAACGTCGACCGGTTGAGTTTCAAGTGGGGGAACGGGTCATGTTAAAAGTATCTCCATGGAAGGGCATTATCCGGTTTGGGAAGCGTGGAAAACTTAGTCCCTGTTTCCTTGGACCCTTCACCATTGTGGAAAAGATCGGACATCAAGCTTACAAGTTGGACTTACTGTCGGAAATGGATGGCATTCATCCTACCTTCCACGTTTGCTATCTACAGAAGTGTCTAAACGAGGAGGATAGCGTTATTCCTTTGGCGGAAATTCGGGTGGACAACTAAATTGGTTGTGCGGAATAACCAGAAGCCATATTGAAGTCTAATACAAAGGAGCTCTGGAATAAAGAAGTGACAATGGTCAAGGTCCAATGGAAGCACAATCGAGGTGCTAATGTCACGTGGGAAGCCGTGGAGGACATGAAGAGGAGGTATCCTCAACTGTTTTCCTAGGAGAAGATTTCGAGGACGAAATCCTATTTAAGGTGGCGAGGATTGTAACGCCCGATTTTTTGGGGTAAGTATAACTTCAAGTTTTATAGGTAAATGAACCTTAAGATGGTCTTTTGGAAGAATCAGGGATGTTGGTTGGGTTGTGTTGGTCCTAAAGGGTTATACAGGTATAAGTTTGTAGAAGGGGGAGTTGAATACAAACACACAAGAATTATAGTTTTCTAAATTGTTTATTGATAAATCAAACAATTTACAGTTTGTTGCAGAATAAGATTAAGTAAAACCTAATCTAAACAAACTTGAGAAGCACTATGAACTCTAGCACAAGAAATAGAGTGAAAAAACAAATCTAGAAAAATGAAGATGTTTTTCTAAGGCACTAAGTAGAACATGGAGAGACCACCTTCAAACTGAAGGGGAATTCCTCCTATTTACACCCCATGAATTTAATGCATGACAAGAGGACTTTAAACGTGTCAGCATCTGATTGGGCGCATGATTTTGACTTTTTGCAAGACATGCTTTGAGTCGCATGGTGAACAGTGTAGTGGCAGAGTGGTTCTACGATTCTGAACAAAGGTGTGTCCCTTCTGACAAATCGTATGGAGTTGTGCAAGATAGATAAGACAAAACATTTCTTGGAGAGGAGGTTTCATGATCAGCGATCGCTAAGTTGAACTTTCATATGTGAAAACCTAAAGTAAGTCAGCTATCGCTGAAGTATTCTTCTGAAACGTCGCGTGTGTGGACTTATTTTTGTTTCACTAGTGTCCGCATCAGATCATTAGTAGAATTGTCACTTGTTCATCATTTTTGTGAGTTCCAGATTGATCAGGTAACAACGATTCAAAGAGAAATAACAAGAACACTTAATGATTTCAACTTGTCATCCCTCTCATATTCATTCAAAGTATAAATCGTTCAACAATATTACAATGGAAGTAAAGGAACGACTTAGTCTCTCTAAGCTCTAATGAATGATAATAAATCGCTTAACCTAATTCAAGGTTAACACTAACCTTATATACCAAGGCCTTAAACACACAGGCCCATGGCCCATCAAGCTAATCTAAGCCCATTTATGGATAAAGGCTTTTACAATTAATTAAATAAACTCTATAATTAAACTATATAATTATTTATATATCTTTCTAATATGTAGGACATTTATGGTCCTAACAATCTCCCCTAACGATATATAAATAAAAATCGGTCTTGAAATCTTCAGATCTTGATCTTCTCTCCTTCTTTTGAATCATTGGAAGGCTTCGGTGTTACTTGTCTTCATGTCTTTTAATGCTCCCCCTTGAATAAAGCTCTTGGTCTTTAAATCTTCAACGAATCTGTCTTTGACCCGCGAGTTGAATTTGCTTTCAGCTTCAGCGTTAAGAACTTGTACACCCAATATGCTCGGAACAGATCAATCATTCGATTAAGAATTGATCAACAGTTACTCCCCCTCGGCTTTTGCACGGGGACTTTGTAACACCCCGAAATATCCTTTGTAAATTAATAAAAGATAAATTGTATTTTGGTACAATTTATATTTGAGAAATATAAGTTGAGGGACTTTTGGTGTATTTGTTCAAAGAATGAGGTGGTAAAGTGGAAATTAAGGTGATGACTCATGTTTAAAACATGAGGTGTCAATTAAAGATTAATTCAGTATTAATCTTGTATACTGATTTTGGTTACCTGCGTTTAACAAAGAAAGAAAGAAAAGAAAACACAGAGAGATAGACTTCGAGAAGAAGAAAAGAAGAGGAGAAATCAGTTTGGTGATTGTTGTGATTGTGATTAAGCTGTCGATTAAGCCACTGATTTGGAAGAACAAAGTGTTCAGATTTAAGCCAAAGTGTTTAGAGTTCATAAAAGGTGAGTTTATTCAACTCTCTTTAAAATTAAGCAATTAGAATGATAATAGCTATATTTTCCTTGGGATTGAACCACCTGTAATTTTAATTTGCTAAGAAATCGATACTGGTTTAAAGTTTGTGAAAGAGACGATGAACAGTACACTTTGCGCAACAGTGGCTTGCGAAAAGTGAGGAATTCGCAGCTTTGGCTTGCGAAAAGTGAGGAATTCGCAGTTTTGGCTTGCGAAAAGTGTAGCTTTTCGCTACAGTGGCTTGCGAAAAGTTTTGGACTTTTAGTAGTAGTTTGAAGCTTTTATGTGGAATACAATCTGATAGTTATATGCTATTTGTTATATGTTTATAACTCTGTTGTTGATGTAAAAACCATGTTATGTTAAATTGTAAGGACTTATTTATGAGTCCGGAACTGTAGTTAATTGTTGAGATGTTGATCCCCGATGCTAAATGGCAAAGTGGGGATAATCGTTGAAATTAATATTTTGTACATAGAGATATAGAATATATGATGAATTGTATAACTTTAGTATACAATAGAAAGAGTGATGATACACAATTATTGTGTGGCGTTGGCTAGAAATATGCATCTGGTCTAGTGGGCATAAAGTACGGTATAATGAGAACCGTTTACTAGCCAGGGACTGTTGGGATGTATTTCTAGTTGTTGGAGTGAATCTTGAATCATCTGTGAGGGTCTCTGGTGGTTGATGATCGCGATAAAATAAAATCTCATTTGGGGGGACCAGTGATTCAAGGTGGGGAGGAAATGAAATGAGGAATAGCAGACTTAGAGTTGTAATTCCCATTTCAAACGAAATATGAGATATATTCATTGTAGAGAAGTTTGGAGATAAACCAATGTAGAAAAATTGTAATCTCAATTCAGAAAGAAGCAGGTTTGGAAACTGTAATTTCTGGGAGTTGGAGTTACTTATAATCCGGTGGGATTTATAGTAATTCTTGATGGTAGTATGATGACTAGATGAATTAGTCATAAGTAAGGGAATAGGTGGATTCCAGTGGTTGATAAAAGCTTGGTATGGTAAGATGGCTGATAACAGGTTTGATATATCTGTTAATATTTTATTTGTTAAATTTTAATTTGATTTGGATAATCTCACTAGGCGAAAGCCTAATGTTTCAAATTAAACTGTCTTACCAGGTACTGGCTCTGGGAAATAGCTTGGGAAGTGAGACTACAGTTAAAGGGAATCGGACTTGGTGTTAACAAAGGATCAGGATATTCTTTTGATGACTTTTGGGACGAGCCTTAGATAATCTAGTTGATCTTATTGTGATGTATAATTAGATTGATCAGATTATTTAAGTTAGACGACTTATTGTATATATAGAAATTTACTTTTTGATCCTTTGGTTTATAAAAGTCTGATATCTTGGTGATCATAACTTTGTTATTTGAGGTTTAAGTTGGCCCTGAATTTTAGGGTGTTACAGTATGGTATCAGAGCATTAGTTTAAGTGAACTAAGTATGCTGAGGAGATACTTAGACTTAAACTGTGATGAATTAAGTTATGACTTGTGAGATTTGGGTAGAAGTACTAAGACGGGATAGTCTTAGAGTCGGCGGAAATACGTGAAATTAGTACTATAACGATGGTAACGAGGATTCTCATGTATAATATGTTCATAATTCCAATTAGCTACTGTTATTATGAATATATTGTTACGTAAGCATACTTATATCTGAATTGTTACGGTGACTAATGATCGGTAAAGTACATTTTGTATGTTTTATGTGTATAACCATTTCTTATGGTTATCCCCTTATGTTATAGTAGAATGATGGAGAATACGCCATTAAGGTCCTTCAATTCTTTGGAGGACAGATCGGTAAATGATTGGGAATTGGAAGGACAACATAGAACTGGCGGGACTCATGAAAGTCCGCCAAGGCAACCTTTAATAGGTGGATTGAAATGTGTGGAGATAGAATGTGAAGTGATTGATCAAGATAGGAAATAGTATGAAATGGTTGAGTAAGTGGGTCGTGGAATGCATGTATAACAAGTAATACAAGCCGAGAGGGCGATCACTAGTCGAAAGTAGAGCGTCAATGATAAGTTGACTGAGTACAACAATTGACCTTGTTTGAGTAAGTAGCCTTCGTTTGCGAGTAGAGTTTTATGCATGGTGTCCTAGTGTGTGTTACATGAGTTTTCTTGATTTCAAAACAAATGCATAAATAGAAATTTTAGTCGATGTTGAGTCAGCATGTGCAAGTGTGTATTTAAAGAAAAAGGTAATTTCATTTTACGTCGCACAACGAAATTTTGGAGCTTAGCAATTTGCAAAATACTTCATACTTTACATGAAAAGTTAAATTGTAGCAAAAAGGATAATAAAAACGTTGGCCAGTAAAACTTTTATAACCAACAAGAGAACTGACTTGATGGTATTATATAAATGAGTGTGAAAACCGATTAACTTACTTTGTGTTGGTAATTTTTTTCAAACTTTTGTCTTATGAAAAGATTTTCATTTAATATGTTATTGTCATAACAATATCATTTGGTGGAGAAAGATTAAGTTTTACGGAAATTAATATGCAAACGATTCTTGAGATCGTTGTGCAGTATATTGGAGTTATGAGAATGTTGGGGTCATGTGTGCCCAAGTTGTTTCAAGTGTTGTTCCCTTAAAATGAGAAAATGTGAAAAATGATTTAATTATCAAGTTGTCGTGCATGAAGGCTATGAACTCGTTAGGTCGTAGAGTATTACACTATAAGCTAAGAAAGAACTCCAAGAGTGGAGAGATGTTGGATAAACAATGGGAGAATGTTTATAGTTTTGGTATTTGTGTTCAAAAGAAGAGGTGAACAGTGGGAGAGTCGAAAGGAGACTTTAGTATCGGTTGTAAGAAGGTCAGTACTCTTGTTTGGTACTTAGAAATACAGTTGCCAATGGGACGGTCGTGTCCGGAGGAAGGATTAGTAGTCATCAAAGTGACAGAATTAGCAATTCGCTATGAGTAGTCTTGCGATATTAATGTTGCACGAATAAATTGAGAGGAAGACGATGGGATGTGAAATGGATTAGGATGTGTTGTAAGGATTAGGTTCAGTTAAGGACCCTTGTTAAAGAATAGGTTAAGAAAGTATCGACAGACGACTATTGACGTTGAAGTCGACAGTTGCTTAAATGTATGAGGCCCTTTTTCATGTCATTGGGTGCGGTCTGGGTGCATCCCGCGTATGCCTATGCGGGCGGGAATAAAACCGTGAGCGGTACCGGTATGTTGTTATGCAGAGGGTACGCGCAAAGCAGCTATATATATATATATATCTTGGGAAACACCCATATTTGGGGGATTTTGAGTGTTTGATAAATAAATCACGAGTAAAAGAAGTTTTGGTTAATTATTGCATAAGTGGAAGCTATGTGGTCAAAATACGCTTTTTAGAGTTTATTGTGGTTGTGCAACAATTATGATGTGTTATGTGCTTAAGTGCCGGTTTAAGTATTGGCCTTATGTGTGAAGACCGTGTGATGATCCTGTATTTTAGTACCTTTAGGACTAATAAACCTTGGTGAATTATATACATTGTTGAGTATAGAAGAGTTGCATATACGTATACATATAGATACAAATATGAATTGGCTTCATTGGGAAGGTAGCAATGAAGGGGTCGTGAGATTATCACACCTTGGAGCATGTGTTGTGTGATGAGGGTTAGATGCATTTTAATTGCATTAGTTGATATTGATAAATGATCATTAGATCCTTTGAACAGATGGTTCGGCTTTGGACTTGGTTGAGTCTTGAGGGCTTTTGCTCAGTTTAATAAGCTCAATGTAGGCTTGGGGTTGGTATTGCAGGAATAGAATTATAATTGAAGTTTACATGATGTAAGTGCATTGGTTATTCATTTGAGGTCATGTATGAATGTTAAGTCTTGAATCAGAAGTTTTAAAATTTGAAGGGATACCTTTAAGGGGTGTTAGAATAGAGAAGGACTGTTGTATTAGATAAGCGTTTTACTTATGAGCTGGATGGTTTATAAAAAGATAAAGTATTAGACACGAACAAAGTGGGTGTTCAGACTATATCAATCCGTGGGGGATTGTGTCCTGTCTATGTAATAGTTTGGAATCACAAAAGAGCTAGCAAGAAATGAGTAAATTTAAGTTAATTAAGAAGCTTGTGAGTTATAGTTCAACTAAAGTTGGGGAGGAATATAATAGTGAAATAGACTCAATTAATCATGCGGGAGAACATGAAAGTATGTTTGAATTGTGTACGAATGACCATGAGAGGTCTGGTCTGCTGTGAGATGTAATGGGTGGAGAAGGTGTGAATGAGTAGTGGCATCAATTGCCGAGATAAATGTGTCAACTAGTACGTAATGTGAAGTTCGAAAGAGGAAACATCCGATGGAAGTCTTTTCGGGGATTCCAGATGAAGAGTACTATTTGTCAATAAAGTTGTTGGAATATGTGATTTGTAAGATGGTGTAGTGGTATGGCTAATATTGGAATAGAATGTCGGAACAGCAGTGAATGTTTATCCAAAGTAATTTTGGTTGTGTGAGTCGCTAAACAAGTTTATGTTTTCGAATCATTGGAAATTTAACAAAGATGATGGATGTGTTAGTCAAAATGGGGTGAAGTAAATGCAAAATCTTTAAGGAATGTGAGCTGCTTCTTATGTGCGAAAGAATTGTCCGAAAAAGTATAAGTCGAAGATCAAAGAATGGGTAGTAACTTCGAACGGTGATGTCGTTTCAAGATAACTTGGTTGAATACTTTAAGTTAGAATTTTGGTGAAATTGTTTGGTTATGTATAGTAATGAGAAAATGTTATCGACATGTGGAAAAGTTGGGAGAAAGAGAAAAGTAATACCTGAAGTAATAATGGATGAGGAAAGTCATTATGAGAAGGAACTGGAAGCGATTTTAGAGAAATCTTTTGAGAAGTTACAATCTAAGAATGTGGTTATAAGTACAATGGTTTTATAACATTGAGATGCCGAAGTGACTTTAGCGTCGTATGAGGATATGATGACTAGATACCCTCATTGGTTTAACTAGCTTTGATTTCGGGGACGAAATCATTTTCAAGTTGGGGAGTATTGTAACACATCGAAATTTCCTTTGTAAATTAATAAAAGATAAATTGTATTTTGGTACAATTTATATTTGAGAAATATAAGTTGAGGGACTTTTGGTGTAATTGTTCAAAGAATGAGGTGGTAAAGTGGAAATTAAGGCGATGACTCATGTTTAAAACATGATGTGTCAATTAAAGATTAATTCAGTATTAATCTTGTATACTGATTTTGGTTACCTAGGTTTAACAAAGAAAGAAAGAAAAGAAAACACAGAGAGATAGACTTCGAGAAGAAGAAAAGAAGAGGAGAAATTAGTTTGGTGATTGTTGTGATTGTGATTAAGCTGTCGATTAAGCCACTGATTTGGAAGAACAAAGTGTTCAGATTTAAGCCAAAGTGTTCAGAGTTCATAAAAGGTGAGTTTATTCAACTCTCTTTAAAATTAAGCAATTAGAATGATAATAGCTATATTTTCCTTGGGATTGAACCACCTGTAATTTTAATTTGCTAAGAAATTGATACTGGTTTAAAGTTTGTGAAAGAGACGATGAACAGTACACTTTGCGCAACAGTGGCTTGCGAAAAGTGAGGAATTCGCAACAGTGGCTTGCGAAAAGTGAGGAATTCGCAACAGTGGCTTGCGAAAAGTGAGGAATTCGCAGCTTTGACTTGCGAAAAGTGAGGAATTCACAGCTTTGGCTTGCGAAAAGTGTAGCTTTTCGCTACAGTGGCTTGCGAAAAGTTTTGGACTTTCAGTAGTAGTTTGAAGCTTTTATGTGGAATACAATCTGATAGTTATATGCTATTTGTTATATGTTTATAACTCTGTTGTTGATGTAAAAACCATGTTATGTTAAATTGTAAGGACTTATTTATGAGTCCGGAACTGTAGTTAATTGTTGAGATGTTGATCCCCGATGCTAAATGGCAAAGTGGGGATAATCGTTGAAATTAATATTCTGTACATAGAGATATAGAATATATGATGAATTGTATAACTTTAGTATACAATAGAAAGAGTGATGATACACAATTATTGTGTGGCGTTGGCTAGAAATATGCATCTGGTATAGTGGGCATAAAGTACGGTATAATGAGAACCGTTTACTAGCCAGGGACTATTGGGATGTATTTCTAGTTGTTGGAGTGAATCTTGAATCATCTGTGAGGGTCTCTGGTGGTTGATGATCGCGATAAAATAAAATCTCATTTGGGGGGACCAGTGATTCAAGGTGGGGAGGAAATGAAATGAGGAATAGCAGACTTAGAGTTGTAATTCCCATTTCAAACGAAAGATGAGATATCTTCATTGTAGAGAAGTTTGGAGATAAACCAATGTAGAAAAATTGTAATCTCAATTCAGAAAGAAGCAGGTTTGGAAACTGTAATTTCTGGGAGTTGGAGTTACTTATAATCCGGTGGGATTTATAGTAATTCTTGATGGTAGTATGATGACTAGATGAATTAGTCATAAGTAAGGGAATAGGTGGATTCCAGTGGTTGATAAGAGCTTGGTATGGTAAGATGGCTGATAACAGGTTTGATATATCTGTTAATATTTTATTTGTTAAATTTTAATTTGATTTGGATAATCTCACTAGGCGAAAGCCTAATGTTTCAAATTAAACTGTCTTACCAGGTACTGGCTCTGGGAAATAGCTTGGGAAGTGAGACTACAGTTAAAGGGAATCGGACTTGGTGTTAACAAAGGATCAGGATATTCTTTTGATGACTTTTGGGACGAGCCTTAGATAATCTAGTTGATCTTATTGTGATGTATAATTAGATTGATCAGATTATTTAAGTTAGACGACTTAATGTATATATAGAAATTTACATTTTGATCCTTTGGTTTATAAAAGTCTGATATCTTGGTGATCATAACTTTGTTATTTGAGGTTTAAGTTGGCCCTGAATTTTAGGTTGTTACAGACTTCTTTACTCCCCATCGGCTTTTGCTAACTCCCCCTCAACTTGATATTCGGTGTCTTTGAATCTGTACCCTTTCTCCCGCTCATGATGAGTAGGAGAATCTGGAGCATCATGCACGTTCAAAGACAATAGTGACGAGTAGCAAAAAGATCCGATCAAACGTTAAGTAACAAGAATAGGGTAAAAAGCTGATACAGAAACACGTTAATAACTATTATCACAACAATTAAAAAATTGTGTGGCCTATGTTCAAAGTTGGTAATGAGGTATCTCTGATAGGACTTCCAGTTATCACTGACGTAAAATATTAAAAATTACTTCTCAAACTGTTCCGGCAATATCACGAAGATATGCAATGGGAATCACAAAGACTCGTGCATGTGTGAAAGAAATAAGATAAATCTGTTGGGCTCAAAAATTGATGTAACCTGGGATGCAAGTTAACAATCAATTGACACAGTGAATAGAATGTGAAGTTCGGAGACCGGAGCTGATGTCTTCCTTTTTCAATATGTAAGACCTCCGAGTGAGGAATAGATAGATTATGTGCTAACCTCCGTGAATATATGAAACAAGCACCTTTTGGGAGATACTTGAGTGGCTGGGTGGGGTGACACGAGTTATCGACACTAGGTCCATGTCTATTTCAATACTCATCTCCAAAGAATGAGAATGAATAGATTGTGTGGTTACCCGGATAACTGACTCGGTTTGGTAAGGACCAGTAATTCTTTTAAGTCCTGTCACAACCTCACCATATTCTTTTCTCTCCAAACTTATCTAACAATCTAGACCCCTCACTGTTGTCTATAAAGGATGCGTTTCTTGGGTAGGTCCTTTCGGTTCTGGCTTGACCATAGAAACAATGTAAGACCTAACACTCCTTTCATGCATCGAGTATAACAGTTTAGTAAAACAGTTGAAGTACGAGTTCTAAACTGAAGTGTTTAGAAGTCACACTTTTAAAAAAAAGAGTTCTGAACTGAATTATTCAGAAGTCATAGTTTGAAATACCAGAGGTTCAATAAACAAGATCAAGCGCAAAACAGATTGACTCAGTAAGCACAGTATTTGCAAAAATGAAACAATGATTAGAAAGTTTAATTGTGAAGAAGAAGTCACAATTAACATATCAGATAAGAATTGAATCATTGATGTGAACTGATGAACCATGAACACAAAGTGGAATTCAAAAACGAGTGTATTTCCATCGAAAAATCAACAAACATTTGAGACATGGAAATAACTAAATCAAAAGAGTTTTGAACATGGCAATCATGGAAGTTAAACTTAGATAATAACAAACGCAAGTAAGTTATTCAGAATGAATTGCCAATGTCTTTGAATTCAGTTAGAAGTTCACTTACCTTTCATACGATAGTACTCCCCCTCAAAATTGGCATAACCTTTGAATGATGTCATGTGAAAAAATGTTCATAACTGAGCGCACATGACATACCTGCAAAACAGATTAGACAGATTTTGGTATCCATCCATTGATGGATCCTTGACGGATAGATGCCCTATTATAGTGAGGACCGAGGATACTATAAGTACCATACCAATACTCCGCATGGTCTTTCTTTACAAACTCACTTGTTCCACAATAAGAGCAACACAGTTTCTGTGTAGATAAGCTGATCAGTTTATTAACAGAGTAAACTCGATCAGTTTTCATAAAAGGTTTAGCGTGGAAAGTTGTGTTGTTCTTTTCACTATTAATATGGACAAATGGCTTTGGAGCAGGAGTGGTTCCTTTAACTCTCCACTCCATTTTTACTCTCTTGAAAAATTGATTATCTGATTTGTCAACACGAGAATTATAGAAAAGATTGGAAGGTCGAATCTGATCTTTTGAAAAATCATTTGATTTGACAAAATTCTTTGAAGAACGAATTGTATAAAATGAACTTGAAGCATAAGAAGGTTGACCACCTTTGATCTTGCTTTCTAAGGAATTTCGTTCTTCGATAATTAAATCAAATTTCTTTTGTAAATTAGATTTAACCATTTGTTTTTTCAAAATCTCGGTTGCTAATGTAGATAATCTCTTTGTATGTTTAGTAATATCGGACTGAAAAATCTTTCTCTCTTTTGCAAAATCATCTGTCAAACATTTAGCCCTAAAACCTTTAACTTTCCCTTTCTCAGACTCTTTGATTAGAACGTCTAATTCGTTTTCCAAATCGGATATTTTCAAAGAAAGTTCTCCATTCTTTTTAGAGAAAGATTGGCGTTCTAATTCAAACTTCTCTCTTTCTGAAATCAAAACTTTTTCAAAGTCGGAGATCTGTTTTGAAAGTTCTAAACACATAAGTTCAAGTCTCTTCTTTTTTTCAAGAGATTTGGTTGAAAGACCAGATTGCTTTTGATTAAGCATTTGTCTTTCTTTTTCAAAACTTTCCTTTTCCTTTTCGAAAACCTTTTCAAGAGTATTTAGTTTACTTTTAAGCTCAAGGTTTCACAGTTCAGGAGTTTACCTCTCTCTTCTTCTTTCGCCAGCTTCTCAGAACTATTCCAGATTTGAGATTTGAGCTCCTTCAGTTCTTTGATGTACTTATTGCACAAGTCATCTGATCGCTTGATATTCTTTTCATGTAGCTTTGCTTTCTCTTTCTAAGTCTCCTTGATATCACCTCGTGATGATAGATCAGACAACTTCCTTTTCAGCTCAGAGTTTTCAGACTCTAATGCTGTTGCCTTTTCTTCAGATTTAGCCAACTTGTCAGAACAATTCCAGAGTTGAGATTTATGTTGCTTCAGTTCTTTGATGTACTTGTAGATCAAATCATCTTTCTTCTCGATATGCGTTTGATGTAGTCTTTGATTTGCTTGACACTTCACATTAAAGCAATACGACATTGTTACCTGAAAAATTGATCGTTAATCGGTGTTATTTTGAAGAACCAAAAAATGCAGAAGAAAATCAAAAATTAAATTTGAAAAACAAATCTAAAAATAATTTCGTTTCCAAGATTTAAGATCTGATTATTATCGAATTCGAACGAACGAGATCACTCTTCGAGAGTGAAATCTGCAAGATAAACAAACCAAGTTAGATCAACCACGACGAAAAATAAGTCACAAAAATAATTATCGGGTGACGAGACGTGCGGTAACTCGGGTACCGACGAGAACTAACCAACCAAACTTACCTAACACAACTTACCGGATGAATGAGGAACTTACCGGACGAAGATTGGTTTACCGGATGATAAGGGAATAAGACTTACCGGGTAAAAATTTCTCTTCCCGGATGAAAAAGATTTGCGACTTACCGGGTGAAAAATAGATTTACCGGAAAGATGGAGTTTCCGGACAAATCACATTCCGGACGAAGATGGTTACAGGATGAGATGTAAACAAATGCTTACCGGGTACGACGATAACAAAACTTACCGGGTGATATGAGACCTTACCGGGTGATGATCGATTACGGATAAAGAGTGGATTACCGGATGGGATTGTTTCCGGAAGAAGGTACTTCCCGGGTGAAAAAGAACTTACCGGGAGAAAGTTATCAGATCCTTGAGTCGCGTATGAGAAGCTTACCGGATGAACGTTGGTTTCCGAAAAAAATCAAGCCAAGCAACAATTAAGACAAACAAAACAACAAAAAAAACTTCCAACTAATTAAATATATATGTATGCTATGTATGTATGTGAAAATCATGCAGCATGTAACATAATTAAATATATATATAAGAAATCAGCAGAAACAAGTTAACCAGAAATTGCATGTACGTGGCGTATGAAGGAAAAAGTCAAACAGAGTTTGCAAAAAAAAACAGTCAACAAAAGTAGGTATTTGGGAGGTTACCGGGAAATCCTAAAACACCCGGAAAGTGTGAAATTCCGGTGACTTAAAATATTGTCCGGTAACCTTTAAATAAGAATTATCCGGTAACACCAATAATTACCCGGTAACTTTGACAGAAAAGATTACTTACCCGGAAACTGCGGCTGTGGTTGCAATTCGGATTTGGGATCGATAGGGTTGCTTGATTTCACTCTTGTAGAGTTAAATTTTGACCAAAAACACAAAAACAAACAAACCCAAATCGATTTCTAAGCAAAATATATCCTATTTTTCAATAATCACCTCAAAACCTTAAGAACACCAAAAACTCAAGAATTGATTTTTAAAATTGAAAAATTAAAACCTTTGAGAATTGATATAAACTCAGATAAACCGCAGATAATCGCGTGTAAACAATCGAGATCAAACAAACGAATTAATAAATCAACGAAAAGCTTTTCTAACCCGATTGAAGATCGATTTACCCACAAAATTGCTGCACTATTTCGAAATTAATCTGGATGCCTTCTGGACCTCAAACGATTAATCTAACCGTCCGGAATGTGAAACAGAATGTCGTGGAGCTACTGTCCAAAAATCGTGACGATCCGACGGTTCAATCTCTGGGAATAGACGAAACGGCTCGCTGCGTTTTCCAGAAAAAATTATTACGAAAATTCTTTCTTTTTCTTGCTTTCGTTCGATTTCGTTCGTATCTTCAAATCACCAATTCGGCTCTGATACCAATTCGATTGTTAGTTCCAGATCCGTGCAACAATTATGAAATCGAATAGATAAACAATATGCGTAATGATTTCAACTGGTCATCCATGTATTATACTTTCAATATGAGAGAATTACAATACGAATGAATGAAAGCAAATGAGACAACTGACCTATTTTCTAAGGCTAAGCTATCTATTTATATGGCGGGCCCGTGGTTATCAAGCCCACGGCCCGTTCACTAATAAGGCTCAAAATAAAGAATTACAGTTTAAACCCTGAACTTTAAATCAACATAAAACGAACCTAACAATCTCCCCTTTGATTTGAAGTTCGAGTTCGTGCTCTAGCTCTCGCCAGTTGTAGACATATCTTTTGCGAAGCGCGAAGTGAATCTCGAACCATCTGATAGCACGGCGGTAGTCGATGCGATCTTCAACCAATTCCAAGGCATTCCGAGCAGTTGTTTCATTCGGATTAGGAACATACAAAACCCTTGGATTTTCAGACTCGTGCTGAATGATCTTTCGAAGAGCATCTCGAACTTTGTAGAGCGTGCCGTCGCAAAATCTTTCTACCTGACTGAACCGCATAAATCTTTTCTCTTTCTGTTCATTGATGAAGACGATCCCAAATTCTGGTTCTAGAAGCATAGCGTTCTCGGGATACATATTCAACTCAGGAGCTTGCAGATTCGGCTTTATCAGATTTACCTTCTTCACCCTGTTCTCGACAACCATTTGAAAATCCGTTAGATATGACATCATAATGGTGCGGACCAGGTATCGACGAACAGCTTCGAGCGCCTTTGTAACTTCAAACGGTCGGATGGTTCTTGTATGAAGGTCTTTCAGAATAGCCAGGAAGTCGAACGGTCGGAGGTGCTGGAAGTCGGCTTCAGAGAATTTCCATTCATTCCCATCTTCACGTCGGACAGTGAATACTGGGTAGACGATTTTCATGATGCGTCTTGAATGGATGTTAAGTACCTCTGTGATCTGATGCTTGGTTCTGACTTGGCTGACTGGAAGACACCGCTGCATTGCGCTGATATAACGCCGTTGGTATTCGGGGTTGAGGTTGTAAATACCAAGGCAAAAGGTCGGCTCGATCGGGCGAAGCTTGTGGACGAACAACTTCTTCAAAGATTCCTCCAGATGAGGGATAAGTACCATGATCTTCTCCCAACGGATTTGTTGCTGAGGAGGGGGAGGAAGATCAGAAGCTGTCGTTTGTAGAGGAGTTGTCAGAATATTGGCAGTAGTAGTTTCAGGTCTTGTTGAAGTTTCAGTGGGTTGAGCATAGTGAACGGGAGAAGTACCATATAAATTTTGCAGCAGGAACTGATCATAATCGATGTTGTCTTCGTCATCAATGGGGAAGACCAAATTTATCTGGAGATTTGCGGCACTGGCGGCTTTTTGATACCATGCATCTTCGGTCTCCGGGTTGGCTTCACAGTCTGGATCTATCATATCCAGTACAGGTCTGTCTGATGAGTCAAAGTCGATCAATCCATGTGTTGAACCCTCGGGCTTTTCAACCGTCGGGTCTTCTTCATCTGATATATCCATATCAATCACCATTTCAGCTTAAGGTAACTCGGCTTCAGGATCTATTCCGGTTGTAGTAGCCGTAGTTGAAGGTTCCGGTTGAACCACAGTTGTAGTTTCAGCAGTGAGGATCTGGGCGGTCTCGTTTAGTCTTTGTCGTTTCTCCCCCTCACGGTGATCAGGATCATCTTGGTCATCGTGCTTACGTTTCAGACTGCCTGCTTGACTCTTACAGGTTTCTGCGAGTGAGCGGACTCTCTCGGACAGCATTGTGAGCGCTCGGTTGAAGACCTTGAGAGTCGAGTCAATGCAATCCAGTCGAGAGGTAATTGATGTGGAAGGAGCAGTGGCCTGTGTTTTCAGAACGGTGATCAGGTCTGCTTCGGGCGAGGCATTGGAATCCTGGAGCAATTGGGCTAGAAGCATCGTCTTGAGAGTTTCCACCGAGTAGGTAGGTGGAGGAGCGGTTTCAGCTTCAACGATCTTCACTTTGCCTTTGATTAATTTGGCGAGCTCGGCGGCGACATGCAGTTCCATTGCTTCGCGGATAGCCTTGAGGGTGCTGTCCAGGAACCCTTGCGACACAAAGTCTGGGTGAGTAACTCCGGGTTCACTTAGATTACCCGTTGAGGCATCTACCGCGGGGGTAGAGCCACCTACGTTCACAGTTGGCATATCGGTAGCTGTGGTAGGATTTCCCTCCGATCCTTGTGTTCCACCTAGAGGTGAAGACACTACGGTGGTTCCGGTCGAGTCATGAAGATTCTCGACTTGGTGTTGCTCCTCTTGTGTCCTAGCCAAAGGGTTTTCAATAGTAAATGGCTCTAGACTAGATTGTGCACGACAAGAAGTCGCGACCGGGGGCTGCTGGTCGCTTGTTTCAACACCAGCACTCTCCGAGTGAGAGGCCGGTGGAAGTTGTGCTATATCCCCGTGATGTACTGAAACATCCGTCTTTTGAGAGACAGATGAGTGGATGAGGGGGTCGTGCAATTGCCCCGCTGGGTCCACAAAGTCTTTTTCAATACCCCGTCCCAACAAATGAGACGGGATAGTAGATGTGGCTACCCGGATTACACTCGGTTCGATTCACTCAGGAGCCTCGTTATCTTGACGGCTCAATCTTTCCTGGTTCGACTTCGAACGCAGTTCTCCCCTTCTCACATGTTCTAACTCAACACCTTCTACTCCCTCAAACCTATGTGAAGCAGATGATGTACCTTCGGGGAAATCCGGGTTTGGTCCGATACGGCGAGGTATTTTAGAAAGGCGAACGACACGGGTCGTTTCAGATTCCGTATCAGAGTCAGAATCCATGCTGTGAACTTCCACTCGTAGTGTAGGCGGGTCGGATAAATATGGTTCAGAGGTATGATGGAGCTTTGGTCTTGATGAAGGACCGGGTTGGGCCTGGCTGGAACCGGGACGCGATTCCGCTGCACCACTCACAGTTGCTCCCCTTCCTCTAACTATTAACACACCCCGCCCGGCAGCACCTGCTTGCGGGGCCCTCCCACCTCTTACTCTCGGACCCTCACGTCTCTCGGGTCTATGTCCCTGGGCAGGTCCCTCCGGTTCTGGGTGGACCATGGGATTCCCTAACTCTGCCCTGTAAGCAACTACCCCTGGTTGTAAAGCCCGTGTCCCGGTATGTTTATATATATTTTAATTAATTGCTTTAATATCGTTCTTTTAGCGAATCTTTACTAACGGGGTTAGCAAGTTTGACCAAATGCGTAATAAATCTTTAAACCATTTTAAATTGTTGCCTTTAATTATTCTTGGTTAGTGGATTGGTGTTAAAGAGGACCAAAATGCTAAGATCAATATATTAATGGTGGATGGTGAAAAGTCTTGGATTTTCAAGGGACCATAGGTGCACATTTAGGAAAATCTTATAAGCCAAAATGCTAAGATCAATATTTTATTGGTGGCCGAATTCTTATTTCGTTCCTCCTTTTTCTTGTAAGCCAAGTATACCAAACAAATCATTTAACCCTATTTGTCTTATGGTCGGCCGAAGAAGAAAAACGAGAAGTGAGAGAGGAGGAGAGAAACCGAGAGAGATAGAGCGGCGAGAAGAGAGAGAGAGGGAGTTCGCCGGAATGTCTGGAGGTCGCCGTCGTCGTTGTCGTGTCCGCCGGAGAAGAAGAGTGAAGGTGTCGGGTTTCGTAGTTGTGTCGTCATCGAGGTAAGGTTTCACTCGACGTTTCTTTTCTTTTCGTTTTCGTCACCGGAGGACCACCGCCGGCCGCCGCTGCCGCTGCCGCGCCACCACTGTGGTGGCTGGGTGTCGGGTGGCGGTGGTGGTGTGAGTCGTTGGTGCACGCGGTAGGGTGATCGAGAGGGTAGTGGTCTCGCGGTGGTTTGCGGGTTGTTTTATTTCCTCGTCGATGAACCGCCGCCGGCCGCCGTCGACGACCACCACTGCCGGAGGGCAGAGGGTAGTGCGTGGCCATGTCTTATTAATAATCACCGTAGAATCCGTTAAGCCTTGACTTAATCGTTTGAGCCGTTTCGTTAAAACCGTCGTTTTTATAATCTTCGTTTCATGTGGAAAATGGTGCAGCCACTGTTTTTACGACGGCTATAACTTTTCCGTCGTAACTCCGTTTGAGCCGAAACTGGCGCCCATGGTTCAAGTTCAGGGTCGGGCACGTTTTCCGTGTTTTAGCGGAAAACTGGTTCGGTCTCTAGCTGGGCGAAAAAGTGGTCGCAAGTTCGGTGTTTCGTCATTTTATGTGCAAAATTCTGGAATCTGCCACTGTTTTGCGTAGACCATAACTTTCTGCTCGTAACTCGGTTTGGGGTGAAACCGGTGTCAAAAGTTCCCTTTTTGAGTCTAGAAACGTTTCTGTGTTTTGTGCAAAACCCAGTTCGGGACGTAGCATGGGTTGATTTGTCGTTTTATACTGAAAGGTGCTGAATTTCGCTGTTCCGGAAACTGTTTTTGTAAAATCCGTAGTAAATTGTAGAAAAATCGTTAGGAGGCGTATAATATGTCCTTGGAACCCTAACTCAGAGTATTTTCTGGTCATGAAATAATATTGGGAATTTTCTGGGTTTAAAGGGGTCGAAACAGGTCCCGAACAGACCTGTTTTGGGTGAACGGAATTTAGTTTTAGTGACGGTTTAAGCGTGTGTCGTGTCATAGGGTCCGGGTCTCGTATTGACACGTTTTAACATGCGTTTAGGTGCTGGGAAGTGACCGTAATTGTGGAGCTTGAATTGTGTTGTTAGGCTGGGCGCGCATTCGAGGTGAGTTCTCTCACTGTGTAGTTAGGGGTTGTATGCATGTCATAATAGTTTGTATGTACTACTGTCTCTGTGGTGTGAACTAGTTGTTTGTGGTGTGTAATATTTGATTGGTTTGAATGCTTGGTATAAATGTGTTACATTACAATTCGGTGGGACCGAGGCCTCGATGGTACTGAGGTGTTGGGTTACATTACAATTCGGTGGGACCGAGGCCTCGATGGTACTGAGGTGTTGGGTTACATTACAATTCGGTGGGACCGAGGCCTCGATGGTACTGAGGTGTTGGGTTACATTACAATTCGGTGGGACCGAGGCCTCGATGGTACTGAGGTGTTGGTTACATTACAATTCGGTGGGACCGAGGCCTCGATGGTACTGAGGTGTTGGATACATAATTACTTGTAGGCGTTTACTCGTTTTATGTAACTGTGATGTTGTTGCTTATGTGCGGATAGGGGTGATGTGTATATAATTCCTATCTGCGCATGTGTTGGAATTCACTAAGCTTCGTGCTTACCCTTTTCCAATAAACTGTGGTTTCAGGTACGGGCGGCTCCAAGGCGTGACGAGTACACACTGGCGCGCGAGAAGAGCTGGTTGTTTTATGATTATAATAATTAAACGTTTATTCCGCTGATTTTAATTTATAAGGATATTAATTATGTGTTTGCAAACGAAACGTTGGTATCAATTAATGAGTAGTTATAAATAAATTGTTTATTTAAAAATTTAAATTTGCTTGTAATTTTTGGGACGTTACAACTTGGTATCAGAGCATAGCTTGAGTGAATCAAACGCACCTCGGTGTGTTTGGTCTCAAGTTGCGGCTGGGAAATTTTCAAATTCTTTATTAAATCTTTTTGGAAATAAAAGAAAAAGTAAAGACCCGTTCGAGGAACGGTGATCGGAGGCGCAGTGTGTACAGTCAGCCGGAGCCAAAGGGGAAATGTACAGTACTTAGTGTTTTATTGCTTTCTAGATCATAGAGTATGCATGCTAGATTGCCTGTTGTTGACACTATGCTGTATGTTGAACTACTTGCTATTAGGAATTTATGCTAATTATGATAGGTTACTAAGTGGATGCCCTCTAGGTTGTATGCAGTAAGAGATTTATAGCCTTAGAATATTCGATTTAGTTCTATTGCGCAGCTCTTGTTTGAGTCCAACCGTTCTAGGATAGAGTCTTGTATTCGACTGTCTATTTATTTCGCACTGCATATAATCGTGTATTCGCGAGGTCACTCGTCATAATTAGTAGGGATTCGGTAGTAGCAAGGGTAGTGGGATAAGAGGAAATTCCTAGGGAGCTAGGAAGGGTGGATGTATATATATGCTGGTGCAGGCATATGGTTAATTATATATTAAATTGTTGTTGTATGATCGGGGTGACCGATGGTTTATTAAGTATACATTTGTGGCTGTCTGATCGGGGAGACCGATGGTTTTATATATACAGTAGTTGTATGAGTTGCCTGTTTAGGATATGTTCTTGATCTGGCATGTGTGGATTAATTATATTATGTGTATAGTTTCGGCGAGAAACTACTTGGACCCTCGGGATGAGACTCGGAACGAGCGATGATAGGTGTGGAAGGTAGTAGTAGAGCTCCTACTACCGGAAGCACAAGATCAATGCTCGAGTCGGGGAAGTCACGAGGAATTCAAGGAGTTGGGCGTGAGTGTTGTTAGTGTGCGTTGTTATGTGCTAATAACGCGTTGTATTATCTACCCTGAATAGCCGTCACGAGGAGAGACAAATATAGTAGATCCACTGGTACATATGTGTACTTGACTTGCTTTGGTGGGATGATCGTTGGGGTAGTGTCGAAGGTTCTAAACTAGCAGTCGTTGGAATAGAAAGACGATTATAGTATTAGTCACTTGGAGTGACGATAAGGATGATATTTGTTGTAAGCAGATCATTTCGGGCCAAGATGGGAGATTGTGCTAGAGTCATAGGCTTATAGAGCCGACTTTGATTTAAGGAAAAATCGTAGGGATTATTTGACATAATTTTTCAGCTTGCCCTAAGAGGTTTAAATGTCCGGAGGACGATAGTGGATTGGAAAGGTGGAGAGGAGCATGAGTCGAGACGTGAATGTCGACTGAGTCATGCACATAGTTTATTTTGAACATAGGATTGCATTAACTAATCCTTGTGTTTCCAATCCTTATATGGATTGTGTTTTGAAACTTTGGGAAATGTTTTGCACACACACAGGATTTCGAATTATAGTTTTGAAAATGCTTGAAACCGTTTTATCACGGGAGTTGAAAACTTTGTAAAAGATTGTTTCATTTGATTATTTTCCAACGGTTCTTTCGGGTACGATAATATCCGTGTTTTGTGGTAGTTAAGATGTTGGGTAAGTGACTACGGCTTGAGACTCTAACATTGGAACTCCTCCACATGTGTTAGAGTTGAGACGGAAAGTTACATTCCACGATGTCTGTTTAAAGGCTATTTTAGTGATTTGTCTAAAATGAGTTTGGAATTCTAGTGTCGCTTAACTTTTCGTTCGAGAGTTTGTGTTACTAAGTGTTTATTTTGCAAATAGTTCAGTGTGTGGATTGATTCGTGCGTGACATAAGTGATGCATGGAGGAATTTTGGTAACATTTCATAAGGAGTTGTTTAGTGCGCTTTTTAGTCAGCTAAAGGTTTTATTGACATTTTCATGAAAATGCGATTTATCGACTTAGGGGTATGCATACTGGGGTAACCTTTGTTCTCGGCATTTTGATGAACGAGTCGTGCAAGAAAATGCTTTAGTTCCTTTTTGTCGAAATGAAAGACCATTTGATCCAAGGAGTGTTTTAATGTTGTAAACATCATGCATACGATTACAATGTGTTATATTTTGGAAATATAAATGCGTAGATTTTTGATATTCGGTTAATTTAGAATTACCGTTCATTTTTTTTTGGGAAATTAAAAACTTTTGCTTTGGGGGAAACGAGTATTTTGAGCATTTTCGATAAATACATTTTTTTAAACTATAAGGTTTTGACATTATATGCCCCAAGTACGAAACTTGAGGAAGTGTTACAAGCTTGCATGCCTGCCCCCAGTTTGAGATTTTACGAGGTTTTTAGTCGATATTTCCAATTATTAGAAGCGGACTGGTTTCTGTCTTCAAGTTTGCAACTTACACGAGACAATTGTGTTTTAACAAAAATATATTTGTAAACCGTGTCATCGTTTTGTGTGACTAGCTGACGCGCGAAAAATTTGTGGTGAACCCTGTGCCACGTCATTTTATGATTAAAAAGAGGAATTTTTGAATCAAATGTCGTGAAACTTAATTTGAATTATGTGCACACCTTTGTCGCACCCTGTTTAAGGTCAAGCGGTTACTTTAAGTGCACGTCATGAGTCAATCCATACTGGAATCGAGGCGGTTCATTTTAAAGAAATTGTGTATTACGCTTGTGTTTGTGTGAGTAAACTGAACTGCAATGGAACGATTTTCAACATGATTTTTCCTATGTGGGACGGGCGTGTTCAGTTTTGCGTAACTATCGATCAGGTAATAGTAGTATTATTACATACGATCTTTTTGAGATGAAAATCCTGATGTTGAAAATATTTTGTAAATGATTTTGTAAACCATTTGGGGAAATGTGCTTTTAAGTGTCATGTGTCATTTCGAGAATTTTTTAGGGTGTGAGTCCTTTTGGAAAAAACTCTTTTGTTTAACCCGTATTGAGTCTGAGACTAAGGTTGATTTCAGAGTATTGTTTGCTTAAACTTTGTTTAAACGCATTTTCCGACTTATGGGTCTAGCAAGCGTGGAGCATTTTGCTCGGTTTTGATTTGGAGTTTGTCATGGGCCAATTGCCCGGTTTAAATGGCTCGATGTGGAGTCTAGTTGATGAGTTGTTTTTGTCGCACCGTTTGGCATTCTTTGCACGTTGAGTGTTTGCATGTTTGGGTGAGTGAGTCAATCCGGAATAGGCATGTTGTTGGTAGGCTGTTTGCTTTAGATCCTTAACACGTTAGTCAGTCGTTGGTAATGGTCGGTTGGGTATCTCGGGGTGGGACCCCGGTATTCATGTGTTCTAACCTAGACTTTCCAGTAGGTACTAGGAGGATATAGTTGTGCGCACTTACCTGGGAGGTAGTTCCGGTGTGCTGGGTCTTGAAGCGTTACCTGGGAGGTAGACGTCAAGGTGTACCCTCGATACGGTGTGACTTAGCTTCGTAGAGCAAGTATGGATGATACGTCAACGGTGGAAGGTAGGTATTCCACGCGCGTTAGTACTGTAGGTCGAATAGTATCGGTTAAGGGATTGATGCCCTTTGTTATTAACAGAATAAATGCGCATCAACCATTTCGAGGTAGGTGGTATATTTAGGTGTCGACTTTTGGGCTTGAGGCCAAACACCTTTAGTATAATCGGAGAGTTGTAGCCGATTTTAAGATAATCATGGTGATGGTAGTAGTAACCCTGGAATGATCACTTATGATGAATGGTTATGGTGGAATGACCTACGTGTGTGTTAGTTGATTTGGTTGTGGGGGATATCTATTTGTGTTAGTGTCTAGGATAATACCACGCTTTTTGAGTCATTGTGATCGGTTGGACCGATGTTCGGCGGGTGGCCGATGTTTGTTATTGTGATCGGTTGGACCGATGTTCGGCGGGTGGCCGATGTTTGTTATTGTGATCGGTTGGAACGATGTTCGGCGGGTGGCCGATGTTTGTTACCGTGATCGGTTGGACCGATGTTCGGCGGGTGGCCGATGTTTGTTATTGTAATCGGTTGGACCGATGTTCGGCAGGGGGTCGACGTTTTGTGGATATAATTTATTGAAAATCTTTGGAGACTATTAGAATTCGTGGTAGTTAATCGACAGTTAAGGGTAGGAATGATCGTAGTCGAGTATCCTGTAGGGTATCCTGTGAGCAACTTTAGAGTGGTTAGAGCTTGAGATTTGACTCGGGAGATATGGAATATCTAAGGTTGGGGGACAACCGTAGTCGCTTGGCTAGGAATAATTTCAATTGTCGGGGTGTTCTGCCGATCATAATCCCAGTGTCTTAGAAAGAGTACGTTAGTAAGAATAGTATTCGAGAAGTTTAGTAGGGGTTTCAAGTGGACTTAGGAACCTGAGGTTGAGATGAGGGAGAACTATCCGGAGCTATTCGTAGGCAGAGACTTCGAGGGCGAAGTCTAATCCAAGTGGGGGAGAGTTGTAAAGCCCGTGTCCCGGTATATTTATATATATTTTAATTAATTGCTTTAATATCGTTCTTTTAGCGAATCTTTACTAACGGGGTTAGCAAGTTTGACCAAATGCGTAATAAATCTTTAAACCATTTTAAATTG
The DNA here is from genome assembly GCA_033807775.1 of Saussurea involucrata. Lineage (NCBI taxonomy): Eukaryota > Viridiplantae > Streptophyta > Magnoliopsida > Asterales > Asteraceae > Saussurea > Saussurea involucrata. Next base: position 63,683,323 of record CM066319.1, on the reverse strand, counting down.
TTGCCTTTAATTATTCTTGGTTAGTGGATTGGTGTTAAAGAGGACCAAAATGCTAAGATCAATATATTAATGGTGGATGGTGAAAAGTCTTGGATTTTCAAGGGACCATAGGTGCACATTTAGGAAAATCTTATAAGCCAAAATGCTAAGATCAATATTTTATTGGTGGCCGAATTCTTATTTCGTTCCTCCTTTTTCTTGTAAGCCAAGTATACCAAACAAATCATTTAACCCTATTTGTCTTATGGTCGGCCGGAGAAGAAAAACGAGAAGTGAGAGAGGAGGAGAGAAACCGAGAGAGATAGAGCGGCGAGAAGAGAAAGAGAGGGAGTTCGCCGGAAAGTGTGGAGGTCGCCGTCGTCGTTGTCGTGTCCGCCGGAGAAGAAGAGTGAAGGTGTCGGGTTTCGTAGTTGTGTCGTCATCGAGGTAAGGTTTCACTCGACGTTTCTTTTCTTTTCGTTTTCGTCACCGGAGGACCACCGCCGGCCGCCGCTGCCGCTGCCGCGCCACCACTGTGGTGGCTGGGTGTCGGGTGGCGGTGGTGGTGTGAGTCGTTGGTGCACGCGGTAGGGTGATCGAGAGGGTAGTGGTCTCGCGGTGGTTTGCGGGTTGTTTTATTTCCTCGTCGATGAACCGCCGCCGGCGGCCGTCGACGACCACCACTGCCGGAGGGCAGAGGGTAGTGCGTGGCCATGTCTTATTAATAATCACCGTAGAATCCGTTAAGCCTTGACTTAATCGTTTGAGCCGTTTCGTTAAAACCGTCGTTTTTATAATCTTCGTTTCATGTGGAAAATGGTGCAGCCACAGTTTTTACGACGGCTATAACTTTTCCGTCGTAACTCCGTTTGAGCCGAAACTGGCGCCCATGGTTCAAGTTCAGGGTCGGGCACGTTTTCCGTGTTTTAGCGGAAAACTGGTTCGGTCTCTAGCTGGGCGAAAAAGTGGTCGCAAGTTCGGTGTTTCGTCATTTTATGTGCAAAATTCTGGAATCTGCCACTGTTTTGCGTAGACCATAACTTTCTGCTCGTAACTCGGTTTGGGGTGAAACCGGTGTCAAAAGTTCCCTTTTTGAGTCTAGAAACTTTTCTGTGTTTCGTGCAAAACCCAGTTCGGGACGTAGCATGGGTCGATTTGTCGTTTTATACTGAAAGGTGCTGAATTTCGCTGTTCCGGAAACTGTTTTTGTAAAATCCGTAGTAAATTGTAGAAAAATCGTTAGGAGGCGTATAATATGTCCTTGGAACCCTAACTCAGAGTATTTTCTGGTCATGAAATAATATTGGGAATTTTCTGGGTTTAAAGTGGTCGAAACAGGTCCCGAACAGACCTGTTTTGGGTGAACGGAATTTAGTTTTAGTGACGGTTTAAGCGTGTGTCGTGTCATAGGGTCCGGGTCTCGTATTGACACGTTTTAACATGCGTTTAGGTGCTGGGAAGTGACCGTAATTGTGGAGCTTGAATTGTGTTGTTAAGCTGGGCGCGCATTCGAGGTGAGTTCTCTCACTGTGTAGTTAGGGGTTGTATGCATGTCATAATAGTTTGTATGTACTACTGTCTCTGTGGTGTGAACTAGTTGTTTGTGGTGTGTAATATTTGATTGGTTTGAATGCTTGGTATAAATGTGTTACATTACAATTCGGTGGGACCGAGGCCTCGATGGTACTGAGGTGTTGGGTTACATTACAATTCGGTGGGACCGAGGCCTCGATGGTACTGAGGTGTTGGGTTACATTACAATTCGGTGGGACCGAGGCCTCGATGGTACTGAGGTGTTGGGTTACATTACAATTCGGTGGGACCGAGGCCTCGATGGTACTGAGGTGTTGGTTACATTACAATTCGGTGGGACCGAGGCCTCGATGGTACTGAGGTGTTGGATACATAATTACTTGTAGGCGTTTACTCGTTTTATGTAACTGTGATGTTGTTGCTTATGTGCGGATAGGGGTGGTGTGTATATAATTCCTATCTGCGCATGTGTTGGAATTCACTAAGCTTCGTGCTTACCATTTTCCAATAAACTGTGGTTTCAGGTACGGGCGGCTCCAAGGCGTGACGAGTACACACTGGCGCGCGAGAAGAGCTGGTTGTTTTATGATTATAATAATTAAACGTTTATTCCGCTGATTTTAATTTATAAGGATATTAATTATGTGTTTGCAAACGAAACGTTGGTATCAATTAATGAGTTGTTATAAATAAATTGTTTATTTAAAAATTTAAATTTGCTTGTAATTTTTGGGACGTTACACTGGTGCAGCGGGATCAGCGATGGCTAAAAGGGATTCAGGTATGGGCGTGGCCACCGCGTCAGATGGGTTGCGAATGACCATGTACTGTAAGTGACGAACATGACATACCGGATGAGTTGAGCGGCGAGGAATGGCTGGATTCGCGTCCATGTGTTGACGCACAGCTAGCGAAAGGAAACGCGGGTAGGGGAGGAACTTCTTCTGCTTTGTGCCTCCGATGAAACGAATAGCTTGCACAAGTTCACGCCAGATGACCATGGCAACGTCGATGTGGCGATTGTAGCAGACAGCATGGAATATGCGTAGAAAGTCACCAGTGCATTGATCGATACTTTTCCATCTGGACGAAAGGCATCTGTTCAGAATTGTGAACCGGGTGTACCAGATGCGGATTAAGTCGTCAGTTTTAGCATACCTAACTTGGACACAAGAGTGTTAAAACGTTTTTCGTCCAATGCTTTCGTAAATAGGTCTGCTAGCTGATGTTCAGTATTTACGAAGTAGAGTTCGATGGTACCTCTTTCGACGTGATCCTTAATGAACTGATACCGAACGTCGATGTGCTTCGTCTTGGTGTGTTGAACCGGGTTACTTGATATAGCGATAGCGCTCTTCGAGTCACAGTAAATCGGGACCTTGACATACGTGAAACCATAGTCTTTGAGTTGCGTCCTCATCCAGATGACTTGGGAACAACAGCTCGCGGTAGCCACGTACTCCGCCCCGACAGTTGATGTTGAAACGCATTGCTGCTTCTTTGATGCCCAACTTACCAGGCTATCTCCCAAAAATTGAATGTGACCCGGCGTGCTCTTCCTGTCCAGCATGCAGCCCGCGTGATCCGCAGTACCACGTAAATAACGAAAGATTCGTTTGACAGCAGTCATATGGGACTCTTTAGGTTTTGATTGATATCGGGCACACAAGAAAGTTGAGAACATAATATCCGGCCTACTTGCAGTTAAGTACATTAGAGAACCTATCATCCTGCGATACAATTTAGGATTCACATCCGTTCCGTGAGGATCGGCGTGAATCTTTGTATTGGGCGCCATGGGAGTTTTCATTGGCGAGGACTGGTCCAGCTGGAATTTCCGAAGAATATCCCGGATGTACTTAGCCTGGTTTATGAATATCCCGGTCGACAGTTGTTTAACTTGAAGACCAAGGAAGAAATTCATCTCGCAAAGCATGCTCATTTTGAAAAATTGTCCCATAAGAGTGGTAAAGTTCTTAGCATATAGGGGACTGGTAGAGCCGAATATTATATGATCTACATACACTTGAACGAGGAGTATGTGACCTTTTTCGTTTTTGATAAATAAAGTCGAATCGATTTTACCTCGTGTGAATTTGGACTTTATCAAAAACTCGGACATAGTTTTGTACCATGCTCGCGGAGCTTGCTTTAGACCGTAAAGCGCCTTGTCTAAAATGTAGACGTGTTCAGGCTTCGAGTCGTCCACGAATCCGTCTGGTTGCGACACATAAACCTTTTCCTCGATATTACCGTAGAGAAATGCGATCTTCACATCCATTTGGAAGACTGTGAAGTTCTTGTATGCGGCATAAGCAAGGAACATTCGGATGGCTTCGATTCTTGCTACCGGAGCATAGGTTTCATCATAATCGATCCCTTCTTGTTGACGGTACCCCTTGGCCACGAGACGCGCCTTGTTGCGTACGACGATTCCGTCTTCATCCCTTTTATTCTTGAAGATCCATTTGGTTCCTATCACCGTCTTGTTCTTTGGACGAGGAACCAGTCGCCATACCTTCAGAGCCTCGAATTGGTTGAGCTCTTCTTGCATAGCGATGATCCAGTCAGGATCTTCAAGCGCTTCGCGTACGTTCGTCGGCTCGATGTTGCTTAAGAAGCTGGAAAATAGACAGAAGTTGGCGGATGCACCTCGTGTTTGAACAGGTGTGGAGGGATCACCGATGATTTGGTGTAAGGGATGAGCTCCCGTCCATTTGGTGGTATGCGGAAGCGGTTGTTGAGTAGAGTGAGACGCGTCCGAATCCACATAACCATTAGAAGGTAGGTCTTGTACCGCTTCGAGTGTTGCAGGTTGATTTCTCGGAGGAGGTGGGGGAGGATTCGTCGATGGTTTGACAACTCCCGGTTCCGAGGAGTTTAGAAGTTGATCGTCGGTTATAGCAGAAGACGAATCACGAGGAGTGATCTCCGGATTTGTAACAGGTTCCTCCGGGGGGATAACGGTATCATTAGATGTTGATGACGACGGTTGTGCTGTCTCCACAGTGATGGATGGCGTTCTTGTAGAAGGAGGCGGATCGGATAGGTGCGACGAGTCCTCAATACGAGCAGCTTCAAGTCGAGGTTGTGCTGAGACAGTAGGGGAAACATTAAAGATGTCATCATAAAAATACTTAAACAATAAATATAAATCAGAAGAGTTATCATTCGATGAAGATGCATGATTCGGATTTACTGTCGCTTGTGTAGATCCCGAACTTGGAGGTCCGGAAGCTAACACGCCAGCTAAACCGGGTTCTGAACTGTTTTGTTCAGAAGACAAATCTGCGGCTTCGTCGAATGTCACGTTTATGCTCTCAACAACGGATTTGGTCCGTTTGTTGTAAACGCGATACGCCTTAGCCTGCATGGAGTATCCGATAAAGACTCCTTTGTCCGCCTTTGAGCTAAGTTTGCCGAGATCATCTTTGTCGTTCAGAACGTAGCACGTGCATCCGAACGCATGAAAATATTTGATGTTTGGAACGTGGTTGTTCATGATCTCGTACGGCGTCTTGTTGAACCGCTTGTTGAGGATGGAGCGGTTTTGAGAGTAACACGCCGTAGACACCGCTTCGGCCCACAGAAATAGCGGCAGGTTGGCTTGGGAAAGCATAGTGCGAGCAGCCTCGACAAGAGTGCGGTTGCATCGTTCCACGACTCCGTTTTACTGAGGAGTGCGTGCAGCCGAGAAGGTGTGAGCAATGCCGACTGAAGTCAGATAGTTGTCTACCGTCTGATTCTTGAACTCCGTCCCATTGTCGGTTCTAATAGACTGAACTTGTCGCATTTTGTTCAGTTGGACAGTCTTCAGGTGGTCGATGATTAGCTCCGCAGTTTCGTCTTTCGAACGTAGAAACAGCACCTAGGTGTAGCGCGAGAAGTCGTCCACCATCACGAGAACATATTTGCGCTTGTTTATGCTTGGAACACGCATCGGCCCACACAGATCTATATGAATAAGTTCTAGGGTCCGGGTCGTGCTCGGAGTTGCCTTCGGCGGGTGCGGCACTCGCTTCATCTTTCCCATCTCACATGCCCCGCATAGACGATCCTTCACGAATTGAAGGTCGGGCATGCCTTTTACGTGTCCGCCCAGCACCAACTTGTTGATACTCTTGAAATTTAGGTACGATTGTCTTCGATGCCAAATCCAAGCTTGTTGGGAATTAGCCTTTGACATGAGGCAGACGGGGTTATCGGGCTTCAGAGTTGAGAGGTCAATCGTGTAGAGATTGGTCTCGCGTTTTCCAACCAATAGCTCCTCTTCGGCATCGTTGAGGATTCTACACCGTGTCTTTTTGAAGCTAACCTCGAGATCTTTGTCGCAGAACTGCCCGATGCTGAACAGATTGTGTCCCAATCCCGCGACGTGTGATACCTTCTTGATTGTGAGCTTATCTTGAACAATGTCGCCGTAGCCCACGATCGGCGCCTTGTTATCGTTTCCAAATCTCACGTGTCCACCGTATTTTTCCTTGTAGTTCGTGAGAAGCTCCCTTCTTACGATCATGTGCTTGGAGCATCCAGAATCTAAGTACCACACATGACCGTGCTGCAAAAACAGATTAACGGATTTTAGGTACCCAAATTTGTTTGGGTCCTGGAGGGTTAAATTTGGCACCTCTCTGAGGAACTTGCTTTGACACAGCTTTCCCCTTAGGTGTAGATTGCACACCTTTAGCAGAAACTGGTTTTGGTGCAGGTTGCCTCCTTGGTGTAGAATTTACACCTTTTGGAGGAACATTATTTTTAGCAAGTTGCCTCTTTTGTGCCGGTTTAACCTCAGTGGGAGCGGACCGTTTCGCATTGCGTTTGGTCTCCCGCTGTGATTTAACCTCTGATTGATACCCTCGTTGAGTATGGTGGTTCTTGTTGTTTTTACGGGGGTATCGTTTGGGTGTATGATTAAACTTGTGATTTGACCCATACAAATCATTCAAATTAATCTCATCAAAATCATTCCAACCACATCTAGAACAAACTAAACAATCACGCGACAATTGAATCAATTGATGAACTGAATTAAGTTCAATTGGAAAAGAAACTTTAAAACGATTCCAATGACTCCAATCACAAATGTCTTTGTTTATTCTAGAATTAAAAGCAGTAGGGGACGACTTTGATGCTTCCTTCTTGACAGATTCCTTGTTCAGCCACTTTGGTTTTTCTTGTTTTGCTTGACCAATTTTATCTGAAACAACAGGGACAGAATGATCAGTGACTTTAGAAGGAACAGTATTTTTGGTAGGCAATGGTCCGGTGTCCTGCCTCGGCTGTGATTGCTTTTTAGAAATAGGTTTAGAAGTTGGTTTTGATTGAGAAATTTTGATCACAGCTGGGGCCTTTGTTTGAGAACTGTTACCCTTTAGAAAATTGACCGGGCGATTGACTACGGGGGACAGAAAATCAGTGTGGCTCGGAAGAGGTTTGTCGAAAGGGAACGACTCAAACTCTCCATCTGAATTGCCTTCAGAGTTCATGAATGCTGAAAAATCGACATCCGGGATTACTGGACTTGGACTGGTCGAGGAAGGCGAGGAACACTTTGTGCTTGTGTGCTTTGGGGAACTTGGTGCGGAAGCTAAGAAAAAATCAGAGTTTAAGTTCCTTAAAACACTCTCGTCTTGAGAATCTTTACCATGTTGTGAAGTGGAAATTTTACCAATAAAAGCTTTACACGAAGACGTTTCTGATGAATTCGAGGAAGATTCAGGTGAAATCTGTTTTTCAGATTTGAGTTGGTCAATTTGCTCTTGGGGCTGACCATTGCTTGCATACTCCTCCATCTTTTCTGTTGCCAAAGCAACCAGTTTCGATGTGAGCATATTAATTTCACCTCGAAGGATTTCCTGTCCTTCATCAGACACAACTTCGGTTTTGACCGGTTGTAGATTCTCAAGTTTCTCATAATTGAGTTTCTCAATCTCAGAGATTAGCGCTTTCTTTTCGTTTTGAAAAATAGAACTTTCTTTCTCAAACGACTCCTCCAACTCGACAATCTTTTCTTCCAAGATGAGAGGGGAAACATAGAGTTTAAACTTGTCCGTCTCAGTCTTAGTTGCTGGTGCTTGGTCCTCATCCTTTTTGGAGGAATCCTTGGGCTTAGCAACCTCGTAGGGGTCGAATAATTCAAAGGTTCATAACAAAACGGAAGTTGTATTCCTCGTTTGTGTGCGCGCTTATATTCCTCGGTTTCCTCTTCCTTTTCAGGTTCAAGAGGACCAGTCCATTGGATTGCATATTCTGGATACTTTTTATCTAATCCAAAACAAGCAAAGTCATATAAGGTAGGTACCTGGTACCTTCCCTTTGTCATATAATGTGGGTTATCATATCCGATTCCCCACTCTTTGTTAAAGTACGTGAACTCTTTAGGTTTATTCAGAAAGATGGTTTGATCAGTTTGACCCCTCTTGTGAAGTTTGGTTTCAAGATCGAGAATTTTGGCAACGAACTCCTTGTGCTGAATTTGAAGAGAAGAACATTGATAAATGATTTCTTCTTTCTCATTCTTGCACTGATCAAACTTAGACTGAAGATCAGATAATTTGGCCCTTAAGTCTTTAGGTGCTATTGTAAGGTTTTTGCATTTCTCTTTTAACATAGCATTTTCAGACTTATGTTTTTCAGTTAATCGCGTTTGAACATCTAGCTTTTCGGTTAGTGAACTAATCTCAAGCTTTTGTTCTTTAGTGGCGCCCTTAAAGGAATTCTCCTGATCAATAAGGGATTGCATATCATTCATAAATTCTTGTTGAGAAGATTCACATACCTGACTTGTCTTCTCTTCATCAACTGGAGAGTGATAGCCCATGAAAGCATTTGCACAGTCTGAATCGCTTTCATCATCAGAACGACCCAACCAGTAGTCGTTTTCCACAAACATAGCTTCTCCAGCTTCCTTCTGCTCAGCCAATGCCAGTTTGGCCTTGTAGTAGTGAGAATTCTTTACCACAGTCCTTGTGCAGGTCACTGGTTCATCTTTCTTCTTTCTATCTTCTTTCTCCTTCTTTTCCTTCTTCTCAGACGTGTCCTGCTCATCAACTTTCTTCTTTCCCTCGTGCTTGTCTTGATAATTATGGCGCTTGTTGGAGGCGGTGGAGTAGCGCTGATTATTCGACGTTGGCTTCTTATAGAATCGCTGTTGTTGGAAAGTTTTAGTGAGCAGAGCAACAGCTTTCTTGAAGTCAGCTACTTCATCATTCGAGTCACTATCTTCCTTTTCAGATTCGGAAGACCTTTGCTGTTCAGCGCGTTTGGAGTGACGGCTCGAAGATTTCCCTTTCTTGGAGGACATGAGTGCTATAGGATCAGCAGCTGGCTCTGCTTCAGTCTTCTTCTCGCCCAGAAGTTCATTTACTTCATCTTCGTCTTGAAGAAGCGTCTCATACAGTTCGTTGATACTGATGTTCTCTATCAAGTTATTATGCTTGACATGAGAAGCATACACCTTCCATTCTGGTAGCAGATTGTTGAGAAATTTGAGCGCATTTTCCGTGTTGGAACGGACGATCTGGTTCTTGTTCAGTTCATTGAGAAGTGAGCAGAAACGTTCATATGCTTGAGTGAGAGTCTCTCCGTTGGACTGCTTGAAACCATCGAACTTGGTTATTGGGCTGTTGATTTTCAGTTGATTGCCAACAACACTCCCACGCATCATTCTATCCACTTGATCCCACATGCCTTTTGCCGCACCTTTGTAGCTGTCGATAGCTGTGTAAATCGGGTTGGGAAGTGCTTGGACAAGATATCTCTTAGTGCTTCGCCTTCTATTCTGCCTCTGTCCTCTTCGGTCAGGTCAGGTTCAGTCTTGTCCTCATAACTAACTTGAGGATTTGCTGCAGTTGCTGCTATGGTCTTCTTCGGCCAAGGAATCAGACCATCTTCAAGAGCTTTCTTGATGTACACATAGTTGTCCTTAGATTCAATGAAGATCATGAATCTATCTCGCCATTGGCTATACTCACCTTGATAGAGACAAGGTGGTTTGGAGTCGGTCCCAATAGCAAGTGCGTCACGTGAAGTCATCGTAGGTTGCAACGGAGTGATCGTCAGACGTGTTAATTGATTCAAAGAGTAAACCTAACGCAAGGCACTAAGAGTGGTCCTAACGCCGGTTCTACGACTAATATGAACTAAGAGTGATCTTACTGGATAGGAATCCAAGTAAGAGTCTGATCAGGTAGTGTCCAGATCAGATCAAATGACAAAAACAGCTAAAAATCACAAAGTATCCGGATAAAGTAGGAGAGTCCGGATAGCTTGGAGTGTCCGGATAACAGAAGGTTACCGGAAGACAGAACTGTCCGGATATGACAAATAGACGTATTACTTACCGGATGATGATATGTCCGGATAGAATTATCAAACACAAAACTTACCGGATGACAGAGATTCCGGATGAAAATGATTACCGGAAACCTTGGCTTGTCCGGAAAAATTACTTTACCGGAAAGATCAGGGTTTCCGGAACAAATTACCCGGAATGATTGAGAAAATAAAGACTTACCCAGAATGTTGACTTACCCGGACTGAATGGTTTACTCGGAAAGAAAGGTGAATCCGTATGGAATAACACAATTACCCGGAAAGTAGAGCTTGTCCGGAAACTGCGGCAGGGTTGTCCGGACTCTGCGGCTGCCTTCTCAAATTCGATTGGAACTCGATTAGGGTTGCTCAATAATGTTCCTGAAAGATTAGAAACGATGCCAAACACAAAAACAACACTAACCCAATCGATTTTAGAGCAAAAACAACACGTTTTTATGGCTAAAAATTCGATTTTGATCAAGAACACTACTAAAACTTTTGATCTTAAATTGCTTTAAACTAATCAAACGATCAAATTAAGATGTGAAAATTTACAGAATCACTAATAGTAATGATGCTAACAATACCCAATAAGCGAAATCGATCAATTTAATCAGAATCAAAATTTTGAACATTCAAGTAAGACACAGACGAGAAAAGTCAAGAAATTACCAAAAGTCAACTTGAAGGCTTTGAATCAATCGTGTCCTTAAGCTCTGATACCAATTGTTAGTTCCATATTGATCAGGTAACAACGATTCAAAGAGAAATAACAAGGACACTTAATGATTTCAACTTGCCATCCCTCTCATATTCATTCAAAGTATAAATCGTTCAACAATATTACAATGGAAGTAAAGGAACGACTTAATCTCTCTAAGCTCTAATGAATGATAATAAATCGCTTAACCTAATTCAAGGTTAACACTAACCTTATATACCAAGGCCTTAAACACCCAGGCCCATGGCCCATCAAGCTAATCTAAGCCCATTTATGATTAAAGGCTTTTACAATTAATTAAATAAACTCTATAATTAAACTCTATAATTATTTATATATCTTTCTAATATGTAGGACATTTATGGTCCTAACAATTTTTGTCTTCAATGTCAGCGATGAACTCTTTGTCGCAAAACTTGTCTTTTGGGATTACAAACAACATTGGTTTACATATGAAACAGTCAACGATCATCAGTGATACTGAACAGACTCAGGTTATCACTGATGTACATTTATCACTGAGGAATACTATGAAGAACAGTGGTCACCATCAGTGATACTAAACAGGCTCAATATGTTTATCATGGATGGTGAAACACTAATACATAGAGATGTTATTCATAATTTTCACTATGTATTTCTAAGGGTCGTCTTTAAATCACTGAGGGAGTTTGGATCAACAATCTCCCTTTATTTGATGATGACAAAGCAACAAAAGAAAATTGCTAAATGTGAAAAAAAAACATAAGGATAAATGAGACTCATAGATGCGTGTCCCATTTACTGTTTTCAACGATCTTTTCTAGTATCGATGATGTAAAGTACTTCACTGAAATTTTCATTAATCTTCGTAAATAAGTTTAAAAGGGAAGATGGAAAATTACAATTACATTTGAAATAGAGATTACAAGTACTAAAAGACTACTGATAAATATAGGAGAAGAATACAAAAGAGATCTATTAGCTATTGAGGTTCATCCTTGAAGAGCGTTTCGTCAAAGGCATCTGGGATCATCCAATCAGGTACCTTCTTTCCTTGTTGTTCTCTGAGTTTTGCTTCACTGAGCACGTGAGTTTTAAGGAAGAGGCCTGGTCTTGATTGATTGCACCAAAGGACTAGATCTCTGAGTTGTTCGATTGAGCAGATAGATATTTCTGGAAAACATTGAAAGCGTGTTATACCATTCCAGTCCAGGAAGATGATACCATAAGGGTCACTTATCACTTGGCCAGGATTGAAAGGTCCTCCTGGTGGCAGTGATAAGTCGAGTGCTAAAGGATCTGGTGGGGGTCTGAGCACTGCTACTCTTGAGAATTCGATACATGTTTCATTTCGAACAATATGCCCTTCAGAGGTAGAAGCTCGTTTTTTTCTCGCTGGTGCAGGTCTCTGATTTTGATGAAGAGCTGGAGGAGGAGGCAGGTCCATTCTGGATGTAACTTTGTTGATTTTCAATTTCAAGAACTTCTTCACGTAGGATTTGTACTTGGATTTGGACTTTTGTATGGCACTCCTGATCCCTAGCCATTCATTAAAACCAAAGAGTGTCAGCTTTGACATGTAGAACGTTTGAGACGAGTCATTCTCCCAGAATATGGTGACTTCCACCAGCAGTGTCTTCTTTACACTATTTCCCTCTATGTTCACATCGATGATTCGACTTGGATGGTATCAATGATCAACCTTTTCTTTGCACCAATCTAACAACGATTCACTGATGACCTTTTGTTTCTGGGTATCCTTTCCAATGTCCTTCAGAAGTTGTTCCTGAACCCTGACTGGATGCCTTTTTAATTTCTTATCAGACACTGAGCTCTGAGCTACCTTAAAGGAAAATTGTGCATCCTTTTGGCATTCAGCAACAAGTTTCTCAGCTCTGACAGATTCTTCTAATTCTTCAGCAGTTAGGAACTCTAGACCAGGAAGAGGAGGGACCCTTAGAGGTTGACTCTCTAGCTAATTGATCATTGTTGCTTTTCTTTCTTTTTCATCATCCCCTGACCCTTGAGGAAGTCGAGTGGGTCTGGATGGATGAGTCAGTGTTAATCCAAACCCTCAGTGATTTGATAATGACCCTCTCTTATATACTTAGTGAAAATTATAAGTAAACAATATGTATCAGAGTTTCACTATCGTTGATAAGTACTAATATCTTACAGTACCGCTGATAGGAACTCTCGCTCTTTAGATTAAACATTCAGCGAACACTGTTCACCATAACTCTGAGTCTGTTCAGTACTTATGATGATCGCTGATAAGTTAGTTGTTTACTTATGATCCCTGAAGACAAGTTTCACATTAACATAGGTTCTACGCTGAAGTCGAAGATCAAGCTCAAGAATCAGCGACAAGTCTCCTAATGAACTGATACGGATCAGCGAAGACTCAGATTTGTCCACTCAACGTGAAGTATCAAGTACAAGACTTTAGCTATCGCTGAATTCTATTATTCGCTGATAAAGAATGATAGATCGCTGAATCAATGAAAAGCTGATCATTAAGTCCTCCGTACAAAGTACTTTGTCTTAACCACCCTTGCACGTCTCCGTACGATATGTCAGAAAAAGAAACTCCTTATTGTCTGAATTCGTACAACCACTCTGATACTACACTGTTCAACATGCGGCTACCAAGGTTATCAACAAAGGTCAATGACATGCAACCAATCAGCTGCTGCCACGTGTAAAGTGTAAACTGCAATGCATTAAATGCATGCAGTATATAAGAAAAAGAACTCACTTCATTTTGAAGTAACTTGCTAACTCTGGACAAGTTCATCCTTCTTATCTTGAGATAGGTTATTATTAGTAATTTCCTTCTCTTTCTTAGTGCAAGAAACTTAGTGTTCCAACTTGTTTAGATTTAGGTTTATCCTTATTTTTTTTCCGTAACAAGCTGTAAATTGTTAATGATTTATCAATAAACAATTTAGAAAAGTAAAATCTGTGTGTTTGTATTCAACCCCCCCCCCCCCTCTACAAACTTGTATAGCCCTTCGGGACCAACAAGTGGTATCAAAGCAAATTTGTTTAATCTCATAAACAAGATCTAATCTATACTAAGATTTCTCTTCCTTGCTATTTCTGAAAATGGCTAACAACACAAACACAAGTTATATCGACAATGGTTCTCTTGCAAAACCCCCTAGATTCTCCAGAGATAATTTTAATCTATGGAAAAATAGGATGACTCTCTTCCTAGAAGGTGTAGACCCTATTATGCCTTATTATCTTGAAAACGGCCCATTCATTCCTGTAAGAATTGATGCCGCAGTACCAGCCGCTGAGAATAGACCTGCTATTCCAGAAAGGCTGGTACCCAAAGAAATTCATACATGGACTGACGAAGATAAGAAGAAAGTGGCTATCGACACCAAAGCCAGACCCATACTATCCATGGCTCTTCCTGACGAAGTCTACCATTCCGTCATGAACCTGAAATCCTCAAAAGCCATGTGGGACACAATATGTGTTCAGTATGAAGGTACTACTGAAGTCCAGGACTCTCGAAAGATCAACCTGGTAAGACAGTATGAAAGTTTCATTTGTGGTAAGAATGAGACTCTCTCTGAAGTTCACCAATGTTTTAATTGCTTAATAATAGATCTTAAAACTGTTGGTAAGGAATATTCTAACTTTGAAGTGCTGACAAAGTTTCTAGAATGTTTACCTGAAAGCTGGGACAATTATTCTATGTGTCTCAAGCTGTCAAAGGATCTAAGATCAATGACCCTTGCTACCTTATATGGCACGATGCTGAATCATGAGCAATCAAGCCATCTTAAGAAGAATCTTGTAAAAGATTCCAAAAGCACCCCTGTTGCTTTAATCTCAGAGGAACCCTCTACTCAGCGACCCTCGGTCACTATCACTGAGTTAGAGAGTAACTCTAAAAGATCATCAAATTCTGACTCTTCAGATAATGATGAATCTTTGGCTCTCCTAACTAAAAAGTTCAGGAGATTCGCCAAAAAGAAAATGTTCAGAAAGAACAAACCTCTTTCTATAACTGATAAGCCAAGATCATCAACTCCTGTTGATAAGGCTACTGCTACTTGTTTTAACTGCGAAAAGACTGGACATTTCGCTAACGAGTGCAGGTCTAAGAAAGTATCGAGAAACTCGGCGTTTCCCAAGAAATCCTTTACTCCCAGGAATAAAGATGACAAATATGCTAAGCTGAAAGAAAAATATGCGAAGCTGAAAAGCTTCAAGAAGAAAGGAAAAGGCCTGATGGTTTACGATTGGGCTGCTTCTGAAGAAGAAGAATCATCATCTGACTCTGAAGATGATGAAGCCAATATGTGTCTTATGGCAAAGATTGATGATGAGGAAGAAAGTTCAGACATTCCCTCCACTTCAACATCTGCATTTCAGGTATCACCTTCCTTCTTTACAAATATTGCAAATATTGATGAAGCTGATAGTCTCCACAAAATCGATCTCTTGACTAGAAGCTTATATGAAGCCATGAATGGCAAAACTATAGTTGAAAACCAAAACCTTGATCTCGCTGAACAGCTTAAGAACTGTCACCTTCAAATAGAAAAGCTTTCTAAAATTGAAGAAGATTTTAAAGATCAAGTGCATTTAAATCAGCTAGTCAAAATCGAACGAGCAGAAGCTATAGCTGCATTAAAAGCTGAAAAAGCTATTATTAAAGGATGGTGTAATTCTTCAACAAAGATCACTGAGATAATTAAGTGTCAGATTCCCCTGAGTGATAAACGTGGTCTTGGTTACAAATATGAAACTCAAGAACCAACCACTGATCGTTACATGCTCTTATTTGGAACTTTCGTATCCTCAGTCGCTGACACTTCATCCTCTCAGTGTTCCTCGTCCAGACCTCCTATCCCTGAGGAAATTTCTACCTCTTCAAAAGGTAAAGAAAAAATGGTTTATCCAAAAATAAAGGTAAAGGAATTGCTTTTAACCAAAATCCTCAGAAGGGTACTTTAGTACCAAAGCTGAATGCTTCTAAAGCTTTAGTGATTTATTCCTCTGGATCAAGGAATCAGATCTCTGGATCTACTCAGCGTGGGTCTATTAAGCGATCTACTCCTAGACTCAGAGTGGATGTCCTTGGTAAGAAATCTGAAGAACTAAACGTTCCTATCATTTCAAAAGCCAAAAGCTTATTTAGTGTTGGTCCTTCTAATTCTAAATCAAAAGCTCAGCATTCAAATGGTCCTAGAACTACTTTTAGTTATAGGAAATGTTATCACTGTGGACTCACTAATCATATTGCTAGTAAGTGCCCCACAGCCACCAAAGCTGTAAAGATAGCTAAGGTGAAGATTGCCCCCAAGGCAAAGAAGACCACTGAGGTTAAGAAATTAACCAAAGTGAAGACTGACAAAGCTGAATCTTCAAATGCTGAAGATTGCTGAACCTTCCATTCCAACTACATCCACTAACAAACGTGTACACATGGTTAAGTGGGTACCCAAGAAAAACTAATCTTCCTTTATGATGCAGGTTCAGAAGGGTATCTGGTATCTCGATAGCGGATGCTCTAGACACATGACTGGAAAGAAAAGCATGCTCGCTGAATACAAGGAAGAGAAGGGTCCCTCTGTGACTTTCGGTGGAAATGGAAAAGGATATACCCGAGGGTTTGGTGTACTCTCTAATGGTACAACCACCTTCAGAAGAGTTGCATATGTTGAAGGGCTGAAGCATAATCTGTTAAGCATCAGTCAGCTTTGCGACAAGGATAACAAAGTAATCTTTACTAAGGAATCCTGCTTTTTCACTGACAAAAAGGAGAAGATAGCTCTCAGCGGTTATCGTTTGGAAAATGTTTATGTAATAAACATGGACTCAACCACTGAGAACTCCTGTTTGTTCTTAAAAGGCTCATCTGATGTCAACTGGCTATGGCATAAGAGGCTGTCTCATCTGAATTTCAAGACACTGAACACTCTTTCTTCAAAAGAGTTGGTCACTGGTCTACCTCAACACTCATACGCCAAAGAGTCTTTATGTTCAGCGTGTGAGAAAGGTAAGCAGACCAAAGCAAGCTTTAAGTCAAAGCAAGTCTCCTCAGTGTCATCTCCTCTACAACTTCTCCATATGGATTTGTTTGGCCCTGTTAACAAACAATCCATCGCTGGAAAGAAATATACACTGGTCATAGTTGATGAATTCTCTCGTTATACATGGGTTATGTTTCTCCATTCCAAGAGTGACACCCCTGAAGAACTCATCACCTTTGTTCGAAAGATGGAAACCCTGAACAATTTGACCGTTCGCTCAATAAGGAGTGATCATGGGACTGAATTCAAAAACAGTTCTCTTGATTCCTTCTTTGAGAGGAAGGGTATTTCTCACAACTTTTCTTCAGTGAGAACACCGCAACAAAATGGAGTCGCTGAAAGAAGAAATAGAACAATTATTGAAGTTGCACGATCAATGCTCAGCGATTCTCACCTGCCTATTTAGTTTTGGGCAGAAGCTGTCAACACCGCTTGTTTTACGCAAAACAGGTCGCTGATAGTTAAAAGATTCAATAAAACATCCTATGAACTATTTCATGGGAGAAAGCCTTCAATCAGCTTTCTTCACATCTTTGGATGTCAGTGTTTCATACTGAATAACATAGATTCCCTTGGAAAGTTTGATCCTAAGGCTGATGATGGAATCTTTCTTGGATACTCCTCAGTCTCCAAAGCCTTCAGAGTCTTCAATCGAAGAAGACAAACTGTTGAAGAAACAATTCACGTCACGTTTGACGAATCCCGTTCAGCGAACTCTAAACCGTCCGCTGATACTGAAGAACTGAATCAATGGATGTTTTCTCATCTTGGTGATTCAGAAGATATTCCCACTCATCGTGCTCATACAGTTGAAGATGATGGTCCTACTATCATTCCAAATATGCAGAATAGTGAAGCTGAAACATCATGGGTCTCAGTTGTTCCTATAAACACTATACCTGCTTCTGAACCCAATGTCTCAGACATTCCATCTACTTCTCAGCAATCAGTGAATATAATGACAACTGCATCCATTCCTCTCTTGGATGATACTCCACACGTCGCTGAAGCTTCATCTTCATCTCCTCCAGTTCAAGTTGAGTCAGCGTCTCACGCCCCGGCTCAGTGATGGACTATAAATCACCCAATTGATCAAATTCTTGGTGATCCAAACGCTGGTATTCAGACTCGACGAAGTGCAGGTAATATTTTTTTATTTGTTAATTTTATTTCTCTAACTGAACCAAAGAAAGTAGATGATGCCCTCAAAGATCCAAACTGGGTCAGCGCCATGCAAGAAGAGCTGACTGAATTCGAAAGAAACAAAGTTTGGAAACTTGTTCGAAGACCAACTGACAAAACAGTGATAGGCACTAAATGGGTCTATCGAAACAAGTTGGACGAACATGGAACTGTTACCCGCAACAAGGCTCGTCTTGTTGCTCAGGGATACAACCAAGAGGATGGCATAGATTATGACGAAACATTTGCTCCAGTAGCAAGACTAGAATCTATTCGTCTATTCTTAGCATATGCTGTACACAAAGACTTCAAAGTATATCAGATGGATGTTAAGTCAGCATTTCTAAATGGAAAGCTGAATGAAGAAGTCTATGTGGAACAACCTCCAGGATTCTCAGATCTTAAGCGTCCAGGTTATGTTTATAAACTGGATAAGGCACTTTATGGCTTAAAGCAAGCTCCACGTGCATGGTATGACACTCTTTCTACTTATCTCCATATTGAACAATTTGAGCGAGGTAAAATCGACAAAATTCTATTTTTCAGGAAAGTAAAAGGTCATATCATTCTTGTTCAGATATATGTTGATGACATTATATTTGGCTCTACTAACCCTGATCTTTGTACTCGTTTCGCTGATAGAATGAAAGATGAGTATAAGTTGAGCATGATGGGTGAACTAACATATTTCCTTGGTCTTCAGATAAAGCAAAATGAAAAAGGAACTTTCATTAATCAGGGAAAGTATGTTAAAGATATGCTAAAGAAATTCGACTTAACTTAAAGTTCAGCTATGAAAACCCCTATGGCACCACCGCCGACACTTGATAAGGACACTAAGGGTGTTCCTGTTAATGTCACGCTGTACCGTGGGATGATCGGCTCTCTTTTGTATCTTACAGCTAGTCGACCCGATATTATGTATGCAACATGTTTGTGTGCACGATATCAAGCTGAACCTAAGATATCTCATATGAAAGATGTAAAGCGAATTTTTCGATATCTAAAGGGTACAGCGAATCTAGGTCTCTGGTATCCCAAAGACTCAGGATTCGATCTAATCGCCTATTCAGATAGTGATTTTGCAGGTTGCAAAATGGATAGGAAAAGCACCACAGGAGGATGTCAGCTCCTGGGTGGAAAGCTGGTAAGTTGGACAAGTAAAAAGCAAAACTCAGTGTCCACCTCCACAGCCGAAGCTGAGTATTTAGCCGCTGGAAGCTGTTGTTCTCAGGTTTTGTGGATGAGAAATCAACTACTGGACTATGACCTTCAGCTCTTAAATATTCCAATCTATTGCGACAGCACTAGTGCCATCGCTATAGCAAATAATCCAGTGCTACACTCAAAGACAAAACACATCGAAATCAGGTATCACTTTATCAGAGATCATGTGATGAATGGTTATATAGAACTTCACTTTATCCCAACTAATTATCAGTTAGCTGATCTGTTCACCAAACCTCTTGATGAGACAAGGTTCAACTTTCTCATCAGCGAGCTTGGAATGCTGAATTTTGAAGAGTAAAATCTTCAGCGATTCACATTTGATCAGCAATAGGATAAAATCAACTTGTATAACCCATTCTATCATTCTCTCTGAATAAACTTGATTCGCTGATATCAAGGTATGTTTTTCTCTCTCTCTGACAATCGCATGAAAATGCAAGATTTCAAAACAAATAATATCGCTGAATATCTCTTCCTTATCCGCGATACTTTGAAATTTCTAAAACCAACACTGATATTTCTATTCAGTTCTTCATGTTTTCAAAAGTGTCCCTGAGTTTTCAAAACCTCAGAGACATCCAAGAATATGAAAGGACAGTTGTGACGTCATTACAACGGATAAGCCCCGACACGTTCTTCTTTCTGACACACGTTTGCACGTTTCGTTTACTCGCCAATCAAATGCAAACACGTGTCCGTGTCATGATGAAAATCTTTTCCCGCTCAAGATTTTCTCTTTCTATTCTCTCTATATAAACAATTTCTTGGTTTATATTTTCCTTTTACGCGAACTTCTCCTCCAAGCAGAGAAAGAATTCACTGTTGCATTTTGCTCTCGAATTTTTCAAGAACAACTATTCATCTTCTTCAAACATCAAAGGTTAATATGTTCTTATTATTTACCAAATGCAAATAACTTGTTTCTGATCTTCTCATTGTTTTAACAAGATCAAACAAAAGAACTTCTTAAAAATGAAATCATTTTCTTTCATGGTTTTATGAACACAACCATTTCATGGTTGTTCTTCAAGTTTAAATGCAAAAATCTTAAACTTGTTCTTCATTTGTTTTTCCAGAATCCCAATCTTCAAAGGAAACTGGAAAACAAGATTTTTTTGGAGTTTGCATTTCGTTGTTCAAAAACAAGAAAAACCCTAATCTTCATTAAGACATTTTGTCTGAATGAAATGGACAAAATTCGAACCATCTTATTGGAAAGTTTTTCCACATTAAGATCATTCTTATTTGTTAATCTTTGGTTGAACTGATAATACAGAAAATGGCATCTTCTGACATTCCCACGAACACCATCGCTGAAAACACTGCTGCTGATGATACTGCTGAGGAAGTGGAAATCCTCAAGGCTCCTCAGGTCAAGTTCTCTCTTGACAAACTGGATAGGACAAAGATAAATAACCTCTATGCGCTTCTCGAGTTTCCTCCTCGAAAGCAAGTTACACATCTAGATGATGCTGTAAACTTCCTAAAGAACTGCTCCATCTTCACAGCCCTGACCATAACACCTCATGCACATCAGCTTTTGCTATCACAATTCTGGTACTCTGCCAGACACTCTCAGCTTCCTTAAGCCAAAGACCCCTAAAAAGAATCGACTGCATCCTCTGCGACACTGACTATGGCACCATGAAGATCACCCCTGCCATCATTCGCAAAGCCCTCAGCCTTCCCATTGCAACCAAAGAAAAACCCTTCGTTCCCCTCCCTGACCCCAAGAAAAACTCTGACAGGGAAGCCATCATTGCATTCTTCGATGCAATGGGCTATGTATGGGAAACTGGAAGGGACATGAAGCCCGAGAAGAAGCTGACCATTATCAAGAAATCGAAAATGCCCAGCGAGATGAATTTCATCTTCGCCCATTTGATCAGCTGCATGACTGCCAAGAGCGGCTCCTCTGACCAAGCCGCTAAGCCTCAGCAAGCAATGGGATATGCGTTGCTGAAAGGTCTACATGTAGACTGGGCATCGATTATCTATGATGACCTGGTACTCAGAGTGGACTCCATCGCTGACAGATCTCCATGGGTTCCCTATCCTCGATTCATCAGCGCTGTATTCCAAAAAGGCCTGAAGGACAGCTACCCAACAGAGGGTGACCTGAAACTCTCTCAGGTCGGCCCTAAGATTTTCGACTTCAAGACGATGAAAAATGAGGTACGTCTTTCTACTCTTCTAACTCTTCTAAATCCTACCTCTTCTACTTCTGCAGCTCCTTCAGCGGACAAACCCACCGCTGATACCCCAGCTGCAACAACCATTCTCTCTCTAAAAAGGAAACATTCTGACACCCAACTTGGTTCCAAAAGAACTAAGAAAACCAAGGAGAAACCCCAGCAATCTATTGCTAAAGACTCCTCAGCTCCTCTTGTTGGGCTGAAGGAAATTTCAGTGGTACGCTCTGCCACAGCTGAACAAGCCACCCATTCAATCCCAACTTCAGCGTCTCCAAACGCTGAGGTTACAAACTTGGAATCTACCCAACCTCCTTCAGTCTCTCAAAAGACTGATGAAGTGATTCTCAGCGAATCCAACGCTGAACTCAGTAACCAACCTCCATTCTTACCCTTCGCTTCTCCCTCTACTCATTTGGACACCACTCCAGTTATCACTGAAGCACCTGTCATTCCTCCAGAAGCTAAAGAAAATACTCTTCAAGGAGTGATGGGCATAGGACCTGCAGAGCTGACCATACGTCCACGTACTCTCGCTGACGATATGGAACTTTTCTCAGGAACCCGTGATTTTGATGAATTCACCAATCCTCCTGCAGGTATACACCAATCCCTATACACTGTTACTAAACCCCAAACTTCTGAGCTTTCCTCTGTTCACAAGTTTTTATATGTTACAGGTCCTAATCTGAGAGACATCAACGCCTCTCTAAAGACAATAGAGACATCGCTGACAGGTCTCACATCTACTCTTTCCGGCAACTCTTCAGATGTATCAAACGCTGGAGAGAATCTTACAAAGCTGACAACTGTCGTCGAAAAGAATGCCTCCAAAGCCGATTTGGAGAAGGTTGATAAATCACTCACCGACTTTGGCAAGGTTCTCTCTGACATCTACACCGACTACCTGGCCATCAAGAAGTCAGTTGACACCATGTCCAGCAAAGTCACAACACTGAAGACATCAGTTGGCACACTCGAGAGTGATATGTCTGCTGTAAAGGCTGATGCAAGTTCTGTAAAAACTGACATGAGTTCTGTGAAGTCTGATGTCAACACGATGAAGAATGACATCACTTCTATGAACACTTTGTTGCAGCAGATCCTGACCAACACGACCGCCCCTGCACGTGCCCCTGCACCTTCACCATCTTTTACAACGGCGGATCGTGCTGAACTCGTGAAAATCAATCCTGGTATTTCTGGCATAGAAAACAGATTATCAGCGATTGAAATCTGTGTGGGGATCCCTGGCTAAGAAGACAGGGAAACCACACGAGCTGCTGAATCGTCACATTCCTCCCCCAGTCATCATGAAAAAGAGGGGGAGAAGAGCGCTGAAGACCCTGAGAAGAGCGCTGAAAACCTTTCCCATGATGAATCTATCAGGGGAGAGAAGAATAAAGACCTCATCTTTACTGAAGAAGGTGAGAAGACAACTGAAGCAGCCACTGGACCTCAGGAAGATGAACACCCTGAGGGAACCGAGAAGCTTACCTCTGTATCTGAGGGGGAGCAACTCGAAGAAAAAGCTGAAGAAACTGAGGCTGAAGCTAAAGATGAAGAAGCCATCGACTTATCTTATGATGAACCATCCTCTTCTCCAAAGAATGATGATGATGAAGATGATGATGATGATGACTCTTTTATCGTCAAGCCTGCTCAGAGATATAAAGCTCTTAGAGGTATTCTGATAAATGAACCTACAGGGGAGCGGACAAAGACAAAGCCATCAGCATCTGAAGCTGAAAAGGGCAAAGGAAAAAGTGTCGCTGAAGATGAAAATCTGATGATCTTGCTTAAAAAGTCGGTTTGTCAGGTACACTAATCTTACACAACATCCCTCCTCTATACACTTTATCAGTTCTACTCTCTTCAACCTCCATACACTTTATCCCACTCTTTCTCTATCTCTGTTCTACCCAAGTTGTTACTTGTAAGATCGCTGTGTTTCAGCTAGTCCTCTCCCCTGTTTGAGGATATTGCTGAAGTTCCTACAGCTGTGACTTCACCAACAATAATCCCAGCTCCCAACGCTGAAGAAATAATCCCGGTCTTAGATTTGATCTCTGAGACTGATGAACCTGAAGAACAGACTCTCTCTCACAAAAACAGACCTTCCTTGGCTCCTCAAAAGCTAAGTGAAGAGGATCAAGAAAAGAGAGATGAAATGATCAAGAGACTCGAAGATCAGCGAATTATTCTGAAGCGTGATCAACTTCCTTCCGTTCCTCCAAAGTTCAGAGTTTACCAAAAGGAATACAAGGAACACCTCAGAGCTGAACGCCTAATCGCTGAAAGAAGGGAAACTGAAGAAAAAGACGGAGAATACGCCATCCAGCTTACTAAACGATCAATAAAAGACCCCAAGCTGAAAAGAGTTCCCATTGATGTTCAACGTCAGCTATGGGATGATGCTCAAAAGATCGTTATAGAAAAGACTAAGGTATCTGATACGACTTTGGAATGGGGTAAACAAATGCTGACCTATCGATCTAGACCTTCCAAAATCATCAAAGTAAACATCAGAGGAAGACTGTATGCAGACGTTCCTGTTGTTGAAGTGGATGTCTACAGAGAAGACAAGACCAAGCAAACCTTCTATGCCGCTACCTTAGAAAAGTTTGGTCTCTCTGAATGGTTAGAAACAAAATTAGCCATTCAGGGATCGCACTCAAAGTCCAAAAGCCATGTCGAGAAGATCTTAAACAAACAGATCGACCTGGTTTCTTCTGCTGTGGATATTCCTCCTTCAACTCTTCTTCCTCAAAGAAAAGTCTCTGCTAAGGAAAAGAAAGTCTCAGATTCAGGTCCTCTTATACGGAATGAAACAGGTATTGGTTTCTCTCATGCTGAAGTTCTTGGCCCTGATGCTGATCTCTCAGCGCTTGACACCTCCCTACCACCTGGAGAAACTTTCATTCCTGGCACAGTTGTAAGTGATCCATATGGTATATTCTTTTTAGACTACTATGGAAATCATCACTTTCAACGTGTCTCTGAGCTCCACATCGCTCCCATCGAACAACTCAGAGATCTCATACACTGGTGTGAAGTCAGACGCGACATTAAAGCTAGACACCTGAAGCCCTTGATTTTTGAAGAAGCTCTGAAGAAAAAGAATCAAGGAGTAGATGTCCCTGACTGGATGATTCCCACATCAAAGACCCTCGATGAACTACTCATCAAGGAAGAACCTTTTGACGGATAGGATTGCCTTGTAATTCTTTCTATCCTTATTTGTCTACATCTTCTGTACTTGTAATTGTATTCGCTGTACTTGTAATTTTTCCACTTTTCTCTGTAATCTTTACAAAGTTTAAAGAAAAATTACAGCGAACGTACTTTACTCCATCAGTACAAAAAAGATCCCAGAAAACAGTAAAAGGGACAAATATTTTATGAGTTCTTTTTATCCTTATGTTTTCATTAAATAGCAATTTTCTCTGTTGCTATGTCATAATCAAATAGGGAAGATTGTTGATCCAAACCCTCAGTGATTTGATAATGACCCTCTCTTATATACTTAGTGAAAATTGTAAGTAAACAATAGGTATCAGAGTTTCACTATCGCTGATAAGTACTAAGATCTTACAGTACCGTTGATAGGAACTCTCGCTCTTTAGATTAAACATTCAGCGAACACTGTTCACCATAACTCTGAGTCTGTTCAGTACTTATGATGATCGCTGATAAGATAGTTGTTTACTTATGATCCCTGAAGACAAGTTTCACGTTAACATAGGTTCTACGTTGAAGTCGAAGATCAAGCTCAAGAATCAGCAACAAGTCTCCATGAACTGATACGGATCAGCGAAGACTCAGATTTGTCCACTCAACGTGAAGTATCAAGTACAAGACTTTAGCTATTGCTGAATTCTATTATTCGCTGATAAAGAATGATAGATCACTGAATCAACGAAAAGCTGATCATTAAGTCCTCCGTACAAAGTACTTTGTCTTAACCACCCTTGCACGTCTCCGTACGATATGTCAGAAAAAGAACCTCCTTATTGTCTGAATTCGTACAACCACTCTGATACTACACTATTCAACATGCGGCTACTAAGGTTGTCAACAAAGGTCAATGACATGCAACCAATCAGCTGCTGCCACGTGTAAAGTGTAAACTGCAATGCATTAAATGCATGCAGTATATAAGAAGAAGAACTCGCTTCATTTTAAAGTAACTTGCTAACTCTGGACAAGTTCATCCTTCTTATCTTGAGATAGGTTATTATTAGTAATTTCCTTCTCTTTCTTAGTGCAAGAAACTTAGTGTTCCAACTTGTTTAGATTTAGGTTTATCCTTGATCTTGTTTCTGTAACAAGCTGTAAATTGTTAATGATTTATCAATAAACAATTTAGAAAAGTAAAATCTGTGTGTTTGTATTCAACCCCCTCCCCCCTTCTACAAACTTGTATAGCCCTTCGGGACCAACAGTCAGTAGTTCTTCTTCCCCTTCTTCTTGTTCTTCAGTCTCCATCACTGAGACTGAGATTATTGAAAAGTCATCAGCTTTGGAAGCTGGGATTATTTGTTGATGAGGAAGGGGTTCTTCAGCTAGTCCCTTAAGCATGGGAGAGAACTAGCTGAATCGAAAGAAATAAGAGTTAGTTTCTTTTGATGAGAGAAAAGATAGAAAATTGGCTAAGTGTGTATGAGGGGTTTGAGGAGAGGATGGATAGATGCAGAAAAGAGGATTATTGAGAGGCATACCTGAGAAGTTGGCACATTCTCAGCATTGAAGAGTATCTTAAGGTTCCCAGAGGTAGCAACTTTGGAAGCCTTCTTCGCTAGAGACTTCTTCGTCGTCTCCCCTGCTTCATTTAGAACCACTCCTTTTGGCTCTGGATCCCTGATGGCTGCGGGTTTGAACCAAAAACCAGGTTCTTCATTGTCATCATCGTCGTTACCATTAGGGTTGTTGGAGGGTTCGTCAACTTTTATCTCCAACTCCTCCTCATCTTCATCTTTTTCTTCCTCATCCTCTTCAGAGGCAATGAGGTCGACAGTTTAAATCCATGGAGAGGAGGGAGGAGTTGGATATTTCTCCCCCTCAGATTGAGAGGGGTCTTCATTAATTTCCTCCCCCTCAGCGTGAGGGAGGTATTCTTGAACTTCCTCCCCCTCAGCTTGAGGGAGGTCTTCTTGAGGATTCTTCTCCCCCTCTTTGTCATCATCAACAGGGGGAGGTTGGAGTGGAGCAGTTGTAGCAGCCTCATCGGACCTGTCTTCTTGGCTAGGTGCCACTGAGGTAGAAGCTGGAGTAGCTTCTAACTTGTACACTCTATCTTATAGTCCAGAGATCGCATCGGTGACTATTAAAACGAAGTCAGCCGCCATCCCCAGCTTTTGACGATCATCAGCGGTGAAGGATGGGGCGGGAGCCACCGATTCATTCATCCTTTTTAGGATGCATTCGAGCAGGGATTTTATGGTGTCGAACTTTGATCCAAGATCGCTGACAGAAGTTTGAAGTAATCCTGCGTCAGCTCTGAGGAAGGTTACGGTGTATTGCAGCGACTGAAGTGACGAAGAGTTGTACACCACATCCCTTTGCAAGGTTTTCACCTCCTCGAAAAGTGCTGAGAGATGAGCATTGTCAACTTTCATTGAGATCGAGGTGGACAGGTCCTTTAGGGACTCGCCGACAGAGTTCACAACGTTGGTGGTGTTGGTGAGATCCTTTGAGAGGGATTCCACCTGATCATGTACCTCCTTGATAGAGGCAGCGATTGTGCCCAAATTAGTACCTGTAAGAAAAAGAAAAGTTTTGAGCAAAGGAAAGCTCAAAAGTAGGAATGGGTTAAGAAGAGATAGGTAGGGAGGTGGGAATACCAGATGGTCGAGATAAGTCATCTAAGAGACTACTCCCTCCATAGTAGAGCATGTCTGTTCCATTGGAGACAAGGACGACGAAGGCATACTCTAAGAGCCTCCGAGAGGGAGACCATCATGTCCTATTTCATTTTTGTGGTTCAGGCCTTATAGAAACGTTTCCTGATTATCAGCGAGAGAAGTCGTTGGTGCTGAAGGGATGACCGAAGAACGAGGTGGAGAAGCGAATGTTGAGATGACTGCACTGAGCGGGTATAGCACTGGCGGTGCCATGAACAGCCTCTTCAGTGCATTGAGGCACTGATAAAGTAGGGGTACATGTCAGTGATAAATCAGTGATAGAAGGCGCTGAAGTGGCCGTTGTTGTAGGAGCAGATGTGATGGAGTGAACCACGAATGTGTCGAGTGTAGCCTCTGAAGTGGCAGGCACTGATGTAGTCACTAATGGTGGTTGGGGGTTCTCCTTTGAAATCCTCTTGGTCTTTTTAAAACCAATGAAGGTTTCAGATTGTTTCCACTTCAGTGAGGATGAGGTGGTGGCAGCCTAGGTAGCAGCGGGGGGTGGTACCGCTGACATAGGCGACGTTGAAGACGAAGAATGAGGAAGGAGAAGTTGTATGAGGGTAAAAAGACTTACCTAATTTGTAGTGGGCTTGAAGTCGAGGATGCAGGCCCCAAGCTGAGGAAGTTGGTAGTCTCTCTTCTTGGGATAATCCTCTAGGAAGTAGGAGAGGGGTGCTTACACAAAACGTACATAGGAAACCTTCATTTCCCTTTTCTCCTTTTCCACTTTGACCATGAAGTCGTCAAAGATCATCCGAGCATAATCGATCTTTCGCACAGTGATCAGAGCGTATCCCATCTGCAGCTAATACTTGTTCGCCTGGTCCAGCGAACCCGTCTTTCCACTAATCGAAAAGATGATGTGGAAGAAAAGATAGTTGAGTTCTGAAGGCATATTTTCCTTGAGAATTTTTGTCAGCTTCTTATCCTGTTCGTCACGGTTGCAGGCTTGGGGTCCCATGTATACTTCATCAGGTCTAGGAACCTGATGAGTTCATCATTTGTAGGTGGTTGTTCGAAGGGGCCGGCAGGGAGTTCAAATATTGTTCGTAGTCCATTAGTAGTGATAAATCCTTCCCCGAGCTGAGTTTGGAAGGCGATCACGGTGACTTTCCTCCCTGATTTGAGGGTTTGTTCAGTCTTCTCAACGGTATACCAGAACTGCTGGAGGAGGTGATTGTGGGTTGGGGGAGCGATGGTGAGAGCTTTGAAGATAGGACAATTCCTTAGGAGGGTTACTGCATCAGCGAGATGCAAGCAGGGTTTCTTCTCAGGGAATTTGAGGAGAGCGATATGGTTGTTGGAGCCGAAGGTGATCTCATTCAATTCACCCTTCATGTTCTTGGATTTGACCATCGTAATTGCTTTTGGTGCCATTTCTGTGATATATGGAATCAAGGAGAAGAGGAAAAGACTTTCCAAGTTAGGAAATATTTTCAAAAATATGAAAATAGGGTTTTACCAGTTTCCTGTTAAGGAAAGAAACTTGTAGGAAAAGATATTCCAGTTTTAAAGATGAGCAAAACTAGTGTAAAACAATGTTTTACCAGTTTCATTTTAAGGGATGATTCTGGAAAAACGTATTTAAAGATGAAAGAGAAAGTTTAAAGATTAGTTTTAAACTTTAAGTAAAAACTTTGAAAGTTTTAGGAAGAAAATCATGAAAGAAGATGATTTCAGAGAGAAAAAGTGTATTTTGATCTTTAAAAGCAAAGATTGAAGATAAAAACATGCTTTTGGTGTTCTAAAATGCATTAAAGGAAGAGTTAAGAACCTGTTTCGTTTGATGGTTGGAAGTACATGTCTTAAGTTTCAATAAATCCAAGTAAAATGCAAAAAAATATTTTCTTGCTTTGAGAGAGTTATGAGCGCGTAAAGAGGAAAAATATAAACAAGGGTTGTTTATATAGGAGTGAGAGAGGAGAGAGAAAGGTTGATGAGCAGGAAAAGAAAAACTCATCATGACATGTGACACGTCCCACGAAGCGTATTGGAGAAGAAGTGTAACGGGCGAATGTGTGAGACGAAAAGTCATGCCAGGGTTTATCCGTTTTGTTGATGTCACAGATAAAACTGTCTTTTCATGTCCAAAAGACATTCCTGGTTGTTTTTTAAATAGTCAGGACTGCGTTGATTTATGAAGAATCACTGATGAGAAATTTCAGTGATGAGGTTTTATCTTTTTCAAAAGGATCACTGAAAGTGAAATGTCAGTGATCGGATTTTCTTTTGAAATACATCTTACTGAAGAAAAACTTCAGTGAAGAATCACTCTGCTTGATTTGAAGTCCAAGGAAGTATGTTAGTTCACCCATCATAGTCATCTTATATTCATTTTTCATTCTTTCAGCGAATCGGGTACACAGAGATGGGTTAGTAGAACCAAATATAATATCATCGACATATATTTGAACATGAATAATATGACCTTTAACTTTTCTATTAAATAGAGTGTTGTCAATTTTGCCACGTTCAAATTTTTCAGTAATAAGAAAAGAGGATAAAGTGTCATACCATGCACGGGGTGCTTGTTTTAAGCCATAGAGAGCCTTATACAATTTATAGACATATTCTGGATGTTTAGGATCAGCGAATCCTGGTGGTTGTTAAACATAAACTTCTTCATTCAGCTTTCCATTAAAGAATGATGATTTAACATTCATTTGGTGAACTTTGAAGTCTTTGTGAACTGCATAGGCTAGGAAAAGTCGAATTGCTTCGAGTCTTGCCACTGGGGCAAAGGTTTCTTAATAGTCTATGCCTTCCTCTTGTCTATATCCCTGAGCAACTAGTCTAACTTTATTCCGGGTTACAGTTCAAAATTCATCTAACTTATTACTATATACCCATTTGGTACCTATCACAGTTTTGTTAGATGGTCTAGGTACAAGATTTCAAACTTTGTTACTTTAAATTCAGTCAGCTCATCTTGCATAACACTGACCTAGTTTGGATCTCTAAGGGCATCATCAGTTTTTTTTGTTCAATCAGTGAAATAAAATTAATAAATAGACATATTTTACCTGAGCTTCATCGAGTCTGAACACCTGCGTTTGGATTACCTAGAATTTGATCGATTGGGTGATTGATTGTCCATCGCTGAGCAAGAGCTTCATTCTCTGACTCAGAAGGAACTTCTGGTGGTGCTGAAGAAGAGGCTTCAACAGCAGCAGATTCAGGTATATCAGGCAAGAGTTGTTGTGGTTCAGATAAAATTTCATTTACTAATTGATGATTAGAAGTAGATGGATTTCAGAGGTTGAGGGTTCAGAAGTAGGCAAAGTGTTTATGGGAACAGCTGATACCCATGAGGAGGATTCAACTTCACTTGTTTGCATGCTAAGAATGATGATAAGATCATCATCACCGATAGAGTTGTTCACCTGAGGGTCGGGGTTGAGGTTAGATTCTGATTCGCCATAATGAGAAAACATTCACTGATTCAGTTCATCGTTTTCAGCAGTAGGTTTTGAATTTGCTGAACCGGATTCATCAAAGGTGACATGAATGGTTTCTTCTACAGTTTGTCTTCTCTTGTTGAAGACTCGGAAGGCTTTGGATACTGAGGAGTATCCTATAAATATTCCATCGTCAGCTTTGGGATCAAACTTTCCAACATAATCTCTGTTGTTTAGGATGAAGCATTGACAACCAAAGATGTGAAGAAATTTGATAGATGGCTTTCTTCCATGGAAAATTTCATAGGTAGTCTTGTTGAATCTTTTGACGACCAGCGACCTATTTTGAGTGAAACATGCAGTATTGATAGCTTCTGCCCAGAATTGAGTTGGAATATGAGAATCGCTGAGCATAAATCGAGCAGCTTCAATGATCGTTTTGTTTCTTATTTCAGCGACCCATTTTGCTTAGGTGTTCTCACCACTGAAAGGTTGTGAGAAATGCCCTTGCTTTTAAAGAAGTTATCAAGAGAACTATTTTTAAATTCAGTTCCATGATCACTCCTTATTGAGCGAACAATCATATTGTTCAGGACTTCCATTTTCCTGACAAAAGAGATGAGTTCTTCTGAGGTGTCACTCGTTGCATGGAGAAACATAACTAGTAACTCTATTTTTAGAGTTATTATTTTCTTGAATTTTCTATTTTATTTTGTCAATTTTAGCCATTCCGCTTCTAAAAACCCCCATTCTTGGAACAATTCTCGAAAATGAGCAAAAAGAGTGAACCATAGTCTTTAATAAATTATTTGGTGGAATTTGGGTGTTTTTCACGATTTATCCTGCAGTGACCACTGTTGTGCCCACTCTGGTTTCCCACTATTCGAGCAGAGCAAGAAGACAAAAGAAACTAGTAGTTGGGATGCAAATATTCTGGAGTTTAAAAGGTTCAAATGGTAGGGAAATATGGGCTGGAGAAGTACAAAGTAATTTCCTTAAAGATGACAACAAGTACACCTTCTTGTACTTAGAGATTGACTTGGTGAAGGGTCTATTGGGTAAAAGGATTGTCCAAAGTGCTGATTTCTGTCATAATACTGCAATCTTTACCCATTAGAAAAACCCACCTCTTTGTGTAATACCCAACTCTTTCTCCTAGTATATAAAGGAGTTCTTGGGTGCCATTTATGATATGCTTAGTTTAGTCTTAAATTCTCTCAACTACTACATTAGTGTTAGTCTTTCATTTACTGCAGTATCTAGCTTTGAAATTCTGTATCTTAATTTCTTAGTTTAATTGTAGTTCGAAGTACACAGTGACAGGGACGATTTCTCGTTCCACACTGTGAGTTCAATTCAAGTCACTTTCAGTTTAATTATGTGCAACTTCTACTCTCTTGTTTTCTTAACTTAAATTATGGGCTAAACATCCTTTGGGATGTAGGAAGGAGAAGTACCTGGATTTTATTAAAAATGCTTGAGTAATCTTTATACTTAGAATATTTGTTGTTTTGGTCATTCATTCTCGATTTTTACCCAAGGATGCGAACAAGCCGATCACTTGCTAGGATCTAAAGTCTATTTCTTAACTTAGAAATAAGTAGAACGTAGTGACACGAGCTTGAATGATGCTAGGGGATTCGAAATAATTCTTATGACACTTACGAAAGTGAGGTCGGCACAGTGAGCTAATCTCAACCCACTGGAGTAGTAGGCAAGCTAATTTGTGTATTAAAAACACTTAGAGTATTTGTCTCTACACATTCCATCGAGACCTGAAAAGGTCCATTTTTTAGATTACCATTGACAAAACAATAAATACTAAGAGTATGGGATTTTTATCTAACTGCATGAGTATTTTGTAACCGGGCTTTTCTAGCGAAAATGCCTACCTCGAATACAAGGATCACTTTTAGGACCGAGTATTTAGTATAAAATCTAGGGAAAATCTAACCTACATTCCTCCTTTTAAAATCTTAGTAAAATCATCAAAGTAGCTATTTCACCAAACAAACCAAACTATTGCTTCCTCTCTAATTGAAACTTGCAAAAGGAGCTCATGAGAACCATATTGTCTTGATTGTCCAGTCTTTGTGGATTCGATTCTGGTATTTTACCAACTATTACTTGCTGTGATGATCATAGTGGACAGTGTACACTTGCACTTCCCACTGTGGACAGTTTACAACCCACTGCGATTAAAACACATATTTCGCACGCACCAAGTTTTTGGCGCTGTTGCCGGGGACTGGCGTGATTTTAAATCTCACGATATCAGTTTTTGTTCGAGCCCGAGTAACTCGTTTTTCTAAGCTGTTCGTGTTGCATGCCACGGCAACAACACGAACCTTTGGTACCAATCGATCTTGAAATAGAAAAAACTTTTCGAAGAAGACGTAAGAACAAGAACACAAATCGACAACCCCCTGTGATCCCCACTGTAAACATGGTAGCAATACCACCACCTATAGTGGAGACCACAGTGACGATTGCCGATAGCAAAGATCGAAAAATACGGGACTAGGGTACTTCTGGAGTTGGTGATTTGAGCCCCGGAATTTTAAGACCCAACAGTGTCTCAACTCATTTTGAACCTAAACTAGTGATGTTTCAAATGATCCAAGCCATGGGTCAGTTCGGAGGATCACCATCTGAGGATCCGCACTCGCACTTAAAATCTTTCTTGGAAATGACAGATTCTTTTCAGTTACAAGGTGTGAGTGATGAAGCATTAAGACTAAGACTTTTTCCTTTTTCACTAAGGAATAAGGCGAAGTCATGGCTGAACTCACATGCACCTCACTCGATAACCACTTGGCAAAAACTTGCCGATAAATTTTTGCAAAAATACTTTCCGCCAACGAGGAATGTAAGGTTTCGAAATGATATAATTTTGTTTAGGCAAGATGAAGATGAGGCTGTTTCGGATGCATGGGAACGATTTAAAGATTTACTTCGAAAGTGCCCACATCATGGCATCCCCCATTGCATCCAATTGGAGACTTTTTACAATGGTCTTTCCAATGCAGCCAAAATCATCTTAGATGCAACAGCCGGTGGAACATTCACGAGTAAAACCTACAATGAAGTATATCAAATCTTAGAAAAAGTGTCCAACAGCAATACCGAGTGGTCCAATCCTAGAGCAATAGTACCAAAGACCAACACCATCGATTCTGAGGCACTCAAAACCATGAATGCACAGTCAGTGGCCTTAACAAAAATCGTGTTGAACCAAAATAGAGGCCAAGTCAATTCTGCAACTCATCTAGCCGAAAAC
Organism: Saussurea involucrata; assembly: GCA_033807775.1. Taxonomy (NCBI): domain Eukaryota; kingdom Viridiplantae; phylum Streptophyta; class Magnoliopsida; order Asterales; family Asteraceae; genus Saussurea; species Saussurea involucrata. The sequence goes on along the minus strand of CM066319.1, from coordinate 63,649,545 downwards.
TGCTCCCTCTGTGGAGAGGAGCATCTTTTTTACTATTGTCCAGCAAATCCCGAAGCCGTTAATGTTATAGGAACCAATGCGAGAAACAACCCATACTCACAGACTTATAATCCAGGTTGGAGAAATCACCCAAATTTCTCTTGGGCTGGTAATCCAGGACTCCAACCCCACGACGCGAGTCATGCCCAACAAAGACCACACAATCCCCCTGGATTTCAGCAACATCACAGTGGGCAGTCCCCACATCACATTGGGCAGAACTCACAGAACTTTCACCAAGGGCAATCCTCACTACAATTCCAATCACGAGGAACTCAAGCCGCTGAGGTTCAACCATCACTTGAATCAATTCTCAAAGGTTTCATGAATCAAACTCAAGCAGCCATTAGGAATATAGAGACCCAAGTAGGACAACTAGCTGTTGAAGTTAAGAATAGACCACCAGGGACGTTACCTAGTGATACCGAGCATGCTAGGGTGATAGGAAAAGGACATGAACATGTCAACGCCATAACACTGAGGAGTGGAAAGGATCTGAAAGATATCGTTTTTTAGTCTGATGATTCGCCTCAAATACCAACTGTAACTCCCACAGTGGGCACTCCTCAAGTCACTGTCATCCCCACAGTGGGGAACGACATCCCTGACCTTCCCACTTTTGGACCTGTTCCAAAACCTACTGTTCCAAAGCCAATGCCACAGCAAACTCAAATTGACCCACGAAGCATACCTTTTCCTGATAGAATGAAACCTAAAATGTCGATGTTCAATTTAAAAAATTCTTAGACATTTTTAAACAGCTTCACATTAACATACCCTTGGTAGAAGCTCTCGAGCAAATGCCAAACTATGTTAAATTTTTAAAGGATATTTTGAACAAAAATAGAAAGTTGGGTGAGTTTGAGACTGTGGCTTTGACCGAAGAATGTAGTGCCCTCCTTACTAGCAAGATTCCGCCTAAGTTGAAAGACCCGGGTAGTTTCACCATTCCATGCACAATAGGAGGACAAGAAGTAGGTCAAGCACTTTGTGATTTGGGAGCTAGTGTCAATTTGATGCCGCTATCCATTTTTAACAAGTTAGGTATTGGAGAGGCTAGACCCACAACCGTGACATTACAATTAGCCGATCGGTCCATTGCCTACCCAAAGGGTAAAATAGAAGACGTTTTGGTCCAAGTGGATAAATTTATCTTCCCCGCCGATTTTCTAGTTCTAGATTATGAGGCCGATAAAGAAATCCCAATCATCTTAGGACGTCCGTTTCTTGCAACCGGACGAACTTTGATTGATGTGCACAAAGGAGAACTTACGATGAGAGTTAATGACCAAGAGGTGACATTTAATGTGTTTAAATCCCTGAAGTACATAGATATCGAGGACTGTTTTGCTTTGAGTTCGATTAGTGAAACCCACTGTTTTGACTCAGTCCCCACAGTGGGGAGTGAGAGTGAGCACTCCGACTTAGAAAGTGAGGACTCTTTTGAGGATGAGTGTAACGAAGTAGTGGCAGCCTTTGAACCTCTGGACTTTAAGGATAGAGATGTTCAACCCCCTTCAATAGAACAACCTCCCGAGTTAGAGCTTAAACCATTGCCTTCCCACTTGAAATATGATTATCTCGCTAAGGATAATAAACTTCCCGTTATTATCTCATCTAAACTTAGTGAGAAACAAGAACAACTTCTGATCGATTTGTTGATAAAGCATAAGAAATCAATTGGTTGGACCATATCAGACATTCGAGGTATTAGCCCATCCCTCTGTCAACATAAGATTAACTTGGAGAGTGACCACCCTAGGAGAGTCCAACCTCAAAGAAGGTTGAACCCCATCATGAAGGAGGTAGTTAAGAAAGAAGTTTTGAAGTGGTTAGATGTCGGTATTATCTATCCCATTGCTAGTAGTAGTTGGGTGAGCCCCGTCCAATGTGTCCCTAAAAAGGGAGGGACGACCGTAGTAAAGAACGAAAAGAACGAGCTCATTCCCACTAGAACTGTAACGGGGTGGAGGATATGCATGGACTATAGACAACTCAACTTGGCCACTAAGAAAGACCACTTCCCCCTACCATTCATCGACCAAATGCTTGATCGGTTAGCGGGAAAGGAATTTTATTGTTTTCTAGATGGATACTCCGGATACAACCAAATCCACGTCGCCCCCGAGGACCAAGAAAAGTCCACCTTTACTTGTCCCTACGGTACTTTTGCATTCCGGAGGATGCCATTTGGATTGTGTAATGCCCCAGCCACTTTCCCACGTTGTATGATGGCCATTTTCACCGACATGATTGAGGACACCATAGAAGTTTTTATGGATGAATTTTCTGTGATAGGGACATCATTCGAAAACTGCCTAGGAAATTTAGAGAAAAGTCTAGTGAGATGTGAGACCCACGACCTTATTTTGAATTGGGAAAAATGCCATTTTATGGTAGAAGAAGGTATTGTCCTAGGTCATCTTGTCTCAAGGAGAGGGTTGGAAGTTTACAAAGCCAAGCTTGAGGTAGTGGCACAACTTACCGAACCACCAACAGTAAAAGGTATTCGCAGTTTCTTGGGTCACACAGGTTTATATAGGAGGTTCATCAAAGATTTTTCAAAAATAACAAAACCCCTATGCAACCTGTTACAACACGAAAAAGATTTCATTTTTACGAAAGAATGCCAAGATGCTTTTGAAACAATCAAGGAAGCCTTAGTCACAGCACCCATAGTGACCACTCCTGACTGGTCACTCCCATTCGAAGTGATGTGTGATGCCAGCGTGTGGGCTGTGGGGGCTGTTCTCAGACAGAAAAAGAACAAAGTTTTTCACCCCATTTATTATGCAAGTAAAACACTGATTGAAGCTCAGATTATTTACACAGTAACTGAAAAAGAATTACTTGCGGTGGTGTTTGCTTTTGATCGTTTCAGGTCGTACTTGATAGGGACGAAGGTCATAGTGCACACGATTCATGCAGCGATAAAATACTTGATCAGCAAAGCTGATTCCAAGCCACGCTTGATTAGGTGGGTTTTATTGCTGCAAGAATTTGACCTTGAGATCGTTGATAGAAAAGGAACAAGCAATCAGATAGCTGACCATTTGTCCAGGCTCGAGAAGATAGTGGGCACTGTTGATCCCACTCCGGTCCGAGAGAATTTTCCCGATGAACAATTGTTATCAGCCCAACATCTCAAAAATAATATTCCTTGGTATGCTGACATTGCCAACTTTTTAGCAAGTTGACTAAAACCCCATGGGATGAGTGGACAACCATTTAAAAAGTTTTTACATGATACACGGCAATATGTTTGGGACGACCCTTTCTTGTATAAGATAGGGACGGACCAAATATTGAGGCGTTGTATCCACGGGAGTGAGCAACATCAAATACTCCATGGTTGTCACACATCCCACTACGGTGGCCACTTTGGTGGAAACCGCACTGCTGCAAAAATCTTGCAAAGTGGGTACTTTTGGCCCACTATGTTTAAAGACTCTTATGAATTTGTGAAAAGTTGCGAGCAATGTCAACGCACCGGGAACATTTCGCAAAGGAACGAGATGCCTCTTAACAACATCTTAGAGGTAGAACTTTTTTATGTTTGGGGGATCGATTTCATGGGACCCTTTCCAAATTCTAACAATAATTTTTATATCTTGGTTGCGGTAGACTATGTTTCGAAATGGGTGGAAGCCATTGCGTGTCATTCTAATGATGCCAATACCGTGGTGAAATTTTTGCATAAAAATATTTTCACTCGATTCGGAACACCACAAGCATTGATCAGTGACGAAGGCACCCATTTTGTAAACAAAGTCATGGCCTCAGTCCTTGCTAAATATGATATACATCATAGAGTGTCCACCACATACCATCCGCAAACCAACGGTTTGGCCGAGCTTTCAAACCGTGAGATCGAAGGAATTTTGGAAAAAGTTGTTAAACCGCACCGCAAAGATTGGTCAACCAAACTTGATGATGCTCTTTGGGCCTATCGAATGGCCTATAAAACTCCCTTGGGAATGTCTCCATTTAAATTAGTTTTTGGCAAAGCTTGTCATTTACCGATTGAATTGGAGCACAAGGCGTTTTGGGCCCTTAAAGAGCTTAACATGAGTGAGGATGCTGCGGGAATTAAGCGGAGTTTGCAATTGCATGAACTAGAGGAGTTGCGATATCACTCCTATGAAAACGCTAAGTTATACAAAGAAAATACCAAGTTGTGGCATGATCGAAGAATCAACCATAGGGAGTTCATGGAAGGACAACAGGTATTATTGTTCAATTCCCGTCTTAAACTCTTTCCGGGTAAGCTAAAATCACGATGGACGGGACCATACACCATTGTCAAAGTGAGTCCCTTTGGAACAGTGGAGTTAAAGTCCCCACAGTCTGGTCAAACGTTCAAAGTCAACGGGCCGAGAGTGAAGCATTTTCTGAGTGAGAGTGCTCACATTGTACCCCACTCTCCACCCCACTATGGTTAAGAAATATCGGAACCGCTTGTAAATATTTTATTTCAGTTCTTTGCTGCCTTTTTATTATTTTTAGTATTTTTAATTCTGCATGGTAGTTCAGTTTGAATGTGTGTAGGAGAGATTCTCAACTTTTGAAGAAAAAGCCAAGAAATTAACTCGCAGTGGGGAGATGCAAGTCCCTGCTTTACCCACTCCTCTATTGAAGAAGGATAGGAAAGTTTTTGAGGGGTCTAAGGCTGACACACATCATCTTTTTCTGCCACATAGTCTACTTTTGATGCACTTGTGTCATAATTCCTTCAACTTCCCATAAAAACCATCATTTTCTTTCTCTCTCCTATGTAAACTGTACCCTCCTTTTGTACTAACCAAAATAAACCCTTTCCATTTCTTATTTCAAAATCCACTCTCTCCCAATAATTCAAAATACTTACCCTCTCTCCTTCTTCTTCATTTCTCACGAACCATAACCGAAAAACCCTTCCCAAACCCTAACAATGGCTAGAAGCAAAAGGCTAAACACCAACCCTGAGGCAACCACACGTCCGGCGGTCCGCCGCCGAACCACCAAAGACCACCCGCCGGAAACCGTCACCGGCGACCTAAATGAACCGCCGCCGATCTCCGGCGAACTTACGATCGTGCCCGATATTTTTAGACACAGGTTCATCCAAGCAAGGGAGTACAAGGGGTGTTTCTTCATTGAAAGTTGCGGATTCCAGTTCTAGCCACCTCGATGAAGAGGTATTGGAGACCGAAGAAGAAGAAAGGAGATTGGAAGAAGAGTTTACCCAAAGGATGTCTGCTATCCGAAAGAGAAAGGAAGAACTCGAGAAGAAGCGAAAGGAGGAAGAGGAGAGACTGAAACGAGAAGAAGAGGAGAGGTTACGAGAAGAAGAGGAGAAGCGGAAACGACAGGAAGAAGCCGAGAGATTGGCAAGAGAGGAAGAGGAACGAAAAAGAATTGAAGAAGAAAGAATTCGGGCAGAGGAAGAAAAGAAAAAGGCTGAGGAGGCAAGGCTTCTTGAGGAAGAGAAGAAAAAGGCTGAAGATGAACGATTGGCAAGGAAAGAGCAAGAAAAAATCCGACAAGAGGGGGAGATTCAAAGAAAGGGCAAAGAGCCGATTTAGACTGAAGAAATCTCCCAAGTCGCAAACACTGATAACATGGAGGCAATACATGCAACTGCCCACAGTGAGGAAAATCCGATAAGAAAAGCCCTGAGAAATAAAGGAATGCTCACCAGGTCTGGGTGACCATGTCGAAGAAAACACCCACTAAGAAGGTGAGAAAAACATCGTCTGGGAAAGGTAAGGGTCTCCAACCCTCTTTGAGTTCATCTGTTGAAACTGATGCTGGAGATGGGCAAATGTCATCTGAAAACCCACACCATTCCACTGTGGGGACTGAACATGCCGCCAGTGGGGTGCCCAGGCAGTTTACCACTCCAGCAGCAGCAGCCCACTATGCTTTTATTTCTAATCAAAAGGTGAACTTAGAGAGGGATTTTGACCCCGACTTTATAGAGGCCAACCCATTTGTCAAATATAGCATTTTAGTGCAAGATTGGTCGACATTGGCATCTGCCAATCGTCGAGCAAATGCCTCGTTGGTGCGGGAGTTTTACGCCGAGGCTTCCCAAAAGAAGGACCCCATTGTAAAACTTCGGGGTCGAACCGTGAACTATACAGCAGATGAAATTAATCGGGTTTTAGGAAAGATCCCGGAAGCTTGTGACTTTTCACAGTTTCTGAAGAAAATGACCCCGGCAGATGAGGATCTTATTTTAAAAGAGATAGCAATTGAAGGAAAGCCATGGGATAGAGATGGCCAGAGGAAGTGTCTGCACGCTAGCTCCCTCACTACAGAGGCCGCTGTATGGTTCCAATTTATCCGTGCCTCTGTATCCCCAACATCACATGATACAACTCTTTCAATGCACAAGTGTGCCTTGTTATATTGCATCCTCACTGGGAAAAAGATCAATCTGGGGATTGTCATGCACACTGCCATTCATCAAGCCCGCACTCGTAAGTAGGTAATCTTGCCACTCCCTTGTTTAATCACTTCATTACTAATCGATGCTGGAGTACCCTCAGCTGTAGATGATCAGTGGCTCGTTTCCACGAGCAACATAAGTGTCCTAACCATCAAGAAAACGGGGAGGACAATTGTCGGCCCTTCTGAAGAACATGCTCAGGAACAGCCCACTGTGATCATCGCTGACGATCACATAGTGGGCAACACTGATGATCCCACTGTGAGAAGATCTGGTACCCCACTGCGCCAGCCAACTGCAGGAACCGAAAGCACAAGCAACCCCCTGACAGCAATTATGCAAACATTGACATCTCTCACCTATCGTTTCGAACTAATGGAGGCCCAGCAGAAGCATGCCAACCGAGCCAATGAGTTGTTCTGGATGTATACTCGGGACCGTGATGCAGTTCTCAATCAGATGTACCAGGGTGCTGATCCCCTGCTCGCTGCACAGCTCCCCGAGTTTCCAGAAGGTATTTGCCCCTCATATGACAGTGAGGATGATTTCGAGGAGGAGGATTCTGGCGACAGTTCACTGCAAGAACCCCGACCCACTAATGGTTTGTTAAAACTTTGATTCCACTCGTTTGCTGCTCCAAAAACAACTTTATTTTCTGTATGATGTTCGTATTCTGCCTATGGCTAGGCATTTGACACTATTTGCTGCTTTTACACTTTTGGTTAATGATGCATGGAAATCCTACTACTGAGTAGGTGATTTTGGGTTACTAACGTATTTTCTTAGTTGAATGCTTGTTTGATCTCGTTTCCATTTCAAGGTACAACTTTCAGCTTTCGACTTAAAAGGTCACTTTTGTAAGTACAAATCTCAACTTGTCACCATGAAATGATATAGGTCATTTTTCGCATCCAAACACGACCCTTTTTTGCATCCCCAAAACACCTCGTTCATCCCAATTTCCATGTCACAGTGGGGACACTGTAAGGTCATAAGTTTTAGGTGGGAACTTTCAGAGTGACTTCCAGTCTTCTCATTGTGGGGACACTGTGAGGTCATATGTTTGAGGTAGGTAAACCATACCCACCTCCACAAAAAAAAGAGAAAAACACAAAAATACAAAAACAGAAGAAAAACGGAGTATCACTAACAAAATTGATGGTGTGCCTTTTCTGGACCATCAAAGTGCTCACTCCCAGAAAAAGATGGTGTGCCTATTCTGGACCATCAGAATACCCACTTTTAAGAAAAAATAGCCATACCCAAATAAATCCAGAAAGTGTACGTACTTACCCATGCAAAATACAAACCACTCACTTTTGGAAATAAAAATCTCAAAGCGAGATCGTCGGTCAATGTTTGGAATTTTGTGCCAAAACCCTTGGAAAAATATTCAAATCCATAAACCTTTCGAACCCAAGAAAAGTACTATTGATCAATTGTGAACAAGGTAAAGATTTCGTCAAGTACAAAAGTGAAGCTTTGATTTTGGAACCGAAAGAAGTACCTGTGGAGGGAGATCAACATCCAGTAAGAGTGAGAAGTCAGTAAGTCCCTGAAAGCTCTTGTGCATTATTTTATATATATATATATAAATATATATATTTTATTTTATTTTCTTTCTTTTTATTACTTGGGGACAAGTAATGGTTTAATTTTGAGGTTGTGATAACTCTATTTTTAGAGTTATTATTTCCTTGAATTTTCTATTTTATTTTGTCAATTTTAGTCATTCCGCTTCTAAAAACCCCCATTCTTGAAAGAATTCTCGAAAATGAGTAAAAGAGTGAACCATAGTCTTTAATAAAGTATTTGGTGGAATTTAGGTGTTTTTCACGATTTATCCTGCAGTGACCACTGTTGTGCCCACTCCGGTTTCCCACTATTCGAGCAGAGAAAGAAGACAAAAGAAACTAGTAGTTGGGATGCAAGTATTCTGGAGTTTAAAAGGTTCAAATGGCAGGGAAATATGGGCTGGAGAAGTACAAAGTAGTTTCCTTAAAGATGACAACAAGTACACCTTCTTGTACTTAGAGATTGACTTGGTGAAGGGTCTATTGGGTAAAAGGATTGTCCAAAGTGTTGATTTCTGTCATAATACTGCAGTCTTTACCCATTAGAAAACCCCACCTCTTTGTGTAATACCCAACTCTTTCTCCTAGTATATAAAGGAGCACTTGGGTGCCATTTATGATATGCTTGGTTTAGTCTTAAATTCTCTCAACTACTACATTAGTGTTAGTCTTTCATTTACTGCAGTAGCTAGCTTTAAAATTCTGTATCTTAATTTCTTAGTTTAATTGTAGTTCGAAGTACACAGTGACAGGGACGACTTCTCGTTCCCCACTGTGAGTTCAATTCAAGTCACTTTCAGTTTAATTATGTGCAACTTCTACTCTCTTGTTTTCTTTACTTTAATTATGGGCTAAACATCCTTTGGGATGTAGGAAGGAGAAGTACCTGGATTTTATTAAAAATGCTTGAGTAATCTTTATACTTAGAATATTTGTTGTTTTGGTCATTCATTCTCGATTTTTACCCAAGGATGCGAACAAGCCGATCACTTGCTAGGATCTAAAGTCTAGTTCTTAACTTAGAAATAAGTAGAACGTAGTGACACGAGCTTGAATGATCCTAGGGGATTCGAAAGAATTCTTATGACACTTACGAAAGTGAGGTCGGCACAGTGAGCTAATCTCAACCCACTGGAGTAGTAGGCAAGCTAATTTGTGTATTAAAAACACTTAGAGTATTTGTCTCTACACATTCCATCGAGACCTGAAAAGGTCCATTTTTGAGATTACCATTGACAAAACAATAAATACTGAGAGTAATGGATTTTTATCTAACGGTGTGAGTATTTTGTAACCGGGCTTTTCTAGCGAAAATGCCTACCTCGAATACAAGGATCACTTTTAGGACCGAGTATTTAGTATAAAAGCTAGGGAAAATCTAACCTACATTCCTCCTTTTAAAATCTTAGTAAAATCGTCAAAGTAGCTATTTCACCAAACAAACCAAACTATTGCTTCCTCTCTAATTGAAACTTGCAAAAGGAGCTCATGAGAACCATATTGTCTTGATTGTCCAGTCTCTGTGGATTCGATTCTGGTATTTTACCAACTATTACTTGCTGTGACGATCATAGTGGACAGTGTACACTTGCACTTCCAACTGTGGACAGTTTACAACCCACTGCGATTAAAACACATATTTCGCACGTACCAATAACCTAGGTATAACGAGAGAATTCATCTACTATGACAAGAGTGTATTTCTTTCCAGCAGTGGATTGTATGTTGACAGGGCCAAATAAATCCATATGGAGGAGTTGAAGATGATTTGTCACTGATGACACTTGTTTAGACTTGAAACTAGCTTTAGTTTGTTTTGTTTTTTCACACGCTGAGCAGAGAGATTCCTTAGCGTATGAGTGTTGAGGAAAGCCAGTGACTAGTTCTTTAGAGGAGAGAGTATTCAACGTTTTGAAGTTGAGATGAGAGAGCCTTTTATGCCATAGCCAGTTGACATCTGAAGAGGATTTGAATAGAAAGAAGATGTTTTCAGTGGTTGTTGAGTCCATGTTTATTACGTAAACATTTTCCAAATGATAACCGCTAAGAGCAATCTTTTCTTTCTTATTAGAGACAAAGCATGCTTCCTTAGTAAAGCAAACTTTGTAGTCTTTATCACATAGTGTATTGATGCTAAGAAGATTGTGCTTTCATCCTTCTACGTAAGCGACTCTTCTGAAGGTGGTTGTATCATTAGAAAGTACACAAAACCCTCGGGTAAATCCTTTTCCATTTCCACCAAAGGTCTTTGAGGGACATTTCTCTTCCTTGTATTCAGTGAGCAGGTTCGATGTTCCAGTCATGTGTCGAGAGCATCTACTATCAAGATACCAGATACCCTTCCAGACCTGCAAACAAAAGGAAGATTAATTTGAAATTGGTACGCACTTTACAATGGGTCCACATTTGTCAGTGGAAGAAAAAGTGGAAGGATCAGCAGTCTTCACAGCATCTGATGATTCAGCATCAGTGGTAACCTTCACTTTGGTTAATTTCTTAACCTTAGTGGTATTCTTCACCTTGGCTTGTTTTTCACCTGGGTGATCTTCTTTGCCTTAGAGGCAGTCTTCTTCACCTTAGCTGATTTCTTAGCTTTGGTGGTTGTGGGGCACTTACTAGCAATATGATCAGTAAGTCCATAGTGATAGCATTTCCTATAGATGAAAGTAGCTTTAGGACCGTAGGCATAAGCATTTGATAATTTTAAATGAGCAGGGCCTGTACCAAGAATGCCTTTAGCATCAGAGATCCGAGGAACCTTAGGTTCTTCAGATTTCTTATCTATGACATCAACCTTTATTCTAGGAGTTGATCGCTACATGTTCAGGGATCTTGTCTTTGGAGGTATAAGGTTGATTAACTGAAGGTGTAGACTTCTTCAGCTTTGGTAATTTGGTACTTCTCTAAGATTTTTGTAAAACAGTTTTTCCTTTATCATTAAGTTTGGTTCTTAAAGAGGATTTTTTTTCAGGGGTATGATTATTAGAAGAAGAGCACTGAGATGATGAGGTGTCAGGGATGGAGGAGACGAACATTCCAAACTTAAGCATGGAACGCTCTATGGTTGGTTCTTTAGTGTTAGCATTAAAACCAAGACCACTTCTGTCATTGACAAGGATCTAAGCACCGATTATCTCAGTGATCTTTGCTGAGGATTTACACCATCCTTCAACAGTAGCTTTCTCAGCTTTCAGTTTAGCGATAGCTTGTTTGCGTTCAATACTGATTACTTGATTTACATAGACCTGATATTTTAAACTTTCCTCAATTTTAGAAAGTTCTTGGATCTTTAGATGACATTTATTAAGCTGTTCAATTAAGTCTAGATTTTGGTTTTCAGCTAGGGTTTTTTCATTCAGTGCGTCATATAAATCAATCGTCAGGGAATTGATAGCACGAAGTCTATCAGCATCAATGATAGCTGGAGAAGTAGAGATTGATACATGAGATGTGGAGGATGTAGGGGGAACGTCAGAGGTTCTTCCTTCACTTCTTGGATTTCAGCCATAAGACAGAGATTGGCCTCATCTTCTTCATCAGAGTCTGACTCTTCAACAGATTCAGCCCAATCGTGTTCTTCAGCGATTAGACCTTTACCCTTTCTCTTGTAGTTTTTCATCTTTTCATATTTCTCTTTGAGTTTAAGGTACTTTCCATCTCTAGATTTAGAGGTAGAGGAGTTCTTGAATGTTGATGAAGGTTTGAATACTTTCTTTGACCTGCACTCAATAGCAAAGTGACCTTTCTTTTCACAATTATAGCAACTGGCAGTGGCCTTATCAATAGGAGAAGATTTAGGCTTATCAATGATACTGAGAGGTTTGTTTCTTCTGAAGTTACTCTTTCTAGTAAATCTTCTGAAAGAGTTTGTCAAGAGTGCCAGTGATTCATCAAGTTCTAAAGGATCAGTTTCTGATGAATCATCAGAGTTAGATTCCAACTCAGTGATAGTGACAGAAGATCGTTGAGTGGGCGTTAATTCTGAGGAGAGTAAAGCAACATGTGTGCTATTTGAATCTTTTACAAGATTATTCTTAAGCTAACACGACTTCTCATGATTGAGCATAGTGCCAAAAATGGTGCTTAAGGTCATAAATTTTAGATCCTTAGAGAGTTTAAGATACATGGTATAGTTGTCCCAACTTTCAGGAAGACACTCCAGGAATTTTGTCAGGATCTCAGAGTTAGAGTAGGTTTTACCAACATTAGTTTAGATCAATGATTAAACAGTTAAAATGTTGGTGTACTCCAGATAAAGTTCCATTCTTACCACAAATAAAGATTTCGTACTGTCTTACCAGATTTATTCTTATGGACTCTTGTACATCAGTTGTACCTTCATATTGAACACATATTGTGTCCCTCATGGATTTGGAGCTTCTGAGGTTCATGACATAATGAAAGACCTCATCAGGTAGAGCCATAGATATGATTGATCTGGCTTTGGTATCAATGGCTACCTTCTTCTTATCATCTTCATTCCATTGAGAGACATCTTTGATAAGTTGCCTTTCAGGAATGGCTGGAGTGGTAGCAGTGGACGCAACAGTAGGAGAAAGAATATAAGGGATATAGGGTCCATTTTCCACATAGTGAGGTATAGTGGGATCTACACCTTCTAGAAAAAGCATCATTCGATTTTTCCAGAGATTAAAGTGATCTATACTAAATCGAGGAGGTTTAGCAAGTGAACCATTATCAATATAGTGTGTGTTTGTGTTTTGTACCATTTAGAGAATAGCAAGGAAGAGATTAGTATAAGCAAGATATTGTTTACGGAGATTAAACAATACCACCTGTTGGTCCCGAAGGGTTATACAAGTATAAGTTTGTAGAAGGGGGCTTGAATACAAACACACAAGATTTATAGTTTTCTAAATTGTTTATTGATAAATCATACAATTTACAGTTTTTTGCGGAATAAGATAAGTAAAACCTAATCTAAACAAATATTTAGAAGCACTAAGAACTCTTGCACAAAAAATAGAGTGAAAAAATAAATCTAGAAAAATCAAGATATTTTTCTAAGGCACTAAGTAGAACAGGGAGAGACCACCTTCAAACTGAAGGGATATTCCTCCTATTTATACCCCATGCATTTAATGCATGGCAGGAGGACTTTACACGTGTCAGCATCTGATTGGGTGCATGCTTTCTGACTTTTTGCAAGACATGTTTTGGGCCGCATGGTGAATAGTGTAGTGGTAGAGTGGTTGTACGATTCTGGACAAAGGCATGTCCCTTTTTACAAATCGTATGGAGTTGTGCAAGATAGATAAGAAAAAACACTTCTTGGAGAGGAGGCTTCATGATTAGCGATCGCTGAGTTGAACTTTCATTAGTGAAGACCTGATGTAAGTCAGCTACCGCTGAAGTCTTCTTCTTCAAACATCGTGTGTGTGGACTTGTCTTGGTTTCACTGATGACCGCATCAGATCATTAGTAGACTTGTCACTTGTTCATCAGCTTTGTCTTCGATGCCAGCGATGAACTCTTTGTCGTGAAACATGTCTTCTGGGGATTACAAACAACATTGTTTTACATATGAAACAATCAGCGATCATCAGTGATACTGAACAGACTCAGGTTATCACTGATGTACATTTATCACTGAGGAATACTATGAAGAACAGTGGTCACCATCAGTGATACTGAACATGCTCAGTATGTTTATCACTGATGGTGAAACACTAATACATACAGATGTTATTCATAATTTTCACTAAGAATTTCTGAGGGTCATCATCAAATCACTGAGAGAGTTTGGATCAATAGGTTGGATATTGCTTTTGGAAAAAAAAACCATTTTTGGTCGAAAAATGAACTGCTGGCGCCTAGGCAGCCATTTGCTCGCGCCCGCGGGATTTGCTTAAAACATGGCAGTAGCTATGATCGCGCCCACGCAGCTAAATGCTCGTGCACTTATCCGACAACACCTTTCATCTATTTGTCGATTTAAATACATACATGACATTTAAACTAGAGTAAGCTACACTTTTGGTCCTTGTGGTTTCTTATTTATAACACATTTGGTTCTTACAATTAAAAATTATAGTTTCATCATTGAGGTATGCAAAAACGACCGGATTTGGTCCTAGCCTCTAATGGTTGTTAAAAAGTTTCGTTAAATTAAGCTCATTTTTGTCCTTTTGCTTATTTTTTGGTTTTTTACTTAATAAAAAACCACAAGGACTAATAATATAACTTGTTGTAATATATAAAAATGATATACATTTATATAAACTCTATGAACGATTTGACAATCATGAAACCAATAACCGTCAGTCACCTTCTCCGGCCCCTCACCCCTTGTTAACCTCAACTCCACACCCCCAATCACCGGTCACCTTCTTCAACTCCCCTACCTCCTTTCTCCACTTCTTCTTCGACCACGGTTTCGATTTTGTGCTCCGGTGGTCCAGACCCCTCACCCCTCCCACACCCTATCGTGTTCCTCAGCATCGGATGAACAAGCATGCATATTGTAGCACCAAGCCTACAAACAGAGACGAAAATCGTTTGAAGACCCAAACACACATATCGAACCACTCGCCTACATTCACCTATATCATCGATCTCTACTTCCCACACCCATCAGAGCACCTCGATGATGACCCAAGCACGCCCCTTCTCTCTGTGGGTTTATCACCTGCACCAGTCGTACCTCTCCCTCTTTTAGATCTACAAAAACCATTAGATCTGTGGATTTATAAGCAACCTCGTCGGGATGCAAAAGGCAGAACTATGTGAAGGTAGCTGGGGATTTTGGATGTCATCTTCTTCCCTATTTTCTTCAATCTATATCAAGTACATATTAGTTAGAGTTTGATTTTAGTAGTGAGATACAAATATGTGGAGATAATTTTGTCACTGTAATTTACTCTTCAATGATACAAATATAAGTTTGATTTAGATTTAGATTTGGATTTGATTCATATGTAATGCGTATATTTATTTCTTAAGGTTCTTCTCCAATATTTTGATATTTGAATTTGGATGATTTTGAGATTTTATTTTGGGATCGATTTTGATATGATTTTGGGTCGGAGAAGACAGGCGTGGCTTACAATTTTGGTCCACATGGTTTTTTATTTGGTAAAAAACAAAAAAGAAAGTATGTAACACCCCAAATTTTCACGCTCATCGTCGACGTTTCAAGGTTTCGGGCAGCAGCCAAGCCACGACCAGCGACTATGCCCGCGACTTTGACCATGGCATAGTCATCGTGGTCATTGTCGCGGAGGAGGGGCTTTCAGGCGAAGCCAAACAGAAGAGTGGTAACCGGGGGCGACTATGCCTGCGACATGGCACATGGCATAGTCGCAGTGTCAAGGTCGCGATAGGGGCCCGGGTGCAGCTACTTAAATGAATTTTTGGGGATTAAGCTCTCATTATTCTCTCCTTTTCTGCAGGCAGATCGACCCCTCTTCCCATTTGGCGATTTTCTTCATTTTCTTCCTTCTCCCTCCTCATTTAATACACATAGGGCTTCAAGCATTTACTCCCAATCTCTAGGGCTTAGTTAATGCAAGGTGAAAAGTTCCTATGGTGTAAGAGCTTCATGAAAGTCAAGACCCACTCAAGTTCTCTCCATTTCTAGGGTTTTTCCAACCTGTTAGCTTCAATCTTCCTAAACATAGAAGTATTTAGAAGTAGTGAAAAATAGGCTAAGTGAAGAAAGCCTCTTACAGAGGCTCTGCCGGACTTACTGAGGGCTCAAGATCAAGAATCTACAGAAGCTAAAGAGGCGCGCTACAGAAGCTCTGTCATACGCACAAAGAAGACCAATATCTCGGAATCCGGTGAAGACTGCTCCACAGAGGACCAGACCACAGAACCTCTGTAACTCATTACAGAGCCTCTGTGGTCCTCACTGAAAGACTTGAAGATATTTATAATATCTTGCTACTGTTACAGAACCCGTTCATCAACTTGCATGGTAGCATGCCCTGTCCAACGTCGACGTGTCAAACTCTGATTGGACTCAGTAGGGCTTAGTACATATTAGACGTCTGCTGCATTAAATGCAATACAACACGTCTTACTGTTCATGCCATTCTTGCAACTGTTCACGACATCCGTTCAACTATTCATCAGTACCGTCTGAATAGTAGCATATGCTTTATGGTCCCCTTTAGAGTAGTATATAAGAAAGACTCATGTTGAGTTCTTCCTTAAGAATCAAAAATCAATCTCATAAATCGACCATCATAAGAACACAAAAAGCTTATTCACCTTAAGAGTCATATCTGTTTTAAAGCTTTACTTACTCTTTGTTCTAAATCTGTTCTTGATATATATATATTCAGTAAACCTTGAAGTAATTATATTATGTTCACTGTTTATTTATATTCCGTTCTAAATCTATCAAACATATCTGTTAGTTCTTCAAAAACGCTTCCGCATCAAACATTAAACTTGAACTAATAGATCTGATAATCTTGTTTAAGAAAAACGGGAACCAACAATTGGTATCAGAGCAAAGCTTGATTTTCAATATCAAGTGATCCTCGTTTGACAACATTGTTGATAGATTTCATTTCTCTTCATCATCATATTTCTGGATATTAGTTGTACTCAGAAAAACTCCCAGATCTTCATACTCATAAATCCTCAATCAGATTATCCTTTCCTCAAAATGACAAATACAAATAACTTTTTTACTGATGGCTCATTAACCAAACCTCCTACTCTTCTAAGAGATGAGTATCCTCAATGGAAAATAAGAATGGTTCATTTTTTTGAGGGTACTGAAAAAACTCTCAACCAATATCTATACAATCTTCCTCCGGTTCCTATGATAACTATGCCACGTGTACCAGCTACTGCTGAATCTCCTGAAATCCCTGAACATCAAAAACCTAAACCAAAAGAAGAATGGTCAAATGAAGATAAAACAGAAGATGAAGTTGCACAGAAAACAAAAAGAATATTGATCATGGCAATCCCCAACGAACTTTTTCAATCCTTAGATGCATGCGAAACAGCGCACGATCTCTGGAAAGAATTAGAAAGACAGTTGGAAGGGGGTGCTAAAACTCAGAAGAACCGAAGGGCACAATACATAAATGAATATCATGCTTTCAGAGCCTCTGCAACAGAATCTCTGCAAACAACATACGACCGGTTCAACTCTCTCATAAACAAATGCAAAAAGTCTGGTATTCACAGAACCACGGAAGAAAATAACGTCATGTTTCTAAAGAGCCTGAACGATGAGTGGCTTCAGTTGTCTATGTCTTTACAAACAAATCAAGATCTAGACTCCTGGACACTCTCTGATCTCTATGGAACACTTGCTGCACAAGAGCCTCAAATAGCTCAAGCCAAAACACTAACCATTGTGCCATACGCATTGGTCAGTAAATCTACAGAGGCTGCAGACAGACCAAGAAATGAGAGATCTACAGAGGAGAAAAAGAAGGATAAAAAGAAGATGGTAATGGTTGATAGAGAAGAAGACGAGCTGATAGAAGAAGAGATAACTCTTGCGTCATTAGCTAAATCAATGGCTCTATTAACAAGAGAGATTAGAAATAACCAAAGGAATTCTGGTAGAAGAGATGATGGAAGAAGAGAAGAATCAAGTGACCGACAGAGGTCAGACTACATAAATGATGACCAACAGAGGTCGAGCGACAGAAGCTACAGAGGAAATGATCGATAGAGATCAGATGACAAGGTAGGCCACACACAAGAATGCTACAAATGTGGTAAACCCGGTCATTACGCAAACGAATGCCGAACAGAGAAAGGTGGAGACCTACAGAAGTCTGACGACTGAACTGGAAACACCTCCCAAGGTTGTTTCAATTGCGGCAAGCCAGGTCATTTCGCAAAAGAATGCAGAAGCAGACCAAATCGCCTACAGAAGGACTCAGCTTTTTACAAAAAGAAGGCCGAGTATTACGCACAAAAATCTCTAATGGCGAACAAAGGGCATTCAGAGGCAAACAAGGAGGACTTTGAATCAGACTCCACCTCTGACGATGAATTCCCTACAAATGCCCTGTGGTATGGCAGAAGTCAACTTCGGCACTGACAATGAGAAGCTACATGTGCCAATCTGGTATCTTGACTCTGGATGCTCAAGGCACATGACTGGCGACAGAAGATTACTATCCACGTACAAAGAAACACACGATGGTGGATCTGTAACTTTTGGAGACAACAAGAAGGGACATATCAAAGGCTATGGAGTCATACAAAAAGAAAATGTCTCTGTATACAAAGTTGCATATGTGGATGGCCTCAAACACAACTTACTCAGTGTAAGTCAACTTTGTGATACAGGATTTGATGTGTTATTTAAAAGAACTTTCTGCTCTCTACAAAGTGAAAACACAGGAATGGAACTTCTGCGAGCTGAAAGAAGAGGTGATCTATATCTAATGAATTTTACTTCAAAATCCAAGGATAAAGTTTGCCTAGTAGCCTGCAAAAGTGAAGAAGCGTGGTTATGGCACAACAGGTTCTGTCACTTAAACTTTCACACCTTGGATAAACTAGTAAAACTCGATCTAGTTAAAGGTTTGCCAAATGTAAAATTCAATAAGGATCACTTGTGTTCGGCCTGTGAAATGGGAAAACACATAAGGGCTTCCCACAAAGGCAAAACAGACGTGTCTTGCACTAGGCCTCTGTACATGCTTCATGTCGACCTCTGCGGTCCCATTGCCATACAGAGCCTAGGTGGCAAGAAATACATACTTGTCCTAATTGATGAGTATTCACGTTTCACATGGGTTGAATTTGTTAGAAAGAAATCAGATGTTCCAAATGTATTGATAAATCTAATGAAAAGAATCCAAGTTCTTTATGACTGCAGAATACAGAAGTTAAGAAGTGACAACGGCACAGAATTTAAAAACTGTGTCATTGAAACCTATCTTTCAACCGAAGGAATATCACAGAACTTCTCTGCAACTCGCACTCCACAACAGAACGGTGTTGTCGAAAGAAAGAATCGAACACTTGTGGAAGCCGCAAGAACTATGCTGTCAGCATGCGGATTATCAATAAACTTTTGGGCAGAAGCAATTTCTACTGCGTGTTATACTGAGAATCATTCAACCGTTGTGAAAAGACACCTCAAGACTCCTTACGAATTGCTTAACAAAAGGCGGCCAAACATCAAATTTTTCCATGTATTCGGATGCTTTGTCTTAAACGACAGAGATTCAAGAGGAAAGTTTGATGTAAAAGCTGATGAAGGCAAATTCATTGGATACTCTGCCACTTCCAAAGCCTACAGAACATTCCTTACCAAGTCTCACAAGATTGTAGAAAGCATCAATGTTTCTTTTGATGATTCATTCCAAATGACTTCTGAACAAATCAGTTCAGAACTCGGAATTAAAGGGAAATCCTCTGACATCTCAAAAACAAAAGAAGATTTGGATCTTCTATTTTTAGAGATGTTCAACAATGACATTGATCCTTCTGTTGGAACCATCAGAATTTCTGAAGAACCAACCTCTGTCGGACAAAATCCTACAGGTATGACTCTAACTGGTCCAAATAATGCTTCATCTTCTTTAATAAATACTACAGATGCAAATGCCGAAGAAGAAAATGCAGAAGATGAAACTTCAAGAAAAACGACCACAGAAGCTGCTGAAAATCAAACTCCACAATCCACAGAAGAACCAATTATAGAGGAAGTTGAGGACCAAGACTATACGTCCTCAGAGGAACAAACTCCACCACCACTCATACCAATCATTCAGCAAACGGTAGGATCAACTACCAAGGCACGAAAAACGACAGAGGCTACACGAGAAGAAGAAACACCAGAAGCCTCTGAAGAAAGTTTTGATGACATTGATGATCATCTTCCACGCACAACTCAGTGGACAAAAAGACATCCTCCAAGCCAAATAATTGGAGAACCTTCTGACTCAGTAAAAACAAGGTCTGCCACTGCTAATTTTTGTTTCTTTACAAATTTTATTAGTATGATAGAACCAAAGAAGATTTCTGAAGCCCTAGATGACCCAAACTGGGTAGACGCCATGCAAGAAGAACTTCTGCAATTTGAGCGTAACAGAGTCTGGACTTTAGTACCTCTGCCATGAGGGAAACAGGCCATTGGGACTAAATGGATCTACAGAAACAAGAAGGATGAAGATGGAGTGGTCATCAGAAACAAAGCAAGATTAGTAGCAAAGGGATATAGACAAGAGGAAGGCATAGACTACGATGAGACTTTTGCCCTTGTCGCACGACTCGAAGCAATAAGAATATTCTTAGCCTTCGCAGCCCACAGAGGTTTTAAAGTCTATCAGATGGACGTAAAATCAGCTTTTCTAAACGGTGAAATCCAAGAAGAGGTTTACGTAAATCAGCCACCAGGGTTTGAAAGCTCAAAGTTTCCAAGGCATGTATACTACCTTGAAAAGGCTCTATACGGACTGAAACAGGCTCCAAGAGCATGGTACGAACGACTCTCTACCTTCCTTCTAGTCAATGGCTACAACAGAGGTACAACAGATACTACCTTATTCTATAAACATAAAAAGGGTGAGATAATGCTTGTACAAATCTATGTGGACGACATAATTTTCGGGTCTACTAATTCAGAAGAGTGTAAAAGTTTTGAAAAACTCATGCAGAGTGAATTTGAAATGAGTATGATGGGAGAATTAACATTCTTTCTTGGACTTCAAGTCAAACAAACTTCAGAGGGAATTTTTATAAATCAGGCCAAATATGTCTCTGACATTCTTTCCAAGTATAGCCTCTCTGATACCTCTGCAATGAAAACTCCAATGGCCACTGGAAATAAGTTATTCTTAGATCCAGATGGCATCTCTGTAGAATGCACTCTTTACAGAGGCATGATTGGATCTCTGTTATACTTAACTGCAAGCAGACCTGACATTATGCATGCCACATGTCTTTGTGCACGTTATCAAGCTAATCCAAAGAAATCACATTATGATGCTGTAAAGAGAATCTTTAGATACCTGAAGGGGACCAAAAATCTAGGTCTCTGGTATCCACAGAACTCTGGTTTTAGTCTTAAAGCTTATACAGATTCAGACTATGGAGGATGCATGCTCGACAGAAAAAGTACCTCTGGGAGTTGCCAATTCCTAGGTGGTAAACTAGTCAGTTGGACCTCTAAGAAGCAGAATTGTGTCTCAACATCCACAGCAGAAGCTGAATACGTTGCTGCTGCTAGCTGTTGTTCTCAGGTTCTATGGATGAAGACTCAGCTAAAAGACTACGGCCACATCCTATTCAAAATACCCATCTTCTGTGATTCCAAAAGTGCCATTGCTATCTCTGCCAACCCTGTGCAACACTCAAAAACCAAGCATATCGATATAAGGTACCATTTCTTGAAACATCATGTTGAATACGGTACAATTGAAATGCATTTCGTGCCAACAGAATATCAACTCGCTGACTTATTCACCAAAGCACTAGACGAGAAAAGGTTCAATTTCTTGGTGGGAAAGTTAGGAATGATAAACATGGTGTGACGATCCACTGTAAGTATAACTTTATCTTCTGTAAATAATGTACAAATTTTATTTATTTTTGCTTTAAGTTAATTTGTTTCTGTTTGTAAGTTCTCAATCTCAAATAGTTCTTAAAATCACAGAGCTTCTGTAAGTCAACTCAGAACCTCTGACGACCCCTACAGAACCTCTGGAAAACATGACCTATGTTCTATGCAAAACTTATCATTCTTTGATCCAAGCATAGGTCAAGGGGGGGCAAAAGGAAATTACTTGATCTACAGAGGTGATTAGATCAAGGGGGAGCAAAAGGGGACCCTGAAATGATCTAAAGAGATCAAACTGTCAAGGAAAAGCCAAAGAAGAATGTCGATAACTCCATATCGACAGAAGTCAAACATCACTACCGAGAAAAGAAGAACCAAAAGGTATGTCTCTCGCACAAAAGGTTTTTGGAAAACAATTTTCTAGGACAAGAATTGTCAAATATGTCCTAAATATGCTGTGAATTACATTTCAAAAGTCAAAAGCTCAAAAAGTTTCACAAAATTCAAATTAGGAGAAATTTAAGGTCATAGAGCTTCTGCTGAGCTCAACAGAGGTTCTGCAGGAAATATGCTCTGTGATCACAAATTAACCCTCTGTCGATCTTTTGGAATGTTATCTCGGAAACCGAAAACACAAACCATGACCTTCTCGAACAAATCGTTTGTTTTTAATAGTTTTCTCGGACACAAACTTTCAAATATGTCCGAAAAATATCTCTTAAACCAAATCAAAAATTGGATGATCAAAAATTTTAATAAAATTTTTATTATGAGATTTTTTCCTTCATAGAGCTTCTGTTGGCCCTCACAGAACTTCTGCAAGTTCCAACAGAGCCACAAAACCTCTGCGAAGCAAATTTCTTGACAAAAATCCGATTTTATCCTCTCCAATGCCTTTACAAATGTTTTGGTTAAAGAAGAACCCCACAGAAGTCATGATAACAATGAGATATATGAAAGGGATAAACAACAAAGATTTTCAAATTCACAGAGCTTCTGTAAGGTACAGAAGTTCTGGAGTGATAACGGTTACTTTTACTGAGAGTGAATTTTACATGGCTAAGAATAACCCCACGCGTCGAGCATTAATGGGCCGCGCACGTCGTCCTGTCATCCTCTGACATGGCCTACGTGTCCCATTTTCATTGGGCGTACATGGAACGTTTTCTGTGGAAAGTTGAACCCGCCGTTCTAACTCGAGTACGGATTCCAAATTTTAATCCATTACCATATATTCTACTCCTTCGAATACTACCGTTTTACCCTCCTATAAAAACCAAGCTTACCCTCTCATAAACTCTCATTCTTCTCCGGCGAAACCCTGCAAAAACCTGCAAGTTTCTTATTCTCAATATCAAAATGGCTTCATCTTCTCAAGCTATCTCCCCTGCACACTCTCCGGCGACCTCACCAGAACATTCACCAGCTCATTCTGAACATTCAGAAAACCCCAACCCCGCCCAGAACTTTGAACTAGAAGATTCCGGCGACTCAGCAGACTTTGCTCCGACAACACATCTGCAAAACTTCATAGCTAAGGATCACTTCGAAAAGGTACTACCAATCAAATCCAACAACTGCTATTTGGTCCCATCACCCACTGCTTTCGGCGAAGCCCACGCCATTCTGCTGAACATAATGGAAAATCACATCCTCTTCCCTCTACTCTCAAGAACCCCAAAGAAAATACCTGTCAGATATTTGAACCGGTTTTGGCAGAGCTGCCGATTTGATAAAGACGACTCTATTATCAAAGGGTACATTTCAAGACCTGACAAATCTGAACATCTTGAAATCAAGTTCAACAGAACAATGTTCTCACTTGAGTTCAACCTACCAACGAGGGTTCTTCTTGGTTTGAAGAAATATGCAGAGCAACCAACAGACGACGAGCTCTGTCGGTTCGTAAAAATGCTTGGGTATAACACACAACTACGGAAGATAAATGACTTCCGCAGAGGAAGATTACCACCTCTGTGGAACACCTTGTTCTCTATTCTTAACAGATGCCTACAGGGAAGATAGACAGCATTGACCAGACCTCGCATCAGATCTTAACCATCATGTATGGGGTGTACTATTATCTTCCACTCGATTACGCGACGATAATGATGCAAGAGATCATTAACACCATCGACAGAAAGAACAACACCAAACGGGTCAAAGAGAACGATCCCAACTTTCTACCACCTCTGCAATTCCAAAGAATATTAGGAGTATTATTCGAACCTCTGTTGCTGATATAGAAATGGCCAATGGAAGAGCCAATTCCCAAACAGTTTCCGATGAGCAAAAATGTCCCCACTGATCATGTAGATGGCTACACACACTGCAGACCTTTGTCAAGGAAACTTCTCAAGTATGCCTCGAATAAAACCCTTAAGAAAGAGTATATACGCGATCATAGAACTCCTAAACCGAGTCCTATGACACCCCCGCGTTTAGGAGTCCCCCTAGGAACAATAACAGCAGAACCTCTTTCGACTCAAGGAGAAAAGGATCAGAAGTTAACAAAGCACATGGCTATTCAACTCAGCTTTATAGCCAAACGTGCAGAACTTATGGGAAAAAAGTCTTCATCAAGAACCTCTACATCTACTCCAAAAGCTAAGAAGAGAAAAATTACAGAAGGCACCTCAACAAGCGCTGCAGAAGATCAACCTTCACCTCCTCATGCCCCAGAAATTGGCTCCTCTGCTCCTCCCTCTTCCCAAAAATTGAAGAAGAAAAGAAAATCGAAATCAACAGAGGTAGGGGCACCAAAACCTAAGAGAAGGAAAACCAAAAAGAAGCATGGTAAATCACTTGAAAAGTTGGTTACCATTGCAGAAGAGGAAACTGCAGAAGAAGAAAATGCAGAAGAAAGAACTGCAGAAGAAGTTGCAGAAGAAAGGAATGGCTACAGAAGAGTATCAATCACCCTATCAATCTCCAGATAGATTTGCTCACCAAGGAGACCTGAACGACTTCTTACAGAACCCTGACATTGCCAACACCCTAAATACAGCAGGGTGGACGGCACAACCTCTCGACCACCACTCTCCAGAAGAACAAGATTTCTCCATTTCTGGCATTGACACACATCTGCAAGAAGATGACACAACACCCAAAGATCAACCAGATAACACACCTGTTATTTTACAGAACCCTTTCATTCAGGGATTGGACGTCCACAGAAGAAGTCCAAACCCAGCTTCAGAAGAAAAAGAACTAACAGAAACTGAGTGGAATAGAGGTGAAGTAACAGAGGCTTATGAGACAAGAATGGAGGTCTCAGAGGTAGATTCAGATGAAGAAGAAGCTGTCTGGATAAGAAAAGGTCTCTATCATCCACATGTCATGAGATTATACGGCTCTCATCAAATGTACGGCTTCTTACGCACAGAGCAAGGAACCTCAAAAGAAGCAAGGGAAGAAGCACCAAGCCGTAGGATAGCTACAGAGGCTGAAATGATAGACGGTGATGTAGTGTTTGGGTGCTTAACAGAGGAAGAAACAAGAAAAGATGCCTGGATAAATAGAGGCACACAACTAAAACCAACTCCCAGTGCAACCCACATTTCTAACTCCGCAGGTCTAGCTGCAGAAGGAGTTATTGAAAAAGAGCAGCACAACTCGATCCTAACCCAACCCATCCAGCCAGAGGTTACTCTTTCAACCTCTGTGCCCACAGAAACCGGGGAATCCATTCCTAGGGAGTCTCCTCAAAGAGACTCACCTATTGTTCGTGATCAATCGCCCCAGATCACCCTAGAACACCCTACAGAGGAATTCGTTTCCTCTGCCACGCACACATTAGGACCAAAACTTCTTTCAGAGAGAAGTAGTGAGCACAGAGACGAAGAGACTCTAGACAAGTCTCCTAGTCAACAGAAGGATAATCTAGTACCCACCTCTGAAGTGGATCTAGACAATGTCATTCACAGAACTTCTATAGAGTCTGAAGCACTAGCTACTTCTGCTCAAGGATCAGATGGAAATCCTTCCACCCCCATCGTACAAACAAGGGTGAACGAAGGTGTCCCAGGAACAGGGACTCACTCTGGAGACGAATGTGTTCCTCCAGAGGTTACACAAGGAACACAAGTATCAAGGGATGAGTTCCAAACCCTTGTCACCTCTGTGAACCAAACAATGAAAGAGTTGCAAAGCTCTTTCAAATCCTTTATAGAGACAACATCTACGGCTATCCTGAATCTGAACACCAAAATGGAGAATCTGTCCACAGAGGTAAAAACCGCCATCTCAGAGATGAAGTCTTCTGCCGAAACTACTGCCAAAGCTACAGCCACTTCTGCAGCTAAGGAATTTGGAACAACTGCAACTTCTGCTTTCAGGGACTCTGTCAAAAATTTCCTTGAACAAATGAATACGCAATCCAACAGAGCAGAGGGCATTACTCCTGCAGATTTACAGAATGCCCTATCACAAGTCCAAGCAGAGGCAATACGCAACACGACAATGATGCAACCAAAAGACTATATGACCACAGCACAGCTTACAGAGCTCGGACAGAACGTCATTAACCAGGTCACAGAAGTCATTGTCTCCTTCACAACTGCAAATGCCAACTATGTCAAGGATTTCAGAAAGAGTGTCGGCAGAATGCGTTTCAAAACAGAAGCAGAGCTTGCGACATTGATTGGCCTCTGCAATGATGTCTGTGAAAAGTTGATGGCAGCAGGAGCTGAATTACCGAAGAAGCCCAAGACTTCTTGCAGAGCAGAGGGTACTTCTGATAATAGTCAGGATGATTCTGATGATGACCAACCTGGTCCATCAGATAATCCGGAGGGGGAGAATCTAAGAGAGAAAGCTACGAGCAGAGGAATACAAAGTCCACCAATCGCAGCAGAACCAATCAGCCAAGCCCCTCCAGAACAAACCCAACAACAACAAACCCAAAAGACCACAGAGACAACACCCATCTCTGTGGAATCATCTCCTGACGAAACCAAAATTCCAGAAACAGATCAGCAAACCACAGAGGCAACAACCGCCCCTGAGGTAATCATTTTGGAAGAAACAGATGAACAAACCACAGAGAAAACACCCACCTCTGTGGAAACACCCCAAACCATACCGAGAAGAAAGTCGATTGCCACCAAACCAATAAAAGCAACGACCTCTGCAACCTCTGCTTCTGACATCCTGAAAAAGATGCACAATACAATGACTGATCGAATGTCACAGAGAGAAGAAGAAAGGCACAAGTTCACACTAGCGTTCAAAATGGCAAGAAGATTCGACATACCTCAATCCACAGAAACCGAGCTTACAGAAGAAGTCAACAAACAACCTCCAACAGAGGTTACAGAGCAACTAAAGCCAACAGAACCATCGCCACAAAAGTCCACTAAATCACAAATGTCAAAACCCACAGAGGCAACCCCCATCAAGCCAACAGAAGTGCCAACCTCCAAACTTACAGAAGCAACAGTTTCTGCCCCGCCAAAAGCCAAAGATAAGGGCAAAGGAATACTGACAGAAGAGCCTAAGAAGAAAACATTGCCAAAGCCAACAGAGAAACTAATGAAGAGTGCGTTTGATGCCTTTCAAATCCCAAAGCCTGAAGAAGTTGACTGGGAACATGGACTTAAGCCTCTGTCAGACATTCCTCTAACTGGTAGAGCCGCAGAAGTTGTTCAACAGATGGAGAGTCTCAGAAGACAAGTACCACAACCTGGTCCAACATATGAAGAAATGGAAGAAGTGGTATACAAATACCTCTACAAACAATCCTATCAGACAAATCATCCAGTAGATCATGTGACAGATCCAAGGATCAGAGAAGAATTTGAGAACATCTTCACAAGGACAAAGCCAAGAACCAAAGCAGATGTCTTCTCAATCCACAAGATCAAAAAGGTGATCTTCTGCAGATTCTCCTTCACAAGAACCTATCCAAGGGTCAGGTACAATCTTTACAAATTCAGAAGAGAGAACAATTCAGAATCTACCTTTGCTGATGCTGACCTAAGAAATATCAATCCTTATGATCTACCTGACCTTCTGCAATGGACAAAGGACAACTACAACACTGAGCCAAACACCAGAGCCTATCAAGTGTTGAGAAAAGCGATGAGGGAAAAGCTTCTGCTCTACAACATGATAGATTTTTAGCAAGGAAAGGATCTTGGTCTCAAACATCTAGATCTACGACCTCCAGAAGATCGCTGCCCACCGGACGCCGTACCTAACTCAATCATTACAGAACCAAGGTTTGGGTTAGTATTTCAAAACCCACTAGGCGAGGTCAAACTTTTTGTACCCATGGATTGTCAGAAGTACGCAACCAGTACTCTGAAAAAATTCAGAGCAAGCCTTGTAAAATACAGAGGTACAGAGAAAATGGATAGAGATGCTGCAGATACCTTCATCAGAGAGATAGACGCCACAATCCGCCTAAGAGAACTCTACATCAGATTCTATAAAGAGATCAGAAGAGTCGGAAGAGACAACAGAAGCTACAACGATTTCAAAGATGCCAAAATCTGATTCTTAGACCTCCAATCTCTGCAAACAAAGTTAAAGTTCATCTTTCATTGTACTCAAATGTAAAATACCTCTGGCATATTTCTAAATGAAAGAAAATTCGAGGTATTGTTTAACCTCTGTATTATCTAACTTAGCCTAACTTAACTCAAGTTCAAATTTTTTATTTTTCACTACTTAGGGGGAGATTGTAAGCTTCAATCTTCCTAAACATAGAAGTATTTAGAAGTAGTGAAAAATAGGCTAAGTGAAGAAAGCCTCTTACAGAGGCTCTGCCGGACTTACTGAGGGCTCAAGATCAAGAATCTACAGAAGCTAAAGAGGCGCGCTACAGAAGCTCTGTCATACGCACAAAGAAGACCAACATCTCGGAATCCGGTGAAGACTGCTCCACAGAGGACCAGACCACAGAACCTCTGTAACTCATTACAGAGCCTCTGTGGTCCTCACTGAAAGACTTGAAGATATTTGTAATATCTTGCTACTGTTACAGGACCCGTTCTTCAACTTGCATGGTAGCATGCCCTGTCCAACGTCGACGTGTCAAACTCTGATTGGACTCAGTAGGGCTTAGTACATATTAGACGTTTGCTGCATTAAATGCAATACAACACGTCTTACTGTTCATGCCATTCTTGCAACTGTTCACGACATCCGTTCAACTATTCATCAGTACCGTCTGAATAGTAGCATATGCTTTATGGTCCCCTTTAGAGTAGTATATAAGGAAGACTCATGTTGAGTTCTTCCTTAAGAATCAAAAATCAATCTCATAAATCGACCATCATAAGAACACAAAAAGCTTATTCACCTTAAGAGTCATATCTGTTTTAAAGCTTTACTTACTCTTTGTTCTAAATATGTTCTTGATATATATATATATATTCAGTAAACCTTGAAGTAATTATATTCTGTTCACTGTTTATTTATATTCCGTTCTAAATCTATCAAACATATTTGTTAGTTCTTCAAAAACGCTTCCGCATCAAACATTAAACTTGAACTAATAGATCTGATAATCTTGTTTAAGCAAAACGGGAACCAACACAACCCTCTCCCATCTCCTTCAAGAAGTAGAGTTTAAAGTTCATCTTGATAAATCTATAGGGGTTTTTATGGTGGATTCAACTTGTGATTGAGGTAATCTTCTTTTCAATTCACCTATGGAAATTAGGGTTTTGGTATTTTTGTGGTTTTGGACGTTTAATGTTGGGGGAAACGCATCTAAGTGTTTAGGGATGATTATTTATGGTTGGAAACTTGTGGATCTTGGTTTTGGAAGTTTTGGCTTGAAGATCTAAGTTTCTTCAAAGGAGCTCATGATGGGGAAAATCTAGATTTAGCCTAAATCTAGCAAGGTGAGTTCAAGTTGATTTGTGAAAACTATGTACATGCCAAAAATCTTTTTTTCTAAGTATTTATGTGTTTTACATGAAATTATCATTTGTTGAGTTATTTGGTGAGTTTTGACTACATGAAGTGTTTAACTTTATAAACCTTGTAAAACACCCATATTTGGGATTTTTGGATATTTTGATGTGTAGTAATCATAAATATGCCCTTAAATGATTTATTGCTCCAATGGAGTTTATTCAATGGTTTAAACATGTTAGTGTAATTGATTTTATAAACCATTGAGGAAAATGCACATTTTCGTGTCATGAGTCATTTTGAGAAATTATAAGAGTATGTGTCCATTTGGGAAACCATTGGTTCTAATCTGTGACGAGTTTCGGGTTAATAATGATTTTTTGGTATACGTTTATCTTAGTGATGTTTAAATGCATTTTATATTATGAGGATCGTTATTAATCGGCCTAAAGGGGTTTTGAGCATTTTGCTCGGTTTGACTTTAAATGATCCTTGAGGACATCTGTCCGGATTTTAACATTTGAATATGCAGCTTTGGTCGTCAGTTGCATTTAATGCATTTTATTTGATGAGTACATGTTTTGAGTGTGTGTGTCATTCAAGTTGAGTCGTGTACTATTAGACCGTAATGCATCGGATCTATAGACCTATGAGTCGGTCATATTTGGATGGTGGGAAGTCTTGGTATTCTCCCTTTGGGATGTACGCCGTCTCGACAATTTGTGTCTCGGCGTTGTGGAGAGGAACCATATTGGGTTGTACTCCGGGATTTTGGTTTATTGTGATGTTCTAACACTTGTGCACGAGAGTTAGACATCTTGGGTTACCAAGTAAGGAGCCGAGACTCCAAATCTTGAATGCTAGTAAGTAGGAAATAAAGGTTCCATAGAAACCTTGACGTGTAACTTACTAGAGAATGAACAAGCAATATGATCGTGTATCCTTGAGGTGTAGCTGGGCACAGCAGGCAAGAAAGGATACGGTGGTGCCACCCGTGGCTGCGTGTGGGACTTGAGGTGTAGATTATTATAGTCGGCAATAAAGTCCGACTTGAGTTGGAGCTTTTTAAAGAAGACAATAGAGTCACGATCAGAGGTGTAGTTCAATAACATGGTTATGTGGCTTAACTTTGTGTTCCGACATATACCATGGAATCGGGTCTCCCCCGTCACCGAAAGGTGTTGTTTGGGTATTTTTTTATCCATGTTTTCGGTGACGTGTTATATTTATATGGATTGCTTTCCATATTTATGGGTTGTGTGTTATGCCTCATCCGTATTTGGGATGTTTTGAATAATAGAGGTTTATTCATTTTTTTATGATTTTGGAAATCAAATATTGGTTCGCTTTTCAAGTGAGTTTGGGTTGAGTCCATTTTTTAGAATCGTTTTATATTGGTGTTTTCGTCACGGGATTTGTGTGCATTGGAAAATGGGTGGTTTGCATTTAAAGAAATCCTTTTTGGAACTCATGATTTAATTTGCACCTTTCTCGTCTTACGAATTATATAACCATGATAAAAACTCTTGAACTCACTAGGCGTTAGCCCAACCTTTTTATTTGTCGGCATGTGCAACAGGTTTTGGTTGGGTTGTAGTTCTAGTGACGATGTGAGGAGTGGAGAGCTTGTTGTGTGCTCCATAAGTAAATAGCTTGGTGAAGTCTTCCGCACTTGGGGATAGCAACTTGATTTGGGGGTTGAGTAACACCCGACCTTTTGTAGTATTGGCAAATGACTTATGTTTTTGGTTGTTGAATTAATAATGTTTCTTGAGGTAATTCCAAGATTGGTTTGTAAAAGAAATTTTATCCTTAAGTGGTTGTTTTATTGAAAACTTTATATAATTCCTCTTTCCAATTTTGAGGGTGTTACAAATTGGTATCAGAGCTTAAGTTTGAGAGAATTAGGTGTTGATTTTTGGATACCTAGACTCAAACTAGCGTTTTTTTTAAGTGAATGAAAGTGAAATTTGCACCATTAGGCACTTTAAGATAGGATATTTTGAGGTCGATGGAGTCACTAGAAACGAGAATCACGTCGTGGGTAGCAAGGATGATCATATACGGTACATTCATAATTGCATCTGGCCAGTGTTATGGTGAACCTACTTGTTACATGTGAGTACTTGAACGACTTTGGAGTGATTACCGTTGGGGTAGTAGAGAATTTCTAAGAGAGTAGACTACCTATTGCATGTAATTTTATTCCGAAAAAACCACTAGGAAAGTGTACAAGTTTGCATGCATATTCCAATTTGAGATTTCTTCACGATGTTTTAGTCGATATCTTCGAAATAATGAAAACGTATTGATTCTTGTCTTTAAACTTGGAACTGACACAAATCATTTTATAATTTGACCAAAGTGTATTTATGGATTGTTTCACCGTTTTTGTGAAATAAACTGACGCGTGTGAATTTTGTTGGTGAATTTTGTTCCACGTCATTTTATGGTTAAAAGGGAAATTTTTGGAGTTGGGTATCGTTTAAACTTCTTTTGAGGTATGTACAAACCCTTTTGTTGCACACTATTTAAAGTAGAAAATTACTTTACATGCATGACATGAATAAATCCATGCTAGGACTGTGACGATTCATTTCAAAAGAAAAGTTGTTTAGTGTACTTTTGTGTTTTGTTAATAACTTAAATTGTAATGAAATAGTTTTCACTATGATTTTCATACGTGGGACAAGTGTGTCCATTGTTGCACAACTACCGAGTAGGTAGTAGTAGATTTTGTGCGTACAATTAAATTAATATGAAAACCTTCGTGTTTACAATTTCTATAAAAGTTTTCGATTGGCATAGTTGTTAAGTATTTCACGTGAAAACCTTGAACTCGTTAGAACCTTGGAAAGGTTAAGTAACCCCGGTTAAGAGTAAATGTGTATTGAACTTCGACAGTGGAAGGTTGGGTATTCCAACGCGTGATGGTAGGCCAAGTAGTATCGTTTGCAGAGTCGGCGTACTTTTGTAACTGGAAGGTTAGACTCGCGTTATCTTCTGTTACCGTTGGTGGTAACCGTTCTCTTCAGCAGCCTTATTTTGGGTTTGTCAGTTTTGGCGTAAAGGATGTGTAGGGCCCTTTAGACACCATTTGGATAACCTTGGTTTTGT
The DNA here is from genome assembly GCA_033807775.1 of Saussurea involucrata. Lineage (NCBI taxonomy): Eukaryota > Viridiplantae > Streptophyta > Magnoliopsida > Asterales > Asteraceae > Saussurea > Saussurea involucrata. The sequence goes on along the minus strand of CM066319.1, from coordinate 63,617,000 downwards.
TGGGATGTTCGACGAATGGAACTCGTGTGTAAAGTACTGCAGTGGTTTGAATCTTGGTGGTATGGTTAGGTGTCAACTTTGGATTTTGAGGCCATGAACCGTTAGTGTATTTGGAGTGTTGTAGTCCAATCTTAAGGGACAATCGTATCACTTGTAGTGATTTTAAGAAGTTCGGATTTTGATAAGTGGATTTAGTAGGACGACTTTCCTTGGATGGTAAAAGAATTTACAGATTGGATGATTGGTAATGGGATGTATTCTTGGAGTTGTATAATCGTTGAATCAGGGACGACCGCATGTTTTAGGGTCTATTAATGCTCGTTAGGGTTAAATGTCAATTCAGCAGCGGGACGGTTAGGTTTGGAGATTTTATTGGTTTCGGTGGTAATCAAACCTTGTATTGGTTGAAGGAAGAGTTTAAAAGCGTGTAGATCGGGGCTGAACAGAAGTCATGACCTACCGTTGGGGAAGTATGGATCACCTAAGGTTAGGAGGCAACTGAAGTCTTGCGGATTGAAGCTACTCTAACAAGTTAAACGTTTGTTTGGATGTTTGTCCACTAGTTTAGGGTGTGGTGTGGGAAATTAAAGTCTCTTGGCATCGATGTTCGGGACAAATCTACGGCCAAAGTTAACCGACACAAAAATGAAACTCGAACTTCAGTTGGAAACTAAGAGAGCATGATAAGTGTTGAGTTCAGTAACCTTGGAGTGTAGGGGAACCAGATTTCGAGGACGAAATCTCTTTTAAAGTTGGGAGGATCGTAGCACCCCAAGTTTTCAAGCTCATCGTCGACGTTTCAAGGTTTCGGGCAGCAGCCAAGCCGCGACCAGCGACTATGCCCGTGACTTTGACCATGGCATAGTCGATGTGGTCATTGTCGTGGGGGAGGGGTTTTCAGGCGAAGCCAAACAGAAGAGTGGTACCCGGGGGCGATTATGCCCGCGACATTGCCCGGGGCATAGTCACGGTGTCAAGGTCGCGATCGGGGCCCGGGTGTGCAGCTACTTAAATGAATTTTTGGGGATTAAGCTCTCATTATTCTCTTCTTTTCTGCAAGCAGATCGACCCCTCTTCCCCTTTGGCGATTTTCTTCATTTTCTTCCTTCTCCCTTCTCATTTAATACACATAGGGCTTCAAGCATTTACTCCCAATCTCTAGGGCTTAGTTAATGCAAGATGAAAAGTTCCTATGGTGTAAGAGCTTCATGAAAATCAAGACCCACTCAAGTTCTCTCCTTTTCGAGGGTTTTTCCAACCCTCTCCCATCTCCTTCAAGAAGTGGGGTTTAAAGTTCATCTTGATAAATCTATAGGGGTTTTTATGGTGGATTCAACTTGTGGTTGAGGTAATCTTCTTTTCTCTTCACCTATGGATATTAGGGTTTTTGTATTTTGGTGGTTTTGGACGTTTTATGTTGAGGGAAACGCATGTAAGTGTTTAGGGATGATTACTTATTGTTGGAAACTTGTGGATCTAGGTTTTGGAAGTTTTGGCTTGAAGATCCAAGTTTCTTCAAAGGGGCTAATGTTGGGGAAAATCAAGATTTAGCCTAAATCTAGCAAGGTGAGTTCAAGTTGATTTGTGAAAACGTTGTACATGCCAAAAATGTTCTTTTATAAGTATTTATGTGTTTTACATGAAATTATCATTTGTTGAGTTATTTGATGGGTTTTGACTACGTGAAGTGTTTAACTTTATAAACCTTGTAAGACACCCATATTTGGGATTTTTGGATATTTTGATGTGTAAGAATCATAAATATGCCCTTAAATGATTTATTGCTCCAATAGAGTTTATTCAATGGTTTAAACATGTTAGTGTAATTGATTTTATAAACCATTGAGGAAAATGCACATTTTCGTGTCATGAGTCATTTTGAGAAATTATAAGAGTATGTGTCCATTTGGGAAACCATTGGTTCTAATCCGTGACGAGTTTCGGGTTAATAATGATTTTGTGGTATACGTTTATCTAAGTGACGTTTAAATGCATTTTATATTATGAGGACCGTTATTAATCGGCCTAAAGGGGTTTTGAGCATTTTGCTCAGTTTTGACTTTAAATGAGCCTTGAGGACATCTGTCCGGATTTTAACAATTGAATATGGAGTTTTGGTCGTCAGTGGCTTTTAATGCATTTTATTTGATGAGTACATGTTTTGAGTGTGTGTGTCATTCAAGTGGAGTCGTGCACTATTAGACCGTAATGCATCGGATCCATAGGCATATGAGTCGGTCATATTTGCATGGTGGAAAGTCTTGGTATTCTCACTTTGGGATGTACGCCGTCTCGACATTTTGTGTCTCGGTGTTGTGGAGAGGAACCATATTGGGTTGTACTCCGGGGTTTTGGTTTATTGTGATGTTCTAACACTTGTGCGCGAGAGTTAGACATCTTGGGTTATCAAGTAAGGAGTCGAGACTCCAAATCTTGAATGCTAGTAAGTAGGCAATAAAGGTTCCATAGAAACCTTGAGGTGTAACTTACTAGAGAATGAACATGCAATAAGATCGTGTATCCTTGAGGTGTAGTAGGGCACAGTAGGCAATAAAGGATACGGTGGTGCCACTTGTGGCTGGGTGTGAGACTTGAGGTGTAGCTTATTATAGCCGGCAATAAAGTCCGATTTGAGTTGGAACTTTTTAAAGCAGACAATAGAGTCACGATCTGAGGTGTAGTTCAATAACATGGTTATGTGGCTTAACTTTGTGTTCCACCATATACCATGGAATCGGGTCTCCCCATCACCGAAATGTGTTGTTTGGGTATTTGTTATCCATGTTTTCAGTGACGTATTATATTTATATGGATTGCTTTCCAAATTTTATGGGTTGTGTATTATGCCTCATCCATATTTGGGATGTTTTGAATAAGGTTTATTCATTTTTTTATGATTTTGGAAATCAAATACTGGTTCGCTTTTATATTGGAGCTTTCGTCAAGGGATTTGTGTGCGTTGGAAAATGGGTGGTTTGCATTTAAGGAAATCCTTTTTGTAACTCATGATTTAAATTGCACCTTTCTCGTCTTACGAATTATATAACCGTGATAAAAACTCTTGAACTTACTAGGCGTTAGCCCAACCTTTTTATTTGTCGGCATGTGCAACAGGTTTCGGTTGGGTTGTAGTTCTAGTGACGATGTGAAGAGTGGAGAGCTAGTTGTGTGCTCCAGAAGTAAATAGCTTGGTGAAGTCTTCTGCACTTGGGGAATAGCAACTTGATTTGGGGGTTGAGTAACACCCGACCTTTTTTAGTCTTGGCTAATGACTTATGTTTTTTGTTGTTGAATTAATAATGTTTCTTGAGGTAATTCCAAGATTGGTTTGTAGAAGAAATTTTATCTTTAAGTGGTTGTTTTATTGAAAACTGTATTTAGTTGCTATTTCCAATTTTGAGGGTGTTACATAGTAAAAGGACAAAAATACCCTTCTATTAACGGATGTTTTTAAAGGTCGTTAAAGGCAGGGACCAAGTTCAATCGTTTTGGTATACTTCAATGGCGAAATTGTATTTTTTTAAACTATAGGGACCAAGTGTGCTATAAACAACAAACCACGTTGACTAAAAGTGTGGTTTAGTACTCATTAAACTATTATTATATATGCATTAGTTGTTTTAGTTTACTAGAAGAAAATAAAATAATCTAAGAAACGAAATAATCACACGGTAAACTTCTTAGTTGTTTTAGTTTACATAAATGTTTCTTTACATTATTTTTTTAAAGTCAATTTAATTACATTGTTATCTTATTTATATATCAATTGATATTAGGGGGCTTAATTAAATAAGAGCTGTTTAGTTTGTGATAACCGTGAGATCCAATATGAGCAAATCATTTAAGATAATTAATGTTATTTCTTAAAATAAACTTAAAGGGTAAATTAGTAAATTGTATTGAATATTTAATTTATTTAAATTTTCTAATTCTGCATTTCTATCTCTTCTCTAAATTTCTCTCTCTCTCTCTCTCTCTCTCTCTCTCTCTCTTTCTCTGTCTCTGTCTCTGTGTGTGGATCCCAGATTAACAAGTGCAAAGCAGAGAATCAACACAATATGATATGAATGTCAAAAAATCTCACTTGATTGATTAGCAGAAATTGTGATGAACGTTGTAGCCGTACAAAAGTAATTAGAAACTGATAACTAAGTCATTAACCCTAAATATGAAACAAAGCAAACTATTTATATCCCAAAAGGGATAGTTACAAAAATTGACGATTGACGATATTGGTCTCTATACTTCGATTCAACTGACACTAAGACCTAACAATCTCCCCCTTTGAAATGAAGTTCGATCTCACGCCAGTTCGGGACATATCACTTACGGACAGGAAAAGGAATTTCAAAGTGCCTGATGGATTTTCTGGATTCCAGCCTTTCTTCAATCTCCTCGAGAAGCTCTTTGGCAATATACTTTCTGACGTTGGCGTATTTCTCTGACGAATCTCTTTCCTCTTCTTCAATAATCTTTCTCAGCACGTTCTGAATCTTCATCAAAGTCCCTTCACTGAACTCACTGATCCTCATAAAACGTTTCTCTCCCTTGTCGTTCAGATACACGATCCCCGTCTCTGGTTTGAGTAAGAGAGTATGTACATGTACATCTTCAGCTTCAGGAAGAGTCAAATTGGGCTTCAGCACATTAACCTTCTTCTGGTTGCTTTCTAATCCCAACTGAAAGTCATTGATGTATGAGAGGGTAATGGTGCACTTCATGAACCTCTTTATGGTTTCAAGGGCTTTGGTATATGGCAGTGGTTGGATAGTACGGGTCCTTAACTCTTTAAAAAGTACCGGGAAGTCGTTCAGATTCGGGTTTTTGAAGTCGGCTTCAGAGAATACCCATTCCTTTCCATCTTCCCTTTTGACTGTAGAAACCGGGAACCATACATTCAGAACTTTATCACACACGATCTCCATGATTTCGGTTATTCTATGTCTGGTTCTTACTTCGTTTACCATTCTGCATCTTTTCATTACCTCCAAATACTGAGAACGAACCGCTTCTGACAGATCTGAGACACCGTGACACATAACCGGGTCAAGTGGTCTGATCAAGTGTACGAATATCTTTTTGAGCGATTCTTCTAAGTATGGAACCAGGATCCGGACTCTCTCCCAATGAACTGGTTGAATTGGTTGAGGTCGAGTCGTTTCCAGTTCGGGAATTGAAATCTCGGAGGTACCTGCAGTGTCATGAGTATCGTTTTGAGAATCTGTTACATGTTCGCTTAGAAGGAGGAACTGATCATAGTCTTCATCGTTCATGAACTTGTCATCATCTGAGAAACTCCATAGAGCATCTGTCTTAGATTGAATGGCCGAAACTGCTTTCTCTCTCCATTCTCTTTCCATTTCTGGATTGCCATCAGAGTCCTCATCTATCAATTCAAGGACTGGCCTTTCTGGAACTGTCAGCATCATAAGATCTTCTGGTTCTCCCTCGGGGTTTTCAACCGTTGAGAGTGCTGACTCTGGCACTTGTTCTCTGACCGGTGTGGATAACTCCATGTCCTGAACCATATTTGTGTCGTCTGTATGTTGGTTTGGCTCAGTTTCAGCTGGAGTTTCGGTTAAAGGTTCTGTCGCTGAGGTTGAAGGTTCTGTCGCTGAGGTTGACAACTTGGTCAGTCTTTGTCTTTTCTCCCCCTCATGTTGGTCAGGATCCTCCTGATCATCATGTCGTCTTTTCGAGCCTTGGGCTTGACCCTTGCAGGTGTTTTCGAGGCTAGCAACCCTCTCGGATAACGTTTCGAGGGTGCACTTAACATCAGTTAGGGTTGTGGTAAAGGTATCAAGCTTAGTGTTTAGTTGGGCTTGGGAATCTATATGAGTGACTGGGGGTTGTGTTTGTGAGCGTAGTAGACTCACGAGGTCGGCTTCAGAGGATGTACTAGTGTTGGTTTCAGACAAGAGCTTATCGAGTAGAGTGGTTTTCAAAGCGTCGATGCTCATGTCTTGCGGGTTAGGTTTCGGGTGAGGAGTTGTAACCTGTGGATGCGCAAGGGGATCAACTGTGATTCCTTTACCCGTGATGGACCGTTTGATGAAGTCCATATCCTCTGCAAGCTTCTTCAAAATGTCTGCTTGGACAGCCTTTAAGGCACTGTCCAGAGTTTCCTTGGAGAGGAACTCCGGGATACTAACGCCTGGAGCACTTAGTTTACCAGTTGTAGTGACTACGGTGGATTGCACCGCAGTACCGCCTGCGTTCACGGTTGTCGTAAGGATAGCCGTGGTAGGACTTCCACCTTGTCCTTGTAAGCCACCAGAAGGTAGTGTCACTCCGCTCACCGATATTTTCATTTTCAACTGATACTCCATCCGCTCTCCTTATCTCTCCAGATTCGACTTGAGGTCTGCGGATGGGTTCCATGCGGAACTGATCATCGTTGTTATCGTCTAATTTCTTGGATTTCGAAGACCCTGATTCAGAACCGAACGCCAAACCTGGTTCAGAACCAGATTCGGAACCCGACTCTGAGCCAAAGCCCGACTCGTAGCTGGAAGAGGAGGCTGCCTCATCTTCTTGTACTTGTTCCTGTTCGCGCATGATATCGACCACTTCCACCTGATGTAATTTGGGTTCTGCAAGTTGTGGTGAAGGAGGTGGAGTGGGTTGGCGATGGGACGAGCTATCCCTGCTTATCGACCTTTCAGCACCGCCCGCGTCATGTCCCCTTACAGTACGTTCTCTCAACAAGCCCTGCCCGGGAGCCCCTGCTCTCTGGACCCTACCACCTCTAGTACGAGGACCCTCACGTCGCTCGGGGCACGCTCCTTAGGCAGGTCCTGCCGGATCTGGTTGGACCATCGGAGCGACTATGTTGTTCTCTCGCTTATACTCTATCACACTCGGTGCCAAAGGGTCAGCAAGAGCTAGCAAGTCGGTGGGTAGGACCATTGGGACTAGGTCAGGGATAGGTTGCTTGTTCTGAATCCTAATCATGCGAGTCGAGATAAATACCTCGTGATCAGCATGTCGTGGTATGGATGTGTCGGCGGCCATGAAGTGTGCAACGATGAGTTGCAGAAATCTGGGGAACGTAATGCACGAAAGTCGTTTGTTGCGTTGCTTCTTCTGAACCATGTCGAGCAGTTTGGTCCATAGAATGGAAGCATAATCTATGTATCTGTTGTAGGCCACGCCGTGGAAGAGTCGTAACAGGTTGACGGTTGTCTGATTGATGCCCTTGATGATTGATGAGAGACACCTGTTTAGGAGGGTGAACAAGGTGTACCATAGCGGTTGAAGATGTATTCTGGAAAAGCACGAAGGGTGGTGGAGCTCTCTAACATAACCGAGTGCGCACAGTTCTTGGCATAGTACAACATCGGATACAGCAGCATCAAAGTTAACTCGGTCGGGAATGGATGTCGCCTCCGGAAGCTCTAGAATCCGGCGCAGGAGGTCTCGAGAAATGACCACCGGAGTGTCAGCAATGCGACCGTGGAGGTCGAACTCTTGGCCACGTGCAACTGAGGTGAGGGACCTCCAGAGTTGTTGCACATATACGGTCGGTACGTTGGCAGTCGTCGTCAATGCACGGTAGATTGGGTGGCGTTTGAGGATCTCCACAATGACCGGACATTAGCGAATGATGTTGGCCGTGTCCAAGTGAAAGTTATTTGCTTGGTATGGCAAGTTTGGACCGGTAGGGAGGAGCGGGGCATCACCTTGGGGTTGGTATGGTTGAGCCATGAGAGTACCTGTCAAAGAACGGATAGCGTTGAGTTTCTATGCGCCTCTAAACCAATCTCATATTTTGGGGCTCGTATTCTCGGATTTGAGATAAACAGAGAGTCGAGTACGGTTCGAAACAGGTCACTAACTGGGTCGTGACGATCCCGGAGTGAGTGCATATCAACAAGTAATATACAACCAAACAGACTCAATTAAAAAAAAGGAACTCCCGGGATGAACATGCTCCGGAACCGGAATGGGATCCGAAACCGGAATTGGGGCCGGGACCTGGAAAGAGATCCGAAACCGGGTTATTCCGGAACCATGTCATCCCGGGACTGGAACAACCAAATATACCGGGACACACCAAAACCGGAAGTCGGTCCGGGAGATAGAGGATCCCGGATCTCATACGAGACCGGGACCACGCAACCCCGGAATCGAAACTGGGAAACCCAAACACCGGGATACGACGGAGATAAAGATAAATAAATCGATTGAAACCACAAATCATAGGGCGATTTGGAATTCTAACACCGAAAACATGTCAATCGACACTCGATTGAGTCGATTTGTACCACAGTGACGAGCCGAAGGGTTTCGCAACCCTAATCGGCGCCGACTGTGGTAAGTCGATCCAATCGATCGATGAAAGCGCCTAATCAACGTGTTCAATACGATCGATTACATCATTAGAGTGATTAGGAGACATACCTGATAACTTGAAGATGAAAAAGGGAGTCGGATCAGAGAAAATCGCAAGTTGAGAGAAGAAGTGGGCTTAGGAGAGGTTTGGCGCGAAATTTTTAAAACTTATGAGTTACCTTGATCAAAAATCCGATATATATATCGGTCGATACCGGGAGTGAACCCGGTACCGGATCCTTACCTCGCTCGGTTCCCACTTAACTCAACTTTAGAAAATTGACATAAAATACCCCTGAAGTTAAAGACTTTTTACAAAAATAACCTTAAAGTTAAGGAATTTACATTTCGCCCCCTCAAGTTTGGAAAAAGTCAAGTCTCCCCATCAACTCTTCAACAAATCAACTCCCCCCCCCCCCCCCCTCAACATTTCAAAAAACACCTTTCTCCCCCTCATCTTTCAAAAATGAATTTTCTCCCACTCAACTTTTCAAAATATGACATCTCTCTCCCTCAACTTTTCAAAAATTACATCTCTCCCCCTCAACTTTTCAAAATAACAACTGAGAACTTACCTTGGGGACTTGGGCTTTGGTGAACATCCTTCAGAACAAAAGGTTAGTAGCTCGGGAAAGTAAACGAAAACAAGGACGAAACTAATAGGGACAAAGAAACATGCAGAACATTGAGAAACAAAATCGAAAAACTATAAAAAAAAAAATACATAAGTCAAGTCACCGATGTGCTTGAAACACCGAGACTTCACTACGAGACAAGTGTATCTTTTAAAGAGACAGTTTGTCAGGATCGATTCTTAACAAGAATTAAACTTCTTAGAAACAGAATTTAGAGAATCTTGCGGAATAGAACTCTAAATCAATTAAAGAACAATCAATAGAAATTCAATAAACTGTATATATATCAAACAGTTATTACTCACAAGTTTTACACCAAACCTCAATCTTGTTGAACAGGCTCAACAAGACGATTTCTACTTCTCTAGAAATAGGATCTATGATCTTGAGGTTAATTCACTCTTGAATGAATATCGAATTCTGTATACTATCTATCTTCTGTTTTCGTCACTTTTCATTATTCTAATAGCTATCTATCAATACTATTTATACAAAAGTAATTACAAGATAACTATCAAAAGTAAATTGATCTTCTGAATCTTCGTTAAACATATCTTGATCAATTCCTTATTTGTCTCCAAAAGCATCGCGTCCCAAACTTATCAACTCAGCAGTATTAATGATGATTTGGCTCAGCAGCATTAACAACCTTCAGCAGTATTAACCTTCACAGTCTTCAAGCAGTAGTAACTCAGCTCAGCAGTACTAACCATGTCTAGCAGTAGTAAATTGGTCTAGCAGCACTAACTTCGTCTAGCAGTACTAACTTCGTCTAGCAGCAGTAACCTTGCCCAGCAGTAGTAACGAAGAACTGGCAGTAGTAATGTAGACTTAGCAGTACTAACCATACTTAGCATATCTTCAGTTCCCAACAATCTCCCCCTAACTTGACTTTTAGGAAAAGAAGTCAAGTTCTTCAGATGATGCTTCCAAAACTTAGTCATCATGTACACACAGATTAGGACTTAAGCCTAGACTCTGATTTGCAATCCTTCTTACCAAGAATCTTCCCATAGCAGATTCTTTGTTGCAGACCAACTTTACATGTAGCATCCCTTTCAGTCTTTTCATGCTGTGATTGTATATTTCATCCACCAGATAATACTCCTGATATGTGTTGTCAATTGATATAACATACACTCCACAATTTTCATAGAGCATCCAGTGGGTTACTGCTTGAAAAGGTCTTGCTGTTATGTGCTGAACTACTTCTGGTCTGAACATTAGGCATAGGTATTCTAACACCATCTTTGTGATAGACATACCTCTTTCTGTCAACATGTTGCCATAGATCTGCATGCCTACTTTGAACATCTCTTCCAGGTCAGATCTTGAGCATTTTCTTATGACTTGTCCCCATGTTCTGTAGACTTCAAACTGCCCATCAGCTCTCTTGAGTCTGATATACTCCTTTCTTTCATCTATCAATGTATCCCAGTGACTGATTTCAGGAGGCTTTGAGTCTAATGGAGTCACTTTTATTGGTTCAGTATCAACCATAGTGATGTACAAGTCACACTGTTCATTGCTAAGTGATTGTGCCTTACTGGATTGACCTGTCTTGCTATCTCCTTGTCCTTCATCCTTGGCAACTTCTTCCTTTTCTTTCTCTTCTACCACTGGTTTCTCAACAGGTTCTGCCTTTTGTTTCTTTACACACTTCTTTTTAGTGGCCACAGACTTTGTTCTCTTTCTGCTGAAAACCATCTTTGCATCCTTAGGTTCTTCCTGTTTCTTGGCATTTGGAGGTGTATCATGTTTGGCTTTGATTAAAGCCTCTGCAACCTCCACCTCTTCTATTGTAAGCTTCTCTGTTACTGTTTCTGCTTTCTCTGTAGATTGAGCAGCATTAACTGTTTCTGCTGCTTGCTTAGAGTCAGCAGCATTAACAGTTTCTGCTGCTACTTCAGTTTCAGGTTCTTTCTCTGTTAGGTCTTCAGCAGCATTAACTGTTTCTGCTGCTTGTTCAAACTCAGCAGCATTAACAGTTTCTGCTGCTGTGGTTTTTGCTGCTTTTGAAGTTTCTGCTTCTTTAATCATCTCCTCCACCTTTTCTGTTTCCCCCTTGTTCTGTGCACTGGACTCCCCCTTCACCTGTGCATAATCCATTTCCATCTCAGTTTTCATGTGAACAGTCTCCCCCTCAATTTGTGGACCCTTCATTTTCAGATCTGCTTCTGACTCTGACTCCCCCTTTTTGGGAGCATCATCAGTTGAAGTTCTTCTTCTCAGCACAAATTGGGCCTTTTTCTTTTTGTGCAGCAGCTTGGTGACCATCTTTTTGAGCTTCTCAATTTGAGACTGTTGGTAGGTGACCACAGTCTTCAGTTGCTCAATCTCTTTCTTTTGTGCCATTACATCCAAGTTGATATTCCCTATGGTTTCCATCAATTCCTCATAGTTATATCTATCCTCACCTTGTTTAGAAGTATTTACCTTCTTTAAAGGATCCTTGGAAGTTTCAGCAGAAGCCTTCTGCCTAGCAGAAGCACTACCTGCCCCCTTGGTTTCTTGGCACCTGGGTCCTCCTAATGATTTCTCATTTAGAGTTGCCATGGGGAAGGTCTTATTTATGTTACCACTGTCCTTCTCTGTGCTAGCAGAAGTAGTAGCAGCCTTAGCACCCATATGGTCATCCTTCTCCTTAGAGACCACCTTCTTGGGGTTGGGAGACACCCCTGTGGTTTCCCTGTTGATATTCTCAATTGGAGAATGCTCCAACTGAGGGCTTAAAGGCTTAGGGCTCTGAGTAGGTACATCAAGGGAAGGAACCTTGTGCACCTTTCTTCTTTGAAACCTTTTGGTGATTGTGGGAGTGGGTTGTTCAAGAATGGACTGAGGGATGTCTTTTGAGATGGAAGGTTGGGATTGGTCATCAGTGGGTTGATCTAATGAGGGCCTTGATCCTGATGCCATACCTTCAGAGGGGTGGGACACAACCATCATTGTAGAGAACAATGGTGTGTCAACTCCTTCCGAGTCCCTGGGAAGTCTTTTCATATTTGAAAAAACCTTCCCTTTAGGGGATTTGGGTACATATACCTCAGTAAACTGAGGTAAGTCCATCAATTCCTTGTTAAGAACTTCTTGCACAAACCTTGGATACATGAAAAAGGTCTTTTTGGATTCCAAGTTTGATACAAGATCATTAAAGATCATTGCTGAAAAATTGTACTTTCTGGCAGTGGATAAGCAGACCAAGGCATATGCAATGGGACTGCTGAACTCACTCCATCCAGTAGTTTTCTTGGAAATACAGTGCATCAGGGTATGAACAAGAAATCTCCATTGGTTGAAAAATTTTGACTTGTAGAATTTAAAAACACCAATGGGACCTTCATACCCCATTCTTTGTAAAGTAGAAAAGAGTTCTTCATTAGGAATAGAAGATATACCTGAAGCATCATTCAACTGAAGAGAGATGCGAATAACCTCTTCAGTGACTTTCAAGGGTTTATCACAGACCCTTGTTCGAATGGTTTTCTGCCCTTCTTCGACACTGACAGTGGCATTCTCCCAAAATTGTGTCTGATGTTCGATATAGATTGTTGGGCTCACCGTTAGGGCATAGGAGATGTGCGAGGATTTGAGAAAATCGACTATATCGTGGAATCCCGCAGCTTGTTTCGGCTTCTGTAGCATGGCTATTTCATTGTGCTCATCCACAAACTCCATGATTCCTGAGGATTCTTAAAAGAAAAACACAGAGATTCTGGGAGACTAGGTTAGAACGAGAGAGAAGAAGTAAATGCGAAGAGTCGTTATGAACTTGGGCGGGCAAACAGGGGTATTTATATGCCCTAGATTATCAAAAGCAGTATTAACGACATAAGCAGTATTAACTGCTGAGCAGTATTAACTGCAGGGCAGTATTAACTACACAGCAGTATTAACTACCAAGCAGTATTAACTACCTAGCAGTATTAACTACCAAGCAGTATTAACTACACTATCAGTATTAACTGCACTAGCAGTATTAACTACTGAGCAGTATTAACTACCAAGCAGTATTAACTACCAAGCAGTATTAACTACCTAGCAGTATTAACTACCTAGCAGTATTAACTGCACTAGCAGTATTAACTGCACTAGCAGTATTAACTACTGAGCAGTATTAACTGCACAAGCAGTATTAACTACTAGAACACAGGCAGTAGTAACTTCTGTACTGGCAGTAGTAACGCTGCACAGGCAGTAGTAACCACACTTACACTTTTCTGCACTTTATAATCTGAGGGAAACAGAGGATCCTGAGAAAGAAAGTTAGTAGCACCAAATATATGAAGAAATACAGGTATAAAAACAGAAAGTCATAAATTTATTCTAGGTTGATCATGCCCACACTTGTTACCAAAAAGGTGAATCTACCCACATCAAAAGCTTTTGTGAATAGATCAGCAAACTGGTCATTTGTATGAACTTTAGCAACCTGAATTAATTTCTTTTCATTGCAATCTCTTATAAAGTGATACCTTATCTCTATATGCTTTGTTTTTGAGTGTTTGACTGGATTATTAACAATGCTAATAGCACTGTTGTTATCAATGAAGATTGGTGTGTGAAGAAATGTTACCCCATAGTCCAACATCTGATTCTGAATCCATAGAACCTGAGAGCAGCAGCTTGCAGCAGCTATGTACTCAGCCTCTGTGGTAGATAAGGACACTGTGGTTTGTTTCTTACACTGCCAAGATACTAGTCTTGTACCCAAAAACTGACATCCACCTGAAGTAGACTTCCTATCCATGTTGGCTCCTCCCAAATCACTATCTGAATATGCAAGCAAGTCAAAAGAGGATTCATGAGGATACCAGAGACCTAATCTAGGTTGCCCTTTTAAGTATCTGAATATTCTCTTGACAGCATGAAGGTGTGATTGCTTAGGAGAAACCTGAAATCTGGCACAAACACAGACTGAAAACATAATGTCAGGTCTAGAGGCTGTGAGATACATGAGAGATCCAATCATTGATCTGTAATGATGGACATCCACATCCTCCCCCTCAAGATCTGCAGTGATCTGTTTATGTGTTTCCATTGGTGTGCTTGCTGGCTTTGAGTCTGATAGACCAAACTTGTCCAGGATGTCTTTCACATATTTGGATTGGCTAATAAAAATCCCATCTTTCCTCTGTTTTACCTGAAGCCCAAGAAAGAATGTAAGTTCTCCCATGGAACTCATCTTGAAGCTTTTGTGCATCAATTCTTCAAACTCTTTACACATTTGATCATTGGTGGATCCAAAGATGATGTCATCCACATAGATCTGAACAAGTAGTGTACCTCTCTTTCTCCTCTTGATAAACAGGGTCTTGTCAATTACTCCTCTTTCAAAGTCATTTTTCAAGAGATAGGTAGACAGAGTGTCATACCATGCTCTTGGAGCTTGATGCAAACCATAAAGAGCCTTCTTCAGCTTGTATACTCTGTCAGGGTGCAATGGATTCTCAAATCCAGGGGGTTGACAGACATATACTTCTTCCTCAATACTTCCATACAGAAATGCACTCTTGACATCCATTTGGTACACTTTGAACTTCATGTAGGAGGCATAGGCTAGAAATAACCTGATTGCTTCAATCCTTGCCACAGGAGCAAAGACTTCCTCATAATCTATTCCTTCTTCCTGAGTGTACCCTTGTGCAACCAGTCTAGCTTTGTTTCTGATTACAATCCCTCTGTCATCCTTCTTGTTCCTGAAAATCCACTTGGTGCCAATTGCTCTATGACCTTTTGGAAGGTCTACCAAGTCCCAAACATCCTGTAATTTGAACTGTAGCAGCTCCTCTTGCATTGCCTCTATCCAGCTTGGGTCTTTCATGGCATCATAAGCCTTTTTGGGCTCAATCTGGGACAGAAAGCAAGTAAGAACAGTGTTAACTGTATTTTGCTGCTCTTGCAACTCTTGGAGTCTGCTTTGCTTTCTAGTCATCATGGGAGATGCAATATCTCCAATCACCAACTCAGGAGGATGATTTTTCTGAGTTCTTGTTGGATGACCAGCTTCCTCTTGTAAGTCCTCATCCAGATTAGACTCATTTAATTCTGGATTTGTTTCTGCTTCTTCAGTCACCTCAGATTCTCTGGAATTTGAACCTGAAGACTGATTTTCCTCTGCTCTCCTCTCTTCTTCATTCTGAATAGGTTCAGTCTCCTCATGGTGTTCACAGAATTCAACAGGATCAATGGAAGGGATTGGAAATATCACAGATTGGATTCTGTGTTCTGATGTTGGTGTATCCCTTTGTCCTGCATATACATCACCACTGAAACCCAAAGAATTAGTGAGTGAATCAATGTCAAATAGCCAATTAGGACCTGAACCAATAGGATTTGGTGTGTTCTCATTGCATTTGACATTGTCACTTTCTTCAATTATTCTAGAAGAGGTATTAAAAACTCTGTAGGCCTTACTTTGAGATGAATACCCAACAAGAAAACCATCATCTGCTTTGCTATCAAACTTGCCTAAGTGAGATTTGGTATTGAGAATAGTACAAGGACATCCAAATGGCTTGAAAAATCCAATATATGGTTTCCTTTTATGGAAAAGCTCATAAGGTGTCTTGTTTTTAGGCTTTACAACTAAAACTCTGTTTTGAACATAGCAGGCAGTATTAACTGCTTCTGCCCAAAAGGTAATTGGTAACTTTGAATCAGCTAACAGAGATCTAGCAGCCTCAATCAATGTCCTATTCCTTCTCTCAGCAACACCATTTTGTTGTGGAGTCCTAGGAGCACTGTATTGTCTCTCAATTCCTTTTTCTTCACAAAAGGTGTTTAGATCAAAAATTTTAAACTCAGTTCCATTATCTGATCTAATGACTTTCACTCTTTGATTTGATTGGTTTTCAATTTTGAGAATAAAAGATTTGATCAGTCCACTTGTCTCATCTTTAGTTCTCAGAAAATATACCCAAGTAAATCTAGAATAATCATCAACAATAACTAAGCAGTATGATTTCTTGCCAATACTCATCACATTAGTAGGACCAAACAGATCCATATGTAACAGTTGAAGAGGATTTGATATAGTGTTTATCTCTTTGGACTTATGAGAAGTTTTGTGTTGTTTGCCTTTGAGACATGCAACACAATGATCATCACATGAATAGACTTTGGATGGCAAACCCCTTACAAGGTTATTCTTAACAAGTTTATTTATTGTTTTAAAGTTCATGTGACACATCCTTCTGTGCCAAAGTGATGATTCATCCAAAGAAGCTTTTGAAACTAAACAATTTAGGGATGAATCAGATGATACACTTTCCAAATCTAAACAATAAACATTATCCTTCCTAGGAGTTCTCAGAAGTATCATGTTTTCATCAACCACTTTGTATCCAGGAGCAAGGATAATACATTCAGAGTCAGTAAACAATATGCTATGCTTCTTGTCACAAACCTGTGATACACTTAACAGGTTGTATCTCAATTGTTCAACATAGTACACATCTTCAAAGGTCATCTTACCCTTTGAAACATCACCCTTACCACTTATCTTTCCACCAGCAGGATTATCCCCAAATGCAACATGTCCTCCATCAATCTTTTTGAAATTTTTGAGGCAGGCCATGTTACCTGTCATGTGCCTGGAGCAACCACTATCAACATGCCAAATGCTCTTCCCCTTGAGCTGTTGGTTGCCCTGCACATCAAGATAAATCAGTTAGTTTTATTGGGAACCCAAGCCGAAGTGGTCTTGGGTCTCCCTTGCTCATCAAAGTACTTACACTTGGTTTTGATGAGATTTTTAAATTTGGGTACTGCTGTGCTGGAGTACTTTGTCAAAATTATTGGTGTAGCAGCACTTGCAGCAGTACTAACAGTGCTAGCAGTACTAATACTGGGAGCAGCAGTATTAACCTCAGAAGTACTAACAGAGGTAGCAGTATTAACAGAGTTAACACTGCTAGAAGCAGTATTAACAGAGTTAATACTGCTAGCAACAGTACTATCTGAAGAAGAAGCACTAAAAGTATTAGCAGCACTAACATTGGACTGATTACTAGCAGTATTAACACTGCTAGCAGCACTAACTTTGGAATGATTACTAGCAGTATTAATACTGCTAGCAGCACTAACTTTTGAAGCAGTACTAACAGTGTTAGCAGTACTAACACTGTTAGCAGCAGTATTGTTTTTAGTGCTTTTTGGAACCCACATAGTATCACATTCCTTTTCAGTCGTTTTCTTTATGTGGCTTTTGGGTTTATCTTGTTTCTTTGCCACATTTTTCTTTGCAGATTTTTTATATCCACCATTCTTTCTGTAACCACCAGGTTTTTGAAAAGATCTTTGAGCATTAAACCTTTGGTTAACAGGATTGAAATAACAGTGTTTGGCTAAGTGATTTAGCTTTCCACGGATGAAACAAGGTTTTGGCCTGTTGATTCTGTTCAGGTCAACTCCTTGTCTCATAGCCCACTGGTTATTCCAGTTCCTTTGATTTCCCCTCTGATTATCATGTTTTTGGGGCTTGTTCTCTTTAGACTTCCTGCAGGAACACTGTTTACAGATATTGGAGTTCACAACTTTGGGCTGTGTGTAATGAACTTCCTTTTTCTCTTCAGTCCTTTTGATCTCAGTGTTCTTGACACATGGACTCTCACATTCCTCATCAGAGTCTACTTTGTCAGTCTCATCCTCAACAACTATTTCTTTTTCATAAGGATCTATATTAATCTTTAATTCAGGTTCCTTTCTATCCTTGGTCTCTAACAAATCAGACTTAGGAGGTATGTAGTTGTTATTGTAGGGTGGAGGTGTGGTATTGTATCCTATCCCTACTTTCATCTTGTCATGGATTTGTGCTTTAATGATGGTGTCCATGGTTTTAGAAGCACAGGTAAACTTTTCAACATCAAGTTTAACCTTTTTAAGCTCTTCTTTTAACTTCTCATTCTCCTCCCCAGACACTTGCAGCTTAATCTCATACTCATTCTTCTCCCACTTCCAATAGTTAGTATCATAGTGGTGTTGAAGTTCATTAGCTTGAAAAGCTCTAATCTGTTCCTCAAACCTTTCTACAATCCTAACATAATCTTTCACATCTTTCTCTAGCCTCTTGAGGTCATCACACATACCCTGATTGTGATCCCTATATTTTTTAACAGCATCAATGCAAGCTTGAGAACAGAGTTTAGATTGTACCTCAGTGGGAATATCAGATACTTCTGCCATAAGAGCTTGATTCTGACAGGCTTCCTCAGCTTGATCACTCCAATCAAATCCCATTCCTTGTTGAGAAACATGGGCTTGAGAGGAGCTTCTGTTTTGGTTTCCATTTGGAGCCTGTTGATGTGATCCTCCATAACACTCAACCTTGGATTGGTCAAAGCCTTCACCATCTTCTCCAATCTTTCCTTCATTACATGGGCCATTTTCTATGATGTCCCATATTGCATAATTAGTAAGAAGAATGTACTGCTTGATTCTCAGTTTCCACATGTCCAATTTATTGGGTTTGAGCATGGGAACTTTTGAAACAGGAGTACTGTGAGTATCCATTGAATTGTCTATAGCTTCTAAGATACCAACGCTCTGATACCACTTGTCAGGATCGATTCTTAACAAGAATTAAACTTCTTAGAAACAGAATTTAGAGAATCTTGCGGAATAGAACTCTAAATCAATTAAAGAACAATCAATAGAAATTCAATAAACTGTATATATATCAAACAGTTATTACTCACAAGTTTTACACCAAACCTCAATCTTGTTGAACAGGCTCAACAAGACGATTTCTACTTCTCTAGAAATAGGATCTATGATCTTGAGGTTAATTCACTCTTGAATGAATATCGAATTCTGTATACTATCTATCTTCTGTTTTCGTCACTTTTCATTATTCTAATAGCTATCTATCAATACTATTTATACAAAAGTAATTACAAGATAACTATCAAAAGTAAATTGATCTTCCGAATCTTCGTTAAACATATCTTGATCAATTCCTTATTTGTCTCCAAAAGCATCGCATCCCAAACTTATCAACTCAGCAGTATTAATGATGATTTGGCTCAGCAGCATTAACAACCTTCAGCAGTATTAACCTTCACAGTCTTCAAGCAGTAGTAACTCAGCTCAGCAGTACTAACCATGTCTAGCAGTAGTAAATTGGTCTAGCAGCACTAACTTCGTCTAGCAGTACTAACTTCGTCTAGCAGCAGTAACCTTGCCCAGCAGTAGTAACGAAGAACTGGCAGTAGTAATGTAGACTTAGCAGTACTAACCATACTTAGCATATCTTCAGTTCCCAACACAGTTATCCCAAGGTGAAGAGATGGTGTCTCAAGTACAAGGGGAATTAGACTTTCAAGTTTAGCATACCTAATTTGGACACGAGTTCATTGAACCATTTTTCATCCAAAGCTTTGGTAAACAGGTCAGCCAATTGATTTTCTGTACTTACAAAATAGAGTTCCACCGTACCTCGTTCCACATGATCTTTGATGAAATGATAGCGCACGTCTATATGCTTCGTTTTCGTATGTTGGACCGGATTGCTTGTGATGGCTATGGCACTCTTGGAATCACAGTAGATTGGGATGTTCGAGTACTGGAACCCGTAATCCTTCAGTTGAGTGCATACAGATGACTTGGGAACAACAACTAGCCGCAACCACGTACTCCGCTTCCGCCGTGGATGTGGAGACACACGTTTGCTTCTTGGAGGCTCATCTAACCAACTTGTCGCCAAGGAACTGGACGTGACCCGTTGTGCTCTTCCGGTCAAGCATACTTCTTACATGCTCAGCATCTGAAAATGTCGTGAGTTCGAAACCTGTGTCCTTAGAATACCAAAGGCCAAGATCAGCAGTACCTTTTAAATAACATACAATTCGTTTAATGCTATAAGATGTCACTCTTTCGGTTTGGACTGAAACCGAGCACACAAAAAGGTAGAGAACATTATATCTGACCTACTTGCCGCCAAATACATAAACGAACCTATCATTCCTCTATAGGTAGTAGTATTCACTTCCTTTCTGTCAGGATCGCGTGTAACTTAGTACCCGGGGACATTGGAGAGTCTTCATGGGTGTACAATTTTCCATCTGGAACTTCCGAAGAATATCTGCGATGTACTTAGATTGATTGATGAATATCTCATTCGACAGTTGTTTAACTTGAAGACCGAGAAAGAAATTCATCTGACCCATCATACTCATTTTAAAATGTGCTTTCATGAGGACTGAAAAGTTGTGACAGTATTGTGGGTTCGTAGAGCCAAAGATAATGTCATCGATGTATATTTGAATTAAAATAATGTCCTTACCTTCTCTCTTAATGAAGAGAGTAGTGTCTATTTTACCTTTTGAGAAGCCAGCGTTTATGAGAAATGTAGACAATGCATCATACCAGGCTCTCGGTGCTTGCTTTAGTCCGTAGTGTGTTTTGTCGAGAAGGTAGACATGATTGGGGTGAGAGTTACTGATGAAACCGTCTGGCTGGGAGATGTACACCTCCTCCTTGAGTTTACCATTGAGGAACTCCATTTTCACGTCCATTTGGAAGACGGTGAAGTTCTTGTGAGCGGCGTATGCGAGGAACATCTGAATAGCTTCGATTCGGGCAACTGGTGCAAATGCCTCTTCGTAGTCAATCCCTTCTTGTTGTCTATACCCTTTAGCTACCAATCGAGCCTTGTTTCGAACCACAATCCCGTTCTCGTCCTTCTTGTTCTTGAAGATCCATTTGGTTCCGATAACCGTCTTGTTCTTCGGGTGAGGGACTAGGCGCCATATCTTGAGGCTTTAAAACTCGTTCAGTTCTTCTTACATGGCTATAACCCAGTCTGGGTCGTTCAAGGCGTCTCTAAATGTTGCGGGTTCAACGTTGCTGAGGAAAACGGAAAAGAGACACTCATTTCCCATTGCCGCCCATTTTTTTAGTGTTGCTCAAAAGTGCGGGGGCGGCTTCTTCGGTTTCCACCGTTGCTCTGGTCTGAACTAGAGCATACGGATCACCGATGATCTGTGTAGGTGGGTGTGCTAGAGTCCACTTCCGTGTGTGAGGTAGTGGGTCCATGGACGGTTGAGAACTGTTGGGATCAACATATGAGCCTAGAGGTAAGTCTTGTACCACCTCAAGAGATGGAGTTGGATGTAACGGTGCGGCGGCCGCTGGTTGTGTAGGAACAACAGTTGACGAAGATACGTCGGTTGTGTCGGTGTGAGATATGATGTTGCTTGATTCGGGGGAAGACGGTGTGGGTTGAACCACTAGGGATGTGGTCGCGGTAACCATATTCGTGCTTGAAGATGGCGTCGTCTCTATAACAGGTGAAGAGGTTGAGTCCTCCAACGATGTTGTGTTAGGGTAGGTGGAGGACCAGTGATCTGCGATGACACCACCACAGCTCCATTTGCATTCAATGAATCATCAGTAGATACATGAGGCAAATGAAAATCATTATAAAAATGTTCAAATAGTAGATCTAGCTCAAAATGTTGTGACTTCGACGTATTGGACGAGGAATGATCTACTATAGTGTTCTTGGTTTCCGATCTAGAGTGATCGGAGGCCAGCACTCCTGTAAGCACGGGTTCTGAACCGACATGTTCAGAAGCCAAATCGACAAATTCGTCGAAGGATACGTTTATGCTATCATTGACGGTCTTATTCCTCTTGTTGTAGACTCGGAATGCTTTCGAAGAAGTAGAGTAGCCGATGAAGATCCCTTCGTCTGCCTTTGGTTTGAGCTTGCCGATGTCATCTTTGTCGTTTAGCACAAAACATTTGCACCCGAACGCATGAAAGTAGCTGATGTTGGAGGTGCGTTTGTTGATGAGCTCGTACGGCGTCTTATCAAAATGTTTGTTAATGATGGATCTGTTCTGTGTATAGCACGCAGTTGTGATAGCTTCAGCCCATAAGAACATTGGAAGATTGTACTGGGTCAACATAGTTCGAGCCGCTTCCACCAATGTTGAGGAGTCCGAGCAGCAGGGATGTTGTGTGAAATCCCGACCGATGTGAGATATTCACTCATAATGCGGTTCTTGAACTCGGTGCCGTTATCAGTGCGAATGGAAATGACGGCCAGCTGCAACTTGTTCTGGAAACCCTTGAGATGGTTGATGATTAACCCGAGAGTCTCATCCTTCGAGCGGAGAAACTTGACCCAGGTGTATCTCGAGAAGTCGTCCGCCATCACCAGTACATACTTCTTGTGATTTATGCTTTGAACGTGCATAGAGCCACAGAGATCCATATGAATAAGCTCCAATGGCCTAGACGTGCTAGGAACCGCCTTCGGTTTGTGAGACACCTTCTTCATCTTACCCATCTCGCATGCGGAGCAGAAATGTTCTTTCTTGAATCGTAGTTCTGGCATTCCTTTGACGAGTCCGCCGAGCACCAGCTTGTTTATGTGCTTGAAGTTCAGATGGGAAAGACGTCGATGCCACAGCCAGTTCTGTTGAGTGGTTGCTTTTGACATGAGGCACACCGCATTATCAGTCTTCAGAGAGGCAAGGTTGATTGTGTACAGGTTCGTTCTTCGAGTCCCAGCAAGGATCTCCATTCCATCTTCGTTACGAATACTGCACCGCTTCGCCTTGAAGTTGACTTCAAGATTCTTGTCACAGAATTGGCCGATGCTAAAGAGGTTGTGACCCAAGCCTTCGACGTAGGACACACGCTTAATGGTGAGCTTGTACTGAACTAGGTCTCCATAACCCATGATCGGGGCTACGTTGTCATTCCCAAAACGTACGTCACCGCAGTACTTCTCCTTGAAGTTGGTGAGCAGCTTCCGTTTACCAGTCATGTGTTTGGAGCAACCAGAATCAAGAAACCACACATGACCGGGCTGTAAAACAGAAATTAGGGGTTCTTAGGTACCCATTTATAAATGGGTCCTGATAAGTTAGGTGCAACACCTTTGCTCGGGGCCCGTTTAGTTTTGGGTCCTTTTCGAGATTTAGAAGAACGCGAATTAAATACATGATATGTACCAAACCAATCAGATGCATGTTTATGTTCGACAAAATCGGTCATTCCTCACATTGAACAACACACACAATCACGATAAATCTGAATCAATTGCTGAACGGATGTAAGTTTAAACGGAAATTCAAAACCATGTTCAACAGGGTTATTTAAAGCAAAACCATGATTGTTATTGTTTTTCCTAATGTGCGAAAATGAATTAAATGACTTGGTCTTCTCGTGGCATAACTTAGTCTTCTTCTATACCCACTCTTGCTGAACAGCCCTCCCCCAACCCGTTCTATCTGAAATGACATTAGAGTTATTGTCAGAGGAGCTGCAGTAATAGGGTTGTCTTTTAGAACTCTTGCCGGTTTTAGCTCGTTTCTTGGACCGACGTTTAGATTTAGATTTTGAGGATATAGTCTCAGAAACATTTTTGGAGTTTGAACACTCTCCTTTTTCAAAATTTACCGGTGTGGGCATTTTCTCTAAAAATTGAGTGTGACAAGCAAGCTTTGGAGCAAAATCAATTTTTGAAACATCATCATCATGACACACAGAGGAATTCATAAACTCATAAAACCGTCGTGCAGAGTCAAATGGGGTTTCACCATCAGAGTTAGGGGTGCTCAAAAACCCGATCAACCCAACCCAACCCGACGTGAAATAACCCAACCCGAAGCAACCCAATGTCCAATCGAGTTGTAAAATCCCCAAACGTTATGTATTGGGTTGATATCGGTTTAAGAGAATTTGAACCCAACCCAACCCGATGAACCCGATATATATATATATATATATATATATATATATATATATATATATATAGAGAGAGAGAGAGAGAGAGAGAGAGAGAGAGGCGGGTTCAAACGAGGAGTGTAACAATTTAAGAAAACGCGAGGAGCACCGCCCATGTACTGAATCACATGTGATTCACGTACAAAATCACATGTGATTCACACCTGATCAGGGGGCTTCCGCCCAGGTAGTGGATCACATGTGATTCGCGCCTAAAATCACATGTGATCCGGGCGACTTCCACGCGACTCGCAAACCAGGTCGCCCGCTACCCGATTTTTTCGGGAGTAGTGGATCACATGTGATCCAGTACATGGAAGGCGCTCCTCGCGTTTCTCGTAAATAGGTACGCTCCTCGTTTGAACCTTCCTATATATATATATATATATATATATATTCAATCTCTTATCAATCTCTATATAACTCCTTCACACACACATACATGTAGGGGTGTGCAAAACCCGAATAATCCGAAATCCGAACCCGAACTGAAATTTAGGTGTTTTTGCAATACCCGAATACCCCGAAATCCGAAAATCTGAAACCCGACTTTTGGGGAAATATTTGGGTTCGGGTTGGGTTTGATCTTTAGCCACCCGACCCATTCGAAAACCCGAAATAATATAAATATATATTTTAAATGTTATATAAATATATTTATTTATCTAACTATCTTTATAAAATCGTAAATTACAGTCGGTCGAAATGTTTTTAAAAATTTAAACTTATTTTCGGTTTCATCAATCTCTCGTTTGATTGAATTCATCCACAAAATTGATTGAATTTATATATACTTTTTGTATTATAATAATACCCGAACCCGACCGACATTAACACGAAGCACGACCAACCCGAACCCGAAGCAATCCGAAATCTAAAGTTCGGGTCTTGATTTTCATATCCGAAATCCGACCGGGTTTTCAGTTTGTCCACCCGGTGCACACCCCTACACACATGTGTGTATATATATATATAGTAAATGCTAACATATATATGCAAATTGAGAAAAACAGTTGATTGTGATATATTTAAGATTTAAGAAATATGCAAATTGGAGACGTCAAGTTATTTGATCATATTTGGTCTAGACATTTTTATATGTAGTATGTATATATTGTGTGAATTATCGGTTGTATTTTAAATAGATGTTTCCTTTGTTTTTATGTTTCTAATTTTGATTTTACCTTGTTAAAACACAACCCGACCAACCCGATCAACCCGAACAGGTTGGGTTGGGTTGGGTTGTACCTTTGTTTGGGTTGGGTTGGGTTGAAATTTTTTCAAACCGCCAACATTGGGTTGATGTGTCGAAATGCCTTCAACCCGATCAACCCAACCCGTGAGCACCCCTAATCAGAGTCGGATGAGGAATCATCCGCAAAGGGATTGTTAAAATCTGGAAAAAGATTATTTGAACAGAATCGGGTTGAGTCGCCTTACCTTTATCTTGGTAACTCAAATTCTTATCATTGGTGTCATGAGACACTCCTAGAAAAGCTTTACACGAGGAACTATCCGAACAAGTAGGTGACGGGTCAACCGAGATGATTTCAGGATAGACAGGCTTCATTGAAGTATGCACTGGACTTTCCTTAGCCATTCTTCCTGTTAAAGCTTCTTCCGCCAAGGCTGACAGTTGAGAAGTCAATTTTGCAATCTCGGTTTTATAACTCGCACTTTCTGATTCGGATAATGACTCGGTTTTGTTCTGTTTGAGCTTGTCTATAGTGGATTAAAGTACAATTCTTTTGGTGCCAAAAATAACCTTATCCCTCACATATGATTCTTCGGGTTTAAAAATGATGTTTTCCAAAATCAGAGGTGGAACATATCGTTTGAACTCTGATTGATCGTTAGATCCTACATCTGGTGTTGCCGTAACTGGAACTGGAGTTTCCACGGTTTTTGCAAGAGAACAAGTGTCGAAGTAATCATTTGAGAGGTAAGTGGTTTTTCTTTTTAAATAAGACGCATTTAGAGTTTCGTACACGAAAGGAACTTGTTCATTTATATTCTTTCTAGGTGACTCATCTTCCGATTTGTTGTCAACATTTTCAGGCTTTTCCCCTACTTTTGTAAAAGGAATTCCTGTTTTTCTTTTAAGGTCTTCCTTTTCCTCATCCTCCTGGGACGGTTTAGTCCACTTGATCTTATACCCGGGATATTGCTTATCTAGGCCCAAAAAATTGAAATCATAAAGGGTGGGAACCTTTGATAAGATTTTCTTGAGGTAACACGGATTATCATATCTGAGTCCCCATTGAGAGTTGTAATACTTGAATTCCTTTGGTTTATTCAAATGAATGGTTTGTTCCGGTTGACCATGTTTATAAAGTTTGGATTCAAGATCCTTAAGCTTAGTAGTCAACAACTCATTTTGTTTTTGAACGTTTTCATGAAGAACAACACTCTTAGAATACTCCTCCTGAGACTTTTCTAACTTTTGTGTGAATTCAGATAGTTGGGTCTCTAGGGATTCTGCTCTTTTTTAAATGGCTGAGCATCCAGATTGATAGTTTTCTATCACACACTTGTCTTCAGCCTTTTCAATAGCTAGCTTGTCTAGGGTATCGTATTTAATTTTAGCCCCGGCTTCTAGCTTAGATATTTGGGCATCTTTTGTTTTAACCTCTATTTTAAAAGCATCTAAGGTATGCACCATAACTTGCAACTGATCAATAAGATTAGCATTAGAAGAACCACATACCTGACATTCAGCTTTTTCCTTGTTCTTTTCGGAAGATTCATCTTCGGTGTCGGATTCTTTTGGTTGAGTGCCAGTGTAGCACATATGGGCTTCAGCTTCTTCCTCTTCATCTTCAGTCAAGACGAGCCAGTGATTGTCTTCTGCCAGCAGCGCTTTACCTGCTTCTTTCTGCCTTGACAACAACATTTTTCTCTTGTAGTACTCAGCATTGTGCACTACAGGTTTCCGGCAGTCTTTGGCAAAGTGTCCTCGTTTTCCGCAGTTGTAACACTTCACGGGTTCATCATCATCTCGATCGTCTAACTTCTCTTCTGACTTCTTGCCTTCATCATTCTTCTTCCTTCCTTCATCAGACTTGCGCTTTCCTTCATACTAGTCTCGGTAGTCTTGACGCTTAGTGTTGGTGGAGTAACGCTGGTTGTTGTTGGATGGTTTCTTGAAGAATTTCTTCCTAGCATACTCCCAGGATAGCAAGGCAACAGCTTTCTTGATGCCATCAAGCTCTAGATCAGAATCACTTTCAGGTTCTTCATCCGCATGCTCAGTCTCACTATGTGCTTCTTCTCTAGAAACACAATAAGAAGACTCTCTTAAGCATCAATTTTTATTTTTAACACACAAATCAAAAGCAAAGAATAAACTTTTCAATGAAACAGTCGACAAACTGGAATGACTCTAAACTGAAAGATATTACCTTTGAATCAATCGTCCTTCTGCTCTGATACCAATTGTGAATCCCAGATTAACAAGTGCAAAGCAAAGAATCAACACAATATGATATGAATGTCATAAATCTCACTTGATTGATTAGCAGAAATTGTGATGAACACTGTAGCCGTACAAAAGTAATTAGAAACTGATAACTAGGTCATTAACCCTAAATATGAAACAAAGCAAACTATTTATATCCCAAAAGGGATAGTTACAAGAATTGACGATTGACGATGTTGGTCTCTATACTTCGATTCAACTGACACTAAGACCTAACTCTCTCTCTCTCTCTCTCTCTCTCTCTCTCTCTCTCTCTCTCTCTTTCTCTCTCTCTCTTCCTCTCTTGTTAACCCTAAAAAAGTTTTTTCTTATCATTTTCTCATAGCCGCCACAACTTCCTTCTCCATCAACTCCGGTGACCTTCTTCTCCCTCCCTCCATCCACCACACAACTCCCTCACTATTCATCCTATGTCTTGCCTAATGCATCGACGACAAAAGATTCGAACAACCATGACCACCATCATGACGCTTCGGCTCCATCTCCGTTGAACCGACTTCTAAAAACCCGGATCTCCGTCTTCATATCAGTCGAAGCCGGCGAATTCTGGGATCTCGAACTCTTTCTATTTTACATGGTCCCACAGATCCGGATCCCTTGTAATGATCCAGACAGGAACTGCGGTCGGAGGTGGCTCAGCGGTCAATTGGTCGGCTTGCATCAAGACACCACTCTCGTTGCTACGAGAATGGTCAAAAGACCACAACTTGAAGTTGTATTCGATCCATGACTACAGTTCTGTAATTACCAAAGTGTGGGAAAGAATCGGCGTTACTGAAAAGTGTGTAAAATAAGGGTTTCAGAATCAAGTTCGTCGAGAAAAGGGTGCGAGAATCTTGGTCTAGATTGGGAGCCGTCCCACAAAACTTACCAGGAAACCATAATTGTGGTTCTTGTTGTTATGCCTGTTTTTTTTGTCTTTATTTTCTTCAAATCTTAATGGTGTATCACAATGGTTAGTTGTTGTTTAAAACCCAGATTAGATCCGATCTCAACCCAAATTCATAAAGGTATCATGGTGGGTATTACAGTGGTATCACATTGGGTATCATGGTGGGTATTACAGTGGTATCACAATGAGTTTATGACTTGTGGCTTAAAAGTTTTTGTTGGTATCACATGGTGATTCATGGTTGGTATGCCTTACAGGTGGGAGTTCTTGGGTAACACTGATTTACGATGGTTAACGTCAGAAGAGAGAGGAGAGGTATAATTATAAAAAGACTAATTTACCCTTAAATATTATCCATAAATTGAATTTTTATAATGTTAATGGATAATTACCAAAAAAAAAAATTAATGTGTGGGTTGGGATTGGATCTCACGATTATCACAAACAACTTAGTTCTCCCTTGAATGGGCCACTTAATATTATATTCGATTTATTTATAAGCTAATTTATTAGTACTAATTTATTAGTACTAATTTATTAGTAGGGAGTTACTATTATCTTTTACTAATAACTAGTTCTTTTAGCTACCAACTAATTTATTGTTATTGTTAGTTTGCCAAAAATATATATACACCTAATCTTCCACCTTTTAAGCCTTATAAAACATGAATCTTCCACTTTCATTTAGCATACATAATCTCTGTCTCTTCTCTCTTCTCTCTTCTCTTGTCTCTCTCACCATAAACACGTACTAACAGTTAACACACAGAATGACAAAATATGGTGGTAGGGTTGTGTTGTTGATGGTGTTTTTGAGTTGTTGTATGCCATGTTTAGCCAAAGTTTATACAGTTGGAGACTCATCTGGTTGGTCACTCGGTGTTGACTATAGCACTTGGACTTCTGGCAAAACATTCAAAATTGGAGATACCCTTTGTAAGTTAATTAATTAATTAACAACTTTTTATTTTTTCTCATGATTTTTTTCTCCATAGTTTTAATATACATATATATATATATATACCATGTTTATTTTGGAAGGGTGTCCTAAGTTATGCCTACACTAATCCCTTGACAAGTTATGACGGGGTAAGACATCATCCCCTGATAGACTCAGTGCCCACAATTGTTGTGTAGACCTGGACTCGAACCTTAGATAGATGGGATATTTCACCACATCCCTCAGGGCCTTAACCGCTGCGCCATAACCCTTGTGGTTTATATAACATGTTTTTTAATGACTAATATTTGTTTTTCTCTGTAATTCCGCTAGCGTTCAATTATGGAAGTAGCCACTCCGTGGATGAAGTGAGCTCAGGCGACTATGGTACCTGCACCGCCGGAAATGCCATTGCATCGTATACTTCGGGCCAAACCACCATCGCTCTAAACACCACCAGTACACTTTACTTTATTTGCGGTGTAGCCGGCCATTGTAGCGGTGGCATGAAGGTCTCCGTTTCTGTCACCACCGGCGGCAGCGGTGGTGGTGCTTCCTCAGCACCATCTGGGACCGCCAAGCCTACTCCTACACCATCAGCCGGCACCAGCACCCCGGCCTCATCAGCGGCCTTTTATCCGGGTGTGCCCCTTGTTTACAGTTTGGTTCTATTGATATTTAAGTTGGTTGTTTCTTGAGTTCTCTAGCCAGGATAGAGGCAGTGCCATCTCTCTCTCTCTCTCTCTCTCTCTCTCTCTCTATATATATATATATATATATATATATATATAATTATAGGGGGCCATTCAAAGAAGAACTAATTAGTTTGTGGTAACTGTAAGAACCAATTTCAGCCACAAATCATACAATAAATTAGGAAATTAATAATTTTGGTAATTTAATTTAAATTTTCAATTAAAGGGCATTTTGGGTATTTTAAAAATATCCTCTCTCCGATCTCCGACCAGTTACAGAATAGGCATTGTGATACCCAAAACAAATAAATACCATTGTGATACTCAAAATACATAAATACCATTGTGATAAAATACAATACCCATTGTGATATCGATTGCAATACCCATTGTGATACCGCTGTAAAATCCACTAACACCCAATATGATACCCATTGTGATACCCATTGTGATCCTCCAAAAACATATGTGATACCAATGTGATACCCTTAAGAACATAACGAAACTAAAGAAAAAAACATAATTTGATACACTTAGTATGATACCCATTGTGATACCCATTGCAATACCCATTGTGATACTCCAAGAACATATGTGATACAAATTGTGATACCCGTTGTGATACCCAAAAATCTTTTCTTTTTCTTACTGTTTGCACTCTCACCTGCCAAAAACCCCACCATCATAATCGGTGCCAGCATCTTCGAAAGAGAAGATAAAGACGCCATTTTCTCAGCCATTCAAACCATCGCCACCAAACACCAAAACCTCATCAGATCCCACTGGAACGGAGTCAACGTTCTCCTCCTTAACGCCGCCCAAGCCGCCGCCCTAGACCTCGGACTCATCCCTGAATCCGCCGCCCTAGACCTCGGACTCATCCCTGAGAAAGATGAAGAAGATGAAATGAGAAAGAGATGGTGATTCTTTTGTGCGACGGCTGTGGTATGGAGAAAGAGAAGAAATGTGATGGTTGTGGTTAGGTTTTAGGTATATGGGGGAGAGAGAGAGGATAGACATTAATTATTAGATGTAATTAATATATATATTAATTTTATTAGCTGTAAAAAGCAAATTTACCAATTTATCCTTTATTTTATTTTAGTAAATAACATTAATTATTTAAAATGATTGGCTCATATTGGTTCTTACGGTTACCACAAACAACTTAGTTCTTATTTGATTAAGCCCCTATAATTATATATATATATATATATATATATTTCTTGTTTTCAGAATTTTCTTTATGTAATTGCATTGATCAGTAAATAATTTGATGTGCTTCGGTTTAAATTTGATATTAATCTTATTTTTTTAGAGGGAATTTGATAATAATCTTGACATTTTTTTTCCTTCCGATCTTTTTAGTTTTTTTTTGTATATAAAGAAGAGAATTTGATTAAAATACCCTAAGTTTGACATTGACTTACCAAAATACCCTAATTTTCCGCGAAAGGAGCCCGCGATCACGGGCAGGGACCAATTGTGAAATTTTTTGTGCTTCATATTTACACTTTCAGTCCCTGGCCCGCGATGGGGACTGAAAGTGTAAATATGAAGCACAAAAAAATTCACAATTGGTCCCTGCCCGCGATCGCGGGCTCCATTCGCGGAAAATTAGGGTATTTTAGTAAAATTTTCAAGAAATTGGGTATTTTGGCAAGTCAATGTCAAACTTAGGGTATTTTAATTAAATTCCCTATAAAGAAAACACATCTATTTCTCACTTCTAGTGGGTCTTACACCTCCTTCAAAATTAATCAATTATATAAATACATATAGTTAGACATAAACTTGAATTAAATAAACTCACTATAAGAAACTGTACTTTTATCGGGAGTTTTGAAAAGTCCGTCGATAAAAGTAACCTTTACCGACTACATAGACAAAAGCCTCCGATAAAAGTTTAACTTTTTGCCGACGTAAAATGTCATTGGCAAAGATGCACTTTTGCCGACGATTTCATATAAGCCGCCGGCAAAAGTTACTTTGCCGACGGATTTCTCAAAGCGCCAGCAAACGTACCTTTAAAAAATTTAAATAACATTTTCACCAACGAATTTCACCAATCGTCGGCAAAAGTTATTTTATTATAATTAATTTTTTTTCGCTTAAACTTTGACCGACGGACTTTCCAAATTTGCCGGCAAAAGTATTAATGTATTATTAATAAAAAATCCACTGACATTTTCACCGACGGACTTTTGAAATCCGTCGGCAATTGTATATTATAGTTTCATTAGTAAGACGGAAATGAGAAGTGGAAATGACTCTTAAGTATCGTTATGTTAAGTATTGAATTGGTGATCTCTTATAATTTCCGTTCGTCTTATTAGACTAACTTCTATAAATCTCATTAATCGACCCGTCAAGAATTACAATAAATAATTACTTGAGGGCACAACAAAGAAAATCAACACTTACCGAAAGGATTTTCGATTCCGAAATATCAATCTCAGAAATACTTGCAATGATAAATAATTGGTATTAAAATTGTTGTTGAACGAAATTAGAAAACTAGTGATCAACTTTTTCATCATCTCTTGGCAAAATATCGAAGATAATCGACGCCTTTTTA
This sequence comes from Saussurea involucrata, assembly GCA_033807775.1. Lineage (NCBI taxonomy): Eukaryota > Viridiplantae > Streptophyta > Magnoliopsida > Asterales > Asteraceae > Saussurea > Saussurea involucrata. Next base: position 63,584,709 of record CM066319.1, on the reverse strand, counting down.
ACCATCCCCTTGTCTTTAAAACCAAGCAAAATTTTATAGATTCGGAGTTATGGGTATTTGTATATTTATTAATAATAAATAATAAATAAATAAATAATAATTATATTCTAAATGAACCCTTTGTAGCAAAATATGATAATTTATACATGTATAATATTTTAATACAATATCGTTAGGTTGTTTTTTTTCTTTTTGAACGGTATCATTAGGTTGTTTTTTTTTAAAGCAAAGCGAAAACAACTTCCATTAATGAGCAGGATTACAATTGTTTAAACAAGGGTCGGACATAAAAGCCGAACAGTGAGATCGGGTAGTTTGACTAAGACAGTTCCTAGCATTCGAACAAAGTTTACGGAGTAACCGTTTGAACGGGAAAGGAGCAGTCTGCACCGGTTGATAATGAAACCGAATTCCGTGAGGTCCTCCCCCGTCTCCGCATTTATAGCGTCAACTACGATTTTCGCGTCGGTTTAAAAAAAAAACCTGTTGATGACCGAGAGTCGCAACCCAGCTAATCGCATTTGCAAGCGCCATAGCCTCGCATTCCTTAACAAGAGGGATGCCCATATCGCTAGTAGAGAGCCAATCGATAGTGGACCCATGGGGATCCCGGAGGACCGTACCGGAGCCCCAACCGTTGGAATCAGAGAACGTCGCAGCATCAACATTACATTTTAGGTAACCCAAAGGGGGTGCGTGCCATAGGCTGTGTTCGGTTTGGGCAGTGGGTTTGCGGGCGCAAGTTTGAGGCGAATTGGCCGAAAGCCACTCCGAGCGAGAGAGGATAGCTTGACGAGTCACCACCATCGGGACCTTCACCGCGCCCTTTAGCCAAGCATCGTTCCGCAGTTTCCAAATACTCCAAAGTAACATCATGAAGATGCCACGATTAGGATCAGTGTTGTCATTTAGGCATGCAGTTAAGAAGGAGGAGAAATTCTCTGAAAGATTCGCCACCGAGTCGATACGATTCCATAAGTTTGCATCCTTCCAAACCTTTACGGAGACCGGACACCCGATGAAGAGGTGCCAATTGTTTTCCGGGTTCGACCCACAAAGGGCACAAAGACAAGGAACGTTGATGCCCCGTTTTTGGAGATTCTCACGGTGGGGTAGGACATCGTTACTCAAACGCCACATGAAACTTTTAACTTTATGGGGGATTTTGGCCTTCCAAATGTGGTTCCACTTAATGCCGACAGTAGGGGTAGGTGGGTTGTGGGTGGAGTTCTTCAAGAAATTATAACCACTTTTAACCGAGAAGACCCCGTTTTGGTTAAAATGCCATATCAAGCGGTCCCGTCCCCCACAAGCTCTAGGGATCTTAAGGATCTCCCGTCGGTCACGGTTTGAAAAGAATTGACAGAGGCGAGCATGGTCCCAACCGAAAGATGGAGCGGAGATAAGATGGCTAACTCGAAGGTCTTCGTCACCGTGTTTGGGGGAGCTTTCGACCCAAAAATTGTGGTCATCCCGTAGCCACGGGTCTTTCCAAATGGAGATAGAATCGCCATTTCCAACAATCCATCTATAGCCTTTTTTTAACTTATTATGGGCGCTCCAAATACTTCGCCAAACAAAGCTTGGGTCATGCCCTAAATTTGCATCAAAAAAGTTCCCCTTGGGATAATATTTAGCTTTGAAAACGCGACTAACCAAAGTATCCGGGTGGGAGAGGAATCTCCAAGCTTGCTTACCCAACAAGGCGATATTGAAGGCCGAGAAGTCGCGGAACCCAAGACCCCCACCACTAAGGGGGGGTGCAAAGTTTCTCCCAAGCTAGCCAATTAATAGATCGAGAGTTGTCTCTTTTAGAGCTCCACCAAAAGGAATTAAGAAGCCGGTGAATATCCTTTAGTATGGATTTTGGAAGCAAGAACACACTCATATAAAAGACCGGGATGGCTTGGGCCGCCGCCTTAATGAGTGTAAGTCTCCCCGCACTTGCGATCGGGATATGACGCCATTTGTCAAGTCTTTGCCAAATTTTGTCTTTGATGTGGCGGAAGATGGCTTTCTTGTTACGGCCAATTTAGGATGGGAGACCCAAGTATTTTCCGGTATTTAGTGGGTTCGACACCCCGGGGATATTATAGATGGCAATCTCGGAGGTAGGATCAAGGTTGTTACTACACATGATACCCAACCGCTAACCCGGATGCTTGCTCGAACTTAGAAAGGATCGACTTGAGGGTCAAACATTCCTCGACACTAGCTTGACAAAAAAGGAACGCGTCGTCCGCAAAGAGTAAGTGTGAAATGGCTGGGGCATGTCTAGTCACTCGACATCCATGAATAAGATTACTAGCGGAAGCGTCCGCCATGAGGGTAGAGAGGCCCTCCATGCAAAGAATAAAGATATACGGGGAGAGCGGGTCGCCTTGACGAAGGCCCCGTTTAGGGTAGATTGGTCCCGTGATATCATTGTTGACCCGGACAAAGTAGCGAACCGAGGTGATGCACAACATAACCATGTCCACCCAACTCTCGGAGATACCCATTTTAGAAAGAATGAGACGGATGTAATTCCAATCTAGTCTATCGTAGGCTTTACTAATATCAATCTTGAGAGCAACATCCCCGCTTTTTTTCCGGGTGTTACGCTTCATGCTATGGAGGAGCTCGAAGGCAAGGAGGATATTGTCCGTGATGAGTCTACCTTTAATAAAAGTCGATTGGTTCTCCGAGACAACTTTTGGAAGGATCTTTTTTAGACGGTTTGCAATGACCTTTGTTATGATTTTTAAGACAACGTTGCAAAGGGCAATGGGGCGAAAGTCCTTCATAGTGATGGGTGAAGCACACTTTGGAATGAGGGTAATAATGGCATCGTTTATACCTTCGGGGAAAGATCCATTACGCAGCCACGAGGCCCCCGTCGAAAACATAGTATCTCCAATAACATCCCAAAAATGTTGGAAGAAACGAGGATTAAAGCCATCGGGACCCGGAGCTTTATCCGGGTGCATTTGGAATAGGGCATCTTTGAACTCACTTTTAGTGAACGGAGCATCGAGGAGGGCGTTGTCATATGCCGAGATGCTAATCCTCACTTTATCAGTGACAAGATTAGCCGAGCCATTACTTTCCGAAAAAAGCTCCGTAAAATAATCCGTGGCTAGGGAGCATAAATCCGCTGGATCCGTTACCCACAACCCATCAGCTTTTTGGAGGCGTCGGATATGATTCTTTTTGCGACGCCCATTTGCATGAGCGTGAAAAAATCTAGTATTTGAGTCCCCCTCACGAAGCCAAAAAAATTTTGCACGTTGCTTCCAATGTTCCTCCTCCTTGAGTAGAAGAGAGAGCATTTTTTTGTTGGTCACGTCGAAGTCACTAGCGTTGGAGGGAGAGTTATTGCGACGGAGGGTGGTGAGCTTTTCGCGACAGTTTTTGAGTTCCGTCATGTGGGTCGCATGCAGATTACGTCCCCATGAACGGAGCTTTCGGGCAACCGAGGACAACCTGTTTGGAAGGTCGCAAGAGGAGTCGAGATTCCACATATCAACAACAAGCGGATCAAGACCCGCCTCGTGGAACCATTTGTTCTCAAAGCGGAAAAATTGGACTTGGTACGATTTGTTTCAAGACCCTCATGGGTGTGTAGAAGGATTGGAGAGTGATCGGATATAGGGCTAATCAGGTTCTCTACCCAGGCATTCGGGAAGAGATTTTGCCATGAGGAAGAGACCATCGCCCGGTCGAGACGTTCCCACACTTCATTAGCTTTACCTTTGTACCTGCACCAAGTAAATGGGAATCCTTGCATGGGTATATCGTTGAGATTACAATCCGAAAGTGCATCACGAAAACCATTTATACACCAATCCGGGTGATCAAGAAGGCCCTTTTTCTCGTGTTGCGAGGTGAGATCGTTAAAATCTCCGATGACCGCCCACGGGTTGGTGTGGCGGGTGGCAAGAGAGCGGAGAAGATCCCACGAGTCTCTACGTCTACTCCGATCGGGAAAGCCATAGAAACCCGTAATTCTCCATCCACCATTAATGTGGTCATTTATTTGGAGATCAATAAAATTTTGCGAATACGACAAAAGTGAAACATTTGATATGCCATTCCATAAAACACAAATACCGCCGCTACGGCCATTACAATCAACAACGATACAATTTTCAAAACCCAAATTAAACTTGACTACTTCGATTCTAGCTTGCGCGACAAGAGTTTCAAACAGGAAAATAACATCGGGCCGGTAGCTTCGGAGGAGGTCCTTCAGTACCGGAACTGCACGCGGGTTGCCCAATCCCCGGCAGTTCCAAGCCATGATCTTCATTGGTCTAGGCAGGCCCGTTGGCACGGACCCACCTCTGGTTCGTCGAGAATAGATTGTTTTGTCATGGGGATAGCAACCATTGTTTCCAGTATGTCGGTAGAGGGTGACGGTTCAGTTTTTGGCTTCCCCCCCCCCCCGGTCGTTCGTGCCCTATCCTTGATGGATATACGTTTTCGGTTCATGTGGCCTTGAACCTGTTTTGCATCGATCTCAGGGTTTTCTTTAACGGAATTGGTGGTAACTGGGTTTGAAAGGGGGTGGAGATTGTCAGTTAAGTTTTCCAGGACGGTAGTCTTAGTGTCTTGGGTGTGAAAATGGTTGAATGGGAATTTTTGCATGGGAGAACTCATGCAAACCGTAGGTTGGTTTAGGGTATGGGGGGTGAGGGGGGGGGGTAGATAATGAAGGTTCTATGTATGTAGGTGTAGGGGTAGGAGGGCTAGTGATGGTACTTGTTATGGGAGATGGGGTGTCGCCATTTTTGTTTTCCAGCAAGAGACAAGGCCCGTTATCCCCTGTCTTGTCACTTTTTGTGAGTTGGTCAACCATAGTACTTGGGACACAAGATAAATCAGCCAAAAAAGTGGGGTTTTGAGCATTATACGTTGGGTAAATGGGGAGTTTGGTTTTTGTGGAGGCTTCCAGGGAAGGCTGTTGTATGTTAGTGTCAGCTAAGTTGGTAGGGGCAGTATTGCTTACCTTTTCTGGGTGGGGTCCTCTTCCAAAGTCGAAAGTGGTTCTGCCTTTTTCCTTGTTAGAGTTAGGTGTACTCTTCGCCGGCGAAATGCTAGATGACCGGGAAATTTTGCCTGAAACGCTGCTGCTCCCTTCACCTTCCGATGTTCCGATATGAGTTTTTCCAGTGGAGGGCCCTTCAAGAATCTGAATTTTCCACTCCTTATTAGCAAAAAAAGGAGTGAAACAATCCCCAACATTGTTTCCCGAGAGCCAAGGGCCATAGAGTTGCCACATTTTCCTGTCCGGGTCACGGATCACCACCGGTATGTTGGTGCAACCGAGATTATCGTGACCCCATAGCCCACACCTGTAGCGTATCATCGGGAGTCTTTCGTATTTGAACTGGAGCCACTTCTTCCTTCCCTCATAGTCAATGAAAAGGCCCACACAAGGGCGTTTATCGACCGGGACGTTGACTCTTGTAACGTTGTAAGCACGTATCATGTCAAGATTTGTTCCTTTCCATTTAAGTTCGGCATTAGGATCAGCCGCCTTAATCCATGAACTGAGATTGTTACGAGTGTAGAGCCGTAGCGGGATGTTGTTTATAGAGAGCAGTAGGGGTATGGTGTCTAGTTTTGCATTTTCCCAATTCCCGGACTCCGGCCAGGGGGTTCCAATGAGAAAGCCCCCGGAGAAAATCCATGGAATGCGTTGAAGGACCCATTCCTGGTCCTGCGAAGAGGCGAAGGATATGCCGAAAAAGAAGCTTTTCGTGTCGTCACCAAGATGTTTTATCTGCCAGCTTCCCTTGAACTTCCACATCCGGGTGAGAATGTTCTTCAGAAAATTTGTAGAACAACCTTTTCGAGAGAAAACCCGTGCAACCATCGAGGTCTCGACAAAGGAGTCTAGCTTAAGCTCCTCAACCGCCTGGGCAAGCGAGGAATCGGTAGTGTCCTCCACCACTACCGAGGGAGAATCGGTGGAGACTTTGAGTTTTGTGGTTAACAAAGAAAGGTCTTCGATGGCAGCTGGTGGTGCGTCCATGGAGCAAGAGGTATAGGGCAACAAGGGAGTTGAGTAGAAAAGAGCGGAGGCTTTAAGGAGAACACCGAGAGGGTTCGCCGGAAAAAAGAAGGAGCCCGGAGACTCAACGACAGAGGAAAGTCACCCACAGAGGGAATGTAGTATATATATTCATGTTAATACCGAGTATATTTAGGTCAAGAATCTACACAAATACAATTGATCAGAGCAACAATATATACCGAGAGTAACATCTTCTTCCACTCGTGTAAATACTAAATGAAAGATTTGTACCTACCAACTTTTTCCTGGGAAATTTGTTGCTAAAGGGTGATTCGTCATAAAATCGTCACAAAAATTGGTTGGTAAATTTTTGGTAGGTAATGCAAATCAAGGACACATTGCCCAGATATTTTCTAGGTGATCCATGGATATATTCTCGAAAAACACCGGATTCTACCGAACCATTGGTATTTTCTGGATGATCTCTGAGTAATAATCGACAAAATTTTCTCTGAATAAAATTTTGTAGGTAAAAATCATTTGTTTTATAGTGTGTAGTGGTATCTTTATTTATTGATTACAAGATTATATTAATATTATAGTTTACTTGTGCTTCAAAGATCCGGCCAATTAAAAAAAATGAAGCTAAAGTGAAGTTATTGCTATAAAAGACAAAAAAGGACGTTGGGTAAAATTTATTTTCGATGATAACAAGACATGTGATTATTGATGTATGAAAATGTGAAAAGGTAAGTTGGTTGCTTGTCTTAATCAAGAAGATAGGGTTAAATTATGCTACATATACTCCTTACCATATTTTACCTACCACTTTTTTTTGGCCTAGATGTAGAAAGAGGTTCCAAATATAGGACTAATCATGTTGTCATCGACAAAAAACAATACAAGTTTAGGGGATCTAAAACTCACACCACAAGGGTTGTGGCGTACTGGTTAAGGTCCGGGGGATGTGGTGGAATATCTCATCTACCCAGGGTTCTAATTCAGGCGTACACAACAGTTGTGGTCACTGAGATTTAATCAGGACTGATGTCTTACAATCATAATTTGTCAAGGGATTAGTCTAAGCATAGCCAAGGACACCCTTCAAAAAAAAAACATAATGTGTTGACAAGATGCCTAAAATGTTGAAGTGTCATATATGATAGAATGCTTTATATAATTTGATTTAAGTTTATAGAAATAAACAATAGAACATCCTATTTAAAAGTGTTATGATATGTTTGATACAACAATTTTTGCCATTCTAACAATTGTACCATAAGAAAATAGACTGAGGTATTAGCTATATTCTTGGACACTATTTAAAAAACCTGGCCTATATATGATCACAATTGTACCATAAGAAAATGCTTTTGTAAGACACTTAAAAGTGTCTTATAAAATAACTAATACGATACATTAATCTAAAATGTCCCAAAAACTCATTAAAGAGTCCAAAGTGTCCTATGAAATGATTGTAAACACTTTTAGAGATTGGATTTTTTATAATTTGATCTTACAAAACATTCTATTAATTAGGAGGCTTAGACATTTTAGGCTTCTTATCGCTACTAAACAACATAGTATCACCAATAGTAATTTTATTTTTACGATGATATGGTAGCTAGGTTGTCGATGATCCTTTGGTGAGTGAAAACATCACTGATGGATTACTGATGATACTGAGTAAATAGTACCATACAAAGAAAATTAAATTATAAAAATATTTCTCGTTAATCTGTCATGATCATCCATGGATCCCCAACGATCCATTAAATAGTTTAATTTTTTCCAATGAAAACTTTGGCTATTTGTGGGTGATCTTGCTTACAAAAACATGTTGGGGAGTTTAAACCAACTTATTACTTTTATTAATCTGATTATCTCAATGATTATGTATTATACTTATATTACCCATGTCAAGTTTTCCAGATAAGTTATACATTTTTTAATAGGCATAATAAGCACCGAGAATCTTATTTGACAACTGCTTATCGACTAAAAATTGCATACCAACAATCCATTTTGATGTCTGATACACTATTAAAATCATTCATAATACTGACGGCAGAAATAGTCGGTAAACAGACGGAAACAGTCTTTTTCGACGAGAAATGACCGTCGGTAAAAGTTGGTCGATAATAGTTAGCGACTGTTTATCGACGACATTTACCGACGGTTTTCCGTCGGTTTCCATTACCAACGGCTTTCCAACTGTTTAAAAAAAAACTGGTTAAATTTACCAAATGGGCTTCTAAGAAAACCCCCAAAATGTTGTCTACAATGGTGAGGAGATGATGATCTCGAGCTTCCACCTTAAAGACATGAATATCTAGCTCTCAATCTTCTAAATGCACTTGAAAATTTCGATTTGGTGAAATATAGAGGTTTAGACCGAGTTGGAAGAGGAGAAAAGGGTTTGTGAAAAAAAACAAATGAATTTAAAAGCTAAAAATCGAATTTATGTGTATCAGGCCCACACCTGACTAGGGCCAGGCCATTCTTTCCCGACTGGACCATTATTTCCATAGATCAACATATGGCTGTCATGCTAGACTGGAGTCATTCTTTTTCGACTGGGTAGCAATTGGTGAGGGCAGAAAAATGTTATTTTGCTCATCTCGAAAACTTCGAGTGTTACATTTTAATTCATGCAACTCTGTCAACTTTTGATAAGTGAAAATTAACCCAACTTTTATTAGAGACACACAACGTAATGTATGGTCATGCTCATGTGAACACTTAATTACTCACACACACATATTTATGAAAATGATGAGAGTTAATTTATTGTGATTTAGATATTTATGAAAGATGACCAGAGTTCATTCATTATGATTAACGCTTAAGATAACAAAAAACTTGAATATTATGAAATCAAATATTTATTAGACTAGATAGATGGTTGATATTGATTTGTATGATTTGTAATAGTTAAAGAGTTTATATATGTTGTGGACTATCAAGTACAAACATCTTAATTAATATAAATCAATCAAATGAGATATTTATGAAAATGATGAGACTTTATTTACTATGATTTGAATATTAATGGAAATGATGAGAGTTGATTTATTATTATTTGAATATGGGTGATTCTATTAGAGCATCTCCAACAGCTTTACTAAAATAGAAAAAAGTGAGTTTTTTATCCTCAAAACCTCTTCAACAGCTTTGCTATATTGTTTGATATAATAGAAAAACTTGAAAAACTTTCAAGTTTAGAGAATTCTCTAAAATTTGATAGTAGGAGAGATAAATTATTATTTTATTCAATCACACCAATTAGATTGAAAGTTTATTATTTTATATTAAGTTTTTTAAAAAAATGTATTGGAAAGATAAATTAGAGAATATTATATTAATATAAAGTAATGATTGATTCTCTAAAATAGAAAAGCTATTGGAGTTCGAAGAAAATGGTTTTAGAGATTTTGATTTTTCATTATTTATTTTAGAAATTTTTTAGCAAAGCTATTGGAGATGCTCTTAGAACACCTATCTATTTTTTAATTAAATACCTATCAACTAATCATAATGACTTAATAATTCTTTGTCTTTTCAATTTTATCTAAGATTTTGCTTTTGTTAGCTTTAAGGGTGCATTTGCTTTGGAAATGACATATTTTTGTGAACTTTTTGACAAACTTTTTATTTAATTGAATAATAATATCTATTTTATTTACTTTTATATATATATATATATATATATATATATATATATATATATATATATATTATTTGTTCATAAATTAAGTTAATTTTTTATAAATAATAATAATTATTTTATAGTTTTAACGTCAACTATAATTCATATGTTTTTTCTGTCCTATGTTAATGTTATCATTTTTAATAATTTATCTATAATTGAATATATAAAAATCTAAAATTATGAGTCATCTTATAAATTATATTAACAGTTAACTAAATTATTTTTAAAATAAATTATATTAATAGTTACTTTAGATTAACATTTATTTTATGTACATATTTTTCGTTTAAAATTAAAAACTTGATTCTTATTAGACAGGTTAATAAAAATATAATATTAACAACAAAAAATAATTGTATAATTAACATTTATTTTATGTAGTATTGGTTATAATATTAACAGCAAAAAATATAATAATAAAAAAATATTTATATATATTATCATAAAAATATTAAATAAACCATAATAACATTAATAAAACTATAAAAAAAATAAAATCAATATATTAATAATAATTGTATGATACATTTTTTAATTATTAGAATAAAAATATAAAACAACTTAAAAATAAAAACAAAAACAAAAACATAGAAACCGAAATTAAATAAAAATTAGGGAAATTAATTAAAATACCCTAAGTCAAACATTGAGTTACCAAAATACCCTAAATTTTTTCAATTTTGCAAAAATACCCAAAATACCCGCGATCGCGGGCTAGGGCTGACGTGGCACGTATTTTGGCCCCAAATGCCCCGCGAAGCCCCTCAACTTTGGCCGCGGTGCCCTTTTGGTCCCTGCCCGCGATCGCAGCCCGCGATGGCCCGAAATTTTACACTTTTGGTCCCTGAAATTTACACTTTCAGCCCCTGAAAATTTACACTTTCAGCCCCTAAACTTAGACGAATTTTGCATGTTTTTACTGTTTTTTTCCACAATTATTGCACTTTAAAGACCGATTTGTGGTTGAAATTCATTTGCATGTTTGAATCATTGTTAAATCAATGTTTTTGGAATACCAGTTTGTGGATGAAATGAGAGATTGGTTTTCTGATATGTTGGTTGTTTCATTGATAAATAGACGTAAAATGCAAGCCATAATCCCCATACAACGATTTCATTGTTGCAATATTTCTTTCTGCAATATTTTGTGTTTGAGATACTACTGAAAAAATGAGTTCATCTGTTGCAAAAGCTAAGCTATATTTCTGTTTTGATGGTGAATGGGTGCAAGATAACAATGAGTGGAATTTTGCTTATAAATCTAAGCATGGTGTAAAAGTGTCAGTAAACTATACTTATCAGAAGTTTGTTGCATACGCCATGCAAAAATGTGGAATCAACTCTTCTGATGTTTACAAGTTAGTGTTTAAAAATGGCGATGGGTCATTTGTGGATTTATCCAACGATGGGGATATCTCTACTTTTCTGCACCTTGCAGTCGATTCAGAAAGACCCCCATTACTCTTTGTGTATCCCGGCGTATCCGACCGTGACGACGACGGTGACGAGGAAGGTGACGACGACGAAGACCTCCAAATAGAGCAGCCTGATTCTCAACAACAACAACCACCACAACCACACGAATGGCGTACTACTGGAGTTGCTGATGACGAAACCCACGTTTTCAGAACGGGTAATTCTGAAATAGACAGATCAGACACCGATAATGATGATCACGAAGAATATACCCCTAGTAGAAAATCATGTAGTCAGATAAATGACTTTTTTGATATGCCCCCTATTCTTCCAAACTCCCATACCCAGACACAAAGCTACGAACCTACACCTTATATTCGCAGTGAAAGTTTAACAGCAGGTCAGATATTCGATTCGAATGATCTCTTAGCAAGTCAGATCGGACTCAAATTCTTGGAAGAGGGTTTCCAAAGTCGCGTGCGGGCATCTGACAAAAGCAAATACGTAGTTGAATGTGCTAGAGAAAAGTGTGAGTGGAGGTTGTACGCGATTCACACGGGTCCCAAAGGAGGGGCGATAATGATTAGAAAGTTGCACGACGTACACACTTGTACGAGGACGCAACTTAATCCCCACCACAAACAAGCCGGCAAAAAGACTTTGGGTGCGATCCTGAAAAACAAATTTCTTGATGTTAGCAGGTCATTGCGTCCAAAGGACATCGTCCACGACGTTCACCGGCAGTTCGGCGTCACGATTGATTATACCGGATCTTAAATTTATACATTCCGGAACCTTGAAAGATGTTTTGGCAATACGATACTGGTCGACATTTGGTACTGCAATTAATCCATCTCAACGATTAATAAGTCCAATTCAAGCTCAACGGTTATTCTAATCTTACTAATCCGCTTAATCTTATCGTGAACAACTTACAGTCGATTAATTCTTATAAACACTAAAACCCATTAACAAAAATCCATTTATTATCAGAACTCCAATTTCCTTTACGTCTCAGTTATCCCAACTCAATTTAATAGAGGATGAAAATAAAAGGGTTTATGTCATTACCTAGTGTTGATTGCTTGAAATTCTCCTTCCTCCTTCTCCAATGTGATTGAAATTAGATGTTTCTTGCTTACTCTTACACCAGCCATCACACTCACCAAATGATTGGAGTTCTAGGGTTTTGAGCCCAAAAGTGAGATTTTATACCTTCAAAACATATTACAAATTCAGCCCCTGAACTTAAAGTTTTACTAAAATTCTCACAAAGACTTATTCTTTTCGATTTGAACCTCGGTTATTACAACACTCCCGCCTCAAAAGAATTAGAGATGCTTCATGTTTAAATGAAATTGAGTTAAACCATCTAATCAACTTAAGGGTAATTTAATTTTTTTGTTTTACAACTTTTTTGAAATAACATGGCTGAATAGGTATAATCGTCATGGACCAATCAATCTTTCCTCCATGGTACCAATCCTCTTGGTCCAATCACTTATCACAAACACAACTGCGACAAACGGAAACCCACAAAGCATCAGAACACTTCCGAGTTGAAAATTAGATGTTAGGTTTTTTTATTTCATTTTAAGCTTTTACTCGATACTTATGTCTGATTAGGTCAAATACTTTATAATTTAAACCATTTGTTTTTTTCCAGAGTCTCCTATCTTAATATGGTCTCGACAAAAAAGTGGTAACATTATCTCTTAAATCTACTCTTATTTTCGTTCACCATTCTTTCGATTTCAACGTCAGTTTTGGACCAGATGCACCACGAATTTGCAAAAATGCAAAACGCGAAGAATATTATAGATTTGTGTGTTAGGAAACATTTTGAATCACTTAAATTTGGGTTTCGGTGTGTGAGATATGATTAAAACTCCATAGCCTCGTCTGTCAACATCCTTTTTTGTTTTATTTTCTTTCCATCCTCCGATCATCGATACTAACTTCAATTGACGTATTTGAGTTGAATTTTTTAGGGATAAATGAAATATTATAAATATTCAGACATTTCATAGTTTACAAAAGCAAACAATCTAATTGATTCAGATTTCAGACTTCTGAACTACCTCTTAAAAATCAGAAGTGAAATCAGACTTCAACCTTTAGCGTCTCTTAAAAAGCAAACGTCACCCTTATATTCTCAACCATATTCGGGACATCAGCTATATCTCATTTTGAAGTATATGATATTCATGTATGACAAATACTCACACACACTTTTCATCTTTGGTCAGGTTTGTACTCTAACATCCTGTAAGGCCGAGCTTCACTTGATAGTCGTTGGACCAATAGTTAAGCTTAAGGGCATCTCCAATGTATTTCTTTATTTTACTCTCTATTATAGAGTAAAGAATAGAGAGTGTGTTATATCTTCTCCGATGTATTACTCTATTTTCTTCTCTAGAAAAGAATATTTCAAGTATATTCTCTTTTATTTTGATTACATATATTTTCAATAATACCCTTATATTTTTTAACTTTATAAATTGCATCCTTATATTTTTTTATTTTCACAATAGCCTTATATTTATTAACTGATAAATTGAATATCATAGGACCAATGAACCTTGGTTTGATCTTACACATATCTCGCAACCAAATCAGAAGCAAGTGATTGCCAAACCACCGTGAAAAAACCAGTCCAATCCCTCGTGAAGATACAGATTGGTAGTTGCAGTTGGCTATGATATTAATGAAATATAACGAGGAAACTGGTCTTTAATGGCTTGTCGTAGTGTGAGTAGAAAAAGTGTGATGGTTGAAGGGGTATTTGGGATTGCTTATTTAAAACAATTTATGCTTATTTTTAAAAGTGTTTTATCAATTAATGTCGTGCTAAAAAGGAGTTGGGGGTAAAAATGTAATTTGGACAAATAAGTTTCAAATAAGTTAGAATGGATTAACTTATCAAAAACAACTTATTTGTGGTGGAAAAAAGTCATAAGCAATTTTCTTTTTTCCGATCCAAACACTAAAAATAGCTTATTTGGGGTGAGGAAAAACAATAAGAAAATAAGTCACAAAAATAAGCAATCCCAAACACCCCCCTGAATTTGAATGACTGAACAAATTAAGGTTAAATTTGTTCTTTAATAGTTTGAAGAAGATTTGAAGAAAGGTTAACCATTAAAGATAATGCTTGAAGATGACATTTTTCATCAGCCATTTGAGGTACCTCAAGTCTTTCAAGAAACAAGAGCACCCATACTCATCTTGCATAACGTCTTGCAAGATGACATGTGGATTGCAAGATCTTGCAAGTTTAGCAAGTCCTTTTATATTTCGAAAGACCTTTCACAAATAAATATATAAAACAAATACATTTTTGTTTAATTTAATTTATTAATTAGTTTCTGTAAACATTAATTATTAATGTTTGGGTAAAATTTCACCAGCCTCGACCACGACCAAAGTAAGGGAAACATTTATTACACTTTTTCATAATAAGGTAAAATCACAATACTTTATCCCCTGATCAAAGTTGAAATCGAAAATTATTCACCTCACGACACTCAACCATGACGTCGTCTAGCTCACACGACCGTCGTATGAAACCTTGCGACCTCTACCGACTAACATGCGATATTTCTGTTACGGTTTCAGTGTTTAAACGCAAAAATCAATGTCATTGATGATCAACGGACATAACCAACAAGGTCAGTTATGAGCCTTCAATCCAGCAGCCGTTACATCAGTTATCGAAGCATTTAAGGAATCAATTAAAGCACCCGAAAACTATAAATACCAAGCTCAAATCATCATTTGAGGGGGCATCACACATCATCTCTTACATCTGAAAACATCCGAATTCTGAAGAACACTCGAAACAAAGAAATCTCTCTCAAAGGATCGCTCACGACGCACGACTTTCTCGCACGACACATTGTTTTTACACATGACGCACCAATTTTTACATTTGATACACTCGTTACTTTACATTTAAAGTCTTTCTTTCATTTGTATTGTAATCATTGTACGATCTACGCCCGAAACATAAGGATATCGCCCCTGTTTGGCGATCATAGTGCAGCGACGACCTCCACTGTCGTCCGTGGGTTTTTTCCTTGTTGAGGTTTTTCCCGCGTCACCAAATCTCTGTCTCATTTATGCTTTTATCTTTGTCGTACGGTTTGTCGAAAGATTTATATTCTTTAGTTGTTAAGCTCCACAATCAACCTTAAGTTATCCTTCTGGACGATTTTTGGCATTAACAGTTTGGCGCCATCCGTGGGACCTCTTCTAGAGAAAATCTTCGACAAACGTGCGTCTTACTAACGGTTTCTTGGAGTTTCCTCTTTTTTCTGTTTCAGGAAAATAGCAGTCCCTGGAAATCAAGAGCACCTCATTGCCCAGATGTATCAGGAGTTGGAAGTAGCGCGAAATCAAATCAATGTCATGGCTGAGCAAAGTCGCAGGGCAGCTGAGGAAATCGCGCGGCTGAGGAATCCATTCAGACCGCAGAACGGTCCAAGACCATTCGTTCAGAACCCAGGTCAAGGATCGTTCGGTCATAATCCAGGATCTGCTCCATTCATCCACAATCCAGGGTCGGGTCCATTCGTTCAGAATCCAGGACCAGGACCGTTCGGTCAAAATCAGCAGCCAGGTCAATTCATGCAGAACCAGCAGCCGGGATCGTTCATCCCAAATCCCCAGTTCGGGATGGTTCCTCCTCAGCATTTGAGACCTCCACCCATGAATAATGGGTCTCAACCATTCTTTGTCCCTTTCAACGGGGACGCCAATGGCTTGTTGTATGGAAATGGCACCAGTTCGGGGATTAACCCTCCAACCGGTGCAAATCCTGATCCTAACGATCCCGTCGCTCAGCGGTTGAAGATGTTGGAGGACCAGAATGAGCGTGTCCTGTCCTTACTCGCTAAGCTACCGGGGGCAGCCGTACCCGTCGACGTCGAGCCTCGATCGGGGTACCAAGCGTCGCCCTTCATTGACACGATAGCGACCGTCGATGTCCCGAAAAAGTATAATATCCCCTCTTTCATGCCCAAGTATTCGGGGATAACCGATCCGACGGAGTATATCGCGCAATATAAGCAGCTAATGTGGACGGTTTCGATCCCACATATGTATCAAGAAGTCTGTATGTGCAAGAGTTTCGGGGTGACCCTCACAGGTCATGCCCTCCAGTGGTTGATTAACCTTAAACCCAAATCCATCGGGTCGTTCGCTGAGTTAGTCAACCATTTCTCCCAGCAATTCGCCAGTAGTCGCAAGATGGAGAAGCAGACCAACGATCTATATTACGTCATTCAGAAGATCGGTGAATCCTTCCAGAGTTATTTCAATAGGTTTAACGCTGAGATGATCAGTGTCCGCAACTACGACGTCAAGACCGCGATCGAAGCCTACAAGTGTGGTCTAGACGACAGTTCGGGTTTATACACTGATCTGACCAAGTATCCCCCGGATAATTTCGAAGAGGTCCGAGCCAGAACCCTTGCTTATATAAGGGTAGAAGAGGACGCTGCCTTTCGTCAAAAGCATGCCGACGACAAAAGGTCGTTAGGTGTAAGGAAGCCAGAGTTCAAGATGAAGGCAATACCCAAGCTAGAGCCTGCGCGACAAATCTTGAACGTACGATTCAAGACCAAAGCAGAATCCAAGACTACGACCAAATTTCCTCAGTACCCTAAGATATCCTCCTACGGATTCAAAGGGACTACTACGGACTTGGTTGAAGCTCTAAAGACCATCCAGGAGACCATCCGGTGGCCAAAGAAGTCCGACCAAGACGACGGTAAGAAAGACAAATCGAAGTGGTGCGACTTCCATGTCGACCATGGTCATACGACAGATGATTACATAGCTCTCAAAAAGGAACTAGCATATCATGTCCCAAAGGGAAATCTCAAAAACATCATCGATGAGGTCGTTACTCCAGCTAACGACGATCGACCGCCAACTCCCGATCATGCAAAGGTCGTCAACTACATAACTGGTGGTTCTGATGTGTGCGGTCTGACGTAATCCGCAGCCAAACGTCACGCCAGCCAAGCACCTGACGATCGGCCTATCCCGCGCTCATATAGACCCAAAGGAGATATGGAGTTAGAAGCCATGAAGATTTCATTCGACCATGACGACCTCGGTGATTCGTATCGCAAGCATCATGACGGGTTGATCATTCAACTCACGACTGGTAACTATTTAACCCGACGAGTCTTGGTCGACGGAGGCAGTTCAGCGAACGTCATCTTCCTTGATACCATCAAGGCCATGGGAATCGATGCATCGAAAATCATCCGACGCTCGACAACATTGGTCGGTTTCAATGTTGACGCGACGAGCACCTTTGGAGAGATCACCTTGTCTGTCTATGCCGGAGGAATCAACAAGCAGACCAAGTTCAGCGTCATCGATTGTGCGTCGGCCTATAACATCATCTTAGGTCGAATGTGGATCCATGAAATGAAAGTCGTTCCCTCGACGTACCACCAGACCATGAAGTTCCCTACGCCGTGGGGGGTCCAAGAGATCAAAAGTGTGCCAAAAGTCGCTCATGATTGTTATAAGACCGCCCTGAAGCCGCAAAAGTAGGCCGTCTAGCAGTTACGGGTCGAGGAAATCATCCTGGACCAAAGCAAGCCTGACCAGAAGGTCTTGACAGTGGGAAGGTCCTGGCCGTATCTCAGAAGTCATGGATAAAGGTGCCTATCGGCTCCAAACCTTCGACAATCGAGATATCATGCGTAGCTGGAGCGCAATGCATCTGAAAAAGTTATTTCTTCTAAGCACTTTTCTTTGTTTCATACGATATTTTACCACGACAATTACTGACTTAAGCATCAGAGGGTTGTTGGCTAGCCAACGACCAACCTCTGACGTTGTTTTATCACAGGGTCGCACGACATCAGTTATTAAGTCTATTATACGACTTCAGTAAACTTCCGCAGGATCGCACGACATAAGCAGTCAGGTCCACTAAACGACTTGATTGCACGATCACATGAACACATGACTCAGGTTCATCGTACGATCTAGTTATACGATCATAATGTCTAACGACCTCGCAATCTGAGTTTTTTAACTTAGAAGAATTTCATGTTCTGAATGAATGCTTTAATCGCATGTGCTTATGTTTGACAGCACGATTTAAATATATAAAAGTCTTATGACTTGTGTGCTAGTCGTTGCATCATAATAGATGCCTAAGTCGCACGATTTCTTGTTCATTCTGTACTTAGTGAATTTCATATTGTATCCATCCACGACATGTATGAGTCAAAATAATACACGAGTTCAACAGAAGGGTAAAATTTCATTCATGAAATAAGTAATTACATCTAAGTGACTCGACCACCAACTGTCGAGCACTCAAAAACAAAAAGGTACATATAGCAAAGATTTTCCTAAGGCTGAAGAGGAGCATCGGTCGCATCCTTACCTGAGGCCTCGCCGTTAGAACCTTCGTCCACTTCCTCCTCCTTATCGGTCTCCTTCTCATCATTCGAGTCGAGATCTCTTGCAGATCCGACTTCACTCAGGTAGAAGGCAAGCTCTTCCGACGCCAAGGCGAGAGGTTTTTTCCCCGACAGGTGTAATCGCATAATTGCCGCTCGTGCAGTTAAGCGAGCAAAAGCAAAGACGGACTTAACCTCGTCCTTCAGCTCCTCGACCTCCTTCTCTAGACCCGCCATCTTGGACTTAAACTCCTCGGCTTCTTTCTCCTTCATAGCCAAGGACTCCTTTGTCGTGTCCAGTTCCTCTCTTTGACCGGCGAGCAAAGACAGGGATTGCTTCAGACGAGGGTTCGCCTCGTCCTTTGCATGTCCGACGGCTTCCAACTCATTCAGAGCGTCGTCAAGTCACACCGACAGATCCTCAGCACGTGCCAGAGCGGACTTCTCCCTCTCCAACGTCGCGTCTTCTCTCTTAAGGGTAGAAGACACTAGGCCTTCTATCTTTGTCGTTTTGGCGTGCAGGCCAAAGAAGACTGGAACGTCTGAAAAATATGAAAAGCATTATTAGAGAATATTCGACAAAATAAACATCGACAAAACAAAACAAGTCTAGAAAAAAAAGACCTACC
Organism: Saussurea involucrata; assembly: GCA_033807775.1. Lineage (NCBI taxonomy): Eukaryota > Viridiplantae > Streptophyta > Magnoliopsida > Asterales > Asteraceae > Saussurea > Saussurea involucrata. The sequence goes on along the minus strand of CM066319.1, from coordinate 63,565,515 downwards.
ATGAACGCCAGTCCGGCAACATGCGCTCCCGTATCCTCGACGGTGACCCCTCGAAAAAGCTCCTCGAAAGATGGGAGATGATACTTCCCCAGATGCGGAAACAATTTTGTCCCGTCTAGGACGGTGTCGACTAGGAAGTCCGACGACAATGTAAAATTAACTGTCGTGACCTCCTTATCCCCGGTCATATGACCCTTGCCCTTGTTGGCCGTTGTACGGGTCGACATCGCAGATGCAGGCGTCGTCTTTGTCGCCTGAAGCGATGGGTCGACCAACGTCGCGTCAATCGCGTCGGAAGACATCTTCGTCTTCTCAGAAGTTGCGATCGCCGCCTTCGCCTTCTCAGGACTAACGACTCTTGACAAGTCGCTTACCTTCGAAGACGGTTCCCTCAGGACCGTCGTCCTTGTCCTCTTTAGGATCCCCGACCCAGTTGTTGGGGCCTCTTTTCTCTTTAGGACTCCCGACCCAGTTGTCGGGACCTCCGTCCTCTTTTCTCTCGCCTTACGAGCCAATTCGGCCTGAGCCGCCCTCTTAGCCATCGCAGACGACGTTTTTGGCTGGGATTCTCCTGTAAAACAAGGAAGAACAAACGATTTAACAACTGAAGTATTGGAAAAAGTAAGTCGAGCAAAGTAGGGTATACTTACCAGTCATCTCTACCTCTGCCTTTTCTCTCGACTCCTCTTTCTTCTCTTATTCCTCCGTCTCCTCTGTCTCCGCTTCCTCTGCTTCCTCTCGACTCTCCCGAAGTCTCTCGCTCAAGAAGACTAAGTCGTCGTCCTCGTCTACCAAATGACGTGTGACAAATGAACGATCGTCTGTACTGATCTCCAGGAATTTCTCGATCTTAGGCTTGGAGTCATCGTTGGGCACCACCTTGTCGAAGTTGATATCTGAGAACATAAGGGAGAACGTTAGTAGAAAAACAAATAAATAAATTCGATAAAAACATTCGACCAAAGATGGAAACTCACCCGCCATGTTCCAACCGGACCTAATCCAGTCACTTTCGGGGTCCAGCGTCGCTACCCGCACGAGTACGTACCTGGTCTTGCATTTGCGGTCATTGACCGCGGTTTTCAGAACCAAGGTACGATCGCCCTTGTGTTTAGAGAACAGGCTGTATCGACTGTTAATGCCAAAAATCGCACCAAAGTGCAACTTAAGGTCGATGTGGACTTTAACAACTAAAGAAAGGAATCATTCGACAAAAGCGTGCGACAAAGACGAAAATATAAATGAGACAGAGATTTTGGTGACGCGAGAAAAATCTCAACGAGGAAAAAAACCCGCAGACGACTGTGGAAGTCGTCGCTGCACTATGGTCGCCAAACAGGGGCGATGTCCTTGTGTGTCTGGTGTCGATCGTACGGAGATTACAATACAAATGAAGGATAGACTTCGAAAATGTAAAGTCACAAGTGTTTTCTAATGTTAAACAGTGTGCGTCGTGTGTAAAAGTGAAGTGTCGTGTGCTGATGTCGTGCGTCGAGAGCGATTCTTCTGTGGGCGATTTATGTGCTTCAAATGTTCTTCAGAGTTCGAGTGCTTGTGTCTGATGTTCTATGTTGTATCTGTGTTCCGTCCTTTGAAATGATGATTCTCCTTGATATTTATAGTCTTCGGGCACTTTAATTGGATCATTAAGGACTTTGGTAACTGTCGTAACGGTCGATGTCTTTAATGCGGGATTAGAGGTTCTTAACTGACTTCGTCGGTTATAGCCGTTGTCCATTAATGGTGTTGACTCCTGCATTAAACATTGAACAAACATAACAGTCGTATAGCGCGTTAGTCGGTCGAGGTCGCATGGTTTTATGCGACGGTCGTGTGAACTAGGCGACGTCGAGGTCGAGTGTCGTGAGGTAAAACACTTTCGAATTTATCTTTAATCGTGAGATAAAGTACTATGACTTTACCTTCGTTATAAGAAAAAGGAGTAGGTGTTTTCCTTACCTTGGTCGTGGTCGAGACTGGTGAAATTTTGCCCAAACAGTTTGCCCCCAAAATTTGAAAGTAGGATGGAAAATTCGAATTTTAAATTTTGCTTGTCGGGTGCTCGGGATCGTGACATGTGTTGAGAGTTATTTTGGAATTGGATTAGTCCAATTCTAACTGAATGAGGAGTCGAAAAAGAAACGGGATCGTGACGTCATACTAACGCACGATGTTGCTTACTAGTTGTCGCTGCCAGGTGTCGTCGATCTGTCGAGTATTTTGATCTGTTGGGGACATGTAGCGACCATCGTTGGGCTCGACCTGACACGATCTTTTGCATAAATAGAAAACTTTGGTGGATATTTCATTTTTAAGTTTTTCGGAAAAAACATTCGAGAGAAGTTTCGTGATTCACTTGTCGTTCTTCTTTGAATCCCTTCCAAATTTACGAGAGATTATAGCGATTCGAGGCTTAGAGTGTCTATATAAGGCGTTATCTTCCCACCTGTTGGTCCCGAAGGCCTATACTAGTTTGTAGAAGGGGGGGGGGGGGTTGAATACAAACACACAGATTTTACTTTTCTAAATTGTTTATTGATAAATCATTAACAATTTACAGCTTGTTGCGGAAACAAGATTAAGGATAAACCTAAATCTAAACAAGTTGGAACACTAAGGTTTCTTGCACTAAGAGAGATAAGGAAATTACTAATAATAACCTATCTTGAGATAAGAGATTGAACTTGTCCAGAGTTAGCAAGTTACTTCAAAAGAAGTGGGTTCATCTCTTTATATACTGCATGCATTTAATGCAAGTCAATATACACTTTACACGTGTCATCAGCTGGTTGGTTGTATGTCATTGACCTTGGTTGACAACCTTAGTAGCCGCATGGATGAACAGTGTAGTATCAGAGTGGTTGTACGATTTCAGACAGTCGGAGTTTCTTTTCTGACATTTCGTACGGAGTCGTGCAAGGGGGGGTTAAGACAAAAGTACTTTGTACGGAGGACTTCATGATCAACTTTCGTTAATTCAGCGATTATCATTTTCTATTCAGCGAATGCTAAAGTTCAGCGATAGCTGAAGTCTTGTACTTGATACTTCACGTTGAGTGGACAAATATGAGTCTTCGCTGATCCGCATCAGTTCATTAGGAGACTTGTCGCTGGTTCTTGAGCTTGATCTTCGACTTCAGCGTAGAACCTTTGTTGACGTGAAACTAGTCTTCAGGGATCATAAGTAAACAACTAACTTATCAGCGATCATCATAATGACCGAACAGACTCAGAGCATTAATGATGAACAGTGTTCGCTGAATGTTTAATTTAAAAGAGCGAGAGTTCCTATCAGCGGTACTGTAAGATCTTAGTACTTATCAGCGATAGTGAAACTCTGATACATATTGTTTACTTACAATTTTCACTAAGTAGAATGGAGAGGGTCATTATCAAATCACTGAGGGATTGGATCAACAATCTCCCCCTATTTGATTATGACATAGCAACAAAGAAAATTGCTATTTAATGAAAACATAAGGATAAAAAGAACTCATAAAATATTTGTCCCTTTTACTGTTTTCTGGGATCTTTTCAGTACTGATGGAGTAAAGTACATTCGCTGAAATATTTCTTTAAAACTTTGAATCAGGTTACAAAGAGAAATGGAAAGATTACAAGTACGAGCGAAATAAATTACAAGTATAGAAGAATAACTGATACAATAGAGAAAAGGGCGATCATATCAGCTTATAGAGGTTCTTCCTTAATGAGAAGTTCATCAAGGGTCATTGATGTGGTGGGAATCATCCAGTCAGGAACGGTTACACCTTGTTTTCTTTTGATCAGCGCTTCTTCAAAAATCAAGGGATTCAGATGTCGTGCCTGAGGGTCATTCCTGAAGTAACACCAGTAGATGAGATCTCTCAGCTGTTCGATGGGAGTGATGTGAAGTTCAGAGATGCGTTGAAAAAGCTTTCCACCATCGTAGTCATGGACTTCTGGATGGCTAACCTGATCTCCAACCATTCAGAGAGACCGTACTTCGTTATGGCTTCAACATAGAATTTTTCGTACTTCTTATCTTCTCTGAATATCTCGATTTCAGCGATTGAAACAAGGGTTGTTCTTCCAGAGATGAATACCTTGTTGATTTTGGCAGGAGAGTCTCTGTAGTTGACCTTTTCTTTGCACCAGGCTAAAGTTGACTGAGACACAGTTCTCTTTTCTTCAGTTATCTTCTTGGCGTTTTCCTAGAGCTGACGTTGAACATCAATGGGAACTCTTTTCAGCTTGGGGTCTTTTATTGATCGTTTAGAAAGCTGGATGGCGTATTCTCTGTCTTTTTCTTCAGCTTCTTTTCTTTCAGCGATTAGACGTTCAGCTCTGAGGTGTTCCTTGTATTCCTTTTTGGAAATTCTGAACTTTGGAGGAACTGAAGGAAGTTGATCACGCCTCAGAATGATTCGCTGATCCTCGGATCGCTTTATTATTTCCTCTCTTCTTTTTTGATCCTCTTCACTTAGCTTTTGAGGAGCTAAGGAAGGTCTGCCTCTGTGCGAGAGTAGCTGTTCTTCTGGTTCATCAGTCTCAGAGATTAAATCTAAGACTGGTATTATTTCTTCAGCAGCAGCTGGTATTATTGGTGAAGTCGCAGTTGTGGAGCCTTCAGCGATATCCTCAAACAGGGGAGAGGATGTAAAGCCCGTGTCCCGGTATGTTTATATATATTTTAATTAATTGCTTTAATATCGTTCTTTTAGCGAATCTTTACTAACGGGGTTAGCAAGTTTGACCAAATGTGTAATAAATCTTTAAACCATTATAAAATGTTCACCTTTAATTGTTTTTGGTTAGTGGTTTGGTGTCAAAAGGGACCAAAATGTTAGCTTGAGTGTCTTTTTGTGTGGATTGTGAGTTAAGACGTAATGGAGGGGCCTTTGTGCAAATCTTGGAAATATGTTGCATGGGTCTCGGCCCATGGCTGGAACCCATTCCCGTTTTTCTTTTTTCCTTGTGTTTCAAGCAAGCCAACAATCTCCAACCCTACAATTCATTCTCCTAGTTTCCTTGGTGTGTGGTGCGGCCGTAAGTGAAAGAAAAGGGAGAGAGAGCGATCGCGAGAAAGAGAGAGACGAGAAGAAAGACCACAGCGGCAGCCGTCGCCGCCGCTGCTGCTGTCGCCGGAGGGCGCCACCAACCTGGTTTCGTCGGAGATCGAGAGAGAGAGAGGTGTGGTCGTGGTGGTGAGACGTCGTTGTAGGTAAGTGTTTCTCCCCTCCCCTTGTTGTTTCTTTGATGTCGCCGTGAAACCACCACCGGCGGTGGCCTCCGCCGCCGACCACCACTGCCGGAGGTGGCAGTGGGTGGTGCGTGGGGTGTCCAGCCCTAGTTGTAACCCGAACCGTTAAGCCTTGAACCGTTTTTATAAATCGTGATTTTATGAAAATTCTAAGTGTGCTGTCCAGTTTTCGTGTGAACGTAACTTTTCTGTCGTAACTCCGTTTGAGCCGAAACTGGCGTCCGCGGTTCAAGTTCGGGATCGGGCACGTTTTCCGTGTTTTAGTGGAAAACTGGTTCGGTCTCTAGCTGGGCGAAAAAGTGGTCGCAAGTTCGGTGTTTCGTCATTTCATGTGAAAATTTCTGGAATCTGCCTTGATCTGGAATCTGCTCGTAACTCGGTTTGGGGTGAAACCGGTGTCAAAAGTTCCCTTTTTTAGTCTAGAAACTTTTTTGTGTTTTGTGCAAAACCCAGTTCGGGACGTAGCATGGGTCAAATTGTCGTTTTATACTGAAAGGTGCTGAATTTCGCTATTCTGGAAACTGTTTTTGTAAAATCCGTAGTAAATTGTAGAAAATCGTTAGGAGGCGTATAATATGTCCTTGGAATCCTAACTCAGAGTACTTTCTGGTCATGAAATAATATTGGGAATTTTCTGGGTTTAAAGGGGTCGAAACAGGTCCCGAACAGACCTGTTTGGCGGGAACGGAAAGTAGTTTTAGTGATGGTTTAAGCGTGTGTCGTGTCATAGGGTCCGAGTCTTGTATTGACACGTTTTAACATGCGTTTAGGTGCTGGGAAGTGACCGTAATTGTGAAGCTTGAATTGTATTGTTAAGCTAGGCGCGCATTCGAGGTGAGTTCTCTCACTATATAGAATGGGAATTATATTTGTGTTGCTATAGTTCGAGTTGTGTTGATTATGATTGTTTGCTGATATTATTGTGGTGTGGAATATATATATTTGTGTGTATATATTGAACTGTGATTGATGTACTTCTTGATGGATGTTCCAAGAGGTATATGCGTTCGTATAATGAGATGTGATTATATCTTCTTGAGGGTTGTTCCAAGAAGTATAAGGCCACTTCTTGATGGTTGTTCCAAGGAGTAGGTGTATTGGTATAATGTGTTGTGATTATATCTTCTTGAGGGTTGTTCCAAGAAGTATAAGGCCACTTCTTGATGGTTGTTCCAAGGAGTAGGTGTATTGGTGTAATGTGTTGTGATTATGTCTTCTTGATGGTGGTTCCAAGGAGCATAAGGATTATTATTAATCGTGTCATATTTTTTCTTGATGGATGTTCCAAGAAATTTATGTGCTGGTATGTTTAAGGGTGATGCTGATATAATTGAGATTCTATATATGGATTGAATTCACTAAGCTTCGTGCTTACCCTTTCCCAATAAACTGTGGTTTCAGGTCCGGGCGGCTCTAAGGCGTGACGAGTACACACTGGCGCGCGAGGAGAGCTGGTTGCTTTCTGGTTTTAATAATTAAACGTTTATTCCGCTGGTTTTATTTTATAAAGATATTAATTATGAGTTTGCAAACGAAACGTTGGGATCATTTAATGAGTTGTTATAAATGAAATATTTATTTTAAAAATTTAAATTTGCTTGTAATTTTTGGGACGTTACAACTTGGTATCAGAGCACAGCTTGAGTGAATCAAATGCACCTCGGTGTGTTTGATCTCAAGTTTGCGGCTATAAAATTTTCTTTAAAATTTTTGGAAAATAAAAGAAAGGAAAACCCGTTTGAGAAACGGTGATCGATGGCGCAGTGTGTACAGTCAGTCGGAGCCAGGGGAAAAGGTACAGTACTTAGTGTTTTATTGCTTTCTAGATCGTAGAGTATGCATGCTAGATTGCCTGTTGTGGACACTATGCTATATGTTGAACTACTTGCTATTAGGAATTTATGCTAATTATGATAGGTTACTAAGTGGATGCCCTCTAGGTTGTATGCAGTAAGAGATTTATAGCCTTAGAATATTCGATTTAGTTCTATTGCGCAGCTCTTGTTTAAGTCCAACCGTTCTAGGATAGAGTCTTGTATTCGACTGTCTATTTGTTTCGCACTGCATATAATCGGGTATTCGCGAGGTCACCCGTTATAATTAGTAGGGATTCGGTAGTAGCAAGGGTAGTGGGATAAGAGGAAGTTCCTAGAGAGCTGGGAAGGCTGTTTATGTATGAGTACGTGTGCTAGATTGCTTTCTAGAACATAGGAGTATGTATGCTAAATTGCTTGGTGCTTATTACACTGTATTGCATGTCTGCTGCTTGCTATTAGGGATTTGGCAGTAGCAAGGGTAGTGGTTTGGATGGAATTCCTAGGGAGCTAGGAAGAGTGTGTACATATGCCGACGCGGGCATATGTGTATAGTTTCGGCGAGAAACTACTTGGACCCCTTGGGATGGAACTCGGAACGGGCGATGATAGGTGTGGATGGTAGTAGTAGAGCTCCTACTACCGGAAGCACAGGATCAATGCTCGAGTCGGGGAAGTCACTAGGAATCCAAGGAGTTGAGCGTGAGTGTTGTTAGTATGAGTTATTATGTGCTAATAACGCGTTGTATTGTCTACCCAGAATAGCCATCACAAGGAGGAACAACTATAGTAAACCTACTAGTACAGGTGTGTACTCGAAGTGTTTTGAGGTGATGATCGTTGGGGGTAGTGATGAAGGTCCTAAACTAGTAGTCGTTGGAATAGAAAGACGATTCTAATATTAGTCACTTGGAGTGACGATAGGGATGATATTTGTTGTGAGCAGATCATTTCGGGCCAAGATGGAAGATTGTGCTAGGGTCATAGGCTCATAGAGCCGACTTTGATTTGAGGAAAACCCGTAAGATGATTTGATGTGATTTCCCAACTTGCCTTAAGAGGTTTAAATGTCTGGATGACAATAGTAGACCGGAGAGTTTCGGAGTAGTAGGGGTCGAGACGTTGAATGCCGAATGAGTCATGCACGAAGTTATTTTGAAAATAAGATTGCATTAACAAATTCTTGTGTTTCAAATCTTTGTATGGACGGTGTTTTGGAATTTTGGGAACTGCTCAGCACACGCACAAGATTTTGAAATATGGTTTTGAAAGTGTATGAAATCGTTTTATCACGGGAGTGCAAACTTTGTTAGAATTTGTCTCATTTTCGTTATCTTTCCAACGGTTCTTTCGGGTACGATGTTATCCGTGTTTTGGTGGTGGTTAAGATGTTGGGTAAGTGACTACGGATTGAGACTCTAACATTGGAACTCCTCCACATGTGTTAGAGTTGAGACGAAAAGTTACATTCCACGATGTCTGTATAAAGGCTATTTTGGTGATTTGTTTAAAATGAGTTTGGAATTCCAGTGTCGCTTAACTTTTCGTTCGAGAGTTTGTATTACTAAGTGTTTTATTGCAAATAGTTCAGTGTGTGGATTGATTCATGCGTGACATAAGTGATGCATAGAGGAATTCTGGTAACATTTCATAAGGAGTTGTTTAGTGCGCTTTTTAGTCAGCTAAAGGTTTTATTGACATTTCCATGAAAATGCGATTTATCGACTTAGGGGTATGCATACTGGGGTAACCTTTGTTCTCGACATTTTGATGAACGAGTCGTGCATGAAAATGTTTTAGTTCCTTTTTGTCGAAATGAAAGACCATTTGATCCAAGGAGTGTTTGAATGTTGTGAATATCATGCATTCGATTACAATGTGTTATATTTTGGAAATATAAATGCGTAGATTTTTGACATTCGGTTAATTTAGAATTACCGATCATTTTTTTTGGGAAATTAAAAACTTTTGCTTTGGAGGAAACGAGTATTTTGAGCATTTTCGATAAATACATTTTTAAACTATAATGTTTTGACGTTATATGTCCCAAGTACGAAACTTGAGGAAGTGTTACAAGCTTGCATGCCTGCCCCCAGTTTGAGATTTTATGAGGTTTTAGTCGATATTTCCAATTAATAGAAGCGGACTGGTTTCTGTCTTCAAGTTTGAAACTTACACGAGACAGTTGTGTTTTAACAAAAATATACTTGTAAACCGTGTCATCGTTTTGTGTGATTAGCTGACGCGCGAAAAATTTGTGGCGAACCCTGTGCCACGTCATTTTTATGATTAAAAAGAAGAATTTTTGAATCAAATGTCGTGAAACTTATTTTGAATTATGTGCACACCTTTGTCGCACCCTGTTTAAGGTCAAGCGGTTACTTTAAGTGCACGTCATGAGTCAATCCATACTGGAATCGAGGCGGTTCATTTTAAAGAAATTATTTATTACGCTTGCTTTTGTGTGAGTAAACTGAACTGCAATGGAACGATTTTCAACATGACTTTCCTAGGAGGGACGAGCGTGTCCAGTTTTGCGTAACTATCGATCAGGTAATAGTAGTTTTATTACATACGATCTTTTGAGATGAAAATCCTGATGTTGAAAATATTTTGTAAATGATTTTGTAAACCATTTGGGGAAATGTGCTTTTAAGTGTCATGTGTCATTTCGAGAATTTTTAGGGTGTGAGTCCTTTGGGAAAACTCTTTTGTTTAACCCGTGTTGAGTCTGAGACTAAGGTTGATTTCTGAGTATTGCTTGCTTAAACTTTGTTTAAACGCATTTTCCGACCTATGGGTCTAGCAAGCGTGGAGCATTTTTCTCGGTTTTGACTTGGAGTTAGTCATGGGCCAATTGCCCGGTTTTAATGGCTCGATGTGGAGTCTAGTTGATGAGTTGTTTCTGTCGCACCGTTTGGCATTCTTTGCACGTTGAGTGTTTACATGTTTGGGTGAGTGAGTCAACCCGGAATAGGCATGTTGTTGGTAGGCTGTTTGCTTTGGATCCTTAGACACGTTAGTCAGTCGTTGGTAATGGTCGGTTGGGTATCTCGGGGTGGGACCCCGGTATTCATGTGTTTTAACCTAGACTTTCCAGTAGGTACTAGGAGGATATAGTTGTGGGCACTTACCTGGGAGGTAGTTCCGGTGTACTGGGTCTTGAGGCGTTACCTGGGAGGTAGACGTCAAGGTGTATCCTCGAAACGGTGTGACTTTGCTTCGTAGAGCAAGTGTCGATGATACGTCGACGGTGGAAGGTAGATATTCCACGCGCGTTAGTACTGTAGGCCGAATAGTATCGGTTAAGGGATTGATGCCCTTTGTTATTAAGAGAATAATTGCGCATCAACCATTTTGAGGTAGGTGGTATATTTAGGTGTCGACTTTTGGGCTTGAGGCCAAACACCTTTAGTATAATCGGAGAGTTGTAGCCGATTTTAAGATAATCATGGTGTCGGTAGTAGTGACCCGGAAATGATCACTTGTGATGGATGGTTATGGTGGAATGACCTACGTGTGTGTTAGTTGATTTGGTTGTGGGGGATATCTATTTGTGTTAGTGTCTAGGATAATACCACGCTTATGTTTGTTATTGTAATCGGTTGGACCGATGTTCGGCGGGTGGCCGATGTTTGTTATTGTAATCGGTTGGACCGATGTTCGGCGGGTGGCCGATGTTTGTTATTGTAATCGGTTGGACCGATGTTCGGCGGGTGGCCGATGTTTGTTATTGTAATCGGTTGGACCGATGTTCGGCGGGTGGCCGATGTTTGTTATTGTAATCGGTTGGACCGATGTTCGGCGGGTGGCCGATGTTTGTTATTGTAATCGGTTGGACCGATGTTGGGCGGGTGGCCGATGTTTGTTATTGTAATCGGTTGGACCGATGTTCGGCAGGGGGTCGATGTTTTGTTAATATAGGTTATTGAAAATCTTTGGAGTCTATTAGAATTCGTAGGAGTTAATCGTCAATTAATGATAGGAGGGATCGTAATCGAGTATCCTGTGGAGTATACTGGTGAGCAGCTTTAGAGTGGTTAGAGCTTGAGATTTGACTCGGGATGTATGGAATATCTAAGGTTGGGGGACAACCGTAGTCGCTTGGCTAGGAATGATTTCAATTGTCGGGGTGTTCTGCCGATCATAATCCCAGTGTCTTAGAAAGAGTACGTTAGTAAGAATAGTATTCGAGAAGTTTAGTAGGGGTTTCAAGTGGACTTAGGAACCTGAGGTTGAAATGAGGGAGAACTATTCGGAGCTATTCGTAGGCAGAGACTTCGAGGGCGAAGTCTAATCCAAGTGGGGGAGAGTTGTAAAGCCCGTGTCCCGGTATGTTTATATATATTTTAATTAATTGCTTTAATATCGTTCTTTTAGAGAATCTTTACTAACGGGGTTAGCAAGTTTGACCAAATGCGTAATAAATCTTTAAACCATTATAAAATGTTCACCTTTAATTGTTTTTGGTTAGTGGTTTGGTGTCAAAAGGGACCAAAATGTTAGCTTGAGTGTCTTTTTGTGTGGATTGTGAGTTAAGACGTAATAGAGGGGCCTTTGTGCAAATCTTGGAAATATGTTGCATGGGTCTCGGCCCATGGCTGGAACCCATTCCCGTTTTTCTTTTTTCCTTGTGTTTCAAGCAACCCAACAATCTCCAACCCTACAATTCATTCTCCTAGTTTCCTTGGTGTGTGGTGCGGCCGTAAGTGAAAGAAAAGGGAGAGAGAGCGATCGCGAGAAAGAGAGAGACGAGAAGAAAGACCACAGCGGCAGCCGTCGCCGCCGCTGCTGCTGTCGCCGGAGGGCGCCACCAACCTGGTTTCGTCGGAGATCGAGAGAGAGAGGTGTGGTCGTGGTGGTGAGACGTCGTTGTAGGTAAGTGTTTCTCCCCTCCCCTTGTTGTTTCTTTGATGTCGCCGTGAAACCACCACCGGCGATGGCCGCCGCCACCGACCACCACTGCCGGAGGTGGCAGTGGGTGGTGCGTGGGGTGTCCAGCCCTAGTTGTAACCCGAACCGTTAAGCCTTGAACCGTTTTTATAAATCGTGATTTTATGAAAATTCTAAGTGTGCTGTCCAGTTTTCGTGTGATCGTAACTTTTCTGTCGTAACTCCGTTTGAGCCGAAACTGGCGTCCACGGTTCAAGTTCGGGATCGGGCACGATTTCCGTGTTTTAGCTGAAAACTGGTTCGGTCTCTAGCTGGGCGAAAAAGTGGTCGCAAGTTCGGTGTTTCGTCATTTCATGTGAAAATTTCTGGAATCTGCCTTGATCTTGCGAAAACCATAACTTTCTGCTCGTAACTCGGTTTGGGGTGAAACCAGTGTCAAAAGTTCCCTTTTTGAGTCTAGAAACCTTTCTGTGTTTTGTGCAAAACCCAGTTCGGGACGTAGCATGGGTCAAATTGTCGTTTTATACTGAAAGGTGCTGAATTTCGCTGTTCTGGAAACTGTTTTTGTAAAATCCGTAGTAAATTGTAGAAAAATCGTTAGGAGTCGTATAATATGTCCTTGGAACCCTAACTCAGAGTACTTTCTGGTCATGAAATAATATTGGGAATTTTCTGGGTTTAAAGGGGTCGAAACAGGTCCCGAACAGACCTGTTTGCCGAGAACGGAAAGTAGTGTTAGTGACGGTTTAAGCGTGTGTCGTGTCATAGGGTCCGAGTCTTGTATTGACACGTTTTAACATGCGTTTAGGTGCTGGGAAGTGACCGTAATTGTGAAGCTTGAATTGTATTGTTAAGCTAGGCGCGCATTCGAGGTGAGTTCTCTCACTATATAGAATGGGAATTATATTTGTGTTGCTATAGTTCGAGTTGTGTTGATTATGATTGTTTGCTGATATTATTGTGGTGTGGAATATATATATTTGTGTGTATATATTGAACTGTGATTGATGTACTTCTTGATGGATGTTCCAAGAGGTATATGCGTTCGTATAATGAGCTGTGATTATATCTTCTTGAGGGTTGTTCCAAGAAGTATAAGGCCACTTCTTGATGGTTGTTCCAAGGAGTAGGTGTATTGGTATAATGTGTTGTGATTATATCCTCTTGAGGGTTGTTCCAAGAAGTATAAGGCCACTTCTTGATGGTTGTTCCAAGGAGTAGGTGTATTGGTGTAATGTGTTGTGATTATGTCTTCTTGATGGTGGTTCCAAGGAGCATAAGGATTATTATTAATCGTGTCATATTTTTTCTTGATGGATGTTCCAAGAAATTTATATGCTGGTATGTTTAAGGGTAATGCTGATATAATTGCGATTCTATGTATGGATTGAATTCACTAAGCTTCGTGCTTACCCTTTCCCAATAAACTGTGGTTTCAGGTCCGAGCGGCTCTAAGGCGTGACGAGTACACACTGGCGCGCGAGGAGAGCTGGTTGCTTTCTGGTTTTAATAATTAAACGTTTATTCCGCTGGTTTTATTTTATAAAGATATTAATTATGAGTTTGCAAACGAAACGTTGGGATCATTTAATGAGTTGTTATAAATGAAATATTTATTTTAAAAATTTAAATTTGCTTGTAATTTTTGGGACGTTACAGAGGACTAGCTGAAACACAGCGATCTTACAAGTAGGAACTTGGGTAGAATCAGATAGAGAGAATTGGTTCAAGTGTATAGGCTTGGGTAGTAGACCTGATAGTGTATGATAGAGGAGGGATGGAGTGAGAGATGTTTAGCATACCTGACAAACCGGCTTTTCAAGCAAGATCATCAGATTGTCATCTTCAGCGACGCTTTTGCCTTTGCCTTTCTCAGCTCCAGAGGCTGAGGGCTTTGTCTTTGTCCGCTCCCCTAAAGGTTCATTTATCGAGATTCCCTTAAGAGCTTTGATCTTCGGAGCAGGTTTGACGATAAAGAAGTCATCGTCATCATCATCATCATTCTTTGGAGAAGAAGATGGTTCATCATCAGGGATGTCGACGACTTCATCATCTTCTGCTTCGGATTCAGTTTTCTCAGCTTCTTCTTCGAGTTGCTCCCCCTCAGATACAGAGGCGAGCTTCTCGGTTTCCTCAGGGTTTTCATCTCCCTGAGGTCCAGCGGTGGTTTCTTCAGTATTCGTCTTCTCTCCCCTGATAGATTCATCATGGGAAAGGTCTTCAGCGCTCTTGGCGAGGTCTTCAGCGCTCTTCTCCCCCTCTTTTTCATGATGACTGGGGGAGGAATGGGTAGATTCAGCAGCGTTGGTAGGTTCTCTGTCTTCTTGGCCAGAGAGACCTACACAAACTTCAATCTTTGCTAATCTGTCTTCAAGGCCAGAAATAGCAGGATTGATTTTCTTCAGCTCAGTGCGATCTTCCGCTGTGAAGTTTTCAGATGCAGGGACGGGGGCAGGAGCAGGATCAGGAGTATTCGCTTTGTGTAGCAGCTGCTCGATCATCGTTTTCATCGAACCAACATCGGTCTTAACAGAGCCTAAGTCAGTCTTCATAGTAGACATATCCCCCTCTAGATGTCCAACCGATGTCTTCAGCGATGTAAATTCGCTGGACATGGACGAAACTGAGTTTTTGAGAGAGGTGTAGTCTGTGTAGATGTCAGCGAGCACCTTGGTGAAGTCGCTGAGAGTTTTATCAACCTGCTTCATGTCATATGTGGAAGCCTTCTTCTCCACCACCGTTGTCAGCTTGTTCAGATTCTCTCCAGCGTTTGTTACAGCTATAGAGTTATTGGAGAGAGTAGTGGTGAGACCTGTCAGCTTTGTCTCCACGGACTTCAGAGAGGCGTTGATATCTCCCAAATTAGGACCTGTAACATATAAAAACTTGTGAACAGAGGAAAGCTCAGAAGTTTGGGGTTTAGTCACAGTGTTTATGGGTTGTTGTTTACCTGCAGGAGGATTGGTGAATTCATCGAAATCACGGGTTCCTGAGTAAAGTTCCATGTCATCTTCAAAAGTGCCCATGGATTGTTCTGCAGGTCCTGTCTTCATCATTCCTAGAGAATCAGCTTTAGGTTCCGAGGAAATGATGGCAGCTCCAGTTAGATCTGGAGTAGAGACCAAATAAGAATGGGGGTTGGGTTATGAGTTCAGCGTTGGATTCGCTGACAATCACTTCATCAGTCTTTTGAGAGACTGAAGGAGGTTGGGTAGGTTCCAAGTTTGTAACCTCAGCGTTTAGAGACGCTGAAGTCGGGATAAAAGGGATGGCTTGTTCAGGTGTGGCAGAGCGTACCACTGAACGTTCCTTCAGCTCTGCAGAAAGAGCTGAGGAGTCTTCAGCAAGAGATTGTTGGGGTTGCTCCTTTGTTTTCTTGATCCTTTTAGAACCAAGTGGGGTAGATGAATGTTTCCTTTTCTTAGAAGAGGATTTTGTGGCCAGGGTATCAGCGATGGGTATTGTCGCTGAAGGAGCCACAGAATGAGAAGAAGAAGGGTTGAGAAGAGACAAGAGTGTAGAGAGACGTACCTCATTCACCATCGGTTTGAAGTCGAGTATCTTTGGGCCGACCTGAGAAAGTTTCAGGTCACCTTCAGTTGGGTAGCTCTCCTTCAGGCCATATTGGAAGATGGCGCTGATGAATCGGGGGTAGGGAACCCATGGAGGTCTGTCAGCGACGGTGTCCACCCTTAGAACTAGGTCATCATAGATAATCGATGCCCAGTCTATGTTGAGACCTTTCAGCAGTGCATAACCCATTGCTTGCTAAGGTTTAGCGGCTTGGTCAGAGGAGCCGCTCTTTGCAGTCATACAGCTGATAAGATGAGCGAAGATGAAATTCATCTCGTTGGGCATTTTCGATTTCTTGATAATCGTCAGCTTCTTCTCGGCCTTCATGTCTCTGCCGATTTCCCATACATAGCCCATTGCATCAAAAAATGCAATGATGGCTTCCCTGTCTGAGTTTTTCTTGGGGTCAGGGAGGGGAACGAAAGGTTTTTCCTTGGTAGCTATTGGAAGGCTGAGAGCTTTGCGAATAATGGCAGGGGTGATCTTCATCGTGCCATATTCGATGTCGCAGAGGATGTAATCGATTGTTTTGGAGGGGTCTTTGGCTGAAGGTAGTTGAGAGTGTCTGGTTGAGTACCAGAATTGTGAGAGCAAAAGCTGATGTGCAGGAGGTGTTATGGTCAGGGCTTTGGAGATGCAGCAATTCTTTAGAAAATTCACAGCATCATCTAGATGTGTGACTTGCTTTCGAGCAGGAAACTCGAAAAGCGCATAGAGGTTGTTCACATTAGTCCAATCCAGTTTATCAAGGGCAAACTTGACTTGAGGAGCCTTGAGGATGTCCACTTCCTCAGAATCAGCGGAGATGTTCTCAGCGGTAGCAGGAATGTCAGATGAAGCCATTTCTCTGTATTATCAGTTCAACCAAAGATGTTAACAAATAAGAATTATCTTAATGTGGAAAGAATTTCCATTAAGATGGTTCAAATTTTATCCATTTCATTCAGACACAAATGTCTTAATGAAGATTAGGGTTTTTCTTGATTTTAAGAAATGAAATATAAAACCCATTTATTCTTGTTATCCAGTTTTCTATGAAGAAAGAGATTCTGGAAAAAACGAATGTGTGAAGAACAAGTTTAAGATTTTTTTTTGCATTTAAACTTGAAGAACAACCATGAAATGGTTGTGTTCATAAAATCATGAAAGAAAATGATTTCATTTTAAGAAGTTCTTTTGTTTGATCTTGTTAAAACAAAGAGTAGATCAGAAACAAGTTATTTGCATTCGGTAAATAATAAGAACATATTAACCTTGATGTTTGATGAAGAAGATGATGAACAGTTCTTGAAGTTTTTGAAATCACAAATGCAACAGTGAATTCTTTCTTGCGGAGGAAGATTGATCGCGTAAAAGAAAAATATAAACAAATAATTTGTTTATATAGAGATTTTAGAAAGAGAAAATCTTGAGCGGGAAAAGATTTTCATCATGACACGGACACGTGTTTGCATTTGATTGGAAGTTTGAATGAGACGTGCCGGGGTTTTATCCGTTGTAATGACGTCACAACTGTCCTTTCATATTCTTGGTTGTCTCTGAGGTTTTGAAAAACTCAGGGATACTTTTGAAAACATGAAGCACTGAATGAAAATATTCATTGAAGGTTTTAAGAAATTTAAAAATATCGCTGTTAAGGAAGAGATATTCAGCGATGCATTTTGTTTTGAAATCTTGCATTTTCATGCGATTGTCAGGGAGAGAAAACATACCTTGATATCAGTTTAACCAAGCTTTATTCAGAGAGAAGATGATTGAATAGGTTATACGAGTTGATTTTATCCTATCGCTGATTAATGTGAACTGCTGAAGATTTTATCCTTCAAAGTTCAGCATTCCAAGCTCGCTGATGAGAAAGTTGAATCTTGTCTCATCAAGAGGTTTGGTAAATAAGTCAGCTAACTGATAATCAGTTGGGATAAAATGAAGTTCTATATCACCATTCATCACATGATCTCTGATAAAATGATATCTGATTTCTATATGTTTGGTCTTTGAATGTAGTACTGGATTGTTTGCTATAGCGATGGCACTTGTGCTGTCGCAATAGATTGGAATTTTGGAGAGCTGAAGATCATAGTCTAGTAGCTGATTTCTCATCCACAAGACTTGAGAACAACAGCTTCCAGCAGCTACATATTCAGCTTCAGCTGTGGAAGTGGACACTGAATTTTGTTTTTTACTTGTCCAACTTACCAGCTTTCCACCCAGGAGCTGACATCCTCCTGTGGTGCTTTTCCTATCCATTTTGCAACCTGCAAAATCACTATCTGAATAGGCGGTTAGATCGAATCCTGAATCTTTGGGATACCAAAGACCTAGATTCGCTGTACCCTTAATATATCGAAAAATTCGCTTTACAGCTTTCATATGAGATATCTTAGGTTCAGCTTGATATCGTGCACACAAGCATGATGCAAACATAATATCGGGTCGGCTAGCTGTAAGATACAATAGAGAGCCGATCATCCCACGGTACAACATGACATTGACAGGAACACCCTTAGTGTCCTTATCAAGTGTCAGCGGTGGTGCCATAGGGGTTTTCATAGCTGAACTTTCAGTTAAGTCGAATTTCTTCAGCATATCTTTAACATACTTTCCCTGATTAATAAAAGTTCCTTTTTCAGTTTGCTTAATCTGAAGACCAAGGAAATATGTTAGTTCACCCATCATGCTCATTTTATACTCATCTTTCATTCTATCAGCGAAACGAGTACAAAGCTCAGGGTTAGTAGAACCAAATATAATGTCATCAACATATATTTGAACTAGAATGATATGACCTTTCACTTTTCTAAAAAAAGAGTTTTGTCAATCTTACCTCGCTCAAATTTTTCAATATGGAGATAAGTAGAAAGAGTGTCATACCATGCAAGAGGAGCTTGCTTCAAGCCATAAAGTGCCTTATCCAGTTTATAAACATAACCTGGACGCTTAGAATCTGAGAATCCTGGAGGTTGTTCCACATACACTTCTTCATTCAGCTTTCCATTTAGAAACGCTGACTTAACATCCATCTGATGTACTTTGAAGTTTTTGTGTACAACATATGCTAAGAATAGACGAATAGATTCAAGTCTTGCTACTGGAGCAAATGTTTCGTCATAATCTATACCTTCCTCTTGTCTGTATCCCTGAGCAACAAGTCGAGCTTTGTTGCGGGTTATAGTACCATGTTCGTCCAACTTGTTTCGATAGACCCAGTTGGTCTCTGAACAAGTTTCCAAACTTTGTTTCTTTCGAATTCAGTCAACTCTTCTTGCATGGCGCTGACCCAGTTTGGATCTTTGAGGGCATCATCTACTTTCTTTGGTTCAGTTAGTGAAATAAAATTTACAAATAAACAAATATTACCTGCACTTCGTCGAGTCTGAATCCCAGCGTTTGGATCACCAAGAATTTGATCAATTGGGTGATTTATAGTCCATCGATGAGCCGGAGCGTGAGACGCTGACTCAACTTGAACTGGAGGAGCTGAAGATTAAGCTTCAGCGACATCGGGAATATCAGCCAAGAGAGGAATGGATGCCGTTGTCATTATATTCACTGATTGCTGAGAAGTAGATGGAATGTCTGAGACATTTGGTTCAGCGTTAGGTATAGTGTTTATAGGAACATCTGAGACCCAAGAAGTTTCAGCTTCACTGTTCTGCATATTTGGAATGATAGGAGGACTATCATCTTCTACTAGATGAGCATGAGTAGTGGGAATAACTTCTGAATCACCAAGATGAGAAAACATCCATTGATTCAGTTCTTCAGTATCAGCGGACGGTTTAGAGTTCGCTGAATTGGATTCGTCAAACGTGACGTGAATAGTTTCTTCTACAGTTTGTCTTCTACGATTGAAGACTCTGAAGGCTTTGGAAACTGAGGAGTATCCAAGAAAGATTCCATCATCTGCCTTAGGATCAAACTTTCCAAGTGCATCTCTGTTGTTCAGTATAAAACACTGACATCCAAAGATGTGAAGAGAGCTGATTGAAGGCTTTCTCCCATGAAAAAGTTCATAGGCTGTCTTTTTGAATCTTTTGACTATCAGCGACCTGTTTTGCGTAAAACAAGCAGTGTTGACAGCTTCTGCCCAAAACTGAGTAGGCAGGTGAGAATCGCTGAGCATTGAACGTGCAGCTTCAATAATTGTTCTATTTCTTCTTTCAACGACTCCATTTTGTTGCGGTGTTGTCACTGAAGAAAAGTTGTGAGAAATACCCTTACTCTCAAGGAAGGAATCAAGAGAACTGTTTTTGAATTCAGTCCCATGATCACTCCTTATTGAGCGAACGGTCAGATTGTTCACGGTTTCCATCTTCCGAACAAAATTGATGAGTTCTTCAGGGGTGTCACTCTTAGAACAGAGAAACATTACCCAAGTGAAGCGAGAGAATTCATCAACTATGACCAGCGTATATTTCTTTCCAGCAATGGATTGTTTGTTAACAGGGCCAAACAAATCCATATGGAGTAGTTGTAGAGGAGATGACACTGAAGAAACTTGCTTTGACTTAAAGCTTGCTTTGGTCTGCTTCCCTTTTTCACACGCTGAACATAACGACTCTTTGGCGTATGAATGCTGAGGTAGACCAGTGACTAACTCTTTTGATGAAAGAGTGTTCAGTGTCTTGAAATTTAGATGAGATAGCCTCTTATGCCATAGCCAGTTGACATCAGATGAGGTCTTTGAGAAGAAACAGGAGTTCTCAGTAGTTGTTGAGTCCATGTTTATTACATAAACATTTTCCAAACGATAACCGCTGAGAGCTATCTTCTCCTTTTTTTCAGCGACAAAGCAGGATTCCTTAGTAAAGATTACTTTGTTATCCATGTCACAAAGCTGACTGATGCTTAGAAGATTATGCTTCATCCCTTCAACATATGCGACTCTTCTGAAGGAGGTTGTACCATTTGAAAGTACACCATACCCTCGGGTATGTCCTTTTCCATTTCCACCGAAAGTCACAGAGGGACCCTTCTCTTCCTTGTATTCAGCGAGCAGGCTTTTCTTTCCAGTCATGTGTCTAGAGCATCCGCTATTGAGATACCAGATACCCTTCTTAACCTGCAATACAAAGGAAGATTAGTTTTTCTTGGGTACCCACTTGACCATGTATACACGTTTGTCAGTGGAAGTAGTTGGAATGGAAGATTCAGCACTCTTCGCAGCATTTGAAGATTCAGCTTTGTCTTTCTTCACTTTGGTTAATTTCTTAACTTTAGTGGTAGGATTCACCATGACCTGATTTGCACCAGGGTTGGTCTTCTTTGCCTTGGGGGTAATCTTCACCTTAACTATCTTTTCAGCTTTGGTGGCTGTGGGGCACTTACTAGCAATATGATCGGTAAGTCCACAGTGATAACATTTTCTATAACTAAAAGTAGTTCTAGGACCATTTAAATGTTGAGCTTTTAATTTCAAATTAGAAGTGCCAGCACCAAGTAAACTATTGGCTTTAGAAATGGGACGAACATTTAGTTCTTCAGATTTCTTACCAAGGACATCCAATCTGAGTCTAGGAGTAGATCGCTGAATAGATCCAGATATCTGCTTCCTTGATCCAGAGGGATGATCCAATGAAGCTTTAGAAGCATTCAGCTTTGGTACTAAGGTACCCTTCTGAGGATTCTGGTAAATAACAATTCCTTTACCTTTGTCTTTAGAGACAGAGGTAGGTTTTGAATAAACCATTTTCTCCTTGCCTTTTGAGGAGGTAGGAGTTTCCTCAGGGATTGTTGTAACGGACGAGGAGTACTGAGAAGATAAAGTATCAGCGACTGAGGATACGAACGTTCCAAATTTAAGCATTGAACGCTCAGTGGTTGGTTTTGGAGTTTCATATTTGTCACCCAAACCACGTTTATCACTTAGGGGAATCTGAGACTTTATTATCTCAGTGATATTTGTTGAAGAATTACACCATCCTTCAACAGTAGCTTTTTCAGCCTTTAATGCAGCGATAGCTTCTGCTCGTTCGATTTTGACTAGCTGATTTAGATATACTTGATCTTTAAAATCTTCTTCAATTTTAGAAAGCTTTTCTATTTGAAGGTGGCATTTTTTAAGCTTTTCAGCGAGATCAAGATTTTGGTTTTCAACCATAGTTTTGTCGTTCATGGCTTCGTATAAATTTATAGTCAAGAGATCGATCTTACGGAGACTATCAGCTTCATCAATATTTGCAATATTGGTAAAGAAAGAAGGTGATACCTGAATAGCAGATGTTGAAGTGGAGGGAATGTCTGAACTTTCTTCCTCTTCTTCAATCTTGGCCATAATGCATAGATTTGCTTCATCATCTTCAGAGTCAGATGATGATACTTCTTCATCAGAAGCAGCCCAATCATAGTCAGCCATCAGGCCTTTATTCTTCTTCTTAAAGCTTTTCAGCTTTGCATATTTTTCTTTCAGCTTTGAATATTTGTCATCTTTATTCCTTGGAACAAGGGGTTTCTTTGTAAAAGCTGAGGGTCTAGAAACTTTCTTAGACCTGCACTCGTTAGCGAAATGTCCTGTCTTTTCGCAGTTAAAACAAGTAGCAGTAGCCTTATCAACAAAAGCTGATGATCTAGGCTTGTCAGTTATGGAAAGAGGTTTGTTCTTTCTAAACATTTTCTTTTTGGCAAATCTCCTGAACTTCTTAGTTAGGAGAGCCAAAGATTCATCATTATCTGAATAATCAGAATCTGATGACCTTTCAGAGTTACTTTCTAACTCAGTGATAGTGACCGAGGGTCGCTGAGTAGAAGGTTCCTCTGAGATTAAAGCAACCGGGGTGCTTTTGGAATCTTTTACAAGATTCTTCTTAAGATGGCTCGATTGCTCATGATTCAGCAACGTGCCATATAAGGTTGAAAGGGTCATTGATTTTAGATCCTTTGATAGCTTGAGACACATAGCATAATTGTCCCAGCTTTCAGGTAAACATTCTAGAAACTTTGTCAGTACTTCAAAGTTAGAATATTCCTTACCAACAGTTTTCAGATCTATAATTAAACAATTAAAACGTTGGTGAACTTCAGAGAGAGATTCATTCTTACCAGAAATGAAGCTTTCGTATTGTCTTACCAGGTTGATCTTTCTTGACTCCTGGACTTCAGACGTTCCTTCATACTGAACACATATTGTGTCCCACATGGCCTTTGATGTTTTCAGATTCATGAAGGAATGGTAGACTTCGTCAGGAAGAGCCATGGATAGTATGCATCTGGCTTTTGTATCTATAGCCACTTTCTTCTTATCTTCGTCAGTCCATTGAAAGATTTCCTTAGGTACCAGCCTTTCTGGAATAGCAGGTCTATTCTCAGCGGCTGGAACAGCAGCATCAATTCTTACAGGGATGAATGGACCATTCTCTAGATAGTAAGGCATAGTAGGGTCTACACCTTCTAAGAAGAGTGTCATCCTATTTTTCCATAAGTTGAAGTTATCTTTGGAAAATCTAGGGGGTTTAGCAAGAGAACCATTGTCTATATAATTTGTGTTTGTGTTGGTGGCCATTTAGATAATAGCAAGGAAGAGAAATATCTTAGATTAGATCTTGTTTATGAGATTAAACAAATCCGCTCTGATACCACTTGTTGGTCCCGAAGGCCTATACAAGTTTGTAGAAGGGGGGGGGGGGGGGGGGGGTTGAACAAGATTAAGGATAAACCTAAATCTAAACAAGTTGGAACACTAAGGTTTCTTGCACTAAGAGAGATAAGGAAATTACTAATAATAACCTATCTTGAGATAAGAGATTGAACTTGTCCAGAGTTAGCAAGTTACTTCAAAAGAAGTGGGTTAATCTCTTTATATACTGCATGCATTTAATGCAAGTCAGTATACACTTTACACGTGTCATCAGCTGGTTGGTTGTATGTCATTGACCTTGGTTGACAACCTTAGTAGCCGCATGGATGAACAGTGTAGTATCAGAGTGGTTGCACGATTTCAGACAGTCGGAGGTTCTTTTCTGACATTTCGTACGGAGTCGTGCAAGGGGGGGTTAAGACAAAAGTACTTTGTACGGAGGACTTCATGATCAGCTTTCGTTGATTCAGCGATTATCATTTTCTATTCAGCGAATGATAAAGTTCAGCGATAGCTGAAGTCTTGTACTTGATACTTCACGTTGAGTGGAAAAATCTGAGTATTCGCTGATCCGCATCAGTTCATTAGGAGACTTGTCGCTGGTTCTTGAGCTTGATCTTCGACTTCAGCGTAGAACCTTTGTTGACGTGAAACTTGTCTTCAGGGATCATAAGTAAACAACTAACTTATCAGCGATCATCATAATGACTGAACAGACTCAGAGCATTAATGATGAACAGTGTTCGCTGAATGTTTAATTTAAAAGAGCGAGAGTTCCTATCAGCGGTACTGTAAGATCTTAGTACTTATCAGCGATAGTGAAACTCTGATACATATTGTTTACTTACAATTTTCACTAAGTAGAATGGAGAGGGTCATTATCAAATCACTGAGGGTTTGGATCAACACCACCTTCATCTTCATTGCTCCTCTCTTTTCTCTGATAAACAATGTCGATTGAACCGGAGAGTTCTATCATGAGTCAGGAAGACTTAAATACCTTTAGGTGTTTAGCAAAAATTCCTGCGGGGATAGAGCTGATATGTCTAGGGAGTACACGTCCTAGGAGTTGTCCTGAAGGATACTTTGTAATATACGAGTATCCCTTCAAAATAGGGTTTAAATGGCCGTATTCGGCCTTATCCAAGGCTTTCATGCGAGATTTCGGTCTGTCGCCAGGGCAGTTAATGCCCCAACTCTGGCGAGTTTTCCTAGTTATTGAGCGACTGTCCGCAAAGTGGGAGTCGCCTATGATCCTGAATGATTTCGTGTTGGCTTATCAGGTCAAGAGAGAAAGAACTGGCGTTATAGCCCTTATTCCAAGTACAAGGGGGATCGTACCCTGGTTTTGAAAACAAGGGTCAACGATCGTGGGTGGAAGTCCAGGTACGTATTCGTACGTATTGATTCGCTTGATTTCAACAGCGACTGGATTCGTCCTGATTGGAATCTGACGGGTATGTTTTTTTGTTTTTAATATATGCCATTGTTTAGTTTATTTTTTATGCTCTTTATTTATTCTTCTTCTTTTGTCGTCTTCCGAGATCCAGTTCGACGCCGTGAAGCCGAATGAAGATTCTTAAGCCAAGATCGACAGACTCCTGAGTCATAGCATCGATGATCGATCTTTCGTCGTGTGGCAGCCGACGGCCATGGACGAGGACATGGTGATGGATACGGGAGACTCTGAAGAAGAAAGTGAAGAAGGGGAGGATGAACAGGAAGAGGCGACTGGTAAGCGTACCGTAGTTTTTATTTTCGCCGTCTATTTTGTCTGTTTGACGCTTTGTGCGTTTCTTCAGTAGTGCCAACTGTGAAGAAGTCGGTATCCAGAAAGAAGGCGACGCAAGTTGCTTCTACCCTTCGAGGCAGGGGAAGAAGAAAGGATGCCCCGACAGCTGGGTTGGGAATCTCAAAGAAGACAAGGACGGTAGTTCTGAGGGAATCTTCTTCGAGGACTGGCGATTCGTCGAAAGTTGTCACGCCTAAGGAGGCGAGGGTGTCATCCACCCATCATGGCGCGATGGACGCGACACCGGCAAGTTCGGCGCCTTCGGCGACAGTGACAAAACCGGTGTCCAAGGTGTTGACCCCAACGTCTGCCGACAAGGGCGGGAGGTCATCGGCCGAAGTCACGACGATTAACTTTACGTTGCCTTCTGACTTTATGGCGGATGGTGTCCTAGACGGGACGACGTTGTTTCCCCATTTGGGGAAATATTTGCTCCCGTCTTTCAGGGAGCGTTTTCACAGAGTTCCGTCCAGTGAGACGAGATCTCAGGTTGTCGGTCTGGCGTTCACAGTGAGTGTCAATCTTTCATGACTTGTTTATCTTGCAAATTTTGTCGAATATTTTCTAATGAACTTCACACATTTTACAGACATTCCAGTCTTCCCTGGCATTATACGCCGAGATGTCGAGAGTCGAAGATTTGGTGGCGTCTGCTCTTGAAAGAGAAGATGCGGCGCTAGAAAGGGAGAAGGCGGCTTTGGACAGGGAGAAGTTGGTTTTGGTGCGCGCCGACGAGTTGGCCATTCAGCTTTATGACGCTTTGCACGAGGTAAAAGCCGTTAATTGCGCGAAGGAGGCGGGCGATTCTCCTAAGCCTTGGGAAACTTTTAATCTTTCCTTGCTTTTGTTGATTATTAGTGGTTGAGCCACTTTCCTTTTGATTGTAAATCGACAGTTTATTCATTGAATGAAATTTAGACTTTCTGTCGAACTTGCGATTGTATGAATAAATACAACGTTAATTGTAAGATTCACTAAGTAAAGAATAACCAAGAAATCACGCGACTTAAACATTATTGCAACACAATAACTGGAACGTAAGCCTTAAGACTTTTAAATCGTGCATATAAACATAAGCACACGCGACCAAAGCATACATTCAGAGTATGAAATTTTTCTAAGTCAAGAAACTTAGATCATAAGATCGTTAGACCTTGCGATCGTACGACTAAGTCGTGCGATGAACTTGAATCGTGTGTTCCTGTAGATGGATGATCAAGTCATAGACCTGATCGTTTTTGTCGTGCGACCTTGCGAAACTAGAGTCGTATGATTATTGTCGTGCGATTCTGTGAAAAAACAATGTTAGAGGTTGGTCGTTGGCTAACTAACGACCCTCCGATGTTTAAGTCAGTAACCGTTCGTGATGAGGAATCGTATGAAAGCAAAAAGGAAAAAGGTCTTAGAATAAGTACCTTTATATTCTTTTCTCTTTTATGCCTATTTGCCCCCCGTCATTTATTATCTTATTTCTTTCAGAGAAAAATAGATTATGAATGACGGATCGACAACGAGTTTTTAAGAAATGACGACCGTGCTTATGTCGACTGTGCCTTCGTGCGACAGGGCAAGATAACCATTTTATTCCTGTAAGAAAGGCATGAGTTTATCTTTAAGGTTAGGAATAGAAGGACGAACCTGTCGAGGCCTTATGGTCGGGTCGTGACCGCTAGACGACTTACTTTCGCGGCTTCAGAGTGGTCTTATAGCAGTCACGGGCGACTTTTGGCTCACTTTTGATTTCCTGGATACCCCACGGCGTAGGGAACTTCAGGGTCTGATGATACGTCGAGGGAACGGCTTTCATTTCATGGATCCATGGTCGACCTAGAATGATGTTATAGGCTGACGCACAGTTGATGACACTGAACTTGGTCTACTTGTTGATTCCTCCGGCATAGACGGGCAAGATAATGTCTCCAAATGTGCTCGTCGCTTATCCATTGAAACCAACCAAGGTTGTCGAATGTCGGGTGATTTCCAAACGATCGATTCCCATGGCCTTGATGGTGTCAAGGAAAATGACGTTCGCTGAGCTGCCCCCATCGATCAAGACTCGTCGGGTTAAACAATTACCAATCGTGAGTTGAATAATCAACCCGTCGTGGTGCTTCTGATACGAATCACCGAGGTAGCCTTGGTCGAATATGATCTTCATAGCTTGCAACTCCTAATCTCCTTTGGGCCTTGATGAACACGGAAGAGGCCGATCGTCAGGTGCTTGACTGGCATGACGCTTGGCTGCGAAATACGTCAGACCACAGACGTCTGAACCGCCGGTGATGCAATTGACAACCTTTGCATGCTCGGGGGTTGACGGTCGATGGTCGCTAGTTGAAGTAACGATGCCATCGATGATATCTTTGAGATTGCCCTTCGGGACGTGATATGCTAGCTTCTTTTTGAGAGCTATGCAATCATCTGTCACATGACCATAGTCGACATGAAAGTCGCACCACTTAGATTTATCTTTCTTAGCGTCGTCCTGATCGGACCTCTTGGGCCACCGGATGGTCGCCTAGGCGGTCTTTAGAGCTTCAACCAAATCCTTAGTGGACTCTTTGAACCCGTAAGAGAATATCTTGGGATACTGAGGAAATTTGGTCGCGGTCTTAGCCTCTGCTTTCGTCTTGAATCAGACGTTCGAGATCTGGCGCACGGGCTCTATTTTGGAAATTTCTTTTGTTTTGAACTCTGGCTTCTTCACACCTAACGACCTCTTGTCTTCGGTATGCTTGCGACGAAAGGCAGCGTCGTCTTCTACCCTCGTATACGCTAGGTTTCGAGCGCGGACGTCATCGAAATTCTCCGGAGGATATTTGGTTAGATCAGTGTACAAACCTGAGCTGTCGTCCATAGCACGCTTATAAGCTGACGTCGCAATTGCGAATACTGATCATCTCCGCATTGAATCTATTGAAATAACTTCGGATAGACTCATTGGTCTTCTGCACGACATAATATAGGTTACTGGTCTGCTTCTCCATCTTGCGACTGCTGGCGAATTGCTGAGAGAATTGGTTGACCAATTCAGCGAACAACCCGATGGACTTGGGTTTGAGATTGATCAACCATTGGAGAGTAGGACCAGTGAGAGTCGCACCGAAGCTCTTGCACATACAGACCTTCTGATACATGTGTGGGATCGAGATCGTCCACATGAGCTGCTTGTATTGCGCGACGTGCTCTGTCAGTTCAGTCACTCCCGAATACTTGGGCGTGAAGGCGGGGACGTTGTACTTCTTCGGGACCTCGACGGTCGCGATCTCATCGATGAAGGGTGACGCCTGAAACCCTGATCGAGGCTTGACATCGACGGGCACGGCTGCCCCAGGTAGCTTGGCGAGCAAATATAGGACGTGCTCGTTCTGATCTTCTAGCATTTTCAATCGCTGGGCGACGGGGTCATTGGGATCGAGATTTGCCCCTGTTTGCGGATTGACTCTTAAACTAGTGCCATTTCCATGCGACGAGCCATTGGCGTCTCCGTTGAAAGGAACAAAATACGGCTGCGACCCATTCTGAAACGGCTGCGACCCATTTTGAAACGGCTGCGACCCATTCTGCATGGGTGGCGGCCTTATATGCTGAGGAGGAACCGTCCCGAACTGGGGATTTGGGTTGAACGGTCCCGGCTGCGGGTTCTGCATGAACGGACCTGGATGCTGATTCTGAGCGAACGGACCTGATCCTGGAACTGGATTATGCCCGAATGGTCGAGGACCATTCTGACCGAACGGTCCTTGGCCTGGATTCTAAACGAATGGTCTAGGACCATTCTGAGGTCCAGAGGAATTCCTTAACCGTGCGATCTCCTCAGATGCTCTGCGACTTTGCTCTGCCATGGCGTTGATTTGATTTCGAGCGACTTCAAGCTCCTGGTACATCTGGGCAATGACATGCTGCTGATCTCCAGGGGCTACCATTTTCCTGAAATAGAGAACAAAGGAAACTCTAAGAAACCGTTAGTAAGACGCACGTTCGTCGAAGATTTTCTCTAGATGAGGTCCCACGGATGGCGCCAAACTGTTAATGCCAAAAATCGCACCAAAGTACAACTTAAGGTCGATGTGGACTTTAACAACTAAAGAAAGGAATCATTCGACAAAAGCGTGCGACAAAGACGAAACTATAAATGAGACAGAGATTTTGGTGACGCGGGAAAAACCTCAACGAGGAAAAAAAACCCGCGGACGACTGTGGAAGTCGTCGCTGCACTATGGTCGCCAAACAGGGGCGATGTCCTTGTGTTTCTGGTGTCGATCGTACGGAGATTACAATACAAATGAAGGAAAGACTTCGAAAATGTAAAGTAACAAGTGTTTTCTAATGTAAAACAGTGTGCGTCGTGTGTAAAAGTGAAGTGTCGTGTGCTGATGTCGTGCGTCGAGAGCGATTCTTCTGTGAGCGATTTATGTGCTTCAAATGTTCTTCAGAGTTCGAGTGCTTGTGTCTGATGTTCTATGTTGTATCTGTGTTCCGTCCTTTAAAATGATGATTCTCCTTGATATTTATTGTATTCGGGCCCTTTAATTGGATCATTAAGGACTTTGGTAACTGTCTTAACGGTCGATGTCTTTAATGCGGGATTAGATGTTCTTAACTGACTTCGTCGGTTATAGCCGTTGTCCATTAATGGTGTTGACTCCTGCATTAAACATTGAACAAACATAACTGTCGTATAACACGTTAGTCGGTTGAGGTCGCATGGTTTTATGCGACGGTCGTGTGAACTAGGCGACGTCGAGGTCTAGTGTCGTGAGGTAAAAGACTTTCGATTTTATCTTTAATCGTGAGAGAAAGTACTATGATTTTACCTTCGTTATAAGAAAAAGGAATACGTGTTTTCCTTACCTTGGTCGTGGTCGAGACTGGTGAAATTTTTCCCAAACATCGACAGTATGTATCCTTCTTGACCTGGTAGGCCGTAAGCAGGTCCGTCACATTCATCGGTGACTCCCAATATGAGGTAAGTCGCTCGATGACCTGGATAACGCGCCAGAATTGGGGCATCAGTTGCCCTGGCGACAAGTCAAACTCAGACATAAACGCCTTAGCAAAAGGCGAATATGGCCATTGGAATCCTATCTTAAATGGGTACTCGTATATCACGACGTACCTTTCGGGACACATTTCCGATCGAATTTGACCGGCCTTGCTCACTGTAATCCCTGCAGGGATTTTGGCCAAACTCCTAAAGTCATCGAGATCATCTTGATCTCGAATGGTGCTCCTAGGTTCTGTCGACATCGATAATCCCGTTAACCAAGTTTGTCTATCAGAGAAACCCCAAATATCCCAATTTTTCCTAGGCTTCCTAGCTATCGACTTACGACGCATACAAAGGATGAGAGTCGTACCTTATATGGGCGCTCTAGAAACCTCGAAGTTCCTAATTGAATCGAAGATTCTTGCAGGTTTGGAAAGAATATCGACAGAAAATCAGGAAGAAATCTCACTCTTAAAACTCTCTGAAATCGTAAAAAGGGAAAGATCCGTCAAGGGTCGCTATTTATGTAATCGATCGTCTCAGGTCGGGTCCCTCGACGATCGACACGTGCTCTTGCCTTTTCGTATGCACGCGTGGTAGGCCGTAAGCAGGTCCGTCACATTCATCGGTGACAACCAATATGAGGTAAGTCGCTCGATGACCTGGATAACGCGCCAGAATTGGGGCATCAGTTGCCCTGGCGACAAGTCAAACTCAGACATAAACGCCTTAGCTAAAGGCGAATATGGCCATTGGAATCCTATCTTAAATGGGTACTCGTATATCACGACGTACCCCTCGGGACACATTTCCGATCGAATTTGACCGGCCTTGCTCACTGTAATCCCTGCAGGGATTTTGGCCAAACTCCTAAAGTCATCGAGATCATCTTGATCTCGAATGGTGCTCCTAGGTTCTGTCGACATCGATAATCCCGTTAACCAAGTTTGTCTATCAGAGAAACCCCAAATATCCCAATTTTTCCTAGGCTTCCTAGCTATCGACTTACGACGCATACAAAGGATGAGAGTCGTACCTTATATGGGCGCTCTAGAAACCTCGAAGTTCCTAATTGAATCGAAGATTCTTGCAGGTTTGGAAAGAATATCGACATAAAATCAGGAAGAAATCTCACTCTTAAAACTCTCTGAAATCGTAAAAAGGGAAAGATCCGTCAAGGGTCGCTATTTATGTAATCGATCGTCTCAGGTCGGGTCCCTCGATGATCGACACGTGCTCTTGCCTTTTCGTATGCACGCGTGGATCGTCGACACCTGGCACTTACAGGTGTTAAGCATGATCGTGTGTCAATATGACGTCACGACCTTATCCCATTTTCGACTTCCCCTTTAGTTCGAATTGGACCGATCCAGTTCCAAAGCAACAGAAGTGACCTTCGACACGTGTCACGACCCCAGATGTCCGATTGACAAAAGTTAAAATTCGACTTTGCCACTCTATTTTCAAATTTTGGGGGCAAACTGTTTGGGTAAAATTTCACCAGCCTCGACCACGACCAAAGTAAGGGAAACATTTATTACACTTTTCTACGATAAGGTAAAATCACAATACTTTATCCCCTGATCAAAGTTGAAATCGAAAATTATTCACCTCACGACACTCGACTGGCGTCGTCTAGCTCACACGACCGTCGCATGAAACCTTGCGACCTCGACTGACTAACATGCGATATTTCTGTTACGTTTTTAGTGTTTAAACGCAGGAATCAATGTCATTGATGATCAATGGACATAACCGACAAGGTCAGTTATGAGCCTTCAATCCAGCAGCCGTTACATCAGTTATCGAAGCATTTAAGGAATCAATTAAAGCACCTGAATACTATAAATACCAATCTCAAATCATCATTTGAGGGGGAATCACACATCATCTCTTACATCTGAAAACATCTGAATTCTGAAGAACACTCGAAACAAAGAAATCTCTCTCAAAGGATCGCTCACGACACACGACTTTCTCGCACGACACATTGTTTTTACACATGACGCACCAGTTTTTATATTTGATACACTTGTTACTTTACATTTAAAGTTTTTCTTTCATTTATATTGTAATCATTATACGATCTACGCCCGAAACATAAGGATATCGCCCCTGTTTGGCGATCATAGTGCAGCGACGACCTCCACTGTCTTCCGCGGGTTTTTTCCTCGTTGAGGTTTTTCCCGCGTCACCAAATCTCTGTCTCATTTACGCTTTTTATCTTTGTCGTACGGTTTATCGAAGGATTTCTATTCTTTAGTTGTTAAGCTCCACAATCAACCTTAAGTTATCCTTCTGGACGATTTTTGGCATTAACAATTAATATGCTTATTAAATTTAATTTACTTGAACATTATTATTTATTATTTTTATTAAAATTTCTTACCCACAATTTATTTTAAATAAATGATATTTTTCATGCAATGTTTTTTATTTAAACTACTAAAATAAAAATACATTAATATAAAAAATTACGAAAATACAAATACTAATAGATAAACGTATACAAACATCAAAACAATTACATAAGTAAATACAACATAAATTATATTTACACAAAATATAGTAAAAGAAAACAAAAGTAGTCTATCAGGTTGTAGCGCAGTGGTTGATCGCCCTGGGTGATGTGGTAGAATATCCCATCTGCCCAGGGTTCGATCCCAGACGTCCTCAACATTGATAAGACATCTTTAAGTTTCAAAATTGCCAGGGATTAGTCCGGGCTATGTCTGGGATACCCTTTCCAAAAAAAAAGAAAAATTTTAGTTATCTATATTTTATAATTAATTTTATTATTTATATTATAATTTATTACTTTAGAAAGAAGTTTGGTCTTACATGGATGTGAAAAGTGTTATTACAAATCTAATGTGACACTTTAGAAAGAAGTTTGGTATTATACGGGTGCGGATATTCTAATAATAGGCAAAGAAAAAGTCTTTCAAGAAATAAGAGGCAAATAAAGAGAAAAGACGTCTTCAATGGTAGTTTGAAAAGACTTCAAAGAAAACTTGAAAAAAACTTTGACCAAGTTAATGACTTGTTTATTTATTTTTTATCTAACCACTTAAGTTAAAATCTTAAAAAACCGGAGTTCACATACAAAGAAAAAGAAAAAAACATCTTATTATGGTGGGACCAAAAGTTTTTTCATATATTTTTATTTTGTTCCAAGTCTTTTTTGTAGAACTTTTTTTTAGTGCCAAGGTTGGAGTTAGGGGTGCTAAAAAACCCGACCAATCCAACTTAACCCGATGTGCAATCGAGTTGTAAAATCTTCAAACCGTATGTATTGGGTTGATATCGGGTTACGATAATTTGAACCCAACCCAACCCGATGAACCCGATATATATATATATATATATATATATATATATATATATGCAAATTGAGGAAAATAGTTGATGACGATATGTTTAAGATTTAAGAAATATGCAAATTGGAGACGTCAAGTTATTTGATCATATTTGGTTTAGACATTTTTATATGTAGTATCTAAATATTGTCTGAATTATCGGTTGTATTTTAAAGACATGTTTCCTTTATTTTTATGTTTCTAATTTGGATTTTACCTTGTATAAACACAACCCGATCAACCCGAACGGGTTGGGTTGTGTTGGGTTGTGCCTTTGTTTGAGTTGGGTTGGGTTGGAATTTTTTCAAACCGCCAACATTGGGTTGATATGTCGAAATGCCTTCAAACCGATCAACCCAACCCGTGAGCACCCCTAGTTGGAGTTCCTCTAAGAGTATATCCATCCAAATTCCAAAACATAGATTATCAAATATATAGAAGATAAACAATAACAAAAAAAATCATCTCTCTGTGGTTTTGAGTCTATCCATTCTTTATAAACCCAATCAGAAACAAAGACGTTAAAAAGCTTAGAGTAAATTACGGATTTGGTCCTGTTGTTTGTCTAAAATTATGGATTTTATTCCTAGGCTTCATTTTTTATGGATTTGGTCCTCGACTGATGCAAAATCCCTAGGATTTGGCCCCTGCTCCTAACGTCCGTCCACTTTGGTCCGTTAAGTCAGCCAACGTGCAAGGCACACGAGGGAAAAATGGTCATTCCCTGGTGAGTCTTCTTCAACCTCTCTTCTTCTTCTTCTTCTTCTTCTTCTTCTTCTTCTTCTTCTTCTTCTTCTTCTTCTTCTTCGTCCTTTCTTCTTCTTCTTCTTCTGTCTGTAACCCACATAAATTATCCCACAAAAACTAACTAATTAAGGCTAAATTATTACAGAAAAAAAAAATCACTAAACCATTCTTCCCTAAACCATTAATTTTTCTATAACCCACAAAAATTTAACCCTAAAATATAAAAATTCCACTCTTGTTAATCCATAACCATTAATCTTATCACTTTGAAACCTTAAAAAATTAATTCACAAAAACCTACTATTCTTAATCTGACCAGTGTTAAACATTAACCCACAAAAAACCTTACAATATTAATCAAAAAAAAACCCATGATCACTGTTAAACCATTAACACACAAAAAACCTTAAAAAATTAATCAACAAAAAACCCATCTAATCACTGTTAAACCATTAACACACAAAAAACCTTAAAAAATTAATCAACAAAAAACCCATCTGATCACTGTTAAACCATAAACAAAAAGTTCCCATTAACAACATATAAACTGTTACATGAGATTGCATAACCCCTAGCTAAACAAAAGGAGGAAATGCATGATTTTAACAGACTAAGCTACACCAACTGTTAGTTCCAGATCCGTGCAACGATAATGAAATCAAACGATTAAACAGTAAAGTATACGATTTCAACTGGTCATCTCTATATTAGCTTTCAAATGAGACCACTAGCCTATTTTTCTAAGGCTAGATTGCTTTATATATGGCGGGCCCGTGGTTAACAAGCCCACGACCCGTTCACTAACAAGGCCTAATATAAACTATTACAATTAGCCCCTTGAACTTCTAATCAACCAGATATTACCCTAACAATCTCTCCCTTTGATTTGAAGTTCGATTTGACGCCAGTTCGCGACATATCTTTTTCGAAACACGAAGTGAATCTCGAACCATCTGATAGCACGACGATAGTCGATGCGTTCTTCAATCATTTCCAAGGCATTCCGAGCATTTGTTTCATTCGGATTGGGAAGATACGAAATCCTTTGATTTTCAGACTCGTGCTGAATGATCTTTCGAAGAGCATCTCGAACTTTGTAGAGCGTGCCGTCGTAGCTTCTTTCTACCTGACTGAACCGTAGAAATCCTTTCTCTTTCTGTTCATTGATGAAGACGATCCCAAATTCTGGTTCTAGAAGCATAGCGTTCTCGGGATACATATTCAACTCAGGAGCTTGCAGATTCGGCTTTATCAAATTTACCTTCTTCGCCCTGTTCTCGATAGCCATTTGGAAGTTCGTTAGATAAGACATCATAATTGTGCGGACCAGGAATCGACGAACAACTTCGAGCGCCTTTGTAACGGTAAGCGGCCGGATGGTTCTAGTGCGAAGGTCTTTCAGAAGAGCCAGGAAGTCAAACGGTCGGAGGTTCTGGAAGTCGGCTTCAGAAAATTTCCATTCATTACCATCCTCACGTCGGACAGTGAATACAGGATAGACAATTTTCATCATACGGCTTGACTGGATATTGATTACCTCTGTGATCTGATGCTTGGTTCTGACATGGCTGACTGGAAGACACCGCTTCATTGCACAGATGTATCGGCATTGGTATTCGGGGCTGTAGTTGTAAATACCAAGGCAAAAGGTCGGCTCGATCGTGCGTAGCTTGTGAACAAACAACTTCTTCATGGATTCCTCCAGGTGAGGAATAAATACAGGGATCTTCTCCCAATGGATTTGTTGCTGAGGAAGGGAGGAAGATCAGAAGCTGTCTATTGGTGTAGAGGAGATGTCATAGGACTGACAGTTGCAGATTGGGGTCTTTCAGAAGTTCCGGCGGCTTTGCTTGATTGAACGGGAGAAGTGCCATAAAAATTCTGTAGCAGGAACTGATCATAGTCGATGTTGTCGTCTTCATCAGTCGGGAAAACCAAGTTTACCTGGAGATTTACGGCACTGGCGACTTTTTCGTACCATGCATCTTTGGTCTCCGGGTTGGCTTCGCAGTCTGGATCGATCATATCCAGTAATGGTCTGTCTGATGAGTCAAAGTCGAGCAGTTCCTGTGTTGAACCCTCGGGCTTTTCAACCGTCGGGCCTTCATCATCTGAAATTTCCATGTCGATTACCATCTCGGCTAATGGCAACTCGGCTTCAGGTTGAGCGTCGGTTGTTGTTGCCGCAGTTGCTGGTTTCAGTTGAACCACGGTAGTCGTTTCAGTAAGGATAGAGGCGGTCTCAGTTGGTCTCAATCTTTTCTCCCCCTCGCGGTGATTAGGATCATCTTGGTCATCGTGTTTGCGCTTCAGACCGTCGGCTTGACTCTTGCATGTATCTTCGAGGGAACAGACTCTCTCGGACAGCACAGTGAGCGCTTGGTTGTAGCACTTGAGAGTCGAGTGAATGTTATCTAGGCTAGTGGTAATGGATGATGAATGAGTAGTGACCTGTGATTTCCGAATGGTGATCAGGTCTGCTTCAGTTGAGGCGTTAGTTTCAAAGTCTTGGAGTAGCTGAACAAGAAGCATCGTCTTTAGGGTATCCACCGAAAAGGTAGGCTGAACATGAGCCGGTGGAGGTGTAGGTGCGGTTTCAGCTTCGACGATATTTGCTTTGCCTTTGATTATTTTGGCGAGCTCGTTGGCGACATGCTGCTCCATTGCCTCGCGGACAGCCTTGAGGGTGCTGTCCTGGGACCCTTGAGACACAAAGTCTGGGTGAGTAACTCCGGGACCACTTAGGTTACCCGTTGAGGCATCTACCTGAGAGGCAGAGCCACCTACATTCACAGCTGGCAAGATGGTAGCTGTGGTAGGATTTCCCTCCGATCCTCGCGTTCCACCTAAAGGCGGAGACACTACGGTGGTTCCAGTCGAGTCACGAAGAGTCTCGACTTGGTGTTGCTCCGTTTGTATCCTATCCGAAGAATTTTCAATGTCAAAAGGCTCTAGACTCGATTGTGCACGAAATGAAGTCGCGACCGGGGGCTGCTAGTCGCTTATTTCAACACCAGTGCTCTCCGAGTGAGAGACCAGTGGAAGTTGTGCTTGATCCCCGAGTAAGACTGAAACATCCATCTTTTGAGAGACGAATGAGTGGATGAGGGGGTTGTGCAATTGCTCCGCTGGGTCCACAGAGGCTTCTTCTATATCCTGTCCCAACAAATGAGACGGGATAGTAGATGTGGCGACCCGGATATCACTCGGTTGGGTTCGCTCAGGAGCCTCGTTATCTTTACGGCTCAATCTTTCTTGGTTCGCTTTCGACCTAACTGCACTCAGTCTCACCTCTTCTTGATTTTCAACTAAGTCTCCCTCCGCTCACCTTCCTCCTCTTGTCCTAGGACCCTCACGTCGCTCGGGTCTAAGTCCCTGGGGAGATCCCTCCGGCGCTGGCTGGACCATGAGAAAAATACTTTGCTCCCCCTTGACTAATGCATAGGCATATCCTTGCTCCCCTAGGAACAGGAATGTGATTACTTAAGAGACGTCGACAAAAAAAACTTTTAGACTTTTAAGAAAACAGTGTGACGCTTCCCCTCAAGTGAGGAACATAATGATGTTGCACTAGATCCGCCATGGAATATCTGTAAAAGACCCAAAGTTAGTAAACAAGATGGATGAACAAGTTCCGGCGCGTACCTTGCAATAAGTGGCTCAATCTGAGACGGATTGAGGACTGGCAGTAAGAAACAAGGTATAGGACTTGACAAACAGGGGTATCCGGACATAAGATTGGAAAACCAAACTTTCCGGACAAACCAAAGTATCCGGACAACAGGTGGACGGACAACAGAGGTTTCCGAAAAAGATGACATCCCGGACAAAAAAGAGATTCCGGACAAACATGGTTTCCGGATGGGACATCCGGATACCCATCTGGTCCGGAAACCTATCCGGAGAGATAGGGGTCCGGATACCTGTCCGGACACTTTGTGATTGCTGACAGAAATTACCCTGTACTTTCACACTTTCAAGAAAAATAGTACTGTTCGAATGTTGAACGAACCTTCTCTCGCTCCCCCTCAAACTGAGCATAGGGAAGGTTTTGCTCCCCCTCAGAGTGTGCTATTGTGCACTGGAGATACCGACACAAAAAAAAACTTTTCGACATTTAAATAAAAACCGTGTCGCTCCCCCTCAAATGATGAGCATCCAGTTAGATGCTCCCCCTCAGAATGTACGCGTAGAGTGAAATGCACACGGGAGTATCCACACACACAGAAAAACGTTTCAACAGTTAAAAAAATTGTGTGTGACACTCCCCCTCAACAGTAAAATGAACTTACCTGATAGCTGATCATGCTCCCCCTAAACAGATGAGCAGCTCGTGAAAACACAGTTATAGACAAACCTCACGTCTTCGCAATATTGTTCCTTGTAGATCGTGAGCAGCTCCCTCCTTCCGGTCATGTGTGTGGAGCATCCAGAGTCAAAGTATCACACATGACCGTCCTGCAAAACGAGATTAGCAGACCTTCGGTACCCAGATTTGCCTGGGTCTGGGAGGGTTAGATTTGACACCTTTCGGAGGAACTTGCTTTGACTCAAACTTCCCCTTAGGTGCAGATTGTACACCGTTTGGAGTAACTGGTTTTGGCACATGTTGCCTCTTAGGTGTAGAATTTACACCTTTTGGAGGAACATGTTTTGTAGCAGGTTGCCTCTTGAGTGCCGGTCTAACCTCAGTGGGAGAAGCCCGTTTTGGAATGGGTTTGGTCTCTCGCTGTGGTTTAACCTCTGTTTGAAAACCCCGTTGTTTATGATATTTTCTCTTGTTATTATGGGGTTTGCGTTTGGGTGTATGATTATACATGTGATATGACCTAAACCAATCATTGTTATTGATATCATCAAAGTCATTCCAACCACAACTAGAACAGCATAAGCAACCATGCGATAATTGAATCAATTGCTGAATGGAGTAGAGTTTAATTGGAAAATTAACATCTCGTTTAACAAAATTATTCCTATGATTCCATGCGCAATCATGCTTATGCATCCTAGGATAGAAAATAGTGTTAAATGACTTCGATGCCTCTTTCTCAATAGATTCCCTAGCTAGCCTCTTTGGTTTATCTTGTTTAGGCTGGTCGGTTGTATCTGAACCCACATTAACAGCATGGTCAGTGACTTTTGAAGAAACAGGATTTTTGATAGGCAATCGCTCGGTCTTTTGTCTCGGATGTGATTGGTTTTGAGAAGCTGGTTTAGATTTGGAAATCTTAATCACAGCTGGGGCCTTGGTGTTAGAACAGGTACCCTTTAGAAAATTGACCGGTCGATTTACCACTGGAGACAGAAAATCAGTATGACTCGGAAGAGGTTTGTCGAAAGAGAACGACTCAAACTCTCCATCAGAATTACCTTCAGAGTTCATATATTCTGAAAAATGGACATCCGGAATTACTGGACTTGGATCGATCGAGGAAGGCGAGGAACACTTTGTGCTTGTGTGCTTTGGGGAATTTGGTGCGGAAGCTAAGAAAAAATCCGAGTTCAAATTCCTTAAAACACTCTCGTCTTGAGAATCTTTACCGTCTTGTGTAGTAGAAATCTTGCCTATGAAAGCTTTGCACGAAGACGTATCAGATGAACTTGAGGAAAGTTCGGGTGAATTCTGCTTTTCAGATTGGAGTTGGTCAATCTGCCCTTGGAGCTGACCATTTCTCGTATGCTCCTTCATCCCATCTGTTTCCAAGGCAGCCAGTTTTGATGTGAGCTTATAAATTTCACGCCGAAGGATTTCCTGTCCTTCATCCGATACAGATTCGGTTTTAACCGATTTAAGATTTTCAAGTTCCTAGACAAGCGCTTGCTTTTCCTTTTGAAAAACAGACCTTTCTTTATCGAGTGACTCCTCCAACTCGACAATCTTTGCTTCCAAGATGAGAAGGGGAACATAGAGTTTAAACTCGTCCGTCTCTGTCTTGGTTGCGGTTACTTGGACCTCATCCTTTTTGGAGGAATCCTTGGGCGTAGCAACCTTGTAGGGGTCGAAGTAGTCGTTTGAGAGATACTTTTTGTTCTTTTGATAGGAATAATTTAAAGGTTCATAATAAAACGGAAGTTGTATTCCTCGTTTGTGTGCGCGTTTATATTCCTCGGTTTCCTCTTCCTTTTCAGGTTCAAGAGGACCAGTCCATTGAATAGCATATTCCGGATACTTTTTATCTAACCCAAAACAAGCAAAATCATACAAAGTAGGTGTTTGGTATCTACCCTTTTTCAAATAGTGTGGGTTATCATATCCGATTCCCCATTATTTGTTAAAATAGGTGAACTCTTTGGGTTTATTCAGAAAGATGGTTTGATCAGTTTGACCCCTTTTGTGGAGTTTGGTTTCAAGATCAAGAATTTTAGCAACAAACTCCTTGTGCTGAATTTGAAGAGCAGAACATTGATAAACAATTTCCGCTTTCTCATTCAAACACTGATCAAGCATTAAGGTCAGATCAGATATCATAGCTCGTGTAAAGCCCGTGTCAAGCCCGTGTCCCGGTATGGTTTTTAAAATTCTTAATGTATTTATTTTATTATTGTTTAAAGTGTGATTAATTAACGGAAGTCGTCAAGGGAGGGGCCTCGAATGTTACACGTGGCAACCTTGCTTATCTTTTTGATTATGACGAAAAACCAGGGACCGTAAATGTCAAAGACGGGAACAAGGAGGGGTTAAAGGGAAAGGTGGGGTGTTGGTGGTTTTAAACGGCCAAGGAAAGGGGGACCGACCCCCCCCCCCCTCTTCCTCTTCTCGTCGGTTTCGCACAGCACCAACAAACAGCCTTTGTTTTGTTTCTTTTCCTCATTATCTCATTTGGCCAAGAGAGGGGATTGTGAGTGTGAGAAGCCGAGAGAGATAGAAAGTGAGGGAGTTAGGGAGAGATCGTGAGAGAGAGAAGTCACCGGAGAAGCACCGCCACGGTCACCGGAAAACCACCGGTGTCAACGTCCTTCGTCGGAGAGGTCGAGAAGAAGGGATTGCAGGCACGGTTGCGAGTCGTCGTTGTAAGGTATGGCTCTCGTTACGTTTCTGTTTTCGCTTTTTGTTTCCGGCGAAAGGGCAGCGGTAGCGCCGCCGCCGCGCGCCGCCACTGTGGTGGCTGGGTGTCGGGTGGTGGTGGTGGTGTGAGTCATTTATGTGCATGCGGTAAGGTGATCGAGAGAGTAGGGATTTCACGGAGGGTTACGGCTTGTTTTTCTTGTTTTGTCGAAGGACCGCCGCCGGTCGCCACCGGCGACCACCACTGCCGGAGGTGGCAGTGGGTGGTGCGTGGCTGTGACCTGTTGATGACCATAGAGAACTTTAAGTCGTGACTTAATCGATTAAGCCAATTCGATAAAACTGTCGTTTTTCTTTATAAGCATCATTTCCGTCATAACTCCGATTGAGCCGAAACTGGTGCCCACGGTTCAAGTTCGGGGTCGGTCACGTTTTCCGTGTTTTACCGGAAAACTGGTTCAGCCTCTAGCTAGGTGAAAAATTGGTCGCAAGTTTGGTGATTTGTCATTTTATGTGAATGACGATTTTCTGCCACTGTTTTGTCGTGGCCGTAACTCTTTACTCGTAGCTCGGATTGAAATGAAATCGGTGGCCGAA
Organism: Saussurea involucrata; assembly: GCA_033807775.1. NCBI lineage: Eukaryota > Viridiplantae > Streptophyta > Magnoliopsida > Asterales > Asteraceae > Saussurea > Saussurea involucrata. The sequence continues at coordinate 63,523,929 of CM066319.1, read as the reverse complement.
GTTCACTAATCGAGTCAGGAAAGTTTTTCGTGTTTTGCCGAAAATCTGTTTAAGCCTGTAGCTGGGCCGTATGGGGCTGTTTATACAGCCTGGTCCGAAAAACTTCCAGCTTTCTGTCCCTGTTTTGTTTTATGCATAACTTTTGCTTGGAATGTCGGTTTGGGATGGGACTGGTGCCAAAAGTTTCGTTTCGGAGTCTATTGAGTTTCCTCTGTTTTGCGGAAAGACCAGTTCGGACCATAGCTAGGGCGAAGTTGCCATGTTGTACTGAAAGGTCCGGTTGTTCGCTGTTCTGCGAATCATTCTTGTAAAGTCCATAGTAAATTATAGAAAAATCGTTAGGACGCGTGCAATACGTCCCTGAAATCGTAAGACTTAGAACTTCGTAATTATGGATTTTGATTTCTGTATTTATCAGTTTTAAGGGGGTAAAACAGGTCCCGAACAGACCCGTATTTTTAAATAAAAAGCTGGAATATTTAGTCTTTTGAAAGCTAGTAAACGTATTATGGGTCGGGACTTTCCTTTGACTTTTTATACGTATTTAGGTGGGAAAAAGTGAAGAAGATTGCCGTGTTGGTGTTGCGATTCGTGAGCACATTGCTTAGCCTTGAGGTGGGTTCTCTCACCACGTAGTTAGGAATTTCATGCATGTTGTTTTTGGGTGTTACGTGTTATTACGTGTATTTATGTGCTTACATGAATTAACTGGGATGTGATAATTGGTTACGATTTGTTGAATTCTTATGTGGAATATTTATGCCTGTGTACACCTCGGTGGGACTGAGGGGCTCGGTGGGACCGAGGGCTCGGTGGGACTGAGCTTGTATTAATATAATTGGTGTACTCGGTGGGACCGAGGTCAATATTTATGTAATAATTGATTGGTGGCTTGTATCTATGGTGTTAGCGATGTGCGTGGGGTTGCTACCTACGTGTGTGGTTGGATTCACTAAGCGTTATAGCTTACCCCTTCCCAATATGTTGTGATTTCAGGTGCGGGCGGCAGTCGGGCGTGACCGTACACACATCAAGCGCAGTGTATCAAAGATTGTTAAATTTTCACTTTCGAACCCTTTGAATTTAATTATATAATTTTCCGCTGCATAAACTTTGTTGACGATTTGAGTCAACGACGTTAATTTCATTTAAGACATGAGTTACTAGATTATGGTTGTTTTATAATGAAATGGATGTTTTAAAAATTTTAAATTTCCTTGTAATTTTTGGGACGTTACAACTTGGTATCAGAGCACGGCTTGAGTGAATCAAGCACATCTCGGTGTGTTTGGTCTCAAGTTGCGGCTAAGAGATCTTTAAATTCTTTTATCAAAATTTTTGTTTTTAAATAAAAAGAGGAAACCCGTTTGTAAACGGTGATCGTGGGCGCAGTGTGTACAGTCAGCCGACGCCAACTGGGAAGGTAAGGAACTTAGTGTATTTATCGCTTTTCAGGTATAGTGTATGCATGCTAGATTACTTATGTGAACTGTATGGTACCGTATGCTGGTTTTATCGCTTATAGGAACTCATGCTAGCTTTGATAGGTTGTTAAGTGAATGCACTCTAGGTTGTATGCAGTAGGAACTGAATAGCCTTAGAATATTAGATTTAGTTCTATTGCGCAGCTCTTGTTTGAGTCCAACCGTTCTAGGATAGAATCTCTTATTCGAACGTCTATCTTGTTTTACACTGTATACGACCATGCATTCACGAGGCGACTCGTCAGGGTTAGTGGGGTTTCCGTGTTAGCAAGGGATAGTGGGTGATATGACCTTTCTAGGGAGTTAGGAAAGGTGTTTGTATGGGCTGGATTGGCTATATGTGTTTATGTGTGGTAATCAACTACTTGAATGTCCCGGGACAGGACTCGAAACGAGTAAGGATAGGTGTGAAGGGTAGTAGTAGAGCTCCTACTATCTGAAGCACAGGATCCATGCTTGAGTCGGGGAGAGTCACGAGGAAGCCAAGGAGTGGAGTATGAGCGTGGTAGGGTGAGTTATATGTGCTTATAGATCTCTGAAATTTCTCTTTCTAGAATGGTCAATACTAGAAGGAACAACGCGGCGGAGTCGCGAGCCGAGACGGGGATTACGGAGGAGCGTATTAGGGAACTGATTGCTACTGAGGTTTCCCACGCGATCGGGGAGGCGATCCCCGAGATCATCACCGCTATTCGAGAGGAGGTGGTGATCCTACTGGAGGAGCGTATTGCAGCTATTCCACTGCCTGCGGAGGGTCATCTCCGTAACCGAGAGTTCCAGTACAGGGATCTCTCCGCCTGTTCCCCGCTAGAGTTTAAGGGAGACCCGGATCCGATTACCAGCATGCGATGGGTATCTGACATGGAATTCGCATTTTTGACCAGTGGCTGCCCGGACAACCTAAAGGTCCGTTTTGCAGTAAACCTACTTCGTGACGGCGCAAAGGATTGGTGCGCCACGACATTGACGCCTGCCGAGCGCACTACTTTGACTTGGGACGAGTTTGTCACTCGTTTCCGTGCGGAGTATGTACCGCCAGTAGAGATGGAACGAATCGCTAAAGAATTCCTAGAGCTCACACAGACAACAGAGACGGTAAAAGAGATGCACAGGAAATTTACCGAGATGGCATTATTCTGTCCTCAGTATGCCGCCTCGGAAGAGATGAAGATGTCAAGGTATAAAGATATGCTACGCACGGAGATCCGAGAATTTGTTAGCACGGCACAGTACACTTCATTATCCGCCATGATGGACGCCGCTCGAAGGAGGTAGCTTGAGCTGGAGACCCAAGCTAAGAAGCGGAAGGAGGCACAGCCAGTGACGCCCATCTCGGCAGTGCCGAAGCGTTCGAGGTTTACAGGTACGCGCACGGGTTCTAGGAGTGGCGAGTTTAAGCCCCGTGATACTGGAGCAAGGAGAGTGGAGTGGTGTTTTAGGTGTGGTCAACCCGGTCACCTTAGCCGGGATTGTAAGACGCCGTTAATGGTCTGTTTCAACTGTAATCAGACGGGCCACGTAAGGGCCAACTGTCCTAGAGCAGGGGTAGCTGCTGGGGGTGGAGCTCAGAGGGTGCCTAGGAATGCCCCGTTGCGTATCACAGATGGTCGAGCTGGTCAGCCAGGGGCGGGAGCGGCCCGAGGTAGAGTTCACCAGTTGACGGTGGATGAGGCACATGCGACCCCTAAAGTGGTGACAGGTATATCCCTTACTTCTTTCCTTTTGACTTTCCTTTCCATGTCATGTATTTAGTTGTGGTTGAATTATATGTTAGGTACATTCATAGTTAACTCGGTGCTTGCAGTTGTGATGTTTGATAGCGGGGCTACTCACTCTTTTGTGTCTCGCACTTTTAGCGAGGGTTTAGGCCGAGTTGTAGAACGCTTGAGTTATCCTCTGGTTGTTGAGGTGGCCGATGATAGGACCTTGACGGTCACAGACGTGTTTCGCGGATGCACCTTAGAGATCTCAGGTGTGAGGTTTCCCATTGACCTGATCCCGATTGCTATGCGGGAGCTTTGTGTGATTGTGGGCATGGATTGGATGGATAAGTTCGACGCGGAGATCGTTTGCTGTCACAAGCAAGTGCGAGTTCGAACCCCAAGCGGGGGAGAACTGTTAGTGCAGGGAGATTCGTCTAGACGGTCTACGGCCATATGTTCGGCTGCGAGAGCTCGGAGGTACCTTCAGCATAGTGGGCAAGGATTTTTAGCATACGTGATAGACACGAGGGTTGGGGAAGTGACGAAGTCTGCGGAAGACGTACCTGTGGTACGGGAGTTCACCGACGTGTTCCCCGAGGAATTGCCGGGGATACCTCCCGAACGACAGGTAGAGTTTCAGATCGATCTGATCCCGGGTGCGGCTCCGGTGGCCAAGGCACCCTACCGCCTGGCTCCACCGGAAATGAAAGAGCTGTACGCCAAGCTGCAAGAACTACTCGAAAAGGAGTTCATTAGACCGAGCTGTTCGCCGTGGGGAGCGCCCATCTTATTCGTGAAGAAGAAGGATGGATCACAACGGATGTGCATAGACTACCGAGAGCTGAATAAGCTTACGGTAAAGAATCGTTATCCTTTGCCAAGGATTGACGATTTGTTCGACCAGCTTCAGGGGGCCTCATGGTTCTCCAAGATTGATCTACGGTCGGGGTACCACCAGATGCGGGTCAGGAGTGAGGACACGGAAAAGACGGCTTTCCGTACGCGATACGGTCATTACGAGTTTGTGGTGATGCCTTTTGGACTCACCAATGCACCTGCAGCGTTCATGGACCTCATGAACCGAGTGTGTAGTCCGATGTTGGACCGTTCGGTGATTGTGTTCATCGATGACATTCTGGTGTATTCGAAGACCAAGGAGGAGCACAAGATGCATCTTCGAGAAGTGTTGGAAGTATTGAGGCGAGAGAAGTTATACGCTAAGTTTTCCAAGTGCGAATTCTGGTTACGAGAGGTCCAGTTCCGAGGACATGTCGTGAATCAGGATGGTATTATGGTTGACCCAGCTAAGATTGCAGCTGTGATGCGGTGGGAGGTGCCGAAGACTCCTACTGAGGTGCGAAGCTTTATGGGATTAGCAGGGTATTATCGAAGGTTTATTCAGGATTTCTCTAAGATTGCGTTACCCATGACGCGATTGACAAAGAAATCTGCAGCTTTCAGTTGGGGTGAGGAACAACATAAGGCGTTCGAGGAGCTACGCAGGCGGTTGTGTGAGGCTCCTGTGTTAACCTTGCCCGAGGGCATGGAGGATTTGGTAGTATATTGTGACGCCTCACATCAGGGTTTGGGTGTCGTGCTTATGCAGCGCGGCAAGGTCATAGCCTACGCCTCTAGACAGCTGAAGCCTCACGAAGCAAATTACCCGACTCATGACCTGGAGTTGGGAGCGGTAGTGTTTGCCCTTAAAATTTGGAGGCACTATCTCTATGGTGTCAAGTGTACGATCTACACTGACCATAAGAGCCTCAAGTACTTGATGGATCAGCAGAACCTTAATATGCGTCAGCGAAGGTGGCTCGATGTGGTTAAGGATTATGACTGCGAGATACTTTACCACCCGGGTAAGGCGAACGTGGTCGCGGACGCACTCAGCCGACATCCGATCGGTGAGCCACTGAGGGGTTATTGTCAGCGATTGACAGTGGTTACACCTATCCTGGAGTCGATAGGAAGCGCTCAGGAGGTGGCTGTCTTGGAGGAAAATGCAAAGCGGGAAAGAGTGTCGGGGGAAATCTCGAAGTTTGTTCGTGATAGTCGGGGATTGTTAACTCGACATGGTAGGGTTTGGGTTCCATTCATCGGTGGGAACCGGCAGGTACTAATGGATGAGGCGCATAAGTCCAAGTTCTCGATTCACCCGGGGGCTACAAAGATGTACAGGGACTTGCGCGAAGGTTACTGGTGGCCCGGCATGAAGCGGGATGTTGCTAGATGTGTTGAGGTATGTATGACCTGTCGGAAGGTCAAAGCGGAACATCAACGACCTCATGGTAAATTGCAACCGTTGGATGTCCCGGTTTGGAAATGGGAAGAGATTACCATGGACTTCATAACGAAACTCCCAAGGACTCCCCGTGGGAACGATGCCATTTGGGTGATCGTTGATCGTCTGACCAAGAGTGCACACTTCTTGGCCATCAGGGAGAGCTCCTCGGCGGAGAAGCTTGTGGAGGTGTTTGTGCGTGAGATCGTGGCCAGGCACGGGGTGCCAGTTTCGATTGTCTCCGACAGGGATACTCGTTTTACCTCTCGATTTTGGGAGAAGTCGGAGATGGGTACACGATTACACTTTAGCACGGCCTTTCATCCACAGACGGACGGACAGAGCGAGCGAACCATTCAGACCCTTGAGGATATGCTTCGTGCATGTGTCATCGATTTTGGAGGTAGTTGGGATCAGTACCTACCTTTGGCGGAATTTTTCCTACAACAACAGCTACCACTCTAGTATTGGCATGCCGCCATACGAGTTGCTGTACGATAGGAAATGCAGGACGCCCGTTTGTTGGGGCGAGGTTGGGCATCGTGTGTTAGGGAGTACTGACATCGTGTTGAAGACGACCGAGACAATTCAGATGGTGCGGGACCGTTTGGTTACTGCACAGAGTCGGCAGAAGAGCTACGCCGACAAAAGGCGATCCGACTTGGAGTTTTAGGTGGGTGATTATGTATTGTTGAAGGTTTCACCCTGGAAAGGGGTGATCCGGTTTCGTAAGCGGGGGAAGCTAGGGCCTCGTTATATTGGGCCTTACCGGATCATCGCCCGTGTGGGGAAAGTGGCTTACCGGTTGGAGCTACCGGAGGAACTGAACTTGATTCACAACACCTTCCACGTTTCGCAATTACGGAAGTGTGTGATGGATGAGTCTGCAGTAGTACCGCTCGAAGATATTCAGATCGACGAGCGGCTTAATTACGTGGAAAAGCCAGTTGCTATTCTTGACAGGAGGACGAGAACCTCGCGGAACAAGGTTGTTGGTTTGGTGAAGGTTCAATGGAGACACCGAAAGGGTTCCGAGTGGACTTGGGAACCTGAAGCGGAGATGCGAGAGAATTATCCGGAGCTGTTTGCGGGTGTAGACTTCGGGGACGAAGTCTAATTCAAGCGGGGGAGAGTTGTAAAGCCCGTGTCCCGGTATGGTTTTTAAAATTCTTAATGTATTTATTTTATTATCGTTTAAAGTGTGATTAATTAACGGAAGTCGTCAAGGGAGGGGCCTCGAATGTTACACGTGGCAACCTTGCTTATCTTTTTGATTATGACGAAAAACCAGGGACTGGAAATGTCAAGGACGGGAACAAGGAGGGGTTAAAGGGAAAGGTGGGGTGTTGGTGGTTTTAAACGGCCAAGGAAAGGGGGACCGACCCCCCCCCCCCCCCCTCTTCCTCTTCTCGTCGGTTTCGCACAGCACCAACAAACAGCCTTTTTTTGTTTCTTTTCCTCATTATCTCATTTGGCCAAGAGAGGGGATCGTGAGTGTGAGAAGCCGAGAGAGATAGAAAGTGAGGGAGTTAGGGAGAGATCGTGAGAGAGAGAAGTCACCGGAGAAGCACCGCCACGGTCGCCGGAAAACCACCGGTGTCAACGTCCTTCGTCGGAGAGGTCGAGAAGAAGGGATTGCAGGCACGGTTGCGAGTCGTCGTTGTAAGGTATGGCTCTCGTTACGTTTCTGTTTTCGCTTTTTGTTTCCGGCGAAAGGGCAGCGGCAGCGCCGCCGCCGCGCGCCGCCACTGTGGTGGCTGGGTGTCGGGTGGTGGTGGTGGTGTGAGTCATTTATGTGCATGCGGTAAGGTGGTCGAGAGAGTAGGGATTTCACGGTGGGTTACGGCTTGTTTTTCTTGTTTTGTCGAAGGACCGCCACCGGCGACCACCACTGCCGGAGGTGGCAGTGGGTGGTGCGTGGCTGTGACCTGTTGATGACCATAGAGCCCTTTAAGTCGTAACTTAATCGATTAAGCCAATTCGATAAAACCGCCGTTTTCTTTATAAGCATCATTTCATGTGAATAATTGTTCAGTCACTGTTTTGCGACGGCCATAACTTTTCCGTCATAACTACGATTGAGCCGAAACTGGTGCCCACGGTTCAAGTTCGGGGTCGGTCACGTTTTCCGTGTTTTAGCGGAAAACTGGTTCAGCCTCTAGCTAGGTGAAAAAGTGGTCGCAACTTTGGTGATTTGTCATTTTATGTGAATGACGATTTTCTGCCACTGTTTTGTCGTGGCCGTAACTCTTTACTCGTAGCTCGGATTGAAATGAAATCGGTGACCGAAGTTCACTAATCGAGTCAGGAAAGTTTTTCGTGTTTTGCCGAAAATCTGTTTAAGCCTGTAGCTGGGCCGTATGGGGCTGTTTATACAGCCTGGTCCGAAAAACTTCCAGCTTTCTGTCCCTGTTTTGTTTTATGCATAACTTTTGCTTGGAATGTCGGTTTGGGATGGGACTGGTGCCAAAGGTTTTGTTTCGGAGTCTATTAAGTTTCCTCTGTTTTGCGGAAAGACCAGTTCGGACCAGAGCTAGGGCGAAGTTGCCATGTTGTACTGAAAGGTCCGGTTGTTCGCTGTTCTGCGAATCATTCTTGTAAAGTCCATAGTAAATTATAGAAAAATCGTTAGGACGCGTGCAATACGTCCCTGAAATCGTAAGACTTAGAACTTCGTAATTATGGATTTTGATTTCTGTATTTATCAGTTTTAAGGGGGTAAAACAAGTCCCGAACAGACCCGTATTTTTAAATAAAAAGCTGGAATATTTAGTCTTTTGAAAGCTAGTAAACGTATTATGGGTCGGGACTTTCCTTTGACTTTTTATACGTATTTAGGTGGGAAAAAGTGAAGAAGATTGCCGTGTTGGTGTTGCGATTCGTGAGCACATTGCTTAGCCTTGAGGTGAGTTCTCTCACCACGTAGTTAGGAATTTCATGCATGTTGTTTTTGGGTGTTACGTGTTATTACGTGTATTTATGTGCTTACATGAATTAACTGGGATGTGATAACTGGTTACGATTTTTTGAATTCTTATGTGGAATATTTATGCCTGTGTACACCTCGGTGGGACTGAGGGGCTCGGTGGGACCGAGGGCTCGGTGGGACTGAGCTAGTACAATTACCGTTACTCGGTGGGACCGAGGGCTCGGTGGGACTGAGCTTGTATTAATATAATTGGTGTACTCGGTGGGACCGAGGTCAGTATTTATGTAATAATTGATTGGTGGCTTGTATCTATGGTGTTAGCGATGTGCGTGGGGTTGCTACCTACGTGTGTGGTTGGATTCACTAAGCGTTATAGCTTACCCCTTCCCAATATGTTGTGATTTCAGGTGCGGGCGGCAGTCGGGCGTGACCGTACACACATCAAGCGCAGAGTATCAAAGATTGTTAAATTTTCACTTTCGAACCCTTTGAATTTAATTATATAATTTTCCGCTGCATAAACTTTGTTGACGATTTGAGTCAACGACGTTAATTTCATTTAAGACCTGAGTTACTAGATTATGGTTGTTTTATAATGAAATGGATGTTTTAAAAATTTTAAATTTCCTTGTAATTTTTGGGACGTTACAGCTCGAAGATCTTTTGGTGCTATCGAAAGATTAGCACACTTTTTACTTTAGGTAGGTGTTGTCAGATTTAAGATTTTCTATTATCTTTGTTTAAGCATCTAACTTTACTTTTAACGAGTTAATTTCAAGTAGTTGTTCATTCGAGGAAAACATATATGACTCTACCTTTTGACCAAGCAATTGAATTTTATCAACAAAAGCATTATGGGTTGGTAGACATACCTGACAAGATTCTCCAAGAGTTGGAGGCGTGGTGTGATTGCTTATGGCATAAGCATCTCGAGACATCTTTGATGGTTGCACTAATGTGATCGTCAGACGTTAGTTTGATTCAAAGTGGAACAGTATCAAGGATACTTAAATGTCCCCCTCCTGCGACTTAGCACGGGGGTCCCGGATTATGTGTCCGAGTGGTTTCAAAATAGCTCCCGGATTATGTGTCCGGGTGGTTTCCGGATGAGGAATCCGGAAAACTGAGCTTACCGGGTGAAAGAGTTTCCGAATGATAAAAGTAAACACAGACTTACCGGATAAAAGTTTCCGGATAAAATGCTTTCCGGATGGAAGGGTTTCCGGATGATACGCTTTCCGGAAAATGGAGTGTCCGGCAATATAACCGAAAACTTCGAGTTGTCCGGGTAAAATAGGTTACCGGAAACTTTGAGTTTTCGGAATAAATCTACCTGGAAAGTATGGAATTAGAAGATTTACCCGGAAAGTTTAGACGTTTCCGGAAGGATTACGCAATTATCCGGAAAGTTTAGAACTGTCCGGAAACCGCGGTTGTTTTACCCGGAAAGAACGACTGGAGTGATGAATTCGATTGGGAATCAACTAGGGTTGCTAAAAAATGTTCCTGAAAGATTAGAAACACTACCAAACACACAAATAACACTAACCCAATCGATTTTGAAGCAAAAACAACAAGTTTTGATGGTAAAAATTCAATTTTTAATGAAGAACACACTCAAAACTTTTGAACTTAATTTGCTTAATAAACCACTCAAATGATCGAATTAGGGTGTGAAAATTTGCAGAATCACTAATAACAATGATACTAACAAAACCCAATAAACGAAATCGATCAATTTTACCAGAATCAAAAAATTGAATGTCACTCAAGAACACAGCCGTATTGTTCAGAAATCTTACCAGAAATCGAATTGAACACTTTGAATCGATGTAGTCCGTCTGCTCTGATACCAATTGTTAGTTCCAGATCCGTGCAACGATAATGAAATCAAACGATTAAATAGTAAAGTATACGATTTCAACTGGTCATCTCTATATTAGTTTTCAATATTGAGAGGATTACAATAAAAGTGTAGGAAAGCAAATGAGACCACTAGCCTATTTTTCTAAGGCTAGATTGCTTTATATATGGCGGGCCCGTGGTTAACAAGCCCACGGCCCGTTCAATAACAAGGCCTAATATAAACTATTACAATTAGCCCCTTGAACTTCTAATCAACCAAATATTACTCTAACACCAACCCAAAACCAGTACAAGTTCAACACAAACACAACGCATAAACCCATCACCACCTATTGACATCAAAAACCATGTACACTACCTAAGAACCCATCATCACCACTGGCCATCATTCAAACGGATTGGGGTAAGCTTGGACAGCTCCACAAGTGCAGGTTTCGTGGACGCATTTGAACCTGTGCTTTAGAGCATGGTTCTGCAAGAAGGCATGCATCATATCGTCCACTGATTTCTGGTACTTCTCACCAATCTCCTTGAGTGCTTTCTGGTACTTCTCTTCAGACTCCTTCCTCTCACGCTTGAAACCTAATAATGTCGGTTTTCGACATTATTTTGGATCTCAAATTAGGTGGTTCACGCGTGTCTTCAAATAAATGGTAGTTTTTAATGGGTTTTTGGCAAGAAAGTGCAGATTCAGGTATAAATTCCTAAAAAGAAGCAGGTGTGAGTTCCGGAGCTTAAAACGATAAAAATTGGTGCAGATGGCCAAACAGTGCTTGGCGCCAGTCTTAGCTCCAGCCAATTCGCGCCATGATCCGTGCGAGCTACATTTCCAGAACTTGGCGCCAGTCTCCGTGCTGGTCAACCCGCGCCATGATCCGCGCCACTTGAAGAGGTAGAACCTGGCGCTAGTCTTGGCGTCAGCCAATCCGCGCTGGTACTGGCCCCAACGTCCAGTTTGTTAAAACATTTCCTGCAGCTAGGGTATTCTCACTTTTGATTTTCAGACGAAAACGGCTGGCCAAGGGGCGATTTTGGAGAGCAAAAATAGAGATTTTTTAGAGGAATAACACGAGGGGAATGAATTGAAGCTAGAGATCAAAGACGAATCAGTACGTGAGATTGGAGGATTTCTTCTCAGGGAGTAAATTGTCATCTTTCTTTGTTTTTCTGGGAACACTGATGGTTTTCCCATCTTTTCTAGCTTTTCTATTGTTTTCTAGTACCCCCAACATAAGCTAAACCACATGTTGGGGGGTTGGATGATGGTTGGGTCATGAACTTTGGATTTTAGGTGATTTATGTATTGGTTTTTGATAGATGAATGAAGTAATTGAATTTAATCTTATTTCATTTAATAACTTGATCAATTGTTTAACGGTTTCACAAATCTTGGGTTCATTTGAGAAAGGTCCCAGATTTAGGTCGGATTCATTTGCCATCGGTAGGAATCGGATAGAGATATACCAATTCCTTCGGTGTTGCTTATTCAACCTCCTTTCTTGACTTAACTCAATTGTAAGATCGAGAGATAAACAATTCATTTTAAGTTAATTTCATTGTGGCTCGCGAGAGTACAATGATGTTGGTTTTTTGCAATTCATTGATTATTGAAATCATTTATAGTCACTTAATTTCTTGTCGATTATCCATTCAAATTCCAACCCTCCATTTTCTCTCTTTGCAAATCCAATTAATCAACCTTGTCTTACATTTTCGTATATTTTAATATTCTAGTTTTCTAAAAATCAAACCAAACAAATTTCGATCGTTCAGTTAATAATCAATACAGTCATTGTGGTACTTAACACCTTGTTTCTTTGATTCGATACTCGTACTTCCGTACGTATTACTTGAGACGATACCGTTGATAGGCGGGTTTACACCCCCCCTAAATCTAACCGCAAGTGTACGGTGTTGAAATCAAGTAATAGTACAGAAGTACGAGTATCGAACCCAGGGAACTAAGAACTAAGTATCACAATGACTATAAGATCTATTAACTGAACGGTCGCAATTTTGAGTTGTTGGTATTAAAATAATTAATTGCAAGTAAGTAAATCACGAACGAGACAGTAAACAACTTAGGGAACTTTGGATAGAGAAAACAGTTGAGGGTTGGAAATCCTAATGTTTTCACATATAAACACTTGACTTAAAATAATTACCAGTTTTTCCCTTTAATGAATACCCAATCTCTAAAATCTCCGTTGTTCTCTCCCGAGCAACAACGGGTTTTATTTTGAAAGCACAAGTTTTATCTCTCGATCTCAACCTATGGAATTCAAAACACATTAAAATCAAGATTTCAACGGGACTAAGGCTTACTTGGTATATCTCTATCCAATTTCTCACCTTAGGCATGCAATTCTAGTTCTAGTTAGCAATTAACTCTATCGAACTTAATTGATAACAAACAAATCAGATGAAAGTTGGCCAGACTCACAAAAGCGTTAAAACCCAAATCGCATACTTCATTAACTAGGAAAAACAAATAAAAATCTCAAATCACATGTTCCTAAGATTAAACCAAATTCAAACTAACCCCCAACATCTAAATATTAGTTCATGTTGGTGGTGGACAAAAACATAAGAAAAGGGAAGGAATTAGTGTAAGTAAACATCGTGATCGTAAACGTAAAGAATGTACTGATGAACTCCCTACTCTCGGCTCTAATCCGCTTCGCATGGGGAACTCCTCTTCAATCGGTCCTCTATCGTGGCTCAAAAGTACTCAAAATACCTCTGAAAATCGCCCCCTCGTAGCCTACCGTCGCACGTGTCGAAGTGATGACCTAATTCTCTTAAAAACATCAAAGTAGCAAATGACCAGGGAGTTGCGCGGGTTTCCCCGCGACTTGAAGTCGCGTAGGAAACCGTGCGTGTCTTGGATTGGGTCGGGTCAGGATGTGAGATGGATCTTGGGTCGTGGATTTGGGCCTGATTCTTGGGCTTACCAATGCCTTTCATTTTGGACTCTTTTCCGCTGCTTTTTTCGATGCTTGTCTTCTTTCGGATTACCTGCACATTTCACTCGATAAACCATAAAATTCCGCCTTTTTTTCTTCAACACAAGCCAATCTCATTGGTTTGTGGACCGAAAGTAACGCCAAAAAGTGGCGTTATCAACAATCCCAAACTGAGCGTTGCTTGTCCTCAAACAAATTAGCGATAAAAGAGAATAGAAGCATATATCAGTGAAACAATAACTGCACAACTCCCAATCGGTACCACATAATGCACTGGTGATTTCCCATACCCGTGAATGCCTATCTCACTCTTGCCTCATTCTCATTCTGTTTGATCTATGGCCTCCTATTGTAAGTTGAACCCGTGACTGCTCCGATTACATTAAGGTCGTACTAGGTCCAATCATACTAGGGAAAACATTTCGCCTCGACCCTACCTCACGGGATACTCTCATTTCACTCGAACCTAGGCTGTCGCACATGTTGTCATGTGTAAGGAAGTTATGTACAATGATACTCGATGATTACATGACAACTCTAATGAAAGACGCACAAATTTCCAAAAAGTCGATCTCAGAAAGGAATCAAGTACCAAGACAAGGACTATTGGTAAAGGTGGTCGTATACCCTAATCACATTTTCCAGAAGATCATCCAGGTCTTGACAAGGGTTGTAACGGGGCTAGGGTTTAATGGTTAAGAAACGAAGGGTAAGCGGATCAAAAATCGTCGGTGTGTTGGGAACTGAAAATGAGCTAAGTATGGATAGTGCTGCTAGTCCATGATTTCTACTGCTAAGTCTACATTAATACTGCCAGAAGAAAGTTAATAATGCTGGGCAAGATTAATACTGCGTATACATGGTTAGTACTGCTAGACAAGGTTACTACTGCTAGACAGGGTTACTACTGCTAGACACAGTTACTACTGCAAGTCAAGGTTAGTACGGCTAGTGCATAGTTGAATATCTGTTAGTACTGCTCATGATTAATACTGCTGGAGTAATGTTAATACTGCTGGAGTAATGTTAATACTGCTGGAGATGAAATCGGTTAATACTGCTGAAGATTGTTAGTACTGCTCATGAAGAATGAAGGTTAATACTGCTGACTTGATAAGTTTGGTATGCGATACTTTTGGAGACAAAGAAGGAATTGATCAAGATATGTTTAACGAAGATTCAGAAGATCAATTTACTTTTGATAGTTATCTTGTAATTATTTCTGTATAAATAGTATTGATAGATAGCTATTAGACACAATACGATACATAATACATGATAGACGAGTTAATATACGTGTGAAAAGCAATTCGATATTGTTTTCAGAGAGATTTAACCTCAAGGTGTAAGAACCCTATTTCTAGAGAAGTAGAAGTCGTCTTGTTGAGCCTGTTCAACAAGATTGAGGTTTGGTGTAAAGCTTGTGAGTAATACAGTTTGATATATACAGTGTGTTGAATTCTATTGATTGTTCTTTAATTGATTTAGAGTTCTATTCCGCAAGATTCTCTAAATTGTGTTTCTAAGAAGTTTAATTCTTGTTAAGAATCGATCCTGACAAGTGGTATCAGAGCAAGGTTTTCTTAGAATTCTACAGTCAATATGGAAAATTCTATTGAATCAAACAGTACTTTTGATTGGAGTGATCAAGCAGAGGAAGTCTGTCAGAATCAAACTCTTATGGCAGAAGTATCTGATATTCCCACTGAGGTACAATCTAAACTCTGTTCTCAAGCTTGCATTGATGCTGTTAAAAGATATAGGGATCACAATCAAGGTATGTGTGATAACCTTAAGAGGCTAGAGAAAGATGTGAAAGATTATGTTAGGATTGTAGAAAGTTTTGAGGAACAGATTAGAGCTTTTCAAGCTAATGAACTTCAACACTCCTATGATACTAACTATTGGAAGTGGGAGAAGAATGAGTATGAGATTAAGCTGAAAGTGTCTGGGGAGGAGAATGAGAAATTAAAAGAAGGGCTTAAGAAGGTTAAACTTGATGTTGAAAAGTTTACATGTGCTTCTAAAACCATGGAAACCATCATTAAGGCTCAAATCCATGACAAGATGAAAGTAGGGATAGGGTACAATGCCACACCTCCACCCTACAATAACAACTACATACCTCCTAAGTCTGATTTGTTAGAGACCAAGGATAGGAAGGATCCTGAATTAAAGATTAATATAGATCCTTGTGAAGAAGAAGTAGTAGTTAAGGATAAAACAGAGAAGGAAGAATCTAAGAAGAATAAGAGTGTTAGTAGTAAGGTTCCCCTAGACAATGAAATTGTGACCAATGAGAAAGATGGAAATCCTTGGGGAAAGAACAATGAGATAAAAAGGACTGAAACAGAAAAGGGAGTCCATTACACACAGACCACAGTTGTGGCTCCCAATACCTGTAAACATTGTTCTTGTAAGAAATCTCAAGAGCTTAAGCCCCAAAAACATGATAACAAAAGGGGTAATCAAAGAAATTGGAATAACCAGTGGGCTATGAGACAAGGAGTTGATCTGAACAGAATTAACAGGCCAAAACCTTGTTTCATCTGTGGTAAGCTAAATCATTTAGCCAAACACTGTTATTTCAATCCTGTTAACCAAAGGTTTAATACTCAAAGATCTTTTCAAAAACCTGGTGGTTACAGAAAGAATGGTGGCTATAAAAAGTCTGTGAGGAAAGTTGTGGCAAAGAAACAAGTTAAAACCAAAAGCCACATGAAAAAGGCAGAAACAGAAAGTGTTAGAGTATGGATGCCTAAAGGTACTAATGATAATACTGCCAACTCAGTTAGTACTGCTAACAATGTTAGTACTGCAGGAAGCAATAATGTTGCTAGCAGTGTTAGTACTGCTAACACAGTTAGTACCTCTTCAACAATTAATACTGCTTCTAGTGTTAGTACTGCTAAGTTAGTTAATACTGCTGAGAAGGCTAGTACTTCTGGAAGCAGTGTTAGTGCTGCTAACACTGTTAATGCCTCCTTAAAAGATAATACTGCTAACAATGTTAGTGCTGCTAACAAAGTTAGTACTTCTGCATCAGTTAGTACTGCTTCTAGACCTATCATCAAAACAAAGTACTCAAGCACTGATGTTCCTCACTTTGACAAGCTCATCAAAACAGAATGTAAGTATTTTGATGATCAAGGGAGACCCAAGACCACTATGGCTTGGGTCCCTAACAAAAACTAACTGTTTTATCTAATGTGCAGGGCAATCAACAGCTTAAGGGGAGAAGCATTTGGCATGTTGACAGTGGTTGCTCTAGGCACATGACAGGTAACATGGCCTGCCTCAAGAATTTCAAATGAATTGATGGAGGACATGTTACTTTTGGAAATAATCCTGCAGAAGGTAAGAGAAGTGGTAAAGGTGATGTGTCAGAAGGTAAGATGACATTTGAGGATTTGACTAGTAATGCCAGTGCAGAGTTACTACTGCTAGTGCAGAGTTAATACTGCCTTTGCAGTTAATACTGCTTTGCAGTTAATACTGCTCAGCAGTTAATACTGCTTGTGTAGTTAATACTGCTCAGCAGTTAATACTGCTTGTGTAGTTAATACTGCTAGGTAGTTAATACTGCTTGGTAGTTAATACTGCTTGGTAGTTAATACTGCTCGGTAGTTAATACCGTTGTGTAGTTAATACTGCCTTGCAGTTAATACTGCTCAGTAGTTAATACTGCTCGGTAGTTAATACTGCTGTGTAGTTAATACTGCCTTGCAGTTAATACTGCTCAGTAGTTAATACTGCTTATGTCGTTAATACTGCTTTTGAAAATCTAGGGCAAATACTGCTATAAATACCCCTGTTTGCCCGCCAAAGTTCATAACGACTCTTCGCATTAACTTCTTCTCTCTCGTTCTAACCTATTCTCCCCAGAATCTTTGGGTTTTTCTTTCAAGAATCCTCAGGAATCATGGAGTTTGTTGATGAGCACAATGAAATAGCCATGCTTCAGAAGCCGAAACAAGCTGCGGGATTCCACGATATCGTCGATTTTCTTAAATCCTCGCACATCTCCTATGCCCTAACGGCGAGCCCAACCATCTATATCGAACATCAGACGCAATTTTGGGAGAATGCTACTGTTAGTTTCGAAGAAGGGCAGAAAACCATTCGAACAAGGGTTTGTGATAAACCCTTGAAAGTCACAGAGGAGGTTATTCGCATCTCTCTTCACTTGGATGATGCCTCAGGTATAACCTCTCTATCTTCTGATGACCTATATTCGACTTTACAAAGAATGGGGTATGAAGGTCCCATTGGTGTTTTTAAATTCTATAAATCAAAATTTTTCAACCAATGGAGATTTCTTGTTCATACCCTGATGCACTGTATTTCCAAGAAAACTACTGGATGGAGTGAGTTCAGCAGTCCCATTGCATATGCCTTGGTCTGCTTATCCACTGCCAGAAAGTACAATTTTTCAGCTATGATCTTTAATGATCTTGTATCAAACTTGGAATCCAAAAAGAGCTTTTACATGTATCCAAGGTTTGTGCAAGAAGTTATTAACAAGGAATTGATGGACTTACCTCAGTTTACTGAGGTATATGTACCCAAACCCCCTAAAGGGAAGGTTTTCTCAAATATGAGAAGAATTCCTAGGGACTCGGAAGGAGTTGACACACCATTGTTCTCTACAATGATGGTTGTGTCCCACCCCTCTGAAGGTATGGCATCAGGATCAAGGCCCTCATTAGATCATCCCACTGATGGCCAACCCCTACCTTCACTCACTATAAATATCCCTCAGCACATACTTCAAAAGCCCACTCCTGTGTTATCCAACAAGTTTCAAAGAAGAAAGGTGCACAAGGTTCCTTCCCTTGATGTACCTACTCAGAGCCCTAAGCCTTTAAGCCCTCAGTTGGAGCATTCTCCAATTGAGAATATCAACAGGGAAACAACAGGGGTGTCTCCCAACCCCAAGAAGGTGCTCTCTAAGGAGAAGGATGAGCATATGGGTGCTAAGGCTGCCACTACTTCTGCTAGCACAGAGAAGGACAGTGGTAACATAAATAAGACCTTCCCCATGGCAACTCTAAATGAGAAATCATTAGGAGGACCCAGGTGCCAAGAAACCAAGGGGGCAGTTAGTGCTTCTGCTAGGCAGAAGGCTTCTGCTAAAACTTCCAAGGATCCCTTAAAGAAGGTAAAAACTTCTAAAAAGGGTGAGGATAGACATAACAAAGAGGAATTGATGGCTACTTCCAGTGATCCTTTAAAGAAGGTAAACACTTCTAAACAAGGTGAGGATAGATATAACTATGATGAATTGATGGAAACCCTTGGAAATGTCAACTTGGATGTTATGGCACAGAAGAAGGAGATTGAGCAACTGAAGACTGTGGTCACCTACCAACAGTCTCAAATTGAGAAGCTCAAAAAGATGGTCACCAAGTTATTGCACAGAAAGAAAAAGGCAAGATTTGTGCTGAGAAGAAGAATTCCAACTGATGATGCTCCCAAAAAGGGGGAGTCAGAGTCAGAATCAGAAGCAGAACTGAATATGGAGGGTCCACAAGTTGAGGGGGAGACAGTTCAGATGGAGACTGAGATGGAAATTGATAATGCACAGTTTAAGGGGGAGTCCAGTGCACAGAATAAGGGGGAGACAGAAAAGGTGGAAGAGCTTGTTAAAGAAGCAGAAACTGTAAAGGCAGCAGTAACTGAAGTTCCAAAAGAAGCAGAAACTACAATAGCAGCAGAAACCACACAAGAAGTAGTAACAGAAATCTTGAAAGCAGCAGTAACAGAGAAAGAGCCTGAAACTGAAGTAGCAGCAGAAACTGTTAATGCTGCTGACTCTAAGCATGCAGCAGAAACATTTAATGCTGCTCAATCTACAAAGAAAGCAGTAACAGAAACAGAAGCTGAAACAGTAACAGAGAAGCTTACAGTAGAAGAAGTGGAGGTTGCACAGGCTTTAATCAAAGCCAAACATGATACACCTCCAACTGCCAAGAAACAGGAAGAAACTAAGGATGCAAAGATGGTTTTCAGCAGAAAGAGAACAAAGTCTGTGGCTACTAAAAAGAAGTGTGTAAAGAAGCAAAGGGTAGAACCTGTTGAGAAACCAGTGGTAGAAGAGAAAGAAAAGGAAGAAGTTGCCAAGGATGAAGGACAAGGAGATAGTAAGACAGGTCAATCCAGTAATGCACAATCACTTAGCAATGAACAATGTGACTTGTACATCACTATGGTTGATACTGAACCAATCAAAGTGACTCCATTAGATTCACAACCTCCTGAAATCAGTCACTGGGATACTTTGATAGATGAGAGAAAGGAGTATATCAGACTCAAGAGAGCTGATGGGCAGTTTGAAGTCTACAGAACATGGGGACAATTTATAAGAAGATGCTCAAAATCTGACTTGGAAGAGATGTTCAAAGTAGGCATGCAGATCTATGGTAACATGTTGACAGAAAGAGGTATGTCTATCACAAAGATGGTGTTAGAATACCTATGCCTAATGTTCAGACCAGAAGTAGTTCAGCACATAACAGCAAGACCTTTTCAAGCAGTAACCCACTGGATGCTCTATGAAAATTGTGGAGTGTATGTTATATCAATTGACAACACATATCAGGAGTATTATCTGGTGGATGAAATCTACAAACACTGCATGAAAAGACTGAAAGGGATGTTACATGTAAAATTGGTCTGCAACAAAGATTCTGCTATGGGAAGATTCTTGGTAAGAAGGATTGTAAATCAGAGTCTAGGTGTAAGTCCTGATCTATGCTTATATGATGACTAAGTTTTGGTAGCATCATTTGAAGAACTTGACTTCTTTTCCTAAAAGTCAAGTTAGGGGGAGATTGTTGGGAACTGAAAATGAGCTAAGTATGGATAGTGCTGCTAGTCCATGATTTCTACTGCTAAGTCTACATTAATACTGCCAGAAGAAAGTTAATACTGCTGGGCAAGATTACTACTGCGTATACATGGTTAGTACTGCTAGACAAGGTTACTACTGCTAGACAGGGTTACTACTGCTAGACACAGTTACTACTGCAAGTCAAGGTTAGTACTGCTAGTGCATAATTGAATATCTGTTAGTACTGCTCATGATTAATACTGCTGGAGTAATGTTAATACTGCTGGAGTAATGTTAATACTGCTGGAGATGAAATCGGTTAATACTGCTGAAGATTGTTAGTACTGCTCATGAAGAATGAAGGTTAATACTGCTGACTTGATAAGTTTGGTATGCGATACTTTTGGAGACAAAGAAGGAATTGATCAAGATATGTTTAACGAAGATTCAGAAGATCAATTTACTTTTGATAGTTATCTTGTAATTATTTCTGTATAAATAGTATTGATAGATAGCTATTAGACACAATACGATACATAATACATGATAGACGAGTTAATATACGTGTGAAAAGCAATTCGATATTGTTTTCAGAGAGATTTAACCTCAAGGTGTAAGAACCCTATTTCTAGAGAAGTAGAAGTCGTCTTGTTGAGCCTGTTCAACAAGATTGAGGTTTGGTGTAAAGCTTGTGAGTAATACAGTTTGATATATACAGTGTGTTGAATTCTATTGATTGTTCTTTAATTGATTTAGAGTTCTATTCCGCAAGATTCTCTAAATTGTGTTTCTAAGAAGTTTAATTCTTGTTAAGAATCGATCCTGACACGGTGTGTCGATCATTAGCAGTTCTGAATTATCCTGGCTTCATTTTCTTTCATTTGGCCCTCTTTGTCACTGCTGGAGTCGCTTTGACTCTCTTGTTTATCTGCTGTAGATACTATCTAAACTACTTTTTTTTGGAGCATCATTGGCCCTCTTTATTTGATTGGGGCTGCATTGGCCCTCTTTTCTATCTCTTGGGTTAGAATGACCCAATTTATTTTCATGATTGGCATGTACTTCTTCTTTTCTGCTCTATCTTCCGCTGTTCATTACCGCTTCTGATTGACACACTTTTGGACAAGGGTTGGCTAAGGCTTTTGGTTAGGGTTTGATGGTGGGTCTGAAATGAACAAGTGGTGAGTGTTTGGCTGCAAAGGGGTTGTGGGTACACACATAATGGGTCAAAAGGGACGATAGATAAAAACCGGTTAAAAGTGCACACAATGCCTGGAATCATCTCTTAAGGTCCACACGATATGGTCTACTATACCCTTACCCAATATCCCGATGGTCGTCTTTGCTACTCAATGAAATATTATAGCGAGATCACTATATAATCACGACAAGGAATTCGAAAAAGTGTATACGAATTAAGTGTTTAAATCCCTCGACATGAAAAACGTCATTTAGGCTCAAATCTCGCTACTGGGTGGTCTCCACGAATGTCCCTAGTCATGCCTTTTCCCGGTCCTTCCCTAATGGTCACGTTACTATCACAAGATTCTTCCCACAATGGTCGGTCTCAATCATCCAAAACAAAATTTTAGCTCATATGATCAAACCATTCAGATGTGCAGGAAATTTACGTGCCTATACGTGGGCCCGATTGGGCAACCCCAAACCTTACCCACACATTGTCCCCAATGTGTAAGTATCGGTGTAGGCGATACAAAGATGTGACACAAATCATTGTGCAGTTATTGCAGTTATCAGGCAAGAAAGACAAAGCATTAACACAATACATCAAAGAGCGAGCCCAGAGTTATTCAAATATGGCCACCTCAAACCTAGGCCGTGGCCTAGGTTTGTCCAATAAAGCACCCCAAACCTCGGTAAAACCGAGGTTTGCAAAGAGGTAAATTTAAGTGTGTAGGTGTTGAAAAGTAAGGCACCCCAAACCTAAGTGAAACTTAGGTTTGTTGCATATCCTTTCCTTTACGTGTACATGCAGACACAACCCACCATTCTCATGCATGTCGGATGCCAATAAAATAAACTCTTAGTTCATGCATCTTGACCACATAGCAGTAACAAAGACCAAAATAAGCAAGAGTGAGAGCACATACCTTTGGTCTTGAAGATAGGAGGTGAATCTCTTGAAGCATTTGAGAGACTAGTTGGGAGAAACCGGAATAGATGGAGAAAGAGCGCAGAAAAAATGAAAGCAAAAAGAATAAGCAAGCAAAGACACGAAACGACAACACAAGAAGACGAAATGGCAAACCCTAAGCGTCAGGGGAGCCACGCGTCTTGGGCCGCGGCCTGAGCCCGCAGGCTACCCCGCGTAACTCTCTGTTTACCAGTTCCTTCCAGAGACCTGTGCGGCTTGGGCCGCGGCCTGAGCCCGCGCCCTATCCCGCGTAAGTCTTTGTTCCTTCTTTTTTTTGTAGATAATAAAATACTCGAAAACGTAAATTAAAAACGAAAGAGCTCAAACCTTGGTGGGTTGCCTCCCACCCAGCGCCTCAGTTAAAGTCGTGGAACGACTGTGTGGCTCTCAATGTGGCTCGGTAATTGCAGAGTTGGACCGCCCCCACATACGGTCGTTCCCGATTTTCCCATTCTTACCAATTCCTGATCCAATGTGTCCCGTTTTTTGTTCACCTTTATCTTCTATTCTTTTATGGAATGTTACCTTTTCGTTCCCAACTCTGAAAGTCATCACAGCTTCCTCCATATCTATCAGAGCCTTGCTTGTGGCTAAGAATGGTCTTCCCAAAATCACTGGTACCTCAACATCGTCTTCCACATCTAGGACTATGAAATCAACGGGAAAATAGAAGTTTCCAACCTTTATCAAAACGTCTTCAATGATTCCATACGGGTACCTCACTGATCTATCTGCAAGTTGAAGTGTCATGTTTGTTGGCTTCACTTCCCCCAAGCCAAGTTTCCTAAAAATGGATAGAGGCATTAAATTAATACTTGCTCCTAAATCACATAACACCTTATCAAAACAAAGATTTCCAATTTGTATAGGTATAGAAAAACTCCCTGGATCTTGAAGCTTCGGGGGAAGCTTGTTCTGAATGATTGCACTGCACTCCTCAGTAAGTGCAATGGTAGCCTAGTGTTCAATTGTCGTCTTCTTGGATATGATGTCTGTTAGCTCCAAATATTCATAATATTAGAAGTATTAAAAATAGGCCAAGTAAAGAAGACTTCCAAAGAAGCTCTGCGGAGTGCCACAGAAGCTCTGCCAAAGTAAACAAGATCTTTCAAGGAACACCAAGACCAGACAGAACTACAGAAGACTGCTATCAGAAGAATCAAGTCACATAACCTCTGCCACCCTTGACAGAAGCTCTGCGGAAAAGACTGAAGACTTGGAAGATATTTATAATATCTTGCCACTGTTACAGGAATATCTTACCACTGTTACAGAAATATCTTGCTACTGTTCCAGGGTACGTTCGTCAACTTGTACAAGGCATGGTCTGACTCCTACACGTGTCATACTCTGATAGGACCACCTTCCAAGTTGATATTAGCGCATTTAATGCATGTAGTTTTCCAACTGTTCACACCATCCCTTCTTTCCTGTAGCGATAGTCCTTTTGTCTAGAATAGATCTTTTGTAGTAGTATAAAAGGAAGACTCATGTTGAGTTCTTCCTTAACAACAACAACAATAGATATAATCTTCCATGCAAAAACACTTACACACAATTAACGTCAAATCTGTTCTTAGTGTTCTAAATCAAATAAAGTAATCTTTGAGATATTCATCTGTTCTTCATATATTGTTTATTTGGTATTTTGTGTTGTTTCTATATAAACATATTTGTTAGTTTATTCAAATACGCTTCCGCAACACATCTTATTTGAACTAATAGATTAGATAATCTTTGTTAATCAAATACGGGAACCAACAATTGGTATCAGAGCTGGATTGAAGAAACTCTTCTTCAATCGGTCATCTATAGCAACAATTGAAGATCAGATGATTTATTTGTTGTTTTGGTGCTTAGATTGATTCAATCACATGAGCCTAAACGCAAATATCATTCTAATAGTTTATTTTCTATTCTGAGCTTACTGGAAATCCAGTTTTTGATTTCAATAAGATTTGGATAAGTTTTGACTGAAAATTAGTGTTTCTCTTCACAAAATCTGATTCTGCACACCACATGTTTGATGAAATGCCTAAGTGAAGATTTGGTTCTGTTTGGATCAAATCTGATCAGATTTAATACATGTGTGTGTTTTGATTCTTTCTCATTCATTGGTCTTATTTGATAAGCACTAAGTAGATGGTTGATCTATGATCTCATCCTTGTGTGTGCTTTAGTCCATAGCATTGTTTTTGGCATCTTGGTAGTAAGGTTGTTGATCTTTGATATGACCTTTATTTAAATCCAAGATTGGACTCTCTTTGATCCAGATTTTGTTTATATTCCGCTGCTCATAATCATTTAAATGAAAACAAAATCATTTGGGTCTTGAAAAAGTTGATTGAGAAAGATTTGGTGTTGGGCCACATATTAAAAGTCTGATCTGATTTTTTTTTGACTTTGAGTGCTTCTAATCAGTTTTCTAACCTGATCAATTAGAGATCTAAGTATTTGCACTCGTCGTTCTAAAAGTGTTAAGGAGATCGTCATTTTGTGTCTACATCAAATTGGTCTTGTGAGCATTTGATTTGAATGGGGGATTCTGAGTCTGAAAGTTTTAAGAGGAATGGAAATTTCACAGCCTCATGTTCATTCTATAAATGTTGCTATTTAAGCCAAGCAAGGGAAGTGTAGCAGATAAAAGTTGCTGTTTATGTTGCTATTCATGCTAATTTTGTGCAACAAAATATGCAAGTTAAAGTCTGCAAGAGAGATCAATCCAAGTTTATAATCTGTCCATGATCATTCAAACAGTTCAGAACTCAAAATCCAACCATGTTAAAAGTTGCTGTCAGTTTCATCACAGCTTGATCAAGATTGTTGTCAAACAGCCGCTGCCAAATTAAATAAGATTCTGAAGCAGAAGGCCACTTGTTGTTGTGTTGATCCAGATTTAGATGTTCAATCAAGATGCTGTCAAAAGTCGTCAAAACATCTTGAGGCTATCAAAGTTGTTAAACAGCCTCTGTCCATGTTGAAAAGTGCCTACAAAGCTGGTAATCAAGGTTTTTTTAAGGCTGTCTTATCCCTGTCAAAACAGAAGGTTGCTGCTGCGTTTGATGTATTAAAACAGAAAGTTTTATGAGCTGTCAGTTGCTGCCAAAACAGCAAGTTTCTGTAAAAAAGTGTTGCTGTCAATGCTGAAAAATGTGCTGTAAATGCTGAAAAATGTTGCTGTCAATGCTGAAAAATGTGTTGTCAATGCTGAAAAATGTTGCTGTCAATGCTGCTGCTGCTGTTAAGCACTTCTGTTGCTGCTGTTAAGCACCACTGTTGCCGTTAAGCAATGCTGATGCTGCTGCTGTTAAGGTGATGCTGCTTTTTTAAAGGTATTTGGTGTTCAAAAAGTGCAGCAGCAGATTTGAAAGGTGCAACAGATTTATGCTTAAACATCCCAAATTTCGAAGTTCAGAGCCTCTGAAAGGCCACTCAGAAGCTCTGCTGATCAAGCAAAATTGTTGGTTCAGAGGGCTATCTAAAAAGCTGATGTCCAGATGGTGCTGTTTGTTCAAAAAAAATTCAGATCAGTGTAGACTAAAGCAGATCACAGAGGTTAATCACAGAGGTTAATCACAGAGGTTGCACACCTGTGCAGAAGGAGTTGTCCAAAGAATTCTTAAAGAAGCTGCAGAAGCTCGTGAAAAGAATAGTTTAATTTTGCTGTTTGAGCCTAAATAGAAGATCCATCAGAGCTGATCATCAAATTTGTTATGAATCAGAGTTTCACAGAGTGTCATCCAGAAGGTCGATCACAGAGGGTGCACAGAGCCTCTATGAAGTTGTTCAGAACCTCTGCGATTAGAGGTTGTCTAGAAAGACATTTTGGTGTTGTATGTAATGTGCAACAGAAAGCTGCTGTCCAGATTAAGCTTTTGATAACAACAGCAGATTTAGAGACTCAGAAGTTGCAAGGCCATCCAGATTCATCAAAACCTATAGAGTTCAACTTCGATTTATGCAGAGCTTATGAACACAGAAGGTCATGGGTCAAGTGCAGAAGTCATCTGATCACATATTATCCAAAAGGATCTGTCGATAGTGTTCAAGTCAATCCGTTGTTGTTGATAATGTTCATTGAGATTTCAAAGTTCAACAGCAGCAGATACCATTCAATTTGTGCAGCAAATTATACAAAGTTTTATCAAATTGATGCTTTCATGTTCAACAGAGGTTGTCCAAAAGTTCGGTTCAGAAGTCGTTGTTCCAGTGCTTCTATACAAAGCTAATACACAGAGCCTCTTAGGCTTATGCTCAGACCCTCTGAGCTCACACAACCTTTCCAGAGGCCATGCAGAGCCGTTAACCAGTTGTTGTGCTTAATCAGAATATGTTCGCTGTTGTCCATCTGCATACTTGCACAGAAGTTTGTCTAGACTCTCTGAAAGAGCAATCCAAGGGTGTATATGCAAAGGTTAACCACAGAAGTTCTGTAATGCATGTGAAGAGCTTCTGTAAGGACGTGCAGAGCCTCTGCAAGGCTGTCCAAAGGATGTCCAAAGACTGATTAAGGGCTCTATACACGTGCAGAGCTTAGTCAAAGAAGCTTCCCAATTGCACTACAGAAGAGTGCAGAAGCTGCACATGTAGAGCCTAATCACAGAGCCTCTGTGAAATAGTGCAGAGCCTCTGTGATCAAAATGTGTTGTCCAGAAAAAGGATGTTACTCAGAATGCTCAATCTACAGAAGTTGTAAACAGAAGCTGATCACAGAGCCTCTGTCATAAAGTCCAGAAGTTGTCCAATACCTCCATAAAGTTGCTATCCAGATTAAGCAGCAGATTAAGCAGTTGTCCAACAAAGCTTAATCATTAAGTTGCTGATGTTTAAGGACATCTTTGCGATGTCGAGAGCCTCTGTAGGCTATTCAGAAGATGCACAGAGGGTCAAATTTGAAGAAGATGCTCTATGGACAGCTGATTAGAATGTGCGGAAGTAGAAGATGTGTGAAGAGCTTTTGTCAGCTCTCAGGCTGTCCAAAGCACACAGAGGCTTGGAGTGCACCAAATCAGATCAGACCGTAGAGCCTCTGGGAGGCTGACCAGAGCCTATGTACTGATGTGCAGAGCCTCTGTGAGTGATAAATCCAATGCCCAGAGCCCGAAATTTTTGGTTTTCTTGACAGCTTTGCGCTGTTTCAGAAACACGCGCACAACTTTTTACTCGGTGGTCCGACTCGTATGATTCCAGTTGCGTTGAATTCCTAAGACACAGGTGAAACTTTTTCATGTTTTGAGTTTGGTCTGATTCAGTGTTCTTAATGCCAGAATCTGTGTCAAAGTCAATGGACTCTTGCTGGACCGAAAGCATTGCATTTCACTCGTGCTCTTTCCGCTTTCAAGAACGGCGTTCTCTCGACGGTTCTTCACGGTTTCATGATGATATTGTGACATATTTATTGTCACTCACTCCTCTGTTATTCATGTTTAAAGCTCGGTACTGAATGCTTACTCAACGGGATCTTTTAGAGTCAAATTTTTTGTTTTATGACCGTTCTGCGCAGCTGAGGGAAAACTTACACAACTCACTCGTTTTTCATCCAAAATGGATGAATCATAGCTCGTTGGAATGATAAGAAGCTGGAGTTCATTATACATGCTTTATATTTTCTTTCAATCAGTCTCCATGATGGTCAAAAACAGTGGTGAAGTTGAGACATGAAAGCTGGACAGAAAGTGTTATTTGTCTCGGTCTTTCAAGAAGATGAGCCTACATTTGAGGGGGAGCTCGTGATGCTTTGAACACTTGAAGAACGGAACACCAAAGGTTCTAAAGAAAGCAAGGGGGAGACTATAAGATTATGCTTTCTTTATAAAACATTAGGGGGAGATTGTTAGCTTTAATTCGCCCCTAATTTATATGAATGTTTTATAAAGAAATTATTGTATGGGCTTTATAATTAGATTTATGTTATCGTTGTAATTAGCCTTATGGGCTTAAGCCTTTTGTGTAAATGGGCCCTATATAAAGGTGTCCATAGGCTTTTTAGGTTGTGTGTGAAATCTGGAGAGTTCACTTTTTACACACACAGACTAGTTTCTTATGAGAGTCGATTTCACGTTTAGTGTGGTGTTCTTCCAATTTCCCCAACCCCCTCCAAGTCTACAGAAGAGGGAGCTCCTAAGCCAAAGAAGAGGAAGTCAAAGAAGAAGAAACCAACTTCACCTCTGCAAGTCATTACAGAGGAAGTCGAACAGGAAGAGGAAGATCAGACTATACCTCTGCAACCTCCCTCCCCAATAATCTATACAGATCAACAGGGAGATTTTAATGCCTTCCTCAACCATCCCGACATAGCTCACACCTTAGATCCATCAGGATGGATCGCAGAACCATTGGATCAGAATATTCAAAATCAGACTACAGAGGCTCTGCGCACAACAGAAGAAATTTCCCCACCTCATTTCAGTTTTGACACTCAACGTCGAACCCCTCAACATTCAATAGAAATCATATCTGAGGCTCAAGGTACACAACCTATGCATCCTCACGTTCGACAACTGATAGGATCTCATTTTATATATGATTCCTTAAGATCAGAAGCAGAAACGACAATAGTGGAAACTGCAGAAGAAGAGGTAGGCATAGACGTTACAATAGAGGAAGAGGTTAGGGTAGAAACCACAGAGGGTTCTACAGAAAAAGATGCCGCAGAAGTAGAAGGCACACATCCCCAACCCCCTCCAAGTGCAACCCACATATCTGATACCGCCGGTCTAGCGGCAGAGGGTATCATTGAAAAAGAGCAGCACAGCTCGATCCAAACCCCATCCAGCCAGCCAGAGGTTACTCTTTCAACCTTTGTGCCTATTATAACCGGGGAAACCATTCCTGGGGAATCCTCTCGAAAGGACACACCCATTGTTCGTGATTAATCGCCCAGAATCACATCTGACATCCCCGCAGAGGAATTCGTTTCCTCTGCCACGCACACAACAATAGGGCCAAACCTCCTTTCAGAGAGGAGTAGAGAGCACAGTGACAAAGAGACTCTAGACAAGTCTCCAAGTCAACAGAAGGACATTCCAATACCCACCTCTGGAGTGGATTTGGACACTGACCTTCACAGAACTTCTGTAGAGGTTGAAACACAAGTTTCTCCTCGAGGATCAGAAGGAAATCCTTCCACCCTCAACGTAAAAACAGGGGTGAACGAAGGTGTCCTAGGAACAGGGACTCACTCTGGGGACGAATGTGTTCCCCCATAGGTTACAACGAGTTCACACGTATCAAGGGATGAGTTCCAAACCCTTGTCACCACTGTGAACCAAACAATGAAGGAGTTGGAAAGCCCTTTCAAATCTTTTGCAGAAACAACTTCAAGAGCCATCACAAGTCTAAATACCAAAATAGACACCTTGTCCACAGAGGTACAACAGGCTCTGTCCTAGATGAAGACTGCCACAGAAACTTCTGTCACAACCTCTGCCAGACTACATGCTACAGAATTCGAAAAAAGCGCAACCTCTGCATTCAACAACTCTGTCAAAAACCTGCTGCAAAAACTCAAAGATCAATCCTCTACTTCTAAGGGCCTTACACTTGAAGACCTAAAGAAGGCCTTAGAAGAAGATCAAGAGCAAACACTGCAAAACACTCAAGCCATGAAGCCTTCTGACTACATGACCAGAGTTCAGCTCACAGAACTTGGGCAAGGAATCCTTGATCAAATGACAGAGTTCATCAGAGCCTTCACAACTGCCAACGCAAACTACGTCAGAGAGTTTCAAGCAAGCGTCGGCAAAATGCGTTTCAAAACAGAAGCAGAGGTTGAAAAACTACTCGGCTTCTGTGATGACTTGTGCGCGAAGATGATGGCTGCAGGGGCGGTTCCACCAAAGAAATCAGGTACATCATGCAGGGCAGAGGGTACTTCAGATATAAATCAGGATGACTCTGATGATGACCATCATGGTCCATCAGATCATCCTGAGGGGGAGAATCAAGGGGAGAAACAAAGGAAAATAGCTGCAAGCAGTCCTCCAATATCAGCAGTGCCAATTTCCTCTGCACCCCCAACCCAAACCCAAACTCAGGAAACTCAACAGAGACCCACAGAGGAAACACCAGCCTCTGTGGAAACCACCTCTGTCTTTGAAAAAGATGTCCCTCAAGTTCAAATCCTGACATCTTCATCCTCAGAAGAACTTCCCTCTACTACACCCAAACCAACAGAACCATCCCCACCAAAGTCCTCAAAAACTGATAAGTCAAAAACTACAGAGGCAATCCCCATCATACCCAAAGAAACCTCTACACCCAAACCAACAGAAGCAATCCCAGAAAATCCAAAACAGGCAACAGGTTCTGAGCCTCAAGCCAAAGATAAAGGAAAAGGTATCATGACAGAAGAACCAAAGAAGAAAAAGCCAATGCCTTAGACGGCAGAGAAGATGATGAAGACCTCATTTGATGCCTTTGTCACTCCTAAACCTGAAGAAAACTGGGCATTCAATTTAGATCCTCTGTCAGAAATTCCGGTCCTTGATCCAAAAGCAAAGGTAACAAAGGGTAGGGTTGCAGAGATAATACAAGAAATAGATGCTCTGCAAAGACCAATACCACCACCGTCTACACGACATGCAGAAATGGAAGAGGTGGTGTATAGGTATCTTTACAGACAACAATATCAGAACAATCCTTCGCCACACATCGAAGATCCTCAACTCAGAGCTGACCTTGACAAGACCTTCACCAGAACAAAGCCAAAAGCAAGGGCTGAAGTCTTCTCAGAGTCCAAAATTGAAAAGGTAATTTACTGCAAATTCTCTCAAACAAGAACCTTTCCAAAGATCAGGTACAACATCTACAAAGTCAAAAGGGAGAACAGGTCCAAAAATCAATTTTCAGATGCCGATATAGGGAACTTGAACCCCTACGATCTGCCAGATCTTCTACTTTGGACGAAAGAAAACTTCGACAACGATGCTAACAGAAGGGCCTATCAAGTATTCAGGAAAACAATAAGGGAAAAGCTTCCGCTATATAGCATGATAGACTTTCAACTGGGAAGAGATCTTGGAGTCAGAAATCTAAGTCTAAGACCACCAGAGGATCACTGTCCACCTTCTGCCGTACCCAACTCAATCATGACAACTCCAAGGTACGGGTTAGTATATAAAGATCCTGCTGGTCAAGTAAGACTCTTTGTGGAAATGGACTGTCAGAAGTATGCAACCAGTACTCTGAACAAATTCAGATCAATCCTAGAAGAGAACAGAGGTACTGAGCTTATGGATCAAGAATCAGCAGAAAGATTGATCAGAGAAATAGATGCTACAATTGGCTTGAGAGAACTCTGCATCAAATTCTATCCCGAGCTCAGAGAAGTGGGATTCGACAACAGAAGTTTCAACGACTTCAAAGATGCAAATGTCTGAGTCTCATTTACATATCTCTGTAAACTTTAAAAAGAAATGAAATGAATCTTTGAGGTATTTTTTAACCTCTGTCTATTTCACTTAGCCTAAATTATGCATAAAGTCAAATTTTCATTTTTCAATACTTAGGGGGAGATTGTTAGCTCCAAATATTCATAATATTAGAAGTATTGAAAAATAGACCAAGTAAAGAAGACTTCCACAGAAGCTCTACGGAGTGCCACAGAAGCTCTGCCAAAGTAAACAAGATCTTTCAAGGAACACCAAGACCAAACAGAACTACAGAAGACTGCTATCAGAAGAATCAAGTCACAGAACCTCTGCCACCCTTGACAGAAGCTCTGCGGAAAAGACTGAAGACTTGGAAGATATTTATAATATCTTGCCACTGTTACAGGAATATCTTACCACTGTTACAGAAATATCTTGCTACTGTTCCAGGGTACGTTCGTCAACTTGTACAAGGCATGGTCTGACTCCTACACGTGTCATACTCCGATAGGACCACCTTCCAAGTTGATGTTAGCGCATTTAATGCATGCAGTTTTCCAACTGTTCACACCATCCCTTCTTTCCTGTAGCAATAGTCTTTTTGTCTAGAATAGATCTTTTGTAGTAGTATAAAAGGAAGACTCATGTTGAGTTCTTCCTTAACAACAACAACAATAGATATAATCTTCCATGCAAAAACACTTACACACAATTAACGTCAAATCTGTTCTTAGTGTTCTAAATCAAATACAGTAATCTTTGAGATATTCATCTGTTCTTCATATACTGTTTATTTGGTATTTTGTGTTGTTTCTATATAAACATATCTGTTAGTTCTTCAAATACGCTTCCGCAACACATCTTATTTGAACTAATAGATTAGATAATCTTTGTTAATCAAATAAGGGAACCAACAATGTCCTTCATGAACTTGATATATGTTGGCATTTGGGCAAGTGCTTCTGCAAATGGAATGTTGATGTGCAGTTTCTTGAAGATGTCAAGAAATTTCTTGAATTGTTCCTCATCGTTATGTGCCTTCAATCTATTTGGAAAAGGTAGTGGTGGCACATACGTGTTGACTACCGGCTTTGACGAGGGTGTTACCTTTTTCTCCTTCGGCTCTTCCTGTTTAACCATATCACTAGAAATACCATCTTTCAGCCCAACATTTGCCTCCTTGATCGTCTCCTTGCCCCTTCTCAGATAAATGGCTTTGCACTCTTTCTGGGTTTTCCTTTCGGGTTGACTCGGAAACGTTCCTGGGGCTCGGTTTTGTAAGACTTCAGAAATTTGCCCCACTTGTCTTTCAAGGAGTTTGATGGAGGCAGTGTTCTGATCAGTTGTTGCTTTTACTGTACTCACTGTGCTTGCCAATCCTTCAACCGTGCTATCCATCTTGGACATGAACTTCATCATCATGTCCTCTAGCCCCGGTTTCTTCTCCCTGGACTGTCCTTCATCAAATTTCTATTGGTTGTAACCTGGAGGACGATAGACATTGTTAGAATTAGGAGAATTAGAAAAATTAGAAGAATTACCGTATTGTTGTTGTTGCCCCATGGTCTCTTTCGACTGGCCTTGTGGTTGACTCCACGAGAAATTCGGGTGTCGTTTCCACCCCTCATTATAGGTGTTCGAGAAAGGTTCATTTCTTGGCTGGTTGTTCCGGTTCTGTAAAAATTGAACCTGTTCAGGTTCTTGAGAAGCGGGGAACACTTCTGGACTACCTCCCTTCAAATGGTTTGTGATAGCGGCTAATTGAGCTTTTATCACCTTCAACTCCTCTGATTCTTGAACATTAGCTACCCGTCTGATAGAAGATCGTGGAGTGGCATAGCTATGCTCAGCTAAGTTTTCGATCAACTCAACTGCTTCTTCATACGTTTTATTCATGAGAGCACCACCCACTGCAGTTGTGATGTCATTCTTAAATTGTGGGTGGAGTCCACTGAAAAACGTCTGGATGATGACCCAACCGTGTAACCCATGATGAGGACACTTTTTCAGCATGTCTTTATACCGATCCCACGCCTCGTATAGTGTCTCTTGGTCTCATTGAGCAAAGTGGGTGATATCAGCCATCAGTTGAGCGGTTCTTCCCGGTGGGAAGAATTTTTGGAGGAAGGCAGCTTTCAGGTCTGCCCATGTAGTGATCTGATCTGATGGTAGGCTCTCTATCCATATTTCAGCTCTACCCTTGAGGGAAAAACTGAACAGCCTCAGCTTGATTGCATTCTCGTCCACCCCATTGATCTTGAACGTGTTGCATACCTTCTCAAATGCACGGAGATGTGCATGGGGATCTTCTGTTGGGGCTCCTCCATACTGATTCTGCTGTACCATAACGATGGTACTCGGTTTAATCTCAAAGTAGTTCGCCCCAGGGGTGGGAGGTTGGATGCCTATACGTGCGGCTGCCACATTTGGATTGGCAAACGACCGCATAGGACGTCTCTCAGGAGGAGCTTCGTCGCCCATCTTCAATTGACTTTGAGCTTTGGATGCTTTTCTTAACTGGCGGGCGGTTCTTTCGATTTCCGGATCAATCGGTTCGATTCCTTTCCCTCGGGTTTTCCTTGGCATAAACCAGTTAGTACCTGAAATGGAAAGTAAGCAAAAGTTAGCGATCCAGAAACTGAAAGTGATAGAACGAAATAACAAAAGAAAAAAATGTTCAATGTAATAGCGCTTACGGCTGGTAGTGTTATCAGTTGCAACTAGTTCCCCGGCAACGGCGCCAATGATAACGCCACTTTTTGGCGTTATTTCCGGTTC
The DNA here is from genome assembly GCA_033807775.1 of Saussurea involucrata. Lineage (NCBI taxonomy): Eukaryota > Viridiplantae > Streptophyta > Magnoliopsida > Asterales > Asteraceae > Saussurea > Saussurea involucrata. The sequence continues at coordinate 63,489,561 of CM066319.1, read as the reverse complement.
TCAAACCAATGAGATTGGCTTGTATTCAAGTAAAAAGGCGTGTATTTTATGGTTTATCTAGTGATTTACACATGTTATCTAAAAGGCGGCATTCCTCGAGAAAAGAAGCTAAAAAGAGCCCAAAACGAGTCCAAACGAAGCCTAACGAAAGCCCAAAAGTCAAGCCCAAGACCCGCGACCGAACCAGGGCCCGACCCGCGAACCAGAAATCGATCCAAGCAGCATTTAAGACACGCGCGACTTACCACGCGACTTGCAAGTCACGTGGCAGGTCGCGTAACCCTCTGTTTCGTGACTTTCAGCTTTAAATCCGATTTTAGGTCATTGTGTTCGGTATCCAGATTTCACATGACGGCCAGAGCAGTCTCGGGGGCGATTTTCAGAGCCAAGTGACACCGTTTGGAGCAAAGATCGAGGATCAATCGAAGGAACGTTCAAGACGCGAAGTAGATTCAATCACGGGAAAAGGGAGTTTATCAATTCATCTTACACAGTCACCACGATCACGTCTACCATGTTTGCTTACACTTTCGTTTCTCTTTCTTTTATGTTTGAATCCCCCAACATCATGAACTAACTTTAAGATGTTGGGGGTTGGATTGAATTAGGATTGAACATATAGATGGATGACGAATGACTTTTATCAGTTTTCTGATTTAATGAATGCATGTGATTTTGTTCTTAATGCTTTTGTGAGTGTAGCTAACTTACAATTGTTTTATTGTTTTCAATTATGTTCGAGAGAATTAATTGAGATCTAGAATTAGGAATTACATGTCTAAGGTAAGAAAGGATAGAGATATACCGAGTAAGCCTTAGTCTCATAATAACCGGCGCTTAATGTGTTTTGAACTACATAGGGTGAGATCGAGAGATTAATCTTGTGCTTTTCGAGATAAACTTCATGGTAGCTTGAGAAAGCACCATGTTTTACAAATATAACTGTTGTTACTTGAGAGAGAGCAATGGTTAGATCAAGGTTGAGTATCCATCAACAGACATAACTGGTATTTGTTTTTAGTCTGAAGTTCATATGTGAAAACCTAAGGATATCCAACCCTCAACTGTTTTCTCCATCTGAATTCCAAAGCTGCTTACTAGTTGTCTTGTGTTTGGTTTATTTATTTGCTGCAATTAATTAGTTTAAAACCTATATTCCAAATTCGACAGTTCAGTTAATAGTTCTTATAGTAATTGTGATACTTAGTTCCTAGTTCCCCGTGATTCGATACTCGTACTTTCCAAGTACGATTACTTGACTTCGTCCCGTACACTTGCGGTAAGATTTAGGGGGGTGTAAACCCACCTATCAAGTTTTTGGCGCCGTTGTCGGGGAACTAGTTGTAACTAATAGCACTACTACCTATACGCGCTATTAGATTGGGCATTTTCTTTTCTTGTTTTTTTTCCATCACTTTCAGTTTTCGGATTATTGACTTTACTGTCTTCTTTTCAGGTACCACTTGGTTTATGCCAAGAACGACCCGAGGAAAAGAGATCGAACAATTTGATCCGGAGATCGAAAGAACCGCTCTTCGGCTGCGTAAGGAAGCAAAAGCCAAAAGGAATCTGAAATTCGAGATGTTCGACGACGAGAGACCACCTCGCCGCAACAATCCACCACCACCTCCGGAAAGAGTTCCGATGCGGTCATTTGCCGATCCTAATGTGGCGGCCGCACGGATAGGCATTCAACCACCTATCACTGCGGCTAACTATTTCGAAATAAAGCCGAGCACCATCGTAATGGTGCAGCAAAATCAATATGGAGGAGCACCGACCGAAGGTCCTCACGCTCATCTCCGGGCTTTCGAGCGCATTTGCAGCACCTTCAAGATCAACGGAATGGAGGAGAACGCAATCAAACTGAGGCTGTTCAGTTTTTCATTAAAAGGTCGAGCTGAAATATGGATAGAAGGCTTACCGTCAGATCAAATTACTACTTGGGCACAGTTGAAAGCAGCTTTCCTCCAAAAGTTTTTCCCACCGAGCAGAACTGCCCAACTAATGGCGGAGATCACCCATTTTTCTCAATGGGATCAAGAAACGCTATATGAGGCGTGGGAACGTTACAAGGACATGATCAAGAAGTGTCCTCATCATGGGCTACAAGGCTGGGTCATCATCCAGACCTTCTTTAGTGTGCTCCACCCACAATTCAAAAATGATATCACTGCTGCCGCGGGTGGAGCACTAATGGACAAGTCGTACGAGGAAGCGTGCGAGATGATTGAGAACTTGGCCGAACACAGTTTCTCCACTCCGAGATCAGCAGTAAGACGAGTTGCAAATGTCCAAGAGAGTAACGAGTTGAACGAACTGAAAGCTCAACTGGCCGTCATCACGAATCGGCTGAATGGAGGAAACCCTCAAGAACCTGATCAGGTTCAATTTGTGTCAAACCGGAACCAACCGAGAAACGATCCTTTCTCGAATACTTATAACGAGGGGTGGAAAAGGCATCCCAATCTTTCATGGAGTCATCCCGGTCAACCACAGTCAGGTAATTTTTCTAACTCTTCTAATTCTGCTCAAACTAATAATGTGTACCGTCCCCCAGGTTTTCAGCAAAGAAACGAAGGACCATCCGGGGAGAAGAAGCCGGGCCTAGAAGAGATGATGATGAAGTTCATGACCAAGATGGACAGCACAGTCGAGGGATTAGCGAGCACAATCAACACAGTCAAAACCGCCACTGATCAAAATACGGCTGCAATAAAGATCCTCGAAAGGCAAGTGGGGCAGATCTCCGAGGCCCTACAAAACCGACCTTCCGGTACTTTTCCGAGTCAACCCGAACGACAAAACCGGGAACATTGTAATGCCATTTACCTTAGAAGTGGCAAGGAGTTGACCAGAGATCCGGTAAGCAAGTCTTCATCAGAGGAAGCCGGTAGAAAGAGTTCGAATGAAGAAAACGAGAAGAATGAAGAAGAGGTCGTGGTTGAAGAGAGCAAGAAACCGAAAAAGAAAGAAATCAAACCACCGGTCAAGCCGGCAGCACCAAGAGTATCTTACCCGAGCAGGCTGAAAGCAAATAAGGATGAGGTCAATTTTTCAAAATTTATAGATATGTTTAAAAAGCTAACGATCAATATTCCTTTTGCAGATGCTCTCACCCAAATGCCCTCTTACATGAAATTCATGAAAGAGATCCTTTCCAAAAAGAGGGCAATTGATCACCAATCCACCGTTGCACTCACTGAAGAGTGTAGCGCAATTTTCTAGAATAAGCTTCCCCAGAAGCTCAATGATCCAGGGAGTTTTTCTATCCCTATCCAAATCGGGAAGTTTTCATTTAATAAAGTTTTGTGTGATTTAGGGGCTAACATTAATTTGATGCCCCTCTCTATTTTCAGGAAACTTGGATTGGGCGAGGTTAGTCCAACGTTCATGACGCTCAAGCTAGCAGACAGATCGATAAGGTATCCATACGGGGTGATCGAAGACGTGCTGATTAAGGTTGGTAAATTCTACTTCCCGGTAGACTTCGTGGTGATAGATATAGATGAGGATGAGGAGGTTCCAATGATCTTGGGACGATCATTCCTAGCCACCGGGAGAGCTTTAATTGACATGGAAGAGGGTGAGATCACATTCCGAGTTGGCGGTGAGAACGTGAGATTCAAGTTGCTAGAGAGAAGAAGTAGTGAAAGAGAGGAAGGAGTAGAGAAGTCCGCGAAGAACCGTAAGGTTGGACGGTACAATCCCGCGGATACTGAGCCGAGTTGAAACCACATAGTCGTGCCACGACTTTAAATACGGCGTTGGGTGGGAGGCAACCCACCAAGGTTTGTTTCCTCTTAGTATTCTTTTATCTTGTGTGTGCTTTTAATTCCGGAAAAACCATAAAAATCGAAAAATCGAAAAAAGCAAAAAACGAACAGGGACATACGCGACTTGCCACGCGGTTTGCAAACCGCGCAGCAAGCCGCGGGGCACTCTGTTGGTTTTCTGAGACAGAGAGTTACGCGGTTTGCCACGCGACTTGCAAGTCGCGGGCTAAACCGCGGGAGTCCCCTGTTGGCTCTCGTTCGTTTTTCGTGCAAATCTTTGTTGCTTTCTTGCATTTGTGTGTTTCAATTTTTCTTGCATTTTTGTCTTTTGCTTTTATTTCTGTTGTGTGCGCATGTGCTCCCTCCATCCCATCTAAGTGCTCGAATCTTATAAGAGAATCTCAGTCGGCCGGGCAAAACAGGTACGTTCTAAACCTTGCTTTTAATGAGTAGTGTATGATGTTTATTCCTTAGTAGTTTAACGAGAGGCAACAAACCTAAGTCTCACTTAGGTTTGGGGTGCCTCATCTTTCGCATCTACACACTCAATGCTTTTGACCCTGTGCAAACCTCAGTTTTACCGAGGTTTGGGGCTATCCAAGGGATGGAAGGGCAGAGTCCTTTGGTGTCCCCCCCAGTCAAGAATTGGGGCCTCGCAATCACTATTTTGGCTTCTATTTGGCTTTTATTTGGCAAACCTAGGCCACGGCCTAGGTTTGGGGTGCCTAGTTTTAGAAATTTTGGGATTTCTTTTGCTTGCTATGTAATGCTTTGCCCGTCCTTTTTATATCTGTAATAACTGCACAATGATTGAGTCGCATCACCTATGACTTTGCTTGCACACTGGGGACAATGTGTGGGTAAGGTTTGGGGTTGCCCAATCGGGCCCAAGTTATGCACGTAGATTTCCTGCACTTCTGAGTGTCTAGATCAAAGTAGCTAAAATTTTTGTTTTGAATGATTGAGACCGACTATAGTGGGAAGAATCTTGTGATAGTGACGTGACCGTTAGGGAAAGACCGGGAAAGGACATGACTAGGGACATTAGTGGAGACCACCCGATAGTGAGCTTTGAGCCTAAAAGACGTTTTTCATTTCGAGGGATTCATACACTTAAAATCTTATACACTTTTTTCGAATTCTTTGTCGTGAAATGTAGAATGATCTCGCTACATTATTGCATTGAGTAGCAAAGACGAACATCGGGATATTAGGTAAGGGTATAGTAGACCATATCGTGTGGGCCTTAAGATATGATTCCAGGCATTGTGTGTTTTATTTAACCAGTTTTTAGCTATCGTACCTTTTACCCTTCTGCGTGTACCCTTAGCCCCTTTGTAGCCAAACACTCACCTTTTCGTTTCTAAACCCATCATTAAACCCTTAGCCATAAGCCTTAGCCAACCCAATCCGAAAGTGTGTCAATGAACTTAGAGAGATAGAGCGGAAAAGAAAGAAATCAGGCCAGTCAAGAAATAGAAAAGAGGGCCAATGATGCCCCAATCAAATAAAAAGGACCAATGAAGTCCCAAAAAAAACAAAAAAATCGTTAGTTAGATAGGCTCTAGTAGAGCTGCATGATAAGTGAGTCAAAGCGACTCCAATAGTGACGAAAAAGGACCAAGTGAGCAAATGTGAAGCAACGAGAGTTCAGAATTGCAAATGATTGACACGCCGAGGATTTTTTATCCTTTTACCCTTCGTTTCTTAACCGTAACCTTAGCCCCGTTACAACCGTTATAAAGACCTAGATGATCTTCTGGAAAACGTGATTAGAGTCTATGACCACCTTCACCGATATTCCCTGTCTTGTTATTTGATTCCTTTTGAGATCAAAAGTTTGGACATTTGTGCGTCTTTCTTTATAGTTGTCATGTAATTACTGCGTGTTCTTGTACATAAACTCCATACACATGACAACACGAGCGATAACCTAGGTTCGAGAGCGAAACGAGAGTATCTGTGAGGTAGGGTCGAGGCGAAATGTTTTCCCTAGTATGTTCAGACTTAGTCTAACCCTGATGTGATCGGAACAGTCACGAGTTCAACTCCCAATGGAAGGTCATAGGTCAAACGAAATGAGAATTAGGCGAGAGTGAGATGGGTATTCACGGGTATGGGAAATCACCGATGCATCACTTGGTACCGATTGGAAATTGTGCAGTTATTATATTTTCACTGATATGTGCTTTAATTCTGTTTTATCGCTAATTTGCTTGGGGACAAGCAACGCTCGGTTTGGGGTTGTTGATAACGCCACTTTTTGGCGTTATTTCCGGTTCTCAAACCAATGAGATTGGCTTGTATTCAAGTAAAAAGGCGTGTATTTTACGGTTTATCTAGTGATTTACACAGGTTATCTAAAAGGCGGCATTCCTCGAGAAAAGAAGCTAAAAAGAGCCCAAACGAGTCCAAACGAAGCCTAACGAAAGCCCAAAAGTCAAGCCCAAGACCCGCGACCGAACCAGGGCCCGACCCGCGAACCAGAAATCGACCCAAGCAGCATTTAAGACACGCGCGACTTACCACGCGACTTGCAAGTCGCGTGGCAGGTCGCGTAACCCTCTGTTTCGCGACTTTCAACTTTAAATCCGATTTTAGGTCATTGTGTTCGGTATCCAGATTTCACACGACGGCCAGAGCAGTCCTGGGGGCGATTTTCAGAGCCAAGTGACACCGTTTGGAGCTAAGATCGAGGATCAATCGAAGGAACGTTCAAGACGCGAAGTAGATTCAATCACGGGAAAAGGGAGTTTATCAATTCATCTTACACAGTCACCACGATCACGTCTACCATGTTTGCTTACACTTTCGTTTCTCTTTCTTTTGTGTTTGAATCCCCCAACATCATGAACTAACTTTAAGATGTTGGGGGTTGGATTGAATTAGGATTGAACATATAGATGGATGACGAATGACTTTTATCAGTTTTCTGATTTAATGAATGCATGTGATTTTGTTCTTAATGCTTTTGTGAGCGTAGCTAACTTACAATTGTTTTATTGTTTTCAATTATGTTCGAGAGAATTAATTGAGATCTAGAATTAGGAATTACATGTCTAAGGTAAGAAAGGATAGAGATATACCGAGTAAGCCTTAGTCTCATAATAACCAGCGCTTAATGTGTTTTGAACTACATAGGGTGAGATCGAGAGATTAATCTTGTGCTTTTCGAGATAAACTTCATGGTAGCTTGAGAAAGCACCGTGTTTTACAAATATAACTGTTGTTACTTGAGAGAGAGCAATGGTTAGATCAAGGTTGAGTATCCATCAACAGAATTAACTGGTATTTGTTTTTAGTCTGAAGTTCATATGTGAAAACCTAAGGATATCCAACCCTCAACTGTTTTCTCCATCTGAATTCCAAAGCTGCTTACTAGTTGTCTTGTGTTTGGTTTATTTTATTTGCTGCAATTAATTAGTTTAAAACCTATATTCCAAATTCGACAGTTCAGTTAATAGTTCTTATAGTAATTGTGATACTTAGTTCCTAGTTCCCCGTGATTCGATACTCGTACTTTCCAAGTACTATTACTTGACTTCGACCCGTACACTTGCGGTAAGATTTAGGGGGGTGTAAACCCACCTATCAGCCAAAAACTTGATAGGCGGGTTTACACCCCCCTAAATCTAACCGCAAGTGTACGGTGTCGAAATCAAGTAATAGTACAGAAGTACGAGTATCGAACACAGGGAACTAGGAACTAAGTATCACAATGACTATAAGATCTATTAACTGAACGGTCGCAATTTTGAGTTGTTGGTATTAAAATAATTAATTGCAAGTAAGTAAATCACGAACGAGACAGTAAACAACTTAGGGAACTTTGGATAGAGAAAACAGTTGAGGGTTGGAAATCCTAAGGTTTTCACATATAAACACTTGACTTAAAATAATTACCAGCTTTTCCCTTTAATGAATACCCAATCTCTAAAATCTCCGTTGTTCTCTCCCGAGCAACAACGGGTTTTATTTTGAAAGCACAAGTTTTATCTCTCGATCTCAACCTATGGAATTCAAAACACATTAAAATCAATATTTCAACGGGACTAAGGCTTACTTGGTATATCTCTATCCAATTTCTCACCTTAGGCATGCAATTCTAGTTCTAGTTAGCAATTAACTCTCTCGAACTTAATTGATAACAAACAAATCAGATGAAAGTTGGCCAGACTCGCAAAAGCGTTAAAACCCAAATCGCATACTTCATTAACTAGGAAAAACTGATAAAAATCTCAAATCACATGTTCATAAGCTTAAACCAAATTCAAACCAACCCCCAACATCTAAAGATTAGTTCATGTTGGTGGTGGACAAAAACATAAGAAAAGGGAAGGAATTAGTGTAAGTAAACATCGTGAACGTAAACGTAAAGAATGTACTGATGAACTCCGTTCTCTCGGCTTTAATCCGCTTCGCATGGTGAACTCCTCTTCAATCGGTCCTCTATCGTGGCTCAAAAGTACTCAAAATACCTCTGAAAATCTCCCCCTCGTAGCCTACCGTCGCACGTGTCGAAGTGATGACCTAATTCTCTGAAAAACATCAAAGTAGCAAACGACCAGGGAGTTGTGCGGGTTTCCCCGCGACTTGAAGTCGCGTGGGAAACCGTGCGTGTCTTGGATTGGGTCGGGTCAGGATGTGAGATGGATCTTGGGTCGTGGATTTGGGCCTGATTCTTGGGCTTACCAATGCCTTTCATTTTGGACTCTTTTCCGCTGCTTTTTTCGATGCTTGTCTTCTTTCGGATTACCTGCACATTTCACTCGATAAACCATAAAATTCCGCCTTTTTTGCTTCAACACAAGCCAATCTCATTGGTTTGTGGACCGAAAATAACGCCAAAAAGTGGCGTTATCAACCATACACTTGCGGTTAGTCAAAGGGGGGGGGGGGGGGTAAACATTCCTATCAAAACCCTTGACAGCTTCTTCCATGTCATGAATTTCAAGCAATCAGATGAATTTAGTGACGGAGCATGATGTTGAGGTAAGAAACGGGACACACCCATACAGTTTCTTCAAACGGGGGGGGGGGGGGGGGGGGGGGGTGTAACACCCTAAAATTTAGATAAAAATTCTAGAAAAACGGGTAACTTTAAACTCCAAAAATATAAGCCAACTAAAACCCGTAATTGTAATGGGGTAGTTTGGACAACTTACAATTAAAAGAGTATTGAGACATAACATACAACAACCTATTAATCTAGACTATAATTAACTAGATTAATCCAGGTGTCACTATATCTCCAAAAGTGTCTCTCATCTCGATTCCCAAAAGCCCGACCTTCCCAAGCTCCTAAGCATGGTCGGCAACACGACGATCTAGACGCCGCTAGGTGGAACCTGTAATCCACAACATACACTCAAGTGTTAGACCAAAAGTCTCATAAGATTTAAATTATCGATGTAATATTAAGAAGTTATAATAATGACATCAAAAGTAAAGATACCGGCTCCACTTGATTTCCACATTACTAATTTTCCACAAGTTAAGGCGATCCACACCTGATCATAAAATAAAGGAGATAGTTCTCTAAAATGGGGGAGACCCGTTACCACCTAGGTGACGAGAACACGTGAGTGGGGTCACCTTGATGTTGATGGATTACAACTCAAGTCCCAGTCTTAGATCCCATGCCATCGCGACATCACAACCTCAAACCATAAATAAATTTCCTGTATTGCCTACTCCGTCGAGTTACACGTCAAGGACTTACGGGGACCATATTGCATATCCATCCTAGAAGAGTTACACCTCAAGGACGAATGTCCCTTATTGCCTACTCGCTAGTAGCCACCAATGGCTTAACCAAAATAAACTCAAATTCCATAAGGGTCTAATCCTCGTGCACAAGGAAGTAGACTATAACAAACCCAAAATCATATCGTAGTGCATTCTAGAAAGTTATCACGAGATAGTATGGCAAGTAATTCCGCATGCTAATATAAAGAGTTATCCATGAGGCACACAGAGCATATAAATCCCATTCATTTTCTCCTTATATTTAAACTACCATTTCAAGTACGTCACAAGCCATAAATATTTGTGGGTGTATATATATAGACATATTCACATATACTTACGTATATATATATATATATATATTCATGAATTTGTGGCATACTAAAAGTGTAAACACCCATAGTTATACATAAATAAACATACTCACTCCGAGTAACAATTTAGGGAAAACTCTAGCTTTTCCAAGTCAAAACCCAATCATGATTGTACAGGTTCTATATAGCACTAAAACATAATATAAGTGAGATATAGAGATTTGGGCACAAACCTATGGCTCTTACAAGGAAACCCTAGAAAATGAGATTCTTGACCTTGAGGGAGAAATGGTGGTTTTTCTTTCTTGAAGGTGAGAACCCTAGAGAGAAATAAAACTCCTTAAAATGATGTTTCTTTCATAAAAATGTAGTAGGGTTTCATAGATGATACTTACTTGAGGTTTTGTGAGGTAGAAACCCTAGTTGTAAGAACCCTAACTTAAGAATGAACACCACTAGAAACCTTGGAGTAAGGTGATAGCTCTCAAAGTTAGGGCAAGATTAATTGCTAACACCCACCAACAATAAATGAGAATCTTCTAGCATTAAATGAAGCAAGAATGGGAAAAGAAAAGGGAGAAATCGCCCAAGAACTTGAGAGCATCGATCAGGAGAAAGAAGAGAAAGTGTGTTGTCCAAAATCCCCACAAACTCCCTTAAGTAGCAGTCCCGTCGACCCCCACCGCGACTTTGCCATGGGCATTGTCGCAGTCACAGTCGCACACCCCGACCACCCTAGTGTCCGATTTCTGCTTCTAGCCGCGAGATTGACCACCGCGACTATGCCGCAGCATAGTCGCCGGGCATAGTCGCCTCCGCCCCCTAGCTGCTGTCCAACGTAAGTATTTTGTCGGTAAGCTTTCGTTTCTCGACGGTAGTGGGTCGGTTGAGTTCCCAAACAATAATATAGACCAATGCATGGCCGACTAACTAGATGCATAAGGAAAAATGCGTGAAACTAAACGTGAGATAAAGGTGGGTCAAATTCGATCAAGATTACTTACGCGACGAAATTAGGGGTGTTACAATCCTCCCCTCTTTGGAATTGGTTTCGTCCCCGAAACCAAGCACCTACGCGAAAAGGTTAGGATAGCGCCTCCTCATGTCCTCCTCTGACTCCCACGTCACGTTAGCACCTCTATGGTGTTTCCATTGCACCTTCCCCATCGCTACCTCTTTGTGGCGAAGCTTTTTCGTTTCCCTTTCCAAAATAGATTCCGGTTCTTCTATGCACCGATTGCTGTCCACGCGAATTTCCGAAAGAGGAATAACGTCCTTTTCTTCCTTTAAACACTTACGTAAATAGCAAACATGGAATGTAGGAAGAATTCCACTCATCTCGGGTGGTAGTTCCAACTTGTATACTTGAAGTCCTACTCGTTCCAAGAAAACGAGGACTAAGCTTCCCTCGTCTTCCAAACCTAATGATCCCTTTCCAAGGTGAGACTTTCAACATAACACGGTCGCCCACTTGGAACTCCATCGGTCGTTTCTTCTTATCGGCATAACTCTTTTGACGATTTTGAACGGCTTTCAACTGCTCAGGAATGCCCTTCACTTTGTTGGCCGTTTCTTGCACAATCTCGGGTCCAGCGAATTGTTTCTCGCCCGCTTCGAGCCAACAAACGGGTGTTCTACATTTTCGTCCATACAAGGCCTCAAATGGCGCCACACCGAGACTCGAATGATAACTATTATTGTCAGCGAACTCTACCAATGGGAGATAAGAGTTCTAATTTCCCCCGAAGTCGATAACACACGACCTCAACATATCTTCCAAGGTTTGGATTTTCCTCTCGCTTTGTCCGTCGGTTTGAGGGTGATAAGCAGTGCTCAACTTTACCTTTGTCCCCAATTCTCTTTGGAAGGCATTCCAAAAGTGAGAAGTGAAACGGCTATCCCGGTCAGATACAATAGACAATGGCACCCCGTGCCTCGAGACCACTTCATTTATATACAACCTTGCCAATTTGTCCAATGGTAGCGTTCCCACATAGCCAAGAAGTGAGCACTCTTGGTCATCGATCCACAATTACCCAAATGGTGTCGTGACCTTTCAAAGTCCTTGGTAGTTTCGTCACAAAGTCCATCGTAATGTGATCCCACTTCGTTTCGAGTATTCCAAGAGATTGCAAGTTGTCATAGGGTCGTTGATGCTCGGCTTTTACTAGCGAACATGTGTTGCACTTCTCCACCACACTGGCCACATCAAGCTTCATGACCGGCCACCAATAATTCAATTTCAAATCTCTATACATCTTGGTACTTCCGGGATGTATAGAGTACTTTGACTTGTGGGCTTCTTCCATAAGTAACTCCCGGCATCCCCCGATTTTAGGCACCCAAATTCGTCCTTGATACAGTTTTAGTCCTCTACCATCTTCCGTCAATAAAAGATGGTGTTTCACCATTGATTCACCCTTGAGGTTCGCCTCAAGTAGTGCTTCGGCTTGGGCTGTCTTGATCATATCCATCAAGCTCGAGATGATCTCGATCCTTGCCAAAGAAGTTTACACTTTCCCGCTATACTCCTTTCGACTCAAGGCATCCGCTACCACGTTCGCCTTGCCCAGGTGGTATAGTAGTTCACAATCATAGTCCTTTAGAAACTCTAGCCATCTTTGTTGACGCATATTCAACTCCTTTTGGTCGAAGACATATATGAAGCTTTTATGATCCGTGTAAAGTGTGCATTTCGTACAGTACAAGTAGTGTCGCCATAACTTCAACGCAAACACAACTGCCGCCAACTCGAGGTTGTGAGTTGGTAATTCTTTTCGTGCTCCTTCAACTGCCTTGATGCATACGCTATTACCTTCCCTCTTTGCATCAAAACACAACCCAAACCCATCTTGGATGCATCACTATACACGACGAAATCTTCCATTCCTTCGGGTAAGGACAAGATTGGAGCTTCACAAAGTTTTCGTTGCAAGGTCCGCAATGCTTGTTCTTGTGCACTGGTCCACACGAATTTCACATTCTTTCGAGTCAACGCCGTTAGTGACGAAGAAATCTTGGAGAAGTCTTGGATGAATCTTCGGTAGTACCCGGCTAACCCCAAAAAGCTTCTAATTTCCGTAAGACTCTTTGGAGGCTCCCAATTCATCATTGCCTCAACCTTGGCAGGATCTACTTTCACACCTTCTCGGGTCACCACGTGTCCGAGGAATTGTACTTCCCGCAACCAAAACTCACACTTGGAGAATTTAGCGTACAACCTTTCCTTTTTTAACACTTCCAAAACCTCTCGAAGGTGTTGCTCATGCTCCACCTCATCTTTGGAGTACACTAGGATATCGTAGATGAACACAATTACTCACTTATCCAAGAATGGTCGGCACATATGATTCATTAAATCCATAAAGATTGTCGGCGTATTCGTTAAACCGAACGGCATGACTAAGAACTCGTAGTGACCATACCGAGTCCTAAATGCCGTCTTTGGAACGTCTTCTTCTTTAACTTTCACTTGATGGTAGCCGAATCGGAGATCAATCTTGGAGAAGCATTCGGCTCCTTGAAGTTGATCAACGAGATCGTCTATTCGGGGAAGCGGATAATTGTTCTTCACGGTTACCATGTTTAATTCCCGATAGTCGATACACATCCGCATCGACCCATCCTTCTTTTTAACAAAAAGCATCAGAGCTCCCCAAGGCGATGAGCTCGGTATCACGAACCCCTTCTCTAGAAGCTCTTGTAGTTGCGTCATCATCTCTTGCATTTCCGTTGGAGCGAGACAGTAAGGAGCGCGTGCTATCAGTCCTGCTCCCGGGACCAAATCGATCTTGAACTCCACTTGGCGGTCGGGTGGCAAACCCGGCAAGTCATCGGGGAAGACGTCCGGATATTCTTTGACGACTTTCACATCTTCTACTTTCTTCTTTTCTAGTTTGGTTTCCACCACATAGGCTAAAAACGACGGGTACTTCTTTGACAAGCATTTCCTAGCCTTGATGGAAGAAATGATAGCCACCTCGCCCTTACGCTTCTCTCGTACACTAAGACAAAATCCCCACTTAGGAGAGGTATCCTTATGAGTTTCTTTGAGCACAGAATCTCCGCTTTGTGTTTAGCCAACCAATCCATTCCAATCACCACGTCGAAACTCACAATAACCAGGGGAAGTAGGTCTACCTCGAAGATTTCACCACTAATCTCTAGGCGACATTTTCCATGATTTCCCGCAAAACTACCTTTTCTCCATTTGCTACTTCAATGACTAAAGCATCTTGCAAAGTACTACTAGGCACATTCAAAGTCTTGCAAAACACATTCGACATAAAAAAACAGTTTGCACCCAAATCAAACAATACTCTAGCGGGTAAGGAGTTGAGTAAAAACGTACCCGATACCACATCGGTGGTTTCCTTAGCTTCTTCTTTCGTCATTAGGAAAGCCCGCCCTTGCGGTTTGGGAATGGCCTCCCGCCTCGGTTGACTTCCCGAACCGGTCCCTCTAGAGTCTCCTTTCATCTTGGGGCAATCCCGCTTCACGTGCTCGATCTCCTTGCACTCAAAACAAACGGTTCCCCTTACATGGCACTCCGGACTGGTGTGCCCCGTCTTCCCGCACTTGTAACAAGTAACTTGACTCGGATTGAAAGACCTGAAGTGCTTGCTCTTGCACTTAAGGCACCACCTTGCCTCACGGCGGTTGTCTCCTCCTCTACCACTTGGTTGAAACCTCGGCTTTTTGAACGAATTTTGTGGGCTCTCCCACTTCCTTTTCTCCCCGACTTTAGCTTTCTCCTCGTTGTCTCTAGCATAGACCCTTTCCATAACATTGGCCTCTTCAATAGTCTCCCGAAGATTAGTCGCTTTGGAGTTCCGAACCATTGCCATCATATCAGCAGGCAATCCCTTCAAGTACGTGTAACACCGTGATTTTTGGGTTCAGAACTCTTTGGAGCAAAATATATATATATATAGATAGATAGATAGATAGATTTGATATATTTGCAACGTTGTGTCATTCCGATTTAAGTGATTCAAGATTCTATGGGAATTTAATACACATAACTACAATCTTCGTGTTTTTAGGTTTTACCAAATTCGAGCCGCATCGGATCCAAAATTGATGCCAAAGTTAGGAGAAAGATTGGATCTTGTGAAATGATGAATAAATAAATTAAAAGAGTTATTTTAACCAAAACGCTACTTTGGCTTGGTGGTAAGGCCGTTGCTTTGTATGCATGTGGTCAGGAGTTCAAATCTTGCAAACAGCATGCTGCGCCTATATTTTTTTTATATGAGATCAATTTTGGCCCAAGTACAAGCAGGCCCATCACGGAGAAAATCGACCCAAACCCTTATATTTCATTATAGGGCACAATGCATTGTGAGGGATTAAAGGGGGCAGCAGCTGTGTTTCTTATTTTTCTTAAAAGAGAAAGCATCATATGAGGGATAAAGAGGCCAATAGCATTCGGCTGTTGTATGCTATTTTGTTTAGGAATATATATATATATATATATATATATATATATATATATATATATATATATATATATATATATGTATGTATATTTAGACATATATACTCTTCTCAAATGTATTGAAGACCCAAGCTAAGGATTTCAATGGAGATTTAAGGCTAGATCTTCAAAGGGAGATTAATATAGAAGTTGAAAGGTATGAACATTTTAACTTTTAATTTAAGGTTTCTCTAGTTATTATGTAAAATTTAGAGTTCTTTGAAATATCATGATTTTGATGCTGTTATTTGTTAGAAGGAATATCTCTTATGGTAAATAGTGGGTTTGTTAGTATTTTGCAAGTAAATTAAATTGAGGTATTTATTTTTGTTGATTAGTTCATTTAGGGTTTAAGGATTTCAAACTTGAAAGTTTAAATTTATAGCTTTTGGATGGGTTTTGATGAATTAATTTATGGGTAGCATGAATTAAATGATTTTAAATGATTTGAAGTTGACATGGATGATTTTAGGTGTTGTCAAGATATTGTAAAAATCGTTATAAATCGCTCGTAGATCGGTTTGAGGCTCATAAAAACGTTGTCTAAATATTTTATTTAGAGTTCTTATTGGTTTGGTGATTACACATGGTTTATCTAGGTAGCAAGAGGATTTACACAAGTTGGATAAAAACTAGGTTTAACATAACCTAGCAAGGTGAGTTCAAGTTGCTTTGTGAAAACTTTGTACATGCCAAAAATGTCCATTTTGAAGTATTAAGGTGTTTTACTTGGTGTTTATCAAATGTGCTACTTGTTGGATGAAATTTACATTTTGGATACATTTGATTTTATAAATATTGTAAAATGCCATATTTGGGTTTTTGGGACATTATGAAAAGGAAATCATACTAATATGCACTTTTGATGGTTTATTATATAAATTGAGGTCATTTGACGTAAAGGTATTTTTAGTATGTTTGGTTTATAAACCGTGTGAAAATGTATATTATTGAGTTATAAAACATTTTGAGATTTTAAATGGTATAATTTTATTTGGAAAATGATACATCTCAACTAATGACGTTTTTTTTTAATTAATCATACTTTGAAGCATATAGTTGCATAAACGTTGGTTAAATACATTTTATTGTTTATAATGACTTATATTTTATAGTCAATGGTGTTGTTGAACTATTGGCTCGACTTTGATTCAGATGAGTCTTGGGGGACATTTGTCCGATTTAAATTTACTTTATGTCGGGTTTTTGGAGTTATATGCAATTATGACCTATCTATTTGAAATGTTACATGCTTTGAGTGCGTTGTCGTTCATTTGGGGTCATGTAAATTTAGACTGTAATGCAATGGATCCATAGGCTTTTGAGTTTTCCCAAGTCTCGCGGGCAAGAGATCGGGATTGATTGAGCTCAGTTTACGAGACGTTAGTTTCTCTTTTGTAGCACGGAATAGGCATCGGGTTCCATGATAAGTAAGGCGTGGACCTATATGGTCGGGCGTCGTCTCATGGGTAATAAGGTGTAATCCCAAATGTGCTGTTGTGGATTTGGAGTGACCCAATGTATAGACCTGGAGTGGTTGAAGTTGGGGCTCCCTAGTCTCGCGGGCAATAGATCTGGAGTGATTGGGCTCAGTTTAGGAGAGTAATCCACGTGTTTGTTTTATTTCATAGTAGGTGACCCACTTTTGTGTTTCGTCACGTACAATGTATGCGGGCCTCCCCCGTCACCGAAAGGTGCTGCTTTGTTGGGTACTTATTTTTATTCATGTTTCGGTGACGTAATTATATATCTAAACGGATTGTTTTGAATGGTTTATGGGAAATGTATTATGTTTAATCCTGGTTGGGATGTTTTGAATAATGGAGTTTTATTCACATTTATACCATTTGGGAATTTAATGTTTATTCACATTTTGGGTGATTTTTGGGTTTGAGCTTACATCGCAAAGAAATGTTTTAGTCGAGTAAGCTTGTTTCGGATGGTGGGTTTCCAATGTAAAGATCCAACAGGATTGAACTTGATGGTTTGGACTAAAGGCCTAGTATGGTTGATGTCTAAGATGGACTAAAGACCTAGTATGGTTGATGTCTAAGATGGACTAAAGACCTAGTATGGTTGATGTCTAAGAGGGGTAAAGACCTAGTATGGTTGATGCCTAAGATGGACTAAAGACCTAGTATGGTTGATGTCTAAGATGGACTAAAGACCTAGTATGGTTGATGTCTAAGATGGACTAAAGACCTAGTATGGTTGATGTCTAAGATGGACTAAAGACCTAGTATGGTTGATGTCTAAGATGGGCTAAAGATCTAGTATGAATGATGCCGAGGATTGACTAAAGACCTAGTATGGTTGATGTCATCCGTTTTCCACATCCAATAAGCTTACTTGCATTTATTTAATCGTGGTTTAATTTATGTGTTTGCCATATTCGATGAGATCGGGTCTCCCCCGTCACCGAAGGGTGTTGATTTCGAGTATTTTATTTATTCGCATTGTTGAGGTTATATTATATGCATATGGATTGTTTTCCATGATTGATGGACGGATTTATGTTACATCCTTATTGGATGTTTTAACTATTGGAGTTTTATTCGTAGTGGCGATTATTTGAGAAATTATTATTCATTAACTCTTGATGTGAGTTTTGGATTTGCGTCATTTGCAGAGAAACGATTTTCATTGGTAGCTTTCCTCTCAGAAATTGTGTGCGTTTGGAAAATGGGTTGTCGATGTCTTTTATACAAACCCTTTTAGAAAATCATTTATTAAGATGAAGTTGTCGATGTATCAAATGATTTGCTCATGATGTAAACTCTTGAACTCAGTAGGCGTTAGCCTAACCTTTTTATTTGTCGGCATGTGCAACAGGTTCAGGTTGGGAATAGCTTTAGCTACACTGCGAAGTGATGAGTGCTAGTAGAGTGCACGAGAAGTGAGATGCTTAGCGAAGTTTTCCGCACTTTTGGGATTAGCAACTTTTATTTGGGTTAAGTAACACCGGCCTAGAGTTGTTAGCGGTTTAATTTGTGATGTTTAAAGTTTTGAGGTATTTTCAAGGATGATATGTAGAAGAAATTTTATCATCTTTTAGTTTAATTTATTGAAATTAAAGTTAGTTGCTCATTCCAATTTTGAGGGTGTTACAAGTTGGTATCAGAGCATAAGTTTGAGAGAATTAAGTGTTGATTTTGGATACCTAGACTCAAACGAGCGTTGTTTTAAGTGATTGAGAGCGAGATTGCACCATTAGGCACTCTAAGATAATATAATCGGAAGTTGTTGGGGTACTAGAAGCGAGAAGTCACGTCAAGAGTAGCAAGGGTGATCATGTACGGTACGTTCAAAATTTCACCTGGCCACTGTTATGGTGAACCTACCAGTTACATGAGAGTACTTGGACGACTCTAGTGTGATGACCGTTAGGGTAGTAAAGGAGTTCTAAGCGAGTAGTCGTTAGAAGAGGTTGACGACTTTAGCATTTGCCATTTGGAGTGGCGGTAAGCATGATTGATTTTATTAAGTGGACCGTTCTGGTCGGACTTGATACTTGGATTGGAGACGTAGGCTTTTTGAATTGACCTTGATTTGAGGAGAAATGTGGGGTTAGTCGATGTGACTTTCCACCTTGCGTTAAGTTGTGTGAGTATCCGGATGACAATAGTGCGATCGGAGAAATTGGAGGAATGTGACCTGGACGTTGAGTGCCGACAAAATGCATGCACGAAATTTATTTTGCTTTTAAAATAAATTGCATCGATTATTTCTTGTGTTTCGAATCGTCGGATGGACGGTATTGCTAAATCTTGGAAAAGTTGACATACGCAAGATTTTAAAACATGATTTTGGAACATGCATGAAATTATTTTACGACAGGTAGTTGTGAACCTGGTCGGGATTTATTTTATTCCTTGTAATCGTCCACTACTACTTTTGGATATTGTGATATCCATGTTTAATGTCGTTTATGGTTTTGGATAAGTAACCGCGACTTGCGACCTTAACAATGGATCTCCTCCACATGTGTTAAGGTTTGGACGGAGAGTTACATACCCTTGTTTCAGTGTGGGTCTTTAATGGAAATTTCGATTTTGCGAACCTTGAAGAAAGGGTGTCGTTTTATTTTTGTGTTGCAACAAAAAGGGAGTTTTTATGATTTGGTTGATTTGATCATAGCGTTGTTTTATGCGAGTTGTTTATTGAAAACTAAAACTTTGACACCATTTAATTGACTGGATGTTGTTGAGTTCCATTGAGTTTGATGGATGTTTTTTGGAGTACGATGTAGTTTCGTTTTACGACGCTTGGCGGTGCTTGGGTGACACTTAGTCATGTGCATACTTGAATGATTGTGTGCGTTAATATTTGGGTTGAGTGAGTATTGCGTCTCATGCGAAATTTGTTGAAAATGTGCTTCATGACATTTTGCATCAAAAGGGTGATTTTGGAGTTTTGATGCCGCATGGCTCCTCCTTTAAGGATTGTGGTAGCATATTTGTGCAACTTGCTAGATGTGCAAAATAATTTATACGTGGCGTGAGTAATGCATATAAGAGCATCATGATGGTACATCTCTAATGTTCTTTCTCGCACATGCACTATATTGATTGATTGACAGGAATAGTTTTGTAGCCACTATTTTGAGGCGTTAGTATGCATCGCTTGTGTGGTTTGAGGTATAAAGTCGACTTGAATGTTTATGTGTCAATCAAATTATGTGCACATATTGCTTTCCGAAGTTTTGAGAAAAACACATTGAGGTGTGCGAGCCTAGTCAAAGGATTTTATTTACTTGTCATTATACGACTGAATGAGAAGTTTTAAAATTTGATTTAATGAAAACTTTGAAAATTTAATATTTACTATCCGGTATGTGCTATACCATTTCAGAGTGACTACTAAGAAAGTGTTTCAGATTGGCATGCAAAATTTTGATTGAGATTCCTTTTCGATATTTAAACCGATATTTCCAAATGATGAAAATATCCTGTTATGCGATTTAAAACCAAGTCATGTCGTGTTTTAACCAAGGTGTGTATATGAATTATTCCCTTTCTCTGCGAATAAACTGACGCATGCAAAGTTGTTGATGAATTGCGGTTCATGTCGGTTTCTGGTTAAAAAGAGAATTTTGGGAATTGATGACGTGTAAATTCTTCTTTTGAAATTCGTATAAACAGGCTGCTGGCCATTATTTTAGTGTCGGAGTTTACTTTGCACGTGTGGCTTAAGTAAATCCGTGATGGGACCCTGGCGGTTCATTTTAAAAGTTGTCGAGTACGTTTTACGTTTCGGTAGCAGACTGATTTGTGATGAAAAGGTTTTCAAAAATGATTTTTTTTATACGTGGGACGAGTGTGTCCATGTTTGTGCATCCACTAGCTGAGTAGTGGTAAGTTTTTGTACGTATGTGATGTTAGTATAAAAACTTTCATGTTGAAAAATCTAGTGAAAACTTGATTGGCATATTTATTGAGTCTGTCACTTGAAAACCTTGAACTCTTAGGTTTGGTGAGGTTGACCGACACCGGTTGGGGGTGAGGGCGTGTAGAACCTTTCGATGAAAGATTGGGTTTCTAACGCGGGTGATGTCGTTTGCGGAGTTGAATCATTTCCTATGGGCAACAAAAAGGTGAGACTTGCGGTGTCCCTTGTTAGTGTTGTGGTAACCGTTCACTTCGGCAACCTTGTCTTGGGTTGTCGGTATTGCGTGAAGGTCGTGTAGGACCTTGTGGACACCATATTGATAACCTTGGTTTTGTAAGAATGCTCGACGAGTGAAACTCGAGTGTTGAGTCTGTTGTGATTCAAAGTTTGGTGGTATAACTAGGGATCAATTTTTGGGCTTGAGGCCAAACACCGTGTAACGTCCCAAAAATTACAAGCAAATTTAAATTTTTTTTTTTAAATAAACATTTCATTTATAACAACTCATTAAATGATCCCAACGTTTCGTTTGCAAACTCATAATTAATATCTTCATAATAAAAACCAGCGGAATAAACGTTTAATTATTAAAAACCATAAAGCAACCAGCTCTCCTCGCGCGCCAGTGTGTACTTGTCACGCCTTGGAGCCGCTCGGACCTGAAACCACAGTTTATTGGGAAAGGGTAAGCACGAAGCTTAGTGAATTCCAACACATGCGCAGATAGGAATTATATACACATCACCCCTATCCGCACATAAGCAACAACATCACAGTTACATAAAACGAGTAAACATCTACAAGTAATTATGTATCCAACACCTCAGTACCATCGAGGCCTCGGTCCCACCGAATTGTAATGTATCCAACACCTCAGTACCATCGAGGCCTCGGTCCCACCGAATTGTAATGTAACCAACACCTCAGTACCATCGAGGCCTCGGTCCCACCGAATTGTAATGTAACCAACACCTCAGTACCATCGAGGCCTCGGTCCCACCGAATTGTAATGTAACACATTTATACCAAGCATTCAAACCAATCAAATATTACACACCACAAACAACTAGTTCACACCACAAAGACAGTAGTACATACAAACTATTATGACATGCATACAACCCCTAACTACACAGTGAGAGAACTCACCTCGAATGCGCGCCCAGCTTAATAACACAATTCAAGCTTCACAATTACGGTCACTCCCCAGCACCTAAAAGCATGTTAAAACGTGTCAATACGAGACCCGGACCCTATGACACGACACACGCTTAAACCGTCACTAAAACTAAATTCCGATCACCCAAAACAGGCCTGTTCGGGACCTGTTTCGACCCCTTTAAACCCAGAAAATTCCCAATATTATTTCATGACCAGAAAGTACTCTGAGTTAGGGTTCCAAGGACATATTATACGCCTCCTAACGATTTTTCTACAATTTACTACGGATTTTACAAAAACAGTTTCCGGACAGCGAAATTCAGCACCTTTCAGTATAAAACGACAAATCGACCCACGCTACGCCCCGAACTGGGTTTTGCACAAAACACAGAAAAGTTTATAGACTCAAAAAGGGAACTTTTGACACCAGTTTCACCCCAAACCGAGTTACGAGCAGAAAGTTATGATTTTCGCAAGATCAAAGCAGATTCCAGAAATTTTCACATGAAATGACGAAACACCGAACTTGCGACCACTTTTTCGCCCAGCTAGAGACCGAACCAGTTTTCCGCTAAAACACGGAAAACGTGCCCGACCCCGAACTTGAACCGTGGGCGCCAGTTTCGGCTCAAACGGAGTTACGACGGAAAAGTTATGGCCGTCACAAAACAGTGGCAGACAAACGTTTTCACATAAAATGATAACTAACGGCTATAATCTCATTAAGACAATGCTTAACCCAAACAGCCCCGGGAAGCCTAAAACTTACTGGAACAGATTATACCAAGGTGTAACAACAGCCGTGCACCACCCCCTTGCCGCCTCCGGCGGCGGTGATGGTCGGCGGCGATCTCGCACACACACACACACACACATACACACCACCCTCACACCACCGCTCTTCACTCTCAATCGCTCTAACGCGCACACACCCAAACGCGTATAACCACGACCGCCCACGCACGGCCACCACAGCGGCGGCGTACGGCGGTGGTTGCTTCGCCGGAAACGAAAAGAAAAAGGAAAAGGAGACGAGTACTTACCTTGCGACAAAAACGACGACGTTTTCTAGCCCTCTCTCACTCTCGCCCTCCTTCTTCGACTCCGACGTAACTCCGGCGGCAGCAGCAGTGCCGGCAGCAGTAGCGGTGGTCGGTGGTCCATCCTTACTCCGGCCGACGACAAGGACAAAAGGGAGGGGGGGGGGGTAGCGGCCGTAGGGTTTGCCTATTCTTTCCTCTCGGCTTCTTCTCACGATACCCACATAACAATTCAAGGTTTTTTTTTTCTTTTGCCTTTCTCCTCACGCAACCAACACCACAACAATTGACAAAACATGGGTCTCGTAATTCTCCTGCATGGGCCGAACCCATGATGGATTTTTGGGTCTTTGACACAAATAGCCCCTCCACTTACAACTCTCTCGCAACTAACCAAAAAAAAATCCGACACTTTAACGATTTGACCCAACTCGACTAACCCCGTTAACGGAAACCTCAAAAACTCAAACTTAAAAGAAAAGAATTAATACTAATAAATTACATACCGGGATACGGGCTTTACAACTCTCCCCCACTTGGATTAGACTTCGTCCTTGAAGTCTCTGCCTACGAATAGCTCCGGATCGTTCTCCCTCGTCTCAACCTCAGGTTCCTAAGTCCACTTGAAACCCCTTCTAAAACTACTCGAATACTTTTCTTACCAACAAAACTCCTTCAAGAACACTGAAAATACGATCAGAAGAACACTCCAACAACTGGAATCATTCCTAGCCAAGCGACTTTGGTTGTCTCCCAATCTTAGATGATTCACACCTCCCGATTGAATTTTTCAAGCTCTAACAATTCTAAAGATGCTCACCAATATACCTTACAGGATACTCGAATCCGATCTTTTCTACCATTAACTGCCGATTAACTTCTACGAGTTCTACTAGACTCCCTAAATTCACGATGAATCACATTAACAAACATCGGCCCCCCGCCGAATATCGGTCCAACCGAATAAATACAACCATTGGCCCAGCCGAATATCGGTCCAACCGCTTACAATAACAAACATCGGCCACCCGCCGAACAT
The DNA here is from genome assembly GCA_033807775.1 of Saussurea involucrata. Lineage (NCBI taxonomy): Eukaryota > Viridiplantae > Streptophyta > Magnoliopsida > Asterales > Asteraceae > Saussurea > Saussurea involucrata. The sequence continues at coordinate 63,465,616 of CM066319.1, read as the reverse complement.
CGGTCCAACCGATTACAATGAATCACATAAGCGTGGTATTATCCTAGACACCAACACAAATAGATATCCCCCACAATCAAGTCAACTAACACACACGTAGGTCATTCCACCATAACCATTCATCACAAGTGATCATTTCAGGGTTACTACTACCATCCCCAAGATTGTCTTAGAATCGGCTACAACTCTCCGATTATACTGAAGGTGTTTGGCCTCAAGCCCAAACGTCGACACCTAAATATCTCACTTATCTCAAAATGGTTGATGCGCATTCATTCTCTTAATAACAAAGGGCATCAATCCCTTAACCGATACTATTCGGCCTACAGTACTAACGCGCGTGGAATACCTACCTTCCACCGTTGACGTATCATCCACACTTGCTCTACGAAGCCAAGTCACACCGTATCGAGGATACACCTTGACGTCTACCTTCCAGGTAACGCCTCAAGACCCAGCACACCGGAACTACCTCCCAGGTAAGTGCCCACAACTATATCCTCCTAGTACCTACTGGAAAGTCTAGGTTAGAATACATGAATACCGGGGTCCCACCCCGAGATACCCAACCGACCATTACCAACGACTGACTAACGCGTCTAAGGATCCAAAGCAAACAGCCTACCAACAACATGCCTATTCCGGATTGACTCACTCACCCAAAAATGCAAACACTCAACGTGCAAAGAATGCCAAACAGTGCGACAAAACAACTCATCAACTAGACTCCACATCGAGCCATTAAAACCGGGCAATTGGCCCATGACTAACTCCAAGTTAAAACCGAGCAGAATGCTCCACGCTTGCTAGACCCATAGGTCGGAAAATGCGTTTAAACAAAGTTTAAGCAAACAATACTCTGAAATCAACCTTAGTCTCAGACTCAACACGGGTTAAACAAAAGAGTTTTCCAAAAGGACTCGCACCCTAAAAATTCTCGAAATGACACATGACACTTGAAAGCACATTTCCCCAAATGGTTTACAAAATCATTTACAAAAAAAATTTGCAACATCAGGATTTTCATCTCAAAAGATCGTATGTAACAAAACTACTATTACCTGCTCGATAGTTACGCAAAACTGGACACGCTCGTCCTACATAGGAAAATCATGTTGAAAATCGTTCCATTGCAGTTCAGTTTACTCACACAAAAGCAAAGTGTAATAAATAATTTCTTTAAAATGAACCGCCTCGATTCTAGTATGGATTGACTCATGACGTGCTCTTAAAGTAACCGCTTGACCTTAAACAGGGTGCAACAAAGGTGTGCACATAATTCAAAATAAGTTTCACGACATTCGATTCAAAAATTCCTCTTTTAATCATAAACTGACGTGGCACAGAGTTCGCCACAAATTTTCACGCGTCAGCTAATCACACAAAACGATGACACGGTTTACAAATATATTTTTGTTAAAACACAACTGTCTCGTGTAAGTTTCAAACTTGAAGACAGAAACCAGTTCGCTTCTATTAATTGGAAATACCGACTAAAATCCCATAAAACCTCAAACTGGGGCAGGCATGCAAGCTTGTAACACTTCCTCAAGTTTCGTACTTGGGACATATAACGTCAAAACATTATAGTTTTTAAAAAAATGTATTTATCGAAATTGCTCAAAATACTCGTTTCCTCCAAAGCAAAAGTTTTTTTTTTTTTTTAATTTCCAAAAAGAAAATGATCGGTAATTCTAAATTAACCGAATGTCAAAAAAAATCTACGCATTTATATTTCCAAAATATAACACATTGTATCGTATGCATGATGTTCACAACATTAAAACACTCCTTATGAAATGTTACCAAAATTTCTCCATGCACCACTTATGTCACGCATGAATCAATCCACACACTGAACTATTTGCAATAAAACACTTAGCAATACAAACTCTCGAACGAAAAGTTAAGCGACACTAGAATTCCAAACTCATTTTAGACAAAACACCAAAATAGCCTTTATACAGACATCGTGGAATGTAACTTTTCGTCTCAACTCTAACACATGTGGAGGAGTTCCAATGTTAGAGTCTCAAGCCGTAGTCACTTACCCAACATCTTAACCACCTCAAAACATGGATAACATCGTACCCGAAGGAACCGTTGGAAAATAAACAAATGAAACAATCTTTTACAAAGTTTTCAACTCCCGTGATAAAACGGTTTCAAACATTTTCAAAACTACAATTCGAAATCTTGTGTGTGTACTAAACATTTCCCAAAATTCCAAAACACCATCCCTAAAAGGATTTGAAACACCAGAAGTAGTTAATGCAATTTTATTTTCAAAATAAACTTTGTGCATGACTCAGTCGGCATTCCACGTCTCGACTCATACTCCTCCAAACCTCTCCAATCCACTATCGTCCTCCGAACATTTAACCTCTTAGGGCAAGTTGGGAAATTACGTCAAATAATCCCTACGATTTTTCCTCAAATCCATGTCGGCTCTATAAGCCTATGACTCTAGCACAATCTCCCATCTTGGCCCGAAATGATCTGCTTACAACAAATATCATCCTTATCGTCACTCCAAGTGACTAATACTATAATCGTCTTTCTATTCCAACGACTACTAGTTTAGAACCTTCGACACTACCCCAACGATCATCCCATCAAAGCAAGTCAAATACACCATGTACCAGTGGATCTACTATATTTGTCTCTCCTCGTGACGGCTATTCAGGGTAGATAATACAATGCGTTATTAGCACATAACAACGCACACTAACAACACTCACGCCCAACTCCTTGGATTCCTCGTGACTTCCCCGACTCGAGCATTGATCTTGTGCTTCCGGTAGTAGGAGCTCTACTACTACCTTCCACACCTATCATCGCTCGTTCCGAGTCTCACCCCGAGGGTCCAAGTAGTTTCTCGCCGAAACTATACACATAAAATAATTAATCCACACATGCCAGTTCAAGAACATATCCTAAACAGGCAACTTATAAAACCATCGGTCTCCCCGATCAGACAGCCACAAATGTATACTTAATAAACCATCGGTCACCCCGATCATACAACAACAATTAAATATATAATTAACCATATGCCTGCACCAGCACATATATACATCCACCCTTCCTAGCTCCCTAGGAATTTCCTCTTATCCCACTACCCTTGCTACTACCGAATCCCTACTAATTATGACGAGTGACCTCGCGAATACCCGATTATATGCAGTGCGAAATAAATAGACAGTCGAATACAAGACTCTATCCTAGAACGGTTGGACTCAAACAAGAGCTGCGCAATAGAACTAAATCGAATATTCTAAGGCTATAAATCTCTTACTGCATACAGCCTAGAGGGCATCCACTTAGTAACCTATCATAATTAGCATAAATTCCTAATAGCAAGCAGTTCAACATACAGCATTGTGTCCACAACAGGCAATCTAGCATGCATACTCTATGATCTAGAAAGCAATAAAACACTAAGTACTGTACCTTTCCCCTTTGGCTCCGGCTGACTGTACACACTGCGCCTCCGATCACCGTTCCTCGAACGGGTCTTTACTTTTTCTTTTGTCTCCAAAAGGATTTAATAAAGAATTTGAAAATTTCCCAGCCGCAACTTGAGACCAAACACACCGAGGTGCGTTTGATTCACTCAAGCTGTGCTCTGATACCAAGTTGTAACGTCCCAAAAATTACAAGCAAATTTAATTTTTTTTTTAAATAAACATTTCATTTATAACAACTCATTAAATGATCCCAACGTTTCGTTTGCAAACTCATAATTAATATCTTCATAATAAAAACCAGCGGAATAAACGTTTAATTATTAAAAACCATAAAGCAACCGGCTCTCCTCGCGCGCCAGTGTGTACTTGTCACGCCTTGGAGCCGCTCGGACCTGAAACCACAGTTTATTGGGAAAGGGTAAGCACGAAGCTTAGTGAATTCCAACACATGCGCAGATAGGAATTATATACACATCACCCCTATCCGCACATAAGCAACAACATCACAGTTACATAAAACGAGTAAACATCTACAAGTAATTATGTATCCAACACCTCAGTACCATCGAGGCCTCGGTCCCACCGAATTGTAATGTATCCAACACCTCAGTACCATCGAGGCCTCGGTCCCACCGAATTGTAATGTAACCAACACCTCAGTACCATCGAGGCCTCGGTCCCACCGAATTGTAATGTAACCAACACCTCAGTACCATCGAGGCCTCGGTCCCACCGAATTGTAATGTAACCAACACCTCAGTACCATCGAGGCCTCGGTCCCACCGAATTGTAATGTAACACATTTATACCAAGCATTCAAACCAATCAAATATTACACACCACAAACAACTAGTTCACACCACAAAGACAGTAGTACATACAAACTATTATGACATGCATACAACCCCTAACTACACAGTGAGAGAACTCACCTCGAATGCGCGCCCAGCTTAATAACACAATTCAAGCTTCACAATTACGGTCACTCCCCAGCACCTAAAAGCATGTTAAAACGTGTCAATACGAGACCCGGACCCTATGACACGACACACGCTTAAACCGTCACTAAAACTAAATTCCGATCACCCAAAACAGGCCTGTTCGGGACCTGTTTCGACCCCTTTAAACCCAGAAAATTCCCAATATTATTTCATGACCAGAAAGTACTCTGAGTTAGGGTTCCAAGGACATATTATACGCCTCCTAACGATTTTTCTACAATTTACTACGGATTTTACAAAAACAGTTTCCGGACAGCGAAATTCAGCACCTTTCAGTATAAAACGACAAATCGACCCACGCTACGCCCCGAACTGGGTTTTGCACAAAACACAGAAAAGTTTATAGACTCAAAAAGGGAACTTTTGACACCAGTTTCACCCCAAACCGAGTTACGAGCAGAAAGTTATGATTTTCGCAAGATCAAAGCAGATTCCAGAAATTTTCACATGAAATGACGAAACACCGAACTTGCGACCACTTTTTCGCCCAGCTAGAGACCGAACCCGTTTTCCGCTAAAACACGGAAAACGTGCCCGACCCCGAACTTGAACCGTGGGCGCCAGTTTCGGCTCAAACGGAGTTACGACGGAAAAGTTATGGCCGTCGCAAAACAGTGGCAGACAAACGTTTTCACATAAAATGATAACTAACGGCTATAATCTCATTAAGACAATGCTTAACCCAAACAGCCCCGGGAAGCCTAAAACTTACTGGAACAGATTATACCAAGGTGTAACAACAGCCGTGCACCACCCCCTTGCCGCCTCCGGCGGCGGTGATGGTCGGCGGCGATCTCGCACACACACACACACACACATACACACCACCCTCACACCACCGCTCTTCACTCTCAATCGCTCTAACGCGCACACACCCAAACGCGTATAACCACGACCGCCCACGCACGGCCACCACAGCGGCGGCGTACGGCGGTGGTTGCTTCGCCGGAAACGAAAAGAAAAAGGAAAAGGAGACGAGTACTTACCTTGCGACAAAAACGACGACGTTTTCTAGCCCTCTCTCACTCTCGCCCTCCTTCTTCGACTCCGGCGTAACTCCGGCGGCAGCAGCAGTGCCGGCAGCAGTAGCGGTGGTCGGTGGTCCATCCTTACTCCGGCCGACGACAAGGACAAAAGGGAGGGGGGGGGTAGCGGCCGTAGGGTTTGCCTATTCTTTCCTCTCGGCTTCTTCTCACGATACCCACATAACAATTCAAGGTATTTTTTTTCTTTTGCCTTTCTCCTCACGCAACCAACACCACAACAATTGACAAAACATGGGTCTCGTAATTCTCCTGCATGGGCCGAACCCATGATGGATTTTTGGGCCTTACAAATAGCCCCTCCACTTACAACTCTCTCGCAACTAACCAAAAAAAATCCGACACTTTAACGATTTGACCCAACTCGACTAACCCCGTTAACGGAAACCTCAAAAACTCAAACTTAAAAGAAAAGAATTAATACTAATAAATTACATACCGGGATACGGGCTTTACACACCGTTAGTGTAATCGGAGGATTGTAGTCCGATTTTAATGGAATGATGGCAATGGTTGTAGTAATCTTAAGATGTTCAATTGTGATGAGCGGATTTAGTGAAACGACCTTCCTTATGTGGTAAGAAAATCTGTCGGTTGGATATTTGATAATTTGACGTATCTTTGGAGTTGTGTAATTGAGGGGTCGGTGATGACCGTCGGTGTTGGCATTAATGGAATCCATTAGGAGTGAACGCTAGTCCAAGTGGCGGAAATATTTGGGATTCGGATGTTTTAATTGATATTGGTGGTGATTGAACTTTGGGCTAGTTTTGAGATAAATTTTAAGAACATGTGGATGTGGAGTGATTGGGGAACTCGAATCTGTTGTTGGGATAGTATGGATCACTTAAGGTTGGGAGACAACTTAAGTCTGGTGGTCGGAAGCCACTCTAGTAGATTAGGCTTTCAATTGGACGTATGTGTATTATGCCTAAGCATAGACTCGTTGTAAGTAACACCAAGAAGTTGTTATGTGCAATTCTATGGGGATTAAGATTCGAATCTGGTTGAAGCGGAAGGAACTTGGAATATGTTGGACGCGGTAGCCATGGAGCGTGTGAGAACTAGATTTCGAGGACGAAATCATTCTAAGGTTGGGAGGATTGTAACACCCGTAATTTTCGGATAAGTACTATTTCGAATCAGTGTGAAACCGATCTTTTAAGAAAAATATGGAAAAAAGGATTTTGGTTTAAATCTTAGATTTTATGGTGTTGTTGGATGGGGAATTTGATTACGAGTCCAACGGTTCTTTCCGGAGCGAAAACGGGGCTATAACGAAGAAGTTACGGCCGAAACAGTATCCGACCCAACAGGAGGCCGCGCGGCCTGGAGTCCAGCCTTGGGGAGGCGCACGACATTCCACGCGACTTCAAGTCGCGGGACAAACCGCGGGAGTGGTCTGGAGCTTTAAGTCGCGAATCTCAAACCCTCAAACTTCATTTCTTCATAACTTTTGCATCCCAACTCCGATTTGAGTGATTCAAGTTGTTACGGTTTCGTTTTTGAAAGCTCTTCAAGGATCTAGAAAGAGTTTTGAAGTATATTGGATGATCCAATAGTATTGGGTGGTGGTTGAGGTAAGCTTCTTACTTTTCTCCATTTAAGGAGTTAGGGTTTTGGTATTTTGGTGATTTTGGATGTTTTATGTTGGGGGAAACGTATGTAAGTGTTTGAGGATGATTATTTATGGTTATAAACTTATGGATCTAGGTTTTTGGAAGATTTGAGCTTGAAGGTTCGGATTTCTTCAAATGAGCATACGTTGGGAAAATCTAGATTTAGCCTAATCTAGCGAGGTGAGTTCAAGTTGATTTGTGAAAACGTTGTACATGCCAAAATGTTTATTTTAAAGTATTTGTGTGCTTTATATAAAATTATCTCTTGTGGAGCTATTTAGTGGGTTTTGATTTAATCAAAGTGTTGAGCTTTACAAATCTTGTAAAACACCCACATTTGGGTAATATGAGTGATTGATGAATAAATCACGAGTGAAAGAGGTTTTGTTAATTTATTGCATAAGTGAAGGTTATTTAGTCAAAATACACTTTTAGTGTTTTGTGATTATGCGGTAACTATGATGAGTTACATTTTTAAGTGTGAACGTGTGGGTTGGGGATTTTGGTCAATCCGACCATATGAATGTTTTGAGAGTTATAAACCTTTCATTTTGGGGTCGATGGCCAATTGAGGAATTAAAAGAGTAAAGAGTTTGAGTAACGATGTATTTTGGTTTACGTAACCGTGTGAGTGACTCGTATTTAACTAAACGATTATTTTAGCCTTTAAAGGCTTGATTATCACTCAAATGAGTCTTTTGAGTATTTGCCGCTTTTGGTGGCTTGAGGTGGAGTCTTGGGTGTGTTATATGCTTAATTGCATTTTATTTGAATACGTGCCGGTTTAAGTGTTGTCTTGTGTGTGAAGACCGTTTGATGATTTTGTATTCTTAGTACCTTTGGGACTAATGAACCTTGGTGAGTTATATGCATTGTTGAGTTATGAAAGAGTTACATATACGTGTACATGTAGATGCATATACGATTTGACTTCATTGGGAAGGTGGCAATGAAGGGGTTGTGAGATTATCATGCCTCGAAGCGTGTGTTGCATGATGTGAGTTAGATGCATTTAATTTGCATGAATTGATGTTGATAGACGATCATTAGATCTTTTGAGCAGAGGGCTCGGTTTTGGACTCTATTGAGTCTCGAGGGCATTCGCCCGGTTTTAATAAGCTCGACGTGGGCTTGGGGTTTGAATTACATGAATTGCATTATATTTGATGTTTACATGATTTGAATGCATTGGTTATTCTTTTGGGGTCATGTATATATATATATATATATATATATATATATATATATATATATATATATATATATATATATATATATATATATATATATATATATATTTAAGTCGAGTAAGCTTGTTTCGGATGGTGGGTTTCCAAGGTAAAGATCCAGCAGGATTGAACTTGGTGGTTTGGACTAAAGACCTAGTATGGTTGATGTCTAAGATGGACTAAAGACCTAGTATGGTTGATATCTAAGATGGACTAAAGACCTAGTATGGTTGATGTCTAAGAAGGGCTAAAGACCTAGTATGGTTGATGCCTAAGATGGACTAAAGACCTAGTATGGTTGATGTCTAAGATGGACTAAAGACCTAGTATGGTTGATGTCTAAGATGGACTAAAGACCTAGTATGGTTGAAGTCTAAGATGGACTAAAGACCTAGTATGGTTGATGTCTAAGATGGACTAAAGACCTAGTATGGTTGATGTCTAAGATGGGCTAAAGATCTAGTATGATTGATGCCGAGGATTGACTAAAGACCTAGTATGGTTGATGTCATCCGTTTTCCACATCCAATAAGCTTACTTGCATTTATTTAATCGTGGTTTAATTTATGTGTTTGCCACATTCGATGAGATCAGGTCTCCCCCGTCACCGAAGGGTGTTGATTTCGAGTATTTTATTTATTCACATTGTTGAGGTTATATTATATGCATATGGCTTGTTTTCCATGATTGATGGACGGATTTATGTTACATCCTTATTGGATGTTTTAACTATTGGAGTTTTATTCGCAGTGGCGATTATTTGAGAAATTATTATTAATTAACTCTTGATGTGAGTTTTGGATTTGCGTCATTTGCAGAGAAACGATTTTCATTGGTAGCTTTCCTCTCAGAAATTGTGTGCGTTTGGAAAATGGGTTGTCGATGTCTTTTATACAAACCCTTTTAGAAAATCATTTATTAAGTTGAAGTTGTCGATTTATCAAATGATTTGCTCATGGTGTAAACTCTTGAACTCACTAGGCGTTAGCCTAACCTTTTTATTTGTCGGCATGTGCAACAGGTTCAGGTTAGGAATAGCTTTAGCTACACTGCGAAGTGATGAGTGCTAGTAGAGTGCACGGGAAGTGAGATGCTTAGCGAAGTTTTCCGTACTTTTGGGATTAGCAACTTTTATTTGGGTTAAGTAACACCCGCCTAGAGTTGTTAGCGGTTTAATTTGTGATGTTTAAAGTTTTGAGGCATTTTCAAGGATGATATGTAGAAGAAATTTTATCATCTTTTAGTTTAATTTATTGAAATTAAAGTTAGTTGCTCATTCCAATTTTGAGGGTGTTACACATGATGACTGCATTAAGTGGACCATTTCGGGTCAAAATGGTTGGTTGGATTAGAACCATAGGCTTATGAAATCGACCATATTTGAGGATAAATTGTAAGGTGAACCGATGAAATCTTCGCTGATTGTCTTAAGATGTTTGAACATCCGGATGACTATAGTGTGACCGTAAGAATATGAGGAGTGTGCTTTTGAGACGTTGAGTGCCGACTAAATTCATGCACGAATTTATTTTAAAAATAAAAATAAATTGCATCAGTTGTTTCTTGTGTTTCAAATCGTCATGTGGGTTGTATTACGAAATCTTGGAAAATCGTTTAACACATACAAGATTTTAAACCATGATTTTAAACATGCATGAAATTATTTTATTTCAGGTGATTGCGAACTTTGTCAAAACTTTCTTTGTTTTCATTGTTGTCCAACGCTACTTTCGGATACTGTGATATCCATGATTTAAAGTTGTTTAGGGTCTTGGACAAGTAACTGTGATTTATGGCCTTAACATTGGATCTCCTCCACATATGTTAAGGTTTTGGATGAAAGGTTACCTTCCATCATTTTGATGTTTGAGTTTTGTTGAGTTTTTTATTCCATGCAACTTTTATTGAGCAACGTTACTTTGTGTCGTATTGCAACAAAAATGGAAATTTTTGAAATTTTGAAATTGTATGATTTCTCGGTTGAGTTTTGTGTTAATACATTTCGTCACACATTAATTGGCGTACGAATCAGTTTATACTTTTGGCGTGAGTAAGCGTATAAGAGTACCATGACCATTTATCTTAATGCTTTGTTTTGTGCATTTTCGGTTGTGGTTATCATCACTATTGGTTCACACATATGCATTATATTGATTATTGGTATGCAAGGCATTATAGCCACCACTTTTGGAATAAAGATGCATATCATCTGAATACCTTGAAATTTGAAATCAATCTAAATTATTTCATGATTACGACTAAATCGCATGCACACATCGTTTTGCTAAGTTTTGAGAAAGTAGACTGATGCATACGGGTCTTGTTGAGAAATTTCATCCCACGTCATTTTATAATTAAATGGGAAATTTTTTGGAACTCGGTTACGTGAAATTTCTCTTTTAAGTTTGTATAACAACCTGTTGCACACTATTTTAATGCAGGAAAACTACTCGCGTGCATGGCATAAGTAGATACATGCTAAAACCATAACGGTCTATTTTAAAAAGCTAACAGCGCATATTTTACGTCATTGTTATTAGCTTGATTTGTGATCAGGTAGTTTTTAAAACGACTTTTATATGTGTGACAAGTGTGTATACTTGCACACCTACCGAGTAAATGGTAGTAGATTTTATATATATATATATGTAAGAGTAATTATTATAAAGATTTTGCGTTGAAAATTCTTATTAAAAAAATTGATTGACATATTTGTTGAGTCCTGCACTTGAAACCTTGAACTCGTTAGGGCCTTAAATGTTAAGAAACTCTCGTTAAGAGTGGGGACTCAAAGGGTTTTGGAAGTGGAAGTGTGGGATAATTCAACTTGTGATAGTATCGTAATCCGAGTGGTACCGCTTGTTAAGTCAGTGTACTTTTGATTTTGAGCTATTAGACTTATGAGTTATCCGGCCATTTAAGTAGTGGTCTTTCCATTTCAGTAAAACTTTGGGCTAAAGCTTTATGTGGTTGTTTGCACATAATTGGATTTGAATTGAGGAATCATTTTACAGACATTTTATTAAGTGTTAGTATTGCTCCCTCTAGGTTGGTCTTCGGTAATTAAGAAAGTTTCGGAATTCGTCAGTTGAGTTGTATAGTTTGGGATTCTAGTTCCGGTATCTGTATGGTCCAAATCTGATTTCTACTCATTGCTTCTTCTTCCTTACTCCTACCTCTGGCTATTGATAAATGATGGCTCCTAGTTTTGTTTAATTGCTTTAATATCCCTTGTAATCTTTTGTAATTATTAGTTGTTCTTCCTCCTCTATGTTATGGCTATGAAGCCTTGGTTTGTTCTGATTGAACGTAATGAATATTAACTTCTCGTAATGAATATTAACATCCTGTAAAGAGTATTAACTTTTCGTAAGGTATACTATTCATCTTCTCATATATTTCTTCAGCTTTTGAGGTCGATGACTCAATTGGGGTTTGGGGTGTCATCCGTGCTGAATTTCTTGAGAAGTTTGGAAAGCAAACAATGATTCTGCGGATATTTGATTTTGGTAATTAGTAATCGATGATTGAAATCATCCCGCTTTGCTAAGGATTTAAGTTTTAGATGAACAAGGTTGAGGTATGTCTTGGTAAGAGATAGAGTACTTGTATGTACTTCCCATGAATTCTAAGAAACATTGCAATATAAGTGGTATATCTAAGGAGTCAAGATTTTTGGTAATTAGCAGTTGATTATTGATATCTTTTGGCGTGCTAGCAATTTTATCTTGAATGGTCAGTGTTGGGAGGAGTTAAAGAATCGTAAAGGATTGAATTTGGGATAACTTGCTTGCTGAAGAATATTATGTTACGTTCTTTTTTTTGAACGGCAAGTTAACACACAGACACGTTCCCGAGGTATCCGGGCTCCCACTTAAAGGTGCCACCCGACTAATCCCCGTCGACCCGACCGACCCAATGGATCGACCCGACCGATCAGGTATAAGGGCCCTATGGACCACCCAACCGGCCCCGGACCCGGCCCAAAGTTTGGATATCGCCTCATGCTCACCGCGGGGTTCGAACCCAGGTAGTTAGGCCTTCCAGCACTAACCCCCCAGGGATGTTACCTTGCCACTGGGCTACATATGATTTGATATTTATGTTACGTTCTTGAATAGAACGTTGGGCCAACATCAAGATTTATTGATTCATGAACCTTGAGAATTCTTGTAGTTGGCATGCATAGTATCAGTTTGGGGTTGTTAGAAAATATAAGAGGGAATTCTCGGTCAGGAGTCACTTAGGAAGTAATTAACTGTCGTAGACCATTCCCGAAGTAGCACGAGTCACCTAAGGTTGGGAGACCACCGAGACCGTATTTTTGGAGATTGCTCAAACAAGGTTCAATGTCTACGTCTGATATTGATGTAATGATTTGATATCGAGGGAACTTTTGGGTCGAATTTGCTAATCCATAGAAGAGTCGAACTGTTGAGAATCGAGTAATCCGTTGTAAGCGACATTCGAGTTATGAATTGGCACTGATTTCGAGGACGAAATCATTCTAAGGCTGGGAGGATTGTAACACCATGATTTTTGGGTTCAGAACTCTTTGGAGCGAATATATATATATATATATATATATATATATATATATATATATAGATAGATTTGATATATTTGCAACGTTGTGTCATTCCGATTTAAGTGATTCAAGATTCTATGGGAATTTAATACACATAACTACAATCTTCGTGTTTTTGGGTTTTACCAAATTCGAGCCGCATCGGATCCAAAATTGATGCCAAAGTTAGGAGAAAGATTGGATCTTGTGAAATGATGAATAAATAAATTAAAAGAGTTATTTTAATCAAAACGCTACTTTGGCTTGGTGGTAAGGTCGTTGCTTTGTATGCATGTGGTCAGGAGTTTAAATCTTGCAAACAGCATGCTACGCTTATATTTTTTTTATATGAGATCAATTTTGGCCCAAGTACAAGCAGGCCCATCACGGAGAAAATCGACCCAAACCCTTATATTTCATTATAGGGCACAAGCATTGTGAGGGATTAAAGGGGGCAGCAGCTGTGTTTCTTATTTTTCTTAAAAGAGAAAGCATCATATGAGGGATAAAGAGGCCAACAGCATTCGACTGATGTATGCTATTTTGTTTAGGAATATATATATATATATATATAGATATATATATACATATATATATAGACATATATACTCTTCTCAAATGTATTAAAGACCCAAGCTAAGAATTTCAATGGAGATTTAAGGCTAGATCTTCAAAGGGAGATTAATATAGAAGTTGAAAGGTATGAACATTTTAACTTTTAATTTAAGGTTTCTCTAGTTATTATGTAAAATTTAGAGTTCTTTGAAATATCATGATTTTGATGTTGTTATTTGTTGGAAGGAATATCTCTTATGGTAAATAGTGGGTTTGTTAGTATTTTGCAAGTAAATTAAATTGAGGTATTTAGTTTTGTTGATTAGTTCATTTAGGGTTTAAGGATTTCAAACTTGAAAGTTTAAATTTATAGCTTTTGGATGGGTTTTGATGAATTAATTTATGGGTAGCATGAATTAAATGATTTTAAATGATTTGAAGTTGACATGGATGATTTTAGGTGTTGTCAAGATATTGTAAAAATCGTTATAAATCGCTCGTAGATCGGTTTGAGGCTCATAAAAACGTTGTCTAAATATTTTATTTAGAGTTCTTATTGGTTTGGTGATTACACATGGTTTATCTAGGTAGCAAGAGGATTTACACAAGTTGGATAAAAACTAGGTTTAACATAACCTAGCAAGGTGAGTTCAAGTTGCTTTGTGAAAACTTTGTACATGCCAAAAATGTCCATTTTGAAGTATTAAGGTGTTTTACTTGGTGTTTATCAAATGTGCTACTTGTTGGATGAAATTTACATTTTGGATACATTTGATTTTATAAATATTGTAAAATGCCATATTTGGGTTTTTGGGACATTATGAAAAGGAAATCATACTAATATGTTCTTTTGATGGTTTATTATATAAATTGAGGTCATTTGACGTAAAGGTATTTTTAGTATGTTTGGTTTATAAACCGTGTGAAAATGTATATTATTGAGTTATAAAACATTTTGAGATTTTAAATGGTATAATTTTATTTGGAAAATGATACATCTCAACTCATGACGTTTTTTTAATTAATCATACTTTGAAGCATATCGTTGCATAAACGTTGGTTAGATACATTTTATTGTTTATAATGACTTATATTTTATAGGTAATGGTGTTGTTGAACTATTGGCTCGACTTTGATTCAGATGAGTCTTGGGGGACATTTGTCCGATTTAAATTTACTTTATGTCGGGTTTTTGGAGTTATATGCAATTATGACCTATCTATTTGAAATGTTACATGCTTTGAGTGCGTTGTCGTTCATTTGGGGTCATGTAAATTTAGACTGTAATGCAATGGATCCATAGGCTTTTGAGTTTTCCCAAGTCTCGCGGGCAAGAGATCGGGATTGATTGAGCTCAGTTTACGAGACGTTAGTTTCTCTTTTGTAGCACGGAATAGGCATCGGGTTCCATGATAAGTAAGGCGTGGACCTATATGGTCGGGCGTCGTCTCATGGGCAATAAGGTGTAATCCCAAATGTGTTGTTGTGGATTTGGAGTGACCCAATGTATAGACCTGGAGTGGTTGAAGTTAGGGCTCCCTAGTCTCGCGAGCAATAGATCTGGAGTGATTGAGCTCAGTTTACGAGAGTAATCCACGTGTTTGTTTTATTGCATAGTAGGTGACCCACTTTTGTGTTCCGTCACGTACAATGTATGCGGGCCTCCCCCGTCACCGAAAGGTGCTGCTTTGTTGGGTACGTATTTTTATCCATGTTTCGGTGACGTAATTATATATCTAAGCGGATTGTTTTCCATGGTTTATGGGAAATGTATTATGTTTAATCCTGGTTGGGATGTTTTGAATAACGGAGTTTTATTCACATTTATACCATTTGGGAATTTAATGTTTATTCACATTTTGGGTGAGTTTTGGGTTTGAGCTTACATCGCAAAGAAATGTTTTACGTGGCTGATATGCATTAATTATTTAATGCATATTAAGTCTTTTTCTTTCCATTTTGAGTCAGTTTATCTTTAATATCCCTAAATTTGAGTCATTTTATTTACTTATTTTCCACTTTATTATTTATTGGAGCTAAAGTTGTGGATGACTTGTTTTACAACTTAGAATGGCTAATATGTAGTGTTTTTGGCAGATTTAATAGTGCAGACTTATGTCGCAGCATGGCAGCAGCATGGAGCAACAGACAGCTTAATCTAGTAAGGCAGTGGGGCTTATTTTGGGCAGATGACAGACTCCTTTTTATGCTGATTGTGAAGCTTCTAGAAGATAGAAAAATCTGGCCATATCTCACCTTTTTGTATTATTGTATTAGGTAGTTTTTTTAAGCAACTAGTGTACCTCTTTTGTACCCCTTGATGGGAAATTACTTTTTTACCCCTTCCTTTTCTCTAGTATATAAGGAAGGGTTTGGGTTGCTTTGAAGAGATAACTTATGACAAATCGTGATCTGTGAATTCAAGGGAGTGACAACTCTTGAATTTGATATTTGCAATCTAATTAGTAGTTACATTTTACAATTCTTGCCTTTTACATTTCTTGTTTTTACATTTCTTGTCTTTATATTTCTTGTCTTTCATTTATTGCAATTTACATTCCGTCATTTATTATTCTTGCAATTTACATTTAGTCATTTACATTTATGCTATTTAATTTATGTCATTTACTGTTTTCTTTACTTTCCGTTATGAGTAGCTAATTTTAATAGTTCGGGTGTGAAACGGAAAGGTGGGATTTTAAACTAAAGGAAAGTGGACATTGTTTTGCAATAACAATGTTCCACCATTTCATTCAAGTTTTATTAAATCCAATGACACTTCTTGACGAACTGATCACTTGCTAAAGTGTTAAAGTGCCGTGGACTTAGAGATAAGCCACTGAATGCACGTCAGTTTGAATGATATGGGAAGTAGACTTGAGAGAGTTACTGATAAAGTGACAGTTATCATCCATGTTTTTCTAAACTGATTTTTTTCGACAAGTGGTCACTAATCTAAAGTGTTAAAGTGTAGTGGATTTAGAGATAAACCACTTGGAACACACCAACTTGAATGATAGGGGAATCGGCTCGAGAGAGCGATTTTTGATACAAAGAGATTTGGTCATCCATATATTTTGAGAACTTTATCCCCCACTATAAATAGCTGGAGACTACACAGAGATGTGTCTAGTTGAATCTAAACAATAGTGGGAATACTGAAGTCCGAGAGGAATACTCTCAAAATAGATGGTGGATCTAGTTATGTCAAAACTACATGCTGCAACATTCCTGCAGCATGGCCCGCTGGAATTTGTGTTTAAGTCCCACCTTAAAGTTTTACACTCGTGCTTGCTTTATTCTCTTTTAACAACGTCAAAGTGATAATCCAAACAAAACAAATCAATCTCTTCCAAATCGCCATCTGAAATCCTTTCCTTCTGCTACTTTTTATTTAACTTTTTACTCCAATCTCTGTGGGAACAATATCTGGTATTTTACTAATTTATTACTTGAAAGACGATATTAGATTTCATCGTATACTTGCGTTGAGGTTTAAGTAGCACACGTCTATAGGTGTATTCTAAGCACTGTCAAGTTTTTGGCGTCGTTGCCGGAGATTGGTAAGCTAAAAGTTGTAAAAAGTTTTAAAAAGATTTGATTTTTCTACCACCTTTGTTGCTTGTCATACGTCTTCATGTGTGTACAAGTAACAAGCTTTGAGTTTATCTTTATGTGAATATGGATTCAATGGGATATTCGTTTGGGCCTATGAAACTGTTTTCTGTGACTTCTGTGGCGGAAATCATTTCTCATACAGTTGTCCTTCGAACCCCGAATCATGTTATTTCATGGAAGATAGTAATTGGGATACCTCACACTTCAATGGTTACACTCAGTCATCGGAGGATCATCCTAATTTGTTTTTAAATAGTCAATATCATGGCACTTTTACATCACCAATACCTCCCTACCAAGATTGGAGTAACACTTGCTCAAATACTTTTGACCAATCTTGGGAGGAACAAGTTGATTTTTCTGGGAATTTTCAAGGGGATGATTATAACAACTCATTTTTACCCCCTACGCCCTCTTTAGAACTAGTTCAAACCATCAAATCTCTTCAAACTATGATGAATGAATTCACACAAAATATGATAACATCTGTTGCCAACATCACAACTTATGTTGAAGAGATCAATAGACAAAACCAAATTCCTATACCAAGTGAGATTGAAAATTTTGAACGTGTTGGTAAGGATGAGGATGAGGTCAATACTTTGGAAAATAGTCAAGAGATAGAAAGTTCCGAGGAAGCATCCGATCATTTGAGCGACCCCTTTTTACTTCAAAATAGTAAAGAGGTGCAACACAATGCCAAAATTGTCATTAACCGATGCTTTGAATCTGTGCAGAAAGAACATATTGTTGAGGATGATGCTGCATTCCTGCAGCAAAGCTGTGCAGAAAATCTTCAAGTTGTTTTTCAAAAGGGATGTGATGATCAATCCAAGGACTCAGGAAGCTTCATAAAATCAAGTTCTATTGTTGGTGAGGTGATGTGGAAAACTCTTTGCGGCATGAAATGCTCCCCCATTTGTGCAATCGAAGTCTTGTGCCATGATCAAGGAGAGACACATTTGATGAGAAACGTATATAAGCATAAGTGGAAAGAGAAACACCAAGTTAAGTTGGCGAGGACAGTTACGGCTGAGGAGCATACTGAGGTGCTCCAGCAATCTCCACCATTCCTCAAGAAGTTGTCAACAAGAGATCCAATTGTTGAAAAAGAAGAACACCTTGTTAAAAGACAGAAATGCAGATTCTTGTGCCGCAACATTCATTCCAACCACTTGGTTCACAACCTACTCCTCAGGAGTAGGACAGGTTCATTCATACCTCTTTAGCTCCAATTTTTGTTCATTTTACATTTTTTTAGTTTGGGATTGTTTCTTACGTTTTTAGGATTTAGTTTTTATTGCATGATGAGCATATGTGATATATTTAAGCATGCATACATAGCATGAATAATTCCTAAAGTCATGATCTATAAATCTAATGTATAGTTTTTTTCTAGAACTAGCATCCTTTTGCTTGGGACCACATTTTGATCCCTATCTCACACACATCTAGGAAATGAGAGAGGCCATCATTTGTTCCTCAAATTTAAGCCACTTGTATCCACCCATACACTTATCCCATAACAATGAGGACATTGTTGATTTCTAGTTTGAGGGTGGGGAAGTCCACCATGGCAAGAAAAAAAAAATAAAAAAAAAATAAAAAGGGCATAACTCTTCAAAAATGCCATGTTTGGACTTTAAGCACTAAAAAAGTCCCATAGGGGCTAAGTGCATTGCTTTCAACACAAAAGAGCACAAAAGTGCCGCAAAATTGAAAAAAAATCATATATGTTGAAGCAAAGAAAGGAAAAAGGCAAAGTGAGACAAAATGTGCCAAAAAGAGTGAACCAGTACTTTAAAGTCCTTTTGATCTTGGATGTGAGATGTGTAGAGCATAACAAATAGAAAATGTTGCTAGCTTATGGTTTTACTCATTCTTAGATTAAGATCATGTGACTTGGAATTTATGAATGGCTATGTTGTGTATCCTTGCATATATCATGACATTGTGTGCACTTATTGCCCTCATTTTGCAAACCTTACCAACTTGAGTCTTTTTCTTTTTGTATCTTAGTTGCTTGGGGACAAGCAACAGTTCTAGTTTGAGGGTGTGATATGCATTAATTATTTAATGCATATTAAGTCTTTTTCTTTCCATTTTGAGTCATTTTATCTTTAATATCCCTAAATTTGAGTCATTTTATTTACTTATTTTCCACTTTATTATTTATTGGAGCTAAAGTTGTGGATGACTTGTTTTACAACTTAGAATGGCTAATATGTAGTGTTTTTAGCAGATTTATTAGTGCATACTTATGCTGCAGCATGGAGCAACAGACAGCTTAATCCAGTAAGGCAGTGGGGCTTATTTTGGGCAGATGACAGACTCCTTTTTATGCTGATTGTGAAGTTTCTAGAAGATAGAAAAATCTGGCCATATCTCACCTTTTTGTATTATTGTATTAGGTAGTTTTTTTTAAGCAACTAGTGTACCTCTTTTGTACCCCTTGATGGGAAATTACTTTTTTACCCCTTCCTTTTCTCTAGTATATAAGGAAGGGTTTGGGTTGCTTTGAAGAGATAACTTGTGACAAATCGTGATCTGAGAATTCAAGGGAGTGACAACTCTTGAATTTGGTATTTGCAATCTAATTAGTAGTTACATTTTACAATTCTTGCCTTTTACATTTCTTGTTTTTACATTTCTTGTCTTTATATTTCTTGTCTTTCATTTATTGCAATTTACATTCCGTCATTTATTATTCTTGCAATTTACATTTATGCTATTTAATTTATGTCATTTACTGTTTTCTTTACTTTCCGTTATGAGTAGCTAATTTTAATAGTTCGGGTGTGAAACGGAAAGGTGGGATTTTAAACCAAAGGAAAGTGGACATTGTTTTGCAATAACAATGTTCCACCATTTCATTCAAGTTTTATTAAATCCAATGACACTTCTTGACGAACTGATCACTTGCTAAAGTGTTAAAGTGCCGTGGACTTAGAGATAAGCCACTGAATGCACGTCAGTTTGAATGATATGGGAAATAGACTTGAGAGAGTTACTGATAAAGTGACAGTTATCATCCATGTTTTTCTAAACTGATTTATTCTCGACAAGTGGTCACTAATCTAAAAGTGTAGTGGATTTAGAGATAAACCACTTGGAACACACCAACTTGAATGATAGGGGAATCGGTTCGAGAGAGCGATTTTTGATACAAAGATATTTGGTCATCCATATATTTTGAGAATTTTATCCCCCACTATAAATAGCTGGAGACTACACAGAGATGTATCTAGTTGAATCTAAACAATAGTGGGAATACTGAAGTCCGAGAGGAATACTCTCAAAATAGATGGTGGATCTAGTTATGTCAAAACTACATGCTGCAGCATTCCTGCAGCATGGCCCGCTGGAATTTGTGTTTAAGTCTCACCTTAAAGTTTTACACCCGTGCTTGCTTTATTCTCTGTTAACAACGTCAAAGTGATAATCCAAACAAAACAAATCAATCTCTTCCAAATCGCCATCTGAAATCATTTCCTTCTTCTACTTTTTATTTAACTTTTTACTCCAATCTCTGTGGGAACGATATCTGGTATTTTACCAATTTATTACTTGAAAGACGATATTAGATTTCATCGTATACTTGCGTTGAGGTTTAAGTAGCACACGTCTATAGGTGTATTCTAAGCACTGTCAGTGGCATTGCCATCGTCTAAAATACGTGTTCTTGGAAATCAGATTGTCTTCATATTTAATGCAAATCATTTTGGAAACCATGTTAGATTAAAGTCTTCAGCACAGGATTTGTGTGAGTTGGAAAATAGGTGATTTGCATCTAAAGTAAACTCTTTTGAAATCATGACTTAAATTGCATCTCTCTCGATTTATGAATTTATATGGTCATGATAAAACTCTTGAACTCATTAGGCGTTAGCCTAACCTTTTTTATTTGTCGGCATGTGCAACAGGCTCAGGTTGGGAGTAGCTTTAGCTACACTATGAAGTGGCAAGTGCTAGTAGAGTGCACTAGAGGTGATTTTGATTAGTGAAGTCTTCTGCACTTATTTGGGATTAGCAACTTGTGTTGTGTTAAGTAACGCCCGTCTTAAGTTATTAATTGTGGAAATTATGATGTTTAAATTCCGAGGTATTTTTCAGGGATGATCTGTAGAAATGATTTTATCCTCTTCTGGTTATTTTATTGAAATTAAAGTTAGCTGCTTGTTCCAATTTTGAGGGTGTTACAGTACGCCTTGATCTTTTCTTTCTCAGTTGGGGCCACGTGCCCCACAAGGTTTAGCTTCTCCATGAAGAGCCGAGTGTATTCCTTGACTGACAAACTTCCCTTCTTGATTGACCGGAACTCTTCCTCGATCAAGTCCGTCTCTTGTTCATTGCAATACTCTTCTAAGATTTTTTTCTTAAAAGTGGCCCAAGTCATCTTGGTCAAAACAGAAGTCTCTATGGTGGAAGTGTAGACATTCCACCAAGCTAAAGCCGAACTCCGAAGCATTTGTGAACCAAATTTCACCTTCTGATTTTCTTCACAGTCATAGGCCCTTAAGGCCTACTCGATCTCCCGAATCCAGTTCATGCAAGCAACTAGATTGTCAGAACCGACGAACTCCGGTGGTTTACAACATAGAAAAGTTTTGTAGGAGCATACTGTAACAACCCAAATCCCATAACATACATCATAATACATAACATTCATACATATCATTGATTTACAACAAAAGTTACATAACAAACCAAGTACGGTCTCAATAGTCTTGACATTACAAAATATATAAAAGCTTCCTAATCAACATCCATCAAAAGCTTCCTACACTTCATCCTCTCCTGCCGATCCTTAACCTGGAAAACATATTTTTGAAAACAAAATGAGGGTTAGACCAAACGGGTCTAGTGAGTTAATCCCGGTCCTTTCCAAAATCGTTATAAAACCTTTTATGTAAATCCTTTGTATCAAAATAGTTGAGATAAACCTTTGGTAATCCTTTCGTAAAATATAAACATACCACACATATTTAAATACCAATCCAGACTCGTGCATCGTGTACATCTCATTCACCTTATTCCTCCACAAATGGCCATATTAGTTGGTAGCAAGCCAACTAATAAATCAACAACCGGTCCGCTCACCGGAACCCGGCTACCCGTCGGTCCGCACACCGGAACCCGACTACTCACCGGTCCGCACACCGGAACCCGGCTACACACCGGTCCGCACACCGGAACCCGGCAACAAGTGCACTCGTGTAGTGCAAAGCTTATATAAATACAATATACAACTCATTACATCATATTGTCATTTATATACACATAATCATATTCCTACCACATAATCATCTCATATATATATACACATATATATGTATCCCAGTTCAAAACGTTTTAAAGCAAAACTCACCTCGATCGCTTATCCAAAAACACTTCCAAGCTTTTCTCCAAAAGATTCAGTCTTTCAATCCAAATCCACAGAATCTGTAACAGATTAAATACGAATATCGCCTTACTAGTCAAACACATAAAGCCTACTAAAATCTAATCCTCAACAGTTCTCCCTTCAGCGACTTATCACGGGGGTTCCGCTACCCAGATAGCGGATGGGGTCAAGGGGCAACGCCCTTGCGGGGTCTGGGGGCGGCCCCCAGGAAGTTTTCGGAGCAACTTAATCCAAAAATACAATCAGAAACTATATCCGGACACCACCAAAACTACCGAAACTCCTGTACCGGGACTCCACTATACCGGGACTCCACTGTCCCGGGACTCTCCAGTACCGGGACTCTCCAGTACCGGGAGTTGGTAATACCGGGAGTTCACTATACCGGAAGTCGACACTACCGGGAGTCTACCGGGACTCGACTATACCGGGAGTCAACTCTACCGGGAATTCACACTACCGGGATTCCACACTACCGGGAGTCCATATTACCGGGACTCCACCGTAAGTTGATTATACCGGGATTTCACCGGGAGTCCTCAAGAACATAGTTGGTTCCATTTTACCTAGATCCAAATTAAACCTATACAACTACAATTTAAACATTCTAATCCGATAGAAGTCTAACACTACTGATTATAGACATAAAACATAAAGGACTTACCTCAAAATCACTTCCAACCAAGCCAATTGAAGCCCTAACCGTACGAACTCTTCTTCTGCTTCTTCTCGTCTCCAAACACACACTCACACATTGATATTTCTGCTGAATGAAATATCTGAGATCCTAAGGGGGTAATATCAAATCCCATTTTACCATTTAAACCTTGCACTATTCACTAATGTCCAATACCCCTTTAACTTAGTATTTTACCCTAACTTACCCTAAACTTCGTTTTATAAAGTTAACTAGATTTAACGGAATTAGGATTTAACTAACGAACTTACCCGGGGTATTACACATACCCTTCCTGTCAGCCTCGTCTCCAAAGTAGCTAACCCATCAGTCCGGTTCTCATCACCTGTTCCCCCGGATCCCCCAATAACTATATTTTCTTTAATCGTTTCATGATGACGCGACTGAGCATCCCTGTCCTCTAACTGTTTCATGAACAATTCATGTTGTTTGACCCTGGTATCATTCATGGCCTGCATCATGTCTATCATTTGCATTTGAGGGTCACTTCCGTTATGACCGGGTTGGTGGACGAAATATTTCTTCTTGGAATCTGTTCCACTCTCCCACCCAACAAAGGCGGAAGTGGAGGAGGCAAAGTTGACGCATCAATGTTCGGTTGATCGGCCGTGGATTCGGTCACGGCATTACCTTCCGGCGAAGTCTGAGTTCTACCCCGAGTATTTACCATTTATGTCCGGCACATACGGGAATAAAAATAAGAACATAGACTACAAGATAACATAAAGAAACGTACTAAAACAGTCATTGATTCTCATAATCATGGCAATCAAGCATACTCACGTAACAATATATTCATAATAGCAGTAACTAATTGAAATTATGAACACATTACACATAAGAATTCTCGTTACCACTTTCATAATTCACAATAATGTAATTTCCGTCTACTCCGAAACGTCCCATCTTAATGTGTCTACCCACTTTCCTCACAATTCAGCACTTAATGGTCTCATCTTAAGTCTAGGCATCATACTAGCACACCTAGTTCACTTAAACTATAGCTCTGATACCAACTTGTAACACCCTAAAATTTAAATATTAAATATAGGGAAAAATTCCGGAAAAACGGGTAACTTTAAACTCCAAAAATATAAGCCAACTAAAACCCGTAAGTGTAATGGGGTAGTTTCGACAATGTACAATTAAAAGAGTATTGAGACATAACATACAACAACCTATTAATCTAGACTATAATTAACTAGATTAATTCGGGTGTCACTATATCTCCAAAAGTGTCTCTCATCTCGATTCCCAAAAGCCCCACCTTCCCAAGCTCCTAAGCATGGTCGGCAACACGATGATCTAGACGCCGCTAGGTGGAACCTGTAATCCACAACATACACTCAAGTGTTAGACCAAAAGTCTCATAAGATTTAAATTATCGATGTAATATTAAGTTATAATAATGACATCAAAAGTAAAGATACCGTCTCCACTTGATTTCCACATTACTAATTTTCCACAAGTTAATGCGATCCACACCTGATCATAAAATAAAGGAGATAGTTCTCTAAAACGGGGGAGACCCGTTACCACCTAGGTGACGAGAACACGCGAGTGGGGTCACCTTGATGTTGATGGATTACAACTCAAGTCTCGGTCTTAGTTCCCATGTCATCGCGACATCACAACCTCAAACCATAAATAAGTTGCCTTTATTGCCTACTCCGTCGAGTTACACATCAAGGACTTACGGGGACCATATTGCATATCCATCCTAGACGAGTTACACCTCAAAGACGAATGTCCCTTATTGTCTACTCGCTAGTAGCCACCAATGGTTTAACCAAAATAAACTCAAATTCCATAAGGGTCTAATCCGCGTGTACAAGGAAGTAGACTATAACAAACCCAAAATCATATCGTAGTGCATTCTAGAAAGTTATCACGAGATAGTATGGCAAGTAATTTCGCATGCTAATATAAAGAGTTATCCATGAGACACACAGAGCATATAAATCCCATTAATTTTCTCATTATGTTTAAACTACCATTTCAAGTACATCACAAGCCATAAATATTTGTGGGTGTATATATAGACATATTCACATACACTTACGTGTATATATATATATATTCATGAATTTGTGGCATACTAAAAGTGTAAACACCCATAGTTATACATAAACAAGGATACTCACTTCGAGTAACAATTTAGGGAAAACTCTAGCTTTTCCAAGTCAAAACCCAATCATGATTGTACAAGTTCTATATAGCACTAAAACATAATATAAGTGAGATATAGAGATTTGGGCACTCACCTGTGACTCTAATAAGGAAACCCTAGAAAATGAGATTCTTGACGTTGAGGGAGAAATGGTGGTTTTTCTTTCTTGAAGTTGAGAACCCTAGAGAAATAAAACTCCTTAAAATGATGTTTCTTTCACAAAAATGTAGTAGGGTTTCAAAGATGATACGTACTTAAGGTTTTGTGAGGTAGAAACCCTAGTTGTAGGAACCCTAGCTTAAGAATGAACACCACTAGAAACCTTGGAATGAGGTGATAACTCTCAAAGTTAGGGCAAGATTAATTGCTAACACCCACCAACAATAAATGAGAATCTCCTAGCATTAAATGAAGCAAGAAGGGGAAAAGAAAAGGGAGAAATCGCCCAAGAACTTGGGAGCATCGATCAGGAGAAAGAAGAGAAAGTGTGTTGTCCAAAATCCCCACAAACACCCTTAAGTAGCAGTCCCGTCGACCCCCACCGCTACCTTGCCACCGCGACTTTGCCATGGGCATTGTGGCGGTCACAGTCGCACACCCCGACCACCCTACTGTCCGATTTCTGCTTCTGGCCGCGAGATTGACCACCGCGACTATGCCGCGGCATAGTCGCCCTCCGCCCCCTAGCTGTTGTCCAACGTAAGTATTTTGTCGGTAACCTTTCGTTTCTCGACGATAGTGGTTCGGTTGAGTTCCCAAACAATAATATAGACCAATGCATGGCCAACTAACTAGATGCATAAGGAAAAATGCGTGAAACTAAACGTGAGATAAAGGTGGGTCGAATTCGGTCAAGATTACTTACGCGACGAAATTAGGGGTGTTAGGGGGGGGGGGAGAGGTGAAGTAGGATCCTGAAGAAGATGATGTGAAATTTAGGGTTGTGAGGAGAGGGAAGGGAGGAAGATGATGAGATGTGATTGTGAGGAGAGGGAGGGGAGTATCACTTTATATACCAAAAATGGAGGGTATGGGAGAAGGAAAGGGCTTATAGGGAAATGAAAGGGTAAGGCGGTGGTGATGATGGTGGTTTAGCGGTAATGATGATGCTATGTCATCAAAGCCCTATCTAGAAGTAGATGATAAACCAACAAGTGAAATGACAATTTTGCCCTCATGTGCTTTGCACGGGGCTTACTTAACTGATGACTTAACGGACCAAAGGAACGGACGTTAGGGGCAAGGACCAAATCCGTAATAAATGAAGCATAGGGACGAAATCCATAATTTATTTGTTTTTATTACGGAATATATGCTTCTGTGACGACTCGAAAAGCGCTCGTAAACAAACACAATTCAGCATATAACTGCACATGGCCTTCTATCATATCCAGCTGTACAGCCCCACCCAAAACGAACCACCGACCACTTTCCACCCAAAACAGTTCCACACGACCCCTCTCCACTTTACACCAATTCATCCTTCACTCTTCTAACCAACAAATTCCCCAATTCCATTAATCTCATGAGTTAACAATTAAACAATCATCATTCCGTTCTAAACTTTCATCGCTAATTTTTACAAACAAAAATGAAGAGTTAACATAATAATCGCATTAAAAATATATCATAACAAAAGAATCCATCCGGTAATATAACAATAATAATACTCCATCATCAGTAAAATCAAACCCTATGCACTCCACCAATTCAAAATAGAGACACAATATCTATAATAACCACCTACTAATAACTATCATCATAATCAATAAGTATCACAAGAATAATAAACTCAGCCATAAATGAACATGAAAAATCTCTCAAATATATCAGATCTCTACAGAACCAAAGCGGCTGCTAACGCAGCCACACCGACAGATCCAGCAGCGAATCTGTTCAAGCTAGCAGAGTTCGACGGTGAAGAGGTAGGAGATCCATTGGGAGCAGATGAGCCAGAAGGAGACATCGCCGGAGAACCACCGGGAGAAAGCGAAGTAGGAGGAGCAGGTGGAGAAGCGGCTAACGGAGACTCCGATGGTGCTGAAGTCGGAGAGCTCGTAGGAGAGGCGACAACAGGTGAAGGAGGAGACGCAGTCGGAGTAGCCGTCGGCGATATCGTCGGAGATCCGGTAGGTGATTGAGCGAGAGCAGATCCGGCGATTAGAGCAAACAATAGCACCACAACAACTGTCGAAGACGCCATTGTTGTATTCTCCAAGCAATCAAGAACAAAAGTAAAGGTTTAATTCTAGAGAGAGAATATTTTGAGGGAGAGAGAATGGCAGACGATGAAAGTGGAACAGAGAACGAGGGTTTATATATACAGGGTTTAAAGTCGGTTTCGGAGAGATGATATCTGTGCCGTTGGTTTTTTTGATCTATTCCGCGTGAAACGAATCGGGGTCATCACCGAGTTACACGTTTCCACGAGAGAAACAATCTGAGCCCTACAGATCATCTGTAACCTCTGCCGTTGGATTACAGCACCGAGGTCGTTGATTAATACAAACAGATGTTAAATTCCAGGTTACCGTTATAATGAGGGGACGTTGTGGGGCTAATTATTTAAATTATTTTGGTGGCATCCAACGGGAAACACAAATCATACGTTATTTTATTGTATACATTTTCCCTTTTTCAGTTTTTATTTGTATCTTACTCATAATATAAATATTGTTGTAAATCCCAGCAAAAGCTAAAAAAAATGTTATTTTCCAATTTGAAATATATTTAATATAGTTAATCAAATATTTTCTTATCTATTTTGTTATTCGCATTTTTATAAGTGAAAATGTATTTGTAGATTATTTTGTTCATTTGGGTTATAATATAAGAAAAAATAACAATTAATCTGATTTATATCTTGAAATAAATATTAATGATAATCGATAATTATAAATATTGGATTAATATCTTTGGAAAATAATATATATATATATATATATATATGTATACTATTTTATAAATCATTTAAAAAAAGCTCTGAAAAACAAACTTTTATGTATTATTTATCGTTTATTGATGCGTATTACTTAAAATTCAAGATTATACGTAAATGATGCATGAATCCAACTTTTTAAAACTATATATTTGAATTCATAACAAACTAACCGATAAACATAATCAAATACATGATAAACATATCAATTTAAATATAAAGATTTTTTATTTTAAAAAAGTATATATAAAAATTTTAAAATATAATCAGGATAATCATCAAATTCTAACAGAATACTTTATTATTATTTTATAAAAATTAGTAAATCGAAAATAAGTTACATCACGATTTCTAAATCGACAAAATCGTATTATAAATTTGACAAAGAAAAACATTAAAATCAAGATATATCACGCTGCATTGTGCGAGTACACTTATAGTTTTTTTTAAATGAAAACGATAATATGATGTTTCTAACTTATTAATTGTAATAAATACATCGCATTAAACTACAAATCCAACGACTTAAGAACTGTTTTTACTCATTATTTTATGCTTCATCAAAGCTGTATTTAATATAATTTAATAGCATACTAGTTATCATGTAAACATTTTTTTTTGAAAAGATGTAAACATCTTAGAGCATCCCTACACGTTTTGCAAGAGCCCTTGCAAGATGACATGACATGCCATGTGTCTTACAAAGCCTTGCAAGACCACCCCCATCTTGCTAAACTTGCAAGAACTTTCAACAAATTAAATATATTAAACAAACACATTTTTTAATTTAATTCATTTATTAGTTTATTTGAACATTATTTTTTAATATTTTTATTAAAATTTGTTACCCACGATTTATTTAAAAAAATGATATTTTTATGCAATTTTTTTATTTAAACTGCTAAATTATATTTACACAAAATATAACAAAACAAAACAAAACTAAAATTTTAGTTATCTATATTTTATAATTAATTTATTAGTTATATTATAATTATCTATATTATAATTATTTATATTATTTATATTATAATTTATTAGTTTAAAAATGAGTTTGGTCTTGCATGTGTGTGGAATGTGTTATTGCAAAACTGATGTGGCACTTGTGAAAGGAATAAGGTCTTGTAGGTGTGTGGATTGTCTTAGTATCTATGTAATTTAATAAAATAAAATATTTGTTTAAAGGGACGTATCAAGAGGAGGGCGGGTCGGGCGAACACCTAGGACCCACAAAAACTAGGTGTCCAAAATTTTTTAGTATATACTATATAATATATAATAATAGTTCAAAAAAATTTGTCAATTAAAAATCACAATTTTTTTAGTATCAAATAGCACCCAAAAATAATTTAACATTATATTAACGACCCACAAAAAGTAGGTCCAATTTTTATTATATATTGTATAGTATATAGTACAATTTGTTACTTTTTCTCCTACTTTAATTTTAGAGTAAATTACACTCCCGGTCCCTATGGTATGCACGTATTACGGATCAGGTCCCTAAAACGCAGAAATTACACTGGGCGTCCCTGTGGTATGCCAAAATGCACGCAGAGGGTACCTCCCTCTAACGGAATCTGTTAACCCAGTTAACTCAAGGGGTATTTTTGTCTTTTTACTCTCTCTTTTGTGCTTTTCCTAATAAGAAAATTACAAAAAAAAACAATAAATAATAAAAAACACCAACCCCACCCCTACCCTCACCCCCCCCCCCCCCCCGACCCACCTACACTTTTTCTTTCTTCTATTTGATTTCTCTTTCTTTCTCTCTCTTCCTTTCCCATGAAACCCACTGCAACTTTCTTCTTCTTCTCTTTTAATCTTTCTTTCTTCCTTTCCCATGAAAAATCGACAGGGGCTGTGGTCGAGAGGTGAGGTGCGGTGGAGATGGTGGCTGTAAGAGAAATCGAGAGCGAGAGGAGGATTAGGGCAGAAATCGAACAAGGGGTCTTGATAGAGAGAGAGAGAGAGAGAGAAGTTGAGAACCCATTACCATAATCACCGCAAGAACTCTAATTACCGGTCCCACAGAGCCGTGGTGGCTCGAATGAGGTTTGTATGCCTGTTCTTGCATTACCGGCGGGAATGGTGACGGTTGTTGTTGCGCCGGATCGAGCGCCGGCGTAGTTGACATGGTCAAACTCTCAAAATGCAAGCTTTATGTAAATGGCAAACTTATCAAGAAATCAAAAGGTGAAGTTGGTTTTACAAGAATCTTTCTTAGAAACCCAAATTCAAAAGCTTTACATTGAGTATAATCCCAAAAAAAAAATTAGACAATCTTGAGATGAATCAAGAAGCACAAACCGGGTTTCCAAGAATCTTTCTCAAAACCCAAATTAAAATACTTCACATTGATCTCAGAAATCATGAACCAAGTGAAGAAACACAAATTGGGTTTCAAGAATCTTTTCAGTGAGTGTGTTGAAATTCCCAAAAAGAATGGTGAATCAAGAAGCCACCGGTGAGATGGGTCTCGGTGGTGGTCGGCGGTTTCAAGGAAGAAGGAGAAAGTATTGGAGGGGGTGAGGGTTGTAGTGGGTGAAGGGGGGGGGGGGGAGGTTAGTGTTTTTATTATTTTTTGTTTTTTTGTTTTTTTCTAATTAGGAAAAGGATAAAAGAGAGGGTAAAAAGACAAAAATACCCCTTGAGTTAACTGGGTTAACGGATTCCGTTAGACGGAGGGACACTCTGCGTGCGTTTTGGCATACCACAGGGGCGCCCAATGTAATTTCTGCGTTTTAGGGACCTGATCCGTAATACGTGCATACCACAGGGACCGGGAATGTAATTTACTCTTAATTTTATTACTTTTCTTACTGAATCATTTTTACTTTCTTATATTTTTTTTCAACTTTTGTCTTGTTTTCATGACAACACTTATTTATCTAAAACAAAATAAAATTAATCATATTCAACAATTAATACTTTGTATGTGTTTTTGTTTTGTAAAACCATGTGATAATATATGAAAGTTTATTATTCTTTTGAACGAACATATTTTCGCAAGGAATTGGCAGGAACAAATTGTACATGAAACAATTCAGATTTTGTGCGTTGCGCGGTAACATTTTTTTTTTGTCAAAACGTATGTTAAAGAGTAATATAAGAAAAGGATAATTTGTTAATTAACCAATAAAATATATTATAAATAAAATATATTATAAATAAAATAATAAATGTACTAAAAATGTTTTAAATATAATTTATTTTTACTAATTAGATTTTTAATTTTATAAAACTTTTTTTTGGTTTTTTTGGGTTCAAATTACTAACATCTTTTATTCATGGATGGACAATTGACTATCGATTTAATAGTTATCATAATATCAATTTCGTTGGTTGAAAGGTTATACAAAATATTTTCATTCATAATATTGATTTGTCTTAACAACAAATCGGATTTTATATATTATTTTATTTTCTATTAAACAAAATAATATTTCGATGGGAGATTTTTCCTAGATAAAAAAACATACTCCCCAAGATTCTTTTGTTTTGAACAAAAAAAGAACAACTACAAAAGAAAAATAGTCATCCTTAAGCGAGATACGTGTCTTCCGAAGACATAGTTAGAAATGAACATTTCTTTAAAAATACAATGGTTAACATTTTTTAAATTTAATCATCATGTAAAACCGTAAATTTCTATTAGTCGACCTCTATATCACTAGTTGAGCCCACCAATTTAAAAGTTTAAAAATGTATTAACCTAAATTGTTTATCAATCCCTCATAACAATTACTAATATCTTATGCCCACTATGACTATTTTCGCCATAATGTTTTGAGAACAAACCCACTAAGCATTAAAATTCTTATCCCACTCCCAAACAAACTTTATCTTTAATAAATTTTTAACCTAACCGTCCAAAAGTACCAATCCCGTGACCATGACCAAACAAATCAATTATCACCAAATTAAATATTTCAAGAAAAAAATTCCTTGTTTCTGCATCTTTTGTATGTAAGTAAACAAAAGAAACAAAATCTAGCAGCAAACTATATCAGTGCAACATATATAGAAGCACAATTAAACACCAATACTTGCACATTCATTATAAGATCAAAAAACAAAGAGATGCACCAAAACATAAGCCAAATGACAATAATACACAAACATAAACTTAACAATAAAGATAATATTGCGATATTTATTGAGCTTTAGAGGATTAAAAGAACCCTTCTACAAAAAATTAGCTAAACCCGAAGATGAAAAACAACCAGATGGATGTTGGAGAACTTTTGAGGTACTATATCACCAATTGGCGTAAATACTCGATCATCAATGCCTTTAATATGCAAAATTTTCAATTATTAATCCTCACCAACAAACAAAAAAACAACCAATACATCTTTGATCGAAAATAACAAATCTCGATTCATGATGCAACTTAAAACACATAATCAATAAGTGCAAAGTTCATAAAATGAAACATACCCCAGTTCATGTTTCATCATAAGAACAAACTTCAATTTATAACCTATCAAACCAAACCAATTCGTGAAATCTAAAAAAATATAGAAATTATAGAATAGACAATACTTTTCTTCTTATAAATGTTGTTGAAGTTATGCCTGGTAGCGATAAAATTCATTCATTGCAATGTGAAACTTGCTCTCAAGTATGAACTCAACTTGATCATAGGCTTGTATAACGTATATGTATATAATACAAATACAAACATATATATTTTGTACAACACTAAGCTATATTTTAAATAAACCAAAGTTACAATGCTGTAGAAAAACAATGTACTTCAAAATTTCAACTATAGAAACAAACTTCATACACAAGTTCTTAGTACAAATTTGGAGCAAGTTTATAGCAAAAGATAATATTTTTCTTTTTGGCAATACTTACGACCATGCCGTGAATAAACCTATTGCAAAGGAAACCGTTTTGAGATTGGAAAGTGAATAATTCTTTAAACCCATATGAAAACTTGATTAACAATTTTGCAAATCCTAATAAAACTCATGTTGGGTTAATAATTTATTTACGTAACAAAAATACGAATTTTAAGACACGGAAAAAATATTACGATTTGCATTGGTCATTGCATGGTAGCATAGTAGAGTAGAAGAAGCTTCATTGGATGAACGTGGTTGTGACAAGCATTGAGAAATATGTTTTGATATTTAGGATAGACAAAGATGCTAGTTCAAACTCAAAAAAACACTCGAACAATTATGCAAACAATTTGTATTCGTGTGTGGGAACGAATATATGTAGTGATCAAAAATATAACCGAAAGAAAATTTCATAAAGATATGTAATTGCCATTAATGAAAAAACTAATGGAGAGAAATAATTTGAGAAATAATGACTTGGATAGATGAAGAGGTGGAGAAAGTAAAGACATTGCAATAAACAATGACCTCAAAACCTACAAAGGTGATTGAAAAATTAGGAGTTAAGACTATAAATTAATTGTTGTTTGCAAAATTACAAAATTAAAAAATAGAAATTGAGGGAAAAGTTGAGTGAAGGGGAAAAAAGATAAATGAGGTTCTAGGCTTGAGAATAATTTTTTTTAAAGGCAAAACACTTTTATTACCACTGCACAACATATACAACATTTACAAAGGAATACACAAACCACAAGCCAAAACACGAAACGAACGACCCTAAGATAACAGCCCAGCGCAACCAAGAAACATTAACCCCTACACAAGAGCCCCGACGCGAAACCGGACACTACCAAAACAAACCTACGACGAGGTTAAAATAAGCAGCCGCATCCAACAGCCCCTATGTCACAACCCAGGAACACTGCGTCGAGCAGACCACAAAACAGAAAATGAACTTGTTGGTGCGAGAAGAACAACTCGCAAAAATCGAACAGTGAACCAAGAGTCTACACTCGAGTCTTCTTCAACACAATTACCGTAAAATCTCCTCCGGGTTCGATATCCACACATTCCACTCCATTTTCCTACCCCTAAACTTTCTTGCAATCCACTTGAAGCTACATAATTGAAATTCAAAAAACAACTCTTTTAACTTATGTTTCTCTCCTTGAAGACAATTTGATTACGGGGTGACCATATTAGATACAAGAACATCCATATAGCCGCTTTCCGAATATCCAGTAGCCCAGGACTTCCTTCCAGACGAGATTCTTGGCCAATGATGTCGCTTAGTGAGTTTAAACCATCTCTCGTAACGTTCCACCACCTGAAGAATTGTGTCCAAGTTGAGCTCACTTCTTGACAACTTACCCAGGCGTGCTCCACCGTTTCCACCTCGATACCACATCTTGGGCAAAGAACCGAGTCTAGATCCATTCCCATCTTATCTAGGACTCCTCGACACGTCTCCCAAGATTAGCCCTCCACACAAAGAACCCTACTTTCTTTGGAACCAATTTCGACCATTTTGTCTCCCTGTAATTCTCCCCCTCGCCGCCGCTCTCTCTTAAACTACGCTTTTGAGACATTGTACCGAGAATACCCCTTCATCATGTAGCCACCATCTCTCTTGATCCACTCTCTCCCTTCTTGGTTTACATTCATCCATGAGGCTTTGGAAATCTTCTAGTTCCCCCAATTCCCTTCCCCTTAGGTCTCTTCTCCACCTCCACCTCCACTTCCACTCCCATGTATCTCCTCTCTACTCACCTCTTTCCGCTACCTTAGCCTCCTTATTAGATTCTAGACGGAACAACCTACCGAACCTCTCTCTTAACTCTTTATTTTCGGCCCATTTATCTAACCACAACCGAGTTCCTTGCCCATCCCCTACCTCTTTCCCAAAAGACAAGGCAAAGTTAAGACCCATTCTCTCCAAACCATGACCTATTGTTATGATATTCTCTCCAAATCATGGCCCATACTAGGCTTGAGGAGATGCCACGTCATACATGGTGGTTTCTGCTTTAATATATATATATATATATATATTGATTTTAACTCAGAACCATAAACATATTTTGTTATATTTTCTAAAATCAAACTATGTATGAAATTATTTGGATTGTTACATAGTTGCAACTTTTTTTTATTTCCATAGTCATAAATATGATTCTCGAAAAGATTATTATTATTTATTTTGTTTTTGTTGGTCCCGATGGGTTATACAAGTTTGTAGAAGGGAAGGGGGGGGTGAATACAAACACATATTTTTATCTTTCTAAATTGTTTATTGATATATATCAAACAATTTACAGTTTGTTGCGGAATAAGATCAAGTATAAAACCTAATCTAAACAAACTATGAGAAACACACATATTTCTTGCACTAGAAATAATAGAGGGCAGATAAGAAAACCTAAGGAGAGATTTTCTTGCACAAAGTAGTTCAGCGAGGAAAGGCTAGGATCTTCAAAAATGAAGAAGAGTTTCCTATTTATACTGCTGCATTAAATGCAAGTCAGTACAACTTTACACGTGGCAACGTCTAGGTGGTTGCATGAATTTGACTCTAGCAAACATCCTAGTGGCCGCATGATGAACAATGTAGTTGCAGAGTGGTTTGTACGATCCTGGACAAAAGGGATGTCCGTTCTGACAAATCGTACGGGGAGTGCAAGGAGATAAGACAAAAGTAAATTGTAGAACATGCTTCATGATCAGCGCTCGCTGAATAGATCTTTATCAGCGAATGATAAAGTTCAGCGTTCGCTGAAGTCTACTACTTGAAACTTCGCGTGTAATAGACAAGTCCTGTCTTCGCTGATATCCGTATCAGGTCACTAGTAGACTTAGTCACTTGTTCGTCAGCTTGGTCTTCGATTTCAGCTTTGAACTCAGTTGTCGCAAATCTTGTCTTCAGGGATCATAAGCAAACAATTACAAATGAACAGGCTCAGGGCTCATTGATGTACATGCATCGCTGAAGTATAAATTAAAGCGTGTGTTTTTCCATCAGCGATACTAAACAAACTTAGTATATTTTCTTAGATGGTGAAACACTGATACATATTGTTTACTTACAATTTTCACTAAGTAGTTTTGACTGTCATTATCAAATCACTGAAGGGTTTGGATCAACAATCTCCCCCTGTTTGATGATGACAAAGCAATAAAGGAAATATGCTAAGTTAAAAACATAAGGATAAAAAGGACTCATAAAGTGTGTGTCCCATTTACTGTTTTCAGGGATATTTTCTAGTACAGATGGAGTAAAGTACTTCACTGAAACTTTTCAATACTTCGTAAATACAAATTACAAGGGAAGTTGAAAAATTACAAGTACAGTGAAAAATAATTACAAGTACAAAAGTTTACAAGCTGATAAAATAGAAGAATACAAAAGGTGATCCTATCATCTATTCAGGTTCTTCATTGAAGAGAAGTTCGTCAAGGGAGTCAGTCTCTGGAATCATCCAATCAGGGACAGTTGCTCCCTGATCCCGTCTTCGTTTGGCTTCACGGTAGATCAGGGGTTTGATGAATCTTCCAAGGAAGGAGCGATCACACCAGTAGGTCTCTGAGTTGTTCGATAGGAGCGATGGGTAACTCAGATAGGCGTTGAAAGCACTTGCGACCATAGTAGTCAAGAAAGAATATACCATAAGATTCACTGACTACCTTTCCAGCTTCAAATTCTTCAGCGGGAGGCAGTGAGATGTCAAGTCCTGAAAGATCAGCATCTGGACCAAGTACAGCTTCGCGAGAAAAGTCAACACCAGTCTCGTTCTGTATAACAGGGCCTGAAGATGGCGGAGGCTTTTTCTTTGGAGCGATTCATTTTTGTTTGATGGATGGAATAGGCAGATCAACAGCTGAGGTGACTTGGTGGATTATCTTGTTAATATCATTTTCAATACAAGGCTTGTAGCTTGATCGAGATCGTTGAATTGTGACCCGAATTTCCAACCATTCGTTCAGTCCAAGTTTCTCCAACTCTGAGAGATAACAAGTTCTTGACACTCCGTTTTCTCTGATCATCTGGACATCGACAATAGCAGAACCTCTGACAGTTCTCCCTTTCAGGTTTACAGATTTTATTCTTGCTGGTAACAACCTGAAGTGGAGTTTCTTCTTGCACTAGGCCAAGGTGGTGTCGCTAACCTTTGTCTTCTCTGTCTTCTTCATGCCCGCGTCTTTGAGTAGTTGTTGCTGGACTTTGAGAGGAAATTTCTTCAACCGAGGATCCTTTACTGAACGTTGAGCAATTTCAAGAGCGAAGTTTTTATCAGCGAGCTTACTCTTATGTTGTTCAACGAGGATCTTCTCAGCCTTAAGACTTTCAGCGATTTCCCTTGAAGTCAGGCAGCTGAGATGTGCAGGGATGAGACGCTGACTTTCGATCTTCTAAATCATCGCTGCTTTCCTTCTTTGTTCATCTTCATCTGACCTTTGAGGAGGCAAAGAAGGTCTTCTGGGATAGGAAAGCAGTTGTTCTTCAGGTTGTTCATCAGTCTCATTCAGGACAGAGACTGGGATTATTGGATCTTCAGCTTGGAGAGCTAGGATTATTTGTAGTGTTGTTGATGAAGGAGCTTCAGCGGTAGCCTCAAACAGGGGATAGGACTAGCTTAAACAAAATGATCAATAGAGTTAGATCTATTGAAGGTAGAATGAGATAGAGAAAGAATTGGCTAAATGTTTAGAGGTTTTAGGAGGAGTAGGGTAGAGATTGAGAATGGGTAGAAGAGGGAGGCAGTGTATGGAAAGAAGAGATAACATACCTGACAAGTTGGCTTCTTGAGGAAGATAGCCAAGTTGTCATCTGCAAGGCCTTTATTTTTGCCGTGCTGCGTCTTTCTAGCAGGAGACTTTGCAGCGGTCTTCTCCCCTGGTTCATTTATTGAGACACCCTTTAGAGCAGGGACTTTGATGGCTTCAAGATGAAACCAAAAGGGATCATCATCATCTTCATCATCATCATCCTTGGGAGAAGGACGGGATGCGGGTTCGTCATCAGCTATATCTAGCTCTTCATCATCCTCTTCATCATCCTCAGAGCCGATGTTGAGGATTTTGTCAGCGGGAGAATGAGGAAGGTCTTCGCCTAGCTCCACCTCAGAAGGAGAGGGTTGTTCAGCGGTTCCCTCAGGATGATCAAGTTCCTGAGGGTCTTCTTGTTCAGCATTCTTTTCCTCCTCCGCAACAATTCGGGGGAAGTCTTCACCTGTCTTCTCCCCCTATTCCATCGAATGGGGGGAGGTAACAGTAACGGCAACAACAACATCAACAGTTTCCTCAGGGACCTTGTCTTTTTGGCCAAGGTTCCCTGAAGTGTTGGATGTTAACACTTCAACAGACTCTAACCTGGTTTCCAGGTCAGGGATACGAGATGTAGCTAGAATGACGAAATCTGCTGTCATCCCCAAAAGTTTGCGATCATTTTGAGAGAAGTGGGAGACAGGGACCGTCGGTGCTTCCATCCTCTCCAGGATCTTGGTGAGCAGCGAGTTGCAAGTATCTACCTTTGTGGAAAGGCCGCTCACCTCACCTTAGAGGTTTGTACGGTGGTGTTCAGGGACCCAACTTCACCGCTGAGACTGGTGAATTGGGTGGAGAGCTGCTTCTGGTCGCTGGCTAGATTGGCGACCTCTGTTTTGATATCCTGGAGCGCATAAGTGTTATTGTTGAGAGCGAGCTCCAGGTCTTTCATTCCCCCTTACAGATTAGAGATATCAGCAGAGTTGACTTTCTCTGCAAGGGTAGTAGAGATGGTCTTCAGTGTTTCCTCAGCATCAGTGATTGCCGAGGTGTTGGTGGAGAGATTGGTGGAGAGAGTCTTCACCTTATCAGCGATATCCGTGAGGGACGAGCTGATTGTCCCCAAATTAGGACCTGAAAAAGAAAAGAACTTGTGAGCAAATGAAAGATCAAAAGTTAGGGTTTCAGAGAGGGGAATGGATTGTGTATGGATACCTGTAGGATTGGGGTTGGAGAAGGTGCTGAAGTCGCGAGTTCCTCCCCGGTGTTCCATGTCGTCCTCTAACGAACGAACAGGGATTGCTGTAGAAGAACCTATAGGTCTTGTGAAGTTCCGCTTGATCATGATCTGAAGAGTGGCGGCGTTTGTATCCATCAGTGGAAATGATGGTAGCATTGTTGAAATGCTGAAGGTGGTGTAGACAAAAGGAGAAGAAGAAGCAGTGGCTGAGAAGAGTGGGGCAACAGATTCAGCGTTGGAGACGCCGAGGGAGACCTCTTCAGTGCTTGGAGGCGCTGAAGATGTTAGGGTAGGTTCCATATAAGCTTCAGAGATTTGAGTCTCTGGAGTAGAAGTGGGGCGTATAAGAGAGAGTAGAGTAGAGAGACTTACCTCGCCCTCGATGGGTTTGAAGTCGAGAACCTTGGGGCCAACTTGGGAGAGCTTGTAGTCTCCCTGCTTAGGGTAGTGGCTGCCCAGAGCCAGTTGTAGGATGGCTGAGATGAAACGTGGGTAGGGAACTGTTGGGTTTTGATGCAATTCGTAACCGATAAACGCAGCGGAAGTTAAAATATTTTGGTTACAAAATTGTAGAAAACATTTCTAATTCAAAACCTAATCGGATCCAATGAAGCATTTAACTAAATAATCACACACCATACGGTGTTTAGAATTGTACCTTTTGGGATCTGTTGTGGTTGAGCGATCGGGACAATAAGAAATCAACGCATATTTCCTCTAACGGTATCCACACACGAAGACGCGAATTCCACCGAGTGATAGCCCAAAAGAACCCCTTAAATCTAAATATGTGTATGTGTATATTCGGATTTAGAGAATCGAATTGGTCGTCAGAAAACAATGACATGACATCCTATTTATATTGACAGTAAATAGGATTTATGTCTATCTGTAATTATTTGAATTTGAATAATTATCTTGATAATTATCTCAATAATTATCTAAATAATACTTATAATTATCTAAAAGATAATTATTCATATTTACAGATAGAACCCTGTAATTATCATAATTACATTTTACACATATTATTTAGTTATTCTTTCAAGAATAACTATTTAACTGTCAAACATGACTTTAACGGGTTTCTTTCTAATGGAAGAAAACGTGTTCTTTGTGTGCGACCCTTTAGGTTTACATACTCATTGGTAGCATTTTCTGTGTGACACGTGTCGTGGGCATATAGTAACCTACAATCTCCCACTTGCACATGATACACAGTAACACAGACGGTGGTAAGCGTCTAGCAACACGTCACCGCCCCCAAGGCTATGTAAATGTGCTTTTATTTTCGAGCAATTTGATTGATTCAATCAATCACATAGTAGAATCATTTATTATCCTTTTTCTTCACGATATTTGTTTTGAACTTAAGGCATAGATCTATCTCATTCCTTTATAGTTCAAAGATTATGTTTCTCGATCCCAACATATTTGATTATACAAGTGCCACTAGTCCAACTAATCCACTTGTTCATGCATGTAAATCAAACTATGTCATCGAGGGCCCCATAAATATCGCTCTCATCTTGAGAGGAGCAAATCCCATGTTGCATGTACATGGCTAACTACACAATTCGTGTTATACCCAACATAGCCCTTATGGCTATCCGGTTAGAGGTAACGTTAGACTACATCAAAGTATAACACTCGTTGTGCATTAGGTCCCAATGCACATCTCAGGTCTGAGGATAGAAGAGTGTTTTACTATCTCAGGACTCACCTTATGACGCCGATCTATGAGGTGATCCTGATCGTGGGTCTTGTCCAATGCTTTGTGCATCGACAAACGCATGTGACTCTGGTTGCACCCAGTGCCCTTCCAACTTGGACTATGACCAGACTTCACAATGATCTTGATTTATTACCAGTCCCCTAGTAATAATCGATCAAGGACGGTTCTAAACAATATGAACATCATATTTGTTTATGGATACTTAAACATGCTAATAAAGAACACAATAATGTTTAATGTATATACTCATACCCAGTATGCCATATCACATTGTAAAACATAACTGTTTAATGTTCCAAAATTTAAAGTTTACAAAAATTTTTAATTAGAAAGATTTTAAGCCTATAAACTACCATGAACATCTTGATTGTTCTAACACATATAAGTTTTATAAGTAAATGTGCACTTAAGCTCTCAAAGCTTATATTACCTCCATTATATATATATATATATATATCTTACTACAATTTTAGTCATCATGGTTAGTTTGGAAACTAGCATCTGTGTATCCCAAGACACACCGATCTCTTTCCTAACCATTGTGCAGTGAGACATATCTTTAGTTCTTCTCAGATACTTCAGATTGTTCTTTACTGCTCTAAAGTGAGCATCACTTGAGTCTGACTAAAATCTACTCGTCATGCTTAAGGCATACGAGATGTCCAGTCTCTTAGTACATAAACATGGTGTACATGTTTGAACCAATGGCCTAAGCATGAGAACACCCTTTATTCGGCTCATGTACTATTGACAAACCTCCTTTCTTATAACCCCTTCATCTTGAAGTGTTTTAAGATTTTGTCAATGTATGTGCTCTTGGCTTAATCTAATTAAGCACTTTGATCTACAACAATAGATCTTTATACCAAGGAATTGTCTCTTAGATCCTTTTATCAGGAAATACTTCCTTAGTCAGGTTTTTACACCTTCAAGCATTAGGATGTCATTTCTGATGATCTAGAATACTATCATGCTCCCACTGACTTTCTTGTATATACAAGATTACGAGATGGTTGTCTTAATCCATAACTGGATTTTGCAACTTGCAATTCCAGTTTACCCAAGTTATCCCTCTTTTCGCGACAGAATCATCTTCCTCCCCCTCCCCCCTCCCCCCAAAAAATCGACTTCTCTCTTTCTAGAGTTTTGATAACCCCTTTTGGTGCCCGGAACAAAGAAAAGTAATAAAGTGGCAAGCTTCCAAGTACCGCTCTTACTAGTGTCCATCGACCACCAAATGAGATTAATTTTGCCTTCCACGACGCCAACCTATTTTTCACTTTTTCCACTACCGGTTTCCAAAATTCGAGTCTTCGCATAGGCGCACCAATGGGTAAACCCAAGTAGATAAATGGTAGCGAGTCACCTCCACATCCCACGCCGTTTGCCCATAAATGGGCCTCCGAATCCATTACGCCCACCCCGTAAATTTTACTCTTACGCACATTAATTTTCAGCCCCGAAAGAGCTTGAAAACATTTGAGCAATTTCAGAGATGATTTTAAAAGAAAGAGTCACTGATTAAGAAATTATCAGTGAGCTTTGTTATTTCAAAAGAATCACTGAAGGAAACGTTTCAGCGATCAGTTTAGTTTTGAAACACAACATACTGAAGTAAGCTTCAGTGAATGGGAATAGAAAAACATACCTTAGTATCAGCGAATCAATTTTGTTCAGAGATTAAATGATAAATAAGGAGATAGAATTTTCTTTATTACTGACATAATGCGTAACCACTGAAGATTTAATCTTCAAGGTTCAACATACTAAGCTCGCTGATGAGAAAGTTGAACCTTGTCTCATCAAGAGGTTTGGTAAAAAGATCAGCTACCTGAAAGTCAGTAGGGATAAAGTAAAGTTCTATATCACCATTCATCACATGATCTCTGATAAAATGATACCTGATCTCGATGTGTTTAGTCTTTAAGTGTAGTACTGGATTATTGGCTATAGCGATGGCACTAGAGTTGTCGCAATAGATTAGAATTTTGGAGAGCTGTAGGTCGTAGTCTAATTGCTGATTTCTCATCCATAAGACCTGAGCACAATAGCTTCCAGCAGCCACATATTCAGCTTCAGCGGTAGAAGTGGACACTGAGCTTCGCTTGTTACTTGTCCAACTTACCAGCTTTCCACCCAGGAGTTGACAGCTGTTAGAGCACTTTTGTAGTTATCAAGATAGGCTTACTTTCTCATGTAACTTCCTAGTGTGAGGCATGGACTTGTCATGCCCTACTATATAAGGAAGGTCCTTTGTTAATTTCATAAGCTTTTGTGTCATTTGTACTTTCACTCTTAATAGATGAATGACATATTTCTCTCTCTAGATTCTCTCTCTAGATTCTCTCTCTATATTGTGATTATACTTTTCTATATTGAGGGAACAACATTTGGTATCAGAGCTAAACAGGGATTTTCAAGCAGATTATACCAGTTTTTGAAGATTTTTTGCTGATTCTTGAAGATTTTTCGGACACTGTTTCATTGGGGTTTTCGAATTTTCTATGATTTGAACGATTTGGACTTGATTTTTGGATCATCATACTCGATTTCTACTCCTGATCATCTTTGTTTCAGGAATCATAACCTAATTCTTCACATATTTCAATAATTTCGTGATCTTTGAACCTTTTGTTCGAAAAAGTTAATATACTGTAATTGGATCGAAATCTGCTAATTTTGGACGAATTAGAAGATTGTGATAACTAGAATACTTTGCGAAATCAAATTACGAAACTATCTGAACAAGAATCATCAAAATTGGTTAACATTTGAAAAAAGTTATGACAAATTTTGTGATTCTTGAAGTTTTCGGATGTTCTTGAGGTTTTCGGATCGTTCATAGTGGTTCCCGGATCATTCAAAGTGGTTCCCGGATCACTCATATCAGAGGTTTTCGGATTCAGTTGGGTTGTTAACTTGTGGAATTCGGATTACATTTGATCCGAAAAGCTAAGTTTCCGCATTTGCTTCATCAGAGAAGTATTGGTTTTCGCATTAGTTTGATTCGGAAAGTGACGGAATTAGTATCCATTTGATACGAGAAGCATAGTACTCGGATCGTGCTTGTTACGAGAAGCTCGGTTTTCGGATTGAGTTAGTTACGAAAAGTATAGTGTTCGGATCAGTAGAATACAGAAAGCATTTTGTTCCGTTCAGTTGGTTCCGAAAAGCTCAGAATTCGGATTACGTTGATTCCGAAAAGCACCAGATTTCGTATCAGTTGGATCCGGGGAGTACGGTCTTCGGATTGCATTTA
This sequence comes from Saussurea involucrata, assembly GCA_033807775.1. Lineage (NCBI taxonomy): Eukaryota > Viridiplantae > Streptophyta > Magnoliopsida > Asterales > Asteraceae > Saussurea > Saussurea involucrata. The sequence goes on along the minus strand of CM066319.1, from coordinate 63,421,454 downwards.
ATCCGAATAGTAAGGTTCCGAGAGGCAAAGTGTTAGTATCAGTTTGATCCAAAAAGCATAAAAGAAGACAGTTTGTTCCGAAAAGTGTTCAGAATTCAAGGAATTTTCATCGAAGTATTTTTAAGTGTATTTCATACACTTTCTATTTGATTCTCTGAAATATCCAGTATCTAGAAATTTTTGAAGATGTCTAGAGATTTGTTAAGCATGGGATCGAAATCGAAGCCTCCAGTTCTTCAAACCGACGAATATTCTCAGTGGAAGAAAAGGATGATACAATTCCTCAATAATCAGAACAAAGATCTTATGAAGTCCATCACAAATGTACCTCATAGACCGTACGTCATGACAGACCCTGTTGCAGCAACACAAACAACTCCTTACATTGCACCGAGAAATATCTACAAGGAATATCAGTATTTCAATGAAAATGATAAGGAGTTGATAGCAATAGATGAACAAGATTTAACATTCTTAACCATGGCTATCCCTAATGACGTCTACAACCGTGTAGATAGTCGAGATTCAGCGAAGGAAATTTGGGATGAGTTGGAAAGGCAACTAGAACGTTCACCAAAGTCTTTGAGGACCAAAAGGAATCAAAGCATAAATGCCTACGATGGTTTTAAAGCTAAAGAGGGTGAGTCATTGAGGGATTCTTATAACAGATACAACATCATTCTAAATGACCTGATGAGGAACGGTGTTGATAAATCAGAGTAAGAAATCAACTATAAGTTTGTGAAGAACCTCCTTCCTGAATGGGATTCTTACTCCATGCAACTACAGATGTCAAGAGATATGGACGATGAGAAGCTTAGTGACATCTACAGTATCATCAATCAACATGAGGACAAAGTGAAAGAGCTAAAGGATAAAAACAAGAATGTGGAAGTATCCCTAGCCTTGCTGAGTGAGCACAAAAAGAGTGGGGGTTGAAAGCTAAGGCACGAATTTCTGATATGACTAAGATGGTTAAAAGTTCTGATGAGGATGGTAATGAAAGTTCTGAGGAAGAGATTTCTGATTTTGCTGAGAAATTGGCCTTGCTTACAAATAGGTTTTAGAAAAGGTTTGCACGAAAGAAAGTCTACTCAAAGAGCAAACCAAAGTTTTACAAGGCTGAGAAATATAAGTTTGAGAAACGGAAAGAAGAAAAAGAGGAGAAAGAGGATGATATAGCGGAGAGAAAGGAGAAAGATGAGAAGATGGAAAGAGATGAAAAGAGTTGCTATAATTGCGGAAAACCTGGTCACTTTGCCAAAGAGTGCAAACATAAGAAGGTGAGGAATTTTGAGTACTATCCGAGAAAAACACACCTGGCAAAGGCAAAGGAAGGTGGAAAACCAATTAATGCTGAAGAAGAGATTTGGCTAGAAGACTCCTCAGATGAAGAGGAAGCACACTTTATAGAAGTAAAGTATAGCTTGATGGTCAATATTGATGAGGAAGACCATGACTCCGAGGTACAATCTCTTACTTCTTCTGATGAATCTGATAATGATGATCAAACTGAATATTCTGAAAATGAAGAAATACTGAACTTGATATCTGAACTGGACAAAATGAAAAAGGAATTTGATGAAGTTCAAAAGAACTTTTATATTGAGAAAAGTTCACTGTTGAGATATCAAGACGAAGCACTTCTTTATAAATGTTTGGCCGAAGATAGAGAAAAAGAAAAAGAAGTTATTAAACTTAAAAATCAAGAACTTGAATCTAAAATTTCTGAGTTGAAGAAGGAAATGAGAATTACAAGTGATGAAAACATGGATTTAAACTTTAAACTTAAAGTTATTTATGACGAAAGAACAGAAGCTTATGCAAAGATCAAGCAACTGGAAGATTTAAACATTAAAAGAGGTCAGACTGAGCAAACTCTGAAATTATTAACTAGCAACCCAAAAGATACAAGATTTTATAATCCAAAGATTGGGCTAGGTTTGTCTGATATTGAGATTTTAAAGAAAGCACCTGAAAATCTTTACACAATTGAAAAATTGGGTGAAGGTTTAAAGGAAATTAGTACAAAAGAAATACATCCTATATCAGAAGATTTCGTTAAATCTAAATGTTCAACTCCATTTTCTGATAAAGAGAAAGATAAGACAGAGAAAGATTCTGATGAAAAGCTTAGATTCAACACAACAAACTTTAAATACGATGAATTAAATTCCAGTTATAAAACCAAAAAGGTTGAACTAACGGAATTTAATTTATTATTTTCAAATGAATACGATGTTAAAATTCCAGATTGTCAAAACAAAGAATCAGACTCTGTCAAGTCTGAATCTTGTGATGAAAAGGAGTCAAATATTCAAGAAGATTCAATTAAAAAGGAGTTTGTTCAGGAGACTAATTCTGAATTTCCTGATCTGGATTCTGCATTGATTAAAATTGTTGACTTAGAAAATCAAATTTCTGAGTTAAAATTGCAAGTTGAAAAATTAAATGATGATAATGAAAATATTGGGATGGATTTGGATCATAGTCTAAAAGTCAATATTGATCTTTGGATTGAGATTCGACGTCTTGAATCCCAATTATTTGAATTGTCAAAATCTAAGGATTCAAATGCAAAAGAAAATTCTGCAAATCAATGTAAATGCGAAGATCAAAATAAATCTTCAAGTTCGGTTGATGCTAAAGTGCAATGTTCTTTCAAAGAAATCAACTTTAAAACAAAAGATCCAGTTTCAAACGATAAATCATCATTTGTGTGTTTTGATAATTCATTATTTGAATCTAGTTTAGACATAAATGAAAAAAACACAGTATTTTTGAAAAAGGAGAGTCATCTGGTACCAAATCCGATTTGTGTCTAAATGAATCTCCTAATTCTAAAAGTTCTAACATTTCTTCTTCTTCATTCTCAGTAATGGATGAGGAAAAGCTCGTGGATCTGAAGAAGCATATTGACAATAGCAAGAATAGAAATTCCAATGTTGAGAAATGTATTGTTTTCAATAAAAATTGTATGCATTCCCGCAATGTTTACAATACAAGTGTCAATAAAAATTCCGAGATTTCAGGTTTTAAACTATTGACACAAGCAAAAAGACGAATACATTGTGCTCACTGTTGGGACAACTATTTCATGTTAAATCGCAAAGCTTCTAATGGCAAAAAGTTTACAAATGTTAATACTTCGAATTCTTCTTCTAAATCTTCTGCTAATCATTCAGCCAGAATGTTCGACTTTGGGCTAAATAAGAAAAATAAGAAGAAAGAAATTTCAGTTGAAGTGAACATGGTTTGGAAATGGATTCCTAAAAATCAAGTTAACAAACCAAGATCACAAAAGGAACTAAAGTTTAAAGGAAAAATTCAAGGTTCCTCAACTGAAATTAATAAACTGATCCGTACTAACAAAAAGGACCCATACTGATATGGGTACCTAAGATGACGTAATTTGTTATTTTCAGGACCGTCATGTGTGGGTCATAGATTCGGAAGCTTCAAGACACATGACGGGGTACAAGCACTTATTGCACGACTTTACAGTACATCTTGGCGGATCGGTTGGATTTGGAAATAACTCTAAAGGATATGTTCGAGGTCACGGAACGTTAAAGAATGACTTGATTTCTGTAGAAAAGGTCTTGTATGTGGAGGGTTTAGGAGACATAACCTATTCAACATTAGTTAGTTTTGCGACAAGGATTGTAATGTAATTTTCAACAAAAAGTTCTGTCATGTTGTTGATGAAAAAGGCTCAGAAATCTTCAGAGCAAATAGATGCGGAGATCTTTACATAACCGACTTTGCTACTTTAGTTGGTTCAAAACAAGTCTCCCTCATTTCAATAGAATATTTGGAAGAAAGTTGGTTGTGGCACAAAAGATTATCTCATCAGAACTTCCGAAGCATCAATGTCAGGATCGAATCTTAACAAGACTAATAATACTTAGAATTCAGAATTAAAGAATCTGCGGAATAGAACTTTACTTCACACAATCAAAGAACAATATATCAGAAAACACACAACTGTTTGTATTCACTAATTCAACTCACAAGCTTACAACCAAACCTCAATCTTGATGAACAGGCTCAATCAAGACGACTTCTACTTCTCTAGAAATAGGGTTCTAAACCTTGAGGTTAATTCTCTCTAAAGCAAAGCGTATTCTGAGACTCTCGTCTATCGCCTATGTTGAATAGCTATCTATCAACATCTATTTATACAAAATAATTACAAGATAATTATCAAAACAAAATTGATCTTCAGAATATTCTTTCACGATTATCTTCAATCATTCCATCTTTATCTCCAACATTCTCGCATTCCAAACTTATGAACACAAGCAGCATTAACATCTTTGAGCAGTATTAACTTCATTCAGCATGAGCAGTACTAATATTCTCCAGCAGCATTAATTCATTCCAGCAACATTAACTCATTCCAGCAGTACTAACCTTGCTTCAGTAGTATTAATCTTGACAAGCAGTACTAACTTTGCTTCAGCAGTATTAACCTTGTCAAGCAGTACTAACCTTGCTTCACTCTAGCAGTATTAATTATGCCCTGGCAGTATTAAAGTTGTTCTGGCAGTATTATCCATACTTAGCAAATCTTCAGTTCCCAACAATCTCCCCCTAACTTGACTTTTCAGGTTGAGAAGTCAAGTTCTTCAGATGATGATGCTTCCAAAACTTAATCTTGAACACACAAGTCAGGATTCAATCCCAAACTTTGATTGATGATCCTTCTTACCAGGTATCTTGCCATCTTAGAATCTTTGTTACCCACCAACTTAGCTTTTAGCATTCCATTCAACCTTGTCATGCTGTGCTTGTATACTTTATCCACCAAATAATACTCATGATATGCATAGTCAAGTGTTATGACTTACACACCACAGTTTTCAATAAGCATCCAGTTGGTAACAGCTTGAAATTGCCTTTCTGTCAAATACTTAACTGCTTCTGTATTGAACATTAGACACAAGTATTCAAGTACCATTTTGGTGATGGACATTCCATTCTTAGTCAGCATATTTCCATAAAGCTTCATTCCCACCTTGAACATCTCCTCTATGTCAGATCTAGAGCACATCCTGATAAGTCTTCCCCATGTAGATCTGACCTCAAACTTCCCATCTGCTCTTTTTACTCTAATGTACTCCTTTCTCTGATCTCTCAAAGTATCCCAGAAGATGATCTCAGGAGCCATAGAAGCTAATGGTTTAACTTTGATTGGACTAGTATCAACCACAGTAATATACATACACATTGAGCATTTGTTGGTGATTGTACATTGCTTGGTTGACCTGATGGAGTTGCCACTTCTTCTTCAGCAACTTTTTGATCAGCTTTCTCTTTCACAACTTCATCCTTAGCTTCTTCTACAATGGGTTCCACCCTAGGCTTCTTTACAACTTTCTTCTTTGAAGCTATAGACTTTGTTCTTGGTCTTTTGTTTGACACCATCTTGGTTCTTTTGAGTGATTTAACAGCTTCAGGAATGGTTTCAGCTGTTTCCTTTGTTTCTGCTGCTTCAGGGATGGTTTCTGCTGTTTCTTTTGTTTCTGCTGCTTCAGGGATGGTTTCTGCTGTTTCCTTTGTTTCTGCTGCTTCAGGGATGGTTTCTGCTGCCTTATGTTTTTCAGCAACATTAACCATTTCTGCTGCTTGAATGGTTTCTGCTGCTTTTTGTCTAGCAGCATTAACCATTTCTGCTGCTCTATCTGTTACTGCTTCTTTTACTATCTTTGATACTGCTGCTTCAACACTATTCTTCACAATCTCAAATACCTCTGCTTCAATCTCAGATTTAGTTACTGTAGATACAGATACTGCTTCCTTCTCACTTTCAGATACTGCTGCATCAACAAGACTCTTCATAATTTCAGCTACTGCTGCTTCAATCTCAGATACTGCAGCATTAACTGTTTCTACTGCTTTTTCTGTGGTTTCAGCTACTGCTGCTTCAATCTCAGATACTGCAGCATTAACTGTTTCTACTGCTTTTTCTGTGGTTTCTGCTGCTAGAAACTCAGATACTACTTCCTTCTCATTTTCTGCAGTTTCAGTTACTGCTGCTTTCTCACTTTCTGCTTCCTTTGCAACTTCTGCAACCTGCTCAGCCTCCCCCTCAACCTTATGCTCATTCTCCCCCTCAACCTTTGCATCCTCCATGTTTAGTTCAGTTTCTAACTCTCCCTTTTTGGAAGCATCAGTGGTTGATCTTCTCCTTTTCAGAACATACCGAGCTTTCTTCCTTCTTTGCAGCAGCTTGGTGATCATCTTCTTATTCTTCTCTATCTTGGTGTGTTGATAAAGAACCACCTTCTTAAGCTCATCAATCTCCTTCTGCTGATTCATGACATCAATGTTGATGTTGGCAATGGTTTCCATCAATTCCTCATAAGTATATCTATCCTCACCTGGTTTAGAAGTGTTTACCTCCCCTACAGGATCATTGGAAGTTTTAGTAGGTGTCTCTTGCCTAGCAAAAGCACAACCTACTCCCATGGTTTCTTGGCGCCTGGGTCCTCTGAATGTTTTCACATTCTGAGTTGCCGTGGGGAAGGTCTTAGTGATGTTACCACTGTCCTTCTCTTTGCTAGCAGAAGTAGTGGCAGCCTTGCAGCCCACATGCTCATCCTTCTCGTTAGAGAGCACCTTCTTGGGGTTGGGAGACACCCCTGTGGTTACCCTTTTGATATTCTCTATTGGAGAATGCTCCAATAGAGGGCTTGTAGGCTTTGGGCTATTAGGAGATACACCAAGGGAAGGAACCTTGTGTACCTTTCTTCTTTCAAACTTCTTGGTGATTTTGGGAGTGGGTCTTAAAAGAATGGACTGTGGGATTTCTTTGGTGATGGATGGTTGGGATTGGCCATCAGTGGGTGTGTCTAATGGGGGCCTTGACCCTGATGCCATACCTTCAGTGGTGTGGGACACAACCATCATTGTAGAGAACAATGGTGTGTCAATTCCTTCCGAGTCCCTAGGAATTCTTCTCGTATTTGAGAAAACCTTCCCTTTAGGGGTTTTTGGCACATATACCTCAGCAGACTGAGGTAAATCCGTCAATTCATGGTTAATTACTTCTTGGACAAACCTGGGATACATGTAAAAGCTCTTTTTGGATTCTAGGTTTGCCACAAGATCATTAAAAATCATTGCTGAAAAATTGAACTTTCTGGCAGTGGCTAAGCAGACCAAGGCATAAGCAATGGTACTGCTAAACTCACTCCATCCAGTTGTTTTCTTTGAAATACAGTGCATAAGAGTATGAACAAAAAATCGCCATTGGGTGAAAAACTTTGACTTGTAGAATTTAAAAATTCCAATGGGACCTTCATACCCCATTCTTGGTAAGGTCAAGAAAAGTTCATCATTAGAGAGATAGGTTATACCTGAGGCATCATCTAAGTGAAGAGTGATGCGAATAACCTCCTCTGTGACCTTCAAGGGTTTGTCACAAACCCTTGTTCGAATGATTTTCTGCCCATCTTCGAATATAACAGTGGCATTCTCCCAAAATTTCTTTTGATGCTCGATATATATGGTTGGGCATACTGTTAGGGCATGAGAGATGTGTGTGGACTTGAGAAAATCCACAATATCATGAAATCCTGCGGCCTGCTTTGGCTTCTGAAGCATCGCAATCTCATTGTGCTCATCGACAAACTCCATTGTCGTCATTCTTCCTGAGGATTTGGATAGAAAACACAGAGATTCTAGGGAGAAAAGATTAGAACGAGAGAGAGATAAATTGAATGCAAAGAGACGTTATGAACTTTGGCGGGTTGAAAGAGTATTTATAGTAGTACTAGCCCTGATTTTCTTTAAAAGCAGTATTAACGACTTAGCAGTATTAACGACTGAGCAGTATTAACTGCAAAGCAGTATTAACTACACAGCAGTATTAACTACACACGCAGTATTAACAACAAAGCAGTATTAACTACACATGCAGTATTAACTACAAAGCAGTATTAACTACAAAGCAGTATTAATTACACATGCAGTATTAACTACTAAGCAGTATTAACTACTAAGCAGTATTAACTACAAAGCAGTATTAACCACTAAGCAGTATTAACTACAAAGCAGTATTAACTACACATTGGCAGCATAGTAAACATCCTCAAATGTCATCTTACCTTTTGACACATCACCTTTACCACTTATCTTACCTCCTGCAGGATTATTTCCAAAAGCAACATGTCCTCCATCAATTCTTTTGAAATTCTTGAGGCAGGCCATGTTACCTGTCATGTGCCTGGAGCAACCACTATCAACATGCCAGATGCTCTTCCCCTTGAGCTGTTGGTTGCCCTGCACATCAGATAAATCAGTTAGTTTTTATTGGGAACCCAAGCCGAAGTGGTCTTGGGTCTCCCTTGCTCATCAAAGTACTTGCACTGGGTTTTGATGAGATTTTCAAACTTAGGTACTGCAGTACTGGAGTACTTTGTCAATATGATTGGTCTAGCAGCACAAAAACTAGAAGCAGTATTAACCTTAGAAGAAGTACTAACTGTGTTAGCAGCACTAACACTGCTAGCAGCAGTATTGTTCTTAGAAGAGGTACTAACAGAGTTAGCAGCACTAACACTGCTAGCAGCATCATTCTCTTTAAAAGAAGTACTAACAGTGTTAGCAGCACTAACACTGCTAGCAACAGTATTGGCAGTAGTATTGCTTCTAGCAGCACTATCCTTGTCAGCAGTACTATCTGAGGTAGCAGTACTAACATTAGTGCTTTTGGGGACCCACATATTGACACATTCCTTTTCAGTCTGTTTTCTCATGTGGCTTTTGGATTCAGCTTGTTTCTTAGCCACATTATTCCTTGCAGGCTTCCTATAACCAGAAGATTTTTTAAAACTTCTTTGAAAACTTTTCTTTTGGTTAATAGGATTGAAATAACAGTGTTTGGCAAGATGATTCAATTTGCCACAAATAAAACAAGGTTTTGGTCTGTTAATCCTTTGCAGATCAACTCCTTGCTTTTGTGCCCACTGGTTATTCCAATTTCTTTGATTTCCCCTCTTTTTATCATGTTTTTGGGGCTTATTCTCTTGAGATTTCTTGCAAGAACAATGTTCACAAGTATTAGAGTTCACAACAGTGGTCTGTGTATAATGAACTCCCTTTCCCTTTCCAGTCCTTTTCATCTCATTGTTCTTAACACATGGACTTACACATTCCTCACCAGATCCTTCTTTTTCAGTCTTATTCTCAACAACTATTTCATCTAATGGATCTACTTCAGTGGCTCCTTTAGGTAAGTCCTTCCTATCCTTGGTTTCTAATAGGTCTGACTTAGGAGGGATGTAGGTGTTGTTGTAGGGTGGGGGTGTGGCATTGTACCCTATGACTGGTTTCAACTTACTATGGATTTGAGAGTTGATTATGTTGTCCATGACTTTAGAGGCACAGTTAAACTTTTCTACATCAAGTTTAACTTTCTCAAGCTCTCCTTTTAGTTTCTCACACTCTTCCCTGGATTCTCTAAGCTGGAACTCTAGACCATCCTTTTCCCATTTCCAGTAGTTTGTATCATAGGAGTGTTGAAGTTCATTGGCTTGAAAAGCCCTAATATGTTCTTCAAACCTCTCAACAATTACTACATAGTCTTTTCTGTCCTTTTCTAATCTCTTAAGGTCATCACACATTCCCTGATTGTGATCTCTATACCTTTTAACAGTGTCTATACAAGCTTGAGTACAGAGATTAGATTTTACCTCAGTGGGAAGATCTGAAACTTCAACCATAAGTGCGTGATTTTGGATGGCCTCTTCTGCTTGATCACTCCAATCAAATCCCATTCCTTGTTGAGAGACAAGAGTACTGTTTGATTCAATAGAATTGTCCATAATAATTGTAGAATTCTAAGAAACACAAGCTCTGATACCACTTGTCAGGATCGAATCTTAACAAGACTAATAATACTTAGAATTCAGAATTAAAGAATCTGCGGAATAGAACTTTAATTCACACAATCAAAGAACAATATATCAGAAAACACACAGCTGTTTGTATTCACTAATTCAACTCACAAGCTTACAACCAAACCTCAATCTTGATGAACAGGCTCAATCAAGACGACTTCTACTTCTCTAGAAATAGGGTTCTAAACCTTGAGGTTAATTCTCTCTAAAGCAAAACGTATTCTGAGACTCTCGTCTATCGCCTATGTTGAATAGCTATCTATCAACATCTATTTATACAAAATAATTACAAGATAACTATCAAAACAAAATTGATCTTCAGAATATTCTTTCACGATTATCTTCAATCATTCCATCTTTATCTCCAACATTCTCGCATTCCAAACTTATGAACACAAGCAGCATTAACATCTTTGAGCAGTATTAACTTCATTCAGCATGAGCAGTACTAATATTCTCCAGCAGCATTAATTCATTCCAGTAGCATTAACTCATTCCAGCAGTACTAACCTTGCTTCAGCAGTATTAATCTTGACAAGCAGTACTAACTTTGCTTCAGCAGTATTAACCTTGTCAAGCAGTACTAACCTTGCTTCACTCTAGCAGTATTAATTATGCCCTGGCAGTATTAAAGTTGTTCTGGCAATATTATCCATACTTAGCAAATCTTCAGTTCCCAACAATCAACAAACTGAGGATTGATGGACTGGTTTTGGGACTACCAGATTTGAAGATCGACAAAGTATCAGTTTGTCCGACTTGTGAAATGGGGAAAATGAAACATGCTTCTCACAAGTCTAAAATTCAATCCAACTGCAACAATGTTCCGGAGCTTATTCATATGGATCTTTGTGGCCCAATGAGAACTCAATCAATGGGTGGAAAGAAATATATCTTGGTTATGATTGATGAGTACTCGCGTTACACTTGGTTGGAGTTTCTAAGTCTCAATTCTAAAGCGCCAGAGCTGATCATCAAATTCATCAAGAAGATACAAATTCTTCTACAGCGTTCTGATATACTTGCGGTCATAGATGAAAATGATGCTTCCAACACTCGTGCTGATATTCCGACTCTCCCGAGCACACTCAAATGGACAAAGGCACATCCTCCTGCTAATATAATTGGTGACATCAAGGAAGGTGTAAAGACAAGATCTGCTACATCAAACGAATATTTGTATGTAAACTTTTTGAGCTCTCTAGAACCCAAGAAAGCATCCGAAGAATTACAAGATCCAGACTGGATTAATGCGATGCAAGAAGAGTTGAATGAGTTCAAGCGCAACGAGGTATGGCATTTGGTGAAGCGTCCTAAAGACAAGACCATCATTGGTACAAAATGGGTCTTTAGAAATAAAAAAGATGAAGCGGGAATAATTGTCAGAAATAAAGCCAGATTGGTCGCAAAAGGTTAGAATCAGCAAGAAGGCATCGATTATGATGAAACCTACACACCGGTGGCACGGATTGAAGCCATTAGGATTTTTCTTGCATATGCCGCTCACAAAAACCTGAAGGTCTTCCAGATGGATGTCAAGTCGGCATTTCTGAATGGGGTCCTTCATGAAGAAGTGTATGTAAGTCAGCCCGAAGGCTTTGTAGATCCAAAGTATCCAAACCATGTCTATGTCTTGGACAAATCTCCCTACAGACTTAAACAAGCTCCACGGGCATGGTATGAAACTCTAACAATTCACTTGCTTGATTCTGGCTTCACTAAAGGTACAATCGATACAACTCTTTTTCTCAAAAAGAAAGGTGATGATCTGATTCTAGTGCAAATATATGTTGATGATATTATATTTGGCTCTACTAATCCAGAGATGTGTATTGATTTTGAAAACGTCATGAAAAGCCATTTTCAAATGAGCATGATGGGGGAATTGAATTTTTTCCTTGGTTTACAAGTAAAACAATCAAACGAGGGCATTTTTCTAAACCAATCTAAATATTTAAATGACATGCTAAAAATATTTGATTTAAAATCTACCTCCGTCATGAAAACACCAATGGCTACTGGTAGACTTTTGGACGCTAATTTATCTGGCAAATCAGTTGATCAAAAGTTATACCGTAGCATGATTAGATCTTTACTATATCTTACGGCGAGTAGACCGGATATAATGTTTGCAACATAATTTTGTGCTAGATTCCAAGCTAATCCTAAGGAATCACACCTTATTGCTGTTAATCCTTTGGTATCCAAGGGATTCGGGGTTTGAGCTAATAGCTTTCATAGATGCAGATCATGGCAGAAACAGGTTGGACAGCAAAAGCACATCTGGTGCATGCCAATTCTTAGGGGACAAGCTTGTGAGTTGGTCTTCTAAGAAGCAGAATTGTGTCTCAACATCTATTGCGGAAGCGGAATATGTTGCCGCGGCTAGCTGTTGTTCACAAATACTGTGGACGAAGACTCAGCTGAAAGATTATGGATATGTCATCAACAAGATCCCCATCTATTGTGATTCCAACAGTGCCATAGCTATCACGACAAATCCTGTTCAACACTAAAAAACAAAGCACATTGATGTCAGGTACCATTTTATAAAAGATCATATGAAAAAAAGGAACTATAGAAATGCATTTTGTGCCTACAGAACTAGAACTTGCTGATTTATTCACAAAACCATTAGATGAAAGAAGGTTTAATTTTCTAATCAGCAAAGTAGGTATGTTGAACACTTAGGCATTTTTATAATTTCTTTAACACATTGAGGGGGAGCATGTGTGTTTGTTTATTTAACTATACTCTATCTTTGAGGGGGAGCAAGGTTATCTAACATAGATACACTAACCATTCTGGACTCATGTTCAATGAATACCAAGATTTTTCATATATACTTGCAGATTTATCTGAAGTTGAAACAACTGAAGATGCATCTTTCAAGGGGGAGTAAGATGGCACCAGTCTGTAAGTATGTACTATCTGGTAATTTTCTATTAAAAAAAGTTTGAGAGAGGGGATATTTTTCAAAGGAAAAGAGCTTAAAGTTTAAACTGATGTGAGATTTTTTTTTTGAAGTTTGATTTTTTTTGAAAAAGTTAGATTTTTTGTGAAAAACACAAGGTTTTCACATCTTAAGGATAAGAGAAGTTCACTTCTCGGATCCTTAAGGATATGGAAGCTTACTTCTCGGATCCTTAAGGATACGGGAAGTACACTTCTCGGATTCTTAAGATACGAAAAGTTTTTCATGATTTGTTCAGTTTGATCAGAATTTTTTTTTTTCAAAATTTGAAACTTTTTGCATCTTTGTTCATGTGAAAAGTTTGATGAACAGTGTCATGTCATTTTTCTGACATGTATTTGTTTTGTTTGCAAAAGTGGGTGTCCTCTAAAATCGTGCCATGTGTCATTTTTGTGAGGGTATAAAAGAGTTTTGAAAACCTCAGTTCCCACTTTTTCCAAATCTTTCAAACTTCACACGTGCTCTCTCGTTGCAACTGTTCATCTTTCAAGTTTTCAATCTTCAATCACTTGTATCTTTCAATCCAGTTAACCATTTCCTTTGATTCTTATCTTGTTAGTTTCGTTTTTGCATTCTCATAGTTTCTATCTGATCAATTTCTTTGTTTATCATTGTCTGTTATGTTTTTTTGTCAAAACCATATCGTGACTCTTTATCTTCTGTTCAGTCAAATTTTATCAACTGTGTATGATTTTGATTCTGATTGCTACTCATTCATGCTGATACATTGTAGTCGAATTGATCTATGTTTCTTTCACATGCTTAAATTCCGTTAACTTGTGTTTTGAATGTGTTCTTCGTGTTCTCATATGGGTCAGAATCGATTTGGTCATTTTAGGGTTTAAAAGTCATTCTTTTTAATCGATTCTTAATGGGATTATGTTTTCGAACTAATCTATGACTTTTTCATATCAAAAATCCCATTTTAATCGATTTTTAGTCTGGGTACTTTGAATGATCCGAAAAGCTTAATGCAATTTTTTTAGTTTTCGGATCCTTCTTTCATGACAAATGTTTTCATAAACTGAAATTTTTTCTAAGTGCGGTATTCGGATCTGCTTTATCCGGGAAGTGAGTTTTCGGATCCTTGTTCATTCGGGAAGTGTAATGTTCGGATCCTTCTGATCCGTGAAGTAAGCTATTCGGATCCTTCTACATCCGGGAAGCTTATTGTTCGGATTCTTCTCATCCGAGAAGTATGCTATTCAGATCCTTCTGATCCGAGAAGCATGGTTTTCGGATCCTTCTTATCCGAATTCCATGTCTTTTTGTTTCTTGTGTGATCCGAACTATGTGAGTGTATTTGTGCAATTCCTTCCTGATCCGAATTCCAGACTTAGCAAAATTTTCAGCAATTTTTTTTTTCAAAACTGCTTTTTGCTAAAATTAACATTTCAGAACTGCTTTAAAAAAACAGTTCAAATGGCAAACCAAGAAGAGCAAAGCAGAGTTCAAGGGTTTGATGAAAATGAGGCAACACCAGACATCCCACTACCATCAACTCGATCCGTCCATCCATCATTCACCGGAGGCAATCCTGATCATGCAATCATTCATCCAACTGACTACGTCGACATCAAATTCAACAATCACTATGTTGACTTTGATCACATTTTTATCCATCCGGTGGTGAAAGAAGTGTTGTGGAATCATCCTTTGGCATACACATTGACTCACACAGTCAATGTGCCTATGCTGTATTTGCAACAAGCATGGAAGACGATCACACCTACAATAGAGAACCGACGACCAATCTTTGAAATTCAGATTGATGAATTTGTAACCAAACTTGATTATCACCGATTGAGGCTCGTACTGAGGCTGCCTGGGCCTACATCAAGACCGGGAAAGACAAAGCTTGATGCTTATCCATCAGAATATGAAGTTTTTGATGGCATCAAAGCAATGGGTTACACGAGAGAACTAACTCAAGTGAAAGATTTCCACAAGGCCAACTTACCTCCAGTTTATTATACCATCTTTTCGATGATCAACAGATGCTTGACATCTAAGCATTCTGGAACTGATAGGGCAAGCATCGGGATTCTCAAGTTGTTTCATGCGGTAGGGTATGATCTACATGTAGATTATGCAGCCATCTTCTGGCATGAACTTCAAGAAAAAGTGGTAGCGAGGCAGAAACACAAGGGCAAGCCGTATATTCTGTATATGAGATTTCTACAACTCATAGTACACAATATGATGCGCTCCAACAAAGACATCCCAAGAAGAGTCAATCATCCTTCTGCACCAGAAAAGCCTATGCTGTATCTTCAAAGGCTGACAAAAACGTTCGATTATGAAATGCCATTACTGGAAGGGTTCCTCGGATACGCTAATCAGTACGTTGAGAGTATTATAGAATATAGAGAGTCTATGGTCCGGCCAGAACCGTAGGGACCTACCCAAGACTCAACCCCTAGGAGAGAGGAGTCGGTGAGGGTTCAGGATGCACGGGCTACTGAACGGGGTGAGCAGAGGGAAAATTCCGAGAGGGGAACTGGTGGGGGTCGGACATCTGAACCTGAAGACACCTGGTTATCGTCTCAGGACACACATCTAGATAACCGTGTGGTTCAGTCTGACGAAGCTCTTATTCCATAACATATTGGCAGAGCTTCGGCCAGAATCACTGAACCTTCTAGTGATGGTTCAGAATCTGATAATGCGTCTGATTCAGCGGAGGAATAGGAAAATCAAGATGGTGATGCTAATGATGACAGTGATGGTGATGATCAGGATGGAAATGATAATGGTGGTGCATTTGGCAACGTGGCTGATATTCTTACCTTTCCAAATATAACTGGTTCAGCTGAAATTAGTGTGGAAGAGTTCAATTTTGTTGATATGGCAGAAATGTCTCATTTTAATGATGAGATCATGGGAGTTATAAGGAGAATCGAGGGAGTTACAGTCAAAAATTTAAGTGAGCCTGCGAGAGAGAATGAAGAAAATAATATGGAGAGTGTGAGTGCTACCATGACCTACTATACCAGAAGGGTTGACACATCTACAACTAGATCTCATATGTTGGAATCTGGTGTTGAAAAAGACGTTAGTCGCCCACTAACGCATTCGCACACCCCAACCAGTCATTCGGCTTCCTCTCAACAGGATATCGTCTCATTTTCTCACAGGGCTTCAACACAACTTCTATCCGTCTCTCACTTGGAGAGTTCGGGTATTGAAACAGAGAGACACCCTCCCCGGTCCTCGACTTTCATTCATGCACATCATCGAGTCTAGATCCTATTGCTGAATTATTATCTTCCTTGGCTAGGACACTACCGGTGATTGAAACATCTGATGGGAGTCTTAGTGCCCCATCCGGAACACTTGGAGTAATTCCTACAATAGGATTACGAGGACTGAGTGGAAGTCCTACCAGCGCTAATATTACACCAACGCTGAATGTAGGCCACACAGTTGAATCAACTGTTGTGACAACGGATACCCTATGTGGTTCCGATGGTGATCTCCCAGTCTTTGTGATAAGGAAAGAGCTCGACGGAGCCTTAAAGGCTGTTGAGGAAAGTTTGATCAAGGAGATACAAGGGGTCAAATACTTGTTTAAAGGGAAAGGGCTGATGATTGAAGAGCCCGAATTGCCTCCACCTCTACCTCCTGTTACACAAACTCCAGTGCCTCAAGCTGATCAGTCTATTGATGAGCTGAAAGATCTTCTGTATGCCAAACTTCTTTCCATTAGCCCAGATGACCCACAAAACAAAACCCTTATGTCTTTACTTGAAAACTTTCAACCCCGACCTTAACCATCTCCACCTACTCCTACTGTGGTGACTTCTTCAGAGTTTAATTCTTTCAAGTCAGAGGTGCTCAGTGGTCTAAGTGATATGAAGAAAGCAATGGATGAGTTGGCAAAACAAGTGGCTATTCTGAATCAGGGGTGTAAGACTCAAGCTCTGGGTATCAAAAGAAGGCATGATCAAGATCCTGATGATCATGATCATGAGGGGGAGACGAGCAAGAAACAGAAAACTGATTCAGAGACTCCATGTTTGGGTAAAACTATGTCCACTACAGAAGTAATTCAGATGTTTGAATCTAGAGCTATGGGCGAAGAAAGTGGAAAGCAGATTGTTTTGTATGTGGATCCAAATGTGGAACCGACGGTTGAAAAGCCCGAGGTAAAGAAGGAGGAGATAAGGGAGGTCGTTGATAGTTTTGTGGAAATTGTGGAAATTGTTGATGTAAGTTCAGATGATGAGAATGATAAAGGAGAAAACGAATATGACAAGTTTTGGAAAGTCAGGGAAGAGACGGAAAATGTGCTGATGATTACTGATGGATTAATTGATCAAGATGTTGAGTTCAGTACATATGAGGTAGACTTTCTTACACTGATTTTTGGGCCAAGTACACCTGAAGACATAACTGTAAGCCCGATACACTCACCTGAACCCATATCCAATACCTTGATTCCATCTCAACCTGAAACCACAACTCTTACTATCAGTCAATCTTAGCCAACCAAGCACAACTCAAACCAAAATCCCTTCTCCTGAACATATTCCTATTCATCATGATTCTCCACCAACCCCTGAATCATTCTTTGAAGAAACCAAACCTGAAATATCTGAATCACCTATTGTACCACCTGTTAACCCTTCACATGGCCAAGCTGGTTCTTCTAATACTTCCACATCCGACCAACCAAGTCCTTCTTCTTCTAGAAACAAAAGGTTATCTGAACTGGAACAGAGACAAAGAACCTTATATCTGAGAACACCTTTCCAGGAGGAGACTGAAAGAAGACTGTTTGTTCATCGAATCAGAAGGTTGAATCCCCATGCTGTGTTGGGGATTAGTAATCAGTCAGAGGCATATAAGTTTGAATACATCTACTTTCTGAGAGCAAAGTGTTAGAAAGAAAGGTTTGTGAAGAGTAAGAAGCTTATTGTGACCATCAAGAAGGTGACAACAAATTTGTTTTTCAAGATGTGGTATCCGGCCTTTGTGGTTCAGAGGCAAGACTGCAAAAATTACTCTTTCACCGAAGCTGATTTTTGTCACTTAACAGTTGAAGACTTTGAAACCATGTACCATTACTTTAGAGATCTTCAAATAAGAAAAGAGAATGTGATCCTATCCCAAATGCCATAAAGAGATTTTTGAGAAGGCACATTCTGTACACTCAATGCCATGACTTCCAGATGGGATTGGAGAGTGATCAACATATGGTGAATCTGATAAGGCCTAATCAAGAGATGAGGGGATTGATGAGAATGCCTTTATATGCAGTGATTGGTGAACCTGAGTTTGGATTTGTATTCAGAAATGAAAGAGGGGAGAAGATATTCACACGAATCAGTGAATTGGCCAAGTACTCAGATGGTACACTGAAGGTTGTCAGACTGCAGCTTGAATAGAGGCTTAAGAGACATGATGAAGAAAGGAAAGTTTTTTGGATGTCTAAACCGGCAAGAATTCTTCTGGTTAGAGCTTTGTCAGAGATTGACGACAGACTTAATTTCAGAATGGCCATGAGAAGGATTGAAACATATCTTGGGGTCCGTAGAAGAAGAAGACCGTTCCCGCCTTGATAACTAAGGGGGAGATTGTTAGAGCACTTTGTAGTTTTCAAGACAGTCTTACTTTCTCATGTAACTTCCTAGTATGAGGCATGAACTTGTCATGCCCTACTATATAAGGAAGGTCCTTTGTTAATTTCATAAGCTTTTGTGTCATTTGTACTTTCACTCTTAATAGATGAATTATATATTTCTCTCTCTAGATTCTCTCTCTATATTGTGATTATACTTAGCTAGATTGAGGGAACAACAACAGCCTCTGTGGTGCTTTTTCTATCCAGCTTGCAACCTGTAAAGTCGCTATCTGAATAGGCAGTTAGATCGAACCCTGAGTCTTTGGGATACCAAAGACCTAGGTTGGGAGTACCCTTAAGATATTTGAAAATTTTGCTTTACAGTGACCAAATGAGATTCTTTGGGTTCAGATTGATATCGTGCACATAAACAAGTTGCATACATAATATCAGGCCGGCTAGCTGTAAGATAAAGAAGAGAGCCGATCATCCCTCTGTAGGCAGTGATATTAACAGGCTTCCTGAAAGATCTTTGTTAAGTGTCAGTGGAGGTGCCATAAGGGTTTTCGTAGCTGAGCTTTGAGTTACATCAAAAATTTTCAGCATATCTTTGACATATTTACCTTGGTGGATAAACGTACCCTTATCAGTTTGCTTGATTTGGAGTCCAAGCAAATAAGTCAGTTCACCCATCATACTCATTTTATATTCATATTTCATTCTTTCAGCGATATGAGTACATAGAGAAAGGTTAGTAGAACCAAATATAATGTCATCAACATATACTTGAACAAGAATAATATGACCTTTTACTTTCCTGAAAAATAGAGTGTTGTCGATTTTACCACGCTCAAATTTTTCAATAAGGAGAAAAGAGGATAACGTGCCATACCATGCACGTGGTGCTTGTTTCAGACCATAGAGTGCCTTATCCATCTTATAGACATAACCTGGATGTTTAGGATCAGAGAATCCTGGAGATTGTTCGACATAGACTTCTTCATTCAGCCTTCTATCAAGGAACGCTGACTTAACATCCATCTGATAAACTTTAAAGTCCCTGTGAACAGCGTATGCTAGAAATAGACGAATAGGTTCGAGTCTTGCTATTGGAGCAAATATTTTGTCGTAATCTATGCATTCATCTTGTTTGTATCCCTAAGCAACTAGACGAGCCTTGTTGCGGGTTACAGTTCCATGTTCATCTAACTTGTTTCGATAGACCCACTTAGTGCCTATCACTGACTTGTTAGATGGTCTAGGAACGAGATTCCAAAATTTGTTTCTTTCGAATTCAGTCAGCTCTTCTTTCATAGCGCTGACCCAGTTCGGATCTCTGAGGGCATCATCAACCTTCTTTGGTTCAATTAGTAAAATAAAATTAACATATAAACAGATGTTACCTGCACTACATCGAGTCTGAACACCTGCGTTTGGATCACCAAGAATTTGATCAATGGGGAGATTTATAGTCCATCGCTGAGCAGAAGCATGAGCCGCTGACTCAGAGTGAACTATTGGATGTGCTGAAGAAGAGGCTTCAGCGATATCAGGTAATTCAGGCACAATAGGTAGAGGTTCAGATGAAAATTCATTCACTGATTGTTGAGAAGTAGATGGAATATCAAAAGTTGATGGTTCAGAAGCAGGCATAGTGTTGATGGGAACAGCTGAAAGCCAAGATGTGGAATCAACTTCACTTGTCTGCATGCTGGGAATGATGATAGGATCATCATCATCGGTAGGATTGTTGACTTGAGGGTTAGGGTTAACATCAACTTCTGAATCCCCAAAATGAGAAAACATCCACTGATTAAGTTTTTCGTTATCAGTAGAGGGTCTTGAGTTTGCTGACCGTGATTCGTCAAAGGTGACATAAATAGTTTCTTCTACAGTTTGTCTTTGCTTGTTGAAGACTCTGAAGGCTTTGGATATAGAAGAAAGCTGATGGATGGTTTTCTTCCATGAAAAAGGTCATAGGCAGTCTTGTTGAATCTCTTGACAATCAACGATCTATTCTGCGTGAAACATGCAGTGTTGACAGCTTCTGCCCAGAATTAAGTTGGAAGATGTGAATCGCTGAGCATTGAACGAGCAGCTTCGATGATCGTTCGGTTTCTTCTTTCAGCGACGAAATTTTGTTGTGGAGTTCTCACTGAGGAAAAGTTATGAGAAATACCCTTACTCACGAAGAAGTTATCAAGGGAACTGTTTTTGAATTCAGTCACATGATCACTCCTTATTGAGCGAACAGTGAGGTTGTTCAGGACTTCCATTTTCCTGACAAAAGATATGAGTTCTTCTGAGGTGTCACTCTTAGCACGGAGAAACATCACCCAGGTGTAGCGAGAGAATTCATCTACAATGAACAGTGTATATTTCTTTCCAGTGATGGATTGAATGTTGACAGGGCCAAACAAATCCATGTGAAGAAGTTGAAGAGGAGAGGTCACTGAAGATACTTGCTTGGTCTTGAAGCTTGCTTTTGTTAGTTTTCCCTTTTCACACGCCGAACATAGAGATTCCTTAGCGTACGAGTGTTGAGGAAGACCAGTGACCAACTCTTTTGAAGAAAGAGTATTCAACGTCTTGAAGTTTAGATGAGAGAACCTCTTATGCCAAAGCCAGTTGACATCAGATGAGGCCTTAGAAAGAAAACAGGCATTCTCAGTGGTTGTTGAGTCCATGTTTATGACGTAAACATTTTCTAAACGGTATCCACTGAGAGCGATTTTCTCCTTCTGATCAGTGACAAAGCATGCTTCTTTAGTAAAGCAAACGTTGTAGTCCTTGTCGCACAACTGACCGATGCTAAGAAGGTTATGCTTCAGTCCTTCTACATATGCGACTCTTCTGAAGGTGGTAGTACCATTAGAGAGTACACCAAACCCTCGGGTATATCCTTTGCCATTTCCACCAAAGGTTACCGAGGGACATTTCTCTTCCTTGTAGTCAGTGAGCAGGTTTCTTCTACAAGTCATGTGTCGAGAACATCCGCTATCGAGATACCAGATGCCCTTCAAGACCTGCAAACAAAGGAATATTAGTTTTGAATAGGCACCCATACTACAATGAGTCCACACTTGTTAGTGGCAGAGGATGGGGAAGGATTAGCGGTTTTCGTAGCATTTGAAGACTTAGCGTTAGTGACATTCTTCACTTTGGTTAATTTCTAAACCTCCGTGGTGGTTTTCACCTTAACCTGATTTTGCACCAGGAATGGTCTTCTTTGCCTTGGGGGCATTGATCTTCACCTTAGCTAATTTCTCATCTTTGGTGGATGTAGGGCATTTGCTAGCAATGTGATCGGTAAATCCATAGTGATAACATTTCCTATAGCTAAAAGTAGCTTTAGGACCAGAGGCATGCTTATTAGATAATTTTAAATGAGCAGGGCCAACACCGAGAATACCTTTGGCATTGGATATCGGAGGAACTATAAGTTCTTCAGATTTCTTACCAGTGACAACCACTCTTATTTTAGGAGTAGATCGTTGAACGAATTCAGGGATCTTATTCCTAGAAGTGGAGGGATGGCTAGCTGAAGGTTTTGAAACTTTCAGCTTAGGTACATTGGTACCCTTCTGAGGTTTTTGAACAATTTTTTCTTTACCTTTAGAAATCTACGTAGGTTTGTCCTCAGGGATGGAAGTTTTAGAAGAAGAAAAGCACTGAGAGGTAGAAGTGTCAGGAATCGAAGACACGAACATTCCAAATTTGAGCATGAAACGATCAGTGGTTGGTTCCTTAGGTTCAACTTTGTAACCAAGACCACTTTTGTCTTTCGCAGGGATCTGAGCACTTAGTATCTCAGTGATATTTGTTGAGGATTTATACCATCTTTCAACAATATCTTTCTCAGCTTTCAGTTCAACGATAGCCTTTTCACGCTCGATACTGATGACTTGATTTACGTAGACCTGATCTTTCAAAATTTCTTCTATGTTTGAAAGCTCTTGAATTTTTAGATGACATTTTTTAAGCTGTTCAGTTAAGTTTAAATTTATTTGTTCAACCTTGGTCTTGCCATTCATGGCATCATATAAATCAATAGTCAAGATATCGATAGCTCTAAGTCTATTTGCTTCAGTGAAAGTCGGAGAAATAGTGGGAGAGAGATGTACTTGAGAGGTGGTGGCAGAAGTAGAGGGAAATTCATATTGTTCTTCCTCTTCTTCTTTGATTTCGGCCATTAGACAGAGGTTGGCCTCATCTTCTTCCTCTGAATCTGATTCTTCATCAGACTCAACCCAGTCATGATCTTCAGCAATCAGACATTTGCCTTTCTTTTTGTAGCTCTTCATCTCTTCATACTTTTCTTTGAGCCTTTGGTACTTGTCATCTTTACTCCTATGAGTAAAGGATTTCTTGTGGGATGAAGAAGAAGCCATTCTTCGTTGAGCTGGTTTAGGAGGAGGGGGAGGAATATCCACAGCAGATGAAACCAAGTTGATCTGAGAATTTATAATTTTCTCGACATGGCCTTTGAATTGTGAACGTGATTGTTGAATGGCTATTCTCATATCTAACCACTCAGAGAAACCGTAGTTTTTGATTGAAGAGGCGTAGATGGTTTCCTTATTACCATTTTCTCTGAGTAAGTCAACATCAACTACAGGAACGTTGATTGACATTCTTCCCCTGATGTACACCTTGTTGATCCTGGAGACCCTGTATCGATAGTGCAGTCTTTCTTTGCACCATTTCAGCGTAGAGTCAGATACCTTGGTCTTTTCTTCGATGATCTTCTGGGCGTCTTCCCATAATTGACGTTGGACATCAATGGGAGTCTTCTTCAGATCAGGGTCCTTCACCGATTGTTGTACAAGGTGGATGGTGTAGGCTTTATCTTGTTCTTCAGCTTTCCTTCGATCAACGAGTTGTTTTACAGCCTTGAGATGTTCAACGAATTCCTTCTTTGATAGTCTGAAATTAGGGTCAGAGATTTTGTCACGAGGAAGGATGATTCATCTATCTTCAAGCTGTTTGATCATTGCTTCTCTCTTTTTTCTGATCCTCTTCACATAGCTTTTGAGGAGCCAAGGAAGGTCTGTTTTTGTGAGAGAGTAGCTGTTCTTCAGGTTCATCAGTCTCAGTTGTGAAATCCAAGACTGGGATTATTTCTTCAGCGATAGGAGTTGGGATTATTGTTGATGGAGTTGCAGCCGTAGGAACTTCAGCTGGATCCTCAAACAGGGGAGAGGACTAGCTGAAACACAACGATCGTTTAAATGAGATCATTTGGGAAGAAAGAGATGGAAAAGAATGGGGTTTAAGTGTATAAAGGTTTTATGGAGAGGAGAACTGAGGTTGAGAAGGGATAGAGGAAGGATGCAGAGTAAGGGAATAGAAGATATTGTACCTGACAAACTGGCTTTATTTGAAGGATAGACGAATTTCCTTCTGCAGCGAGGCCTTTATTCTTGCCTTTGTCAGCTTCAGTTGCTGCAGGTTTAGTCTTTGTCGTCACCCCTGATGGCTCATTTATCATGACCCCTTTTTGAGCAGGGACCTTCTTTGGCTGGACGAAGAAGAAGTCATCATCATCATCATCATCATCGTTTTTAGGGGATGATGATGGTTCGTCGTCCTCAAGATCGAGGTCTTCATTATCTTCTTCTTCTTCCTCAGCTTCAGATTCTTCCTCGTCAGCATAGGGCACAGTGACATCAACATCAGTTTCGAGATGCTCATCAAGTTGCTCCCCCTCAAATCCGGAGGGAGTTTTCTCGGTTCCCTCAGGGTTTTCAACTCCCTGAGGTTTATCTGTTGTGGCAGCAGCAATATCAGAAACAATACCCTCCCCCTCAGAGTTACGGGGAAGGTCTTCAAGATTTTTCTCCTCCCCCTCAACATTATGGGGAAGGTCTTTAGTCTTATCCCCCTCTTCCACATGATGGATGAGGGAGGAAATAGCAGCAGCAGCAGTATCAATGTGCATTGGGTCCCTGTCTTCCAGGCCAGAGATCCCAACACATGTTTCAATCCTACCAATTCTGTCTTCTAGGCAGATATAGCAGGAGTGATTCTTTGAAGATCCTCTCGATCCACCTAAGTAAAGTGCGAAGGAGCACAAGTAGCAGCATTCAGGCAGTCGAGGATTTGCTGAAGGAGGTCTTTGATAGTTCCGACGTCAGTCTTGACCGTAGACACCTCTCCCTTAAGAGTACCAACCTCTGTCTTCAATGATGTGACTTCATTGGACAGGGAGGTGATATTTGTGGAGAGGGTGTTGTTGGTTAAGTTGAGATTGTTGACAAAGGTGGAGTTTTCAGCGAGAGTAGTAGCAAAAGTTCCAATGCTACCATCTACCTTCTCCATATCAGCTTTGGAGGCTTTCTTTTCGACCTCAGTTGTCAGCGTCTTTAGAGCATCTCCAACGTTTGTAACCGCTGAAGAGTTAGCTGAGAGAGTGGTGGTGAAGGATTCCATCTTTGTTTCCAGGGCCTTCAGGGAGGTGTTGATATCTCCCAAATTAGGAACCTGAAACAGTTAATAACTTATGAACAGAGGAAAGCTCAGAAGTTGGGGATTTTGATATAGTTTGTATGGTTTTGTGTATACCTGCAGGCGGGTTGGTGAAGTCGTCGAAACCTCGATAACATGTGAAGTGTTCCATGTCGCCTTCAAGAGTGCCTTAGCGCATAGAAGTGCCTGCAGATCCTGTATTTGTATCCATCATCCTATGTAGAGTATCAGCAGCTGAATCATGTAGGATGACGGGCGTTCCAGAGAATGGTGGGAAAACCGGTGGAGTGTCCAAAGATAGAGTGGGAGGAACAACGGTTGAGAAGAGGGATTTGGTGAGAGGTTCAGCGTTGGATTCGCTGTGAAGTACTTCTTCAATCCTTAGAGGGTATGAAGGAGGGGGGTTCTGTTCCAAGTTTATAACCTCAGCGTTTAGAGACGCTGAAGTTGGTATGGAAGGGGTGGATTTATCAGCTGTGGCAGAGCGTACCACGGAAGTATCTAGCGGCTCTTGTACAGAAATAACCGTGGAGTCTTCAGCATGTGAATGCTTGGGGGGTTGGTCCTTGGTTTTCTTGATCCTTTGAGAATCAAGTGGGGGTAGTAGAGTGTTTCTTTTTTCGAGAAGGAGTGGAGGGTGCAGCCTGGGAATCAGCAGTTGGGATTACCGCTGAGGTAGCTGCAGAAGTAGAAGAATTGGGATTGAGAAGAGTTAAGAGAGAAGAGAGACGTACCTCGTTTGGCAGGGCCTTGAAGTCGATCACCTTAGGGCCAACCTGAGAGAATTTCAGGTCACCCACTTTTGGGTATTCGTTCCCAAGTCCGTGTAGAAAGATGGCACTGACAAACCGAGGATAAGGAAGACATATTGGTCTGTCAACCATGTCCACCCTGAACACCAGATCGTTGTAGATGATTGATGCCCAATCAATGTTAAGACCTTTCAGCAGAGCATATCCCATGGCCTGTTGAGGTTGAGATGCTTGGTCAGTTGACCCAGTTTTTGCTGTCAGGCAGCTGATCAAGTGAGCGAAGATGAAGTTCATCTCGCTGGGCATTTTCGATTTCTTGATGGCAGTTAGCTTCTTCTCAGGGAGTTTGTCTCTCCCTGTGTCCCACGCATAATTCATTGCATCAAAGAATGCAATCAGGGCTTCTCTATCAGCGAGGTTGTTGGGGTTTGTTAGCTCCAATCTTTATGTTTATAAAAGTATTGAAAAATAGGCTAAGTATAGAAGTCTTCGACAGAGGCTCTGCCGAGTCACCGAGAAGACCGAAGTGAAGAATCGCCAGAAGACTCTCCTCAGCGGACAAGGCCACAGAGCCTCTGTCATACTTGACAGAGCCTCTGTGGTATAAAGACTAAAGATCTATACAAGGACAATGGTGCTTCTCACGATTTCTGCTGTACGAATATTCTGAAGATCATTCGTACAAGGTGTGACCTGACAACTCCACGTGTCAAACTCTGATGGGTCTCAGCCTTAGCAGAAGTTGGCGCATTTAATTAACGTTGTACTAACAACAGTACCAGAATAGTGTTTTAGTACCTTCAGTCCTTGTTGTCTAGAACTTGTCCCCTTTAGAAGTAGTATAAATAGAAGACTCATGTTGAGTTCTTCTATTAAGCTTTGCACAACACACACACCATTAGAACAGAATTCTTGTTATAACATCGGTGTTCTTATTTTTATCAAATACAGTGAATCATTGAGTTATTTATCTGTGTTATTTACACTTCACGTATTTGATATTGTGTGTTCTTCTACCTTATTATATCTTTTAGTTCGTTAAAAACGCTTCCGCATTATATATTGTTTGAACTATTAGATAGAATCATCATTGATAAGCAAAACATGAACCAACAATTGGTATCAAAGCGGTTCTTGTTTTTCTATATCAAGAGATCCTCACTTACAATGATTTTTGGTAGAAACCTGGAGTAATTTTAACCCGTTCTTCACTTATTTTAAAACAGCCTATGTTTCTCTGCCATTCTTGACCTGTTCGACTTTGGTTAACTTACAGTCTGTTACTTCGGTTAAATCTCCATTTTAGTGCATTGTTCAAAGGTTTTAAGTTTATAAACACCATTTGAAACATCCACTTCATCTTCTGAAAGTTTACAGTTCATACCCTATTTTCTGGATTTCTCAACCTCTTTCAAAATGACAAACACAAACAACTTCTTCACCGCTGGTTCTTTAACCAAGCCACCCACACTACTCAGAGATGAGTACCCTCAGTGGAAGATACGAATGATTCACTTCTTCGAGGGTACTGACAAAGAACTCGTCTACTATATCAACAAGCCTCCTTTCGTACCAATGATCACAGTACCCCATGTACCTGCCACAGACGACACTCCAGAAATCCCTGAGCACGAGAAACCAAAAACCAAGGACAACTGGTCAGACCCTGATTGGGCAAAATAAGAAGTTGCTCAGAAGACTAAGAGACTTCTGATTATGGCCATCCCAAATGACCTCTTCCAATCCATAGATGCGTGTGAATCTGCATACGATCTGTGGAAGGAACTGGAAAAACAACTGGAGGGTGGGGCCAAAACTCAGAAGAACCGCAGAGCCCAATGCATCAACGAGTACTACGCATTTAAAGCTCTGCCGACAGAATCTCTACAGTCAACATATGACCGGTTCAACTCTCTAATCAACAAGTGCAAGAAGTTCGGAATCCATAGAACTTCTGAGGAGAACAATGTCATGTTCCTAAAGAGTCTCAATGAAGAATGGCTCCAGTTGTCTATGTCTCTGCAAACAAATCAAGACTTAGACTCCTGGACTCTGTCAGATCTCTATGGAACGTTGGCAGCCCAAGAGCCTCAGATTGCACAAGCAAAAGCTCAAATCAGTGCACCTCTTGCGCTGGTTGGTAAGGCTACAGAAGCTAAAGAGAAGCCGAAGAAGGAGAAAGTTGTGGAAGAAAAGAAGGAGAAGAAGAAGAAGATCTTGATCGTTGATAGTGAAGAGGAGGAGGTGGTGGAAGAAGAGGAGGCAACTATGGCCTCTATAGCTAAATCGTTAGCTCTTTTGACAAGGAAATTCAGCAGAGGATATCAGAAGAAGTCTGATAATGAACGCTACGGAAGAGAAGGGTCAAATGACAAGAACGACAGAGGTGTCGACCAACAGAGGTCGAATGACAGGAATGACAGAGGTGGTGACCGACAGAGGTCAGACGACAAAGCTGGCAACGCTCCACAGAACCAAGGATGTTACAATTGTGGTAAGCCAGACCACTACGCCAATGAATGCAGGAGCAAATCAAACCGCCCACAGAGGGATTCTGCTTTCTACAAAAAGAAAGCAAAATATTATGCTCAGAAGTCACTTATGGTGAATCAAGAAAACTGGCAGTCAGATACATCCTCTAACGAAGGAGAAAAGAAGAATGCCTTGTTCTGTGGCATGGCAGAGGTCAGCTCCGACTCCGATAGTGAGGTATCCACTTCTGACTTTTACTCTAATCAAGCAGAAGCTGATTTGCTTAAACTGAACATTGAATACACAGACTTAAAAAGACCTGCGAAAGTGTTCAGAAGAAGCTTACCTTATTTGAGAGAGAAGCTAGACTTCTCACTCAAGAAAAGGCTAAAATCTTTCAGGAAAAGGAAGAAAATGAAACAAACTGGAACAAACACCTAAATCCTTTGAAAGAAAAGATTTATGAACTTAACTCAGCCTTAAAAGAAAAATCTAAAGAACTTATGGACGTTGAGAGCGACAGAATGAATATCCTAGCTCTTAAACATTATTTTCAAAAGGAAAGAGAAGTCCTCTGTCAAGATTTACTCAGAAGAGATCTTTTAATTAAGAAATATCAAGATGCACAGAAGGTGTACGAGAAAATTAATACACAAATAGGGAGACGGGGATTTGGCTTCTGTGATATAGATCTATACACTGGAAACAAAAGAAACAAGTCTCTGCCCTCTCTATTTCATATTGGAAGTAGAAGAAAACCTGGATTTCCAAACTTACTCTCTGTGAGCAAAAGGCGAAAAGTCTCTGGGGAACCTCACCAGAGGAAACCTCTGAAGATGATAAATGTGTGGTTTGAAAACACAGATTTGTCACCTTCAATCTCTGTCAAAAGAGAATCCAAACCTAAGAAATATCAGAAAACTCAAGATCAGATAGGTATCTTCAAGTTTGGTGACCCCGAGACTCAAACACATGTTGCCTTTGTCTGCATGATAAGCTCTGAAAAGAAATTATCGGCAGAGGCACCTGAGTTCAAGCCTAACGTTTCAGAAGAAAAACTTAAAGATATCTCTGAAAAAGAGTTGATGGAAATCGGGAAAAATAACTTTTACGAAAACTTCTGTACACCCTCTATCGATCAAAATCTCTATGATAAAACCTTAATAGATACTTCTGTTGACTTGGAAAATAATCTCAAAGAAAAGGATGAAAGCGAGTATGGCACATGCTCTGAAAATCCAGCCTTTGTCGAAAGAGAACTAAGTGACTCAACCTCTGTATATGAGGACGATTCATCCTCTGACGAATCTGAGACTGACTCTAAGTCAGAGATAGTACCTTGTGACTCAGAGGACTTTAAACTACCCTCTGGAGTTCTTAACAGAACTATTCCTCCCAAGGAGAAAATCACAAGAGTTTCTATCTGTCTAGATTTTTTGGACATGTGTATACAAGCCAAAACCTCTCTTGAGCTTGAGAAAATCAAACAACAAAAGAAAAAGTCCTCTTAAAATCCAACAAGTTCAAAGACTTCAAAACCCTTAAGGCCTATTGAAGAAAAACTAACATGGTATTAGCTTCAATCTTCCTAATCATAGAAGTATTTAGAAGTAGTGAAAAATAGGCTAAGTGAAGAAAGCCTCTTATAGAGGCTCTGCCGAACTTACCGAGAGATCAAGGTCGAGAAGCTACAGAAGCTAAAGAGGCGTCCTACAGAAGCTCTGTAATACGCTCAAAGAAGACCAAAGACTCGGGTGAAGACTGCTCTACAAAGGACCAAACCGCAGAACCTCTGTGACACTTCACAGAGCCTCTGCGGTCTTCAACAAAGACAAAAGATATTTATAATATCTTGCTACTGTTCCTGAACCTGTTCATCAACTTGCATGGCAACGTACCCTGTCCAACTGCAACGTGTCAAACTCTGATTGGATTCAATAGGGCTTAGTACATAATAGACGTCTGCTGCATTAAATGCAATACAACACGTCCAAACTGTTCATGCCATCCGTCCAACTATTCATACCGTCCTTTGTGAATAGTAGCTTATGCTTTATGGTTCCCTTAGAGTAGTATATAAGGAAGACTCATGTTGAGTTCTTCCTATCCATCGATCGATCAATCGAACAATCGAAACAAGAATTCAAGAGAGAAAAACATCACAAGAACACATAGGTTTAAAAACTTTGAGAGTCATATCTGTTTTAAAAGCTTTGCTTACTCACTGTTCTTGAATCTGTTCTTAATATATATATTCAGTAAACTTTGAGATATTATTTCCTGTTCACTGTTTATTTATATTGTGTTCTAAATCTATCAATCATATCTGTTAGTTCTTCAAATACGCTTCCGCATCAAACTCATACTTGAACTAATAGATCTAATAATCTTGTATAAACAAACAGGGAACCAACAATTGGTATCATAGCGAAGCTTGATTTTCAATATCAAGTGATCCTCGTTTTTACAAGATTAGTGATAGACATCATTTTTTACCTATTCCTCATCTCTAGGTTAAAACTCCATTAAAGTGTACTCTGGGAACTGTTCAAACCCAGAAAACTTTCCAGATCTTCAGACTCATACTCTTTAATCATACTATCTTTTCAGAACCTTAACAATGACAAATACAAATAACTTCTTTACTGCTGGTTCACTCACCAAGCCTCCTACTCTCCTACGAGATGAGTATCCTCAATGGAAAATAAGAATGGTTCATTTTTTTGAGGGTACTGAAAAAAATCTAGTACAATATCTTTACAACCTTCCTCCTGTTCCCATGATAGCAGTACCACGAGTACCAGCCACTGCCGAATCTCCTGAAATCCCTGAACATCAAAAACCAAAGCCAAAAGAAGAATGGTCAAATGAAGATAAGGCAGAAGATGAAGTTGCACAGAAAACAAAAAGAATCCTGATAATGGCTATCCCCAACGAGCTTTTTCAATCCTTAGATGCATGCGAAACTGCGCACGATCTTTGGAAAGAATTAGAAAGACAGTTGGAAGGGGGTGCTAAAACACAGAAGAACCGAAGGGCACAGTACATAAATGAATATCATGCATTCAGAGCCTCTGCAACAGAATCTCTGCAAACAACGTACGACAGGTTCAACTCTCTCATAAACAAATGTAGAAAGTCTGGCATTCACAGAACCTCGGAAGAAAATAACGTCATGTTTCTAAAGAGTCTGAATGATGAGTGGCTTCAACTGTCTATGTCTTTACAAACAAACCAAGATCTAGACTCATGGACACTCTCTGATCTCTATGGAACACTAGCTGCACAAGAGCCTCAAATAGCACAGGCTAAAACAATAGCCATTGCACCATACGCATTGGTTAGTAAATCAACAGAGGCTACAGAGAGACCAAGAAATGAGAGAGCAACAGAGGAGAAGAAGAAGGAGAAGAAGAAGGAGAAGAAGAAGATAGTGATAGTTGATAGCGAAGAAGATGAGCTGATAGAGGAAGAAATAACTCTTGCGTCATTAGCTAAATCATTGGCTCTATTGACAAGAGAGTTCAGAGGTAACCAAAGAAATTTTGGAAATGACAGATATAGCAGAGACAACCAGAGAGATAGAAGAGATGATGAAAGATGAGAAGAATCAAGTGACCGACAGAGGTCAGAATACAGAAGTGACCGACAGAGGTCGAGCGACAGAAACTACAGAGGAAATGACCGACAGAGGTCAGATGACAAGGTAGGCCACACACAAGAATGCTACAAATGTGGTAAGCCTGGTCATTACGCAAACGAATGCCGAACAGAGAAAGGTGGAGACCAACAGAAGTCCGACGATCGAACTGGAAACACCTCCCAAGGTTGCTTCAACTGCGGCAAGCCAGGCCATTTCGCAAAAGATTGCAGAAGTAGATAAAATCGCCCACAGAAGGACTCAGCTTTTTACAAAAAGAAGGCTGAATATTATGCACAAAAATCCCTAATGGCGAACAAAGGGCATTCTGAAGCAAATAAGGAGGACTTCGAGTCAGACTCTACCTCTGATGATGAATTCACCACCAATGCCCTGTTTTGTGGCATGGCAGAAGTCGACTCAGGCACTGACAATAAGGTATCCATTTCAAACTCTACCTCTTATATTGAATATGTAGATAATGATTCAATTAGACATAACATTGAACTAATTGAACTAAAAGAGATAAATGAAAGCATTCAGAAAAGACTCACCTTTAATGAGAGAGAAGTAAGGCTTCTCACTCAAGAAAAAGCCAAAATTTTTGAAGAAAAGGAAAGAGTAGAGAAATATTGGAGAAAAAATGTAGATCCTTTAAAAAGGCAAATTTCTGAATTAACCTTTGCTTTAAAAGTCAAAACTAAAGAGCTTTCAGTTTCTAGGAGTGAAACAACTGACATAAGAGCTCTCAAAGAATACTTTCAAAAAGAGAGAGAGGTACTTTGGCAAGATCTACTCATAAGAGAGGTCTTACTTAAAAACTATAAAGATGCACAGAAGGTGTATGAGAAAGTAAACTCACAAATAGGAAGACGAGGTATAGGGTACGATGATATTACTCTAGGTGTTGAAGGCAAAAGACTTAAACCTCTGTCTTATCTGTTTGTGGTAGGAAAAACAAATAAACCAATTTTTCCAAACTTACTCTCTGTAAGTAAAAGGGTTAAAATCTCTGAAGAACCTCACTTGAGGAAACATACGAAGATGATCAATGTGTGGTTTGAAAACACAGATTCATCATCTTCAACCTCTGTCAATAGAGGAATCAAACCAAAGAAATATCTGAAAACACAAGATCAGATTGGTATCTTTAAGTTTGGTAAACCAGAGACTCAAACACAGGTCGCTTTTGTCTGTATGATAGATGTCAAAAAGAAATTATCTGCAAAAGCTCCCGAGTTTAAACCCATCTTTTCAGAAGAAAATCTTAAAAGATCAATTGAAAAAGAAATTTTGGAAGTTTTGAAATCAAATGTTTTAGAAAATCTCCGTACATCTTCTATAGATCAAATTCTCGCTGAAGAGATCTCATCTGAAACCTCTGCCATCTATGAAAGTTTTTCTACAGAGGAAGAAAACTCGTACGATACATGCTCAGAAAATCCAGCCTCTGTCGAAGGAGATGACTCAACCTCTGTATATGAGGACGATTCATCTTCTGACGACTCAGAGACTGATTCTAAATCAGGGATAATTCACTGTGACACAGAGGATGTTAAATTCTCCTCTGAGGTTCTTAACAGAACAATTTCTCCAAAAGAGAAAATCACAGAGATACCTATCTGTCCAGATTTTCTCAAAATGTGTATACAAGTCAAAACCTCTACAGAGCTTGATAATTTGAAAAAGGCCTCTGAAAATCCTAAAAGCTCAAAATTTTCAAAACCTTCAAGGCCTGAAGCTAACAAATATCTTTCCTCTATGACAGTGAAGACAGACGTTCACCACAGAAGAGACTCACAGAAGGCAGGACCTAAACAAGATTTTTGCAAAAAACATTCTAGTATTCATAGATCTTCTTGTAATAGGAAATCTAATGTTAAGAACGAATGTAATGCCTCTGTGACCCAGTTCAATGAATTCAATGAAAAGTTCAAACAAATCACGTCTCATATTAAATACTGTCATTGTTTTGATCTTATGTTCAAATTGAAAAATCACTTCTCAAATCCAGATTGCTTACTCTCCACTAAAATTCAAACTCCAAAGTCAAAATCTAGAGAGAAACAATCTGATCTTTCTACAAAAGATAAATTGTATTTCAAGAATGCTAAGGCAAACTTGAAAAATTCTAACAATATTGGACCCATATGGATATGGGTACCTAAGTCTCTGTGATTGTCTTACAGAAGCAGTATGTACCAATTTGGTATATTGACTCCGGATGCTCAAGGCACATGACTGGCGACAGAAGTTTACTATCCACGTACAAAGAAACACACGATGGTGGATCTGTAACTTTTGGAGACAACAAGAAGGGACACATCAAAGGCTATGGAGTCATACAGAAGGAAAACGTCTCTGTATACAAAGTTGCATATGTGAATGGCCTTAAACACAACCTACTCAGTGTAAGTCAACTCTGTGATACAGGATTTGATGTATTGTTCAAAAGGACTTTCTGCTCTCTGCAAAGTGAAGACACAGGAATGGAACTTCTGTGAGCCGAAAGAAAAAGGTGATCTGTATCTGATGAACTTTTGTTCAAAAACCAAGGACAAAGTTTTCCTTGTAGCTTGCGAAAGTAAAGAAGCCTGGTTATGGCATAACAGGTTCTGTCACTTGAACTTTCACACCTTGGATAAACTGGTCAAACTCGAACTAGTTAAAGGTTTGCCTAATGTTAAATTTAATAAGGATCACTTGTGTTCTGCCTGTGAAATGGGAAAACTCAGAAGAGCTTCCCACAGAGGCAAAACAGATGTGTCTTGCACTAGGCCTCTGTACATGCTTCATGTCGACCTCTGCGGTCCAATTGCCATACAGAGGCTAGGTGGCAAGAAATACATACTTGTCTTAATTGATGAGTACTCACGTTTCACATGGGTTGAATTTATTAGAAAGAAATCGGATGTTCCAATCATCTTGATTCATCTAATGAAAAGAATCCAAGTTCTTTATGAATGCAGAATACAGAAGTTAAGAAGTGACAATGACACATAATTTAAAAACTCTGTCATTGAAGCCTATCTTTCTACAGAAGGAATATCACAGAACTTCTCTGCCGCACGCACTCCACAGCAGAATGCCGTAGTCGAAAGGAAGAATCGAACGCTCGTGGAGGCCGCAAGAACTATGCTATCAGCATGCGGATTACCGATGAACTTTTGGGCAGAAGCAATTTCTACCGCTTGTTACACACAGAATCGGTCAACCATTGTGAAAAGACACATCAAGACTCCTTACGAACTGATCAACAAAAGGCGGGCAAACATCAAGTTTTTCCATGTGTTTGGATGTAAATGCTTTGTTTTAAACGACAGAGATTCCAGAGGAAAGTTTGAAGTAAAAGCTGACGAAGGAAAATTCATTGGATACTCTGCCACTTCCAAAGCCTACAGAGTATACCTTACAAGATCTCGCAAAATCGTAGAAAGTATCAATGTTTCTTTTGATGATTCATTCCAAAAGACTTCTGAGCAAATCAGTTCAGAACTCGAACTTAAAAGAGAAACCTCTGGCATCTCGCAAACGAAAGAAGACTTGAATCTTCTATTTTTAGAGATGTTCCACGATGACATTGATCCGTCTGTTGGAAAAATCAGAGTTTCTGAAGAACCATCCTCTGTTGGACAAAATCCTACAGGTATGACTCTAACTGGTCCAAATAATGCTTCATCTTCTTCTATAAATACTACAGATGCAAATGCCGAAGAAGAAAATGCAGAAGATGA
The DNA here is from genome assembly GCA_033807775.1 of Saussurea involucrata. Classification (NCBI taxonomy): domain Eukaryota; kingdom Viridiplantae; phylum Streptophyta; class Magnoliopsida; order Asterales; family Asteraceae; genus Saussurea; species Saussurea involucrata. The sequence continues at coordinate 63,385,940 of CM066319.1, read as the reverse complement.
AACATCAAGAAAAACGACCACAGAAGCTGCTGAAAAACAAACTCCACAATCCACAGAAGAACCAATTACAGAGGAAAGTGAGGACCAAGACTATACGTCCTCAGAGGAACAAACACCACCACCACTCATACCAATCATTCCACAAATGGTAGAATCTTCTACCAAGGTAAGAAGAACGTCAGAGGCTATACAAGAAGAAGATCCACAAGAAGCTTCTGAAGAAAGGTTCGATGACATTGATGACCATCTTCCACGCACCACTCAGTGGACAAAAGGCCATCCTCCAAGCCAAATAATTGGAGAACCTTCTGACTCAGTAAAAACCAGGTCTGCCACTGCTAATTTTTGTTTCTTTACAAATTTTATTAGTGTGATAGAACCAAAGAAGATTTCTGAAGCACTAGATGACCCAAACTGGGTAGACGCCATGCAAGAAGAACTTCTGCAGTTTGAGCGTAACAAAGTATGGACTTTAGTACCTCTGCCACGAGGGAAACAGGCCATTGGGACTAAGTGGGTCTACAGAAATAAGAAGGATGAAGATGGAGTGGTCGTCAGAAATAAAGAACGATTGGTGGCCAAGGGTTATAGACAAGAAGAAGGCATAGATTACGATGAGACTTTTGCTCCTGTCGCACGACTCGAAGCAATAAGAATATTCTTAGCCTTCGCAGCCCATAGAGGTTTTAAAGTCTATCAGATGGACGTAAAATCAGCTTTTCTCAACGGTGAAATCCAAGAAGAGGTTTACGTAAATCAGCCACCAGGGTTTGAAAGCTCAAAGTTCCCAAGGCATGTATACTACCCTGAAAAGGCTCTGTACGGACTGAAACAGGCTCCAAGAGCATGGTACGAACGACTTTCTACCTTTCTTCTAGTAAATGGCTACGACAGAGGTACAACATATACTAACTTATTCTATAAACGCAAAAACAATGAAATAATGCTTGTACAAATCTATGTGGACGACATACTTTTTGGGTCTTCTAACACAGAAGAGTGCAAAAGTTTTGAAAAACTCATGCAGAGTGAGTTTGAAATGAGTATGATGGGAGAACTAACATTCTTCCTCGGACTCCAAGTCAAACAAACATCAGAGGGAATTTTTATAAATCAGGCCAAATATGTCTCTGACATTCTTTTCAAGTATAGCCTCTCTGATACCTCTGCAATGAAAACTCCAATGGCCACTGGAAATAAGTTATCCTTAGATCCAGATGGCATCTCTGTAGAATGCACTCTCTACAGAGGCATGATTGGATATCTGTTATACTTAACTGCAAGCAGAACTGACATTATGCATGCCACATGTCTTTGTGCACGTTATCAAGCTAATCCAAAGAAATCACACTATGATGCTCTGAAAATAATCTTTAGATATCTAAAGGGGACCAAAAATCTCGGTCTCTGGTATCCACAGAACTCTGGTTTCAGTCTTAAAGCTTATACAGATTCAGACTATGGAGGATGCATGCTTGAAAGAAAAAGTACCTATGGGATTTGTCAATTCCTAGGTGGTAAACTAGTCAGTTGGACCTCCAAGAAGCAAAATTGTGTCTCAACATCCACTGCAGAAGCTGAATACGTTGTTGCTGCTAGCTGTTGTTCTCAGGTTCTATGGATGAAGACTCAGCTAAGAGACTACGGCCACATCCTATTCAAAATACCCATCTTCTGTGATTCCAAGAGTGCCATTGCTATCTCTGCCAATCCTGTGCAACACTCAAAAACCAAGCATATCGATATAAGGTACCATTTCTTGAAACATCATGTTGAATACGGTACAATCGAGATGCATTTCGTGCCCACAGAATACCAACTCGCGGACTTATTCACCAAAGCTTTAGACGAGAAAAGATTCAATTTCTTGGTGGGTAAGTTAGGAATGATCAATATGACGTAAAAATCCTCTGTAAGTATAGCTTTATCTTCTGTAAATATGTATATATTTCAAATTATTATTTGCTTTAATTAATTTATTTCTGTATGTAAGTTCTCAATCTTAAATAGTTCTTAAAATCACAGAGCTTCTGTAAGTCTACTCAGAACCTCTGACGACCCCTACAGAACCTCTGGAAAATATGACCTATGTTCTATGCAAAACTTATCATTCTTATGATCCAAGCATAGGTCAAGGGGGAGCAAAAGGAAAATTCCAGATCTACAGAGGTGATTAGATCAAGGGGGAGCAAAAAGGGATCCTGAAATGATCTACAGAGGTAAAACTTTCAAGGGAAATCCAAAGAAGAATGTCAATGAATCTATATCGACAAAAGTCAAAAATCACTGCCGAGAAAAGAAGAACCAAAAGGTATGTCTCTCGCACAAAAGGTTTTTGAAAACAGTTTTCTAGGACAAAAATTGTCAAATATGTCCTAAATATACTGAGAATAACATTTCAAAAATCAAAAGCTCAAAAAGTTTCAGAAAATTCGAATTAGGAGAAATTTAAGATCATAGAGCTTCTGCTGAGCTCAACAGAGGTTCTGCCAGAAATATGCTCTGTGATCACAAATTAACCCTCTATCGATCTTTTGGAAAGTTATCTCGGAAACCGAATTCATACACCATGACCTTCACGAACAAAACTTTTTCCATAACAGTTTTCTCGGACACCAACTTTCAAAAATATCCGAAAACATCTCTTAAAACAGATCAAAAATTGGATGATCAGAAAAGTTAATAGAATTTTTGTTATGAGATTTTTTCCCTCATAGAGCTTCTGCTGGCCCTCACAGAGCTTCTGCAAGTTCCAACAGAGCCACAAAACCTCTGCAAGTAAAAATTATTAACTAAAAATCCTATTTGATCCTCTCCAATACCTTTACAAAACGTTTTGGTTAAAAAGGAACCCCACAGAAGTCATGATAACAATGAGATATATGAGAAAGGGATACACATCAAAGATTTTCAAAATCACAGAACTTCTGTAAACTACAGAAGTTCTGTCAATCTGTTACTTGGGGCATTTCTGTAGTAATAACGGTTACTTTTACTGAGAGTGAATTACATGTGGCTAAGAATAACCCCACGCGCCTAGCATTAATGGGCCGCGCACGACGTCCTGTCATCCTCTGACATGGCCTACGTGTCCCATTTTCATTGGGCGTACATGGAACGTTTTCTGTGGAAAGTTGAACCCGCCGTTCTAACTTGAGTTCGGATTCCAAATTTTAATCCATTGCCATATATTTTACTCTTTCGAATTCTACCGTTTTACCCTCCTATAAAAACCAAGCTTACCCTCTCATAAACGTTTTACAAACTCTCATTCTTCTCCGGCGAAACCTGCAAATTTCTTATTCTCAGTACCAAATGGCTTCATCTTCTCAAGCTATCTCCCCTGCACACTCTCCGGCGACCTCACCAGAACATTCACCTGCTCATTCTGAACATTCAGAAAACCCCAACCCTGCCCAAAACATTGAACTAGAAGATTCCGGCGATTCAGCAGACTTTGCTCCAACCACACATCTGCAAAACTTCATAGCAAAGGATCATTTCGAAAAAGTACTACCAATCAAATCCAACAATTGCTATTTGGTCCCCTCACCCACTGCTTTCGGAGAAGCCCATGCCATTCTTCTAAACATAATGGAAAATCATATCCTCTTCCCTTTACTCTCAAGAACCCCAAAGAAAATTCCAGTTAGATATCTGAACCAATTTTGGCAAAGTTGCCGATTTGATAAAGATGATTCTCTTATCAAAGGGTACATTTCGAGACCTGACAAATCTGAGCATCTGGAAATCAAGTTCAATAGAACAATGTTCTCACTTGAATTCAACCTACCAACAAGGGGTCTTCTTGGATTGAAGAAGTACGCAGAGCAACCAACAGACGACGAGATCTGTCGTTTCCTAGAAATGCTTGGGTACAACACCCCACTGAGGAAGAGAAATGACTTCCGCAGAGGCAGATTACCACCTCTGTGGAACACCTTGTTCTCAATTCTTAACAGATGCCTGACAGGGAAGATAGGCAGTATTGACCAGAGCTCACTTCAGATATTAACCATCATGTATGGGGTTTACTATGATCTCCCACTGGATTACGCGACCATAATGATGCAAGAGATCATTAACACCATCGACAGAAAGAACAACACAAGAAGCGTCAAAGAGAACGATCCTAAGTTTCTACCACCTCTACAATTCCAAAGAATACTGGGAGTCTTGTTCGAACCTCTGTTGCTGATACAGAAATGGCCAATGGAAGGGCCAATTCCCAAACATTTCCCAATGAGCAAAAATATCCCCACTGATCATGTAGATGGTTACACACACTGCAGACCTTTGTCAAAGAAACTTCTGAAGTATGCCTCGAATAAAACCCTTAAGAAAGAGTATATACGCGATCATAGAACTCCTAAACCGAGTCCTATGACACCCCCGCGTTTAGGTGTCCCCCTAGGAATAATGATTGCAGAACCTCTTTCTACTCAAGAAGAAAAAGATAACAAATTAGCAAAACACATGGCTATTCAACTTAGCTTCATAGCCAAACGTGCAGAGCTCATGGGAAAGAAGTCCTCTTCGAAATCTTCTGCCTCTACTCCAAAATCAAAGAAGAGGAAAATTGCAGAAGGCACCTCTACAAGTGCTGCAGAAGATCAACCTTCACCTCCTCATGCCACAGAAGTTGGCTCCTCTGCTCTTCCCTCCTCTCCAAAACAGAAGAAGAAAAGAAAATCAAAAACCACAGAGGAAGGGGCACCAAAACCTAAGAGGAGGAAAACCAAAAAGAAGCATGGTAAATCACTTGAGAGATTGGTTACCATAGAAGAGGAAGCAATCGCAGAAGAAAGAACTGCAGAAGAAGAAGATGCAGAAGAAGAAATGACAGAAGAGGGATATCAATCGCCCCATCAATCCCCAGATCGATTTGCTCACCAAGGAAACATTAACGATTTCCTACAGAACCCTGACATTGCCAACACTTTAAATACAGCAGGGTGGACGGCACAACCTCTCGACCACCACTCCCCAGAAGAACAATACTTCTCTATTTCCGACATTGACACACATCTGCAAGAAGATGATCAAACACCCAGAGATCAATCAGCTGAGACACCTATTATTCTACAGAACCCCTTCATTCAGCAAGGATTGGACGTTCACAGAAGGAGTCCAAGCCCAGCTTTAGAAGAAATAGGACAAACAGAAGCTCAGTGGAATAGAGATGAAGTAACAGAGACAAGAATGGAGGTCTCAGAGGTAGATTCAGACGAAGAAGAAGCTGTCTGGATACGAAAAGGTCTCTATCATCCACATGTCATGAAGTTATACGGCTCTCATCAAATGTATGACTTCATAGGCACAGAGCAAGGAACTTCAACAGAGGATAGGGTAGAAACATCTGGAGGAAAAGAAAATGTAAAAGAAAAAGATGCCGAAGATGAAGAAGGCACACATCCCTCACCCCCTCCCAGTGCAACCCACACATCTAACTCCGCAGGTCTAGCTGCAGAAGGAGTTATTGAAATAGAGCAGCACAGCTCGATCCAAACCCAACCCAACCAGCCAGAAGTCACTCTTTCGACTTCTGCGCCCACAGAAACCGGGGAATCCATTCCTAGGGAGTCTCCTCAAAGAGACTCACCTATAGTTCGTGATCAATCGCCCCAGATCACACTAGAACTCCATATAGAGGAATTCGTTTCCTCTGCCACGCACGAAATAGGGCCAACCCTTCTTTCAGAGAGAAGTAGTGAGCACAACGACGAAGAGACTCTAGACAAGTCTCCGAGTCAACAGAAGGATAATCTAGTACCCACCTCTGAAGTGGATCTAGACAATGTCGTTCACAGAACTTCTGTAGAGTTTGAAGCACTAGATGCTTCTGCTCGAAGATCAGATGGAAATCCTTCCACCCCCAACGTACAAACAAGGGTGAACGAAGGTGTCCCAGGAGCAGGGACTCACTCTGGAGACGAATGTGTTCCTCCAGAGGTTACACCAGGGACACAAGTATCAAGGGATGAGTTCCAAACCCTTGTCACCTCTGTGAACCAAACCATGAAAGAGTTGCAAAGCTCTTTCACATCTTTTGCAGAGAAAACATCAACGGCCTTGCTGAATCTAAACACCAAAATGGACAATCTGTCCACAGAGGTGAAAACAGCCATCACAGAGATGCAATCTTCTGCGCAAACAACAGCAACAACTACAGCCACTTCTGCTGCTAAAGATTTTGGAATTGCCGCAACTTCTGCATTCAAGGAATCAGTCAAACATTTCCTTGAACAAATGAACAAGCAATCCAACAAATCATAAAGCATCACACCCGCAGATCTACAGAAGGCTCTGCAAAACGTTCAAGCAGAAGCAATGCGCAACACAATACTGATGCAGCCTAAAGACTACATGACCAGAGCACAGCTAACAGAGCTCGGCCAAAATGTCATAAACCAGGTCACTGAAGTCATTGTCTCCTTCACTACTGCAAATGCCAACTACGTCAAAGAGTTTAGAAAAAGTGTCGGCAGAATGCGCTTCAACACAGAAGCAGAGATTGCAACTCTATTCGGCCTCTGTGATGATGTATGTTCGAAGTTGATGGCCGCAGGAGCAGAACTACCAAAGAAACCCAAAGCTTCCTGCAGAGCAGAGGGTACTTCTGATAAAAGTCAGGATGATTCTGATGATGACCATCCTGGTCCATCAGATAATCCTGAGGGGGAGAATATAAGGGAGAAAGCTACGACCAGAGGAATACAAGCTCCACCAATCACAGCAGAACCAATCAGTCAAGCCCCTCCAGAACAAACCCAAGATCAACAACAAAATCAACAGACCACAGAGACAACACCCATCTCTGTGGAATCAACTCCTGAAGAAACAATATTCCAGAAGCTGATCAGCATACCACAGAGGCAACAACCACCCCTGTGATAATCAACTTGGAAAAGAGTCCTTCAACAAAATCAATAGAAAAACCCCAAACCATACCAAGAAGAAAGTCGATTGCCACCAAACCAAAAAGAGCAACGACCTCTGCTTTTTCTATTCTGAGAAAGATGCACAATACAATGTCTGATCGAATGTCGCAAAGAGAAGAAGAAAGGCACAGGTTCACATTAGCTTTCCAAATGGCAAGAAGATTCGATGTCCAATCTTCACCAACAGAAATAGAGCTCACAGAAGAACTAACCAAAGAACCTCCAACAGAGGTTACAGACCAACTCAAGCCAACAGAACCATCGCCACAAAAGTCCTCTAAAACACAAGTGTCAAAACCTACAGAGGCAACCATCAAGCCAACAGAAGCACCAACCTCCAAACCTACAGAAGAAACAGGTTCTGCACCTCCAAAAGCCAAAGACAAGGGCAAAGCAATACTGACAGAAGAGCCCAAGAAAAAGAAATCATTGCCCAAGCCTACATAGAAATTGATGAAGAGCGCCTTTGATGCCTTCCAAACTCCAAAGCCTGAAGAAGTTGATTGGGCATATGGATTAAAGCCTCTGTCAGACATTCCTCTAACAGGTAGAGCTGCAGAAGTTGTTCAAAAGATGGAAAGTCTCAGAAGACAAGTACCACAACCTGGTCCAACACATAAAGAGATGGAAGAAGTGGTATACAAATACCTCTACAAACAAACCTTTCAGACCAATCACCCAACAGATCATGTGACAGATTCAAGGATCAGAGAAGAATTTGAGAACATCTTCACAAGGACAAAGCCAAGAACCAAAGCAGATGTCTTCTCAATCCACAAGATCAAAAAGGTAATCTTCTGCAGGTTCTCCTTTACAAGAACCTATCCAAGGGTCAGGTACAATCTTTACAAAGTCAGAAGAGAAGACAATTCAGAAACCACCTTCGCTGATGCTGACCTAAGAAATATCAATCCTTATGATCTACCTGACCTTCTGCAATGGACAAAGGACAACTACAACACAGAGGCAAACACCAGAGCCTATCAAGTGTTAAGAAAAGCAATGAGGGAAAAGCTTCTGATCTTCAGTTTGATAGATTTTCAACTGGGAAAGGATCTTGGTCTCAAACATCTAAATTTACGACCACCAGAAGATCGCTGCCCACCCAACGCCGTGCCCAACTCTATCATTACAGAACCAAGATTCGGGTTAGTATTTAAAAACCCACAAGGCGAAGTCAAACTGTTTGTGTGCATGGACTGTCAGAAGTACGCAACTAGTACTCTGAATAAGTTCAGAGCAAGCCTTGTAAAATACAGAGGTACAGAGAAAATGGATAGAGATGCTGCAGATACTTTCATCAGAGAGATTGATGCCACAATTTGCCTAAGAGAACTCTGCATCAGTTTCTACAAAGAGATCAGAAGAATCGGAAGAGACAACAGAAGCTACAACGATTTCAAAGATGCCAAAATCTGATTCTCAAACCTCAAATCTCTGCAAACCAAGTCAAAAGTTTATCTTTCATTGTACTCAAATGTAAAATGCCTCTGGCATATTTCTGAATGAAAGAACTTTCGAGGTATTGTTTAACCTCTGTCTTATCTAACTTAGCCTAATTAAACTCAAGTTCAATTTTTTATTTTTCACTACTTAGGGGGAGATTGTTAGCTTCAATCTTCCTAATCATAGAAGTATTTAGAAGTAGTGAAAAATAGGCTAAGTGAAGAAAGCCTCTTACAGAGGCTCTGCCGAACTTACCGAGAGATCAAGGTCGAGAAGCTACAGAAGCTAAAGAGGCGTCCTACAGAAGCTCTGTAATACGCTCAAAGAAGACAAAAGACTCGGGTGAAGACTGCTCTACAAAGGGCCAAACCGCAGAACCTCTGTGACACTTCACAGAGCCTATGCGGTCTTCAACAAAGACAAAAGATATTTATAATATCTTGCTACTGTTCCTGGACCTGTTCATCAACTTGCATGGCAACGTACCCTGTCCAACTGTAACGTGTCAAACTCTGATTGGATTCAATAGGGCTTAGTACATAATAGACGTCTGCTGCATTAAATGCAATACAACACGTCCAAACTGTTCATGCCATCCGTCCAACTATTCATACCGTCCTTTGTGAATAGTAGCTTATGCTTTATGGTCCCCTTAGAGTAGTATATAAGGAAGACTCATGTTGAGTTCTTCCTATCCATCGATCGATCAATCGAACAATCGAAACAAGAATTCAAGAGAGAAAAACATCACAAGAACACATAGCTTTAAACACTTTGAGAGTCATATCTGTTTTAAAAGCTTTGCTTACTCACTGTTCTTGAATCTGTTCTTAATATATATATTCAGTAAACTTTGAGATATTATTTCCTGTTCACTGTTTATTTATATTGTGTTCTAAATCTATCAATCATATCTGTTAGTTCTTCAAATACGCTTCCGCATCAAACTCATACTTGAACTAATAGATCTAATAATCTTGTATAAACAAACCGGGAACCAACACATGGCAACAGAAGGGTAAATGGGCTGAAAATAACAAATTTTTTTCTTCTGTGACAGTGAAACCTGCAGAAGTTCACCACAGAAGGGGTCCACAGAAGGCTACTCTCAACAAAGGATTTTGCAAACAACAATCAAGCCTACATAGGTCTTCTTGTAATAGGAAGTCAAATTTTAAGATAGAATGTAATGCCTCTGTGCCCCCATTTAATGTTTTCAATGAAAAGTTCAAGCAAATCTCTTTGCACATTCGTTATTGTCACTGTTTTGATCTCATGTATCGATTAAATCAACACTTCTCAAGTCCACACTGTTTCCTCTCTGCACCCAAAAAGAATACTAAATTCAAGGGTAAGAAGAAACAAAATGGTTCTTCAAAAGAAGCTAAAACCAAATCCAAGAATGCTAAGGCAAACTTGAAGACCCCTTACAAAGCTGGACCCATTTGGATATGGGTACCTAAACTCTCTGATTGTCTTGTAGAAGCAGTATGTGCCAATCTGGTATCTTGACTCCGGGTGCTCGAGGTACATGACTGGCTACAAGGGCCTACTATCCTCCTACAAAGATAAACTCGATGGAGGATCTGTGACCTTTGGTGACAACAAGAAGGGGTATATAAAAGGCTACGGAGTCATCAAGAAGGAAAACATAACCGTATGCAAAGTTGCATATGTGGATGGCCTTAAGCACAATCTTCTCAGTGTTAGCCAACTCTGCGATATGGGATTCGACGTAATGTTCAAAAGAACCTTCTGCTCTCTACAAGGTGAGGACACAGGAGTCGAACTTCTGCGAGCCGAACGAAGAAGCGATCTTTACCTCATGAACTTCTGTGCCAAGAACAAGGAAGACAAGCTCTGCCTTGTTGCCAGTAAAAGCGAAGAAGCCTGGTTATGGCATAACAGGTTCTGCCACCTAAACTTTCATACTCTAGATAAGCTTGTTAAACTTGATCTAGTCAAAGGTGAGCCAAATGTTAAATTTAATAAAGATCATTTGTGCTCTGCTTGCGAAATGGGAAAACTCAAAAGAGCTTCCTATAAAGGCAAGACTGATGTATCTTACCCTAGGCCTCTGTACATGCTTCATGTTGACCTCTGCGGTCCAATCGCTACACAGAGCCTAGGTGGCAAGAAATATATACTTGTTTTGATCGATGAATATTAAAGATTTACATGGGTTGAATTTGTCAGAAAGAAATCAGATGTTCCAAACATTCTTATAAATTTAATGAAAAGAATCCAAGTTCTGTATGAGTGCAGGATTCAGAAACTAAGAAGCGACAATGGCACAGAATTCAAAAACTCTGTCATTGAAGCCTATCTTACAGAAGAAGGCATATCACAGAACTTCTCTGCTGCATGCACCCCACAACAAAATGGCGTGGTTGAACGAAAGAACCGCACGCTTGTGGAGGCTACAAGAACTATGCTGACACCATCTGGATTACCAATGTCTTTTTAGGCAGAAGCAGTATCAACCACTTGCTACACCCAAAATCGATCAACCATTGTAAAAAGGCACATCAAGACACCGTATCATTTTATCAACAAAAGGCGACCAAACATGAAGTTCTTTCATGTATTTGGATGCAAGTGCTTTGTCTTAAATGATAGAGAAGCAAGAGGAAAGTTTGAGGTGAAAGCAGATGAAGGCAAGTTTATTGGATACTCTACCACCTCTAAGGCCTACTGAGTTTATCTTCTGCGGTCACGAACCATTGCAGAAAGCATCAATGTGTCTTTTGACGATTTCTTTCAAAAGACTTCTGAACAAATCAGTTCAGAACTCAGTCTAAAGTAGGAATCCTCTGGCATCCCAAAGACAAGAGCATAAGACTTAAATCTTCTATTTGAAGAGATGTTCCATGATGATATTGATCCCTCTGCTGGAGCCGTCAGAGCCTCTGGAGAAACATCTTCTAACAACCAAACTGAGTCAGGTATATCTCTAACTGGTCCATTAAATACTTCATCCTATTATCTGAATCATACAGATGCACGCGCTGAGGGGGAGCAAACAGAAGATGATACGACCAAGGACTCAACCACAGAGGCTCCTGAAATACCAACTCCAGCGACTACAGAGGAATCAATACCAGAGGAAAATGAATACTCAGTCTCTACTTCCTCAGAGGAACAAATTCCAACTCTCATTCCAATCCTTCCACAAGTTAAAGAACCAAGCACAAGCATAGAAGTACCATCTATAACAGAGGTTGCACCAGAACCGCAGTGTGCAACCACAGAGGTTCATCTTGATGACTCAAATGACCATCTTCCAAGAACAACACAGTGGACGAAAAGCCATCCTCCAAGCCTTATAATCGTTGACCCTTCTGAAAAGGTCAAGACAAGATCAGCCACTGCTAATTTTTGTTTCTTTACAAAGTTCATCAGTGTGATCGAGCCAAAAAGAATATCTGAAGCCCTAAATGATCCAAACTGGGTAGATGCTATGCAAGAAGAGATTCTACAGTTTGAGAGAAACAAGGTATGGACCCTAGTACCTCTGCCACGAGGAAAACAAGCAATAGGGACAAAATGGGTCTTCAGAAACAAGAAGGACGAGGATGGGGTGGTCATTAGAAACAAAGCGAGATTGGTGGCCAAGGGATATCGCCAAGAAGAAGGCATTGATTATGATGAAACTTTTGCCCCTATCGCACGACTCGAAGCAATAAGAATCTTCTTAGCCTTCGCAGCCCACAAAGGTTTCAAAGTTTTTCAAATGGATGTAAAATCTGCTTTTCTGAATGGTGAAATCCAAGAAGAAGTATATGTCCAGCAGCCACCAGGGTTTGAAAGTTCCAAGTACCCAAAATACGTGTACTACCTCGACAAAGCTCTGTATGGACTGAAACAAGCTCCAAGAGCATGTTACGAAAGACGTTCAACCTTTCTTCTCAATAATGAATTCGATAGAGGTACAACCGATACTACTTTGGTTTACAAACGAAAAGGTGATGAGATTCTGCTTGTATAGATTTATGTGGATGATATTATTTTTGGGTCTACAAATGCACAACAGTGCAAAGATTTTGAAAAACTCATGCAGAGTGAGTTTGAAATGAGTATGATCGGAGAATTAAACTTCGTATTCGGACTCCAAGTAAAACAATCATCAGAGGGAATTTTTATAAATCAAGCTAAATATGTCTCTGACATACTTTCAAAATTCAGTCTCTCTGATGCCTCTGTAATGATGACCCCAATGGCCACTGGAAATAAATTATTCTCAGATCCAAATGGCACATATGTAGAGAAGCTCTACAGAGGTATGATTGGGTGTCTGTTATACTTAACCGCAAGTAGGCCTGATATAATGTATGCCACATGCCTCTGTGCAAGATATCAAGCTAACCCAAAGGAATCCACTGTGTAAAGAGGATCTTCAGATACCTTAAAGGGACAAAAAATCTTGGGCTCTGGTATCCGAAGAACTCTGGTTTTGGTCTTAAGGCATACACAGATTCAGATTATGGAGGATGCAAGCTTGATCGAAAAAGCACCTCTGGGAGTTGTCAATTCCTGGGAGGTAAACTAGTCAGCTGGACGTCGAAGAAGCAGAACTGTGTATCTACATCTATAGCAGAAGCTGAATATGTTGCTGCTGCTAGCTGTTGCTCCCAAGTTCTGTGGATGAAAACTCAGCTAAAGGACTATGACCACAACATATACAAGATACCCATCTTCTGTGATTCAAAAAGTGCCATAGCCATCTCTGCCAATCCAGTTCAGCACTAAAAAACAAAGCATATCGATATCCGTTACCACTTTCTGAAGCATCATGTTGAACATGGCACAATCGAAATGCACTTTGTGTCCACTGAATATCAGCTTGCAGACTTATTCACAAAGGCGCTAGATGAGAAAAGATTTCTTTTCCTGGTGGGTAAGTTGGGAATGATTAACATGAGTTGAATCCTCTGTAAGTAAGATCTGATCCTCTTGTAAATATGTAAATATTTAAACTCTCATTTATGCAAATTCTTAATCATCAAAAGTTCTGTAACCAACAGAGCTTCTGTGGGATTGCTCAGAGCATGACAATCTTCACAGAACGTTTGACCTATATTCTGTGCACTACTTATCTCATTTGATCCAAGCATAGATCAAGGGGGAGCTAAAGGAGTCCTTGAACTGATCTACAGCGGTTGATCATTCAAGGGGGAGCCAAAGAAGAGATATGATCAATCATAACCACAAAAGTGAAGGTTTTTGCCGAACAAGGGACAGCCAAAAGGTAAGTATCTCGTACAAATACTTTTTGAAAAACAATTTTCTAGGACATCAATTTCCAAATACGTCCTAGAAACACTGTTTAAGTCACTCCAAACCATGGATAATCAAAAGGATTGTTGAGCTGTCTGTTATTAGAAATTTATGGTCATAGAGCCTCTGTTGAGCTCAACAGAGCCTCTGTATGTCAGATCCTCTATAACTGCAACTTTCATACGGGAACTCTATCGATCAACTTCAATATCCCATCCGTCCTAATCTCAAAAGTGGATTCTGATGAAGAGGAAGATGACCAATTAAAAGAAGGTCTTTATCACCCTCACGTACAAGCCCTGATTGGGACTCATCCATGCTATGATTCGCTAAAAAAAAGCCCAGAAGTTAGGGTAGAAGTCGTGGGCTATAGAGCAGAGAAAGAGGCTGAGACAATAGATGTTGAAGTAGTGGTAGGATGCTCAACAGAGGAGGAATCTAGAAAAGATGCCGTATTTAGAAAAGGCACACATCCCCAACCAACTCCCAGTGCAACCCACACTTCTAACATCGCTAGTCTAGTGGCAGAAGATGTTATTGAAAAAGAGCAACACAACTCGACCCCAACCCAAACTGACCGGGCAGAGGTAACTCTTTCTAACTCTGTGCCAACATTAGCCGGGGAAACCATTCCAGGGGAGTCCTCTCAAAAGGACTTACCCTTAGTTAGTGATCAATTGCCCCAGATCAAAACAGACATCCCAACAGAGGAATTTGTTTCCTCTGACACGCACACACACATAGGTCCAAAAGGCTATTCAGAGGAGCTTAGAGTGCACAAAGACGGAGAGACTCTAGACAAGTCTTCGAGTCAACATAAGGATACTCTTGTACCCACCTCTGGAGTGGATCAACACAATGTACTTATCAGAACTTCTGTAGAGAATGAGGCCTAAAAAACCTCTACTCAAGGATCATAAGAAAATCCTTCCGCCCCTAACGTACAAACAAGGGCGAAAGAAGGTGTCCAAGGAACATGGACTCACTCTGGGGAAGAATGTGTTCCCCCAGAGGTTACACCAAGTTCACAAGTCTCAAGGGATGAGTTCCAAACCCTTGTCACCTCTGTGGACAATACGTTGAAGGAGTTGAAAAGCTCCTTTGATTCTTTTGCAGATACAACTTCCAGGGACATTACTGATCTGAACACCAAAATGGACAATCTGTCCACAGAGGTGCAAAATGCTCTTGCCCAGATGAGAACAGCTGCGACAACCTCTGCCACCTCTGCTGCTGCTAAGTTCGAGAAAGCCGCATCCTCTGCCTTCCAAAGCTCTGTCAATGAATTGATTGAAAAGCTGAAGAAAGAGCGATCCCCAACATCTCCGGGCCTTACTTCTGAAGATTTAAAGAAGGCCCTCGAGCAAGTTCAAGAGCATACTACAGAAGCAACTTTGGCCATGAAGCCTTTCGACTATATGACAAGAGCACATCTTACAGAGCTCGGCCAGGGGATTCTCGATCTGATGACAGACTTCATCAAAGCCTTTAACATTGCCAATCACACCTACGTTAAAGACTTTCATAAGAGCGCCGGCAGAATGCGCTTCAACACAGAGGCAGAGCTCGCAAATATTTTTGGCCTTTGTGATGACTTGTGCGTAAAGATGATAGCTGCAGGTGCCGTACCACCCAAAAAGCCAGAATCTTCATGCAGGGTAGAGGGTACGAAAGATAATGGTCAGGATGACTCTGATGATGACTCTGATGATTCATCAGATCATCCTGAGGGGGAAAACACATGGAGAAAGCTGCAAGCAGAGGTCTACCAGCTCCACCGGTATCCGCAGAACCCCTAAACCAAGTTCCCCCAACTCAAACCCAAGGTAGAAATCAACAACAGACCACAGAGGCAACAACCACCTATGTGGAAATAACCCCTCAAGAAACCCCAAGTACAACCCAAGTACCTGAAACAAATCAAGATCAACAACAGAAGTCCACAGAGGCAACACCCACCTCTGTGGAAACAACCTCTGTATTCGGAGAAGATGTGCCAACCCATGAACAATTTCAAATCTTAACATCCTCCGAAGAAGACAAACCAACTTCACCAACACCAACAACACCTGAAGAACCTAAACTTCCATCTCCAACACCAGAAGTCGAGAATACAAAATCTCCATCACCCACACCCAAAACCAGAACCAAGTCGATTGATCGCAAACATAGAAAATATCTGAGCAAATCCGCAGAAGCCTCACCAACCAAACCTCTGAACAAACCAATCTCACCAACCATGTCCTCAGAAACACAAATGACAAAACCATCAGAGGCAACCCCCAAAACTTCAGAAGTACATCCTTCAAAGCCCTCAGAACCCCAAAAGACAAAACCCACAGAGGCAACCCCATCTCTACAAGAAGATCTACAGCCGAAGACAAAAGACAAAGGCAAGGGGATAATGACAGAGGAACCCAAGAAGAAGAAGCCAAAGCATCAACCAGCAGAGAAATTGATGAAAAGCTCCTTCGACGCCTATGTGACACCAAAGCCAGAAGAAGAAGACTGGGCTTTCGGTGCTACCCCTCTGTTAAATATACCTGTTCTGGATCCAAAGGCAAAACTCACAGAGGATCGAGTGGCCCAAATTAAGAAACAAATGGATGCTCTGCGCAGGCCCATGCCTCCACCCGGTGCACCTCCACGACAGATGGAAGAGGTGGTGTACAGATATCTGTATAACAGAACTGCCAGAGATCCTCTGCCACCATCCATTCAAGATCCAGACTTTCGTGCTGACCTCGAAAATATCATCACAAGAACAACACCCAAGCCAAAACACCAAGTCTTCTCAATCTCCAAAATTGAAAAGGTCATATACTGTAAGTTTTCTCAAACCAGAACCGCACCTAAGGTTTCCTACAACATATATAAGGTCAAAAGGGAGGACATAACCATGAACCAATTCTCAGATGCTGATCTGAGAAATCTAAATCCCTACGACCTACCCGACCTTCTCAACTGGACGAAAGAGAACTACACAACAAATGCAAATCGAAGGGCATACAGGGTAATAAGGAAAGCCATGCGTGAGAAACTTCTGCTATACAGCCTTGTCGACTTCCAATTAGGACAAGATCTTGTAGTAAGAAACCTAAGTCTAAAACCACCAGAAGATGACTGCCCATCCTCTGCCATTCCAAACTCGATCATTACATCTCCAAGAGTTGGGTTAGTCTATCAAGATCCTGCTGGGAAGTCAAGACTGTTCGTAGAGATGGACTGTCAAAAGTATGCAACAAGCACTTTGACAGAGCTTAGAGCTATCCTCATGGAGCACAGAGGAACGGATCTCATGAATCAAGCTCTTGCAAATAGACTGATAGAGGTCACCGACTCAACAATCAACTTCAGATTATATCACGAGCTTAAAGAATTAGGATTCCACAACAGAAGTTTCAACGACTTCAAAGATGCAAACGTCTGATATCCTCTATCAACCTTTGCAAACCTTTCCTTTCATAATGTAAACAAGTGTAAGTGCCTCTGGCATATTTTTGTATGAAAGAAAAGTAAAATCTTTTGAGGTACATTGTTTCACCTTATGTCATGTACTTAGCCTAGAAAACCTTGCATTTTTTAATTTGTTATTTTTCAATACTTAGGGGGATATTGTTAGCTCCAATCTTTATGTTTATAAAAGTATTGAAAAATAGGCTAAGTATAGAAGTGTTCGACAGAGGCTCTGCCGAGTCACCGAGAAGACCGAAGTGAAGAATTGCCAGAAGACTCTTCTCAGCGGACAAGGCCACAGAGCCTCTGTCATACTTGACAGAGCCTCTGTGGTATAAAGGCTAAAGATCTATACAAGGACAATCGTGCTTCTCACGATTTCTGCTGTACGAAGATTCTGAAGATCACTCGAACAAGGCGTGACCTGACAACTCCACGTGTCAAACTCTGATGGGTCTCAGCCTTAGAAAAAGTCGGCGTATTTAATTAATGTTGTACTAACAACAGTACCAGAATAGTGTTTTACTACCTTCAGTCCTTGTTGTCTAGAACTTGTCCCCTTTAGAAGTAGTATAAATAGAAGACTCATGTTGAGTTCTTCTATTAAGCTTTGCATGACACACTTCACGTATTTTGATATTGTGTGTTCTTCTACCTTATTATATATTTTAGTTCGTTAAAAACGCTTCCGCATTATATCTTGTTTGAACTATTAGATAGAATCATCATTGATAAGCAAAACAAGAACCAATAGGGTTTGGCAGAGGGACAAAGCGGTTTTCTTTGGTACTGCCGGGAAGGTTCAGAGCACGCCTGATATGACCAGGGTGATCTTGGAGGTTCCATGCTTGGTGTCACAGAGAATGACATCGAGCATTTTCTTTGGGTCGTTGGGTGAGGGTACCTGAGCTCTTCTGGCAGTATACCAGAACTGAGCTAGAAGATATCGATGAGCTGGGGGTGCAATAGTAAGAGCTGTCGATAAGGGACAGGTCTTTAGAAAGTTCACAGCGTCATCCAGGTGTGTGACCTGCTTCTTCTGAGGGAAGTCGAAAAAGCATAAGGATTGTTGCTCTGAAAGGTAACTTGCTTCAGAGTAAATTTAGCCTGAGGAGCGTTTGTGATTTCAGTAACCTCAGCAGCAGTAGGGGACTAAGTAGCAGGAGCGTCAGTGGTAGATGCCATTTCTGTTTATCATATGTAAACATGAAGAAGATGAACAAGAAATGTCTTAATGTGGAAAGATTTTCCAAAAAGAAAGTTGGTATTAGGTTTTGCACATTTCATTCAGACGAAAGATGTCTTAATGAAGATTAGGGTTTTTCCAAAATTAGGGTTTTTCCAAAATTAGGGTTTTTCTTGTTTTGTAAAAGAGTACAAAACATAGTGATCTTTTGTTTTCCAGTTTCTTTTAAGGAAGAGATTCTGGAAAAATATATGAAGATATGCAAGTTTAAGATTTGTGTTTTAAACTTGAAGAACAACCCTGAAGATTGTGTTCATAAAATCATGAAAAGAAAATGATTTCATTTTAAAACGTTCTTTTGTTTGATCTGTTAAAAACAAGAATGAGATCAGAAACAAGTTTAACAAAAGGTAAATAATAAGAATATTAACCTTAGTTGTTGAAAATTGAAGATGAACAATTTCTGGAAACGAGAGTTCAAAATGCAACAATATTCTTGCTTGAAGGAGAAGTTGTTTGTGTAAATGTAAAAATATAAACTCGAAAGTGTTTATATAGTGAGAGTAGAGAGAGAAAAACAATGAGCGGGAAAGTTTTTCATGATGACACGGACACGTCCCTCGATTTTGATTGGACAAGGAAGTCGAAACGGGCGAACGTGTCAGAGAAAATGTCCCATGGTTTATCTGTTGTGATGACGTCACAAACGTCCTTTCATATTTTTAGGATGTCTTTGAGGATTTGAAAAACTCAGGGACCTTTTGAAAAACATGAAGCACTGAATAGAAATATCAGTGTTAAGTTTAGAAATTTTAAAGTATCACTGAAAGGAAGAGATATTCAGCGATACAATTTGTTTTGAAATCTTGCATTTATGCGAACGTCAGCGAGTAAGAGAGAACATACCTTGATATCAGCGAATCAATTTTGTTTAGAGAGAAGATGATTAATGGGTTTTACAGGTTCATTGTTATCACTGATCAAATGTGAACCGCTGAAGATTTTACTCTTCAATGTTCAACATTCCAAGCTCGCTGATGAGAAAGTTGAATCTTGTCTCATCAAGAGGTTTGGTGAAAAGATCAGCTAACTGAAAGTCAGTTGGGATAAAATGAAGTTATATATCACCATTCATCACATGATCTCTGATAAAATGATACCTGATTTCGATGTGTTTGATCTTTGAGTGTAGCACTGGATTATTGGCTATAGCGATGGCACTTGTGATGTCGCAATAGATTGGAATTTTTGAGAGCTGAAGGTCATAGTCCAATAGTTGATTTCTCATCCACAAGACCTGAGAACAACAACTTCCAACAGCTACGTACTCAGCTTCAGCGATTGAGGTGGACACTGAGTTTTGCTTTTTACTTGTCCAACTCACCAGCTTTCCACCCAGGAGCTGACAGCCTCCAGAGGTGCTTTTCCTATCCAATTTGCAACCTGCAAAATCACTATCTGAATAGGCGATTAGATCAAACCCTGAGTCTTTGGGATACCAAAGACCTAGGTTAGGAGTACCCTTAAGGTAATGAAAGATTCTCTTTACAGCGATCATATGAGATTCCTTAGGTTCAGCTTGATATCGTGCACACAAATAGGTTGCATACATAATATCAAGTCGGCTAGCTGTAAGATATAGAAGAGAGCCGATCATCCCACGGTACCCAGTGACATTAATAGGTTTTCCAGTAGGATCATTGTTTAGTGTCAGCGGTGGTGCCATAGGGGTTTTCATAGCTGAGCTCTGAGTTAAATCAAGTTTCTTCCGCATATCTTTAACATACTTACCTTGGTGAATGAAAGTTCCTTTTTCAATCTGTTTGATTTGAAGACCATGGAAATAAGTTAGTTCACACATCATACTCATTTTATATTCAACTTTCATTCTTTCAGAGAAACGAGTACATAAGTCAGGGTTAGTGGAACCAAATATAATATCATCGACATATATTTTAACAAGAATAATATGACCTTTTACTTTCCTGAAAAATAGAGTTTTTTCGATTTTACCACGCACAAATTTTTCAATATGGAGATAAGTAGAGAGAGTGTCATACCATGCACGAGGAGCTTGCTTTAAACCATAAAGTGCCTTATCCAGTTTATAAACATAACCTGGATGCTTAGGATCTGAGAATCCTGGAGGTTGTTCCACGTATACTTCTTCATTCAGCTTTCCATTGAGGAATGCTGACTTGACATCCATTTGATAAACTTTGAAATCTTTGTGTACAGCGTAAGCTAAGAATAGACGAATATCTTTGAGTCGTGCCACTGGGGAAAATGTTTCGTCGTAATCTATACCTTCCTCTTGTCTGTATCCCTGAGCAACAAGTCGAGCCTTGTTGTGGGTTACAGTTACATGTTCATCCAACTTGTTTCGATAGACCTATTTAGTGCCTATCACTGACTTGTCGGATGGTCTAGGAACAAGCTTCCAAACTTTGTTTCTTTCGAATTCAGTCAGCTCTTCTTGCATAGCGCTGACCCTGTCTGGATCTTAGAGGGCATCATCTGTTTTCTTTGGTTCAATCAGAGAAATAAATTTAACGAATAAACAAATATTACCTGCACTTCGTCGAGTCTGAACACCAGCATTTCGATCACCAAGAATTTGATCAATGGGGTGATTGATAGTCCATCGTTGAGCCAGAGCATAAGTCGCTGACTCAATGAGGCTTCAGCAACTTCTGGTATATCAGCCAAGAGAGGAAGAGGTGCAGATGTCATTTCATTCACTGATTGCTGAGAAGTAGATGGTATGTCTGAGATAGAAGGTTCAGAAGCAGGCATAGTGTTAATAGGAACAACTGAGACCCATGATGTTTCAGCTTCACTAGTCTGCATGCCTGGGATGATGGTAGGATCATCATCTTTAGCGGGATGAGTATGAGATGGAGGAGTGGGAATGTCTTCTGAATCACCAAGATGAGAAAACATCCATTGATTCAGTTCTTCAGTATCAGCAGAAGGTCTAGAGTTTGCTGAATGGGATTCGTCAAAGGTGACGTGGATTGTTTCTTCTACAGTCTGTCTTCTCCGATTGAAGACTCTTAAGGCTGTGGAGACTGAGGAGTAACCAAGAAACATTCCATCATCAGCCTTAGGATCAAACTTTCCGAGGGCATCTCTGTTGTTCAGTATGAAACACTAACATCCAAAGATGTGAAGAAAGCTAATTGAAGGCTTTCTCCCATGGAAAAGTTCATAGGCTGTCTTCTTGAATCTTTTGACAATCAGCGACCTGTTTTGAGTAAAACAAGCAGTGTTGATAGCTTCTGCCCAAAACTGAGTAGGCAGGTGAGAATCGCTGAGCATTGAACGTGCAACTTCGATGATAGTCCGATTTCTTCTTTCAACGACTCCATTTTGTTGCGGTGTTCTCACTGAGGAAAAGTTATGAGAAATACCCTTACTTTCAAAGAAGGAATCAAGAGAACTGTTTTTGAATTCAGTCCCATGATCACTCCTTATTGAGCGAACGGTCATGTTGTTCAGGACTTTCTTTTTCCTAACAAAGGTGATGAGTTCTTCAGGGGTGTCACTCTTAGAACAGAGAAACATTACCCAGGTATAGCGAGAGAATTCATCAACTATGACCAATGTGAATTTCTTTCAGCGATGGATTGTTTGTTAACAGGGCCAAACAAATCCATATGGAGAAGTTGTAGAGGAGATGACACTGAGGAAACTTGCTTAGACTTGAACATAAGGACTCCTTTGCGTATGAGTGTTGAGGTAGACCAGTGACTAACTCTTTAGAGGAAAGAGTATTCAGTGTCTTGAAGTTGAGATGAGAGAGCCTCTTATGCCATAGCCACTTGACATCAGATGAGGCCTTTGAGAAGAAATAGGAGTTCTCAGTGGTTGTAGAGTCCATGTTTATAACATAAATATTTTCCATACGATAACCGCTGAGAGCTATCTTCTCCTTTTTGTCAGTGACATAGCAGGATTCCTTAGTGAAGATCACTTTATTATCCTTGTCCATAGCTGACTTATGCTTAGAATATTATGCTTCAGTCATTCACCATATGCAACTCTTCCAAAGGTTTTTGTACCATTTGAGAGTACACCAAACCCTCAGGTATAGCCTTTTCCATTTCCACTGAAGGTCACTGAGGGACCCTCTCTTCCTTGTACCCAGTGAGCATGTTTTTCTTTTCCAGTCATGTGTCTAGAGTATCCACTATCGAGATACCAGATACCCTTCCGAACCTGCAAACAAAGGAAGATTAGTTCGACTTGGGCACCCATTTAACCATGGGCCCACACTTGTCCGTGGTGGTAGAGGAAGTGGAAGGTTCAGCAATCTTCGCAGCATTTGAAGATTCAGCTTCAGAACTTGTCTTCACTTTGGTTAATTTCTTAACCTCAGTGGTCTTCTTTGCCTTAGGGGCATTAATCTTCACCTTAGCTAATTTATCAGCTTTGGTGGCTGTGGGGTACTTACTAGCAATATGATCGGTAAGTCCACAGTGATAACATTTCCTATAGCTAAAAGTAGCTTTAGGACCATTTGCATGCTTACCGTTTAATTTTAAATGAGCAGGGCCAGCACCAAGTATACATTTGGCATTCGAAATGGCAGGAACAATCAGTTCTTCGGATTTCTTACCAATAATATCCACTTTGATTCTAGGAGTGGATTGCTGAATAAATCCAGGGATCTTTTTTTAGAATTAGAGGGATAAGTCACTGAAGCTTTAGACGCATTCAGCTTAGGTACAAAGGTACCCTTATGAGGTTTTTGATTGAAAACCTTTTCTTTACCTTTATCTTTAGAAATTAAGGTAGGTTTTTCCTCAGGGATGGGAGATTTTGAAGAGGAACACTGAGAAGATGAAGTGTCAGGGATAGAGGAAAAAACATTCCAAACTTAAGCATGGAATGATCAGTGGTTGGTTCTTCAGCGTCAGCTTTCTAACCAAGACCACGTTTGTCACTCAGGGGAATCTGAGACTTAATTATCCCATTGATCGTTGTTGAGGATTTACACCATCCTTCAACAGTAGCTTTTTCAGCTTTTAATGTAGCGATAGCTTCTTCGCGCTCGATTTTGACTAACTGATTTATATGAACTTGATCTTTTAAATCTTCTTCAATTTTAGAAAGCTTTTCTATTTGAAGGTGATAGTTTTAAAGCTGTTCAGCGAGATCAAGGTTTTAATTTTCAACAACAGTTTTGCCATTCATGGCATCATAAAAATTCATAGTCAGGAGATGGATCTTTCAAAGACTATCAGCTTCATCAATATCTGAAATATTAGTAAAGAAAGAAGGTGATACCTTGGAGGTAGAGGATGAAGCAAATGGAATTTCAGTTTGTTCTTCCTATTCTTCGATTTTGGCCATGAGGCAGAGATTGGCTTCATCATCATCTTCAGAGTCAGATGATTCTTCTTCATCAGAGGCAGTCCAATCAAAGTCAGCCATCAGGCCTTTGCCTTTCTTCTTAAAGCTTTTCAGCTTTGAATACGTTTCTTTCAGCTTTTTGTATTTGTCATCTCTAGCCCTGGGGTTAGAGGTTTTCTTAGGGAAAGATGAGGGTTTATAGACTTTCTTTGACCTGCATTCACTAGCAAAGTATCCTACTTTTTCACAGTTAAAGCAGGTAGCAGTAGCCTTATCAACAAGGGTTGATGATCTAGGCTTGTCAGAGAGTGCGAGAGGTTTATTCCTTCTGAAGTTACTCTTTTTAGCGAATCTCCTGAACTTATTAGCTAGGAGTGCTATAGATTCAGCAAGATCTGAAGCGTCAGAATCTGATGAGCATTCAGAGTTAGTTTCCAAGTCAGTGACAGTGATAGTAGATTGCTGAGTGGATGGTGACTCTGAGAGTAAATCAACAGGTGTGCTCTTGGAATCTTTTACAAGATTCTTCTTAAGATGGCACGACTGCTCATGATTGAGCGTAGTGCCATATAAGGTAGAGAGAGTCATAGATTTTAGATCATTTGATAGCTTGAGACACATTGAATAACTGTCCCAGCATTCAGGTAAACATTCTAAGAACTTTGTCAGAGTTTCAAAGTTAGAATATTCCTTACCAATGGTTTTCAGATCTATAATTAAACAGTTAAACCGCTGATGTACTTCAGAGAGAGAGTCATTCTTACCACAAATGAAGCTTTCATACTGTCTTACCAGGTTGATCTTTCTTGAGTCCTGGACTTCAGACGTACCTTCATATTGAACACAGATTGTGTCCCACATGGCTTTGGAGGTTTCCAAGTTCATGACGGAATGGTAGACTTCGTCAGGAAGAGCCATGGAAAAAATGGATATGGCTTTAGTGTCGATAGCCACTTTCTTCTTATCTTCATCAGTCCACATATGAACTTCCTTGGGAACCAATCTTTCAGGAATGGCAGCTCTAGTAGTAGTGCCTGGAACTTCAGGATCAATTCTAACAGGAATATATGGGCCATTTTCGATGTAGTAAGGCATAGTAGGGTCTACACCTTCTAAAAAGAGTATCATCCTATTTTTCCATAGATTAAAGTTATTTCTGGAAAATCTAGGGGGTTTTGCAAGAGAACCATTGTCAATATAGTTTGTGTTTGTGTTGGTAGTCATTATGAGAAATAGCAAGGAAGAGAAAAGATTAGTATAAGCAAGATCTTGTTTATGAGGTTAAACAATCCGCTCTGATACCACTTGTTGGTCGCGGAGGGGTTATACAAGTTTGTAGAAGGGGGGGGGGGGGGGTTTGAATACAAACACACAGATTTTACTTTCTAAATTGTTTATTGATATAATCAAACAATTTACAACTTGTTGCGGAACAAGATTAAGGATTAACCTAATCTAAACAAGTTATGAGAACACTAAGTTTCTTGCACTAGAATTAAGACAGAAAGAAGATAAGGAAATTACGAATAATATCCTAACACAAAGATAGTAAGAAGAAGATGGTCGAGCACTTCATTTCTGACGTAGGGTTCTTCTTATATACTGCATGCATTTAATGCACAACAGTATAACTTTACACGTGGCAGTAGCTGATTGGTTGCTTGGTTTGACCTATGTAGACAACCTTAGTAGCCGCATGATGTACAGTGTAGAATTAGAGTTGGTTGTACGATAATAGAAAAAAGGGATGTCCTTTCTGACATTTTCGTACGGAGGCGTGCAAGGGGGTAAGACAAAAGTAACTTGTAGAGGAAGACTTCATGATCAGCGTTCGTTGAACAGTACTTTATCAGTGAGTGACAAAGCTCAGCGTAGAACCTTTGTAACTTCACGTTGAGTGGACAAATCTTGGCTTCGATGATATCCACATCAGTTCATTAGTAGACTTGTCGCTGGTTCTTGGGCTTGATCTTCGACTTCAGTGTAGAACCTTTGTTGACGTGAAACTTGTCTTCAGGGATCATAAGTTGTTGGTCCCGAAGGGTTATACAAGATTGTAGAAGGGGGGGGGTTGAATACAAACACACGATTTTTATTTTTCTAAATTGTTTATTGATAAATCAAGACAATTTACAACTTGTTGTGGAACAAGATTAAGGATTAACCTAATCTACACAAGTTAAGAACACTAAGTTTCTTGCACTAGAAGAAGATAAGGAAATTACGAATAATAACCTAACACACAGATAGAAAGAAGAATAAGAAGATGGCTGAGCGCACTTCATTTCTGAAGTAGGGTTCTTCTTATATACTGCATGCATTTAATGCATGGCAGTATTGCTTTACACGTAGCAGCAGCTGAGTGGTTGCATGTCATTGACCTTTGTAGACAACCTTAGTAGCCGCATGGTGCACAGTGTAGAATCAGAGTTTGTTGTACGATCATAGACAAAAAGGATATCCGTTCTGACAGTTTGTACGTAGACGTGCAAGGGAGGTAAGACAATGGTACTTTGTAAGGAGACTTCATGATCAACTTTCGTTGAAACAATTCCTTATCAGCGAATGATAAAGTTCAGCGATTGCTGAAGTCTTCTACTTGATACTTCACGTTGAGTGGACAAATCTTGGCTTCGCTGATATCCGCATCAGTTCATTAGTAGACTTGTCGCTGGTTCTTGAGCTTGATCTTCGACTTCAGCGTTGAACATATGTTGACGTGAAACTTGTCTTCAGGGATCATAAGTAAACAACTAACTTATCAACGATCATCTCATAGACTGAACAGGCTCAAAGCTACTCGATGAACAGAGTTTGCTGACTATTTAACGTTAAAGAGCGAGAGTTACAATCAGCGGTACTGAAACAGTCTTAGTACTTATCAACGATAGTGAAACTCTAATACATATCATTTACTTACAATTTTCACTAAGTGTTACAAGAGGGTCATTATCAAATCACTGAGGGTTTGGATCAACAATCTCCCCCTATTTGATTATGACATAGCAACAGAGAAAATTGCTAATTAATGAAAACATAAGGATAAAAAGAACTCATAAAATATTTGTCACTTTTACTGTTTTCTGGGATCTTTTCAGTACTGATGGAGTAAAATACATTCGCTGAAATTTTTCTTTAAACTTCTTAAAGGTTACAGAGGGAAGTGGAAAAATCAGAAGTACAACAAATAAAATTACAAGTACAAAAGATGTAGACACATAAAGATAGAAAGAATTACAAGGCGATCCTATCCGTCAAAAGGTTCTTCCTTAATGAGAAGTTCATCAAGGGTCTTTGATGTGGGAATCATCCAGTCAGGGACCGTTACACCTTGATCCTTTTTGTTCTTTGCTTCTTGAAATATCAGGGGCTTAAGGTGACGTGCCTGAATGATGCGTCTGACTTCACACCAGTATATTAGGTCTCTGAGCTGTTCGATGGGAGTGATTGGAAGATCAGATATGCGTTAAAAGTGTTGTCGTCCATATCAGTCTAGAAAGAAGATGCCATAGGGTTAACTTAAGACTTTTCCAGGGATGAAAGTTTCACTAGGAGGCAGGGAGGTGTCAAGTACTGAGAGGTCAGGGTCACGACCAAGTACTTCTTCGCGTGAGAAACCTATACCTGTTTCATTCCGTATAGGAGGACCTGAGTCTGAGGTTTTCTTTTTCTTTGCAGAGGCCCGTCTTTGTTGAGGTGGAAGAAGAGTGGAAGGAGGAATATCCACAACAGAAGAAACCAAGTCGATCTGAGAATTTAAAATTTTCTCGACATGGCTCTTGAACTTTGAGCGAGATCGCTGAATGGCTAATTTCACTTCCAACCATTCAGAGAAACCAAACTTCTCTAATGTAGCAGCGTAAAAGGTTTGCTTGGTCTCGTCTTCTCTGAATACCCCAACTTCAACAACAGGAACGTCTACGAACAGTTTTCCTCTGATAGTTACCTTGATGATTTTGGATGGTCGAGATCGATAGTTCAACATTTCTTTACACCATTCCAAAGTCGAATCAGATACCTTAGTCTTTTCTTCAACGATCATTTGGGAATCATCCCATAGCTGACGTTGGACATCAATGGGAGTTCTTTTCAGCGCGGGGTCTTTCACCGATTGTTGGACAAGCTGGATGGCGAGAGCCTTATCTTTTTCTTCAGCTTCCTTCTTTTCGGCGAGTAATCTTTCAGCTCTTAAATGATCCTCGTATTCTTTCCTTGATATCCTGAACTTTGTGGGAACAGGGATTTTGTCACGAGGAAGAATGATTCGCTGATCTTCAAGCTGTTTGATCATTGCATCTCTCTTTTCTTGATCCTCTTCACTTAGCTGTTGAGGAGCAAAGGAAGGTCTGTTTTTGTGAGAGAGCAGCCGTTCTCCAGGTTCATCAGTCTCAGTGGTTAAATCCAAGACTGGGATTATTTCTTCAGCTCTTGTGACTGGGATTATTGTTGGTGTAGTTGTAGGAGCTTCAGCGGGATCCTCAAACAGGGGAGAGGAATAGCTGAAACACAACGATCGTTTAAGTAAGAAAAGTTGGGAAGAAAGAGAAAAGAATAGGGTTAAGTGTATAGAGGTTTTATGGAGAGGAGGATTGATATTGAGAAGGGATAGAGGAGGGATGCAATATAAGGGAATAGAAGATATTATACCTGACAAGCTGGCTTAATCTGAAGGATAGCCAGATTGCCTTCTGCAGCGAGGCCTTTGTTTTTGCCTTGATTAGCTTAAGATGATGCAGGTTTTGTCTTCTCCCCTGATGGTTCATTTATCGAAATCCCTTTCTCAGTGGCCTTCTTGGGCTCAACGAAGAAGAAGTCATCATCATCATCGTCATTATCATAATCTTTAGGGGATGATGATGGTTCTTCTTCATCGAAATCGATGGGTTCTTCGTCTTCAGCTTCTTCTTCTTCTTCAGACTCGACCTCATCAACGTAAGGTACGGTCACATCAGCAACGACTTCTTTGTGTTGCTCTTCGAGTTGCTCCCCCTCAGATACAGAAGGAGGTTTCTCGGTTTCCTCAGGGTTTTCAACTCCCTGAGGTCGTGAAGTAGAAGCAGCAGTTTCATTTTCTTCTCCCCCTCATCATTATGGGGAAGGTCTTCAGCTCTCTTCTCCCCCTCTTCCACATTATGCAGAGGGGAGGCAAGAGGAACATCAGCAACATTAGCAACATCAGCAACATCATCAGTAGTATGAGGATCACTGTCTTCTTGGCCAGTGAGTCCCGTACAAAGTTCAACCACTGCTAATTTGTCTACGAGGCCAGATATAGCAGGGGCGAGTTTCCGAAGATCTTCTCTATCGACCTGAGTAAAGTGAGACTTTGGAGCATCCAGGCGATTGAGTATCTACTGAAGTAGATCTTTGACCGTCGTAACCTCATCCTTAAGAGTACCAACCTCTGTCTTCAATGATGTGACTTCATTGGACAGAGTGGTGAAGTTTGTTGCGAGGGTGGTGTTGGTGAGGTTGAGATTATTGACGTTTGAGGAAGTTTCAGCAAGGGTTGTAGCAAACGTTGCAATGCTGCCATCCACCATCTCCATATCAGCTTTGGAGGCTTTCGTGTCAACAACCTCGGTCAGCTTCTTGACGTTCTCTCCAGCGTCTGTAACCGCTGAAGAGTTGATGGAGAGAATGTTGTTGTATGATTCCATCTTTGTTTACAGGGCCTTCAGGGAGGTGTCGATATCCCCCAAATTAGGACCTGAAACAGTTATTAACTTATGAACAGAGGAAAGCTCAGAAGTTTGGGGTTGAGAGAGAGAAGTGTTTGGGATAATGTGTATACCTGCACGCGGGTTGGCGAAGTTGTCGAAGCCTCGTAACCCTGAGTAAGTTTCATTGTCGTCTTCAATAGTTCCTTAACGACTGGAAGTACCTGCAGGTCCTGTGTTTTGTTCTATCATCCTCTGAAGATGTTCAGCAGTAGTGTCGCTGAGGAAGATGTTTGTTGAGGAGAATAGGGGAAGAGATTGAGTGACCAAAGGAGAGGTGGGAGGAATGATGGTTGAGAAAGTGGGTTGGGTGCGGGGTTCAGCGTTGGATTCACTGAAAATCACTTCAGTCTCTAGAGAGGCTGAAGGAGGTGGGTTCAGTTCCAAGTTTATAACTTTAGCGTTTAGAGACGCTGAAGCTGGGATGGAAGGTGTGGCTTGATCAGCTGTGGCAGAGCGTACCACTGAACTATCCATCAGCTCTTCAAGATGAGCTGTGGAGTCTTCAGAATGTGAATGCTGGGGGGTTGCTCCTTGGTTTTCTTGATTCTTTTGGAACCAAGTTGGGAAGTAGATTGTTTCCTTTTTCGAGAAGGAGTGGAGGGTGCGGCTTGGGTATCAGCGGTGGGGATTACCACTGAATGAGCCACAGAAGTAGAAGAAGGAGGATTAAGAATAGATAAAAGAGTAGTAAGACGTAACTCGTTTTCCAGCGGCTTGAAGTCGAGCACCTTAGGGCCAACCTGAGAGAGTCTCAGATCACCCTCTTTTGAGTATTTGTCCCCAAGTCCAAGTTGAAAGATGGCGCTGATGAATCTGGGATAAGGAACCCATGAAGGTCTATCAGCCATATCTACTCTGAACGCAAGATTGTCATAGATGATCAAAGCCCAGTCAACATGTAGACCTTTCAGCAATGCATAGCCCATTGCTTGCTGAGGTTGAGCAACTTGATCAGAGGAGCCACTCTTCGTTGTCATGCAGCTTATTAAGTGTGCGAAGATGAAGTTCATCTCGCTTGGCATTTTGGACTTCTTGATGAGGGTCAGTTTCTTCTCAATCTCCTTGTCCCTCCCTGTGTCCCATGCGTAACCCATTGCATCAAAGAATGCAGTGATGGCTTCCCTATCACCATGGTTTTTGTGGTTAGGCATAGGAACGAAGGGTTTTTCTTTGGTGGCAGTGGGTAGGCTGAGTGCTTTCCTTATAATGGCAGGGTTGATTTTGGTTGTACCAAATTTGGTGTGACAGAGAATGACATCAAGGAGTTTCTTAGGGTCCTTGGATGAAGGAATCTGAGTGTGTCTAGCAGTATACCAGAACTGAGATAGAAGAAATTTATGGGCGGGGGGTACGAAGGTTAAGGCTTTGAATAGGCAGCTGGTTTGGAGAAAATTTACAGCTTCATTCAGATCTGTGACTTGCTTCTTCGGAGGAATATCGAAAAGCGCATAGAGATTGTTGGATTTTGAGAAGTCTACTTACTCAAGCATGAACTTGACCTGAGGAGCCTTTGGAAGATTCAGTTTCTCCGTAGCAAGAGATTTCTCAGCGGTAGAAGCAGCAGTAGAAGATGCCATTTCTGTTTATCATATCAACCATGAATCATAGAGAAAAAAAATACAGTCTTAATGTGGAAAGATTTTCCAATAAGATGTTTTCGAATTTTGTCCATTTCATTCAGACAGAAATTTCTTAATGAAGATTAGGGTTTTCTTGTTTTGAAAAAGAAATGCAAACCTAGTAAAAGTCCTATTTTCCATTTTTCTTTAGATTAGGATTCTGGAAAAACGAATGAAGGACAAGTTTAAGATTTTGAGTTTTAAACCTGAAGAACAACCATGAAAAGGTTGTGTTCATAAAACCATGAAAGAAATGATTTCATTTTAGAAAGGTTTCTTTTGTTTGATCTGTTAAAAGCAACAAGAAGATCAGAAACAAGTTAAAACAGGTAAATAATGAGAATATTAACCTGGTTGTCAAAGAAGAAGATGAACAGTTTTCTGGAAAAACTCGAGTTCAATAAGCAACAGTAAATCTTTTCTTTCTTGGAGAAGAAGTTCGTGTAAAGGAAAAATATAAACTCGAAATAGTTTATATAGGGAGATTAGAGAGAGAGAAAAACTAGAGCGGGAAAGTTTTTCATCTTGACACAGACACGTGTTTGCATTTGATTGGATGGTAAACGAAACGTGCAAACGTGTGTCAGAAAAAGAACGTGCCAGGGTTTATCCGTTGTGATGATGTCACAAACGTCCTTTCATATTTTAGGATGTCTCTGAGGTTTTGAAAGCTCAGGGACTATTTTGAAAAACACGAAGCACTGAATAGAAATATCAGTATTAGTTTAAGAAATTTCAAAGTATCGCTGTTAAGGAAGAGATATTCAGCGATGTGATTTGTTTTGAAATCTTGCATTTACATACGAATGTCAGCGAGTAAAGAGAGAACATACATTGATATCAGCGAATCAACTTTGTTCAGAGAGAAGGTGATAGAATGGGTTATATAAGTTGGTTTTATCCGATCGCTGATCAAATGTGAACCACTAAAGATTTTATTCTTCAAAGTTCAGCATTCCAAGCTCGCTGATGAGAAAGTTAAATCTTGTCTCATCAAGAGGTTTGGTGAACAGATCAGCTAACTGATAGTCAGTTGAGATAAAATGAAGTTCTATATCACCATTCATCACATGATCTCTGATAAAATGATACCTGATTTCGATATGTTTGGTCTTTGAGTGTAGTACTGGATTGTTGGCTATATCGATGGCACTTGTGCTATCGCAATAGATTGGAATTTTCGAGAGCTGAAGGTCATAGTCTAGTAGTTGATTTCTCATCCACAAGACCTAAGAACAACAGCTTCCAGCGGCTACATACTCAGCTTCAGCAGTTGAGGTGGACACTGAGTTTTGCTTTTTACTTGTCCAGCTCACCAGCTTTCCACCCAGGAGCTGACAGCCTCCTGTGGTTCTTTTCCTATCCAATTTGCAACCTGCAAAATCACTATCTGAATAGGCGATTAGATCAAACCCTGAATCTTTGGGATACCAAAGACCTAGGTTCATAGTACCCTTAAGGTAACGAAAGATTTGCTTTACATCGATCATATGAGATTCCTTAGGTTCAGCTTGATATCGTGCACACAAACAGGTTGCGTATATAATATCGGGTCGGCTAGCTGTAAGATACAAGAGAGAGCCGATCATCCCACGGTACAGCGTGACATTAACATGTATTCCATTTGAATCCTTGTTTAGTGTCAGCGGTGGTGCCATAGGGGTTTTCATAGCTGAACTCTGAGTTAAATCAAATTTCTTCAGCATATCTTTAACATACTTTCCCTGATTAATGAAAGTTCCTTTTTCATTTTGCTTTATCTGAACGCCAAGGAAATATGTTAGCTCACCCATCATACTCATTTTATACTCTTCTTTCATTCTATCAGCGAAACGAGTACGAAGGTCAGGGTTAGTAGAACCAAATATAATGTCATCAACATATATCTGAACAAGAATGATATGACCTTTCACTATTTTGAAAAATAGAGTTTTGTTAATTTTACCTCGATCAAAATTTTCAATTAGGTGATAAGAGGATAGAGTGTCAAACCATGCACGTGGAGCTTGCTTTAAGCCATAAAGTGCCTTATCCAGTTTATAAACATAACCTGGACATTAAGGATCTGAGAATCCTGGAGGTTGTTCCACATAGACTTCTTCATTCAGCTTTCCATTGAGAAATGCTGACTTAACATCCATCTGATAAACTTTGAAGTCTTTGTGTACAGCATATGCTAAGAATAGACGAATAGATTCTAGTCTTGCTACTGGAGCAAATGTTTCGTCGTAGTCTATACCTTCTTCTTGTCTGTATCCCTGAGCAACAAGTCGAGCCTTGTTGCGGGTTACAGTTCCATGTTCATCCAACTTGTTTCGATAGACTCATTTAGTGCCTATCACTGTCTTGTCAGTTGGTCTTCGAACAAGATTCCAAACTTTGTTTCTTTCGAATTCAGTCAGCTCTTCTTGCATAGCGCTGACCCAATTTGGATCTTTGAGGGCATCATCTATTTTCTTTGGTTCAATCAGAGAAATAAAGTTAACAAATAAAAAAATATTACCTGCACTTCGTCGAGTCTGAACACCAGCGTTTGGATCACCAAGAATTTGATTAATAGGGTGATTGACAGTCCATCGCTGAGCCGGAGCATGAATCGCTGACTCAAATTGAACTAGAGGAGCTGAAGATGAGGCTTCAGCAACTTCTGGAATATCAGCCAAGAGAGGAGTAGGTGCAGATGTCATCTCATTCACTGATTGCTGAGAAGTAGATAGAATGTCTGAGACATTTGGTTCAGAAGCAGACATAGTGTTTAAAGGAACAACTGAGACCCATGAAGTTTCAGCTTCACTATTCTGCATGTTTGGGATGATAGTAGGACCATCATCTTCAACGGTATAAGTATGACGAGTGGGAATATCTTCTGAATCACTAAGATGTGAAAACATCCATTGATTCAGTTCTTCAGTATCAGCAGAAGGTCGAGAATTCGCTGAACGGGATTCGTCAAAGGTGATGTGAATAGTTTCTTCAACAGTTTGTCTTCTTCGATTGAAGACTCTGAAGGCTTTGGAGACTGAGAAGTATCCAAGAAAGATTCCATCATCAGCCTTAGGATCAAACTTTCCAAGGGCATCTCTGTTGTTCAATATGAAACACTGACATCCAAAGATGTGAAGAAAGCTAATTGAAGGCTTTCTCCCATAGAAAAGTTCATAGGCTGTTTTATTAAATCTTTTGACTATCAGCGACCTGTTTTGCGTAAAACAAGCAGTGTTGACAACTTCTGCCCAAAACTGAGTAGGCAGGTGAGAATCACTGAGCATTGAACGTGCAACTTCAATAATAGTTCGATTTCTTCTTTCAGCGACTCCGTTTTGTTGCGGTGTCCTGTTAGGTCTATGATCTTCAACAATCCAAGAACTAGTAACAAGAAGATGTAGAAGCTTTATTAAAAAAGTAAATCTAAACTAGAGAGAACACAATGTGATTAGAGAGCTACATCTTGAATTTTGAAAGTTGTTATTACAAACTACATTGCATGTCCTATTTATAGTCTACATCACTTGTTACACCAGTTAAGCATAAGCCCTTTAACACAACTATTGCTTTACAAAACTTTCTAATATAAAGGACAACTTCAGTGTCCTAACATTCTCCCCCTAAAGTTTTGGAAAGCAAATCATCTTCAAATCTTTAGCTCCTCTCCCCCTTGATTTTCTTGAAAAAACTTTAGCGGTGCATTCTTCAAATATAAGCTCGACTCCCCCTTGAATGTTGCTCTTATTCATTATATTTTCACCTTTGAAAAATCAGATCCAATGAACTCCATAATCCCAACTAAATGCACTAAAATCATTTTCAAAAGGTATGCATTTAGTGTAAAACAGAGAATCCGTCATTGGACCATGAGTTGAGTAAGAATTCAGCTTAAGAGCTAGGATCAAATTTGCTCGAAGGAGGAACAGTAAAAAGCACACGCTACTCGGTAGGGATGAGACGACCCAAGCAAATAACATTATTCAGCAACTGTAGAGAAATGCTCATCTTCAAGATACTTCAAACCACTGAATGAAGAGAATCCAGAACTTCAATCTTCAAGAAATAGCTGGATGATTATAAGCACTCAAAAGTCTGAATCACAACCAAAGCACTAGAATAATGATTCCAAGCTCTCACAATTCTGGTTGATCAAGTCAGAAGAATGATAAAGAGCACTCAAAGGTCTAGCATCGTCAACAAAACTTCAGAATAATGATTGCAAATACTCAAGCGTCTCTTCCAATCCAATCAAAGACTGAATTCCAGCGCTCACCTTCTGAAAATCTTGAAAGACTAGAGCCCTTTTAAACTTTGACAGTTGCTAAAAGTATGTGGCAAGCTGAATATCAGAATGATGTCACATACGCATTATGTGAGAAGGATGCGAAACCATATGATTTCGGATGTAGTTGGGTGCGAAACCATGAATTCGGATGTAGAAGGGTTCGAAACCATGGGGATTCGGATTAAGAAGGGTTCGAAACCATGGGATTCGAATCAATAAGGGTTCGAAACCATGGGGATTCGAATCAATAAGGGTTCGA
Organism: Saussurea involucrata; assembly: GCA_033807775.1. NCBI lineage: Eukaryota > Viridiplantae > Streptophyta > Magnoliopsida > Asterales > Asteraceae > Saussurea > Saussurea involucrata. The sequence goes on along the minus strand of CM066319.1, from coordinate 63,350,405 downwards.
AATCATGGGATTCGAATCAAGTAGGGTCCGAAACCATGAGAATTCGTATCATGAAGGATGCGAAACCATGCCAAATCTGAATAAATGGAATCCGAAACCATTTGAGATAGGAATAGAGAGATGCGAAACCATCCACATTGTTGAAATTTTAGGTCGAAGCACATTCTGAAACTCAGAACTAAGATGACCAAATTCAGCAATATTTCTGACTTCACAAGATTCGAAACCATCAACTCAGAACAATTCGAATCCATCTAAACCATCAAAAGCAGCAGTAGCATCCGAAACCATGATGAACAGTAAACAATGAAGGATTCGAAACCAACAGTAAATGAAGAAGGATTCGAAACCATCTATGAATGATCCGAAACCATGAAGAATGATCCGAAACCATGTATTAGCATCCGAAAATCACTAAAATCATCATAACTTCTTCAATTCTTGACAAATTTCAGTGATTCTTGCACCAACAGATTCGCAAAATGAAGATGAACAGATTTCTAGTTGATCAAAAGTAGTAATTCGATCGATTTGATAGTGTTTTGAACCAAAAAGTGAGTTCGACATTTTTTCTCGAACAAACAACATAAGGATCCGAAATTTGAGCAAAATAGGGCTAAAACACTTGAATTGATGAGATCCGATGATCGTATCGATGAAGAATTCTTCGATTTGGCTCTGATACCACATGTTAGGTCTATGATCTTCAACAATCCAAGAACTAGTAACAAGAAGATGTAGAAGCTTTAGTAAAAAAGTAAATCTAAACTTGAGAGAACACAATGTGATTAGAGAGCTACATCTTGAATTTTGAAAGTTGTTATTACAAACTACATTGCATGTCCTATTTATAGTCTACATCACTTGTTACACCAGTTAAGCATAAGCCCTTTAACACAACTATTGCTTTACAAAACTTTCTAATATAAAGGACAACTTCAGTGTCCTAACATTCTCCCCCTAAAGTTTTGGAAAGCAAATCATCTTCAAATCTTTAGCTCCTCTCCCCCTTGATTTTCTTGAAAAAACTTTAGCGGTGCATTCTTCAAATATAGGCTCGACTCCCCCTTGAATGTTGCTCTTATTCATTATATTTTCACCTTTGAAAAATCAGATCCAATGAACTCCATAGTCCCAACTAAATGCACTAAAATCATTTTCAAAAGGTATGCATTTAGTGTAAAACAGAGAATCCGTCATTGGACCATGAGTTGAGTAAGAATTCAGCTTAAGAGCTAGGATCAAATTTGCTCGAAGGATGAACAGTAAAAAGCACACGCTACTCGGTAGGGATGAGACGACCCAAGCAAATAACATTATTCAGCAACTGTAGAGAAATGCTCATCTTCAAGATACTTCAAACCACTGAATGAAGAGAATCCAGAACTTCAATCTTCGAGAAATAGCTGGATGATTATAAGCACTCAAAAGTCTGAATCACAACCAAAGCACTAGAATAATGATTCCAAGCTCTCACAATTCTGGTTGATCAAGTCAGAAGAATGATAAAGAGCACTCAAAGGTCTAGCATCGTCAACAAAACTTCAGAATAATGATTGCAAATACTCAAGCGTCTCTTCCAATCCAATCAAAGACTGAATTCCAGCGCTCACCTTCTGAAAATCTTGAAAGACTAGAGCCCTTTTAAACTTTGACAGTTGCTAAAAGTATGTGGCAAGCTGAATATCAGAATGATGTCACATACGCATTATGTGAGAAGGATGCGAAACCATATGATTTCGGATGTAGTTGGGTGCGAAACCATGAATTCGGATGTAGAAGGGTTCGAAACCATGGGGATTCGGATTAAGAAGGGTTCGAAACCATGGGATTCGAATCAATAAGGGTTCGAAACCATGGGGATTCGAATCAATAAGGGTTCGAAATCATGGGATTCGAATCAAGTAGGGTCCGAAACCATGAGAATTCGTATCATGAAGGATGCGAAACCATGCCAAATCTGAATAAATGGAATCCGAAACCATTTGAGATAGGAATAGAGAGATGCGAAACCATCCACATTGTTGAAATTTTAGGTCGAAGCACATTCCGAAACTCAGAACTAAGATGACCAAATTCAGCAATATTTCTGACTTCACAAGATTCGAAACCATCAACTCAGAACAATTCGAATCCATCTAAACCATCAAAAGCAGCAGTAGCATCCGAAACCATGATGAACAGTAAACAATGAAGGATTCGAAACCAACAGTAAATGAAGAAGGATTCGAAACCATCTATGAATGATCCGAAACCATGAAGAATGATCCGAAACCATGTATTAGCATCCGAAAATCACTAAAATCATCAAAACTTCTTCAATTCTTGACAAATTTCAGTGATTCTTGCACCAACAGATTCGCAAAATGAAGATGAACAGATTTCTAGTTGATCAAAAGTAGTAATTCGATCGATTTGATAGTGTTTTGAACCAAAAAGTGAGTTCGACATTTTTTCTCGAACAAACAACATAAGGATCCGAAATTTGAGCAAAATAGGGCTAAAAACACTTGAATTGATGAGATCCGATGATCGTATCGATGAAGAATTCTTCGATTTGGCTCTGATACCACATGTTAGGTCTATGATCTTCAACAATCCAAGAACTAGTAACAAGAAGATGTAGAAGCTTTAGTAAAAAAGTAAATCTAAACTAGAGAGAACACAATGTGATTAGAGAGCTACATCTTGAATTTTGATAGTTGTTATTACAAACTACATTGCATGTCCTATTTATAGTCTACATCACTTGTTACACCAGTTAAGCATAAGCCCTTTAACACAGCTATTGCTTTACAAAACTTTCTAATATAAAGGACAACTTCAGTGTCCTAACATGTTCTCACTGAAGAAAAGTTGTGAGAAATACCCTTACTCTCAAAGAGGGAATCAAGAGAACTGTTTTTGAATTCAGTCCCATGATCACTCCTTATTGAGCGAACGGTCAAGTTGTTCAGGACTTCCATTTTTCTGACAAATGTGATGAGTTCTTCAGGTGTGTCACTCTTAGAACGAAGAAACATTACCCATGTATAGCGAGAGAATTCATTAACTATGACCAGCGTATATTTCTTTCCAGCGATGGATTGTTTGTTAACAAAGCCAAACAAATCCATATAGAGAAGTTGTAGAGGATATGACACTGAGGAAACTTGCTTAGACTTAAAGCTTGCTTTGGTCTTCTTACCTTTCTCACACGCTGAACATAAGGACTCTTTGGCGTATGAGTGTTGAGGTAGACCAATGACTAACTCTTTAGAAGAAAGAGTGTTCAGTGTCTTGAAGTTTATATGAGAGAGCCTCTTATGCCATAACCAGTTGTCATCAGATCAGGCTTTTGAGAAGAATTAGGAGTTTTCAGTGGTTGTTGAGTCCATGTTTATTACATAAACATTTTCCAAGCGATAACTGCTGAGAGCTATCTTCTCCTTTTTGTCAGCGACAAAGCAGGATTCCTTAGTAAAGATTACTTTGTTATCCATGTCGCAAAGCTGACTGATGCTTAAAAGATTATGCTTCAGCCCTTCAACATATGCGACTCTTCTGAAGGTTGTTGTACCATTAGAGAGTACACCAAACCCTCGGGTATGTCCTTTTCCATTTCCACCAAAAGTTACAGAGGGACCCTTCTCTTCTTTGTACTCAGTGAGCAGGTTCTTCTTACCAGTCATGTGTCTAGAGCATCCGCTATCGAGATACCAGATACCCTTCTTAACCTGCATTACAAAGGAAGATTAGTTTGTCTTGGGTACCCACTTAACCAAGTGTACACACTTGTCAGTGGGGGTAGAAGAGGAAGTGGAAGGTTCAGCAGTATTCGCAGCATTTGAAGATTCAGCTTTGTCATTCTTCACTTTGGTTAATTTCTTAACCTCAGTGGTCTTCTTTGCCTTAGGGGCAATGATCTTCACCTTAGCTATCTTTTCAGCTTGGGTGGCTGTGGGGCACTTACTAGGAATATGATTGGTAAGTCCACAATGATAACATTTCCTATAACTAAAAGTAGTTCTTGGACCATTTGAATGCTGAGCTTTTGATTTTGAATTAGAAGGACCAGTACCAAGTAAACTTTTGGTATTTGAAACAGGAGGAGCATTCATTTCTTTGGATGTCTTACGAATAGTATCCACTTTGATTCTAGGAGTAGATCGCTGAATAGATCCACGCTGAATAAATCCAGGGATCTTATTCTTTGAACCGGAGGGATAAGTCACTGAAGCTTTAGAAGCATTCAGCTTTGGTACAAAGGTACCCTTCTGAGGATTTTGGTTAAAAGCAAATCCTTTACCTTTATTTTTAAAGACTGAGGTAGGTTTTGGATAAACAACTTTTTCTTTACCTTTAGAAGTTAAGGTAGAGATTTCCTCAGGGATAGGCGGTTTAGAAGAGGAACACTGAGAAAAGAAAGTGTCAGGGATAGAGGATACAAAGATTCCAAACTTAAGCATGGAACGGTCAGTGGTTGGTTCTAGAGTATCAGCTTTGTAACCAAGACCACGTTTATCACTCAGGGGAATCTGAGACTTTATTATCTCAGTGATCTTTGTTGAGGAATTATACCATCCATCAACAGTAGCTTTTTCAGCTTTTAATGCAGCGATAGCTTCTTCGCTCTCGATTTTGACTAGCTGATTTAAGTGAACTTGATCTTTAAAATCTTCTTCAATTTTAGAAAGATTTTCTATTTGAAGGTGACAGTTTTTAAGCTGTTCAGCGAGATCAAGGTTTTGATTTTCAACAACAGTTTTGCCATTCATGGCTTCATATAAACTTCTAGTCAAGAGATCGATCTTTGGAAGACTATCAGCTTCATCAGTATTTAAAATATTGGTAAAGAAGGAAGGTGATACCTTAGTAGCAGAGGTTGAAGTAGAGGGAATGTCAGAATTTTCTTCCTCATCTTCAAGTTTGGCCATGAGACATAGATTGGCTTCATCATCATCTTCAGAGTTAGATGATTCTTCTTCGTCAGAGGTAGCCTAATCATAGTCAGCCATAAGGCCTTTTCCATTCTTCTTAAAGATTTTCAGCTTTGAATACCTTTCTTTCAGCTTTTTGTATTTTTCATCTCTAGTCCCGGGAGTAAAGTTTTTCTTGGGAAAAGGTGAGGGTCTAGAGACTTTCTTTGACCTGCACTCGCTAGCAAAATGTCCTATCTATTCACAGTTATAGCAAGTTGCAGTAGCCTTATCAATAGGGGTTGAGGATCTTGGCTTGTCAGTAATAGCAAGAGGTTTGTTCTTCTTGAAATTACTCTTTCTAGCAAATCTCCTTAACTTATTAGCCAGGAAAATCGAAAAGCGCATAGAGATTGTTGGATTTTGAGAAGTCTACTTTCTCAAGCATGAAATTGACCTGAGGAGCCTTTGGAAGATTCAGTTTCTCCGTAGCAAGAGATTTCTCAGCGGTAGGAGCAGCAGTAGAAGATGCTATTTCTGTTTATCATATCAACCATGAATCATAGAGAAAAAAAATACAGTCTTAATGTGGAAAGATTTTCCAATAAGATGTTTTCGAATTTTGTCCATTTCATTCAGACAGAAATGTCTTAATGAAGATTAGGGTTTTCTTGTTTTGAAAAAGAAATGCAAACCTAGTAAAAGTCATGTTTTCCATTTTTCTTTAGATTAGGATTCTGGAAAAACGAATGAAGGACAAGTTTAAGATTTTCAGTTTTAAACCTGAAGAACAACCATGAAAAGGTTGTGTTCATAAAACCATGAAAGAAATGATTTCATTTTAGAAAGGTTTCTTTTGTTTGATCTGTTAAAAGCAACAAGAAGATCAGAAACAAGTTAAAACAGGTAAATAATGAGAATATTAACCTGGTTGTCAAAGAAGAAGATGAACAGTTTTCTGGAAAAACTCGAGTTCAATAAGCAACAGTAAATCTTTTCTTTCTTGGAGAAGAAGTTCGTGTAAAGGAAAAATATAAACTCGAAATAGTTTATATAGGGAGATTAGAGAGAGAGAAAAACTAGAGCGGGAAAGTTTTTCATCTTGACACGGACACGTGTTTGCATTTGATTGGATGGTAAACGAAACGTGCAAACGTGTGTCAGAAAAAGAACGTACCAGGGTTTATCCGTTGTGATGATGTCACAAACGTCCTTTCATATTTTAGGATGTCTCTGAGGTTTTGAAAGCTCAGGGACTATTTTGAAAAACATGAAGCACTGAATAGAAATATCAGTATTAGTTTAAGAAATTTCAAAGTATCGCTGTTAAGGAAGAGATATTCAGCGATGTGATTTGTTTTGAAATCTTGCATTTACATACGAATGTCAGCGAGTAAAGAGAGAACATACATTGATATCAGCGAATCAACTTTGTTCAGAGAGAAAATGATAGAATGGGTTATATAAGTTGGTTTTATCCGATCGCTGATCAAATGTGAACCACTAAATATTTTATTCTTCAAAGTTCAGCATTCCAAGCTCGCTGATGAGAAAGTTAAATCTTGTCTCATCAAGAGGTTTGGTGAACAGATCAGCTAACTGATAGTCAGTTGAGATAAAATGAAGTTCTATATCACCATTCATCACATGATCTCTGATAAAATGATACCTGATTTCGATATGTTTGGTCTTTGAGTGTAGTACTGGATTGTTGGCTATATCGATGGCACTTGTGCTATCGCAATAGATTGGAATTTTCGAGAGCTGAAGGTCATAGTCTAGTAGTTGATTTCTCATCCACAAGACCTAAGAACAACAGCTTCCAGCGGCTACATACTCAGCTTCAGCAGTTGAGGTGGACACTGAGTTTTGCTTTTTACTTGTCCAGCTCACCAGCTTTCCACCCAGGAGCTGACAGCCTCCTGTGGTTCTTTTCCTATCCAATTTGCAACCTGCAAAATCACTATCTGAATAGGCGATTAGATCAAACCCTGAATCTTTGGGATACCAAAGACCTAGGTTCATAGTACCCTTAAGGTAACGAAAGATTTGCTTTACATCGATCATATGAGATTCCTTAGGTTCAGCTTGATATCGTGCACACAAACAGGTTGCGTATATAATATCGGGTCGGCTAGCTGTAAGATACAAGAGAGAGCCGATCATCCCACGGTACAGCGTGACATTAACAGGTATTCCATTTGAATCCTTGTTTAGTGTCAGCGGTGGTGCCATAGGGGTTTTCATAGCTGAACTCTGAGTTAAATCAAATTTCTTCAGCATATCTTTAACATACTTTCCCTGATTAATGAAAGTTCCTTTTTCATTTTGCTTTATCTGAACGCCAAGGAAATATGTTAGCTCACCCATCATACTCATTTTATACTCTTCTTTCATTCTATCAGCGAAACGAGTACGAAGGTCAGGGTTAGTAGAACCAAATATAATGTCATCAACATATATCTGAACAAGAATGATATGACCTTTCACTATTTTGAAAAATAGAGTTTTGTTAATTTTACCTCGCTCAAAATTTTCAATTAGGTGATAAGAGGATAGAGTGTCAAACCATGCACGTGGAGCTTGCTTTAAGCCATAAAGTGCCTTATCCAGTTTATAAACATAACCTGGACATTTAGGATCTGAGAATCCTGGAGGTTGTTCCACATAGACTTCTTCATTCAGCTTTCCATTGAGAAATGCTGACTTAACATCCATCTGATAAAATTTGAAGTCTTTGTGTACAGCATATGCTAAGAATAGACGAATAGATTCTAGTCTTGCTACTGGAGCAAATGTTTCGTCGTAGTCTATACCTTCTTCTTGTCTGTATCCCTGAGCAACAAGTCGAGCCTTGTTGCGGGTTACAGTTCCATGTTCATCCAACTTGTTTCGATAGACTCATTTAGTGCCTATCACTGTCTTGTCAGTTGGTCTTCGAACAAGATTCCAAACTTTGTTTCTTTCGAATTCAGTCAGCTCTTCTTGCATAGCGCTGACCCAATTTGGATCTTTGAGGGCATCATCAATTTTCTTTGGTTCAATCAGAGAAATAAAGTTAACAAATAAAAAAATATTACCTGCACTTCGTCGAGTCTGAACACCAGCGTTTGGATCACCAAGAATTTGATTAATAGGATGATTGACAGTCCATCGCTGAGCCGGAGCATGAATCGCTGACTCAAATTGAACTGGAGGAGCTGAAGATGAGGCTTCAGCAACTTCTGGAATATCAGCCAAGAGAGGAGTAGGTGTAGATGTCATCTCATTCACTGATTGCTGAGAAGTAGATGGAATGTCTGAGACATTTGGTTCAGAAGCAGGCATAGTGTTTAAAGGAACAGCTGAGACCCATGAAGTTTCTGCTTCACTATTCTGCATGTTTGGGATGATAGTAGGACCATCATCTTCAACGGTATAAGTATGACGAGTGGGAATATCTTCTGAATCACTAAGATGTGAAAACATCCATTGATTCAGTTCTTCAGTATCAACAGAAGGTCGAGAATTCGCTGAACGGGATTCGTCAAAGGTGATGTGAATAGTTTCTTCAACAGTTTGTCTTCTTCGATTGAAGACTCTGAAGGCTTTGGAGACTGAGAAGTATCCAAGAAAGATTCCATCATCAGCCTTAGGATCAAACTTTCCAAGGGCATCTCTGTTGTTCAATATGAAACACTGACATCCAAAGATGTGAAGAAAGCTAATTGAAGGCTTTCTCCCATAGAAAAGTTCATAGGCTGTTTTATTAAATCTTTTGACTATCAGCGACCTGTTTTGCGTAAAACAAGCAGTGTTGACAGCTTCTGCCCAAAACTGAGTAGGCAGGTGAGAATCACTGAGCATTGAACGTGCAACTTCAATAATAGTTCGATTTCTTCTTTCAGCGACTCCGTTTTGTTGCGGTGTTCTGTTAGGTCTATGATCTTCAACAATCCAAGAACTAGTAACAAGAAGATGTAGAAGCTTTATTAAAAAAGTAAATCTAAACTAGAGAGAACACAATGTGATTAGAGAGCTACATCTTGAATTTTGAAAGTTGTTATTACAAACTACATTGCATGTCCTATTTATAGTCTACATCACTTGTTACACCAGTTAAGCATAAGCCCTTTAACACAACTATTGCTTTACAAAACTTTCTAATATAAAGGACAACTTCAGTGTCCTAACATTCTCCCCCTAAAGTTTTGGAAAGCAAATCATCTTCAAATCTTTAGCTCCTCTCCCCCTTGATTTTCTTGAAAAAACTTTAGCGGTGCATTCTTCAAATATAGGCTCGACTCCCCCTTGAATGTTGCTCTTATTCATTATATTTTCACCTTTGAAAAATCAGATCCAATGAACTCCATAGTCCCAACTAAATGCACTAAAATCATTTTCAAAAGGTATGCATTTAGTGTAAAACAGAGAATCCGTCATTGGACCATGAGTTGAGTAAGAATTCAGCTTAAGAGCTAGGTTCAAATTTGCTCGAAGGAGGAACAGTAAAAAGCACACGCTACTCGGTAGGGATGAGACGACCCAAGCAAATAACATTGTTCAGCAACTGTAGAGAAATGCTCATCTTCAAAATACTTCAAACCACTGAATGAAGAGAATCCAGAACTTCAATCTTCAAGAAATAGCTGGATGATTATAAGCACTCAAAAGTCTGAATCACAACCAAAGCACTAGAATAATGATTGCAAGCTCTCACAATTCTGGTTGATCAAGTCAGAAGAATGATAAAGAGCACTCAAAGGTCTAGCATCGTCAACAAAACTTCAGAATAATGATTGCAAATACTCAAGCGTCTCTTCCAATCCAATCAAAGACTGAATTCCAGCGCTCACCTTCTGAAAATCTTGAAAGACTAGAGCCCTTTTAAACTTTGACAGTTGCTAAAAGTATGTGGCAAGCTGAATATCAGAATGATGTCACATACGCATTATGTGAGAAGGATGCTAAACCATATGATTTCGGATGTAGTTGGGTGCGAAACCATGAATTCGGATGTAGAAGGGTTCGAAACCATGGGGATTCGGATTAAGAAGGGTTCGAAACCATGGGATTCGAATCAATAAGGGTTCGAAACCATGGGGATTCGAATCAATAAGGGTTCGAAATCATGGGATTCGAATCAATAAGAGTTCGAAATTATGGGAATTCGAATCATGTAGAGTGCGAAATCAAGGAATTCGAATCAAGTAGGGTCCGAAACCATGAGAATTCGTATCATGAAGGATGCGAAACCATGCCAAATCTGAATAAATGGAATCCGAAACCATTTGAGATAGGAATAGAGAGATGCGAAACCATCCACATTGTTGAAATTTTAGGTCGAAGCACATTCCGAAACTCAGAACTAAGATGACCAAATTCAGCAATATTTCTGACTTCACAAGATTCGAAACCATCAACTCAGAACAATTCGAATCCATCTAAACCATCAAAAGCAGCAGTAGCATCCGAAACCATGATGAACAGTAAACAATGAAGGATTCGAAACCAACAGTAAATGAAGAAGGATTCGAAACCATCTATGAATGATCCGAAACCATGAAGAATGATCCGAAACCATGTATTAGCATCCGAAAATCACTAAAATCATCATAACTTCTTCAATTCTTGACAAATTTCAGTGATTCTTGCACCAACAGATTCGCAAAATGAAGATGAACAGATTTCTAGTTGATCAAAAGTAGTAATTCGATCGATTTGATAGTGTTTTGATCCAAAAAGTGAGTTCGACATTTTTTCTCGAACAAACAACATAAGGATCCGAAATTTGAGCAAAATAGGGCTAAAACACTTGAATTGATGAGATCCGATGATCGTATCGATGAAGAATTCTTCGATTTGGCTCTGATACCACATGTTAGGTCTATGATCTTCAACAATCCAAGAACTAGTAACAAGAAGATGTAGAAGCTTTAGGAAAAAAGTAAATCTAAACTAGACAGAACACAATGTGATTAGAGAGCTACATCTTGAATTTTGATAGTTGTTATTACAAACTACATTGCATGTCCTATTTATAGTCTACATCACCAGTTAAGCATAAGCCCTTTAACACAGCTATTGCTTTACAAAACTTTCTAATATAAAGGACAACTTCAGTGTCCTAACATGTTCTCACTGAAGAAAAGTTGTGAGAAATACCCTTACTCTCAAAGAAGAAATCAAGAGAACTGTTTTTGAATTCAGTCCCATGATCACTCCTTATTGAGCGAACGGTCAAGTTGTTCAGGACTTCCATTTTTCTGACAAATGTGATGAGTTCTTCAGGTGTGTCACTCTTAGAACGGAGAAACATTACCCATGTATAGCGAGAGAATTCATTAACTATGACCAGCGTATATTTCTTTCCAGCGATGGATTGTTTGTTAACAAAGCCAAACAAATCCATATAGAGAAGTTGTAGAGGAGATGACACTGAGGAAACTTGCTTAGACTTAAAGCTTGCTTTGGTCTTCTTACCTTTCTCACACGCTGAACATAAGGACTCTTTGGCGTATGAGTGTTGAGGTAGACCAGTGACTAACTCTTTAGAAGACAGAGTGTTCAGTGTCTTGAAGTTTATATGAGAGAGCCTCTTATGCCATAACCAGTTGACATCAGATCAGGCTTTTGAGAAGAATTAGGAGTTTTCAGTGGTTGTTGAGTCCATGTTTATTACATAAACATTTTCAAAGCGATAACTGCTGAGAGCTATCTTCTCCTTTTTGTCAGCGACAAAGCAGGATTCCTTAGTAAAGATTACTTTGTTATCCATGTCGCAAAGCTGACTGATGCTTAAAAGATTATGCTTCAGCCCTTCAACATATGCGACTCTTCTGAAGGTTGTTGTACCATTAGAGAGTACACCAAACCCTCGAGTATGTCCTTTTCCATTTCCACCAAAAGTTACAGAGGGACCCTTCTCTTCTTTGTACTCAGTGAGCAGGTTCTTCTTACCAGTCATGTGTCTAGAGCATCCGCTATCGAGATACCAGATACCCTTCTTAACCTGCATTACAAAGGAAGATTAGTTTGTCTTGGGTACCCACTTAACCAAGTGTACACACTTGTCAGTGGGGGTAGAAGAGGAAGTGGAAGGTTCAGCAGTATTCGCAGCATTTGAAGATTCAGCTTTGTCATTCTTCACTTTGGTTAATTTCTTAACCTCAGTGGTCTTCTTTGCCTTAGGGGCAATGATCTTCACCTTAGCTATCTATTCAGCTTGGGTGGCTGTGGGGCACTTACTAGGAATATGATTGGTAAGTCCACAATGATAACATTTCCTATAACTAAAAGTAGTTCTTGGACCATTTGAATGCCGAGCTTTTGATTTTGAATTAGAAGGACCAGTACCAAGTAAACTTTTGGTATTTGAAACAGGAGGAGCATTCATTTCTTTGGATGTCTTACGAATAGTATCCACTTTGATTCTAGGAGTAGATCGCTGAATAGATCCACGCTGAATAAATCCAGGGATCTTATTCTTTGAACCAGAGGGATAAGTCACTGAAGCGTTAGAAGCATTCAGCTTTGGTACAAAGGTACCCTTCTGAGGATTTTGGTTAAAAGCAATTCCTTTACCTTTATTTTTAAAGACTGAGGTAGGTTTTGGATAAACAACTTTTTCTTTACCTTTAGAAGTTAAGGTAGAGATTTCCTCAGGGATAGGCGGTTTAGAAGAGGAACACTGAGAAAAGAAAGTGTCAGGGATAGAGGATACAAAGATTCCAAACTTAAGCATGGAACGGTCAGTGGTTGGTTCTAGAGTATCAGCTTTGTAACCAAGACTACGTTTATCACTCAGGGGAATCTGAGACTTTATTATCTCAGTGATCTTTGTTGAGGAATTATACCATCCATCAACAGTAGCTTTTTCAGCTTTTAATGCAGCGATAGCTTCTTCGCGCTCGATTTTGAGTAGCTGATTTAAGTGAACTTGATCTTTAAAATCTTCTTCAATTTTAGAAAGATTTTCTATTTGAAGGTGACAGTTTTTAAGCTGTTCAACGAGATCAAGGTTTTGATTTTCAACAACAGTTTTGCCATTCATGGCTTCATATAAACTTCTAGTCAAGAGATCGATCTTTGGAAGACTATCAGCTTCATCAGTATTTAAAATATTGGTAAAGAAGGAAGGTGATACCTTAGTAGCAGAGGTTGAAGTAGAGGGAATGTCAGAATTTTCTTCCTCATCTTCAAGTTTGGCCATGAGACATAGATTGGCTTCATCATCATCTTCAGAGTCAGATGATTCTTCTTCGTCATAGGTAGCCTAATCATAGTCAGCCATAAGGCCTTTTCCATTCTTCTTAAAGATTTTCAGCTTTGAATACCTTTCTTTCAGCTTTTTGTATTTTTCATCTCTAGTCCCGGGAGTAAATTTTTCTTGGGAAAAGGTGAGGGTCTAGAGACTTTCTTTGACCTGCACTCGCGAGCAAAATGTCCTATCTATTCACAGTTATAGCAAGTTGCAGTAGCCTTATCAATAGGGGTTGAGGATCTTGGCTTGTCAGTAATAGCAAGAGGTTTGTTCTTCTTGAAATTACTCTTTCTAGCAAATCTCCTTAACTTATTAGCCAGGAATGCCAGAGTTTCATCATCATCTGAAGCGTCAGAATCTGATGAACGTTCAGAGTTAGTTTCCAACTCAGTGATAGTGATCGTAGATCGCTGAGTGGAAGGTAACTCTGAGAGTAAAGCAACAGGGGTGCTTTTTGAATCTTTTACAAGATTCTTCTTAAGATGACTAGATTGCTCATGATCCAGCATCGTGCCATATAAGGTAGAAAGAGTCACGGATCTAAGATCTTTTGACAGCTTGAGACACATTGAATAACTGTCCCAGCTTTCAGGTAAACATTCTAAGAACTTTGTCAGTACTTCAAAGTTAGAATATTCCTTACCAACAGTTTTCAGATCTATTATTAAGCAGTTAAAACGTTGGTGTACTTCAGAGAGAGATTCATTCTTACCACAAATGAAGCTTTCATACTGTCTTACCAGGTTGATCTTTTGAGAGTCCTGGACTTCAGAAGTACCTTCAAACTGAACACAGATTGTGTCCCACATAGCTTTTGAGGTTTTCAGGTTCATGACAGAATGGTAGACTTCGCCAGGAAGAGCCATGGAGAGTATGGATCTGGCTTTGGTGTCGATAGCCACTTTCTTCTTATCTTCATCAGTCCACATATGAATTTCCTTGGGAATCAACCTTTCTGAAATAGCAGGTCTATTCTCCGCGACTGGAACTGCAGGATCAATTCTTATAGGAATATATGGGCCGTTTTCAAGATAGTAAGGCATAGTAGGGTTTACACCTTCTAAGAAGAGAATCATCCTATTTTTCCATAGATTAAAATTATCTCTGGAGAATCTAGGGGGTTTTGCAAGAGAACCATTGTCAATATAGTTAGTGTTTGTGTTAGTGGCCATTTTCAGAAATAGCAAGGAAGAGAAATCTTAGTATAGATCATATCTTGTTTATGAGATTAAACAAATATGCTCTGATACCACTTGTTGGTCCTGAAGGGTTATACAAGTTTGTAGAAGGGGGAGGGGGGTGGGGTTGAATACAAACACACGATTTTTACTTTTCTAAATTGTTTATTGATAAATCAATACAATTTACAACTTGTTGCGGAACAAGATTAAGGATTAACCTAATCTAAACAAGTTAAGAACACTAAGTTTCTTGCACTAGAAGAAGATAAGGAAATTATGAATAATAACCTAACACGCAGATAGAAAGAAGAATAAGAAGATGGCTGAGCGCACTTCATTTCTGAAGTAGGGTTCTTCTTATATACATCATGCATTTAATGCATGGCAGTATTGCTTTACACGTGGCAGCAGCTGAGTGGTTGCATGTCATTGACCTTTGTAGACAACCTTAGTAGCCGCATGGTGCACTGTGTAGAATCAGAGTTTGTTGTACGATCATAGACAAAAAGGATGTCCGTTCTGACAGTTCGTACGGAGACGTGCAAGGGAGGTAAGACAATAGTACTTTGTAAGGAGACTTCATGATCAGCTTTCGTTGAAACAGTTCTTTATCAGCGAATGATAAAGTTCAGTGATTGCTGAAGTCTTCTACTTGATAATTCACGTTGAGTGGACAAATCTTGGCTTCGCTGATATCCGCATCAGTTCATTAGTAGACTTGTCGCTGGTTCTTGAGCTTGATCTTCGACTTAAGCGTAGAACATATGTTGACGTGAAACTTGTCTTCAGGGATCATAAGTAAACAACTAACTTATCAGCGATCATCTCATAGACTGAACAGACTCAGAGCTACTCGATGAACAGAGTTTGCTGACTATTTAACTTTAAAGAACGAGAGTTACAATCAGTGGTACTGAAACAGTCTTAGTACTTATCAGCGATAGTGAAACTCTAATACATATCATTTACTTACAATTTTCACTAAGTGTTACGAGAGGGTCATTATCAAATCACTGAGGGTTTGGATCAACATAAGTAAACAACTAAAACTCTCAGCGATCATCAATAAGACTGAACAAGCTCAGGACTATATTGATGAATAGTTTCGCTGAATGTCTAACTTAAAAACACGAGTTTCCTCTCAGATGTACTGTAGAGTCATAGTGTTGGTTCCTGTTTTGCTTAAACAATGATCTTAACTTTCAGTTAGTTCAGATTTAGATATGGTGCGGAAGCGTATTTAAGAACTGAAAGATAATGTAAGGTAGAAGAACACACAATATCAAATAAACAGTATGTAAGAACAGATGAATATCTCCAAGATTACTGTATTTGATATATATTAAGAACACCAAGAACTTCAAAGGTTTAACAAGAAATCTGCAGTTAATGGTGTGTGTGAGAAGTGCAAAGCTTAATGATATATGTGTATTTTCGTGGTATTAAGCTTAATAGAAGAGTTCACATGAACCTTCTATTTATAATACTCCTAAAGGGAACAATAAGGACTGAAGGTACAAAGACACTGTTGAGTAATATGGGCTGGAAGGTACAAAACACTATTCTGGAACTGTTGCAGATACAACGTTCATTAAATGCTCCGTATTCAGCTTTAGGCGGAAACCTATCAGAGTTTGACACGTGGAGTTGTCAGGTCACTCCTTTGTACGATTGATCTTTGGAACCTTCGAATGGTAGGTATTGTAAGAAGCATGTTCGTCCTTGTTAAGATCTTCTTTTTACCACAGAAGCTCTGTCAAGTATGACAGAAGCTTTGTGGTCTTGTCCGCTTAGAAGTGTCTTCTGTTTCTTCTTTACTTCGGTCTTCTTGGTTGACCCGGCAGAGCCTCTGTCAAAGACTTCTGTCTTCTCGGTTACTCGGCTACTCGGCAGAGCCTCTGTCGAACACTTCTATACTTAGCCTATTTTTCACTACTTTCATATACTGAAAGATTGGAGCTAACAATCTCCTCCTAAGTAGTGAAAAATGAAAATTTTAAAAGTACATGGATTTTTAGGCTAAGTATATACTAAGAACACTTTTCTTTTCACGTTTGATTATGCCAGAGGCATTTACATATGATTTTATTGAAAAGAAAATATTACAGAGGGTCTGTTTGACTTACTCAGACGTTGGCATCCTTGAAGTCATTGAAACTTCTGCGGTCGAGTCCTTCTTGTATGAGTTCATGATAGAAGCTGATGCATAGAGTTCGGAAGTTGATTTTTGCATCGATAACCTCTATCAATCTGTCGGCAAGACTTTGATTCATGAGCTTTGTTCCTCTGTGCGCCACTAGTATCGCTCTAAACTCTGTCAAAGTACTTGTTGCGTACTTTTGACAGTCCATCTCTACGAACAACTTTGATTTACCAGAAGGATCTAGAAATACTAACCCGACCCTTGGATTTGTGATTATTGAGATTGGTGTAGCAGAGGGAGGGCAGTAGTCTTCTGGTGGTTGAACGTTTAGGCTTTTCACTCCAAGATCTCGAGGCAATTGGAAATCTACCATGCTGTATAGCAGAAGTTTTTCGCGTATGGCCTTTCTAATCACCCTATAGGCTCTGCGAACTTCGTCGGTTGTGAAGTACTCTTTCGTCCATTGCAGAAGATCAGGTAGATCATAAGGATTGAGATTCCTAAGATCTGCATCTGCAAATTGGTTCTCTGATCTGTCCTCTCTTTTGACCTTGTAGATGTTGTAAGAGAGTTTAGGCCAGGTTCTGGTTCTTGAGAACTTACAATAGAGGACTTTGACGATCTTGGATGTTGAGAAGACTTCGTGTTTAGGCTTGGGTTTTGTTCTAGTGAAGAGGTTTTCGAGGTCGGCACGGAAGTCAGGGTCTTGACTGATTGGTTCTCATTGATCCATTATGCCCATTCTGCTATATAAGTACCTGTATACCACTTCTTCCATTTGTGGTGGTGGTGGTTGAGGTAAGGTTCTGCGCAGAGCATCTAATTGGTTCTTGACTCTGCCACTCGATCCTCTGAAGGTTTTGTCTTTGAATTCAGAACATGAATATTTGACAGAGGTGTAGTGCCGAAAGGCCAGTCTTCTTCTTCAGGCTTTGGTGTCTTATACGCATCGAAAGAGCTATTCATCAGTTTTTCTGTCGAAGGTTGATGCTTGGGCTTTTTCTTCTGCGGTTCTTCTGTCATAATCCCTTTTCCCTTGCCTTTTGCTTTCGGCTGTTCTGCTTGTTGAGATGGGGTTGCCTCTTTAGGTTTTGACGCTTGAGTTTCAGAGGGCTTGATTGTAGGAGGTTTTGTGGGTGTTGCCTCTGTTGGATTTGATACTTGAGTTTCAGAGGGCTTGATTGGTGATTTGGGTTATGTTGGAGAGGTTTCAGGTGTTTTGCTCAGATATTTTCTTTTGTGAGCAAAGGTTTTGGTTCTTGGGTTGGTTTTGGGTGTTGGGGAAGGTAGTTCGTCTTCGGAGGATGTCAGAAGATGGACCTCTTCTTGGATTTGGACATCTTCTCCAAATACAGAAGACAATTCCACAGAGGTGGGTGTTGCCTCTGTGGTCTTCTATTGTTAAACTTGGGTTGTTTCTGGTATTTGGGTTTCTTCAGGAATGGATTCCACAGAGATGGTTGTTGTCTCTGTGGTTTGGTTTCTGCTTTGGGTTTCAGGTGTTTGGGTTTTAGCAGGGGTTTCAGAGATCATTTCCACAGAGGTGGTTGTTGCCTCTATGGACTGTTGGTTTCCTCCTTGGTTTTGAGTTGGGGGAATTTGGGTTAGGGGTTCTGCGGATATTGGTGGTTCTGGTAGACCTCTGCTTGCATCTACTTCCCTTTGTTTCTCCCCTTGATTCTCCCCCTCAGGATGATCTGATGAATTGTCAGAATCATCATTAGAGTCATCTTGACCCTTATCTGTTGTACCCTCTGCCCTGCAAGATGTATCTGGTTTCTTTGGTGGAACAGCCCCTGCAGCAATCCTCTTTGCGCATAAGTCATCACAGAGGCCGAGCAGTGTTTCAACCTCTGCTTCTGTGTTGAAGCGAATTTTGCCGACGCTTGCTTGAAACTCTCTGACATAGTTTGCGTTGGCAGCGGTGAAAGCTTTGATGAATTCTGTCATCTGATCAAGTATTCCTTGGCCGAGTTCAGTCACTTGAGCTCTTGTCATGTAGTCAGAAGGCTTCATGGCCTGAGTACTTTTGGTTGTTTGCTCTTGAACTTCGTCTAAGGCCTTCTTCAGGTCTTCAGATGTAAGACCCTTAGATTTTGAGGATTGCTATTTTAGTTGTTGAAGGAAGTGCTTGACAGATTCTTTGAATGCAGAGGTTGCGGCTTTTCCAAATTCAATTGCTGCAGAGGTAGTAGTGGTTGTTGCAGAGGACTTTATCTGGGTTACGGCATTTTGCACCTCTGTGGATAGTTTGTCCATTTTGGTGTTCAGATCAAGAATTGCCCTGGATGATGTTTCTGTAAAAGATTTGAAAGAGCTTTGCAACTCCTTCAATGTATTGTTCACAGAGGTGACAAGGGTTTGGAACTCATCCCTTGATACATGTGAACTAGTTGTAACCTCTGGGGGAACACATTCGTCCCCAAAGTGAGTCTCTGTTCCTGAGACACCTTCGTTCGTCCCTATTTTGATGTTCAGGACGGAAGGATTTCCTTCTGATCTTCGAGCAGAAGCATCTAGTGCTTCAGACTCTATAGAAGTTCTGAGAAGACCATTGTGTTGATCCACTCCAGAGGTGGGTACAAGAGTATCCTTCTGTTGACTAGGGGACTTGTCTAGAGTCCCTTCGTTTATGTGCACTCTAATCTCCTCTGAAGAGATGTTTGTACCTAGTTGTGTGCGTGTGGCAGAGGAAACAAATTCCTCTGCAAGGATTTCTGTTGTGATCCGGGGCAATAGATCACTTACTACGGATGAATCCTTTAGAGAGGATTCCCCTGGAAAGGTTTCCCCGGTTATTAATGGTACATAGGATGAAAGAATTTCCTCTGTCCGGATGGTTTGGGTTGGGGTCGAGTCGTGCTGCTCTTTTTTAATATTGCCCTCTGCCACTAGACTTGCGGCAATAGAAGTGTGGGTTGCACTGGGAGTTGATTTTGGTTGTGTGCCTCTATCAATCCAGGCATCTTTTCTTGCTTCTGCTTCTGTGAAGCATCCAACCACTTGTTCTCCTTCTATGGTCTCAACCTCTGTTGCTACCATACGGGTTGAGACTTCTACCATAGTCTCCCCTTCTTCTGTTACCTCTTCTTCTCTTTGACCTAGGGAGTCGTACATAGGATGAGTACCAAAAAGTTGTTGTACGTGGGGGTGCATAACCTGTGTACCGTCAGAGGCAGAGATTACTTGCTCTGGGCTTCTTCTGTGAATATCAAGGCCAGGTTGAAGGAAGGGGTTCTGTAGTATCTTTGGGGTCTCAGCCGGATTGTCCCTTGGAGTTTGATCATCATCATTAAGATCAGAATAAACTCCAGAGATTGTGAAATCTGGATCTTCTGTGGCTTCTGTGGTTTCACGTGACTGAGCTTCTGCAGTCCATCCAGCAGTGTCAAGAGTGTTGGCAAATTCAGGACGTTGAAGGAAGTCAGAGAAATCCCCATGATGTGCATAGTTGAGGGGATTGGGGGATTGCAGAGGGGATTCTTGTGCTACTTCTTCTGTTACCTGTTCCTCTACGTCTTCTACTACTCCTTCCTCTGCAATTGTTTGCATAGGAGACAGAGGTTTCCCAGTTTTCTTCTTGCTCTTCCTCCTCTTGGGTTTAGGTGCCCCTTCCTCTGAGGCTTTGAATTTCCTCTTCTTTTTGTGCTTTGGGGGAGGGGAGGAGCAGAAGATCCAACTTCTGTGGCATAAGCAGAAGATCCAACTTCGACAACAGAAGTTGAAGTACCCTCTGTGGTTTTCCTCTTTGTTTTCTTTCTAGGGGTTGAGGCAGAGTAGATGGATTTTCTCTGTGCAAGGAACTTGGTTTAAACTTCTTCATGCTTCTGGAAAGCCTTAGGCCATTCTTCATATGTCATTCTTTCAACTACCCTAGATTCTAAAGGCACACCTAAACGCGGGGGTGTCACAGGGCTCGGTTCTGGAGTCCTATGATCGTGTATGTAAGCTAACCTTAGGGTATCATCTGTAGCATATCCCAGAAGTCTTGATGGCAGAGGTCTGCAGAAAGGATATCCATCGACGTGCTCAGTTGGAACATTTTTTGTCATGGCATATATTTTGGCAGTTGGACCTTCTAATGATCATTTTTTTAGAAGGAGTAGGAGCTCCAGAAGTACTCCAAGAATTCGTTGATACTGCAGAGGAGGTAGAGATGGATTTGAGCGTTCTTTGGCTTTCTGGATGGAGATTTTTCTGTCAATGGTATTTATCATCTCTTGCATCATCAAGGTCGAGTAGTCCAGAGGCAGATCATAATATACCCCGTACATTATGGATAGAATTTGATGGGAGGTTTGTAGGTGCTTCAGCGTAATTTTTTATACCTAGCAGACCTCTAGTGGGAAGACTGAACTCAAGTGAGAACATCGTTCTATTGAACTTGAGTTCCATGTGTTGGGTTTTATCAGGTTTAGAAATGTAGCCCTTGATCTGTAGGTCCGCTGGGTCATATCTGCTTCTTTGCCAAAATTAGTTTAGATATCTTGCTGGTATTTTGCTGACGGTTTTTGTCAACAGGGGGAAGAGGTAATGTTTCTCCAAAATGTGAAGGAGAATGGCATGAGATTCCCTAAAAGTTGTTCTTGAAGGTACAAGATAATAGTTGTTGGGTTTGAGAGGAAGAACACTTTCAAAGTGTTCATTTGCGGGGAAGTTTTTCTCGTATGTGGTTGGAGAGAAATTAGCTTCATCGCCGAAGTTATCTTTTTCAAGGTTTGCGGCTATATTTGGATTTTGGGAATGCTCAGATTGAGCAGGTGAGTTTTCTTTAGTAGGGGAGTCTTCAGGAATGTTGGAGGATGATGCCATTTTTGTTTATCTTAGAGAAAGAGAATGAAAAATAGGTAGGTTGCAGGTTTTGCAAGTTTCGTCGGAAAAGAAGATGAGAGTTCGTAAAGGTTTTATGAGGAGTGGTAACTTGGGTTTTATAGTGAATGGTAACGGTTAGAATTCTGAAGAGGTAAATATATGGAAGTGAATAAAATTTAGAATCCGTAGTTGAGTGTGAACGGCGGGTTCAACTTTCCAGGAGAACGTATGTCGTGTACGTCCAATGAAAATGTGACACGTCAGCAGTGTCAGAGCACGACTTGACGTCGTGTGCGGCCCATTAATGCTTGGCGCGTGGGTTTCCTTTCCTCCACATAATTTTCACTCGCAGTAAAAATAGCCGTTACTGTTACAGAGTTTCCCAATTTTGAAAATGACAGAAGCTCTGTTGAGATAGAGCTCTGTTGTTTGAAACTCTCTTTGTATCCTCTGTTGCTTGCACCTTTACCAAAAACGTTTGAAAAGCATTGGAGAGGATCGATAGATTTTTAGAGAAGAAATTGCATTCACAGAGGTTTTGGAGCTCTGTCAGAGCTAGTAGAAACTCTATGATATGGAATTTCTCATAACTAAAAATTTATAATATATTTTTATCATCCAAAGTTTTCACTGCTTTATAAACTGTTTTTAGGACATATTTGAAAATTTTTGTCCTAGAAAACTGTTCTGGAAATGTTTTTGTGCGTGACGCTCATTTTTTAGTGTCTAGATTGGTCGACAGAGACTTTTTGATGGAGTGAGCTCTTTGTCCCAAAAGACCTTCTTCTGTAACCTTTTGTTCGAGTAAATCCTTAAAGAGAACATTTGAGTTTGATCGGTAGAGTTCTTGTATGAGATTTGTAGTTTATAGAGGATTCTGCATACAGAAGCTCTGTTGAGCTCAGCAGAAGCTCTATTACACTAAAATCTCATAACAGAAGTCTCGTAAATCTTTTTGATCAAAACTTGTTTGGTATATTTTAAACAATGTTTCTAGGATATATTTAGAAATGTTTGTCCTAGAAAACTGTTTTCAAAAAGGATTTGTTTCGAGATACTTATCTTTTGGCTCTTTCTTGTTCGGCATAATACCTGATTTTTGTGAATCATGATTGATCACTTCTCTTCTTTGGCTCCCCCTTAATTGATCAACTTCTGTAGATCATTTCAAGGTCTCTTTCTGCTCCCTCTTGACCTATGCTTGGATCAAATAAGATAAGTTGTGCATATAACACAGATCAAGATTTTCAGAGGTTCTGTAAGGACTGTCAGAGGTTTTGAGTAATCCTATAGAAGCTCTGTTGAGTATTGAGAATTTACATACAGAAATAAAATAAAATAAATAAAACAACAGAAACATGTATATATATTTACAGAAGATTTAAGTTATACTTACAGAGGTTTAACTCATGTTTATCATTCCCAACTTACCCACCAAGAAAATAAATCTTTTCTCATCTAGTGCCTTAGTGAATAAGTCTGCAAGCTGGTACTCTGTTGACACGAAGTGCGTTTCGATTGTCCCGTATTCAACATGGTTTTTCAGAAAGTGGTAACGGATGATATATGCTTTGTTTTTTAGTGCTATACTGGATTGGCAGAGATGGCTATGGAGCTCTTTGCGTCACAGAAGATGGGAATCTTGAATATGATGTGGCCATAGTCCTTAAGCTGAGTTTTCATCCACAGAACCTGGGAGCAACAACTAGCAGCAACAACGTATTCGGCTTCTGCCGTAGATGTGGATACGCAGTTTTGCTTTTTAGAGGTCAAGCTGACTAGTTTACCACCTAAGAATTGACAACTCCCAGAGGTACTCTTTCTGTCGAGCTTGCATCATCCATAATCTGAATCTGTATAAGCTTTAAGACCAAAACCAGAGTTCTTCGGATACCAGAGGCCAAGATTTTTGGTCCCTTTGAGGTATCTGAAGATCCTCTTTACAGCATTATAATGGGATTCCTTCGGGTTAGCTTGATATCTTGGACAGAGACATGTGGCATGCATTATGTCAGGTCTACTTGCATTTAAGTATAACAGAGACCCAATCATTCCTCTGTAGAGCGTGCTCTCTATAGGTATGCCATTTGGAACCGAGTCTAACTTATTTCATGTGGCCATTGGAGTTCTCATTACAGAGGCATCAGAGAGACTGTATTTTGAAAGTATGTCAGAGACATATTTAGCTTGATTTATGAAAATTCCTTCTGATGATTGTTTTACTTGGAGTCCGAGGAAGAAAGTTAATTCTCCCATCATAATCATTTCAAACTAACTCTGCATGAGTTTTTCAAACTTTTTGCATTCTTCTGGATTTGTAGACCCAAAAATTATGTCGTCCACATATATTTGTACAAGCATAATTTCATCACTTTTTCGTTTATAAAACAAAGTTGTATCCGTCGTACCTCTTTCGTAACCATTATCGAGAAGAAAGGTAGAAAGTCTTTCGTACCATGCTCTTGGAGCCTGTTTCAGTCCATACAGAGCTTTGTCGAGGTAGTACACGTATTTTGGGTACTTAGAGCTTTCTAACCCTGGTGGCTGTTGGACGTATACTTCTTCTTGGATTTCGCCATTTAGAAAAGCAGATTTTACGTCCATTTGAAATACTTTAAAACCTATGTGGGCTGCGAAGGCTAAGAAGATTCTTATGGCTTCGAGCCGTGCGACATGGGCAAAAGTTTCATCGTAATCTATGCCTTCTTCTTGGTGATATCCCTTGGCCACCAATCTTGCTTTGTTTCTTATGACCACTCCTTCTTCATCCTTCTTATTTCTGGAGACCTATTTAGTTCCTATGGCTTCTTTTCCTCGTGGCAGAGGAACTAAAGTCCAGACTTTGTTTCGTTCAAACTGTAGAAGCTCTTCTTGCATAACATCTACCCAGTTTGGGTCGTCAAGGGCTTCAGATATCCTTTTTGGCTAGATCGCACTAATAAAGTTTGTAAAGAAACAAAAGTTAGCAGTGGCAGATCTTGTTTTTACCTTTTCAGAAGGTTCGCCGATTATAAGACTTGGAGGATGGCTCTTTGTCCACTTTGTTGTTCGTAGGAGATGGTCATCGATTTCATCAAGTTGATCTTCAGAGGTTTCTATTTGTTGTTCTGGTGTAGCCTCTGTCGTAGATTTTGCTTTCGTGCTTGATCCTACAGATTGTGGAATGATTGGAATGAGTGGCGGTGTTTGTTCCTCTTCAGAAGTATAGACTGAGTCTTCTTGTTCCTCTGTTATTGGTTCCTCTGTGGTTTCTGGAGTTGGTTCTTCAGTAGCTTCTGTGGTTGTTTTCCTTGTTGTATCATCTTCTGTTGGCTCCCCCTCGGCATTTGCATCTATATGATTAACAGAGGAAGATGAATTATTTAAGGGACCAGTTAGAGAGATACCTATTGCGTTCTGGCTGGCAGAAGATGATTCTCCAGAGGCTCTGACGGCTCCAGCAGAGGGATCAATGTTGTCATGGAACATCTCTTGAAATAGAAGATTTAAGTCTTCTTCTCTTGTTTTTGAGATGCCAGAGGATTCCCCTTTTAGACCGAGTTCTGAACTGATTTGTTCAGAAGTCTTCTGGAAGGTGTCGTCAAAAGAAACATTTATGCTTTCTACGATCGTTCGAGACCGCAGAAGATAAACTCTGTAGGCTTTGGAAGTTGCAGAGTATCCTATGAACTTGCCTTCATCTGCCTTTACTTCAAACTTTCCTCTTGCTTCTCTAACATTTAATACGAAGCACTTGCATCCAAATACATGGAAGAATTTGATGTTTGGTCATCTTTTGTTGATAAAATGATATGGTGTTTTGATGTGTCTCTTTACGATGGTTGATCGATTTTGGGTATAGCAAGCGGTTGATACTGCTTCTGCCCAAAATGTCATTGGTAATCCACATGCGGTTAGCATAGTTCTGGCGGATTCCACAAGCGTGCGATTCTTTCGTTCGACCACGCCATTCTGTTGTGGGGTGTGTGCAGCAGAGAAGTTCTGTGAAATTCCTTCTTCTGTAAGATAGGCTTCAATGACAGAGTTTTTGAATTCTGTGCCATTGTCGCTTCTCAGTTTCTGAATCCTACACTCATACAGAACTTGGATTCTTTTCATTGAATTTATCAGAATGTTTGGAAGATCTGATTTCTTTCTGACAAATTCAACCCATGTAAATCTTGAGTATTCGTCGATCAAAACAAGTATATATTTCTTGCCACCTATGCTCTATGTAGCGATTGGACCGCATAGGTCGACCTGAAGCATGTACAGAGGCATAGTGCAAGATATATCAGTTTTGCCTTTATGGGAAGCTCTTTTGAGTTTTCCCATTTCGCAGGCAAAGCGCTAGTGATCTTTATTAAACTTAACATTTGGCAGACCTTTGACTAGATCAAGTTTTACAAGTTTATCAAGAGTATGAAAGTTTAAATGGCAGAACCTGTTGTGCCATAACCAGGCTTCTTCGCTTTTGCATGCAACAAGGCAGATTTTTTCTTTTTATGTTCTTTGCATTGAAGTTCATGAGATATAGATCTCCTCTTCTTTCGGCTCGCAGAAGTTCAAGTCTTGTGTCCTCGCTCTGTAGAGAGCAAAAGGTTCTTTTGAACATTACGTCGAATCCCGTATCGCAGAGTTGACTAACACTGAGAAGATTGTGTTTAAGGCCATCAACATATGCAACTTTGCATACGGTTATATTTTCCTTCTTTATGACTCCGTAGCCTTTGATGTACCCCTTTTTATTGTCTCCAAAGGTCACAGATCCACCATCGTTATTTTCTTTGTATGTGGATAGAAGACCTCTGTCGCCAGTCATGTGCCTCGAGCATCCGGAGTCTAGATACCAGATCGGCATATACTGCTTCTGCAAGACAATCAGAGAGTTTTAGGTACCCATATCCACATGGGACCAGTTTTGTTAGGGGTTTTCAAGTTTGCCTTAGCATTCTTGGTCTTTGTTTTAGCTTCTGTTGAAGAAACATTTTGTTTCTTCTTACCCTTGGATTTATCATTTTCTTTTGGTACAGTAAGATGACAGTGTGGACTTTTGAAGTATTGGTTTAATTTAAACATAAGATTAAAGCAATGACAGTATTGAATGTGCGAAGAGATTTGCCTGAACTTTTCATTAAATACATTAAATGGGGGCACAGAGGCATTACAATTTATCCTAACATTAGACTTTCTATTACAAGAAGGTTTATGTAGGCTAGATCGTTGTTTGCAAAATCCTTTGTTGAGTGCGGCCTTCTGTGTTCCCCTTCTGTGGTGAACTTCTGTAGATTTCACTTTCACAGAAGAAAAAGATTTTTTAATTTTAGTCCATTTACCCTTCTGTTGCCATGTTAGTTTTTCTTTAACAGGTTTTAGGGGTTTTAAAATCTTTGAACTCGTTGGAATTTGAGTGGACATTAACTTCTTTTGTTTGAAATTTTCAAGCTCAAGATAGGTTTTGGCTTGTATGCACATATCCAAACAGTCTGGACAGATAGGAATTCCAGTGATTTTCTCCTTGGGAGGAATAGTTCTGTTAAGAACTTCAGAGGTTTGTTTAAAAAACTCTGTGTCACTAGGTCCGATCTCTGACTTAGAGTCAGTCTCTGATTCGTTAGAGGATGAATCGTCCTCATATACAGAGGTTGAGTCACTTGGTTCTCTTTCGACAGAGGCTGGGCTTTCAGAACATGTGTCATACTCACTTTCTTCCTTTTCTAAGGAACTATCTTCTAAGTTAGCAGAAGTATTTGTTAAGTTTTCTTCAGAGAGATCTTGATCGCTGGATGATGTACAGAGGTTTTTTCCAGAGATATCAAGTTTTCTTCTGTAATTCATGGCTTGAACTTAGGTGCCTCTGCTGATAATTTCTTTTCAGAATTTATCATGCAGACAAATGCAACTTGAGTTTGAGTCTCGGGATTACCAAACTTGAAGATTCCTATCTGATCTAGAGTTTTCAGATACCTCTTAGGTTTGGATTCTCTTTTGACAGAGATTGAAGGTGACAAATCTGTGTTTTCAAACCACACATTTGTCATCTTCAGAGGTTTCCTCTTGTGAGGTTTCCCAGAGACTTTTTGCCTTTTACTTACAGAGAGAAGATTTGGAAATCCAGGTTTTCTTGTATCTTCAATGTGAAGTAGAGAGGACAGAGATTTGTCTTTTTTGGTTCCGGTATAAGGATCTATATCACAGAAGCCAATTCCCCGTCTCCCTATTTGTGTGTTTATTTTTTCGTACACCTTCTGAGCATCTTGAATTTTTTTAATTTGAAGATCTCTTCTGAGTAAATCTTGATAGAGGACTTCTCTTTCCTTTTGAAAATGATTTTTAAGAGATAGGATGTTCATTCTGTCGCACTCAACGTCCATTAGTTCTTTAGACTTTGTTTTCAAAGAAGAATTAAGTTCAGAAATCTTTTCTTTTAAAGGATTTAACTTTTTGTTCCAGTCCATTTTAATTTCTTCTTTTTCTTTAAAGATTTTAGCTTTTTCTTGAGTGAGAAGTCTGGCTTCTCTCTCATAGAAGGTGAGCTTTTTCTGAATATTTTCACATGTCTTTTTCATTTCAGTGTATTCAATGTTAAGTTTAATTAAATCATCTTCTGCAGTATTAGAGTTATAGGTAGAAGTGGATACCTCACTGTAGGAGTCGGAGCTGACTTCTGCCATGCCACATAATAGAGCATTCGTTGTTTCGCCTTCGTCAGAGGATGTGTCTGACTCCCAGATTTCTTTGTTCACCATTAGTGACTTCTGAGCATAGTATTCAGCTTTCTTTTTATAGAAAGTTGCATCCCTCTGACTCTCTGAGGGCGATTTGACTTGCTCCTGCATTCGTTGGCAAAGTGACCTGGCTTTCCACAGTTGTAGCATCCTTGGTTCTGTGTGGAGTTTCCAGCTCTGTTGTCTGAC
Source organism: Saussurea involucrata (assembly GCA_033807775.1). NCBI lineage: Eukaryota > Viridiplantae > Streptophyta > Magnoliopsida > Asterales > Asteraceae > Saussurea > Saussurea involucrata. The sequence goes on along the minus strand of CM066319.1, from coordinate 63,322,233 downwards.
CTCTGTCGGTCACCACTTCTGTCGGTTCGGCACTCATTTGCGTAGTGGCCTGGCTTACCACATTTGTAACACTCCTGAATCTGTGGAGTGTTCCCAGCTTTGTCTTCCGACGTCTGTCGGTCATTTCCTCTGTCATTTTTATCACTTGACCTCTGTCGGTCACCACTTCTGTCATTTGACCCTTCTCTTTCTCGATTATCTCTTTCATATCGTTCATTACTAGATTTCTTCTGGTATCCTCTGCTGAATTCCCTAGTCAAGAGAGCTAAGGATTTAGATATCGAGGCCAGGGTCGTTTCTTCTTCTGCTGCTACTTCCTCTTCTTCACTTTCCACCATCATGTTTTTCTTCTTCTTCTCCTTTCTTTCCTCTATTGCTTTTTCTTTCTTTGGTTTCTCTCTAGCCTCTGTAGTCTTACCAACAAATGCAAGAGGTGCAATGATATGGGCTTTTGCTTGTGCTACATGAGGCTCTTGTGCTGCCAATGTTCCATAGAGGTCTGATAGGGTCCAGGAATCTAAGTCTTGATTTGTCTGCAGAGACATAGATAACTGAAGCCATTCTTCATTCAGAGACTTCAGGAACATAACGTTGTTTTCTTTAGAGGTTATGTGGATGCCGAACTTCTTGCACTTGTTTATTAGAGAGTTGAACTTATCATACGTAGTTTGCAGAGATTCGGTTGGCAGAGCTTTAAAGGCATAGTATTCATTTATGTATTGAGCTCTGCGGTTCTTCTGGGTTTTGACTCCTCCTTCTAGTTGTTTTTCCAGTTCTTTCCATAGATCATATGCAGATTCACATGCATCCATGGATTGGAAAAGGTCATTTGGAATGGCCATAATTAGAATTCTCTTAGTTTTCTGAGCAACTTCGTATTTAGCCCAATCAGAATCAGACCAATTTTCCTGGGTCTTTGGTTTCGTGTGTTCTGGGATTTCAGGTGTGTCGTCTGTGCTAGGAACACGAGGTACAATTATCATGGGAATGAAAGGAGGGTTACGTATATAATAATCCAATTCTTTGTCAGTACCCTCAAAGAAGTGAATCATTCGAATCTTCCATTGAGGGTATTCTTCTCTAAGAAGAGTGGGAGGTTTGGTTAAGGAACCAATAGAGAGGAATTTGTTTGTATTTGTCATTTTTAGAGAGATAAATTATCCAGAAAAGGGTTTTGACAGCAGACTTTTCAGAGTATGAATTGGATGCTTCGTATGAAGTTTTTTAAGCTTAAAAGTAATAAGTTCAGCACTAAAATGGTGTTTTTAACCAGAATAACATATTCTAAAATGGTGTTTTTAACCAGAATAACATATTCTTGGTTGACCCGGCAGAGCCTCTGTCGAAGACTTCTGTCTTCTCGATTACTCGGCTACTCGGCAGAGCCTCTGTCGAACACTTCTATACTTAGCCTATTTTTCACTACTTTCATATACTGAAAGATTGGAGCTAACACATAGTACTTATCAGCGATAGTGAAACTCTAATATATATTGTCTACTTTCAATTTTCACTAAGTGTTTCTTAAAGAATCATTATCAAATCACTAAGGGTTTGGATCAACAAAGTCTCCCTCCAAAAGTTTTCCAAGACTAAACCAAGTGTAGCCAATATTAGTGTTGTGGCAAGGCCTGCTGTAGGCTGTAGCAACATGAAAGTCAGCATATCAATCACCAAATTATAGAACATTACAAAATCTTAACTCCTAGATCCAATCTAAGTAAAAGTGTAAAATAAGACTAAAAGAGTTAATATGTGATTGGGAAAGATGTAAAATAAAGTAACGAGTAAACTACGATTTTTGTCCTTGTGGTTTGATGCTTATAACGATTTTCGTTCTTGGTCTTCAAAAACTGCTTTTTCCGTCCATGTGGTTTCCTTTTTGCTTCTATTTTCATCCCTCCATCCAACTCTGTTAAACTAAGATGTTAACTCTTTAAAAAAATTATATATTTGGTCCTTGTGGTATACCAAGTTTTACAGTTTTATCTTTCAATTACATAGTTTACACTTTTTACATTTTACATTTGTGGTAAATTACCGTTGGAAGAATTTTAATGAAATTCAAGAAAAAATAGTTTTATTTTATAACAACTGGTTGTTGTTTTTATTAAATACATTTTACTTCCACTATTCCACATTTTTATTTAAACTTATCTTTTATTAATTAATCATATTTGTTTAATATTTAATAATAAACAAACACACACACACAACTGCTAGTTTAATAAAATGTGTGTGTGTGTGTGTCAAGGCATTATTTTTTCAATTAATTAAACGGAAAATGTGTAAACTATGTAATTTAACATACACAGTTCTTGTTTATTTTAAATCAACAAAATTTGATTAATTACTAAAAGATAATAGTGGTTGTGTGTGTTTCTGTTTAATTAAATATAAAACAATTTGATTAATTAATAAAAGTTAAAGTTCTAAAAATATGCAATGGTGGGAGTAAAATGCATTTAATAAAATATCATGTCTAATGTCTTATCAATGATTTTAATGAAATTATTTGATTATTTTTATAATTAAAGTTATAATAATTTTGAAAATATACAATATAGTTAATTGAAAAATAAATATCTTTGATGAAGTATAATAAAGAAAGAAAAAATAAAATGTAAACTATGTAATATAAGGATAAAAATGTAAGAATTGGTATACCTGATAACTCTCATTTTAAGTGTTATTTACACATCATTGGTGTGAGTTTTTCTTTGGTTTTAGTTGTGTTTTCTGTTTATGTTTTCGTGTTTTTCCTTTTTGTTAATTTATTTTTTATTTGGAGTTGTTGAGGACGTTTTATGGTTATTTGCATCAATTTTTGGGTTTAATATTGTGCAGCGATTCCTACTGTGGGCACGAGGACATCCCACTATGGGTAGAGACGGACCACTTCTTTTCAACAATGGACAAAGCTTAAATATGGGCAATAACAACAATAAAATATGGCAATCATGGCTTAAGGCATGGGGTGAATCCCTGAAAATCTTGAAGATAACATGCTTGGTCCTAGATAACGCCACTTTTTGGCGTTATTTTCGGTCCTCAATCCAATGAGATTGGCTTGTGTTCTAGCAAAAAGGCGATATTTTACGCTTTATTTAGTGAAATGTGCAGGTTATTTAAAAGGCAGTAATCATCGAGAAAATAAGCTAAAAGGAGCCCAAAACGAGCCAAAACGAAGCCCTACAGAAGCCAGAGATCCAAGCCCAAGACCTGCGCCCGAACCAGGACCCGAACCTGACCCAGACCAACTCAGAAAACCGGGCGACCTATCCCGCGACTTGCAAGTCGCGGGACAAGTCGCGTAACAGCCTGTTTCAGCCAATAAGTTTGGCGTTTTTCCGGATTTTAGGTGATTCTCGATACAGCTCTCACACGACGAACGGGAGTAGTTAAGGGGCGATTTTCAGAGGTTTTTCGGAGCTTTTGGAGCCACGATAGAGGATCGATTGGAGTCACGTTCAACACGTAAAGTAGATACAAGCATACGAGAAGGGAGTCACCATTACATTCATCGTTTCCATATTCATTATGTTTGCACACGTTTTCCCATCTTCTTTCTTTGTGTTTGAATCCACCGCCAACATGAACTAAATTCTAGATGTTGGGGGTTGGAATGAATTTGGTTTAAGCTTACAAACATGTAACGTGAGACTTTTATCAGTTTTCCTAATTAATGAAGCATGTGATTTGGTTTTTAATGCTTTTGTGAGTTTAGCTAGCTTCCAATTGTTTTGTTGTTTTCAATTAAGTTCGAGAGAATTAATTGTTAACTAGAACTAGAAATTGCATGCCTAGGGTGAGAAAGGGGATAGAGATATACCGAGTAAACCTTAGTCCTGTTGAAATCTTAATCTTAATATGTTTTGAACTCCATAGGTTGAGATCGAGAGATAAAACGTTTTTTTCAAGATAAAACCCGTGGTTGCTTGAGAAAGAACCATGCTTTTAAAATAAAACCCGTTGTTGCTTGAGAAAGAACAACGGTGACTTTAAGATTGGGTATTCATTAAGGGGAATAACTGGTAACTGTTTTGAGTCAAGTGTTTGTATGTGAAAGTCTTAGGATTTCCAACCCTCAACAGTTTTCTCTATCAAAGTTTCTTAAGTTGTTTACTGTTCCGTGTTTGATTTAGTTTGTTTGCAATTAATTAGTTATAAACCACAACTCAAAATATCAATCGTTCAGTTAATAGCAACTTTAGTAATTGTGATACTTAGTTCCTAGTTCCCCGTGTTCGATACTCGTACTTTCTAGTACTATTACTTGACTTCGACCCGTACACTTGCGGTAAGATTTAGGGGGCTGATAACCGCCTATCAAGTTTTTGGCGCCGTTGCTGGGGAACTAGTTGCAACTGATAGCACTACCAGCTATAAGCGTTATTACATTGAACATTTGTTTCATTTACTTTGTTCCATCACTGTCAATTTCTGGATTGCTAACTTCGCTTACTTTCTTTTCAGGTACTAATTGGTTTATGCCAAGGAAAACCCGAGGGGAGAAAATCGAACCACTCGATCCGGAGATTGAGAGAACCGCCCGTCGATTACGCAAGGAAGCAAAAGCTAAATAACACATCAAGATTGAGATGGCTGACGAATTACCTCCAGAAAGACGTCCTATGCGGCCGTTTCACAATCCTAACGTGGCAGCCGCACGGATAGGCGTCCAACCGCCCACTACTGGGGCGAACTCTTTTGAGATCAAGTCGAGTACCATTGTGATGGTACATCAGAATCAGTTCGGGGGAGCGCCAACTGAAGATCCCCATGCACATCTTCGCGCGTTTGAGCGGATTTGTAATACATTCAAGATTAATGGGATGGAGGAAAATGCGATCAAACTGAGGTTATTCAGTTTCTCCCTAAAGGGTAGAGCTGAAATTTGGATAGAGGATTTGCCAGTGGATCTAATCACTACATGGGCAGACCTGAAAGCCGCATTCCTCCAGAAATTCTTCCCACCGGGAAGAACCGCTCAATTAATGGCTGACATTACTCATTTCGCGCAATGAGATCAAGAGACCCTGTATGAAGCGTGGGAGAGATACAAAGATATGTTGAAGAAGTGTCCTCATCATGGGTTACACGGCTGGGTGATTATCCAGACTTTCTTTGGAGGACTGCACCCACAGTTCAAGAATGAAATCACTGCTGCAGCGAGTGGAGCTCTCATGAACAAAACGTATGAAGAAGCAGTCGAGTTGATCGAGAACTTAGCCGATCATAGTTTTTCTACTCCAAGATCAGCTGTTAGAAGAGTTGCGAGTGTTCAAGAATCGGACGAGCTGAAAGAAATAAAAGCTCAACTAGCTGCGATCACGAACCACTTGAAAGGAGGCAATCCAGAAGAACCCGAACAAGTTCAGTTTTTACAGAACCGGAACAACCAACCGAGGAATGACCCTTTCTCGAATACCTATAATGAGGGGTGGAAGAAACACCCGGAGTCAACCCGGTCAACAACAACAAGGTAATTTTTCTAAATTTTCTAATTCTTCCAATATTAACAATGTTTATCGTCCTCCAGGTTTTAACCAAAGGAATTTCAATGAGGGACCATCTATGGAGAAGAAACCGGGGTTAGAAGATATGATGATGAAGTTCATGACCAAGATGGACAACACGGTTGGAGAGCTAGCGAGCACGGTTAACACAGTCAAGGCAACTACTGACCAGAACACCGCATCCATCAAGATCCTCGAAAGACAAGTGGGGCAAATTTCAGAAGCCCTACAAAACCGACCTCCCGGAACCTTTCCGAGTCAAACCGAAAGCAAAAACCGGGAAGAATGTAATGCCATTTATCTGAGAAATGGTAAGGAGTTGATCAAGAAACCGAATGTCGAGCTGAAAGACGGTATTGCTAATGATATGGCTGATTGGGAAGAACCGAAGGAAAAAGAAGTGACACCTCCACCAAAGCCGGTGATTAAACCGTTTGTGCCACCACTACCATTCCCTAATCGAGTGAAGGCACATAAAGATGAGGAACAGTTCAAGAAATTCCTCGACATATTCAAGAAGCTTCACATCAACATCCCGTTTGCGGAGGCACTTGCTCAAATGCCGACGTACCTCAAGTTTATGAAAGAGATCCTATCCAAGAAAAGGGCAATCGAGCACCAGTCCACCATTACACTTACTGAAGAGTGTAGTGCCATCATTCAGAACAAGCTTCCCCCGAAGCTCAAAGATCCAGGGAGTTTTTCGATGCCTATTCAAATTGTGAAGTTTAATTTTGATAAAGTGTTGTGTGATTTAGGGGCGAGTATTAACTTAATGCCTCTTTCTATTTTCAGGAAACTGGGATTGGGAGAGGTGAAACCAACGTACATGACCCTTAAGCTCGCAGACAGATCGATAATATATCCGTATGGAGTGGTAGAGGACATATTGATCAAGGTTGACAAGTTCTACTTTCCGGTGGACTTCGTGGTGATCGACATAGATGAAAATGAAGAAGTCCCGCTGATATTGGGAAGATCATTTCTAGCCACGAGCAGAGCGCTGATAGATATGGAGGAAGGAGAGATGACATTGAGAGTCGGAGGCGAGAAAGTAATATTCAAGATGTTCGAAAGTGGAAAGCGTAGAGACGGATCTGGTCAAGGAGAGCCAGATGTGGAAGAATCCGCGAAGAACCGCAAGTGTGGGCGATTCGATTCCGTGGATACCGAACCAAGTTGAGAGCCACACAGTCGTGCCACGACTTTAACTACGGCGCTGGGTGGGAGGCAACCCACCAAGGTTTGATTCCTTTGTATTTTATGTTTTTGAGTGTTAATTATTTACAAAAAAAAGAAAAAAAAATATAAATATTCTGAAACAGAGACTTACGCGACTTGTGTCGCGGTTCACAAGCCGTGTGCCAAGTCGCGGGGGTCCCTGAGTTGTTTTCGAAGTTTTTCGTTTTCTTTGCTTTCTTTCGCTTTTTGCTTTGTTTTTCCGTATTCCCCTTCTCCACCCTCTCCGATGTGTTCCAACCGGGCGATCCAATTTCAAGAGAATCTCTTCCATCCGGGCAACCAGGTATGTTCCAAATCTGTATGTAACGAGTGGTGTATGATGCTTTGTTTTCTTATTAGTTAAACGAGATGCAACAAACCTAAGTTTCACTTAGGTTTGGGGTGCCTCACTTTGCAAACATCTACACACTCACTTTTAATCATGTGCAAACCTCGGTTTCATCGAGGTTTGGGGTTGGCTTTGTTTGACAAACCTAGGCCACGGCCTAGGTTTGGGGTGGCCACATTTTAATGAGAATAGCTCTTTGATGTTTGTGCTTTAAATGTTATGCCTTACCTGTCTGATACGTGTAATAACCGCACAACGATACTTGTTTTAGTATCTGCTACGCCGACACTTGCACATTAGGGACAATGTGTGGGTAAGGTTTGGGGTGCCCAACCGGGCCCACGTTTATGCACGTAGATTTCCCGCACCTCTGCACGTTTAGATCACATTAGCCAAAAAATTTGTTTTGAATGATTGAGACCAACCATTGTGGTAAGAAGCTTGTGATACTAACGTGACCATTAGGGAAGGACCAGGAAAGGACATGACTAGGGACATTAGTGGAGACCACCCATTAGTGAGATTTGAGCCTAAAAGACGTCTTTTCATTTCGAGGGATTTAAATACTTAATTCATATACACTTTTTCGAGTTCCTTGTCGTGAATATAGAATGATCTCGCTATATTATTGCATTAAGTAGCAAAGACAACCATCGAGATATTGGGTAAGGGTGTAGTAGACCATATCGTGTGGACCTTAAGAGATGATTCCAGGCATTGTGTGTATGTTTAACCCTGTTTTTAGCTATCGTACCTTTTCACCCATTTGTGTGTACCCATAACCCAAGTTTGCAGCCAAACACTCACCTTGTTCGTTTCAAGCCCGTCATTAAACCTTAGCCGAAAGCCGTAGCCAACCTTTATCCGAAAGTGTGTCAATCAAAGGCGGTAATGAACTACGAAAGATAGAGCGGAAAAGAAAGAATACAGGCCAGTCATGAGAATAAATAGAAAAGAGGACCAATGAAGTCCCAATCAAATAAAGAGAGCCAATGTTGTTCCAAAAAAAATATAGAAAAAAAACAGTTAGTTTAGATATTATCTACAGCAGAAAATAAGAGAGTCAGAGCGACTCCAGCAGTAACAAAGAGGGCCAAATGATAGAAAATAAAGCTAGGAGGTTCAAAATTGCTAAAGTTTGACACACCAAGGATCTTTGAACCGTTTTACCCTTCATTTCTTAGCCAGTACCTTAGCCCCGTTACAACCCTTGTAAAGACCTAGATGATCTTCTGGAAAACGTGATTAGCGTATACGACCACCTTTACCGATAGTCCTTGTCTTTCTACTTGATTCTTTCCTGAGATCAACTTTTTGGACATTTGTGCGTCTTTCATTAGGGTTATCATGTAATATTTGAGCATTCTTGTACATAACTTCCTATACATGACAACATGTACGACAACCTAGGTTCGAGCTAAATGAGAGTATCCTGTTAGGTAGGGTCGAGGCGAAATGTTTTCCCTAGTATGTTTGGACCTAGTACAACCTTAATGGAATCGGAGCAGTCATTAGTTCAACTCACAATGGAAGGTCATAAATCAAACAGAATAAGAATGAGGCGAGAGTGAGATAGGCATTCACGGGTATGGGAAATCACCAGTGCATTACATGGTACCGATTGAGAGTTGTGCAGTTATTATATTTCACTGATGTGTGTTTTTTTTTCTATTTTATGGCTAATTTGCTTGGGGAGAAACAATGCTCGGTTTGGGGTTGTTGATAACGCCACTTTTTGGCGTTATTTTCGGTCCTCAATCCAATGAGATTGGCTTGTGTTCTAGCAAAAAGGCGAGATTTTACGCTTTATTTAGTGAAATGTGCAGGTTATTTAAAAGGTAGTAATCATCGAGAAAAGAAGCTAAAAATGGCCCAAAACGAGCAAAAACGAAGCCCAACGGAAGCCCGAGATCCAAGCCCAAGACCCGCGCCCGAACCAGGACCCGAACCAGACCCAGACCAACTCAGAAAACCAGGCGACCTATCCCGCGACTTGCAAGTCGCGTAACAGCCTGTTTCAGCCAATAAGTTTGGCGTTTTTTCGGATTTTAGGTGATTCTCGATACAGCTCTCACACGACGAACGGGAGCAGTTAAGGGGCGATTTTCAGAGGTTTTTCGGAACTTTTGGAGCCATGATAGAGGATCGATTGGAGTCACGTTCAACACGTAAAGTAGATACAAGCAAACGAGAAGGGAGTCACCATTACATTCATCGTTTCCATATTCATTATGTTTGCACACGTTTTCCCATCTTCTGTCTTTGTGTTTGAATCCACCACCAACATGAACTAAATTCTAGATGTTGGGGGTTGGAATGAATTTGGTTTAACCTTACAAACATGTAACTTGAGACTTTTATCAGTTTTCCTAATTAATGAAGCATGTGATTTGGTTTTTAATGCTTTTGTGAGTTTAGCTAGCTTCCAATTGTTTTGTTGTTTTCAATTAAGTTCGAGAGAATTAATTGTTAACTAGAACTAGAAATTGCATGCCTAGGGTGAGAAAGGGGATAGAGATATACCGAGTAAACCTTAGTCCTGTTGAAATCTTAATCTTAATATGTTTTGAACTCCATAGGTTGAGATCGAGAGATAAAACTTGTGTTTTCAAGATAAAACCCGTGGTTGCTTGAGAAAGAACCATGCTTTTAAAATAAAACCCGTCCTTAGCCAAAGGTATGAAGAAGTTTGTCCAATGGGTTCATCCACCTTTTTGAGCTATAAATTGGAGCTTGTGGTTCCTTCATTCAAACTTGTAACATCTGAATTCTCTCATTTTATTTACTGAACTTAGGCATTCTTCAAGTTTCTTAAAAGCTTGAAGATATGTAGTTGTAATAGTAATTTCTGCCCACTGTGAGTTATTGTGGGCATCGTTTTAATTTCATGCAAGTACTCTTTTCTTATCTCGTTATGTCTTCTACTTTAATTATTAGCTAAGCACCCCTTGGGTGTAGGTGTGATCAAACTTGAGACAAGTAGGCAACACTTGGGTGTGGCCATCGTTACTAACTCTCGATATTGGTCACTTGAGTCGGGACTTAAACTCAACGCGGATAAGCGATCATTTTGAAGTGTTAATATTAGATCTTACACCTCGAGAGGGGCAAATTCGAAACACGGCTTAAGTGATGCACAAAGATTTGAGAGAGTCTTTGATAACCACGTCGAGAGGCGGGTTTTGTATGATTTATTAAGGTTCAAACGCCAGTCGAGATTTATATCACAAAGAGATTTGGGTATAACTCTCCATACTGGTAGAACTTGACGTTTAGAGTCAAACTTAATTAAATCGACAAGATCGAGAGTCGGTAATAATGAAAACTTTATGGAGATTTTGTACGATCGGTTTATAAAAATCACCATTTCGAGAGATCGGGGTTTTTATAGGCACTTCGTGTTACAAAGTAACTAACCATTTTGTTACTACATTCATCTCAAGGAAACTTACACCCATACACGTTTTAGTTACTTTTTTAGATTTTATTATTATTAAAAAAAAACCCAAACTCGCTCAAAATATTTTATCCTTCTCTCATTAAAATCGGTGTATTCTCGACTTAGGACTCGAAACTTTGAAGTCCAATCCCTATGTATACGATCTCGGTATATTTACCACTTTATTACTTGTAGCGACCATAGTTGAGGTGTATACTTGCGCCCCTACTATGCGAATATCGTGGCCACTTTGTGGAACTATACGGTTTTCCGCTACCAAGTTTTTGGCGCCGTTGCCGGGGATTGGCTTATTTCTAGAGTTTCTTGAGTTATAAGTTGAGTTTTAAATGGTTTTTCTTTTACCAAAATAGAAGGTTTTAGTTGGGATACCCCGTATTTTAATTCTTTCAATTATTCATGGGAACAACATCCTAACTTTTTGGAAAAATTTCAAGATGATGACACCTACACTTCATTTTCACCTCCCCGTCAAGATTGGAATGACACGTTTATAAATACATTTGACCAATCATGGGAGGGAAATTTTGATTATTATGATTTTCAAGGGAGTGATCCTCACAATGGATTCACGTTCTTTGTTTCCAACAACCCACCCGAGAATGTTTTTGAACAACTCGAACCGTCTCACTCTTTTAAAACTTTTTCCCCAAACTTAACAGAAAAGTTTACAACATTTTTGGGAAATTTCACATCCTTTTTTGAAGCCTTAAATACTAAGATGGGACAACTAGTCGACGAGTTGAAAAATCAAAGTCAAGGTTCCTTACCAAGTGATAATGAAAAATCAAAATGTGTTGGTATGGATGAGAGAGGAGTTAAGAAAGAGTTGGAGATTTTTTAGGCAAATTTTGAGCACATGAGCAAGCCTTCTTTACTTCCTAATAGTAAAGAAGTGCTTTAAGATGCTAAAATTCCTAACTTAATTAATTGTGCTCATATTGTGCAACCTTCTTTTTGTGACCACAATGCTCCTGTCGAGATCATGTCATGGACCGTTGGGAGGATTTGTGTGATCAAGAGCTCGGGAATTTTTCCTAGATCGTGTTTGTTGGGTGATGGAATTGTTGGAAGAAACTTTGGTATGGTGGAGGTGTCTATTATCTTGAAACCACTCCACTTTTTGAAGATGCACTCGTGGTGTGGTGAATCACATCCTCCCTAACATTGATGTAAACTTATCTTCTTACTCTCAACTCCAATTTTGTGTCTTTTATTTTACATTTTTTTATGAGTGATTTGAGTCTGTTCTTTTTCGACTAGTATCAATTTTTTTTGGATAAAAAAAAAAGAGAGAAAAAAACAAAAAAAAAATCTCATGCATCTTATATCCTTAGATTTAAACTTTCATAGTTTGAATAATCTATCTACCACTCGTAGATTTCTAGAACTAAGAAACCAATTCCCCGGTATACAAAATGATTAAACTTTGAAACTCTAGAAATGACATGGGCCTTTTTTCTAAACACTTGGCCGATACACTTTTCTTTTATTGCCTTACCCAAGCCTTTGAGTCTCAATATTCCGTCCACATTGAAGATATTGAGTATTTTAAGTTTGGGGATGAAACTCAAGTGTTGAAAAAAAAGAGCTACATCCTTCGAAAAATTGGAAGGATAAAAAAAATTATAAATAGCTGAAATTAACACGTTGAGGTGAAAAAAGGTTGGGCATAACACATCAAACACGTAGTAGAAATATTTTTTTATGTAACCCAAAAAGTCAAGTTTGGTGGAAGATGAAAAATGTAAGAAAAGTGAGAAACCGTAAACACTAACCCTTCAAAGTCCTGCGGATCTAAGTTTTCAAAGTCAATTATCATAAGATGGGATGAATTATAGCTTAGCCTATGGAAATCAAAGTGCAATAAAAAAACGAAATAGAAAAATTACGAAAGACTATGGATATTTTCATTCAAGGGATTTAAGATGCAAAATAAAAAAATAAAAAAAGAGGGAAAAATTAAAGATACTATTTATGATACTTAGTCTTTTTGCGTATTTTGAATCTTCGGTTGTTTTTATATTTGTCATTTTCGTTACTTGGGGACAAGTAACAAGTTAAGTTTGCGGGTGTGATAACTCTCATTTTGAGTGTTATTTACACATAATTTGTGTGAGTTTTTCTTCTGTTTTGGTTGTGTTTTCTGTTTACGTTTTCGTGTTTTCCTTTTGTTAATTTATTTTTTATTTGGAGTTGTTGAGGACGTTTTACAGGTATTTGCACCTATTTTTAGGTTTAATATTGTGCGTCGATTCCCATTGTGGGCACGAGGACATCCCTCTGTGGGCAGCGACAGACCACTTCTTTTCAACAATGGACAAAGCTTACATCTGGGCAATAACAACGATAAAATATGGCAAGCATGGCTTAAGGCATGGGGTGAATCCCTGGAAATGTTGAAGATAGCATGCTTAGTCCTTAGCCAAAGGTTTGAAGAAGTTTGTCCAATGGATTCATCCACCTTTTGGAGCTATAAATTGGAGCTTGTGGTTCCTTCATTTGAACTTGTAACATCTGAATTCTCTCATTTTATTTACTGCACTTAGGCATTCTTCAAGTATCTTAAAAGCTTGAAGATATGTCGTTGGAATTGTAATTTCTGCCCACAGTACTATTTTCTTATCTCGTTATGTTTTCTACTTTAATTATTAGCTAAGCACCCCTTGGGTGTGGGTGTTATCAAACTTGAGACTAGTAGGAAACACTTGGGTGTGGCCATCATTACTAACTCTCGAGATTGGTCACTTGAGTCGGGAATTAAACTCAACACAGATAAGCCGATCAATTTGAAGTGTTAATATTTGATCTTAGACCTCGAGAGGGGCGAATTCGAAATACGGCTTAAGTGATGCACAAAGATTTGAGAGAGTCTTTGATAACCACGTCGAGAGGTGGGTTTTGTATGATTTATTAAGGTTCAAACGTCGGTCGAGATTTATATCAAAAAGAGATTTGGGTATAACTCTCCATACTGGTAAAACTTGACGTTTAGAGTCAAACTTAATTAAATCGACAAGATTGAGAGTCGGTAATAATGAAAACTTTATGGAAACTTTGTAGGACCGGTTTATAAAAATCATCATTTCGAGAGATCGGGGTTTTTATAGGCACTTCGTGTTACAAAGTAACTAACCATTTTGTTACTACATTCATCTGAAGGAAACTTACACCCATACTCATTTTAGTTACTTGTTTAGATTTTATTATTATTTAAAAAAATACCAAACTCCCTCAAAATATTTTATCCTTATCTCATTAAAATCGGTGTATTCTCGACTTAGGACTTGAAACTTTGAAGTCCAATCCCTGTGGATACGATCTCAGTATATTTACCACTTTATTACTTGTAGCGACCATAGTTATACACCTTGCGCCCCTACTATGCGAACATTGTGGCCACTTTGTGGAACTATACGGTTTTCCTCTACCAATACCACAAGGACGAAATATGTATTTTTTATATGGGTGAACACCTTATTTTAACAGAGTTGGATGGAGGGGATAAATTGGAACCAAAATGGAAACCATAGGGACAAAAAATCAGCTTTTAAAGACTAAGGACGAAAATCGTTATAAGCATCAAACCACATGGATAAAAATCGTAGTTTACTCTAAAGTAAAACAAAGTCTTAAGTGGGTGCTAAAGTGTATACTTTCACACACTTATCACCTCACTTCACTGGGACGTTGAGTTTTTCAGTCGTAGATGAAAGGAGGCATAGAAGGGAGTGGGATGATAGAAATGGAGGGTAGCGGTGATGAGGAGATGGTGGAGACAGGTGGTGACTTGGGCTTTTAGGACTGTGGAGATTGGCAGCTGGCAGCCGGAGAATTTCGATTTTGTGTCTTTATCGGAGTGTAGAGACGAATTCGAGAGATGTAGGGACAAAAAGGACATAAAGATGGTGGTGGGATGGTGGAGATCGACTATCGGAGAAGAAGGTTGGAGACAATGGTGGAGATCAATGGTGTAGATGGAGGTAGGTTGGTGGGATGGTGCAAATCGGTCACTAGAGAAGAAGGTTGGAGATGATGGTGGGGATCGATAGTAGAGATGGTGGTGGGTTGGTGGGATGGTGCAGATCAGACACCGAAGAGGAAGGTTAGAGAAGATGGTAGAGATCGATGGTTGAGATGGTGGTGTGTTGGTGGGATGGTGCAAATCGGCTACCAAAGAGGAAGATTGGAGAGGATGGTAGAGATGGCGAACTAGTCGTAGGTTAAGGTTTACAGACCTGTGCATATCTGCTGATCTTTCCTCTCTCCAAGGGGGAGTGAAGAACCTGGAGCTCGCCCTCAACAACAACACTACAACACTCAAGGCTCTACAATCAACAGTCGCCACTATCTCCAGCGACTACTCCAACCTCTCCTCTCAATTCACCAACCTCAGTGGTGAAGTTGGGACCCTGAACAACACCGTTTCAAACCTCCAAGGTGAGGTGAGTAGCCTATCTTCCAAAGTCCCTAAATCCAACACGCTGCTCACCAAGATCCTGGAAAGGATGGAAGCCCCAACCGTCCCTGTCTCCATCTTTTGTCAACCTGGTCGAAATTTACTTGGGATGATAGCGGATTTTGTCATCAGGGCTACTTCTTTCCTCCCTGGCCTGGAAGACAGGGTTGGAAATCATGAGAAGTTAATGGCCTCAGCTTTAGGGAACCCTGGTGTCACACCCCGCTAAAGCGGAAACACGAGGTATAACAGTGTAGGGTTTCATTCAAAAGGTAACAGACAACACCAACCACAACATTCAATATAGTAGTTCAAAATATTACATTACAACGTTTTAAGCAAATTGTTCCAAAAGAAATTATGGCGGAGACAAAAATTAACAGTAGAAGTTTTAATGTTCTTGATGCTGATGTCATCATGCAAAATGCACCCTACATGCCTTCACTTACTTATTAGCACCTGAAAAGCATTATGAAAAGAAAGGGTCAACTACAAAGAGTTGGTGAGTTCACAGGTTTTCGTATACACTAAAAATAAATTTGTATGCAGAAATTGTTATTGTGAAACGTTTGTTCACACGAAGTTTACGTAACCAGTTGTTCGAGTATTTGCACAAGGTATAAACTATACAATGATGTCATCGCATTGAGCCACTACCAAACCTTCCGACAAACCAACGCCCCTTAAATTATTCACGTCCTACCTCAGCGGTGGATTAATTCCACATGGGTAAGACCATTATTGTTATTGGTAAAGTGCACTTCTAGCTCGTCAGCTTAAAGTGGGGTTGTCAATCCAAATAGCGCTACCCACAAATACCATTGGCTCATAATGAGTTAATAAGTAGTGTCTAACAAGTGGGGACTTTTTCATTTAAAACACAAGCACATCAAAAAGTATACATACCTTAGTGCACAAACAATTAAATTTAAGGTTCAACATTTCATAGAATAATTCAATCAATTTGAAATTCAATATCATGCTTTTCACCACAAATTGTAATAAAATAGTAAAAAGGGGCTGTGAAAACTCACAATGTTCAGCAAGGATTTCCAAGTGTTGCCGCACGGTTGCACAATATCTCGATTCTAGGTCCTTCTTAAGGAAGTGAAACACATTATCAGTTTCGGTCTAACTCTTATAGCTAAAGCATTGTTTAGCCCATCATGTCTTATAAAATGCCTTAGTGTTAGTTATTAAGTGTAAGTATTATTTTGCGTTGTTGATCTCAAGTAAATTATTGGTTTAAAGGGGTTTGTAGGATTTTATTGTTACATAATAAAATTTATAGGTTATAAGTAGTATTTAATCCATTTTACCACGTTTTATATTTTCTTCATGACGAATACTTTCATTAATTACATATGTAATTGTATTTCTCATTTACCTTGTGATTTAAAATGTTCGGTTTGTTATAAATCTATTATTTGTTAGGGTATTATTTATACCTTCATATACATGTATATATAGCTTTTATTTATGGTTTTGACAATTTCTACAATTTATAAGCTTTTTATCTTTTAATAACTCTACAAATCCCTTTTTCTTTTGAATTAGAGTTTTACTTTTCTGGTGGCAGAATATTAAGTCCACTTATGGTCATTTTTAAATATCTTCTGGAAATTTTTATTAGTCCAACTTTTTATATGTATCAATTTAATGTGTTAGGGAACTTTTGACATAATTATCATCATTTTTAGAGATGGTTAGCTATTTTAATCATTACACTTAAGTTTAAGTATCACAGTTACCAAAACAGTCTGCACCATCTTTGTTTCAAGTCCATTTGGAGGGTCAATCCTCAACATTTTTCAGTGATTCAAAATAGGTTTTAACCATAACTCATAAAAGTATTTTTCAGAAAAATTTCATCATTTTTGGTAACATATTGAGGGAGATATGACGATTTTAAGTTTGACCTTTCATTCTGCCAGATTCTGATTTCTTGCACACCAGTCTTGGTTTGAGTGTTTGAGACCTCAAATCTTAATATTTTTTAGTGAAACCAATTTTTTTCGAGTTATAGCTCATTAAAATAATTTCCAGAAGGAAAATCAAGAATTTTAGTGGAATATTAAGAGACTTATAACTGATTAAAGTTGAGATTTTTCTCTGTCAGATTGTCTTTGCACACTTAATTTGATATGAGTAGATGAAGGGTCAAATCTTCGAGTTTTTACATGAAACCACTTGGGTTTGAAACATAACACAATAAACAAAGTTCCAGAAAAAGATTCATATTATTTGGTTAAGTAATTTTCAAGATATGGTCGGATGAAGTGCATGCAAGTAATCTGCCAGAAACTGAAAATGCTTATTCATGGAAAATGAGTGTTTTATATCCATATTTTCACTCATATGGTTGGTTCTTTGATTGAACACTCATTTACCACTACTTTGACAATGTTCTTAGATAAGAAAATCTATTTTTGTCCTTTAAAAAAACTCATGCATGAACTCACACATCTCAGATTGTAACAAAACCCACATGCATGTAGTTAAAACATCATCTCCTTGAGTTCTAGTTGTATGGATTTTGGATTGTCACCATTTGTTCGACATATAACATGTCATTGGTGATTAACCTTCCATTAAAAGGGTCCATTAGGGTCCTTTTTCCAGAAACTCAAGAGCTAGCAATGAAAATAAGTTGAGAAAAAGATGGAGAAATTACAAGAAAAGGAAGAAAATGAAGAAGAGTACAAGAGGGATGAGTTTTATTCACACTAGGGATGATTTTACCTTCAAGGATCTTCAAGGATGGAACTTTTGTGTTGTTCTTGGGGCTGAATTCGGCCAAGATAGGGAGGGAAGGGAGAGAGAAGAGAGAATTTGAATATAGAGAGAGAGTGAGATGTAGGAAATGAAGGGTTTTCTTTAAAATTAAGAAAATTAATACTTGGGTATTATGGGCCATAAAGAGGGCCGAATTTTTGGGCAAAAATCTGGATTATTTTAGTTACTTTTTTTAAGTGTTAATTAACATTGTGTAAGTATTTATATTATGTAATTTTTATAAAAAGCTTGATTTACGTAGCTAAAACCTCTTTTATCTACTTAATTTTTGGTTTAATTATTTAAAGTTTTAAAATTTACATTTGGGTATATATAAACTATATATTTACTCCTCTTATTATTAATATAATTATAATTAAATGTTAATTGTTCCATTCGGCATTTTATAAGACAGCTTAAGTAGTTCCGTGCGATAACAGGATTTTCTCAGTATACTGTTGGAATTCTTAGGAAACTAACCCTTAGCCATCAATATTAAGTCAATAAGAGTTATTCCTACTTGTTAAAACAAGTATTATACTATTCAGTTGCTAACCTGAGTGTTTTGGTTTGGTGGGTGTCACAATCTCCTCTTGTTAGAAGAATTTCGTCCCGAAATTCGTTGATTGCTATTCCCCTTCTGATCCATTGCAAATAGGTGAGGGTACTTACGTTTCATGTAATCTTCTCGCTCTCATGTATACTCAGGTCCATGCCTCGAATTCCAACGAACTTTCAAAATTGGGATCTTACTACGCCTTGTTCGTTTGACTTCTTGATCAAGGATTTCAATCGGTTCTTCTATGAATTGTAATCGATCGTTGATCTGAATGTCTTCTAGGGGTAGAACCAATGATTCATCAGTTAGGCATTTCTTAAGGTTTGACACATGGAACGTATTGTGGATGGCACTTAGCTCTTGCGGTAAATTGAGTTTATACGCTACTGGCCCAATCCTTTCAACTATTTCAAACGGGCCAATATATCTTGGACTCAGCTTGCCTCTTTTCCCAAAGCGTACCAATCCTTTCCAAGGCGATACCTTTAGAAGCACTTTATCACCCACTTGGAATTCTAATGGCTTCATGCGGTTATCTGCATAACTCTTCTGACGATCTCTTGCGGCTTTAAGTCTATCCTTGATAATTGAGATCTTGTCAGTAGTCTCTTGAATGATTTCGGGCCTAGTCTATTGTCTGTCGCCAATTTCCAACCAACTAAGTGGGGATCTACACTTGCGTCCATATAAGGCTTCATACGGTGCACACTGAATGCTGGTATGATAACTATTGTTGTAGGAGAACTCCACTAATGGTAGGTGAGTAACCCAACTTCCACCAAAATCTATCACACATGCACGTAACATATCCTCTAACGTTTGTATAGTTCTTTCTGACTGGCCGTCCGTTTGAGGATGGTAGGAAGTGCTCAGATCCAAACGCGTACCCAAAGCTTTCTGGAGTGATCTCCAAAACCGTGACGTAAAACGACTATCTCTATCCGAGATGATGGAAATAGGCACTCCATGACGCATAACGATTTCATTGATGTAAATTTGTGCAAGCTTTTCCATCTTGTATTCTTCTCGAATAGGAAGGAAATGCGCAGATTTCGTAAGTCGGTCCACTATAACCCATATTGTGTCGTGCCCTTTCCTAGTCCTGGGTAGCTTAGTTACGAAATCCATAGCTATTTGTTCCCATTTCCATTGGGGAATCTTGGGTTGTTGTAATAGACCAGATGGTTTCTGATGTTCGGCCTTAACTTTTGCACAATTTAAGCACTTGTTTACGTACAAAGCAATGTCTCTCTCATACCCGGCCACCAGTAGTATTCCTTTAGATATTTGTACATCTTATCAGCTCCTGGGTGAATCAAATATCTTGATTTATGGGCTTCATCCAGAATTGTTGATCGTAGGTTATTAACCTTTGGTATCCATACTTTGTCTTCAAAGTAACGTACCCCATCTGACCTCATTTTAAATCTAAGTTCTCAGTGATGTAGGGTCTCATCCTTTAAATTTTCTGCTTTCAATGCTTCTTCTTGAGCTTCAAGAATTTGTGTCTTTAGACTCGTCTGAACAAACGCACCCATTGCTCGCTCCCTTGATGGTTTCACCCTTTCCTTCCTGCTTAATGCGTCGGCTACCACATTAGCCTTGCCTGGGTGGTACTTTATTTCACAATCATAGTCGCTAAGCAGTTCAACCCATCTTCTTTGCCTCATATTAAGCATTTTCTGGTCAAAGATATGTTGAAGACTTTTATGATCGGTGTAGATGGTGCATTTCGTGCCGTAAAGATAATGTCTCCAGATCTTAAGTGCGAACACTACTGCTCCTAACTCAAGGCCGTGAGTAGTATAGTTCTTCTCATGAACTTTAAGTTGTCTTGAAGCATATGCAATGACCTTGTCATGTTGCATCCACACGCACCCCAAACCTTGGTGTGATGCATCGCAGTAGACTACGAAATTCTCCGCGCCTTCTGGCAATGCCAGAATTGGTGCATTATATAACCTATGCTTAAGTGTTTGGAACGCTTCTTCTTGTTTTCTCTCCCCAAATAAACTTCTTATCCTTTTGGGTTAATGTCGTTAGTGGTTGCGCAATT
Organism: Saussurea involucrata; assembly: GCA_033807775.1. Taxonomy (NCBI): domain Eukaryota; kingdom Viridiplantae; phylum Streptophyta; class Magnoliopsida; order Asterales; family Asteraceae; genus Saussurea; species Saussurea involucrata. The sequence goes on along the minus strand of CM066319.1, from coordinate 63,301,838 downwards.
TTTTAGAAATTCGCAATGAATCGCCTATAATAGCCTGCTAAACCGAGAAATTGACAAATTTCTGTCGGGGTTTTCGGGGCTTCCCATTTCTTGATGGCCTCAATTTTTGCCGGATCTACGTGAATTCCCTTCTCATTAATCACGTGGCCAAGAAATTGTACCTCTCGAATCCAAAATTCGCATTTGGACAAACTTTGCATACAATTTCTGGTCCCTGAGCAGTTCTAGTATCAACTTTAGATGTCGCTCATGATCCTCCTTGCTTTGTGAATAAATTAGTATATCATCTATGAACACGATCACGAACTCGTCCAAGTACGGTCTAGAGACCCTGTTCATTAAGTCCATGAAGACAGCTGGTGCGTTGGTTAGCCCGAAAGGCATAACCAGGAACTCGTAATGGCCGTAACGAGTCCTAAACGCCGTCTTGGGAACATCCTCTTCACGGACCCTCATTTGATGATATCCAGATCGAAGGTCAATTTTTGAGAAGTAAGTAGCACCTTGGAGTTGGTCGAACAGGTCGTCGATTCGGGGAAGAGGGTATCGGTTCTTGATAGTTAGCTTATTGAGTTCTCTATAATCGATGCACATCCTCAAGGATCCATCTTTCTTTTTAACGAAAAGAACTGGTGCACCCCATGGCGAAGAGCTAGGTCTTATAAGTCCTTTGTCGAGCAGCTCCTGGATTTGTCCTGACAATTCCTGCATTTCTGATGGGGCCAAACGGTACGGTGATTTAGCCACAGGTGCAGCTCCAGGAACTAAGTCGATGTGGAATTCGACTTGTCTTGACGGGGGTAATCCTGGTAGCTCATCCGGGAATACCTCGGGAAAATTCCGAACTACAGGAAAATCCTGAATGCGTTTCTCTTTCATTTCCTTAACTATAACGTGAGCCAAAATCGCGATACATTCCTTTTTCAAGTACTTCCGCATCTTCATACACGTCACTAACTTAAGGTTCTTTCCGGACTTCTCTCCATGTACGACGAGTGTTTTACCCTCTGGTAGCGGAATTCGGATGATCTTTTCGGAACAACATATGTCAACTTGGTTTTTGGATAGCCAATCCATGCCCACAACTATGTCAAAGCCTCCTAGCTCAATTGGAATAAGGTCTATACTAAAGTTCTTATTAGCTAAGTTTAAAGTACAGTCCGTAATTACGTCTCTGACCTTAACTTCCTGCCCATTAGCAAATTCAATAACGTAGACCTCTTTCAACTTTTGGGGTTTCAAGTTAATTTTCAGCCTAAACTCTAGTGATACAAATCTCCTAGGTCGACTAGTAACATAGCCAGAGGCGCCGGCAGAGTGCTTAGTGGGAGTGGACGTGGACGACATAGTGAACTGCGATAATAGCAGACTTAGTTATTAAATGTGCTATTGTAAGTGCCTAAGATATGCAATGTTCATGCATGCACACACAAAATTATGTCTCCGTGTTTAAGTAGAAAATTTATTTTAAGTATACTTCCAATATAACCAATCCAAGTCTCCCATTATATATACCTAAATTAAACATAGGTGATCAGGCTTTGTTTAATTGAGGTATAATAATGTGACACTCAACTTAGTTATATTAGTAATATGCTTCAGATTTTGAAAATCATTTTGAAAACCGTTTTAATTTTTTTTTTTTAAACTATTGGGTTATAGTTTGCGGTTTCCATAAGAAAACCGACATTCTCTATAACCTTAGGCTCTGATACCAAATCTGTCACACACCGCTAAAGCGAAAACACGAGGTATAACAGTGTAGGGTTTCATTCAAAAGGTAACAGACAACACCAACCACAACATTCAATATAGTAGTTCAAAATATTACATTACAACGTTTTAAGCAAATTGTTCCAAAAGAAATTATGGAGGATAGAAAAATTAACAGTAGAAGTTTTAATGTTCTTGATGCTGATGTCATCATGCAAAATGCACCCTACATGCCTTCACTTACTTATTAGCACCTGAAAAGCATGATGAAAAGAAAGGGTCAACTACAAAGAGTTGGTGAGTTCACAGGTTTTCGTATGCACTAAAAATAAATTTGTATGCATAAATTGTTATTGTGAAACGTTTGTTCACACGAAGTTTACGTAACCAGTTGTTCGAGTATTTGCACGAGGTATAAAGTATACAATGATGTCATCGCATTGAGCCACTACCAAACCTTCCGACAAACCAACGCCCCTTAAATTATTCACGTCCTACCTCAGCGGTGGATTAATTCCACATGGGTAAGACCATTATTGTTATTGGTAAAGTGCACTTCTAGCTCGTCAGCTTAAAGTGTGGTTGTCAATCCAAATAGCGCTACCCACAAATACCATTGGCTCATAATGAGTTAATAAGTAGTGTCTAACAAGTGGGGACTTTTTCATTTAAAACTCAAGCACATCAAAAAGTATACATACCTTAGTGCACAAACAATTAAATTTAAGGTTCAACATTTCATAGCATAATTCAATCAATTTGAAATTCAATATCATGCTTTTCACCCCAAATTGTAACAAAAGAGTAAAAAGGGGCTGTGAAAACTCACAATGTTCAGCAAGGATTTGCAAGTGTTGCCGCACAGTTGCACAATTTCTCGATTCTAGGTCCTTCCTAAGGAAGTGAAACACATTATCAGTTTCGGTCTAACTCTTATGGCTAAAGCATTGCTTAGTCCATCATGTCTTATAAAATGCCTTAGTGTTAGTTATTAAGTGTAAGTATTATTTTGCGTTGTTGATCTCAAGTAAATTATTGGTTTAAAGGGGTTTGTAGGATTTTATTGTTACATAATAAAATTTATAGGTTATAAGTAGTATTTAATCCATTTTACCACGTTTTATATTTTCTTCATGACGAATACTTTCATTAATTACATATGTAATTGTATTTCTCATTTACCTTGTGATTTAAAATGTTCGGTTTGTTATAAATCTATTATTTGTTAGGGTATTATTTATACCTTCATATACATGTATATATAGTTTTTATTTATGGTTTTGACAATTTCTACAATTTATAAGTTTTTTATCTTTTAATAACTCTACAAATCCCTTTTTCTTTTGAATTAGAGTTTTACTTTTCTGGTGGCAGAATATTAAGTCCACTTATGGTCATTTTTAAATATCTTCTGGAAATTTTTATTAGTCCAACTTTTTATATGTATCAATTTAATGTGTTAGGGAACTTTTGACATAATTATCATCATTTTTAGAGTTGGTTAGCTATTTTAATCATTACACTTAAGTTTAAGTGTCACAGTTACCAAAACAGTCTGCACCATCTTTGTATCAAGTCCATTTGGAGGGTCAATCCTCAACATTTTTCAGTGATTCAAAATAGGTTTTAACCATAACTCAGAAAAGTATTTTTCAGAAAAATTTCATCTTTTTTGGTTACATATTGAGGGAGATATGACGATTTTAAGTTAGACCTTTCATTTTGCCAGATTCTGATTTCTTGCACACCAGTCTTGGTTTGAGTGTTTGAGACCTCAAATCTTAATATTTTTGAGTGAAACCAATTTTTTTCGAGTTATAGCTCATTAAAATAATTTCCACAAGGAAAATCAAGAATTTTAGTGGAATATTAAGAGACTTATAACTGATTAAAGTTGAGATTTTTCTCTGTCAGATTGTCTTTGCACACTTAATTTGATATGAGTAGATGAAGGGACAAATGTTCGAGTTTTTACATTAAACCACTTGGGTTTGAAACATAACACAATAAACAAAGTTCCAGAAAAAGATTCATATTATTTGGTTAAGTATTTTTCAAGATATGGTCGGATGAAGTGCATGCAAGTAATCTGCCAGAAACTGAAAATGCTTATTCATGGAAAATGAGTGTTTTATATCCATATTTTCACTCATATGGTTGGTTCTTTGATTGAACACTCATTTACCACTACTTTGACAATGTTCTTAGATAAGAAAATCTATTTTTGCCCTTTAAAAAAAACTCATGCATGAACTCACACATCTCAGATTGTAACAAAACCCACAAGCATGTAGTTAAAACATCATCTCCTTGAGTTCTAGTTGTATGGATTTTGGATTGTCACCATTTGTTCGACATATAACATGTCATTGGTGATTAACCTTCCATTAAAAGGGTCCATTAGGGTCCTTTTTCCAGAAACTCAAGAGCAATGAAAATAAGTTGAGAAAAAAGATGGAGAAATTACAAGAAAAGGAAGAAAATGAAGAAGAGTACAAGATAGGGAGGGAAGGGAGAGAGAAGAGAGAATTTGAATATAGAGAGAGAGTGAGATGTAGGAAATGAAGGGTTTTCTTGAAAATTAAGAAAATTAATACTTGGGTATTATGGGCCATAAAGAGGGCCGAATTTTTGGGCAAAAATCTGGATTATTTTAGTTAATTTTTTTAAGTGTTAATTAACATTGTGTAAGTATTTATATTATGTAATTTTTATAAAAAGCTTGATTTAAGTAGCTAAAACCTCTTTTATCTACTTAATTTTTGGTTTAATTATTTAAAGTTTTAAAATTTACATTTGGGTATATATAAACTATATATTTACTCCTCTTATTATTAATATAATTATAATTAAATGTTAACTGTTCCATTCGGCATTTTATAAGACAGCTTAAGTAGTTCCGTGCGGTAACAGGATTTTCTCAGTATACTGTTGGAATTCTTAGGAAACTAACCCTTAGCCATCAATATTAAGTCAATATGAGTTATTGCTACTTGTTAAACAAGTATTATACTATTCAGTTGCTAACCTGAGTGTTTTGGTTTGACGGGTGTCACACCTGGCCACGAAGACAGGGTTCTTGAAGATGCTGTTGCTGATGCTGAAACTACTACCTCCCCCCATTTAGATGTAGAGGGGGAGAAGAACGATGAAGGCCTCCCTTTAAATGTTGATGGGGAAGAAAATGTTAAGGAGGGAACCGCTGAAGACCCCTCTCAATCTGAGGGGGAGCACATCGAAGACAACCAAGCCCCCACTCCACCCTTCTCTCCTCAGGAATAAGAACGAATACAAATCACCTCTGAGGAAGAGGAAGAAGAAGTGGAGATCAACGATGAAGAACCTTTAGCCCATCCTGATCCCAAGGATGATGAAGATGATGATGAAGTTGGCTACTGGTTCCATCCAACGACCAACAAGGTCCCTGCTCAGAAGGGAATCTCAATAAATGAAGCAGGGGAGACGACATGCAAGTCTCCTGCAAAGAAGACTTCTGGCAAGCAAAAGGGCCTTGTCGCTGAAGGCAACTTGACAATTCTCCTCAAGAAGCCAACTTGCCGGGTATGCTACCATTTCTTTCCCTACACTGCTTCTATCCTCTATCCCTTCTCCACTTCTATCCTTCATCTCCTAAAACCCCTAAACACTTAGCCAAATTCTTTATCTATGTCTTTCTCCCTCAAAAGATCTAACTCAAGTGATCTTTTTGTTTCAGCCAGTCCTATCCCCTGCTTGAGGATACTGCTGAAGCTCCCTCACTACAAATAATCCCAGGTCTCCAAGCTGATGAACAAATAATCTCGGTCTCTGTGAATGAAACTGATGAACAAGAAAAAGAACAAACGCTGCTCACTCATTCTTCCAGACCTTCTCTACCACCTCACCGGTCAGAAGAAGAAGAAATCCGAAGAAAAGCAACTATGATCCAACTGCTTGAAAGTCAACGACTCATCCCTCCTACCGACTTAAAATTTCTTAATCTTGAGGAAATAGCAGAAAGCCTCAAAGCCTCAAAGCTCCTAGCTGAACAACAAAAGACTGAGCTTCACGACAAAGCTCCTACTCTTGAAATTGCCAAACGTTCAGTGAAGGATCGAGACTTGAAACGCTTTCCCCTGAGAGTCCAGCAAGAACTTCTCAAAGAAGCTGGTAAAAAAAGAAAAAGGAGTCAAACGTCAGCGACACCACTATGGCCTGGTGCAAGAAGAAAGCCAACTTCAGGAGTTTACCAAGCATAATAAAAAATGTAAACCTAAAAGGGAGAATTGTAAGACATGTTGTAGTTATCGAAGTTACAACGATCAGGGAAAACAGAGTGATTAAGACTTACTATCTCTCAACGATAGAACATCTCGGTCTAGATGAATGGTTGGAATTCCGGGTTGCAATTCAGCGATCACGTTCAAACTTTAAGCCTTGTGTCGAAAAGTTTATCAATAAACTAATCGATCAAGTCTCCTCAGTGGTCGATTTGCCCCCTCCTCCAGCTCTCCATCAAAATCGAAGTGCTCTAAAGAAGAGGAAGTCAACGTCATCTTCAGGGCCTGCTATTTGAAATGAGACAGGTATTGAATTTACCCATGAAGCAGTGCTCGGTCCCAATGCTGATCTGTCATTCATCGACGTATCACTACCACCCGGTGAAGAATTCACAGCTGGAAAGGAGGTCAGTGAACCTCTCGGCATTTTCTTTTCGGAATACACAGGTCGCCAATGCTTTCAACGATGGTCAGAGTTACCCATTGCTCCAGTGGAACAACTCAGAGACTTATTACATTGGTGTGATCTATCCAGACTAGGAATGTACATAAAACCTCAAATCTACAGAGAAGTCAAATTGAGAAGAGAACAGGGAATTCAAGCCCTAACTGGATGATTCCTAAGACTGAAGCCCTTGATGAACCTCTCTTCAAGGATGAACCTGAATAGCTGATAGGATCTCTTGTAATTCTTCTATCTTATTAGCTGCTAGCTTTTTGTACTTGTAAATGTTTTCACTGTACTTGTAATTTTCAACTTTCCTTATAATCTTGTATTTACGAAGTAATGAAAAGTTTCAGTGAAGTACTTTACTCCATCAGTACTTAAAAAGATCCTTGAAAACAGTAAATGGGACACGTATTTATGAGTCCTCGCTATCCTTGTGTTTTTAACTTAGCAATTTTTCCTTTATTGCTTTGTCATCACCAAATAGGGGGAGATTGTTAATCCAAACCCTTCAGTGATTTGATGATGACCCTTAGAATCACTTAGTGAAAATTGTAAGCAAACAATATGTATCAATGTTTTGCCATCTATGAAAAATATACTAAGTCTGTTTAGTATCGCTGATGGAAAACATGTGTTCGTAAATTTACTTAAGCGATGAATGTACATCAGTGAGACCTGAGCCTGTTCAGTCTCGCGGATGACCGCTAAATACATATCATGTAATTGTTTGCTTATGATCCCTGAAGACAAGATTCACGACAACAGAGTTCAAAGCTGAAATCGAAGACCAAGCTGACGAACGAGTGACTAAGTCTACTAGTGACCTGATGCGGATATCAGCGAAGCCAAGACTTGTCCATTTCACGTGAAGTTTCTAGTAGAAGACTTCAACGAGAGCTGAACTTTATCATTCGCTGATAAAGATCAACTCAACGATCGCTGATCATGAAGTCTGTTCTACAAGCAAGTTTTGTCTTATCTCCTTGCACGCCTTTGTACGATTTTTCAGAAGGACATGCCTTTGTCTATGATCATACAAACCACTCTGCCAACTATACTGGTCATCATGCATCCAATAGCATGTTTGCTAAAGTCAAATTCATGCAACCAACCAAGTGTTGCCACGTGTAAAGTTGTACTGACTTTCATTTAATGCATGCAGTATAAATTGGAAACCCTACTTCATTTTTGAAGTGCCCGTTCCATTATCTCTGAACTGTTAGTTTCCTAAGAAAACTACTCTTAGTTTTCTTAACTTCCTTCTATCTTTTCTAGTGCAAGAAATCTGTGTGATTCTTTTAGTTTGTTTAGGTTAGGTTTTATACTTAATCTTATTCCGCAACAAATTCTAAATTGTGTGATTATATCAATAAACAATTTTAAAAATAAAATCTTGTGTTTGTATTCAACCCCCCCCCCCTTCTACAAACTTGTATAACCCTTAGGGACCAACAGAGATCATAATAAATCTTCCTATTTATAGGAAAATAGTACACACAAGTCAATCCAGAGGCCAATAGGATTCTGCCACCTAGAAAGGTATTGTAACTGTCTAGGGGGTACGTGGCAAACCTCAATAAGAGTTCACATCTGAGAGATAGAGTGGTTCTTCAAAGTATCTTTGAAATCTTCAATTGTTAAGCATAGAGGTTGGTCTTCATCAGAGGTTTTGAGATCCTTCACAAAGGTTCTGATGTCCTTTACAGAGGTTCTGAGGTCTTCCATAGAGGATATGAGTGATAACGCCATTTTTTGGCGTTATTTTCAATTCTCAAACCAATGAGATTGGCTTGTATTCAAGTAGAAAAGCGGAATTTTATGGTTTTATCTAGTGAAATATACAGGTTATCTAAAAGGTGGCAATCATCGAGAAAAGAAGCTAAAAAGAGCCCAAAACGAGTCCAACCCTCAACTTCTCTCTCTATCGAAGTTTCTAAGTCGTTTACTGTTTCGTTGTGATTTCGTATTCGTTGCAATTAAGTAGTTTTAAATCAAACCAATCTTCCAATATTCGACAATTCAGTTAATAGAGCTTGTAGTAATTGTGATACTTAGTTCCTAGTGCCCGTGGATTCGATACTCGTACTTACCGTACGTTATTACTTGATTTCGACACCGTACACTTGCGGTTAGATTTAGGGGGGTGATACCTGCCTATCAATGAGATCTGAGAGTTATCATTTGGTTGGGCTCCTCTGTGCTTCTTCTATCGACGAAGGCCTTGTCTTTCTTCAGCGCAAAGGTCTTCTGTGGCCAGAAGACTTGGTCTCTTTACAATACTTGAAATGAACTAAATTAGGCTAACAATCTCCTCTTAAGTATTGGAAAAAGAAAACATTACAAGTGCATCTACGCTAGAAAGCAAAGTGGTTTAACTGGTACCTCTATAAAAACATTCATTAGAGCATTAAAGTGATTACATGGAAATTACATGGCTATCTTGGAAAATCATCTACAGTTTCTAAGAAGTGGTTCTTAAGAGTGTTGTATAATCACATGACAAGTCCTCTGAACTTGATGGTTGCATCAATGTCCACAATGATTTGGTTGGCTGGTCCTGAGGGATCTGCTCTGAATCCTTCTTCTGTAGGATGACTTGTCTGAACTTATGAAGTGTTTTGTTGGAGTACTTCATGCAATGCACATGTCTGAATAGTTTGTTTTCACCAAATTCATTCTTGTAAACATACCCAAAAGCAAGCTCTGTGATTATAGTCTCTGACTCTTCAAGCTCTATCAGATCCATTTCTTCATCAGGATCTGTGATAGATATCTCTTCTACTACATGTTCCAGAGCTATCTGAAAATCGAACATACTGAACATTCTTACCTTTTCCCGCATAACTTCTCTTATGGGTTGATTTGCAATACCAAACTCCTTTCTTTTTCCAACTCTTTGTTCTGTCTATCCGTGGAGTTGAGGCAAATCATAGACATAGAGGTTTCTTAGGTCGGCGTTAGAGAAGATATGTTTCGATCCATCACCTCTCTCTACTTGATACTTGCAACACATTACAGTTTTGTTGGCATAGGAGTGCAGAGTCAGACTTTCAACCGTTTTGATATCCCTTAGTGATTATACCTTGCTTGGCTCTTTAAATTTCTCTCTGATGAATCTGAGATAAACCTCTTCAAGCATCAGAGGGTGCATTTTGGCTGGTTCGATGAACTCATTTACGTTTGTGCTGTAGAGGTACTTGTGAATCTGCTCTTGATACTCCAGTTCTTTTTCTATAGGTCATGGGATGCGTAGTCGCAGATCATCGAGGGATTTCTTGACTTCTGCAACTCTGTCAGTATCTGCATAGGTCATGGGTTCCTTGCCTTTTCTTGAGGTTGAAGGCATTGGGTTTAAGGGTTTAGGGATCATGAAGTGCTCTATGAAAGGTTATTCCTTAGGTATCACCAGAGGCTTATGAGCTTTGGCTATGAGGTTTATCTTGGGTGCAGAGGTTGTGGAGATTGGTTTGTCCTTACGTTTTTCATCGTGGGTTTCCTTGGGTTTGGATTGAGTTGGTGGTTTGGACGGTTTAGCTGCAGTGGTCTTGATCTGAATTGTGGTTTTAGGTTTTGCAGATGTAGTTTTTGCTTCAGATGGTGTTGATCCCAGTATATCTCAACAATATGATGAACTCAAACAAAACTTAAAAACAGAGTATAAAATGATTATATATGCGGAAGCTTTGATAAACAATTATGCTTGAGTTATATTGGTAGATTAACAACACGGTAAAAGGAACAATAACACAGGATGTAATGATTTCAATATGTCATCTCTCATTAATCTTCATAATAGTGTTTACACCAAGAACACAAAGTGGTGTATGACTTGCTCCAAGGTTCTCTCTCACTATGTGTAAATCTGGTAAAATCTGTATGTGTGTGTGTGTGTGCACTGCAACAGTGGTAGTGAGCATTACATATAGTGGTGTGGTGTGTACTAAGTCAAGGTTGTGACCAATAGAATGGTGACACCTAGAAAGGCAATCAACAGATTGTACTATAGAATCTTCGTACACTTTATCCACGTGAGAGGCACGAGCTCCCTGATCTTGAGATGCATAAGTTTATTCTTCACAAAGGTTGGCCGCTTCAGAGGCTCTAGGAGGCTTCAGGTTAGGCTTGGTCTTTCGGAAGAATAAACGGCTGAGGATTGGAGCTTGTGTGGAGAGGTCTTGGAATCTGTTACGACATAAGTCTTCTGCGATCTGTCCTTAGCTTCTTTTTCAATACTTTTACATTATGAAATGGAGCTAACAATCTCCCTCTAAGTATTGAAAAAGGAAAAATTACAGAATGGAATACTTAAGCTAAAAGGACAAGAGGTGTAAATTTCAACCTCTGTAAAAGATGTTTTCATTAATTCACTTGCTAGAGGCATTACAAGAAGATGAAATATTACACGATGATCATAACAAGTAAAAATAAGAATGGTTGAATTCTGGCTTTGGGGAAATCGTTTATCTTCTTAGCAAAATGTTCTTTAAGCTCTTTGTAGATGTAAATGATAAGGTCTCTAAATCTCAGAGTGACGTCAATCTCTAAAATCATTTGGTCAGCGAGGCTTGGATGGACGTACTCGGATCCTCTGCGCTTAAGAATTGATTTTTCGAACTTTAGCAGAGTTTTCGTAGCGTACTTCTGGCTATCACGTCTTGTAAACAACATGTTTCTCTCTTTTACGTCTTTGAATACATAGCCAAATCTGGATGAAGTGATGATGGTCTTGGGAATGAGGTTCTTAGAGCCTAGGCAATATTCATTGGGTGCGGTTATTTGGATTTTCTTTACCCCGAGGTCCAGAGTGATCTGAAAATCGGTTAAACATTACATTCTGATCTTCTCTTGTATGGTGTCTCGAAGCACTATATTGGTCAGCTGATACTCTTGTCTTTCTCCTATTCTTTACATTGTCCAGTCGTAGAGCTCTGCCTGGTCATACGGGTAAAGGTTCCTTAGATCAGCATCTGTTAATTTTTTACTAGACTTATCTTCCCTTTTGATGTTGTATTGGCAATATCTAAGCTCTATGTCACAGAGTAATGAAAGGTGATGCCAAAAACTGTTCTGATCTTCTATTCAGACCATACCTTTTCTTTCTTCTGAGCTTTCGTTTTGAAGAAATCCTTCTGTATACCTGTCAGTACCTTGGGGTGAAGAGTGGGCTTTCGGATTACGTCGTTCATGTGCACACTATATAAGTACTTGCGTACTTCTTCCTCCATTTTCTTCGGCATAGACTTAGGGCGGGGAATGGATTTCTTTAAGGCATCCATAGCATTAATGACCTTGGAGACTCTGTCATCTGTAATTTTCTCCTTGCCTTTGTATATTGAAGTGGGTGTAAGAGGAGGATTAGGTGAAAGAGGAGGTGGAAGATCCCAGTCCTCTAGTTCAGGTTTTGGGGAGACAAAGTCTTGATACAAAGGCTTGGAAGGATCTGGGTTTGGTTGGGGTTCCGAGGGTGGCTTATGTGGAGCTTTCCCTTTATCCTTGGCAAATGATTTTTCTTTGCGGGTTTCCTTGGGGTGTTTGCTCTGGGATTTTTAGGTTTGGGGTTTGGCTTGTTGGCTCTGTGGGGGTTGCTCTGTGGTTTTATGGATCCCAGATTAACAGGTAACAATGAATTGAAACATTAAATCTTATTGAATGATTGTAGAGAGAATGTTTTACATAAGAATGATAATCTGACTCTCTCTAACTATGAACTGAATTCTGAACGGCTAACCTAAAACTCCCTGAAACCCACCTTATATACCAAGGCCTTAAGCCTAAGGCCCATGGCCCATAAACTCTAGTTAAGCCCATTTAACCAATTAAAGGCTTTTACAGATAAATAAATAAACCTCTAATTTCTTTATATCACTTTCTATTTTATAGGACATTTATGGTCCTAACAATCTCCCCCTAAAGTTATATAAAGAAAAAATATGATCTTGGAATCTTCAGGTCTTGATCTTCTCTCCCTCTTGAATCTTTGAAACACTTTAGTGTTGTTTGTCTTCATGTCTTTCACGCTCCCCTTGAAATATGTTCTTAGTCTTCATAGTATCACGAGTTGAATTGGCTTTGAAAAACTTAAAAACTTGTTGAACCAATATGCTGGAAGGAGGAATCAGCTTGTTGCGAACACTTATTGATAAGGGATGAGAAGAACCATGCACTTGTAATCTTTTCTGCACAGATCATAACAAATACTCCCCCTCAACTTTTGCTTACTCCCCCTCAACTTGATAACCTAGGTATTTGAAACTTTATAACGTTTCTCCCCCTTGTGATGATGATTTGTGTCTTTGAATCTGTATCATTTCTCCCCCTCATGATGATGATTTGTGTCTTTGAATTTGTATCATTTCTCCCCGTCATGATGATTAGGAGCATCCCGAGCATCATGTAACTTCAAAGACAACACTGATGAGTAGCAAGAGACCAGATAAAACAATTATAGTAACCAATATGCAGTAATCAACTAACACAGAAACATATAGTAACTTTTATCACAACAATTAAAATAATTGTGTGACCTATGTTCAGAGTTGGCATTGGGGTATCTCTGATAGTACTTCCAGTTATCACTGAAGTAAAATGTTAAAAATTATTTCTCAAACTGTTCCGGCAATATCACGAAGATATGCGATGGGAATCACAAAGACTCGTGCATGTGTGAAAGAAATAAATTATATCTGTTTGGCTCAAAAATCGATTTAACCTGGGACTCAAGTTAAAAATCAATTGACACAATGATTAGAATATGAAGTTCGGAGACCGGAGCTGATGTCTTCCTTTTTCAATATCTAAGACCTCCGAGAAGAATAGATAGATTATGTGCTAAATCTCCGTACATTTATGAAACAAGCATCTTTTGTGAGATACTTGAGTGGCTGGGTGGGGTGACATAAGTTATCGACACTGGGTCCATGTCTGTTTCAATATTCATCACCAAAGAACGAGAATGAATAGCTTGTGTGGTTACCCGGATAACTGGCTTGGTTTCGTAAGGACCAATAATTCTTTTAAGTCCTGTCACATCCTCACCAAATTCTTTTCGCTCCAAACTCATCTATCAAGCTAGACCCATCACAGATGTCTATAAAGGATGTGTTTCTTGGGTAGGTCCTTCCAGTTTTGAATAGACCATAGAAACTATATAAGCCCTAACACTCCTGTAACGAACTAAATCAAACATTTAAGTACACAACGAAGTACGAGTCCTGGACTGATTTGTTCAGAAGTCATAAAAATGAAGTCCGAGTTCTGATCTGAGGTAATCAGAAGTCATAAAAATAAAGCCCGAGTTCTGATCTGAGGTAATCAGAAGTCACCATAAAGTGAAATAATTGAATTTCAAGAAACAATATCAAGCGCAAAACAGAATGACTCGATAAGCACAATATAGTCAAAAATCAAACAAAGAATATAAATTTTAATTGTCAAGAACAAGTCACAATTATTATATCAGAGAAGAAGGGAATCATTAGCAAGAAATGATGAACTTCAGAAACAAAAGTGGAATTCAAGCGAGTGTATTTCCACCGAAAAATCAACAAATATACGAGACATGGAAATAACTAAGTCAAGAAAATATAACTCGTGGCATTCATGGAAGTTAAAATTGGAGAATAACAAACAAAAGTAAGTTATCCACAATGAATTACCACAGTTCTTTGAATTCTCTTAAAAAAGCATTTATTATGCAAAACCTGATGCTCCCCTTCAAAATTGGCGTAACCTTTTATTGCTGTCATGTGAAAGAAATATTCTGAATTGTGTTATACATGACATTCCTGCAAAACAGATTAGAGATATTTTGGTATCCATGCTTTGATGGATCCTTGGCGATTAGATGTCTTAACTGTAAAAGGGGGATTGGGGATGCTATAAGAACCATACCAACACTTAGCATAGTTTTTATTCATAAAGTAACTTGTTCCATAATAAGAACAACACAACTTCTGTGTAGATAACCTGATCAGTTGATTAACAGAGTAAACACGATCAGGTTTCAGAAAAGGTTTAGCATGGAAAGCTTTGTTGTTCTTGTCACTCTTAAGAGAGATGTTGGTTCCTGTTTTGTTTAGATAAGATTAACAGATCTATTAGTTCGAGTTTATGTTTGATGCGGAAGCGTATTGAAAAACTAACAGATATGTTTGATAGATTTAGAACACACAATATAAAGAAACAGTATAAAGATGATATCTTGAAGATTACTGTTGTTCGATATATAATAAGAACATCAAGAACAGATTAAGAACTGTGTGTGAGAGAGTGTAATGCATAACAGTTTTGACGATATGAAGCATAAGCATAAAACTCAGATTCTCAGAATATTTCTTAAGATTGTTAAGGAAGATCTCAACAAGAGACTTCCTTTTATACTACTCTAGGGGACCATAAAGCATGAGCTGCTGTTAGAACGGATGGCATGAACAGTTATACGTGCTGTATTGCATTTAATGGCGCAGACGTCTATGTTGTACTAAGCCCTATTGAGTCCACTCAGAGTTTGACATGTGTTGAAGTTGGACAGGGCAAGCTACCATGCAAGTTGATGAACAGGTCAGGAACAGTAGCAAGATATTATAAATATCTTCCAAGTCTTTAGTGAGGACCGCAGAGGCTCTGTAAGTGTTACAGAGGTTCTACGGTATGGTCCTTTGTAGATCAGTCTTCACCGGATTCCGAGTCTTTGGTCTTCTTTGCGCGTATGACAGAGCTTCTGTAGGACGCCTCTGTAGCTTCTTTAGCTTCTTGACCTTGATCTCTCGGTAAGTTCGGCAGAGCCTCTACAAGAGGCTTTCTTCACTTAGCCTATTTTTCACTACTTGTAACTACTTTCTATGATTAGGAAGACTGAGGCTAACAATCTCCCCCTAAGTAGTGAAAAATAAAAAATTGAACTTGAGTTTAGTTAGGCTAAGTTAGATAAGACAGAGGTTAAACAATACCTCGAAAGTTCTTTCATTTAGAAATACGCCAGAGGCATTTTACATTTGATTATAATGAAAGATAAACTTAAAAATGGTTTGCAGATATTGGTCGTTTGAGAATCAGATTTTTGCGTCTTTGAAATCGTTGTAGCTTCTGTTGTCTCTTCCGACTTCTCTGATCTCTTTGTAGAAACTGATGCAGAGTTCTCTTAAGCGGACTGTAGCATCAATCTCTCTGATGAAGGTATCTGCAGCGTCTCTATCCATTTGCTCGGTATCTCTGTATTTTACAAGGTTTGCTCTGAACTTGTTCAGAGTACAAGTTGCGTACTTCTGACAGTCCATGGTCACAAAAAGTTTAACTTCGCCTTGTGGGTTTTGAAATACTAACCCGAACCTTGGTTCTGTAATGATTGAGTTGGGCATTGCGTCAGGTGGGCAGCGATCTTCTGGTGGTCGAAGGTTCAGATGTTTGAGACCAAGATCCTTTCCCAGCTGAAAGTCTGTCAGACTGTAGATCAGAAGCCTTTCCCTCATTGCTTTTCTCAACACTTGATAGGCTCTGGTGTTTGGCTCTGTGTTGTAGTTGTCCTTCGTCCATTACAGAAGGTCAGGTAGATCATAGGGATTCAGATTCCTTAGGTCAGCATCAGCGAAAGTGGTTTCTGAATTGTTTACCCTTCTGACTCTGTAAAGATTGTACCTGACCCGTGGATAGGTTCTTGTAAAGGAGTACCTACAGAAGATTACCTTTTTGATCTTGTGGATTGAGAAGACTTCTGCTTTTGTTCTTGGCTTTGTCCTGGTGAAGACGTTGTCAAATTCTTCTATGATCTTTGGATCTGTCACATGATCTGTTGGATGATTGGTCTAAAAGGATTGTTTATAGAGGTATTTGTATACCATTTCTTCCATTTCTTCTTGTGTTGGACCAGGTTGTGGTACTTGTCTTCTGAGACTCTCCATCTTTCGAACAACTTCTACAGCTCTACCTGTTAGAGGAATGTTTGACAGAGGCTTCATTCCATATGCCCAGTCCTCTTCTTCAGGCTTTGGAGTTTGGAAGGCATCAAAAGCGCTCTTCATCAATTTCTCTGTAGGCTTGGGCAATGATTTGTTTTTCTTGGGCTCTTCTGTCAGTATTGCTTTGCCTTTGTCTTTGGCTTTTGGAGGTGCAGAACCTGTTGTTTCTGTAGGTTTGGGTATTGGTGCTTCTGTTGGAATGGTGGGTGTTGCCTCTGTAGGTTTTGACACTTGTGTTTGAGAGGACTTTTGTGGCGTTGGTTCTGTTGGCTTGATTGGCTCTGTAACCTCTGTTGGAGGTTCTTTGGTGACTTTTTCTGTGAGCTCGGTTTCTGTGGTTTGAGAAGTGTCGAATCTTCTTGCCATTCGGAAAGATGTTGTAAACCTCCGTCTTTCTTCTGCTCTTTGCGTCATTCGTTCAGTCATTGGGTTGTGCATATTTCTTAGAACAGAAGAAGCAGAGGTCTTTGCTCTTTTTGGTTTGTGGGCAATAGACTTTCTTCTTGGGATGGATTGGGGTTTTTCTGTTGGTTTTGTAGTCGGGGAGGGAAGATCTTCTTCTGAGGAGGATGACAGATGTTGAACATCTACTCCAAACATTGTAGGGAATTCCATAGAGGTGGTGTTTCCTCTATGGTCTTTTGAGCTTCTGTTCCTCCGGGTTGTTGGTTTGTTAGACTTTCTTCCAAGATGATTACCACAGGGGTGGTTGTTGCCTCTGTGGTCTTTTGAGCAGTTTCTGGTACATGGGTTTCTTCAGCGGTTGATTCCACAGAGATGGGTGTTGTCTCTGTGGTATGTTGAGTTTGTTGTTGTTGGGTTTGTTCTGGAGGGGCTTGGTTGATGGGTTCTGCGGCTATTGGTGCTTCTGGAAGTCCTGTGCTCGCAGCTTTCTCCATTGTATTCTCCCCCTCAAGATGATCTGATGGACCAGGGTGGTCATCATCAGATTCATCCTGACCCTTATCATAAGTACCCTCTGCTCTGCAAGAATCTTTGGGTTTCTTTGGTAGTTCTGCTCCTGCGGCCATCAACTTTGCGCACACATCATCACAGAGGCCAAATAGATTTGCAAGCTCTGCTTCTGTGTTGAAGCGCATTTTGCCGACACTTTTTCTGAATTCTTTAACGTAGTTTGCATTTGTAGAAGTGAAGGAGACGATGACTTCTGTCACCTGGTTTATCACATTCTGCCCGAGCTCTGTTAGTTGTGCTCTGGTCATGTAGTCTTTAGGATGCATCAACACAGTGTTGCGCATTGCTTCTTCTTGTAGGTGTTTCAGGGCCTTCTGTAGATCTTCAGGTGTAATGCCCTTTGCGTTGTTGGATTTCTTGTTCAGTTGTTCAAGGAAATGTTTGACTGATTCCTTGAACGAAGAAGTTGTGGCTATCCCGAATTCTTTGGCGGCAGAAGTGGTAGTTGTTTCAGCAGAAGACTTCATCTGGGTCATGGCAGATTTCACCTCTGTGGATAGATTGTCCATTTTGGTGTTCAGATTTAGTAAGGCCGTCGATGTTGTCTCTGCAAAAGATGTGAAAGAGCTTTGCAACTCTTTCATGGTTTGGTTCACAGAGGTGACAAGGGTTTGGAACTCATCCCTTGATACTTGTGTTCCTGTGATAACCTCTGGAGGAATACATTCGTCTCCAGAGTGAGTCCCTGCTCCTGGGACACCTTCGTTCACCCTTGTTTGTACGTTGGGGGTGGAAGGATTTCCGTCTGATCTTCGAGAAGAAACAAGAGTTTCAATCTCTACAGAAGTTCTGCGAAGAACAGTGTCCAAATCCACTCCAGAGGTGGGTATCGGAATGTTCTTTTGTTGACTCGGAGACTTGTCTACAGTCTCTTCGTTTTTGTGCTCACTACTTCTCTATGAAAGAAGTTTTGGCCCTATATTGTGCATGGCAGAGGAAACGAATTCCTCTGTAGGATGTTCTGGTGTGATCTGGGGCGATGGATCACGAATTGTAGGTGAGTCTCTTCGAGGAGACTCCTGTTGATCCAAACCCTCAGTGATTTGATAATGACCCTCTCTTATATACTTAGTGAAAATTGTAAGTAAACAATATGTATCAAAGTTTCACTATCGCTGATAAATACTAAGATCTTACAGTACCGCTGATAGGAACTCCCGCTCTTTTAAGTTAAACATTCAGCGAAAACTGTTCATCATTAATGCTCTGAGTCTGTTCAGTCATTATGATGATCGCTGATAAGTTAGTTGTTTACTTATGATCCCTGAAGACAAGTTTCACGTCAACAAAGGTTCTACGCTGAAGTCGAAGATCAAGCTCAAGAACCAGCGACAAGTCTCCTAATGAACTGATGCGGATCAGCGAAGACTCAGATTTGTCCACTCAACGTGAAGTATCAAGTACAAGACTTCAGCTATCGCTGAACTTTATCATTTGCTGAATAGAAAATGATAATCGCGGAATCAACGAAAAGTTGATCATGAAGTCCTCCGTACAAAGTACTTTTGTCTTAACCCCCTTTGCACGACTCCGTACGAAATATCAGAAAAGAACCTCCGACTGTCTGAAATCGTACAACCACTCTGATACTACAATGTTCATCCATGCGGCTACTAAGGTTGTCAACCAAGGTCAATGACATGCAACCAACTAGCTGATGACACGTGTAAAGTATATACTGACTTGCATTAAATGCATGCAGTATATAAAGAGATGAACCCACTTCTTTTGAAGTAACTTGCTAACTCTGGACAAGTTCAATCTCTTTTCTCAAGATAGGTTATTATTAGTAATTTCCTTATCTCTCTTAGTGCAAGAAACCTTAGTGTTCCAACTTGTTTAGATTTAGGTTTATCCTTAATCTTGTTTCCGCAACAAGCAGTAAATTGTTAATGATTTATCAATAAACAATTTAGAAAAGTAAAATATGTGTGTTTGTATTCAACCCCCCCCCCCCCCCCCTTCTACAAACTTGTAAAGGCCTTCGGGACCAACAAGTGGTATCAGAGCGGATTTGTTTAATCTCATAAACAAGATCTAATCTAAGATATTTCTCTTCCTTGCTATTATCTGTAAATGGCCACCAACACAAACACAAATTATATAGACAATGGTTCTCTTGCTAAACCCCCTAGATTTTCCAAAGATAACTTCAACTTATGGAAAAATAGGATGACACTCTTCTTAGAAGGTGTAGACCCTACTATGCCTTACTATCTCGGAAATGGTCCATTCATCCCTGTAAGAATTGATGCTGCTGTTCCAGCCGCTGAGAATAGACCTGCTATTCCAGAAAGGCTGGTACCTAAGGAAATCTTTCAATGGACTGACGAAGATAAGAAGAAAGTGGCTATAGATACAAAAGCCAGATCCATACTATCCATGGCTCTTCCTGACGAAGTCTACCATTCCGTCATGAATCTGAAAACATCAAAAGCCATGTGGGACACAATATGTGTTCAGTATGAAGGAACGTCTGAAGTCCAGGACTCAAGAAAGATCAACCTGGTAAGACAATACGAAAGCTTCATTTCTGGTAAGAATGAATCTCTCTCTGAAGTTCACCAACGTTTTAATTGTTTAATTATAGATCTGAAAACTGTTGGTAAGGAATATTCTAACTTTGAACTACTGACAAAGTTTCTAGAATGTTTACCTGAAAGCTGGGACAATTATGCTATGTGTCTCAAGCTATCAAAGGATCTAAAATCAATGACCCTTTCAACCTTATATGGCACGTTGCTGAATCATGAGCAATCGAGCCATCTTAAGAAGAATCTTGTAAAATATTCCAAAAGCACCCCTGTTGCTTTAATCTCAGAGGAACCTTCTACTCAGCGACCCTCGGTCACTATCACTAAGTTAGAAAGTAACTCTGAAAGGTCATCAGATTCTGATTCTTCAGATGATGATGAATCTTTGGCACTCCTAACTAAAAAGTTCAGGAGATTTGCCAAAAAGAAAATGTTTAGAAAGAACAAACCTCTTTCCATAACTGACAAGCCTAGATCATCTGCTTTTGTTGATAAGGCTACTGCTACTTGTTTTAACTGCGAAAAGACAGGACATTTAGCTAACGAGTGCAGGTCTAAGAAAGTTTATAGACCCTCAGCTTTTACAAAGAAATCTTTTGTTCCAAGGAATAAAGATGACAAATATTCAAAGCTGAAAGAAAAATATGCTAAGCTGAAAAGCTTTAAGAAGAAGAATAAAGGCCTGATGGCTGACTATGATTGGGCTGCTTCTGATGAAGAAGCATCATCATCTGACTCTGAAGATGATGAAGAAAATCTATGTCTCATGGCCAAGATTGAAGAAGAGGAAGAAAGCTCAGACATTCCCTCCACTTCAACATCTGCTATTCAGGTATCACCTTCTTTCTTTACCAATATTGCAAATATTGATGAAGCTGATAGTCTCCGTAAGATCGATCTCTTGACTAGAAGTTTATACGAAGCCATGAACGGCAAAACTATGGTTGAAAACCAAAATCTTGATCTCGCTGAAAAGCTTAAAAACTGCCACCTTCAAATAGAAAAGCTTTCTAAAATTGAAGAAGACATTATATTTGGTTCTACTAACCCTGAGCTTTGTACTCGTTTCGCTGATAGAATGAAAGATGAGTACAAAATGAGCATGATGGGTGAACTAACATATTTCCTTGGTCTTCAGATTAAGCAAACTGAAAAAGGAACTTTTATTAATCAGGGAAAGTATGTTAAAGATATGCTGAAGAAATTCGACTTAACTGAAAGTTCAGCTATGAAAACCCCTATGGCACCACCGCTGACACTTGATAAGGACACTAATGGTGTTCCTGTCAATGTCACGCTGTACCGTGGAATGATCGGCTCACTATTGTATCTTACAGCTAGCCGACCCGATATTATGTTTGCAACATGCTTGTGTGCACGATATCAAGCTGAACCTAAGATATCTCATATGAAAGTTGTAAAGCGAATTTTTCGATATCTTAAGGGTACAGCGAATCTAGGTCTTTGGTATCCCAAAGATGCAGGATTCGATCTAACCGCCTATTCAGATAGTGATTTTGCATGTTGCAAAATGGATAGGAAAAGCACCACAGGAGGATGGCATATCCTGGGTGGAAAGCTGGTAAGTTGGACAAGTAAAAAGCAAAATTCAGTGTCCACTTCCACAGCTGAAGCTGAATATGTAGCTGCTGGAAGATGTTGTTCTCAAGTCTTGTGGATGAGAAATCAGCTACTAGACTATGATCTTCATCTCTCCAAAATTCCAATCTATTGCGACAGCACAAGTGCCATCGCTATAGCAAACAATACAGTACTATATTCAAAGACCAAACATATAGAAATCAGATATCATTTTATCAGAGATCATGTGATGAATGGTGATATAGAACTTCATTTTATCCCAACTGATTATCAGTTAGCTGACTTATTTACCAAACCACTTGATGAGACAAGATTCAACTTTCTCATCAGCGAGCTTGGAATGCTGAACTTTGAAGGATAAAATCTTCAGCGGTTCACATTAATCAGCGATAGGATAAAATCAACTCGTATAACCTATTCAATCATCTTCTCTCTGAATAAAACTTGGTTAAACTGATATCAAGGTATGTTTTCTCTCTCTGACAATCGCATGAAAATGCAAGATTTCAAAACAAAATGCATCGCTGAATATTTCTTCCTTAACAACGATATTTTGAAATTTCTTAAAACCATCGCTGAATATCTTCATTCAATGCTTCATGTTTTCAAAAGTATCCCTGAGTTTTTCAAAACCTCAGAGACAACCAAAAATATGAAAGGACAGTTGTGACGTCATTGCAACGGATAAAACCCCGGCACGTTTTCTCTTCCTGACACACGTTTGCACGTCTCGTTCAAACTTCCAATCAAATGCAAACACATGTCCGTGTCATGATGAAAATCTTTTCCCGCTCAAGAGTTTCTCTCTCTAATCTCTCTATATAAACAAATTCTTTGTTTATATTTTTCATTTACGCGAACTCAATCTTCCTCCGCAAGAAAGAACTCACTGTTGCATTTGTGATTTCAAAAACTTCAAGAACTGTTCATCATCTTCTTCATCAAACATCAAGGTTAATATGTCTTATTATTTACCGAATGCAAATAAGTTGTTTCTAATCTACTCTTTGTTTAACAAGATCAAACAAAAGAACTTCTTAAAAATGAAATCATTTTCTTTCATGATTTTATGAACACAACCATTTCATGGTTGTTCTTCAAGTTTAAATGCAAAAATCTTAAACTTGTTCTTCATTCATTTCCAGAATCTAATTCTTCATAGAAAACTGGATAACAAGAATAAATGGGTTTTATATTTCATTTCTTAAAATCTAGAAAAACCTTAATCTTCATTAAGACATTTGTGTCTAAATGAAATGGATAAAATTTGAACCATCTTAATGGAAATTCTTTCCACATTAAGATTATTCTTATTTGTTAACAATTTTGGTTGAACTGATAATACAGAGAAATGGCTTCGTCTGACATTCCTGCTACCGCTGAGAACATCTCCGCTGATTCTAAGGAAGTGGACATCCTAAAGGCTCCTCAAGTCAAGTTTGCCCTTGACAAACTGGATTGGACTAAGGTGAATAACCTCTATGCGCTTCTCGAGTTTCCTCCTCGAAAGCAAGTCACACATCTAGATGATGCTGTAAATTTCCTAAAAAATTGCTGCATCTTCACAGCCCTGACCATAACACCTCCTGCTCATCAGCTCTTGCTCTCACAATTCTGGTACTCAGCCAGACACTCTCAACTACCTTCAGCCAAAGACCCCTCCAAAACAATCGATTGCATCCTCTGCGACATCGAATATGGCACCATGAAGATCACCCCTGCCATAATTCGCAAAGCTCTCAGCCTTCCAATAGCTACCAAGGAAAAACCCTTCGTTCCCCTCCCTGACCCCAAGAAAAACTCAGACAGGGAAGCCATCATTGCATTTTTCGATGCAATGGGCTATGTATGGGAAATCGGCAGAGACTGAAGGCCGAGAAGAAGCTGACGATTATCAAGAAATCGAAAATGCCCAGCGAGATGAATTTCATCTTCGCTCATCTTATCAACTGTATGACTGCTGAAAGGTCTCAACATAGACTGGGCATCGATTATCTATGATGACCTAGTTCTAAGGGTGGACACTGTCGCCGACAGACCTCCATGGGTTCCCTACCCCCCGATTCATCAGCGCCATCTTCAAATATGGCCTGAAGGAGAGCTACCCAACTGAAGGTGACCTGAAACTCTCTCAGGTCGGCCCAAAGATACTCGACTTCAAACCGATGGTGAATGAGGTACGTCTTTCTACACTCTTGTCTCTTCTCATTCTGTGGCTCCTTCAGCGACAATACCCATCGCTGATACCCCGGCCACAAAATCCTCTCCTTCTAAGAAAAGGAAACATTCGTCTACCCCACTTGGTTCTAAAAGGATCAAGAAAACAAAAGAGCAACCCCAGCAACTTCATGCTGAAGACTCCTCAGCTCCTTCTGCAGAGCTGAAGGAACGTTCAGTGGTACGCTCTGCCACACCTTAACAAGCCATCCCTTTAATCCCAACTTCAGCGTCATTAAATGCTGAGGTTACAAACTTTGAACCTACCCAACCTCCTTCAGTCTCTCAAAAGACTGATGAAGTGATTGTCAGCGAATCCAACGCTGAACTCAGAACCCAACCCCCATTCTTATCCTTCGCTCCTCCCTCCACTCATTTGGTCTCTACTCCAGATCTCACTGGAGCTGCCATCATTTCTACGGAACCTAAAGCTGATTCTCTAGGAATGATGAAGACAGGACCTGCAGGACACTCCATGGGCACTTTTGAAGATGACATGGAACTTTACTCAGGAACCCGTGATTTTGATGAATTCACCAATCCTCCCGCAAGTACACCCCAACCCATAAACACTGTGACTAAACCCCAAACTTCTGAGCTTTCCTATGTTCACAAGTTTTTATATGTTACAGTTCCTAATTTGGGAGACATCAACGCCTCCTTGAAAGCTGTGGAGACAACGCTGACAGATCTCACCACCACTCTTACTAATAACTCTACAGCTGTAACAAACGCTGGAGAAAATCTGAACAAGCTGACAACGGTGGTGGAGAAGAAGGCTTCCACAGATGACATGAAGCAGGTGGATAAAACTCTCTGCGACTTCGCCAAGGTGCTCGCTGACATCTACACAGACTACACCTCTCTCAAAATTTCAGTTTCATCCATGTCCAGCGAGGTTACATCGCTGAAGACATCGGTTGGACATCTAGAGGGGGATATGTCTACTGTGAAGACTGACTTAGGCTATGTAAAGACCGACGTTAGTTCGATGAAAACGGTGATCGAGCAGCTGCTACACAAAGCGAATACTCCAGCTCCTGCACCTGCCCCCGTCCCTGCATCTGACAACTTCACAGCGGCGGATCGCACTGAGCTGAAGAAGATCAATCCTGCTATTTCTGGCCTTGAAGACAGAATAGCAGATATTGAAGTTTGTATAGGTCTCTCTGGCCAAGAAGACAGAGAACCTACCAACGCTGCTGAATCTACCCATTCCTCCCCTAGTCATCATGAAAAAGAGGGGGAGAAGAGCGCTGAAGACCTCTCCAAGAGCGCTGAAGACCTTTCCCATGATGAATCTATCAGGGGAGAGAAGACGAATACTGAAGAAACCACCGCTGGACCTCAGGGAGATGAAAACCCTGAGGAAACCGAGAAGCTCGCCTCTGTATCTAAGGGGGAACAACTCGAAGAAGTAGCTGAGAAAACTGAATCCGAAGCAGAAGATGATGAAGTCGTCGACATCCCTGATGATGAACCATCTTCTTCTCCAAAGAATGATGATGATGATGATGACGAAGATGACGATGACTTCTTTATCGTCAAACCTGCTCCGAGGATCAAAGCTCTTAAGGGAATCTCGATAAATGAACCTTCAGGGGAGCGGACAAAGACAAAGCCCTCAGCCTCTGGAGCTGAGAAAGGCAAAGGCAAAAGCGTCGCTGAAGATGACAATCTGATGATCTTGCTTGAAATGCCGGTTTGTCAGGTATTCTAAACATATCTCACTTCATCCCTCCTCTTTCATACACTATCAGTTCTTCTACCCAAGCCTATACACTTGAACCAATTCTCTCTATCTGATTCTACCCAAGTTCTTACTTGTAAGATCGCTGTGTTTCAGCTAGTCCTCTCCCCTGTTTGAGGATATCGCTGAAGGCTCCACAACTGCGACTTCACCAATAATACCAGCTGCTGCTGAAGAAATTATCCCAGTCTTAGATTTAATCTCTGAGACTGATGAACCATAAGAACAGCTACTCTCGCACAGAGGCAGACCTTCCTTAGCTCCTCAAAAGCTAAGTGAAGAGGATCAGAAAAGAAGAGAGGAAATAATAAAGCGATTCGAGGATCAGCGAATCATTCTGAGGCGTGATCAACTTCCTTCAGTTCCTCCAAAGTTCAGAATTTCCAAAGCTGAATACCAGGAACACCTCAGAGAGCTGAACGCCTAATCGCTGAAAGAAAGGAAGCTGAAGAAAAAGACAGAGAATACGCCATCAAGCTTACTCAACGATCAATAAAAGACCCCAAGCTGAAAAGAGTTCCCATTGATGTTCAACGTCAGCTATGGGATGATGCTCAAGAGATCGTTAGAGAAAAGACTAAGGTCTCTGATACGACTTTGGAATGGGCTAAACAAATGCTGACCTATCGATCTAGACCATCCAAAATCGTCAAGGCAAACATCAGAGGAAGACTGTATGCTGAAGTTCCTGTTGTTGAAATGGACGTCTACAGAGATGACGAAACCAAGCAAACTTTCTATGATGCTACCTTAGAAAAGTTTGGTCTCTCTGAATGGTTAGAAACAAAATTAGCCATTCAGGGATCGCGCTCAAAGTTCAAAAGCCATGTCGAGAAGATCTTGAACAAACAGATCGACCTGCTTTCATCTGTTGTGGATATTCCTTCTACTCTTCCTCAACCAAGAAAAGTCTCTGATAAGAAAAAGAAAGCCTCTGGTTCAGGTCCTCATATTCGGAATGAAACGGGCATTGGTTTCTCTCGTGCTGAAATTGTTGGCCCTGATGCCGATCTCTCAATGCTTGACACCTCCCTACCACCTGGAGAAACATTCATTCCTGGCACAGTTGTAAGTGATCCCTATGGCATATTCTTTTTAGACTACTATGGAAATCATCACTTTCAACGTATCTCTGAGCTAGACATCGCTCCCATCGAACAACTCAGAGATCTCGTATACTGGTGTGAAGTCAGACGCGACATCAAAGCTAGACACCTGAAGCCCTTGATTTTTGAAGCAACTTTGAAGAAAATGAATCAAGGAGTAGATGTCCCTGACTGGATGATCCCCACATCAAAGACCCTTGATGAACTTCTCATCAAGGAAGAACCTTTATAAGCTGATATGATCGCCCTTTTCTCTATTGTATTAGTTATTCTTCTGTACTTGTAATTTATTTCGCTCGTACTTGTAGTCTTTCCATTTCTCTTTGTAACCTGATTCAAAGTTTTAAATAAAGATTTCAGCGAATGTACTTTACTCCATCAGTACTGAAAAGATCCCAGAAAACAGTAAAAGGGACAAATATTTTATGAGTTCTTTTTATCCTTATGTTTTCAATAAATAGCAATTTTCTTTGTTGCTATGTCATAATCAAATAGGGGGAGATTGTTGATCCAAACCCTCAGTGATTTGATAATGACCCTCTCTTATATACTTAGCGAAAAGTGTAAGTAAACAATATGTATCAGAGTTTCACTATCGCTGATAAGTACTAAGATCTTACAGTACCGTTGATAGGAACTCTCGCTCTTTTAAGTTAAATATTCAGCGAAAATTGTTCATCATTAATGCTCTGAGTCTGTTTAGTCATTATGATGATCGCTGATAAGTTAGTTGTTTACTTATGATCCCTGAAGACAAGTTTCACGTCAACAAAGGTTCTACGCTGAAGTCGAAGATCAAGCTCAAGAACCAGCGACAAGTCTCCTAATGAACTGATGCGGATCAGCGAAGACTCAGATTTGTCCACTCAACGTGAAGTATCAAGTACAAGACTTCAGCTATCGTTGAACTTTATCATTCGCTGAATAGAAAATGATAATCGCTGAATCAACGAAAAGCTGATCATGAAGTCCTCCGTACAAAGTACTTTTGTCTTAACCCCCCTTGCACGACTCCGTACGAAATATCAGAAAAGAACCTCCGACTGTCTGAAATCATACAACCACTCTGATACTACACTGTTCATCCATGCGGCTACTAAGGTTGTCAACCAAGGTCAATGACATGCAAACAACCAGCTGACGACACGTGTAAAATATATACTGACTTGCATTAAATGCATGCAGTATATAAAGAGATGAACCCACTTCTTTTGAAGTAACTTGCTAACTCTGGACAAGTTCAATCTCTTTTCTCAAGATAGGTTATTATTAGTAATTTCCTTATCTCTCTTAGTGCAAGAAACCTTAGTGTTCCAACTTGTTTAGATTTAGGTTTATCCTTAATCTTGTTTCTTCAACAAGCTGTAAATTGTTAATGATTTATCAATAAACAATTTAGAAAAGTAAAATCCGTGTGTTTGTATTCAACCCCCCCCCCCCCCCCTTCTACAAACTTGTATAGGCCTTCGGGACCAACAACTCCCTAGGAATGGATTCCCCAGTTTCTGTGGGCGCAGAGGTTGAAAGAATAACCTCTGGCTGGATGGTTTGGGTTTGGATCGAGCTGTGCTGCTCTTTTTCAATAACTCCTTCTGTAGCTAGACCTGCGGAGTTAGATGTGTGGGTTGCACTGGGAGTTGGTTTTGGTTGTGTGCCTCTATTAATCCATGCATCTTTTCTTGTTTCTTCCTCTGTTAGGCATCCAAGCACTACTTCATTATCTATCACTTCAGTCTCTGTCGCTATCCTATGGCTTGGTGCTTCTTCCCTAACTTCTGTTGTAGTTCATGCCTCTGAGACTAAGAAGTCGTAGATTGGATGAGAGCCGTATAATTGTATGACATGTGGATGATAGAGACCTTTTCGTATTTGGACAGCTTCTTATTCAACTGAATCTACCTCTGAGACCTCTATCCTTGTTTCCCTCGTTTCAAACCCCTCCTCTGTTGGATTTTCTAACATGGTGTCCATGTTATGGTCTTCTACAACTTCGGTCTCTATTTCTTCTATATCTTCTTCTGAAGCTGGGCTTGGACTCCTTCTGTGAACGTCCAATCCCTGTTAGATGAAGGGGTTCTGTAGAATGTAAGGGGTTTTAGATGGTTTATCTCTGGGGGTTTGATCATCTTCTTGCAGATTGGTGTCAATACCAGAGATAGAGAAGTGTTGTTCTTCTGTGGTGTGGTGGTCAAGTGGTTGTGCCGTCCACCCAGCTGTATTTAGGGTGTTGGCAATGTCAGGGTTTTGAAGGAAATCGTTTAAGCTACCTTGATGAGCGAATCGATCTGGGGATTGATAAGGTGATTGATATCCCTCTTCTGCAACTTCTACTTCTGCATTCTCATCTTCTGAAGTTTCTTCGACCCGGGTTTCTGCGACCTCTTCTTGAACCACTTCTGCAGCTGCCTCTTCTGCAATGGTAACCATTTGATCAAGTGATTTCCCATGCCTCCTTTTGGTCTTCCTCCTCTTGGGTTTTGGTGCCCCTTCTTTTGTGGATTTTGATTTTCTTTTCTTTTGTTTTGGAGAAGAGTGAGGAGCAGAGGAGCCAAATTCTTTGGTACGAGGAGGTGAAGGTTGAT
The DNA here is from genome assembly GCA_033807775.1 of Saussurea involucrata. Lineage (NCBI taxonomy): Eukaryota > Viridiplantae > Streptophyta > Magnoliopsida > Asterales > Asteraceae > Saussurea > Saussurea involucrata. Next base: position 63,272,696 of record CM066319.1, on the reverse strand, counting down.
TTTCTGCAATGTTTGTAGAAGTGCCTTCTGCAGTTTTCATCTTCTTTGTTTTTGGGGTAGAGGCAGAGGCTTTCGAGGAAGACTTCTTTCCCATGAGTTCGTCACGTTTGGCCATAAAACTAAGTTGGATTGCCAAGTGTTTTGCTAGTTTTTGCTTATTCGCTTCTGTAGAGAGGGGTTCTACAACCATTGTTCCTAGGGGGACACCTAAACGCGGGGGTGTCACAGGGCTCGGTTCTGGAGTCCTATGATCACGTATATACTCTAACTTAAGGGTTTTGTTCTTGGCATACTTCAGAAGCTTCTGTGACAGAGGTCGGTAGTGGATGTATCCATCTACATGATCGGTGGGGATGTTTTTGTTCATTGGGAACTGTTTGGGAGTTGTCCCTTCCATTGGCCAGTTCTGCATCATCAGCAGAGGTTCGAACAGGACTCCCAGTATCCTTTGGAATTGCAGAGGTGGTAGATACTTAGGATCGTTCTCTCTTGCCTTTTTGGTGTTGTTCTTTCTGTCGATCGTATTGATGATCTCCTGTAGCATGATGGTCGAGTAATCGAGTGGGAGATCGTAGTAGACCCCGTACATGATGGTTAAGATCTGATGCGAGCTTTGGTCAATGTTGCCTATCTTCCCTGTCAGGCATCTGTTGAGGATCGAAAATAAGGTGTTCCACAGAGGTGGTAGTCTGCCTCTGCTGAAGTCATTTCTCTTTCTAATGTGGGTGTTGTACCCAAGCATTTCTACAAAGAGACAGAGTTCGTCGTCTGTTGATTGATCTGCATATTTCTTCAGTCCAAGAAGACCCCTTGTTGGTAGATTGAACTCCAGAGAAAACATTGTTCTATTGAATTTGAGTTCCAAATGTTCAGATTTGTCTGGCTTTGAGATGTACCCTTTGATAAGAGAATCATCTTTATCATATAGGCAACTTTGCCAAAATTGGTTCAAATACCTAACAGGTATTTTCTTTGGGGTTCTTGAGAGTAAAGGAAAGAGAATATGGTTTTCCATGATGTGTAGAAGAAGAGCATGGGCTTCGTCGAAAGCAGTTGGTGAGGGGACCAAGTAGCAGTTATTTGACTTAATGGGTAGTACCTTGTCAAAGTGTTCTTGAGCAATGAAGTTCTGGAGACGGGTGGTCGGAGCAAATTCGGTTGAGTCGCCGGAATCTTCTTGTTCGACGTTTTTGGCGAGATGGGGTTTTTTTGAGTGTTCTGACTGAGCAGGGGAGTGTTCTTGAGAGTTCGCCGGAGAGTGTGCAGGGGAGATAGCTTGGGAAGATGAAGACATTGGTAATGAGAATAAGATTACTTGCAGGGTTTCGCCGGAGAAGAATGAGGGTTCGTAAAGATTTTTATGAGAGGGTAAGCTTGGGTTTCATAGGTGGGTAAAACGGTAGAATTCGAAAGGGTAAAAATATTTGGCAATGTATAAATATTTGGAATCCGTACTTGAGTTAGAACGGCGGGTTCAACTTTCAAACAAAACGTGCCATGTACGCCCATTAATGCTAGGCGCATGGGGTTGTTCTTAGCCACATGATTTTCACTCTCAGTAAAAGTAACCGTTATTGTTTACAGAAATGCCAAAATACCAAATTCACAGAAGCTCTGTGATTTACAGAAGATCTGTGATTTTGAAAATCTTGGATTTTCACCCTTTTCTCATATATCTCATTGTTATCATGACTCTGTAGGTTCTATTTTGACCAAGACATTTGTAAAAGCATTGGAGAGGATTAATAGGATTTTAGTGAAGAAATTTCGTTCACAGAGGTTTTGAGGCTCTGTAGGAACTTATAGAAGCTCTGTCAAGGCCAGCAGAAGCTCTATGAGTGAAAATTTCTTATAACTAAAAAACTATTAACAATTTTGATCATCCAAGTTTTGATTTTCATTAAGAAATGTTTTTCGGGCATATTTGAAAGTTGGTGTCCGAGAAAACTATTTTGGAAAACGTTTTGTGCGAGAAGGTCATGGTGTGTGTATTTGTGCGTATTCGGTTTCCGAGATGACATTCCAAAAGATCGATAGAGGTTAAATTTGCGATCACAGAGCATGTTTCTGGCAGAACCTTTGTTGAGCTCAGCAGAGGCTCTATGACCTCAAATTTCTCATAACTCAAGTTTTATGAAACTTTTTGATCTTTTGATTTTTGAAATGTTATCTACAGTATCTTTAGGATATATTTGACAATTTGAGTCCCAGAAAACTGTTTTCAAAAACCTTTTGTACGAGAGACATACCTTTTGGTTCTTCTTTTCTCGGCGGTGATGTTTGACTTCTGTCGATAGATTCATCGACACTTTTCTTTGGCTCCCCCTTGAGTGATTAACCTCTGTCGATCATTTCAAGGTCCCTTTTGCTCCCCCTTGACCAATGCTTGGATCAAAATAGGATAAGTTTTGCATAGTACATATGTCATGTTTACCAGAGGTTCTGTAGGGGTCGTCAGAGGTTCTGAGTAGACCCACAGAAGCTCTGTGATTTCAAGAACTATTTATGATTGAGAATTTACATACAGAAAGAAATCAATCAAAGCAATAAATAAAGCAATATTTTTATACACATATTTACAGAAGATAAGCTACACTTACAGAGGATTTTCACGTCATATTGATCATTCCTAACTTACCCACCAAGAAATTGAATCTTTTCTCGTCTAAAGCTTTGGTGAATAAGTCCGCGAGTTGGTATTCTGTGGGCACGAAATGCATCTCGATTGTACCGTATTCAACATGATGTTTCAAGAAGTGGTACCATATATCGATATGCTTGGTTTTTGAATGTTGCACAGGATTGGCAGAGATGGCAATGGTACTTTTGGAATCACAGAAGATGGGTATCTTGAATAGAATGTGGCCGTAGTCTTTTAGTTGAGTCTTCATCCACAGAACCCGAGAACAACAGCTAGCAGCAGCAACGTATTCAGCTTCTGCCATAGAGGTTGACACATAATTCTGCTTCTTGGAGGTCCAACTGACTAGCTTACCACCTAGGAATTCAAGCTCCCAGAGGTACTCTTTCTGTCGAGCATGCATCCTCCATATTCTGAATCTGTATAAGCTTTAAGACAAAAGCCAGAGTTCTGTGGATACCAGAGACCAAGATTTTTGGTCCCCTTTAGGTATCTAAAGATTCTCTTAACAACATCATAATGTGATTTCTTAGGATTAGCTTGATAACGTGCACAAAGACATGTGGCATGCATAATGTCAGGTCTGCTAGCTGTTAAGTATAACAGAGATCCAATCATGCCTCTGTAGAGAGTGCTTTCTACAGAGATGCCATCTGGATCTAAGAATAACTTGTTTCTAGTGGCCATTGGAGTTTTCATGGCAGAGGTATCAGAGAGGCTATACTTGGAAAGAATGTCAGACACATATTTAGCCTGATTTATAAAAATTCCCTCTGATGATTGTTTGACTTGGAGTCCGAGGAAGAATGTTAATTCTCCCATCATACTCATTTCAAACTCACTTTGCATGAGTTTTTCAAAACTTTTGCACTCTTCTGTATTAGAAGACCCAAAGATTATGTCGTCCACATAAATTTGTACAAGCATTATTTCACTGTTTTTACGTTTATAGAATAAGGTAGTATCTGTTGTACCTCTGTCGTAGCCATTGACTAGAAGAAATGTAGAAAGTCGTTCGTACCATGCTCTTGGAGCCTGTTTCAGTCCGTACAGAGCCTTTTCAAGGTAGTACACATGCCTTGGGAACTTTGAGCTTTCAAACCCTGGTGGCTGATTTACGTAAACCTCTTCTTGGATTTCACCGTTGAGAAAAGCTGATTTCACGTCCATCTGATAGACTTTGAAAACTCTGTGGGCTGCGAAAGCTAAGAATATTCTTATTGCTTCGAGCCGTGCGACAGGGGCAAAAGTCTCATCGTAGTCTATGCCTTCTTCTTGACTATATCCCTTGGCCACTAATCGTGCTTTGTTTCTGATGACCACTCCATCTTCATCCTTTTTATTTCTGTAGACCCACTTAGTCCCAATGGCTTGTTTCCCCCGTGGCAGAGGTACTAGAGTCCAGACTTTGTTGCGCTCAAACTGCAGAAGCTCATCTTGCATGGCGTCTACCCAGTTTGGATCGTCAAGGGCTTCAGAAATATTCTTTGGCTCTATCACACTAATAAAGTTTGTAAAGAAACAAAAATTAGCAGTGGCAGACCTTGTTTTTACCGTGTTAGAGGGTTCACCAATTATTTGGCTTGGAGGATGGATTTTGTCCACTTAGTTGTGAGTGGAAGATGGTCATCAATGTCATCAAATTGTTCTTCAGAGGCTTCTTGTTGTTCTTCTTCTTCTGGTGTAGCCTCTATCGTAGTGCGTGCCTTTGTAGTTGATCCTACAGTTTGTGGAATGATTGGTATGAGTGGTGGTGGAGTTTGTTCCTCTGAAGACGTATAGACTTGGTCCTCTATATCCTCTGTTATTGGCTCCTCTGTGGATTATGGAGTTTGTTCTTCAGCAGCTTCTGTGGTCGTTTTCCTTTGTGTTTCATCTTTTGTAGACTCTTCCTCAGCATTTGCATCTGTAGCATTTACAGAAGAAGATGAAGCATTATTTGGACCAGTTAGAGTCATACCTGTAGGATTTTGACCGACAGAAGATTGTTCTGCAGAAGCTCTGATTGTTCCATCAGAGGGATCAATGTCGTCGTGGAACATCTCTAGAAATAGAAGGTTTAAGTCTTCTTTTGTTTGTGAGATGCCAGAGGATTCCCCTTTAAGTCCGAGTTCGGAACTGATTTGCTCAGAAGTCTTTTGGAAGGAATCATCAAAAGAAACATTGATGCTTTCTACGATCTTGCGAGACTTTGTAAGGTATACTCTGTAGGCTTTGGAAGTGGCAGAGTATCCAATTAATTTTCCTGCATCATCTTTTACCTCAAACATTCCTCTGGAATCTCTGTCGTTTAAAACAAAGCATTTACATCCAAACACGTGGAAAAACTTGATGTTTGGCCGCCTTTTGTTGATCAGCTCGTAAGGAGTCTTGATGTGTCTTTTCACAATGGTTGAACGATTCTGTGTGTAAAAAGCGGTAGAAATCGCTTCTGCCCAAAAGTTCATCGGTAATCCGCATGCTGATAGCATAGTTCTTGCGGCCTCCACGATCGTTCAATTCTTTCTTTCGACTACGACGTTCTGCTGTAGAGTGCGTGCGGCAGAGAAGTTTTGTGATATTCCTTCTGTAGAAAGATAGGCTTCAATGACAGAGTTTTTAAATTCTGTGCCATTGTCACTTCTTAACTTCTGTATTCTGCACTCATAAAGAACTTGGATTCTTTTCATTAGATTATTCAAGATGATTGGAACATCTGATTTCTTTCGGACAAATTCAACCCATGTGAAACGCGAATACTCATCAATTAAGACAAGTATGTATTTCTTGCCACCTAGGCTCTGTATGGCAATGGGACCGCAGAGGTCGACATGAAGCATGTACAGAGGCCTAGTGCAAGACACATCTGTTTTGCCTCTGTGGGAAGCTCTTCTGAGTTTTCCCATTTCATAGGCAGAACACAAATGATCCTTATTAAATTTAACATTAGGCAAACCTTTAACTAGATCAAGTTTGACCAGTTTATCCAAGGTGTGAAAATTCAAATGACATAACCTGTTATGCCATAACCAGGCTTCCTCACTTTTGAAGGATACAAGGCAAACTTTGTCCTTGTTCTTGGAACTGAAATTCATCAGATATAGATCACCTCTTCTTTCGGCTCGCAGAAGTTCCATTCCCGTGTCTTCACTTTTCAGAGAGCAGAAAGTTCTTTTGAATAACACATCGAATCATGTATCACAAAGTTGGCTTACACTAAGTAGGTTGTGTTTAAGGCCATCCACGTATGCAACTTTGTATACAGAAACGTTTTCCTTCTTTATGACTCCATAGCCTTTGATGTGTCCCGTTTTGTCGTCTTCAAAAGTTACAGATCTACCATCGAGTGTTTCTTTGTACGTGGATAGTAAACTTCTGTCGCCAGTCATGTGCCTTGAGCATCCGGAGTCTAGATACCAGATTGGCACATATCGCTTCTGCAAGACAATCACAGAGACTTAGGTACCCATATCCACATGGGTCCAATATTGTTAGTATTTTTCAAGTTTGCCTTAGCATTCTTGAAATACATTTTGTCTTTTATAGAAGAATCAGATTGTTTTTCTTTAGGTTTTGACTTTTGAATTTGAGTAGAGAGTAAACAATATTGACTGGAGAAGTGATTATTTAGTTTGAACATAAGATCAAAGCAATGACAATATTGAATATGAGATGTGATTTGCTTGAACTTTTCATTGAATTCATTGAATTGAGCCACAGAGGCATTACATTCTTTCTTAACACTAGATTTCCTATTACAAGAAGATCTATGAATACTAGAATGTTGTTTGCAAAAGCTTTGTTTAGTTCCTGCCTTCTGTGAGTCTCTTATGTGGTGAACATCTTCCTTCACTGTCACAGAGGAAAAAGATTTGTTAACTTTAGGCCATTTTCCCTTTTGTTGCCAAGTGGGATTTTCGTTAATTTGCCTTAAAGGTTTTGAATTTTTTTGAACTTTTAGGATCTACAGAGGTCTTCTTTTTAAGATTTAACATATCAAGCTCAGTAGAGGTTTTGATTTGTAAATACCAGTTTAGAAAATCTGGGCAGATACGTATCTCTGTGATTTTCTCTTTTGGAGAAATAGTTCTGTTAAGAACTTCAGAAGAGAATTTAACATCCTCTGTATCATAGAGAACTATCCCTGATGTAACATCTATCTCTGAGTCGTCAGAAGATGAATCGTCCTCATACACAGAGGTTGAGTCATCTCTTTCGACAGAGGCTGGATTTTCCGAACATGTATCGTACGAGCTTTCTTCCTCTGTAGAATAACATTCATAGACGGCAGAGGTTTCTAATAAGATCTCTTCAGCGAGAAATTTATCTACAGAAGATGTACAGAAGTTTTCTAAGACGTTTGTTTTCCATATTTCCAAAATTTCCTTTTCAATAGTTTCTTTAAGTTTTTCTTCTGAAAATGTGGGTTTAAACTCGGGAGCTTCTGCCGATAATTTCTTTTCGACATTTATCATACAGACAAAAGCAACCTGTGTTTGAGTCTCTGGTTTACCAAACTTAAAGATACCAATCTGATCTTGTGTTTTCAGATATTTCTTTGGTTTGATTCCTCTATTGACAGAGGTTGAAGATGATGAATCTGTGTTTTCAATCCACACATTGATCATCTTCGTATGTTTCCTCAAGTGAGGTTCCACAGAGATTTTAGCCCTTTTACTTATAGAGAGTAAGTTTGGAAAATCTGTTTTGTTCGTTTTTCCTATCACAAACAGAGAAGACAGAGGTTTAAGTCTTTTGCCTTCAACACCTAGAGTAATATCATCGTACCCTATACCTCGTCTTCCTATTTGTGAGTTTATTTTCTCATACACCTTCTGTGCATCTTTATAGTTTTTAAGTAAAACTTCTCTTCTGAGTTGATTTTGCCAAAGTACCTCTCTCTCTTTTTGAAAGTATTTTTTGAGAGCTCTTATGTATGTTGTTTCACTTCTAGAAACTGAAAGTTCTTTTGTTTTGACTTTTAGAGCAGAGGCTAATTCAGAAATTTGCCTTTTTAAAGGATCTAGATTTTTGTTCCAATTCTTTTCTACTCTTTCCTTTTCTTCAAAATTTTTGGCTTTTTCTTGAGTGAGAAGCCTTACTTCTCTCTCATTAAAGGTGAGTCTTTTCTGAATGCTTTGATTTATCTCTTTTAGTTCAATCAGTTCAATGTTAAGTTTAAGTAAATTATCATCTACAGAATTAGTACAAGAGGTAGAGTTTGAAGTGGATACCTCAGTGTCAGTGCCGGAGTCGACTTCTGCCATGCCACAGAATAGGGCATTGGTGGTGTATTCATCGTCAGAGGTAGAGTCTGACTCGAAATCCTCCTTGTTCGCCTCAGAATGCCCTTTGTTCGCCATTAGGGATTTTTGCGCATAATACTCGACCTTCTTTTTGTAAAAAGTTGAGTTCTTCTTTGGGCGATTTGGTCTACTTCTGCATTCATTTGCAAAGTAGCCTGGCTTCCCGCAGTTGAAACAACCTTGGGAAGTGTTTCCAGCATGATCGTCGGACTTCTGTCGGTCCCCACCTTTTTCCGTTCGGCATTCGTTTGCGTAATGACCAGGCTTGCCGCACTTGTAGCATTCTTGTTGTGTGTGGCTCACCTTGTCATCTGACCTCTGTCGGTCATTACTTCTGTAGTTTCTGTCGCTTGACCTCTGTCGGTCATTTCTATCATCTGACCTCTGTCGGTCACTCGATTCTTCTCTTCTTCCATCATCTCTTCTATCGTCTCGGTTGTTTCTGCCATATCGATCAATTCCTGAACCCCTCTGGTTTCCTCTGAACTCTCTTGTCAATAGAGCTAATGACGCAAGAGTTATCTCTTCTTCTATCAGTTCGTCTTCTTCGCTATCGACTATCACTATCTTCTTCTTCACCTTCTTCTTCTCCTCTGTTGCTCTCTCATTTCTCGGTCTCTCTGCAGCCTCTGTAGATTTACTAACTAATGCGTATGGTGCAATGGTTAGTGTTTTAGCCTGTGCTATTTGAGGCTCCTGTGCAGCTAGTGTTCCATAGAGATCAGAGAGTGTCCAGGAGTCTAGATCTTGGTTTGTTTGTAAAGACATAGACAACTGGAGCCCCTCATCATTCAGGCTCTTTAGAAACATGACGTTATTTTCTTCCGAGGTTCTGTGAATGCCAGATTTTCTACATTTGTTGATGACAGAGTTGAACCTGTCGTACGTCGTTTGCAGAGATTCTGTTGCAGAGGCTCTGAAGGCATGACATTCATTTATGTGTTGTGCCCTTCGGTTCTTCTGCGTTTTAGCACCTCCTTCCAACTGCCTTTCTAATTCTTTCCAAAGATCGTGCGCTGTTTCGCATGCATCTAAGGATTGAAAAAGTTCGTTGGGGATAGCCATGATCAATATTTTTTTTTCTGTGCAACTTCATCTTCTTTCCTATCTGCATCTGACCATTCTTCTTTTGGCTTAGGTTTTTGATGTTCAGTGATTTCAAGAGATTCAGCAGTAACTGGTACTCGTGGTACTATTATCATGGGAACTTGAGGAGGATTGTAAAGATATTGTACGAGAGTTTTTTCAGTACCCTCAAAGAAATGGACCATTCTTATCTTCCATTGAGGATACTCATCTCGAAGGAGAGTAGGAGGTTTGGTTAGTGAACCAGCAGTGAAAAAGTTATTTGTATTTGTCATTGTAAGAGTTTTGAAGGTTCTGAAAAGATACTATGACGAAAGAGTATGAGTCTGATGATCTGGAAGATTTTCTGGGTTTTAACAGTTCCCAGAGTACACTTTAATGGAGTTTTAACCTGGAAAAAATAGTTTCTTTTAAGAATACCACTTTCGAATAAATCGAAGAATGATAGGTAAACAGAAACTTTTCAACGAAATGAAGAACATGTTAAAACAGAATGATGTCTATCACAAATCTTGTAACAAAGAGGATCACTTGATATTAAAAATCAAGGAAGGCTCTGATACCAATTGTTGGTTCCCGTTTTGTTTAGACAAGATTAACAGATCTATTAGTTCGAGTTTATGTTTGATGCGGAAGCGTATTGAAGAACTAACAGATATGTTTGATAGATTTAGAACACACAATATAAAGAAACAGTATAAAGATGATATCCTGAAGATTACTGTTGTTCGATATATAATAAGAACATCAAGAACATGTTAAGAACTGTGTGTGAGAGAGTGTAATGCATAACAGTTTTGACGATATGAAGCATAAGCATAAAACTCAGATTCTCAGAATATTTCTTAAGATTGTTAAGGAAGATCTCAACAAGAGACTTCCTTTTATACTACTCTAGGGGACCATAAAGCATGAGCTGCTGTTAGAACGGATGGCATGAACAGTTGTACGTGTTGTATTGCATTTAATGGCGCAGACGTCTATGTTGTACTAAGCCCTATTGAGTCCACTCAGAGTTTGACACGTGTTGAAGTTGGACAGGGCAAGCTACCATGCAAGTTGATAAACAGGTCAGTAACAGTAGCAAGATATTATAAATATCTTCCAAGTCTTTAGTGAGGACCGCAGAGGCTCTGTAAGTGTTACAGAGGTTCTGCGGTATGGTCCTTTGTAGATCAGTCTTCACCGGATTCCGAGTCTTTGGTCTTGTTTGCGCGTATGACAGAGCTTCTGTAGGACGCCTCTGTAGCTTCTGTAGCTTCTTGACATTGATCTCTCGGTAAGTTCGGCAGAGCCTCTAGAAGAGGCTTTCTTCACTTAGCCTATTTTTCACTACTTGTAACTACTTTCTATGATTAGGAAGATTGTCGCTAACAAGAGACAAATTACTTTGGAGCAGGAGCGGATCCTTTAGCTCTCGAAACCATCTTTACTTTCTTAAAAGATTGATTATCTGATTTGTCAATAATAGGGTCATAAAACAGATTAGAAGTACGGATCTGATATTTCGAAGAGCTATTTGATCTAATGCAGGTCTTTGAAGAAACATTTTTGTGGATAGAACTTGGAGCAGTCTTAGAAAAGCAAACTGAATTAGCTAAATAACCGTAAAGAGACATATCAGTAGTATTTGGACTAGCAAGATTGGGTGATTCAACATCAGAGTTTTTGGCTTCAAGTTCCTTGTCATTGTTAACCAAAACATTGTTCTTCTTAAACATAAACACCAATCGATTTTTTTCCTTAAAATCAATATATTCCTTGAATTTTTTGAAAATTTATGAAACAGGGGCTCAAAAACAATGTATCGAATTTCAACCAATTGAAGGTCAAAAGCTTCGAATTTGACTCCGAAAATTTGCAGAAATCAGTTTAAAGATGTATTGAATAGATGATAATACACTGATTTCACTTTAATCGAAAGAATCAAAAAAATCAAAATAAAACCTAAGAACACAACGCCGTTTTCTGATGTCGATGAGCACAGATAAAAATTGATACCTTTTAGATCGATAGCTTTGTCCCTCTGCTCTGAAACCAAATGTGGATCCTAGATTAACAGGTAACAATGAATTGTAACAATAAATCTTATTGAATTATTGTAGAGAGAATGTTTTACATAAGAATGATAACCTGATTCTCTCTAATTATAACCTGTTCTTCACTTATTTCAAAACAGCCTATGTTTTTCTGCCACTCTCGACCTGTTCGACTTTGGTAAACTTACAGTCTGTTACTTCGGTTAAATCTCCATTTTAGTGCATTAACCAAGCCACCCACACCACTCAGAGATGAGTACCCTCAGTGGAAGATACGAATGATTCACTTCTTCGAGGGTACTGACAAAGAACTCGTCTACTATATCAACAATCCTCCTTTCGTACCAATGAGCACAGTAACGCGTGTACCTGCCACAGACGACACTCCAGAAATCCCTGAGCACGAAAAACCAAAGACCAAGGACAACTGGTCAGACCCTGATTGGGCAAAATATGAAGTTGCTCAGAAGACTAAGAGACTTCTGATTATGGCCATCCCAAATGACCTCTTCCAATCCCTAGATGTGTGTGAATCTGCATACGATCTATGGAAGGAACTGGAAAAACAACTGGAGGGTGGGGCCAAAACTCAGAAGAACCGCAGAGTGACAAATCAGTTCAGAACTCGGTCTAAAAAAGGAATCCTTTGTGTGACAACCGTCAAATTCGCGTTCAGGTTAGAACTGCACTAAACATATCAGATACTGATACTATATGTCACACTGTCCAATTTTAGCAGTCAACTCGGTACAGTAGGAAAAATTGAGAATTTTTGCCTAAAACCCCTCAAATTAGGGAATTATCCATATATCTCATAAAATGCCAACCAAAAATATCTTAAATACATACATACATACATATATATATATATAAACCATACTAAAATAATACTAGTAAACTTAACTAGTAACCTTACAACTAACTAAATTATTGTGTTAAATAATTCAAACAATTAAAATAAAAATAAAATTTAAAAATAAATAAAAGACACAATTATTTTATACAAAACCACACTCCACACTCTCTCTCCCCCCTCTCCAACCCCCCCCCCCCCCCCCACCGCTCTATACCCCCTCACTCTCCCAAAATTTGCTACTCTCTCATTATCATCCCTCTCTCTCTTTTCTCCCAACAATTTCTCTCTTTATTTCTCTCTTTATTCCTCACTAAAACACACCCAAAGTCCAGCCATTTTCACTCAAGAACATCAAGTGTTCAAGTCTTCACAAAGGTAAAAATAACATGTAGTGCAAAGCCTACACCTTTCTTTGTTATTGTTCTTTCATTATATTTAGATTCCTTCTTCTACACTAGTTGCATGTTGTTTTACTTTATCAATATCTTTAGATCTTGATGTTTGGGAGCTTCATCACCATAACATCTTAAATGTTACTAAAAAGGGGATGAATCCATTACCAAACACATGTTAAGACCAAAGAAGGACTTTTACAATGTTCTAACAAACTTGCATGTGTTATTCATCAAAACCAACCCTTTAATCCCTAAGAAATTTTATGAACTACTCTTTAAATCCACTAAAAATATGTTTGAACTAACATGCATGAGCTAAAAATTCACTATTATAAGTTGCATGAAGGTGTTCTTGTCATAAACACCCAATAACCATAAAAAATAACCATTTTCAAGTATTTGCCAAAAAGGAGTTTTATAAATAAATTGCATGTATTGTAAATGGCTTGGAAATATATTTTTAACCTGAAAATATATGCATGGGGATGTGTCAAATCGGATTTCATGCAAAAAGAATAAGAATATTGGTAAAAGACAAAAAGGAGTGCACATGCATAAAGTCTTGTTTTGACAGCATGCTGCTAGATTTTTCTTCTCTCTTTGAAAAGCCATATCTCACTCAATAATACTCCAAATTAAGTGATTCTTTTTCTGGAGTTCACTTTTATGAGTTATGAATCAAACCCAACTGGAATAATTGAAAAATATTAAGATTTAGACCTTCAAACATTTTTCACAAAGACAGTGCGCAAACAACAATGTTCTCTGTCGCAGTTTATGTCAAGAATTATTTTATGTACTTAACCCACTCTAAAAAAATCATGAATCTTATGTCAAAAGTTTTGTAACACATTTAATAAACTGGTCATTAAAAATATCATGACCTAAATGTGTAATACCCCGGGTAAATCCGTTAGTTGAAAATATAATGCCGTTAAGTTCATTTAACTTTAAAGTTTCTATTTAGGGAAAGTTTGGATAAGTTTATAAGTTAAGGGTGTTTGGGTTATTGTTGAATAGTTTAAGGGCTAAAAGGAAAATTGAGTTAGATATTATCTCTTTAGTGTTTAGATATTTCACAAAATCAGATTTTTAGTGTGTGTGTGTGTGTGTTTTGAGAGAAAAGAAGAAAAGGAAGAAAAGAAAGCAATAGGACATCATTTGGTGTACTTGGAAGAGATTAAGGTATGTTTTCTTTGCAATTAATGTTTGTAATGGTTGGTAAATGGTTTCTGTCGGATTAGAATCAATAGAATCGAATTGGTATGAATTTCAGTCGGTTTTCTGAGGTTGTCCGGAAAAGGTGGTGTTGTCCGGGTTGTTTGGGTTGTCCGGATAACTTGGCTGTTTGGGTAATTTTGAGGATAAAAGTTATGTAGATGTATCTAGAGTCCATAACCTGCTAGTAAGTCTTATACATAAGTTGGTAAGGAGATATTTGTATGTAAATGGTTTCAGATTCTGAGGTATTTGGATAAAGGATCGGATAGCTCGGAGAAAGGCTTTGAAGCGTATTTTAAGCATTCATGTTGAGTTTTGCTTTAAACGTTTTCAACTGGAATACATATATGTGTTTATATATGTATGTGAGTATGTGTATATATATATGAGATGATTATGTGGTAGGAATATGTTTATGTGTATATAAATGACAATATGATGTAATGAGGTATATATTGTATTTATATAAGCTTTGCACTACACGAGTGCACTTGTTGCCGGGTTCCGGTGAGCGGACCGGTGTGTTGCCGTGTTCCGGTGAGCGGACAGGTGTGTTGCCGGGTTCCGGTGAGCGGACCGGTGTATTGCCGGGTTCCGGTGTGCGGACCGGTGATGTGTCGTAGTTGTTGTACGGCGTTGATTTATTAGTTGGCTTGCTACCAACTAATATGGCCATTTGTGGAGGAATAAGGTGGATGAGATGTACACGATGCACGAGTCTGGATTGGTATTTAAATACGTGTGGTATGTTTATATTTTACGAAAGAATTACCAAAGGTTTATCTAAACTATTTTGATACAAAGGATTTACACGAAAGGTTTTATAATGATTTTGGAAAGGACAGGGATTAACTCACTAGACCCGTTTGGTCTAACCCTCATTTTGTTTTCAAAAATATGTTTTCCAGGTTAAGGATCGGCAGGAGAGGATGAAGTGTAGGAAGCTTTTGATGATTGTTGATTAAGAAGCTTTTATATATTTTGTAATGTCAAGACTTTTGAGACCGTACTTGGTTTGTGATGTATCTTTTCTTATGAATGTAATGAAGTTATGCAATGTATGTTATTTGTTGTATGTTTTGGAAACCGGGTCGTTACAAATGGTATCAGAGCCCTAGTTTAAGGGATTTAGGTATTTGTACCCGTACCTAGACTTAAACTGCATGTGAAGTAGGATGTCCTCTATATATTAGAACCTTGGGATGATGAAGTATAAAAGGTAGAAGGAACATCATGTAAGGTAATTTCATATTACACCTGGCCAGTGTAATTGTGATCTTACAGGTGCATGTTTGGACTGGAATACCTTATTATATGGGGTATGTGCTTATGTGTATATTAACTCTATAAAAATCAACAGAGTGGCAGATCGGACTCGACGTATGGATAGATATGAAGACAGGTATATTTCTATAAACTCTATACGTGCTAAGGTGTTATCTGACTTGGGTGCAAACCGATTTTTTTGTGTTTTCAATTTTATTATTTGTGTTAGAAAAATATTTGATAATTGTGTTAGAGGTATAGAAGGGTGTGTTTAATCACTGTTGTTTTAATTTGTTAGTGTATGGAGTGTGATGGCTTGAGTGTAAAGAATAATAGTAGTATGTGGAACGTGACGATTATGTGTAGAGAGTAACGGTAATGTGTGAAGTCTTGACCTTGTCATGAAGGCGACGGTTTAGTATGTTGTGAAGATTATACTTAATGTGATTGTTGACGCTATCAAGAAAGGTATTGTTTAAATGTGTGGGGTAATGTGGATAAGATGATGGCAGTTTATAATTAGTGAATGTGCGAGGTGTAGTAGTAATGAATTTCGTGAGATTAAGTGGTGAATTTGTGACGATATGGGGTGAGTATAAGTGGAAACCTCTGCTCGGGATTTTGTTTATAAGTTGTTTAGATGTTCCAAAAGTATGTGTGGAGAGGCATGGATGTCGAGGTGGTATGTAGTAGTATTATTCAAGAATAAGAGAATGGAGTGGCAGTAGATGGTTAGCTAAAGAATAGAGTATTACCGTTTGAGAAATGGAAAATGTGAAGTTATATTGAGCATTGAGTGTGATTTTGGATTGACTCGATTAAGTTTCTGATATGAGGTATGGTGAATTTGTTAGTAAAGTATGGTAATTGTTGAAATTGGGTGCGTGCAATTGGTTTGGAGGTGAAAGAAAGCTAGTTCATAGGATCTGTTAAGAGTGAGTACCTCCTAGTGAGCTATCCTTGGGAAAACGTGTTTTATGTTGAGAAGAGAGTGGGAGAAAGTAGACGAATGTAATGATCAGAGTGAAGGACCATTGGATAGGACGTGATAAGTAGTTACCCTCGTTTATTGCTTAACCAAATTCCAGGACGGAATTCTTTTAAGAGGGAGATAATGTAATACCCCGGGTAAATCCGTTAGTTAAAAATATAATGCCGTTAAGTTTATTTAACTTTAAAGTTTCTATTTAGGGAAAGTTTGGATAAGTTTATAAGTTAAGGGTGTTTGGGTTATTGTTGAATAGTTTAAGGGCTAAAAGGAAAATTGAGTTAGAT
Source organism: Saussurea involucrata (assembly GCA_033807775.1). NCBI lineage: Eukaryota > Viridiplantae > Streptophyta > Magnoliopsida > Asterales > Asteraceae > Saussurea > Saussurea involucrata. The sequence goes on along the minus strand of CM066319.1, from coordinate 63,256,632 downwards.
ATTATCTCTTTAGTGTTTAGATATTTCACAAAATCAGATTTTTAGTGTGTGTGTGTGTTTTGAGAGAAAAGAAGAAAAGGAAGAAAAGAAAGCAATAGGACATCATTTGGTGTACTTGGAAGAGATTAAGGTATGTTTTCTTTGCAATTTATGTTTGTAATGGTTGGTAAATGGTTTCTGTCGGATTAGAATCAATAGAATCGAACTGGTATGAATTTCAGTCGGTTTTCTGGGTAAAAAGTACCAAACCGACAGAGGTGTCCGGATGATATGAATGTGTCCGGATAGTTCTGTTGGGTGGTGTCCGGGTAAGTTGTTGATAGAGTCCGGACGATTGGATTGATGGTTTCCGGATGATTTAGAGTCCGGATGGCATCCGGATTCCTCGTGTTGTCCGGATTAGTCTTGCTGTCCGGATTACTGAGGTTGTCCGGAAAAGGTGGTGTTGTCCGGGTTGTTTGGGTTGTCCGGATAACTTGGCTGTTTGGGTAATTTTGAGGATAAAAGTTATGTAGATGTATCTAGAGTTCATAACCTGCTAGTAAGTCTTATACATAAGTTGGTAAGGAGATATTTGTATGTAAATGGTTTCAGATTCTGAGGTATTTGGATAAAGGATCGGATAGCTCGGAGAAAGGCTTGGAAGCGTATTTTAAGCATTCAAGGTGAGTTTTGCTTTAAACGTTTTCAACTGGAATACATATATGTGTTTATATATGTATGTGAGTATATGTATATATATATGAGATGATTATGTGGTAGGAATATGTTTATGTGTATATAAATGACAATATGATGTAATGAGGTATATATTGTATTTATATAAGCTTTGCACTACACGAGTGCACTTGTTGCCGGGTTCCGGTGAGCGGACCGGTGTGTTGCCGGGTTCCGGTGAGCGGACAGGTGTGTTGCCGGGTTCCGGTGAGCGGACCGGTGTATTGCCGGGTTCCGGTGTGCGGACCGGTGATGTGTCGTAGTTGTTGTACGACGTTGATTTATTAGTTGGCTTGCTACCAACTAATATGGCCATTTGTGGAGGAATAAGGTGGATGAGATGTACACGATGCACGAGTCTGGATTGGTATTTAAATACGTGTGGTATGTTTATATTTTACGAAAGAATTACCAAAGGTTTATCTAAACTATTTTGATACAAAGGATTTACACAAAAGGTTTTATAATGATTTTGGAAAGGACCGGGATTAACTCACTAGACCCGTTTGGTCTAACCCTCATTTTGTTTTCAAAAATATGTTTTCCAGGTTAAGGATCGGCAGGAGAGGATGAAGTGTAGGAAGCTTTTGATGATTGTTGATTAGGAAGCTTTTATATATTTTGTAATGTCAAGACTTTTGAGACCGTACTTGGTTTGTGATGTATCTTTTCTTATGAATGTAATGAAGTTATGCAATGTATGTTATTTGTTGTATGTTTTGGAAACCGGGTCGTTACAAAATGTGCCTGGAAGTTATCCAAAAACGAACCGAAAGTGAGTACATATTCTGGACAGCAACCGACTATATTCTATTATAGCTATAAGCTAACTCTTGAACCCGTTTCATTCTTGTGATGAAATTGTGGAATATGTATATATACTATGTGATTATGCATTTTACTATAGCTAAAAGCTAACTCTTGAACCCGTTTCATCATCTATATGATGAAATTGTGGAATATACCTTTATATATTACGAATACACATTTTATATACTCTAACTCCTAACATCATATATATTATATATATATGACTCCTAGTTATAGACCCTTTTCGTCACTCGTTATGACGAAATTGCGGTAATCTTAAATTATCATATGTAATGTTATAGATATTAACTACTAATATCGACGAACTTATTATAACATACAAACTAAATCTCAACAAAGGCATTTTATGTTGATTTGGATAATTACACAATACCAAGGACTAAGGTTTAGAACATAGAATCTTACTAGTGTCCTTGCATTCGTAGGATCGACGTAGGATCGCGTTACGGATCGCATTACGCACCACTTGGGAACAACTACGTTTATCACAGTGAGTTTTCGCAGCCCCTTTTTACTATTTTATACATTTTGGGGTGGAAAGCATGTTACAAATTCTATTTCACATCATTATTTTGTTACTGAAATACTACAAATATTTGATGCTCTATGGTACGTGTGCACATGTTAAAGATTCTGAGTTACGCTATCGCACAAAAGTCCCCAACTTGTTTTTACATTACCTATTTAACTCATGAGTGTGAGCCATGGTAATTATGGATAACGTTATTTGGTTGACCGCCCACTTACTATGATGTGAGTGCATAATTACTACAGTGCCATGTTGACGATAGAACATGATGAACGGGGCAAACTAGTACTTTGGTCAGGAGGTTTGGGTAATGGCTCAGTATGCTACTTCTGAGGCAACACACTTATATACCTTGAGCAAAACAGAACGCAAAAACGGAACTTTTACAACCGAGAGTTGTACTACAATCTTTTGAAAGCGCGAATGCTATCAACTTGCATTAAAACTTTTAGTGCATACGCAAACCTGTGAACTCACCAACTATTTTATTGTTGACACTCTCCTTTACATGCTTTTCAGGAAACATCAAGCAAGGATGAGTTCTAGAAGGCACTACACTTAGCTGCATCCAACTTTATTTCATCATGTCAAGTCTCTTTTTGCTTTGGACAATTTGTATTTCACAAACATGTTGTATTTTGTAACCTTGATGATATGATGATTGTGTGTTGTCTTCTACCTTGTGCTTTTGAAACATTAAACTGTGACATCCCGTGTTTCCGCTTTAGCGGGGTGTGACCGAAGTAGTATCAGAGCCGAAGGTTATAGAGAATACCGGTCTTTCATTTGAAAAACCCAACTATAACCAAAGTCCAAAACTGACATGAAAATAACTAAACCTACTACTAGTTTAACTAAGTCTAGAATGGCATTAACAGACTTTAATTAAACATAGCCTGATCACCTATGTTCGATTAAGGGAGGTTAATGCGAGACTAGAAATGGTTATAGTAGGAGTTTGTCGATTTTACTTACACTCCCTAGAAGCATGCTTAGTGCATAGCCATTGTATAGGATAGACATATCAGTTATGCGATTAGTTACTAAGTACACTTTTGCTTCAGTTTCACTATGTCATCGTCGTCACCATCCTACACTCCTGAATCGTACTCGGCCGATGTATCGGGATACGTCACCGGGCGACCACAAGTTAACCCACCCGACAACCGAGAAGAAGAGGATTACAGTAGTACGGAATCGGAACCTGAAGTGTCCAGCGAGCGAGACCCCTATGATAGACCTAGAGTATCACCAACCACAGTTTTACCCCGACCCAATCCAGTGATTGTTCAACAACATCCCGGAGGACTTCGCGTTAGGCAAACGTCAAGGAAGAATGTTCCAATCCCAAGGAGAGTCACGCTATCAACACCTCGTCCGGAGGCACCGGAACCATCAAGAGTGGTCACCGGAGTGCCGATTAGGCGAATGGCCGAACTGACCTTGGCGAGAGAGCAATGTATCAGGGCAATGACAACCGAATTGCATGGGTGTCAAGTTAGGGTAACCCATCAAGCTCAAGTCTTAACGGAACTTGTAGAGCTAACACACCAACTGGCTGTCGTATCAACTCAAGCTCGGGATGGCGCAAGGATGGCTAGAGAAATGGCAACAAGGACTCAAGTGGCAAGCTTGGTAGTGGGAATGGTGTTGTTGTTACTGATGTTCTTGCTTGTGATCGGGGCATACTTGGGATAGTGCGGATATGAAGGCGGATGGATTATAGCGTGTGGGAGGATCTTTTGAAAAACACCTTTAATTGCTTGTCATTTTAATTCACGTATTTCTAAGTTGTATTTCCATTTAAACAATGTGATACCGGTGTACGATAAACACCGGAAATTTTGTAAACTTCGGCATTTAATGGAGACCCATTGGGGGAAATTTTAGCCAATCAATCTATTTACCTTGTACTTAACTTTACTGTTTCAAAAATTCGAATAAAATTATAAACCTTTGGAAAATATGAGTTCGAGAATTTGTACAAATTTTAACCAAAACGATTTTTGCAAATGTGTTTTAGAATCATGCCTCCAAGAAGATCTACACGCCACACGGGAGATACCCCTGAAAACCAAACGCTCGACATAGTGCGAATCATCGCACAACGTATCCAAGAAGCCATACCTAATATCGTCACACAAGTAAGTGATGGCATCAATGCTAACCGCGGGAATCAAGGAGGTAGTGGAGGAAATCTGGGAAGTAACAGTACCGGATGTAACTACAAGTCCTTCATGTCCTGTAAGCCCAAAGAGTTCTACGGAAAGGAAGGTGCCGTAGGATTGCTTTCTTGGATTGATAGCATGGAGTCGGTACTCCGTATTAGCAAATGCTCGGAGGACCACAAGGTGGAATATGCTACGTGTCAACTCCAAGGCAGGGCACTAACATGGTGGAACATCCAGGTTCAAACCCGTGGAAGGGAAGATGCATACAGACTCACATGGGAGGAGTTCAAGAAGTTGCTCATTGAGGAGTACTGCCCTAAGAGTGAAATTCAGAAACTAGAAGCTGAATTCTGGAATCACGCCATGATTGGAGCCGACATAGACCGATACACATCTCGCTTCCACGAACTCGCAAAACTGGTACCTCACATGGTCACTCCCGAGAGCAAGAGAATCGACCGATACTTATGGGGATTAGCATCGGAGATCCGAGGAATGGTCACCTCGGCAAATCTGACCACCATCCGAGCTGTTGTGGCCTTGGCAACTACTTTTACCAACGATGCGGTAAGATCGGGAACTCTGACATCGGGAAGTGCCAGCAATAAGAGGAAGCCAGAGCATCAGTCAGGAAAGAAATCCTTTAGTAGTGCAAGCAAGGATAGGAACATCACGAGAAACTTCGAAGTAAAGACACAGGACCCAGGGCAATACAAGGGTTCACTCCCTAAATGCAACAAGTGCAACCGTCATCATGAGGGAGCCTGCGTTGTTTGTGACAACTGTAAACGGCCAGGTCATCTCACCAGGTTTTGTAGAAGTGAAAAAGGGCCCAATGAAGGGAGAAGGGCATGTTTTGAGTGCGGAAGTCCGGATCACTACCGGAACACATGCCCGAGGTTTGGTAGGAGACCGAACAATAACAATAATGGGAATCAGGCAAGACAAGCCAACCAGGGGAATCAAGGAGGTCAGGCTCGAGGACGGGCATTTGTCATTGGAGCTGACGAAGCACGTCGCGACCCTAATGTGGTGACAGGTACGTTTCTCCTAAACAACCACTTTGCATCAGTATTATTTGATACTGGAGCGGATAGAAGTTTTGTTTCATTGGAATTTAGGCCACTAATTGACTTGGAATCTAGGAGAATGTCGGATGCTTATATTGTGGAGGTTGCTAATGGTCATAAATTTGAGGTTAAGGATGTAATTTTAGATTATACCTTGAATCTAGCCGATAAGTTGTTTAGCGTTGATCTTATTCCTATCGAATTGGGGAGTTTTGACATAGTTATAGGCATGGATTGGTTATCCAAGAATCGAGCGGAGATTTGTTGTTTTGATAAGTCGGTTAGAATACCGTTGCAAGAAGGAAAAACCCTCGTGATACAAGTAAACAAAGTTGGAAGAAGCCTAGAGATGGTGTCAAGTATTATGGTTCATAAGTATTTGAGGAAGAAGTGTGTTGCATTTTTTGGCACTCATAGTTGAGAAGGAGTCCGAGAAAAGGCGAATCCAAGACATTCCCGTGGTAATGGATCACCCGGAAGTGTTCTCCGACGATTTGCCTGGACTGCCCCCGTTTAGACAAGTTGAATTCCAAATTGACCTCATACCTGGAGCAGCACCTGTAGCTAAGGCACCGTACCGCTTACCACCTGCCGAAATGCAAGAGTTGTCACGTCAACTCCAAGAACTTCTGGACAAGGAATTTATTAGGCCAAGTTCCTCACCTTGGGGAGCTCCAGTCCTGTTTGTCAAGAAGAAGGATGGATCGTTTCGAATGTGCATCGACTATAGGGAATTGAACAAGTTGACAATCAAGAATCGACATCCTCTCCCTCGAATAGATGATTTATTCGACCAATTGCAAGGTGCAACATATTTCTCAAAGATTGATCTTCGATCAGGTTATCATCAGTTAAGAGTCCGTGAGGAGGACATTACTAAGACATCTTTTAGGACACATTATGGATACTACGAGTTTTTGGTTATGCCTTTCGGTTTAACCAATGCACTAGCTGTGTTCATGGATTTAATGAATAGGATATGCCGACCCTACCTTGACAAGTTTGTGATCGTGTTCATGGATGACATTTTGATCTACTCCCGAAGTAAAGAGGATCACGAACAACTATTGAGAGTAATTTTAGAACTTCTTAAGGAACAGAAACTGTATGCCAAATTCTCTATGTGGGAATTTTGGATTAGAGAAGTACACTTTCTTGGTCACGTGATTGGAGAAAAAGGAATCCACGTGGATCCGGCTAAGGTAGAAGCTGTTAAGAAATGGGAAGCTCCAAAGACACCGACAGAAATTCGTCAATTTCTGGGTTTGGCAGGATATTATAGGCGATTCATCGAGAACTTCTCAAAAATTGCTAAACCACTCACAACACTGACCCAAAAGGATAGTGAATTCATTTGGGGAGAACCACAAGAAGAGGCGTTCCAGCTATTGAAGAAAAAGTTGTGCAATGCACCAATTCTGGTGTTACCGGAAGGAACAGAAAATTTTGTGGTGTATTGTGACGCGTCGCATCAAGGTTTAGGTTGTGTATTGATGCAAAGGGACAAAGTGATAGCATACGCCTCGTGACAACTAAAAGTTCATGAGAAGAACTATACCATGCACGACTTGGAGCTCGGAGCCGTAGTATTCGCTTTAAAGATTTGGAGACATTATTTGTACGGCACTAAGTGCACCATCTTCACCGATCATAAAAGTCTTCAGCATATTCTAGACCAGAAAATGCTCAACATGAGACAAAGAAGGTGGGTAGAGTTACTCAGTGATTACGATTGTGATATTCGTTATCATCCAGGTAAGGCCAATGTAGTGGCTGATGCCCTGAGTAGGAAGGAAAGGACAAAACCTTCACGTGTACGAGCAATGGGAGCGCTTGTACAAACAAGTTTAAAGACTCGAATTCTTGAAGCGCAGACCGAAGCAATGAGAACGGAAAACTTGAAGGACGAAACCCTTCACGGCATAGAAAGCAGATTTGAAACTAAGGTTGATGGAGTACGTTATTTCAAGGACAGAGTTTGGATTCCAAAAGCTAGCAAAGTACGGGAGACAATCTTGAATGAAGCCCACAAGTCACGATATTCAATTCATTCTGGTGCGGATAAGATGTATAAGGATTTATGGGAATATTATTGGTGGCCAGGAATGAAGAAGGATATTGCCATATACGTAGGAAAATGTGTAACTTGCTCAAAGGTCAAGGCTGTATATAAGAAACCATCTGGTTTGCTACAACAACCAGAGATTCCCCAGTAGAAATGGGAACAAATAACCATTGATTTCATAACCAAACTGCCGAGGACTGCCAAAGGGCACGACTCGATTTGGGTTATAGTAGACTGATTCACGAAATCTGCACATTTCTTACCGATTCGAGAAGATTATACGATGGAATAGTTGGCTCAGATATACATCAAGGAAATTGTTACGCGACATGGAGTCCCGATTTCCATCATATCAGATAGAGATAGCCGTTTCACATCTCGGTTTTGGCAGTCACTTCAAAGAGCATTGGGGACACAATTGAATTTAAGTACTGCCTATCATCCCCAAACAGACGGCCAAAGCGAGCGAACCATTCAAACATTGGAAGACATGCTTCGAGCATGTGTATTAGATTTCGGAGGAAGTTGGGATAACCATTTACCGTTAGTCGAGTTTTCCTACAACAATAGCTATCACACCAGTATTAAGTCTGCGCCATGTGAAGCACTGTATGGACGCAAGTGTCGATCACCCCTTTGTTGGTTGGATATTGGAGATAGACAGTTGTCTAGTCCAGACATTGTACAAGAAACCACCGACAAAATTGCAATCATCAGGGATAGACTTAAAGCAACTCAAGATCGTCAAAAGAGTAATGCGGACAATCGTAGGAAGCCTTTAGAGTTTCAGATTGGAAATAGAGTTTTTCTAAAAGTATCCCCTTGGAAGGGAACCGTCCGATTTGGAAAACGAGGAAAGTTGAACCCTCGATATATTGGACCATTTAAAATCACCGAAAGAATTGGACCAGTAGCATACAGACTGGAGTTGCCAACAGAACTAAGTGCTATTCATGACACGTTTCATATGTCAAACTTGAAGAAATGTCTAGCCAACGAGGAGATAACCGTGCCTCTAAAAGAAGTCAAAATCAATGATAAGTTGCACATCATAGAAAAACCAATTGAAATACTTGACCGAGAGGTCAAGCGTCTTAAGAAAAGTAAGATTCCATTGGTGAAAGTCCACTGGAACACAAGGCGTGGACCTGAGTACACATGGGAATGGGAGGACTACATGAAACATAAGTATCCTCACTTATTTGCTAAACAACCGGTTACAGACGAAAGTTCTTGAATTTCGGGACGAAATTCTTTTAACCGGGGGAGACTGTGACAACCGTCAAATTCGCGTTCAGGTTAGAACTGCACTAAACATATCAGATACTGATACTATATGTCACACTGTCCAATTTTAGCAGTCAACTCGGTACAGTAGGAAAAATTGAGAATGTTTGCCTAAAACCCCTCAAATTAGGGAATTATCCATATATCTCATAAAATGCCAACCAAAAATATCATAAATACATACATATATATATATATATATATATAAACCATACTAAAATAATACTAGTAAAGTTAACTAGTAGCCTTACAACTAACTAAATTATTGTGTTAAATAATTCAAACAATTAAAATTAAAATAAAATTTAAAAATAAATAAAAGACACAATTATTTTATACAAAACCACACTCCACACTCTCTCTCTCCCCTCTCCAAACCCCCCCCCTCTATACCCCCTCACTCTCCCAAAATTTGCTACTCTCTCATTATCATTCCTCTCTCTTTTCTCCCAACAATTTCTCTCTTTATTTCTCTCTTTATTCCTCACTAAAACACACCCAAAGTCCAGCCATTTTCACTCAAGAACATCAAGTGTTCAAGTCTTCACAAAGGTAAAAATAACATGTAGTGCAAAGCCTACACCTTTCTTTGTTATTGTTCTTTCATTTTATTTAGATTCCCTCTTCTAGGCTAGTTGCATGTTGTTTTACTTCATCAATATCTTTGGATCTTGATGTTTGGGAGCTTCATCACCATAAAATCTTGAATGTTACTAAAAAGGGGATGAATCCATGACCAAACCCATGTTAAGACCAAAGAAGGACTTTTACAATGTTCTAACAAACATGCATGTGTTATTCATCAAAACCAACCCTTTAATCTCTAAGAAATTTTATGAACTACTCTTTAAATCCACTAAAAATATGTTTGAACTAACATGCATGAGCTAAAAATTCACTATTATAAGTTGCATCAAGGTGTTCTTGTCATAAACACCCAAGAACCATCAAAAATAACCATTTTCAAGTATTTGCCAAAAAGGAGTTTTATAAATAAATTGCATGTATTGTAAATGGCTGAGAAATATATTTTTAAACTGAAAATATATGTATGGGGATGTGTCAAATCGGATTTCATGCAAAAAGAATAAGAATATTGGTAAAAGACAAAAAGGAGTGCACATGCATAAAGTCTTGTTTTGATAGCATGCTGCCAGATTTGTCTTCTCTCTTTGAAAAGCCATATCTCACTCAATAATACTCCAAATTAAGTGATTCCTTTTTTGGAGTTCACTTTTATGAGTTATGAATCAAACCCAACTGGAATCATTGAAAACTATTAAGATTTCGACCTTCAAACATGTTTCACAAAGACAGTGCGCAAACAGCAATGTTCTCTGTCATAGTTTACGTCAAGAATTTTTTTATGTACTTAAACCACTCTAAAAAAATCATGAATCTTATGTCAAAAGTTTCGTAAGACATTTAATAAACTGGTCATAAAATATCATGACCTAAATGTCCCTGGAAGTTATCCAAAAACGAACCGAAAGTGACTACATATTCTGGACAGCAACTGACTATATTCTATTATAGCTATAAGCTAACTCTTGAACCCGTTTCATCATTCTTGTGATGAAATTGTGAAATATGTATATATACTATATGATTATGCATTTTACTATAGCTAAAATCTAACTCTTGAACCCGTTTCATCATCTATATGATGAAATTGTGGAATATACCTTTATATATTACGAATACACATTTTATATACTCTAACTCCTAACATCATATATATTATATATATGACTCCTAGTTATAGACCCTTTTCGTCACTCGTTATGACGAAATTGCGGTAATCTCAAATTATCATATGTAATATTATAGATATTAACTACTAATATCGACGAACTTATTATAAAATACAAACTAAATCTCAACAAAGGCATTCTATGTTGATTTGGATAATTACACGATACCAAGGACTAAGGTTTAGAACATAGAATCTTACTAGTGTCCTTGCATTCGTAGGATCGACGTAGGATCGTGTTACGGATCGTATTACGCACCACTTGGGAACAACTACGTTTATCACAATGAGTTTTCGCATCCCCTTTTTACTATTTTATACATTTTGGGGTGGAAAGCATGTTACAAATTCTATTTCACATCATTATTTTGTTACTGAAATAGTACAAATATTTGATGCTCTATGGTACGTGTGCACATTTTAAAGATTCTGAGTTACGCTATCGCACAAAAGTCCCCAACTTATTTTTACATTACCTATTTAACTCACGAGTGTGAGCCATGGTAATTACGGATAACGTTATTTGGTTGACCGCCCACTTACTGTGATGTGTGTGCATAATTACTACAGTGCCATGTTGACGATAGAACATGATGAACGGGACAAACTAATACTATGGTCAGGAGGTTTGGGTAATGGCTCAGTATGCTACCTCTGAGGCAACACACTTATATACCTTGAGCAAAACAGAACGCAAAAACGGAACTTTTACAACCGAGAGTCGTACTACAATCTTTTGAAAGAGCGAATGCTATCAACTTGCATTAAAACTTTTAGTGCATACGCAAACCTGTGAACTCACCAACTATTTTTTAGTTGACACTCTCCTTTACATGCTTTTCAGGAAACATCAAGTAAGGATGAGTTCTAGAAGGCACTACACATAGCTGCATCCAACTTTATTTCATCATGTCAAGTCTATTTTTGCTTTGGACAATTTGTATTTCACAAACATGTTGTATTTTGTAACCTTGATGATATGATGATTGTGTGTTGTCTTCTACCTTGTGCTTTTGAAACATTAAACTGTGACACTCTGGCATCCCAAAGACAAGAGCAGAAGACTTAAATCTTCTATTTGAAGAGATCTTCCATGATGATATTGATCCCTCTGCTGGAGCCGTCAGAGCCCCTGGCGAAACATCTTCTAACAAACAGACTAAGTCAGGTATATCTCTAACTGGTCCCTTAAATACTTCATCCTCTTCTGTGAATCATACAGATGTACGCGCTGAGGGGGAGCGAACAGAAGATGATACGACCAAGGACTCAACCACAGAGGCTCCTGAAATACCAACTCCAGCGACTACAGAGGAATCAATACCAGAGGAAAACGAAGACTCAGTCTCTAGTTTCTCAGAGGAACAAATTCCAACTCTCATTCCAATCCTTCCACAAGCTGAAGAACCAAGCACAAGCACAGAAGTACCATCTACAACAGATGTTGCACCAGAACCGCAGTGTGCAACCACAGAGGTTCATCTTGATGACTCAAATGACCATCTTCCAAGAACAACACAGTGAACGAAAATCCATTCTCCAAGCCTTATAATCGGCGACCCCTCTGAAAAGGTCAAGACAAGATCAGCTACTGCAAATTTTTGTTTCTTTACAAATTTCATCAGTGTGATCGAGCCAAAAAGAATCTCTGAAGCCCTAGATGATCCAAACTGGGTAGATGCTATGCAAGAAGAGCTTCTATAGTTTGAAAGAAACAAGGTATGGACCCTAGTACCTCTGCCACGAGGAAAACAAGCAATAGGGACAAAATAGGTCTTCAGAAACAAGAAGGACGAGGATGGGGTGGTCATTAGAAACAAAGCGAGATTGGTGGCCAAGGGATATCGCTAAGAAGAAGGCATTGATTACGATGAAACTTTTACCCCTGTCGCACGACTCGAAGCAATAAGAATCTTGTTAGCCTTCGCAACCCACAGAGGTTTCAAAGTTTTTCAAATGGATGTAAAATCTGCTTTTCTGAATGGTGAAATCCAAGAAGAAGTATATGTCCAGCAGCCACCAGGGTTTGAAAGTTCCAAGTACTCAAAATACGTGTACTACCTCGACAAAGCTCTGTATGGACTGAAACAAGCTCCAAGAGCATGGTACGAAAGACTTTCAACCTTTCTTCTCAATAATGAATTCGACAGAGGTACAACCGATACTACTTTGTTTTAAAAAAGAAAAGGTGATGAGATTCTGCTTGTACAGATTTATGTGGATGACATTATTTTTGGGTCTACAAATGCACAACAGTGCAAAGATTTTGAAAAACTCATGTAGAGTGAGTTTGAAATGAGTATGATGGGAGAATTAAACTTCTTCCTAGGACTCCAAGTAAAACAATCATAAGAGGGATTTTTTAAAAATCAAGCTAAATATGTCTCTGACATACTTTCAAATTCAGGCTCTCTGATGCCTCTGTAATGAAGACCCCAATGGCCACTGGAAATAAGTTATTCTCAGATCCAAATGGCAAATCTGTAGAGTGCAAGCTCTACAGAGGCATGATTGGGTCTCTGTTATACTTAACCGCAAGTAGGCCTGATATAATGTATGTCACATGTCTCTATGCAAGATATAAAGCTAATCCAAAGGAATCCCACTATATTGCTGTAAAGAGGATCTTAAGATAGCTTAAAGGAACCAAAAATCTTGGGCTCTGGTATCCGAAAAACTCTAGTTTGGTCTTAAGGCATACACATATTCAGATTATGAAGGATGCAAGCTTGATCGAAAAAGCACCTCTGGGAGTTGTCAATTCTTGGGTGGCAAACTGGTTAGCTGGACTTCGAAGAAGCAGAACTGTGTATCCACATCTACAACAGAAGCTGAATATGTTGCTGCTGCTAGCTGTTGCTCCCAAGTTCTGTGGATGAAAACTCAGCTAAAGGACTATGGCCACAACATATACAAGATACCCATCTTATGTGATTCAAAAAGTGCCATAGCCATCTCTGCCAATCCAGTACAGCATTCAAAAACAAAGCATATCCATATCCATTACCACTTTCTGAAGCATCATGTTGAATATGGCACAATCGAAATGCACTTTGTATCCACTGAATATCAGCTTGCAAACTTATTCACCAAGGCACTTGATGAGAAAAGATTCCTTTTCTTGGTGGGTAAATTAGGAATGATTAACATGAGTTGAATCCTCTGTAAGTTAGATTTGATCCTCTTGTAAATATATACATATATTTAAACTCTTCTGTATGTAAATTCTTAATCATCAAAAGTTCTATAACCAACAGAGCTTCTGTGGAATTGCTCAGAGCCTCTGACAATCTCCACAGATCCTCTGGTGAGTTTGACCTATGTTCTGTGCACTACTTATCTCATTTGATCCAAGCATAGGTCAAGGGGGAGCAGAAGGACACCTTGAACTGGTCTACAGAGGTTGATCATTCAAGGGGGAGCCAAAGAAGAGATGTCATCAACCAAATTCACAGAAGTGAAGGTTTTTGCCGAACAAGGGAGAGCCAAAAGGTAAGTATCTCGTACAAATCCTTTCTGAAAAACAATTTTCTAGGACATCAATTACCAAATACGTCCTAGAAACATTGTTTAAGACATTCCAAACAAATAATGATCAAAAAGATTTTTGAGCCTTCCGTTATGAGAAATTTAAGGTCATAGAGCCTCTGCTGAGCTCAACAGAGCCTCTGTAAGCCGGATCCTATATGACTACAAAATTCCATACTGGAACTCTATCGATCATCTTCAAATGTCTTCCTTAAGGATTCACACGTACAAATGCACACACAGAGATACTGGAAGAAAGTCTTTTGGTCGAAGAAAGTATTTCTTGCACAAAATCTTTTCCAAAACAGTTTTCTAGGACACAAATTTCCAAATATGTTCTAAAAACAATGTTTAAAACAATTAAAACATTGGATGATCAAAATGTTTCATGAATCTTTAGTTATGAGAAATTTTCTCTCTCAGAGCCTCTGTTGGCTTTGACAGAGCCTCAAACCTCTGTAAATGAAAATTTTGTACTAAAGATCTATCGATCCTCTCCAATGGTTTTCAAACGTTTATGGTAAAGGTGCAAGCATCAGAGGATATAAAAGGCAGGTTTCAGACCACATAGCTCAATCCACTACATAGATTATGTAGTTTCTGATACTTGTAATAGTACGGGTTATTTACTGCGAGTGACAGACCACAGACAAAAGGATTGTCGACGCGCTAAGCATTAATGAGCCGCGCACGACGTCTAATCGTGCTCTGACACATCCGACGTGGCAGATTTTCATTGGCTGTGCGTGCCACACAATCCCTCTGAAACGTCTCCCCAGCCGTAAAACTCGAGTGCGGACCCTAAATGTTTATTGAATTCACTTTTACCACGGAATTCTATCCCTTTCTACCATCACTATATAACCCCGTTCCTATTCTTCCTCTAAACTTTTACGAACTTACTCTCCTCATTATCTCCGGCGAACCTTGCAAAACCTGCAACTTCAACATTCGACTCTCTTTCTTCAAGATTATCGCAATGGCATCCACCTTCAACGCTCCGGTGAACTCCTCATCCCATTCTGAGCATTCTCAAAACCCAGAAATAGCCAGAAACCTACAACAGGACAACTCCGGCGACACAGCAGATTATGCTCTGATAACCCACCTTCTAAACTTCATCGCTCATGAACACTTTGAAAGTGTTCTTCCCTTAAAACCCAATAACTGCTACCTGGTTCCCTCAAAAACTGCTTTTGGGGAAGAACATGCAATTCTTCTTCACATTATGGAAAAACATTAGCTCAACCCCCTACTAACCAAAACTGTCAACAAAATCCCCGCCAGATACCTCAATCAATTCTGGCAAAGCAGCAGATTTGACCAAGAAGATAGACAGATAAAGGGCTACATCTCAAAACCAGACAAATCCGAACACCTTGAACTCAAGTTCAACAGAACCACGTTCTCACTTGAGTTCAGCCTACCCACAAGAGGTCTTCTAGGGATAAAGGCATACGCAGAGGAACCCACAGACTCCGAGCTCTTCCGTTTTGTTGAAATGTTGAGGTACAACACAACCCTAAGGAAAGGGAATGATTTCAGAAGAAATCGACTTCCCCCTCTATGGAATACACTCTTCTCCATTCTCAACAGGTGTCTAACTGGGAAAGTGGGTAGTCCAGACCAATCCTCCCACCAAAGTTTGGCAATTATGTACCGGGTGTACTATGATCTACCTCTGGATTACGCCACCCTCGTGATGCAGGAAATGGTTAACACCATTGACCGCAGAATCTCCACTCAGAAGGCCAAAGGACGTAAGACCGATGCTCTACCTCCTCTGAAGTATCAACGTATTCTATCTAGAGCCTCTGCTCCGTCTACAAAAATGGCCAATGGAGGGACCAACGGCCAGAATGTCTCCCATGAACAAAAACACCCCAACAGAGCACGAAGACAAATACCCTTTCTGCAGACCTCTGCCAGCCAAACTTCTGGGATACGCTACAGACGAGACCCTTAAGCTAGATTACATACGCGATCACAGGACTCCATAACCGAGTCCTGTGACACCCCCGCGTCTAGGAGCCTCTATAGGAGATCAGGTAGTTGAGCGAATGACAGATGAGGAATGGGCAATGGCCTTGGCTAAGCATCAACAAGTACAAGAGAACTTTCATGCTCTGTGAAATAAAATTCTCTCCCCTACTTCCAAGAGCAAATCCTCTGCCAAGAAGAAGAAGAAAGCTCACAGAAAAGGGAAAGCTATAGAAGGCTCCTCAATCAGTGCTGCTGAAACCCAATTGTCCCCTCCTCATGCAACAGAAGTTGGATCCTCTGCACCTCCCCCTCCTCCAAAAGATAAAAAGAAAAGAAAACATAAGTCTTCTGAGGAGGGTGCCCCCAAACCAAAGCAAAGGAGGAGCAAGAAGAAATCAAAGAAACCTCACACTCCTCTGCAGACTATCGCAGAGGAAACTGATATGCTCGAAGAAACCCATGAGCAACCTCTGCAATCCCCTTCACCTATCAACTATGCAGAAGATCAGGATGATTTTTCTGTCTTCCTCCAACAACCCGGGATTGCACACTCGTTAGACCCTTCTGGATGGACCGCAGAAGCTCTATCTCATCATTCAACAGAAGCTCCAGACTTCAGAATCTCTTCTGACTTAGATGAAGATGACCAAACCCCACAGAATATTCATTCTGCGACTCCAGAAGTTCTACAGAACCCCTTCACACAACCTGGATTTGATGTGCTAAGAGCAAGTCCAGAAGATCTGGTTAAAACTACCACCAAAACACCACCAGTCTTAGTCTCAGAGGTAGATTCTGATGAAGAATAAGATAACTAGGTAAACGAAGGACCTATGCATCCCCATGTACGGCAATTAATTGGCTCATCCAATATACGACTCTTTAGTCACTGGGGCAGAAGCCGCAACAGAGGTTATGGTAGAAGCAGCGGGCCGTAGGATAGAAAGAGAGGTTGAGACAATCGATGGTGAAGTAGTGATAGGATGCCCAACAGAGCAAGAATCCAGAACAGATGCCTGGAATATAAGAGGCACATAATCCCAACCAACTCCCAGTGCAACCCATACTTCTATTACCGCCAGTTCTAGTGGCAAAAGGTAATATTGAACAAAAGCAGCACAGCTCGAACCTACCCCAAACTGACCGGGCAGAGGAAATTCCTTCCACCTCTGTGCTACTAATAGTCGGGGAAACAATTCCAGCGGAGTCCTCTCAAAAGGAGTTACCCTTAGTTCGTGATCAATCGCCCCTGATCACAACAGAAATCCCTACAGAGGAATTCGTTTCCTCTGACACGCACACACTTATAGGTCCAACAGGCTCTTCAGAGGAGCTTAGAGTGCACAAAGACGGAGAGACACTAGACAAGTCTCCGAGTCAACATAAGGATACTCTTGTACCCACCTCTGGAGTGGATCAAGACAATGTCCTTAACAGAACCTCTATAGAGTCTGAGGCTGATAAAGTCTCTGCTCGAGGATTAGAGGGAAATCCTTCCGTCCTCAACATCAATATAGAGACGAAAGAAGGTGTCCAAGGAACAGGGACTCACTCTAGGGAAGAATGTGTTCCCCCAGAGGTTACACCAAGTCCACATGTATCAAGGGATGAGTTCCAAACCCTTGTCACCTCTGTAGACACCACATTGAAAGAGTTGAAAAGCTCTTTTGATTCTTTTGCAGATACAACTTCCAGGGCCATTACTGATCTGAATATCAAAATGGACAATCTGTCCACAGAGGTGCAAAATGCCTTAGCCCAGATGAAGTCAACTGCTACAACCTCTGCCACCTCTGCTGCTGCTGAGTTTGAAAAAGCCACATCCTCTGCATTCAAAAGCTCTGTAAACGACTTACTCGAGAAGCTGAAGAAAGACACTACCCCAACCTCTCCAGGCCTTACACCAGAAGATCTGAAGAAGGCCCTCAAGCAAGTTCAGGAGCAAACTACAAGGTAAACTCTGGCCATGAAACCCTCTAACTACATGACCATCGCTCAACTCACAGAACTCGACCAAGAGGTAATCGACCAGGTCACAGAGCTCATCACAGCCTTCACTGCTGCCAACACAAATTACGTAAATGACTTCAGAAAAAGCGTCGGCAAAATGCGTTTCAACACAGAGGCAGAGCTCGCAACTCTATTTGGCCTCTGTGATGACCTGTGCACAAAGATGATAGCTGCAGGTGCAGTACCGCCCAAAAAGCTAGAAGCTTCATGCAGAGCAGAGGGTAAGAAATATTCATCAGATCATCCTAAGGGGGAGAAACAAAGGGAGAAAGCTGCAAACAGAGGTCTACCAGCTCCACCGGTATCAGCAGAACCGCTAAACCAAGTTCCCCCAACTCAAACCCAACGAGGAAACCAACCACAGACCACAGAGGCAAGAACCACCTCTGTGGAAATGCCCTCTAAAGAAACCCCAATCATAACCCAAGTACCTGAAACCCTTCAAGATCAACAACAGAAGACCACAGAAGCAACACCCACCTCTGTGGAAATAACCTCTGTATTCGGAGAAGATATCCCAACCCGTGAAGAATTCCAAATCCTAACATCCTCCGAAGAAGATCAACCATCCCAATCACCAAAACCAAAATCACCAGAAGAACTCCCCTCTCCAACACCAAAAGAAACCAAGATACCATCTCCCACACCCAAAACCAGAACCAAGTCAATTTCTCACAAAAGAAAATATTTGAGAAAATCCACAGAAGCCTCACCAACCAAGTCCTCAGAAACACGAGTGATAAAACCATCAGAGGCAACCCCCAAAACTTCAGAAGTACCTCCTTTGAAGCCCTCAGAACTCAAAAAGACAAAACCAACAAAGGTAACCCCATCTCTACAAGAAGATCTACAGCCAAAGGCAAAAGACAAAGGCAAGGGGATAATGACAGAGGAACCCAAGAAGAAGAAGCCCAAGCATCAACCAGCAGAGAAATTGATGAAAAGCACCTTCGACGCCTATGTGACACCAAAGCCAGAAGTAGAAGACTGGGCCTTCGGTGCTACCCCTCTGTCAAAAATACCTGTTCTGGATCCAAAGGCAAAACTCACAGAGGATCGAGTGGCCCAAATTATGAAACAAATTGATGCTCTGCACAGGCCCATGCCTCCACCCGGTGCACCTCCACAACAAATGGAAGAGGTGGTGTACAGATATCTGTACAACAGAACAGTCAGAGATCCTCTGCCACCATCCATTCAAGATCCATACTTTCGTGCTGACCTCGAAAATATCTTCACAAGAACAACACCCAAGCCAAAACATCAAGTCTTCTCAACCTCCAAAATCGACAAGGTCTTATACTATAAGTTTTCTCAAACCAAAAACGCACCTAATGTTTCCTACAACACATATAAGGTCAAAAGGGAGGACAGAATCGTAAACCAATTCTCAGATGCTGATCTGAGAAATCTAAATCCCTACGACCTACCCAACCTTCTCAACTGGACGAAAGAGAACTACACAACAGATGCACATCGAAGGGTAATAAGGAAAGCCATGCGTGAGAAACTTCTGCTATACAGCCTTGTCGACTTCCAATTAGAACGAGATCTTGGAGTAAGGAACTTGAGTCTTCGACCACCAGAAAATAACTGCCCATCCTCTGCCGTACCAAACTCGATCATTACATCTCCAAGAGTTGGGTTAGTCTATCAAGATCCTGCAGGGAAGTCAGAACTGTTCGTAGAGATGGACTGTCAAAAGTATGCAACAAGTACTTTGACAGAGTTTAGAGCAAGCCTCATGGAGCACAAAAGAACAGAGCTCATGAATCAAGCTCTTGTAGATAGACTGATAGAGGTCATTGACTCAACAATTAACTTCAGAACCCTCTACATCAGATTCTATCACGAGCTTAAAGAATTAGGATTCGACAATAGAAGTTTCAACGACTTCAAAGACGTCAACGTCTGATATCCTCTAACAACCTCTGCAAATCTTTCCTTTCATAATGTAATCAAGTGTAAGTGCCTCTGGAATAATTTTGTATGAAAGAAAAGTAAAAACTTTTGAGGTACATTGTTACACCTCTTATCATATACTTAGCCTAGAAAACCTTGCACTTTTCAATTTTTTTATTTTTCAATACTTAGGGGGAGATTGTTAGCTCCAATCTTTCTGTTTATAGAAGTATTGAAAAATAGGCTAGGTATAGAAGTCTTCGACAGAGGCTCTGCCGAGTCACCGAGAAGACCGAAGCATAGAAGTCTTCGACAGAGGCTCTAACCGAGTAACCGAGAAGACCGAAGTAAAGAATCACCAGAAGATACTTCAATACGGACAAGGCCACAGAGCCTCTGTCATACTTGATAGAGCCTCTGTGGTATAAAAGACTAGAGCTCTATACAAGGACAATGGTGCTTCTCACGATTTCTGCTGTACGAAGATCCTGAAGATCATTCGTACAAGGCATGACCTGACAACTCCACGTGTCAAACTCTGATTGGTCATAGCCTTAGTAGAAGCTGGCGCATGTAATTAACGTTGTACTAACAATAGTACCAAAATAGTGTTTTAGTACCTTCAGTCCTTGTTGTCCAGAACTTGTCCCCTTTAGAAGTAGTATAAATAGACGACTCATGTTGAGTTCTTCAATTAGGCTTTGCATAACACACACACCATTAGAACAGAATTCTTGTTATATCATTGATGTTCTTGGTGTTCTTATTTATATCAAATACAGTGAATCATTGAGTTATTTATCTGTGTTATTTACATTTCACGTATTTGATATTGTGTGTTCTTCTACCTTATTATATCTTTTAGTTCGTTAAAAACGCTTCCGCATTATATCTTGTTTGAACTATTAGATAGAATCATCATTGTTAAGCAAACCAGGAACCAACACTTGGTATATTTGGTTATGGCTAGTGGTTGGGTTGTGGTAGGCTCTGTAGCAGCATTTATGAGCTCTGTACCTTTCTCCCCCTCATGATGACCTGATGAGCCAGTGCCATCATCACGGTCATCATGTCTCGGTTTCTTACTTGCCTCTGCTTGGTAGGAGTCCGTTGCGGGTCTCTTCGTTGGTAGGTTCATTGCTGCAGCCTCGATCTTGTCACACACATCGTCGCAGATGCCTAATATGTATGCGACCTCTACCTCTGAATTAAACTTAGCCTTGCCACACTTTCCTTGAACTCTATAGTGTAGGATGTTGTTGCGGTAGTGAAGGCTTTGACGAATCCGCATACTTCTGTGATTACCTTCTAACCCAAATCTATGATCTGTTTTCGGGTTATATAGTCGGTGGGTAGAAGAGGCATTAGCTTATTCTTCGTTATCTGCTGCACTTGCTCTATTGCGTTTCGAAGGTCCTCTAGTGTGATAGAGGATTGCGGTTGATCAGCCTGCTTTTTGGTCAATACCTCGGTGAAAAACTTGGTAGACTTGAGCTCTGTGGTTAGGGCGTCAATGGCATTCAAAACTTCTGCTGGTAGGGTGGGTGATGAGCTCTACTGGAGCCGAGTTTTAAGTTCCTTGAACTTGGTTGTTGTGGCCTTTATCTCGGTAGAAACTTATTCAATCTTTGTCTGCAAAGAGTATAAAAGGGAGTTTGTGGATTCTGTGGAAGTAATCACCAAGCTTTGCAACTCAGTGAATGACGTGGTCATAGAGGTAACAAAGGTTTGGAACTCATCCTTTGTCAGATATGCCACAGTGGTAACCTCTGGGAGAACACATAATGTCCCAAAGTTTATTCCTGTTCCTGGAGTGCCCATCTTAGACCCTGTTTTTAGGTTGAGGTCTGCGGAACTTCCATTCTGTCCTCGTGAAGAATCAACCTTGGATGGTTCTGTCACTCTAAAGGTTCTATCGATATCCTTCTCTTGGGCCAATACAGAATTTGACTCATAAGGTATGTCGATAGGACTCAGAGGTTTGTCTAGAACCTCTTCGTCGTTATGCTCTCTAGATCCCTCTGAATGATCTTGGAGACCTAGGTTGTGTGGTGGAGAGGCAACCTGTGCCTCTATGCATGGTTGTATCCTGTCCTTGGGTATAGGGTGGCACTTATAATTTCAATGACTACATCCTTTTGAGAGGATGAAGTCATAGGTGTGGCTTCTCGGTTTAATATTGGAGCAGAGTTACTAGGGACCAGACTTTGTTGTGTTCAAACTACGGAAGCTCTTCTTGCATAGTTTCTATCCAATTTGGATCTTCTAGGGCCTTAGAAACCTTCTTTGATTCGATCACACTAATAAAATTTGTGTAAAAAAAGTTAGCAGTGGCAGATCGTGTTTTTACTTTATCAGAAGGATCCACGATAATCTGGCTCTGTGGATGACTTCTTGTCCACTTAGTCATCCGTGGAAGATGATCGTTTGTAGCATCAAGTTCTACGTCTATAGGGACATTTGTTGGGTCAAGCACTACTTCTGTTGTAGAAGGAATGTCACTTGTGCTCAACACTGGTGTGGAATCTTCTTCATGAGTTGGGGTTGACACCTCTGTAGTTATTGGTGTAGTATCCTCTTCTTGCTTTGGTGGGGAGTCCTCTTCGATCACAGGTTTCGTGTTCTCTACATGTTCTGGTGTCGAATCCTTTGCATGCTTTAGGGTAGCATCTTCTGCATGTTCTTCTGTGGAATTTTCTGCATGCTCCCTCTCGACTGTAGGACCTACACAAGTAGTTGTAGAGGGTGAAGGATTTGAGGGACCACTTAGAGATATACCTTAAGGTGCTTGGTCCGTAGAGCTTTGGCTCCCAGAGGCTCTATGACCATTCACAGAGGATTCTGGATCATCAAACATATCTTCAAATAAATGATTGAATTCGGCTTCTCGAGATAATGATGCGCCAGAGGCTTTCTTGTTCGACCCGAGATCTGAGCTGATTTGCTCAAAAGTCTCATGAATTGCATCATCAAAAGATACATTGATACTTTCTAGTATCATTTTAATTTTCAGGACAAATACTTTTTAGGCCTTTGATGAGGATGAGTATCCAACAAACTTTGTGTCATCAACTTTCTTATCAAACTTTCGTAACTGTTCCCTGTCATTTAACACAAAACATCTACAACCACAGACATGAAGAAACTTTATGTTAGGTTTTCTTTGGTTGATTAACTGGTAAGGAGTTTTCATATGCCTTTTCACAATCAGAGGTCTATTATGTGTGAAACATGCGGTTGAAATGGATACCGCCCAAAAAGATGTAGGTAATCCTGATGCATTGAGCATAGTTCTAGAGGCCTCCACAAGTGTTCGATTTCTTCTTTCTACAACACCATTTTGTTGTGGATTTCTTGCGACAGAGAAGTTTGGTGATATTCCCTCTTCAGTGAGATAGGCGTCTATGGTTGAATTTTTAAATTCAGTACCATTATCACTTCTTAGCTTTTGCACTTTGCAGTCAAACAGAACCTGGATTTTTCTCATAAGATTAATTAGAGTTTAAGGTACGTTAGACTTGTTTCGAACAAATTCAACCCGAGTATATCTTGAAAATTCATCAATTATAACAAGAATATACTTTTTTCCTCCTAGGCTCTGCACAGAGATGGGACTGCAGAGGTCAACTTGTAGCATGTGCAGAGGCCTAGTGCAAGTCACATCTGACTTGGTTTTATGGGAATCACTTTTGAGTTTGCCCATTTCACAAGCAGAACAGAGATGATCTCTGTCGAATTTAAGGTTTGGAAGACCACTTACCATGTGTGTTTTACAAGCTTGTCTAATGTATGAAAGTTTAAGTGCGAGAACCTGATGTGCCATACGCATGCTTCCTCGTTCTTGTTGGAAACAAGTTAGAGTTTCTCTTCTTTGCATTCGTCCTTAATAGAGAATAATACCTCTTGTTGAAATTCACATCAAAGCCATTGTCACAGAGTTGACTTATACTCAGTAAACTGTGCTTGAGGCCATTACATCTTCTTTTTCTATGACTCCATAGCCTCTAACGATTCCCTTTCGGTTATCCCCAAAGGTTACTGATCCTCTTCTGATTTTTCTTCGTATGAGAAAAACAACACTCTATCGCCAGTCATGTGTCTTGAGCACTCGTAGTCTAGGTACCACACAGGCACACGCTCCTTCTGCAACACCAATTAAGGGGATTTAGGTACCCATATGGCCATATCCACATGGGTCCAAAGTTTAAAGCTAAAAAGATCTGAAATTCGCGTTCAAGAATTGAAGACAATTTGTTGAAGTTGATATTCAAGAAGAATGACATTACAAAGAGAAAGATAAATACTTTTCAAGTTTGACTGAATACTCTTCAAAGCTTAAAGTTTGAAGATTGTAAAGTTGTTTGAAGATTGTCAGAGCTTTCAAAGTTTAAAGTGGTCGGAGTTAAAGTTTTCAAGATCAAGAGCTGAAGACTGCTGCTATATTTTATATAAATCTTGAATCCAAATGGGGAGAATGTTAGTGCATTATATTGTATTCAAGATTTATGTAAAAGTCAATGTAATAGGAAAGTCAAAGTCAAAGTATCTTAAGTGTAACGTCAATGTAATTAGCCTAAATGCCTTGTAATGTCTAGGTATAAATAGATTTAGCTTAGTTGTTAAGCTTGTAAGTTGTAAGGAGAAACTTAATTGTAATATCATAGAGAGAGTTTAGTGAGAGAATCTAGAGAGAGAAAGGTCACAACTCTTACATAATTCTAGATTCTTTCAAGATCAATTAATATGATGATGTTTACCTAATAGATCTGGTGTTATCGGTCATCTCTTTCCTCTATTCTTTTGTTGATGAATGGCTTCTTCTTATAGCCTCCATTGAAATCTGTAGTCAACAGAGCTATAGATTTAGCAATATAAGCCATGTTCACATCTTCATCTTCTGCATATTCCTTCTCATCCTCACTCTCTACCATAAAAACTTTATTTCTTTTTCTCTTTCCCTTCAAACTTTCCTCGTAGTTCTTCTCCTTCTGCTACTTTTCCTAACTCTCTGTGGTATTGCTAACTAATGCCAGAGGTCCACCCATTTGAGGTCGAGATTGGACAACATAATTTTCTTGTGCAACTAAAGTACCAAAGAAGCCAGTCAAAGTCCAAGCGTCTAGCTCTTGATTGGTTTAAAGAGACATTGACAACTGAAGCCACTCTTCATTTAAGCTTTTTAGAAACATGACATTATTTTCCTCAGAGGTTCTATGGATGCCATACTTCTTATACCTATTTATCAAGGTGTTGAACCTATCATACATGTGTTGTTGTGATTCAGCTGGAAGAGCTTTAAACCCATAATATTCATTCATACATTGAGCTCTTCTGTTCTTTTAAGTCTTAATACCACCTTCAAGTTTCTTTTCAAGTTCAACCCACAATTCATGGGATGATTCACAAGCATCTAAGGATTGGAAAAGGTCATTTGGGATAGCCATGATAAGTAATCGTTTGGCCCCCATCTCATACTTCTCCCAATCTTTAGGAGACCAATCCTTTATCTCCTTGGGTTTATCATATTCAGGAACTTCAGGAGTTGTAGCTGTTGTAGGGATCCTGTGAACTGTTACCATGTGTATATAGGGTTTCGTAACAACATATTCCACAAGGCCTTCCTCAACTCCTTCCAGAAAATGAATCATCCTTATTTTCCATTGGGGATATTCATCTTTTAATAAGGTTGGAGGTTTGGTCAGAGATCCAGCAGTGTAAATGGCATTGAGGTTTGTCATTTTTCAGAAAAGAGATTTGTAGAACAGGAAGACAAAGATATGAGTAGTTTTGAAGAAAAAGAATGAAAAACGAGGGAATAAATATCAAAGGACTTTGAGCAAAGTAAAGGCTAAATAATGTGGAGATTTAACCTTGAAAATGATTTGAATAGAAGATAGCACACTCAAGAATGATTTCTATAAAGAAACAGATCCTGGAAGTGATGAAAGTTCAAACTTGTTGAAAAATAGCTCAAAACAGGGACTGTTTTGAAATTATGAACACGCTTAGATATCAAACCGTAAATACAGCAAATGAGATAAGATCAATTGCAGAGATGATCCTTTGACTAAAAGAAATCAAAGTTGCTCTGATACCAATTATTGATCCCAATATATCTCAACAATATTATGAACTCAAACAAAACTTAAAAAATAGAGTATAAAATGATTATATATGCGGAAGCTTTGATAAACAATAATGTTTGAGTTATATCGGTAGAATAACAACACATAAAAAGGAAGAATAACACAGGATGTAATGATTTCAATATGTCATCTCTCATTAATCTTCATAATAGTGTTTACACCAAGAACATACAGTGGTGTGTGAATTGCTCTCCAAGGTTCTCTCTCACTATGTGTAAATCTGGTGAAATCTCTGTGTGTATGTGCACCACAATAGTGGTAGTGAGCATTACATATATTGGTGTGGTGTGGTGTGTACTAAGTCAAGGCTGTGACCAATAGAATGGTGACACCTGGAAAGGCAATCAACATATTGTACTATAGAATCTTTGTACACTTTATCCACGTGAGAGGCATGAACTCCCTGATCTTGAAATGCATAAGTTTATTCTTCATAGAGGTTGGCCGCTACAGAGACTCTGGAGGCTTCACAGAGGCTCTGTGGTCCAGGAATGATCTTCAGGTTAGGCTTGGTCTTTCGGAAGAATAAACGACAAAGGATTGGAGCTTGTATGGAGAGGTCTTGGCATCTGTTACGGCAGAGGTCTTCTGTGATATGTCCTTAGCTACTTTTTCAATACTTTTACATTATGTAATGGAGCTAACAGATGGTTTGGTTGTTGGCTTTTGAGGTTGAGTTGATTTGGATTGGGGAGGCTTGGTTGAAGCTTTAGTGGGTTTGGCTTGGGGTGCAGAGGCTTTCTTAGATGCATCTGAGGTTTTACTTGTACGATATTGGTGTGCAGGGGTCTTCTTTGTAGCCTCTGAAGTCTTCCATGTAATGGGTTGTGGAATGGAAGTTACAGGTACTGCATTCAAGGGTTGAATGTTGAGGCGATCTGCAACACTGTTATATTGTTAGATTAAATTAGCCCCAATTTAATGGAATGTTTTATAAAGAATTATATTTTAGTCTTTGTAACTAGTTTATGGGCTTGATCCTTATTCTTGTAAATGGGCCCTATAAATAGGTGCCCAAGGCTCATTTGCTCATTTGGGTTTTTGGAGAAAAATACACATTTGTTAGCTCCAATCTTTCTGTTTATAGAAGTGTTGAAAAATAGGCTAAGTATAGAAGTCTTCGACAGAGGCTCTGCCGAGTCACCGAGAAGACCAAAGCATAGAAGTCTTCGACAGAGGCTCTGACCGAGTAACCGAGAAGACCAAAGTAAGAGAATCGCCAGAAGACTCTTCGATGCGGACAAGGCCACAGAGCCTCTGTTATACTTGACAGAGCTTATGTGGTACACAAGGACAATCGTGTTTCTCACGATTTCTGCTATACGAAGATCCTGAAGATCAATAGTACAAGGTGTGACCTGACGAATCCATATGTCAAACTCTGATGGGTCATAGCCTTAGTAGAAGCCGGCACATTTAATTAACGTCGTACTTGCAATAGTACCTAAATAGTGCCTTTGTACCTTCAGTCCTTTTTGTCTAGAGCTTGTCCCCTTTAGAAGTAGTATAAATAGAAGACTCATGTTGAGTTCTTCCATTAAGCTTTGCACGACACACACACCTTTAGAGCATATTCTTGTCAAACCTTTCGGTGTTCTTGGTGTTCTTATTATATCAAATACAGTGAATCATTGAGCTATTTATCTGTGTTATTTACACTTCATATATTTGATATTGTGTGTTATTCTACCTCGTTACATCTGTTAGTTCGTTAAAACGCTTCCGCATTATATATATTGTTTGAACTATTAGATAGAATCATCATTGTTAAGCAAAACAGGAACCAACAACATTCCACACATAGAGTAGGTGTTTTCCATGATAGTCGATTAATTGTTCAAGTGTGGTGTTCTTCTAACTTTCCCCTCCATATCATGAATCAAAGCATATGAGACGAGTTTATGATCATTATTGTTCTTATTTTCAATCTTATCTCTACTTGTTAGTCCCAGATGGCTAATAAGAACAAGAACATGTATTGTAGAAGGGGGGTTGAATATAATACACAAATTTTTCACTTAATTTAATTCTTTATTGATTAATAAAATCAAGAATTACACACATAAACTTTTAAGATTGTTGCGAAAAAGAACTGATAAAATCTATCCTAACAATCTTTCACAAAGTATACTAAGAAAACTTAACACAACTTGAACAATAAGATAAAGCTATGAAGTCCTAGAGAGAGAAAAGATGTCTGCTGATTTTTCTTGATCACGTATGAGAAATCTTCAAGAGGGATAGTTTGCATGGAGAAGTCTTCATCTTTAAATAGTATCATGAGCATTTAATGCATGGGACACTTGTCACTTTGTCATTTGAGGGTCAGGTTTGACTCTCAAAAGTTGAAGTTTCTTTTCCTATTTTTCATGGTACTAAAAAGCTTTGATGGTGACAATATCTAAGAATAGGAAAAACGACAGATGAACCTTTTTCCCTCACACCAGATATTACCTCTTTGATGAAAATCTTATTAGCAAAAAGAGAAGGGAGGAACCTCCTATTTTGAGGATCCTACCGATTTGTCATGGAGTAAATCAGCAAGATAGCTTAGTTTGGATTGAGAAGTTCAACTTCAATCCACATTGGTAGATTTACTTCTTCTTGATTTCGGCTGATCTTTGACTTCACCGAACTTTGAATACATGACTAAGCTATTACAAAGAACCTAAAAATTATCTAAGTATAAAAGATGTTTTTCAAAGAATGTAAGGAGATGAGAAGGTCATCTTCAAATCTTTTATAACCCAACAATCTCCCCCTATTTGAGGATGACATCCATACTTAGAAAAACATGAGTAAAAAATTAAAAATACATGTTGACCCTGTTTTACTCTTTTGGGTTCTTTTTCACATAGTCCATTTTTTTGTTCTATAATTTTTGAAGTATATCTGATATTTACAAGTGAATGAAAGGAATGAAAGAATAAAGAATAAACAATATGAATGAAATAGAGTGTACTTGCATCATAGAAGAAATTCATCTGCCCGAACCCAGATCGGTGACAATCTTTGAGGGAGGTTTAAGTTTGAGTGAATCAGCCTCAGGATGCCTCTTCCCATATCTTGAAGCTTCTTTCTTTCTCTTTTCATCTTCAGCTTCCTATTCGGAAATCATCACCCTTTTTCCTTTGTCTTTGTTTGCCTCCTCCTAATATGGTTTCTCCCCCTTAGCTACATCGGCCGGACTGATCTGCTCCCCCTGGGTTGGTCCGTCAGTTCCCTTATCTTTGACCAAAATTTTGAGTTGGACGCTCACTATGAGTACTGAGGGTTGGTGTTGTTCGAGTTGGACGCTGGTGTTACCCCCTCAGATGGTTTCTCCTCCTCAGCGGCCGACGAAAAAAAACACCATGAAAATCGGCGATATTTTTTTTCTCACCGATTTTGGAGATTGGGGGGGGGGGGGGGACTTCAAATCTGAAAAAAATCGGTAGGAAGTTTCGGTACTTTTTTTTAGGAGAACCACCAATTTTTAACATGTGATTTCAAAAAAATCGGTAGGAAGAAAAATGGGAATTTTCGGTAGGATTTTATTTTTAGGAGAACCATCTATTTTTGAAGATGTTTTTTCAAAATATCGGTAGGAAGAAAAAATGGGTATTTTTGGCCAAATTTTTTTTTACCAACTATTTTAATCCTCCAGACATCTTCAAAAGTAAAATCTTCAAGATAGTTTCAAGAGTATATCTTCAAGGCATCTTCAATAGTGAATGATGAAGGTAACTCGGTAAAATTTAGAGAATAAAGCATGTCTGAGGGAGAGTCATCTATTGGATTCAGTAAAGAGAAGATTTGGATGCCATCTTCAGGAGAGTTTGTAGTAGGAGGGTTTTGAGGAGAGGGAAAGTTGGATTGCTGACAAAGAGTGAAATTTGGTGAAGTAGGAGGATCACCATTATGAGAGGGAATATTTGATAGTATGTTGAGGTCCTTCACCAACATAATTCATCAACACAAGAAGAAATCCATCTAATCAGTTCATCATCCTTACATGAGAGTGATATGATGATCATCAAAATTTACATGTATGGATTCATCATTATAGTTTCTTTGAAGATTTGGGTAAAGTAAGATCGGTCAGCTTCACACAACGTTTTTTTTGTGTGTGGGAGGTAGATCAGTAGGTGGGAGAATCATGCTGATCAGGAATAAGTTTTGAAGAAATAGGTAGATCACCATTTTGAGATGGAGGATCATGAGTGAAGGGAACTGAGGAAGTTGGGTTGATAAAGGTTGTAAGAGAACCATCACCAATGCATGAATATATCCATCTATTTAACTTAGAACCTTCAATCACAAAGAATGTATTTCTTAGGTGCCCATTTGGTAGTGGGTCCTTTTGGGTTAGATGTTGAAGAGAAAGAATTGGTATCAATCGGGTCAATTATTTCTTTCGGACAGTCTTTGGCAAGATGAAAAATATCACCACAGATATAGCATTTTCTATAACTAAAAGCCTTTTTAGAACCTTGACATTTTTCATTACTTTTGCCTTTTATATTTATTTTCAAAGATTTTGATGAAGTAACAAAGATTTGGGGTGCAGAACCTAAGATTCCTTTTTCAGAATTTGGGAGGAAAGGAATCTTCTCTTTTTGGTTGGACATTTTGATGTTCACCGATCGAGGAACAAAATCGGTAACAAGCGACAAAAGTATTTTTGGAAAGATCAGAGGATTTTCTTTTAAAGAAAAAATCGGCAGCCAAAGACTTGCCTTTTTCAGATGCAATTTTTTTTTTGTTTGAGTTGGAAAGATTTCTTTTGAGAATTTTAGAAGGCATTGGTGTTGATCCAAACCCTTCAGTGATTTGATGATGACCGTTAGAATCACTTAGTGAAAATTATAAGTAAACATTATGTACCAGTATTTCACCATCAAAGAAAATATACTAAGTATGTTTAGTATCGCTGATGTGAAACCATCGCTCTTAAATTCTTCCTCAGTGACAAATGTACATCAGCGACAACTGAGCTTGTTCAGTTTAGCTGATGATCACTGATTGATCGTTTGTAAATGTTTGCTTGTATCCCTGAAGACAAGTTTTTCGACAAAAGAGTTCTACGCTGAATCGAAGACCAAGTTGAAGAACAAGTGACAAGTCTACTAATGATCTTATGCAGATATCAGTGAAGACTTCAGCGATAGTTGACCTCCATTCAAGCCTCCCTGAAGAAGATCAACTCAGCGATCGCTGATCATGAAGTCTGCTATACAAAAAACGTTTGTCTTATCCCCTTGCACACTGTTGTACAATTTGTCAGAAGGACATACCCTTGTCCAGAATCGTACAAACCACTTTGCCACTACACTATTAACCATGCGGCCAAGGGCATGTTTGCAAAAGTCAGAAGCATGCATCCAACCAAATGATGACATGTGTAAAGTCCTCCTGACATGCATTAATTGCACGTAGTACAAATAGAAGGATTGCACCTTCACGTCGAAGTGCGCCTTCCCTGAACTTCTTTGTGCCTTAAGAAAATTACTCTTAATTTTCTTTTCTTCTTTTCTCTCTACTTCTAGTGCAAGAAATCTGTGTGATTCTCATAGTTTGTTTAGATTAGGTCTTGTACTTAATCTTGTTCTCCAACAAGCTGAAAATTGTTTGATTTATTCAATAAAACAATTTAGAAAGATAAAAATAATGTGTTTGTATTCAACCCTGTAAGTCCAGGATTTACTCTTACAATCAATACAATAATGTATGAAACAGTAATTGAGAAGTAATATGATCAAGCCCAATTGTATTCAATTAAGAACAGAATTACAGATCTTAGAGAGAGAGAATCTCAAAGATTACAAACGGAGAATACAAATATATTCGGGAAAATCAGTTAGCAATGTAGTGCTAACTACTATATATACTGCACCGGAAATATTAAAGCTACAGTACAAATATGAATGACTAATAGGAACAATACACGTGTCCTAATTAGTTAACTAAACACAAAGGAAACTATCTAGTTATAAGTTCTGAACAGGTAGTTCAGAACTTCTGAACGTTCTTCTGACAAGGCTTCTCAGAACTTCTGGCTCTACTCCTGACTCTTCTTCTCAGACTTCTGACTCTTCTCAAACTTTCAAAGCGATCCTTCTGAGCCTTCTTAGTCAGAACTCTGACCCTTCATATCAGAACATCTGAGTCTTCTCATCAGACCTTTAACACTTAGTTTATTGACAAAACTCATATCTAACAATCTCCCCCTTTTTGTCAAATAAACTGATACTTTGCATCATCCAAATCTTTCAAGGCAGGAGCAATCTTCTGTAAGAGCACATTTCTTTGATTAAGCCTTTTGTCGATCTTGTCAATAATTTCTTGAACAGTTTCAATCTGCTGAGTCATCACTTCCTGAGTTATGTTGCATTGCTTTATTTTCAACATCTTTTTTCTCCAAATTATGCTTGATGAATCTCAAAGTTCCAGAGTAGTATTTTGCAGTCTCCTTTGCTCTAAAGAAGATCTTTTCACTCTTGTTTTTCAAAAAGACTTCCAATCTGGATATTTAAGAACACTTCCAGTTTTCAACACCTTTTTCTGATCATGATATGTGTTGGGTTTTGCCAGATAAACACATGGCCTTTGCAAATACAGAGCTATTTGAAAATTTGTATAACCATGCCATCTTAGGATGTAAAACATAGCTTCAATTACCACACTTCTTGCCTTCCTTTCAGTCTTATCTTTGCTTGATTCTTTGAAGCACAACATACAATGTAATCTGTAGAAATCCACTACTGATAGCTTTTCAAAATCTGCATCAGTGAAATAGTATACTTTACCATCTTCTCTCAAAACTTCAAAAGACAAGTATTCTATCTTTCTGAATTGTTTAACTTTTAATTCTCTGATCCCTGTGATTAAGAAATCTGAATATACAGCCTGTTTTGATTTCCCAAGACACCTTGATTTTTCTGCCAACAAGATCTGAGTCTCCTTTGGTCTATCATAATATACATTCAGAAATTGTAT
The DNA here is from genome assembly GCA_033807775.1 of Saussurea involucrata. Lineage (NCBI taxonomy): Eukaryota > Viridiplantae > Streptophyta > Magnoliopsida > Asterales > Asteraceae > Saussurea > Saussurea involucrata. Next base: position 63,223,662 of record CM066319.1, on the reverse strand, counting down.
CTCTTTAGGCTTGAAAAACTCAGGTAGATCAAACTCAAGAAAGTATCCATTCAAATCAATTGACATCTCATCTTCTTTTGATTCAGATTGTTCAGCTTGATCAAGACTTGTTATTTGCACATTCTGAGGAGTTGTGTTCTGAACTTCTTCAACATCATCTGAAAGGATTTCATTCACTTCATACTCAGCAGGAAACACAAAGTCATTGTGCAGCATCCATTTAGGATTAACCTCTGATAATAACCATTCACCACAGCCTCTGATTTTTCTTCTGAGATTTAATCTTCTTTCCACAGAGTTTATACATTTTTTCTTTAGATTTTCTCTTTCAGTAGCAACATTAACTTTCATTTCAGTTAGTAACCAACTCAAAGTTGCATCACTGTACTTCACCAATTCCTTCAGTTTGAATATTTCAAGTCTTCCTTGAACTGGATATGCAAACCCTTCAGTTTCCATTCCTTCATTTATAAATCCCTTCACATATACACCAAACCCTGAAATCATTGTTGGACATTTCAAGTTGCATTTCTCTTTTCTTCCTTCAATTGCCAATTGAAAATCATACATGTACATATTTCTGACATAAATCCCCATAATTCTTCTGCACTCAATCTCTATCAAGGTTTCTTCAGTACTGGCAAAGAACTTAACTAGAAAGATCTGATCATCAAGAGTTAATCTGTGAAAATCAAAACTTGACATGGAAACCTTTGTACTTCTTTCTTTCAGCACTTCCAATCTAACAAACATCAGACCATTGAATTCTTCTGGTTTAAACATCAATACTTTCTCAATCTTCTTCTGAATGTGTAGTCTTGAATCAGGAATTCTGAATCTGTTTGAGGCTTATGTATAAATCATCTGAGATCTGTTATCCATGAAGCCATCAATGTTGCTCTCCAATAGCTCATAATCTCCTTCTGTGTGATAGAGATTCTCATATATTTCCTCAAGAAAAATGTCATCATGAAACTGTGTAGCAAGTGGTACATCACTCAACTCCAGGATAAAATCACATACAGGCTCCTCCAAAATTTGCAAGTTCATCTTAGGAATCTCTATTGGTTTTCTGAATATATACTCAGAAGGCATAAAGTAATCTTCCACTCTCTCATATTCTTCTTCTGTATTCATCTCATCAGCATAGTTAAATCCAAACTCATGTTTAAATTTCTGAGAATAATCAACAGTTCTATCTTCTTCTCCCAATAAATCAATAGGCCTTATCAGTTTTACACTTTGTTGAATATTTTGGACATTAAGTGCTCTGACTAACTCATTTTGCATCCTTCTGATCAAATTCTCATTTAATCTTCTTTCTTCTGATTCAGAATCCATCACACTACCTTTATCATAAAGAACAATATTTGTACAAGTGTTGTCAACAATTAAACTTTCCACTGTTTCCTCTGACCTCAACACAGGTTCCTCAATTGCTTCAGTTTCATCAGAATTGATTTCCATCTCTGTGTCTAAATTCAATTCTTCAGTTTTATCTGAATCACCACCATCTCTGCTTTCCACCTCCATTTCCTCTGTATCTGAACTATCTGAGTTTCTGTATTCTTTGTACTGACTAAGTGCACATCTGTTATTTCAACCACAATCTTAATAGAGTCCTCATTCTGGTTAAGAACACAAAATAGATCATTTAGATCTTCTTCACACATATCCTTATTCATTTGTAGACTTATAGCAAATGATGACCATTCAGAGTTTAGACTGTTCAGAAATTTGTAATTAATTTCTGACTTTGTCTTTTTCAGTCCATTCCTTCTCAAATCATTTAGTATAGTACAGAATTTACTATATGTCTGAGTTAAGCTTCCAGATTCTTTAGCCTTGAACCTTTCATAAGCATTTATGCTTTGATTTAACTTGGCTTGTATCGATCTGACAGTTCCTACCATTTGTCTTTCCAGTTCATCCCACATTTCCTGGGCTGATGAACCACTGTCAATTCTGTTAAGAACTTCATTCGGAACTGCAAGTGTCATCAATGTAATCGCTCTTTTGTCTATTGGATGCCTACTTTTCTGTTCTGCTGTGTATTGAGAATAATTCTTCTTCACCCTAGTTACCGGAATTTCTGGAGTTATTTCTGTTTCAGGAGTTGCTTCCACATCAATGTAGACTTCGATAGGACCTTCTCGAATAGAGACCATCAGATTCTCATCTATGTTATCCAAGAATTGGATCATTCGTATTTTCCATTGCTGGTACTCTTCAGGAATTAGAACAGGTGGCTTTGTTTCAGATCCCATAGCGAGATATTCTTTAGAAGACATGATTGTAAGAATTTTCAACAGAGAGACAAATTTGAATTTCTTGATCGAAAGATAATCAATTAATTCAAGAATTGCCAAGAATTCAAGAATTAAAACTAGCAGCGGAATCGATTTTTGAATGAATCAAGAATTCTTCAAGGAACTGATCAATAAATCTTCGCGATCACGATCTTGAACAAATTTGTTTGTTGAGTGGCTCTGATACCAATTGTAAGTCCAGGATTTACTCTTACAATCAATACAACAATGTATGAAACAGTAATTGAGAAGTAATATGATCAAGCCCAATTGTATTCAATTAAGAACAGAATTACAGATCTTAGAGAGAGAGAGAATCTCAAAGATTACAAAAGGAGAATACAAATATATTCGGGAAAATCAGTTAGCAATGTAGTGCTAACTACTATATATACTGCAACGGAAATATTAAAGCTACAGTACAAATATGAATGACTAATAGGAACAATACACGTGTCCTAATTAGTTAACTAAACACAAAAGAAAATATCTAGTTATAAGTTCTGAACAGGTAGTTCAGAACTTCTGAACGTTCTTCTGACAAGGCTTCTCAGAACTTCTGGCTCTACTTCTGACTCTTCTTCTCATACTTCTGACTCTTCTCAAACTTTCAAAGCGATCCTTCTGAGCCTTCTTAGTCAGAACTCTGACCCTTCATATCAGAACATCTGAGTCTTCTCATCAGACCTTTAACACTTAGTTTATTGACAAAACTCAGATCTAACAAACCCCCTTTCTACAAACTAATACTTGTATAACCTTTCGAGACCAACAAGTGGTATCAGAGCAGATTGTTTAATCTCAATAAACAAGATCTTGCTTGTACTATTCTCTTACTTGCTATTCTTTAAAATGGCAAATAACACAAACACTAATTACATAGATAATGGCTCTCGTGCCAAACCACCTCGATTTAGAAAAGATAACTTTAATCTTTGGAAGAATCGAATGATGCTTTTCCTAGAAGGTGTAACTCCCACTATACCTTACTATGTGGAAAATGGACCCTATGTTCCTTACATAATAGATCCTATGGTTCCAGTCACTGCTACTACACCTGCCATTCCTGAAAGACAAAAATCAAGGCAGTCTCTCAGTGGACTGATGATGATAAGAAGAAGGTGGCCATAGATACAAAGGCTATATCTATCGTTTCTATGGCTCTCCTTGATGAAGTCTACCATTCCATCATGAACCTCAAAAGTTCAAAAGCCATGTCGGACACAATTTGTGTTCAATATGAAGGTACTGCTGATGTACAAGGGTCCAGAAGCATAAACCTGGGAAGGCAGTATGAAAGCTTCATCTGTCGTAAGAATGATAGTCTCTCTGAAGTTCACCAACGTTTTGACTGTTTAATCATTGACTTAAAAACTTTTGGTAAGACCTACTCAAACTCCGAGATCCTGACAAAATTCTTGGAATGTCTTCCAGAAAGCTGGGACAACTATACCATGTGTCTTAAACTCTCAAAGGATCTGAAATTCATGACCCTAAGTACCTTATTTGGTACTATGCTCAATCATGAGAAGTCGTGTCAACTTAAGAAGAATATTGTCAAAGATTTCAAAAGCACACATGTTGCTTTACTCTCTTCAGAGTTAATGCCCACTTAGCGATCTTCCGTCACTATCACTGAGTTGGAATCTAACTCTGATGATTTATTAGAAGTTGATCCTTCAGAGCTTGATGAATCTCTGGCATTGCTGACAAATTATTTCAGGAGATTCGCTAGAAAGAGTAACTTCTGAAGAAATAAACCTCTCACCATCACTGACAATCCAAAATCGTCTCATGTTGATAAAGCTACTGCCACTTGCTATAACTGTGACAAAATAGGTCACTTTGCTAGTGAGTGCAGGTCGAAGAAAGTTTTCAAACCTTATTCATCCCTCAAGAAATCCTCTACTTCTAAGAGTAGAGATGACAAATACCTGAAGCTCAAAGAAAATTTTGAGAAACTGAAAAGCTATAAAAAGAAAGGTAAAGGTTTGATCGCTGAAGAACACGATTGGGCTTAATCTGATGAAGAATCAGATTCTGATGAAGAAGATGAGGTCAATCTCTGTCTTATGGCCGAAATCGAAGAAGTACAGGAAGAACCAGCTGAAATTCCCTCTACTTCTACTTCTACTTGTCAGCTATCACTCTCTCCTTGTCCTTCTCTAGTTATCATTGACGCTGATAGATTTCGTGCTATCGATATGCGGAATGTTGATTTATATGATGCCCTGAATGGCAAAACCAAAGTTGAACAACAAAATCAAGATTTATCTATACAACTTCAAAAATGTCATTTAAAAATTCAAGAGCTTTCAAAAATCGAAGAATATTTGAAAGGTCAGGTCTATGTAAATCAAGCCATCAGTATTGAAAGCGAACAAGCTATCGCTGAACTGAAAGTTGAGAAAGCTAATGTTGAAGGATAGTGTAAATCCTCAGCAAAGATCACAGAGATAACCGGTGCTCAGATCCCTGTCAATGACTGGAGTGGTCTTGGTTATAAGTCTGACACTGAAGAAGCAACCAAAGATCGTTCCATGCTTAAATTTGGAAGGTCTGTGTCCTCTATCCCTGACACTTCACCATCTCAGTGCTCTTCTTCTAATAATCCAATATCTGAGGAAAAATCTACTTTAAGCCCCAAACTTAAAGGTAAAGAAAAATCTATTTTCCAAAATCCTCAGTAGGGTACCAAAGTACCAAAGCTGAAAATTTCTAAACCTTCAGCTGATCAACCCTCTACTTCAAACAACAAGATCCCTGAACATGTTCAGCGATCTACTCCTAAAATAAGAGTTGATGTCATTGGCATGAAATCTGAAGAACCTAAGGTTCGTCCAATCTCTAATGCCAAAGGTATTCTTGGTACAGGCACTGCTCATTTGATTTTGTCAAATAATTATGCCTATGGTCCTAAAGCTACTTTCAACTATAAGAAATGTTATCACTGTGGACTTACCGATCATATTGCTAGTAAGTGCCCCACAACCACCAAAGTTGAGAAATTAGTCAAGGTGAAGATTACTGCCCCCAAGCCAAAGAAGAACATCCTTAGTGAAAAACAAGCCAAGGTGAAAAATGTCACTAAGGTTAAGAAATTAACCAAAGTGAAGACTACTGATCCTTCTACTTCCTCTACCACTGACAAGTGTGGACCCATTGTAAAGTGGGTACCTATTTCAAACTGATCTTTCATTGTTTGCAAGTCTCGAAGGGTATCTGGTATCTCGATAGTAGATAATCTCGACACATGACTGGAAAAAAAAACCTGCTAACTGAATATAAGGAAGAGAAAGGTCCCTCAGTAACCTTTGGTGGAAATGGAAAAGGCTATACCCGAGGGTTTGGTGTACTTTCTAATGGTACAACTACCTTCAGAACAGGCGCATATGTTGAAGGACTGGAGGACATTCTTCTTAGCATCAGTCAGCTATGTGATAAGTACTATAAAGTTTGCTTCACTAAGAAAGCATGCTTTGTCAATGATAAGAAAGAGAAGATTCCTCTCAGCGGTTATCGTTTGAAAAATGTTTATTTCATAAACATGGACTCAACAACCACTTAGAACATTTGTTTCCTCTCAAAGCCTCTTCAGATGTCAACTGGCTATGGCATAAAAGGCTCTCTCATCTAAACTTCAAGACACTGAATACTCTCACCTCCAAAGAGTTAGTCACTGGCTTGCCTCAACACTCATATGATAAGGAATCTCTCTGTTCAGCGTGTGAGAAAGGAAAATAAACGAAGGCTAGTTTCATGTCCAAGCAAGTCTCCTCAGTGAAAAACCCACTTCAGCTCCTCCACATGGATTTATTTGGCCCTGTCAATATTCAATCCATTGCTGGAAAGAAATACACTCTCATCATAGTAGGCGAATTCTCTTGCTATACATGGGTTATGTTCCTCCGTGCAAAGAGTGACACCTCAGAAGAACTCATCTCTTTTGTTAGGAAAATGGATGTCCTGAACAATATGACTGTTCGCTCAATAAAGAGTGATCATGGAACTGAATTCAAAAACAGTTCCCTTGATAACCTCTTTGAGAGCAAGGGAATTTCTCACAACTTCTCTGCAGTGAGAACTCCTCAGCAGAATGGCGTCGCTGAAAGAAGAAACAGGACGATCATCGAAGCAGCTAGATCCATGCTCAGCGATTCGCATCTTCCAACACAATTCTGGGCAGAAGCTGTCAACACTGCCTGTTTCACACAAAATAGGTCCCTGATCGTCAAAAGATTCAACAAAACGGCCTATGAACTTTTCCATGGAAGAAAGCCATCTATCATCTTTATTCACATCTTTGGTTGTCAATGTTTCATCTTAAACAACAGAGATTCTCTTGGAAAGTTTGATCCCAAAGCTGACGATGGAATATTTCTTGGATACTCTTCAGTATCCAAAGCCTTCAGAGTATTCAATAAGAGAAAACAAAATGTCGAAGAAACCATTCTCACCTTTGATGAATCCTATTTAGCAAACTCTAGACCTACTGCTGATAACGAAGAACAGAATGAGTGGATGTTTTCTCATTTTGGGGAATCAGAAGCTAACCTTAACCCTGACCCTCAGGTCAACAACCCTACCGCTGATGATGCTCCTAACATCATTCCTAGCATGGAGACAAGTGAAGCTGAATCCTCTTCTTGGGTTTCAGCTGTTCCCGTCAACACTTTGCCTCCTTCTGAACCTTCAACCTCAGAAATCCCATCCACTTCTCAACAATCAGTGAATGAAACTTCATCTGAACCTCAACGAATTCTACCTGGCATGCCAAAAACTGCTGCTGAAGCTTCTTCTTCAGCTCCTCCAGAAGTTCAATCTAAGTCAATGACTCAAGCTCCAGCTCAGCGATGGACCTTAAATCACCCAATTGATCAAATTCTTGGTGATCCTGATCCAAACTCAGGTGTTCAGACTCGACGAAGTTCAGGTAACATTTGTTTATTTGTTAATTTTATTTCACTAATTGAGCCAAAGAAAGTTGATGATGCCCTCAGAGACCCAAACTGGGTCAGCGCTATGCAAGAAGAGCTGACATAATTTGAAAGAAACAAAGTTTGGAATAATGTTCCCATGCCATCTAACAAATTAGTTATAGGCACTAAATGGGTTTATAGAAACAAGTTTGATGAGTTTGGTATTCTAACTCGCAACAAGGCTCGACTAGTTGCTCAGGGATACAAACAAGAGGAAGGCATAGACTATAATGAAACCTTTGCCCCAGTGGCAAGACTCGTAGCAATTCTACTCTTTCTAGCCTATGCAGTTTACAAACTCTTCAAAGTTCATCAAATGGATGTCAAGTCAGCGTTTATCAATGGAAAGCTGAATGAAGAAGTTCATGTCGAACAACCACCAGGATTCACTGATCCAAAGCATCCAGGTTATGTTTATAAACTGGATAAGGGCCTCTATGGCTTAAAGCAAGCACCCCGTGCATGGTATGACACTTTATCCTCTTTTCTCCTCACTGAAAAATTTGAACGTGGCAAAATCAATAATACTCTATTTTTCAGAAAGGTTAAAGGTCGTATTATTCTTATTCAAATATATGTCGATGATATTCTATTTGGTTCTACTAACCCATCTCTGTGTACTCGTTCACTGAAAGAAAGAAATCTGAATTTAAAATGAGTATGATGGGTGAGCTGACATACTTCCTTGGACTCCAAATCAAGCAAAGTAATAAAGGCACTTTCATTCACCAAGGTGAGTACGTTAAAGATATGCTGAAGAAATTCGATCTTACTCAAAGTTCAGCTATGAAAACTGTTATGGCACCTCCGCTGACACTTAACAAGTAATCACCAAGCTTTGCAACTCAGTGAATGATGTGGTCATAGAGGTAACAAAGGCTTGGAACTCATCCTTTGTCACATATTCCACAGTGGTAACCTCTGGGGGAACACATTATGTCCCAGAGTCTACTCCTGTTCCTGGAGTGCCCATCTTAGACCATGTTTTAGGTTGAGGTCTGCGGGACTTCCCTTCTATCCTCATGAAGAATCATCCTTGGATGGCTCTGTCACTCTAAAAGTTCTGTCGACATCCTTCTTTTGGTCCAATCCAGAACTTGACTCATAAGGGATGTCGATAGGACTCAGAGGTTTGTCTAGAACCTCTTCGTCGTTATGGTCTATAGACCCCTCTGAATGATCTTGGAGACCTAGGTTGTGTGGCAGAGAGGCAACATGTGCCTCTGTGCATGGTTGTATCGTGTCCTTGGGTGAAGGGGGACACTTATATTTTTAATGACTACATCCTTTTGAGAGGATGCAGTCAGAGGTGTGGCTTCTCAGTTTAATATAGGAGCAGAGGATGAAAAGGGTTCCTCTATCCGACTGGTTGGGGATGGGTCGAGTTGTGCACCCTTTGTTCAATACCTTCTACTGCTAGACCAGCTAAGGTAGGAATGTGGCTTGCACTGGGTGAGGGATTTGGGTGTGTGACAGAGTCATCTTTTCCTATCTCTATCTCCTCCACCGTTTGTTGTCCTAACACCACTTCATATTTGGTGTATCTAATCCCCTTTTTATCAGAGTCAACTTATGTGATGCACGGGGACAAGCCATCTCCTAGATAACACATAGTCCACTTAGATGTATCGAGAGAGGCGTCCATAGTTGTTGTTTCAAGGAAGGTCTCGAATGAGCTTGCAGGCTTTGGGTTATGTGGGCCATCATGTGTTGGGTGTTGGAAGTCTTCAAAAATTTGATCCTGAGGTTCTGCGGGTGGTGTAGGTTGAGGTTCCTCTGTAATGTTGGTAAGGAGTTGTTTTGCCTCCTCTGGTATTGATTGCAGGGGTTGGGTGGTGTTCCTCTTCTTAGTTTTCTTCTCTTTGGTTTGGGGGCATCTTCTGTTGGGTTAGGTCCTTGGGTTTTGCGTTTCTTCCTTTTGTCTTTCTTTAGTTTTGATGGTTCTACGGTTTGAGGAATGATGGTTTGGGCTTCTTCATTGATTGGGTTGGACTCTTCTGTAACTCTAGGCTCTTGGTGACTCACAGAGTCTCCAACCTTTGGTTTTCTTAATTTTTCTAAAGCTAGTAGTCTGTCCTCTTCTGTCATACGCTCAACTACCTCTTCTCTTATGGCATAACCTATACGTGGTGGGGTTTCAGGACTTGGTTTAGGAGTCCTGAAATCACATGTGTGCTTCAGAACTAGTTCTTCATCGTCTATGTATTCTAACATCTTCTCTGATAACGGTCTGCATATTAAGGGATATCCATGAGGGTGAAAGGTAGGCTTTAAGGTTGCTAGAGGGTATGTCTTGATGATCGGGCCTTCCATGCTCCAGTTTTATTCTCTAGGATGATAGCGAGAATCCTCTTAAATTGCAGAGCTAGCTAGTCCTGCTTTGTCACTTGCAAATTTTTCTTCTTCTCCACCGCACTGGCCATCTCCTGCAGGATGAGTCGTGCGTAGTCCAGTCGCAAGTCGAAGTAGACCCCGTAAATGATCGAAAGAATCTGGTGCGAGCTTTGGTCTGGACTTCCAGTCTTTCCAGTAAGACACTTGTTGAGGATACTAAATAGTACGTTTTACAGAGGTGGAAGTCTATTCCTTCTAAAGTCTGTTCTTTGTCGCAGAGGCTCATTGTAGCCCAACATAGCTACATATTCGACAAGCTCCTCGTCAGAGGGCTCTGCAGCGTACTTTACAATCCCTAGTTGGTTTGTCATTGGTAGGTCAAAGTTTGGGAAATCATGGCCCTGTTAATTCATATGGCCAAATTTTTCTTGTTATCACATATACCCTATCACAGACTTGTACGCATGGTCAAATCTGGCACTTTGCCATAATTGATTAACATATTGGCTGGGAAAAGTTGTGGTATTCTTGGTCAAGATTTTGTTTAGGGGATAGTTTTGGAGCAAAATGATGATGGGTGCAAATTCCTGTGCAAAAGCTTGTGTGTTCAAAACAACGTAGTGGTTGTTGGGTTTTAGAGGAAGGGGTGTAGGGTACCATTCATGATTAAAGAAGGATTGAATGTTCATTGAAGGTTCATGGTTCACTGAACCTTCATTGTCGGAGTGGGTTTCTTCATTGTTTCTGGGTGGAACAGGGTTCGCAGAGTGGTGTGAAGTAGCATGAGACGCCATTAATGAGAATAGAGGAAGTAGATGAAGTTCTTAGAGATAAAGTTGTGGGTTTCAGGAGAGTTCTTGAGGGTATAAAGTGGGGAAGAAGGGTAACAAGGAGGGTTTTTAAATGAGCGAAAAGGTAATTTGGATGAAATTTGAAATCTGTACTCAAGTGGAAACGTTTCACGAACGACGGTACAATGTACAGCCAATCATATAGTACAACGTGGGCCTAGACGGTTCAGAATGAGAGGACGTGCGCCTACATCACCGCCACGCATGTGAGTAAAGTTAAAGAGTCTTGGCTGTGACTCTGAAAATAACCCGCACCCCAAAAGAGTTTCCAAAAACACACAAATATAGGAAAGGGACAGAGGCTCTATGAAAGAAAGAGCCTCTGAGAGATGGGTCGGTTTTTCCTCGCACAAAGATTACACTTTTTCAATACATAAACGTTTGAAAATCATTGAGTTGGTCGAGATGGAATCACTTCTAAGAAGTTTTGTTCTAATAGGCTATGTGGCATAGAGGCTCTGTGAAAGGTCACAAAGGCTCTTGGACATAAAATTTATTATAAAAGGAAACTCTCACAAGATTTTGACCAATCAAAGTTTTGATTTTCTTAATGAGGTATATTAGGACAGATTTGGAAAGTTTTGTCCGAAAAACGTGTTTTTGAAATTGGATTTGCTCACCAAACATTCCCAAAATGAGTTGATCCCCCTTGAATGATCACCTTCTTGTATTTTCTTCCGAACACTGATTAGTCTCTGCTCCCCCTTGAACTATGCTTGGATCAAATGTGATAAGTAATTCACAAGACATGGAGAAAATGATTTAAAGAGTTTATGTGACAAGGGCCAAAGGCTCTGTGCAAGGTCACAGAAGCTTTGAAAGACGAAATTATCATAACTAAATATATAATCTGAAAGAAGGGTACATATTGACAAGATCAGAGGCTCTGTGGATCAACTTATGTTCAACATTCCCAACTTGCCAACTAAAAATGACAATCTTTTCTCATCTAACGCTTTAGTGAAAAGGTCAGCAAGTTGATACTCTGTGGGCACAATATACATTTCAATCATGCCCTTTTCAACATGATCTTTGAGGAAATGATACCTGATATCTATATGCTTTGCTTTTTAGTGTTGGACTGGAATTGCAGAGATGGGTATTACACTCTTTGAGTAACAGAGGATGGGTATCTTGTCGATGTCTAGACCATAGTCTCTGAGCTGAGTTTTCATCCATATCACTTGTGAACAATAGCTAGCAGCAACAAATTATGCTTCTGCAGTGGATGTTGACACACAATTTTACTTTTTGGATGTCCAGCTCACCAACTTTCCTCCAAGAAGTTGGCAACTTCCAGAAGTATTATTCCTGTCTAACTTGCATCCTCCATAATCCAAGAATGTGTAAGCCATTAGATGAAAACCATAATCTTTTTGATACCAAAGGCAACGATTCTTGGTCCCTTTAAGGTATCTAAAGATTCTTTTTGACAGCGTGGGTGGTTGATGACCGTCAAGCCATAGTCGTTATAATTTCTAGTGGATGAGTATGCCTAGGATCGGCGGAGGACTTTGGCTATAGATCGTGGGTGGTTGCATCTGATGACCGTGCGATACATAGCGGAACTCTATAACATAGACATGTGACACTACTATTGTGTTCCGTCACATTCAATGGAATCGGGTCTCCCCCGTCACCGAAAGATCTTGTTTTGGGTATTGAATTTTATTATCCGTGTTTTTGGTGACATTTTATATACATGGATTGTTATCCATGATTTATGGGTTGAGTACTATGCCCCATCCGTGTTTTGGATGTTTCGGGATTTAATGTTTTACTCACGTTTTCATTAGTTGGGAAATTAAATCATTATTCACGTTTTGAGTGAGTTTTGGGTTGAGTTTACTTTATGATTGGAAAATATTTATATTTGTGTTGTCATCACCTAAAATACATGTTATTCGGAAACAGGTTGTTTTCGTATTTATTATAAATTCTTTTGGAAATCATGATTAATGTTGCAACTCTTTCCTTTTAACGATTTTTATAATCATGATGAAAACTCTTGAACTCACTAGGCGTTAGCCTAACCTTTTTATTTGTCGGCATGTGCATCAGGTATCGGTAAGGAAACGGTATTAGCGACACTTTGATGAGACGAGTGCGGGTTAGGTGCACGTGGAGGATGTGACATTGGGTGATGTTTCCGCATTTGGAGATAGCGACTATTATGGGGGTTTAGTAACTCTCGACTTTTATTTTGTCCTTATATAAGACATGATCCATATATGTTGAGGTTAATTATAGAAATTTATTTTGAGGTATTTCTAGTATCAAATTGTAGAAGGAGGTTTTACCCTTCATTTGATGTAATACTGAAAGTTTTAAATTAGTTGCTCTTTCCAAATTTGAGGGTGTTACAAGTTGGTATTAGAGCTTAAGTTTGAGAGAATTAGGTGTTAATTGTGGATACCTAGACTCAAACTAGCGTTCTTCTATGTGGATGAAAGTGAGATTGTACTATTAAGCACTTTAAGATACGATAATTTGAGGTCGATAGAATCACTAGAATTGGGAATCATAACGAGGGTAACAAGGATCTTCATGTACAGTATGTTCATGATTGCACCTCGCCAATGCTATGGTGAACTTACGTTTTACATGGGTGTGCTTGAATCGCCCTTATGTGATAACCGATGGGGTAGTGAATAAATATTTAGTGAGTATTAATTAGAATAAGTTGATGTTTATAGCATTGTCACAACGGGTGACAGCTAAGCATGATGAATACATTAAGTTGACCATGGTCAGAGCTATGTGTTGAATTAGAGCCATAGGCTTATCGAACCGACTCTGCTTGAGAATAAATTGTGAGGTTGTAGAAATCATGATTCAATCTTACAATCAATTAAGAACAATCAAGAACAATCAAACAGTAAAATGATAGAGAATTGGATCAAACAACTTTGTATTCAATCAAGAACAGATTACAGATCTAGAGAGAGAATCTCTCAGAGATTACAAAGTGAATACAAAGTTATGCGAGAAAGTTAGTTAGCTTATAGTTGTTAACTTCTATATATACTGTAAAGAAAAGCTAAAGCTACAGTACATATAAGTAACCGACTAATAGAACAATTACACGTGTCCTAATTAGTAACATAATATAATTGAAAATATCCCAAGACATAAGTTCTGAACAACATGTTCAGAACTTCTGAACATCATTCTGATTAAGTATTTCAGAACATACTTCAAGAACTTGGACATTTTCATCTTCACCATCAGAAGTTCTGAGTCTCCTACTCAGAACTCTGAGTCTTCTATTCAGACTTCACACTTGTTGATCCAAACCCTCAGTGATTTGATAATGACCCTCTCTTAAATACTTAGTGAAAATTGTAAGTAAACAATATGTATCAGAGTTTCACTATCGCTGATTATTACTAAGACCTTACAGTACCGCTGATATGAACTCTCGCTCTTTAGATTAAACATTCAGCAAACACTGTTCACCATAATGCTCTGAGCCTGTTCAGTACTTATGGTGATCGCTGATAAGTTAGTTGTTTACTTGTGATCCCTGAAGACAAGTTTCACGTTAACTTAGGCTCTACGCTGAAGTCGAAGATCAAGCTCAAGAGCCAGCGACAAGTCTCCTAATGAACTGATGCGGATCAGCGAAGACTCAGATTTGTCCACTCAACGAGAAGTATCAAGTACAAGACTTTAGCTATCGCTGAATTCTATCATTCGCTGATAAAGAATGATAGATCGCCGAATCAACGAAAAGCTGATCATAAAGTCCTCCGTACAAAGTACTTTTTGTCTTATCCACCCTTGCACGTCTCCGTACGATATGTCAAAAAAATAACCTCGTTATTGTCTGAATTCATACAAACAATCTGATACTACACTGTTCAAACATGCGGCTACTAAGGTTGTCAACAAAGGTCAATGACATGCAACCAATCAGCTGCTGCCACGTGTAAAGTGTAAACTGCAATGCATTAAATGCATGCAGTATATAAGAAGATGAACTCACTTCATTTTGATGTAACTTGCTAACTCTGGACAAGTTCATCCTTCTTATCTTGAAATAGGTTATTATTAGTAATTTCCTTCTCTTTCTTAGTGCAAGAAACTTAGTCTTCCAACTTGTTTAGATTTAGGTTAATCCTTAATCTTGTTTCCGCAACAAGCTGTAAATTGTTAATGATTTATCAATAAACAATTTAGAAAAGTAAAATCTGTGTGTTTGTATTCAACCCCCCCCTCCTTCTACAAACTTGTATAGCCCTTCGGGACCAACAAGTGGTATCAGAGCGGATTTGTTTAATCTCATAAACAAGATCTAATCTATACTAAGATTTCTCTTCCTTGCTATTTCTAAAAATGGCTACCAACACAAACACAAATTATATCGACAATGGTTCTCTTACAAAACCCACTAGATTCTCCAGAGGTAATTTTAATCTATGGAAAAATAGGATGACTCTCTTCCTAGAAGGTGTAGACCTTACTATGCCTTATTATCTTGAAAACGGCCCATTTATTCCTGTAAGAATTGATGCCGCAGTACCAGCCACTGAGAATAGACCTGCTATTCCAGAAAGGCTGGTACCCAAAGAAGTTCATACGTGGACTGACGAAGATAAGAAGAAAGTGGCTATCGACACCAAAGCCAGATCCATACTATCCATGGCTCTTCCTGACGAAGTCTACCATTCCGTCATGAATCTGAAATCCTCAAAAGCCATGTGGGACACAACATGTGTTCCATATGAAGGTACTGCTGAAGTCCAGGACTCTCGAAAGATCAACCTGGTAAGACAGTATGAAAGTTTCATTTGTGGTAAGAATGAGACTCTCTCTGAAATTCACCAACGTTTTAATTGCTTAATAATAGATCTAAAAACTGTTGGTAAGGAATATTCTAACTTTGAAGTGCTGACAAAGTTTCTAGAATGTTTACTTGAAAGCTGGGACAGTTATTCTATGTGTCTCAAGCTGTCAAAGGATCTAAGATCAATGACCCTTGCTACCTTATATGGCACGATGCTGAATCATGAGCAATCAAGCCATCTTAAGAAGAATCTTGTAAAAGATTCCAAAAGCACCCCTGTTGCTTTAATCTCAGAGGAACCCTCTACTCAGCGACCCTCGGTCACTATCACTGAGTTAGAGAGTAACTCTGAAAGGTCATCAGACTCTGACTCTTCAGATGATGATGAATATTTGGCTCTCCTAACTAAAAAGTTCAGGAGATTCGCCAAAAAGAAAATGTTCAGAAAGAACAAACCCCTTTCTATAACTGATAAGCCAAGATCATCAACTCCTGTTGATAAGGCTACTGCTACTTGTTTTAACTCCGAAAAGACTGGACATTTCGCTAACGAGTGCAGGTCTAAGAAAGTATCGAGAAACTCAGCGTTTCCCAATAAATCCTTTATTCCCAGGAATAAAGATGACAAATATGCTAAGCTAAAAGAAAAATATGCGAAGCTGAATAGCTTCAAGAAGAAAGGCAAAGGCCTGATGGTTTACGATTGGGCTGCCTCTGAAGAAGAAGAATCATCATCTGACTCTGAAGATGATGAAGCCAATCTCTGTCTTATGGCAAAGATTGAAGATGAGGAAGAAAGTTCAGACATTCCCTCTATTTCAACCTCTGAAATTCAGGTATCACCTTCCTTCTTTACAAATATTGCAAATATTGATGAAGCTGATAGTCTCCGTAAAATCGATCTCTTGACTAGAAGTTTATATGAAGCCATGAATGGCAAAACTATAGTTGAAAACCAAAACCTTGATCTCGCTGAACAGCTTAAAAACTGTCACCTTCAAATAGAAAAGCTTTCTAAAATTGAAGAAGATTTTAAAGATCAAGTGCATTTAAATCAGTTAGTCAAAATCGAACGAGTAGAAGCTATAGCTGCATTGAAAGCTGAAAAAGCTATTGTTGAAGGATGGTGTAATTTTTCAACAAAGATCACTGAGATAATTAAGTCTCAGATACCCAGAGTGATAAACGTGGTCTCGGTTACAAATATGAAACTCAAGAATCAACCACTGATCGTTCCATGCTCTTATTTGGAACTTTCGTATCCTCAGTCGCTGATACTTCATCCTCTCACTGTTCCTCGTCCAGACCAACTATCCATGAGGAAATTTCTACCTCTTCAAAAGGTAAAGAGAAAATGGTTTATCCAAAACCTACGTCTGTAAGATAAAGGTAAAGGAATTGCTTTTAACCAAAATCCTCAGAAGGGTACTTTAGTACCAAAGCTGAATGCTTCTAAAGCTCTAGTGATTTATTCCTCTGGATCAAAGAATCAGATCTCTGGATCTACTCAGCGTGGGTCTATTCAGCGATCTACTCCTAGACTCAGAGTGGATGTCCTTGGTAAGAAATCTGAAGAACTAAACGTTCCTCCCATTTCAAAAGCCAAAAGCTTATTTGGTGTTGGTCCTTCAAATTCTAAATCAAAAGTTCAGCATTCAAATGGTCCTAGAACTACTTTTAGTTATAGGAAATGTTATCACTGTGGACTTACTGATCATATTGCTAGTAAGTGTCCCTCAGCCACCAAAGTTGAAAAGATAGCTAAGGTGAAGATTGCCCCCAAGGCAAAGAAGACCACTGAGGTTAAGAAATTAACCAAAGTGAAGACTGACAAAGCTGAATCTTCAAATGATGCGAAGATTGCTGAACCTTCCATTCCAACTACTTCCACTGACAAACGTGTACACATGGTTAAGTGGGTACCCAAGAAAAACTAATTTTCCTTTGTGATGCAGGTTAAGAAGGGTATCTGGTATCTCGATAGCGGATGCTCTAGACACATGACTGGAAAGAAAAGCCTGCTCGCTGAATACAAGGAAGAGAAGGGTCCCTCTGTGACTTTCGGTGGAAATGGAAAAGGACACACCCGAGGAGTGACGTCACAAACGTCCTTTCAAGTGGGACCAAGAGTGACGCCCCTAAAGAACTCATCACCTTTGTTCGGAAGATGGAAACCCTGAATAATTTGACCGTTCGCTCAATAAGGAGTGATCATGGGACTGAATTCAAAAACAGTTCTCTTGATTCCTTCTTTGAGGGTAAGGGTATTTCTCACAACTTTTCTTCAGTGAGAACACCGCAACAAAATGGAGTCGCTGAAAGAAGAAATAGAACAATTATTGAAGCTGCACGTTCAATGCTCAGCGATTCTCACCTGCCTACTCAGTTTTGGGCATAAGCTTTCAACACCGCTTGTTTTAAGCAAAACAGGTCGCTGATAGTCAAAAGATTCAATAAAACAGCCTATGAACTTTTTCATGGGAGAAAGCCTTCAATCAGCTTTCTTTACATCTTTGGATGTCAGTATTTCATACTGAACAACAGAGATGCCCTTGGAAAGTTTGATC
Organism: Saussurea involucrata; assembly: GCA_033807775.1. Lineage (NCBI taxonomy): Eukaryota > Viridiplantae > Streptophyta > Magnoliopsida > Asterales > Asteraceae > Saussurea > Saussurea involucrata. The sequence continues at coordinate 63,205,833 of CM066319.1, read as the reverse complement.
CTAAGGCTGATGATGGAATCTTTCTTGGATACTGCTCAGTCTCCAAAGCCTTCAGAGTCTTCAATCGAAGAAGACAAACTGTTGAAGAAACAATTCACGTCACGTTTGACGAATCCCGTTCAGCGAACTCTAAACCGTCCGCTGATACTGAAGAACTGAATCAATGGATGTTTTCTCATCTTGGTGATTCAGAAGATATTCCCACTCCTCGTGCTCATACAGTTGAAGATGATGGTCCTACTATCATTCCAAATATGCAGAATAGTGAAGGTGAAACATCATGGGTCTCAGCTGTTCCTATAAACACAATACCTGCTTCTGAACCCAATGTCTCAGATATTCCATCTACTTCTCAGCAATCAGTGAATATAATTACAACTGCATCCATTCCTCTCTTGGCTGATACTCCAGACGTCGCTAAAGCCTCATCTTCAGTTCCTCCAGTTCAGGTTGAGTCAGCGTCTCACGCTCCGGCTCAGCGATGGACTATAAATCACCCAATTGATCAAATTCTTGGTGATCCAAACGCTGGTATTCAGACTCGACGAAGTGCAGGTAATATTTGTTTATTTGTTAATTTTATTTCTCTAACTGAACCAAAGAAAGTAGATGATGCCCTCAAAGATCCAAACTGGGTCAGCGCCATGCAAGAAGAGCTGACTGAATTCGAAAGAAACAAAGTTTGGAAACTTGTTCGAAGACCAACTGACAAAACAGTGATAGGCACTAAATGGGTCTATCGAAACAAGTTGGACGAACATGGAACTGTTACCCACCCGCAACAAAGCTCGTCTTGTTGCTCAGGGATACAGACAAGAGGAAGGCATAGATTATGAAGAAACATTTTCTCCAGTAGCAAGACTAGAATCTATTCGTCTATTGTTAGCATATGTTGTACACAAAGACTTCAAAGTATATCAGATGGATGTTAAGTCAGCGTTTCTAAATGGAAAGCTGAATGAAGATGTCTATGTGGAACAACCTTCAGGATTCTCGGATCCTAAGCGTCCAGGTTATGTTTATAAACTGGATTAGGCACATTATGACTTAAAGCAAGCTCCACGTGCATGGTATGACACTCTTTCTACTTATCTCCATATTAAACAATTTGAGCGAGGTAAAATCGACAAAACTCTATTTTTCAGGAAAGTAAAAGGTCATATCATTCTTGTTCAGATATATGTTGATGACATTATATTTGGCTCTACTAACCCTGATCTTTGTACTCGTTTCGCTGATAGAATGAAAGATGAGTATAAAATGAGCACGATGGGTGAACTAACATATTTCCTTGGTCTTCAGATAAAGAAAAATGAAAAAGGAACTTTCATTAATCAGGGAAAGTATGTTAAAGATATGCTGAAGAAATTCGACTCAGCTATGAAAACCCCTATGGCACCACCGCTGACACTTGATAAGGATACTAAGGGTATTCCTGTTAATCTCACGTTGTACCGTGGGATGATCGGCTCTCTTTTGTATCTTACAGCTAGCCGACCCGATATTATGTATGCAACATGTTTGTGTGCACGATATCAAGCTGAACCTAAGATATCTCATATGAAAGTTGTAAAGCGAAATTTTCGATACCTTAAGGGTACAACGAATCTAGGTCTTTGGTATCCCAAAGACTCGGGATTCGATCTAATCGCCTATTCAGATAGTGATTTTGCAGGTTGCAAAATGGATAGGAAAAGCACCACAGGAGGATGTCAGCTCCTGGGTGGAAAGCTGGTAAGTTGGACAAGTAAAAAGCAAAACTCAGTGTCCACCTCCACAGCTGAAGCTGAGTATGTAGCCGCTGGAAGCTGTTGTTCTCAGGTCTTGTGGATGAGAAATCAACTACTGGACTATGACCTTCAGCTCTCAAATATTCCAATCTATTGCGACAGCACAAATGCCATCGCTATAGCAAATAATCCAGTGCTACACTCAAAGACAAAACACATCGAAATCAGGTATCACTTTATCAGAGATCATGTGATGAATGGTGATATAGAACTTCACTTTATCCCAACTGATTATCAGTTAGCTGATCTGTTCACCAAACCTCTTGATGAGACAAGGTTCAACTTTCTCATCAGCGAGCTTGGAATGCTGAACTTTGAAGAGTAAAATCTTCAGTGATTCACATTTGATCAGCAATAGGATAAAATCAGCTTGTAATAACCCATTCTATCATCTTCTCTCTGAATAAACTTGATTCGCTGATATCAAGGTAAGTTTTTTTTCTCTCTAACAATCGCATGTAAATGCAAGATTTCAAAATAAATTACATCTCGAATCTGGTCTCGCAGCACATTCAAATAAAAACTTTTTCGGCTGATCACACCAATCAAACAGTATACTCTATCCGACGGCTGGGTTTGATAGCCACGACACCCAATCCATTTGAAGTTCCCTGTCTCGTTTGGTGACCCAATCGAAAGTCTTCAACTGGAACTCAAAACATTTCTCAAGCAGCTTACCATTGTTGTTGGCAAACACGATTTTGTTTCGAGTGGCCCAAATAAGGTACATCAAGCACCCTACCAAGCCTTGCCACCGCTTTAGACTATTTTACGTCAACCCCAGATTTTCCGAACAGTTCATGATTTCCTCTACGGAGTTAACCGATCCCGTGTCCACATTCCACCACCTCCTGTAATAACCATGTATGTTATTGGTTTATTTAATTTTATTATTTAAGATTAAGTTGGGTTTGAGATTAATTTTTTTAAATTTAAGTTTAGTTAAGTGTTTTATGGAGTTAGAAATTAAGGGGTAAGTTTTAATTTTTATATAGAAGTTAGCGGGTGTTTTTTGCCAACTCTTGGAAGTGTGGGGTTTGTTTGGTAAGGTTGGTGGAACTTACTCCATCCATCGCCCCATTTCATCTCAATTAGGGTGAGGTGTCTTAATTGTGAACACTTAGCAATTTTAAGAGTGTGTGTGTGTGTGTGTGTTTTACGGCAAAGGGAAGAGAGAGAGAGAGAGAGTGAACCGATAGGGAAGAAGAAGAAGAAAAACAAGTGTTTCAGCTGGAGATTTTAGGAATCAATCTGAAGAAAACAAATATAATTATCCCATACAAATTCTTTCTTTTATGTTTATATAAGTTTCTATGAGCTTAGAAATGGGTCTTGGTAGTTTTAGGAGGATATGAGCAATCTGAGTTTATGGATAGTTGTTATTTATAGTCTTAAACATATCTGCAAAATATCAGAAACATTCATGGTCGAAATTTGCAATTTTCTGGGTAAAAGATGAACTTAGTGGACTGAGACATTCATAAGTATCACAATAGTGAGTTGCGACATAGATGGTGATTTGCGACATTCATGAGTATCGCAACCTTGAGTTGCGACAAGCTCTTGATATTGCAATGGTTAGTTGCGACTTGTGGTATGTCGCAATAGTTGGTTGCGACATGATGTATATCACAACAGTTGGTTGCGATATGCTACTGTGTCGCAGTAGTTAATTGCAACATGTGCAATGTGTTGCGACAAGGATTATCATTTTAGTTGGTTGCGATAACAGCCGAGGAGTTTTGGTATTTTTTGAGATTAAGATTAAGATAGGATTATCTAGAGTCCTTAGCTTACTGGTAAGTATTATATGTTCGATTAATAAAGAAATACTTGCACTTTTAATTGTTCCAGATTCGGTAATTTTTGGGTGAAGGATTGGATTTCTCAAGAAAAGCTTGAAATTAGTTTTGATAATCAAACAGGTGAGTTTTACTTTAAAATATTTTCAAACTGGAATACATATATGTGGTTTGATAATGTGGTAAGTAGTGTGATTATGTGCATATGTATAAAGTAGGATATATTGAAGTGTATATTATATTTATACAAGTATTACACTTTACAAGTACAAGTTGGTAGGGCTTAGGACCGGTGGAGTTGGGTGTACAGAGGGACAGCGGTGTTGGCTGTATTTAGTACAACGGAGAAAATTTATTAGGTGGCTCGTAACCATCTAATATGGCCATGAAAATGAGACAGGAAAGTACACGGTAATTGGTATTTATATTTGAATGATGTATATGGTATTTGTGTAAATGGTTTTTTTACAAACATGGATTTTCTCACTTAGACCGCTAGGTCTAACCCTCATTTTGTGTTATAATATGTATTCCAGGTCGTGGAGCAAATAAGGGCAAGTGATAGGATAATCTATGAATTTCTTTTGAAGATCCGTTGATTGTTTTGTAACTATCATGTTAGTAGTTATTATGTAAATTATTAGCAAAAAGTTTGTACCGAAATACTTATTATGGTTAGAAGACTAAGGGACCGTAAATGAAATATGTTATATCTTTTGTTATGAGACTGTGTTATGTTAAATATGTTATTTGTTGTATGTTTCGAATCCGGGTCGTTACAGATGGTATCAGAGCCCTAGTTTAAGGGATTTAGGTATTCGTATCTGTACCTAGACTTAAACTGTATGTGAAGTAAGATGTCCCTAATCATTTTAGAACCTTGGAATATTAAATATAAGAAAGTAGAAGGAATATCATGTAAGGTAATTTCAGATTACATCTGGCCAGTGTAATTGTGAACTTACAGGTACATGTTTGAACTGGAATAACTTATTATATGGGGTATGTGCTTATGTGTATATTAATCTTGTCTGAATCTACAGAATGGCAAGCGGTACTCGAAATACGAATAGAAAGGGAGGAGGAAATCATAACAGAACGAATCCAACAGTCGGGGCAAGGGGAAGAGGGGGAGAAAGAGGTAGGGGCAAAACAGGAGGCAGAGTTCAGTCGCAACGTACCGAATTCTTTACACGAAACGATTTGACGGCTGAAATGGGAAGACTGCAAGCAAGAATACAAGCTATGTTCGACCGAACTCGTCATAATGAAACTGAAATACCAGATCCTAGTCTGGAAGATGAAATGCCCATTACGCCGACAGTTATACCGGTACCAAGAAAGTGTGATTATAAAATGTTCTTAAGTTGTAAACCTCCAACGTATACAGGGGAAAGAGATCCAATGAAGGCCATGAGATGGCTAAGAGAGATAGAAGCTATTTTTAAGACCAGTAAATGTGCTGACGAAGATAGAGTGCTATACGGAACAGCGATGTTGAAGGCATATGCTCTATTTTGGTGGGAGGCTCTTATTACCTCTAGAGGATCTGATATGTATTCTACTTTCTCATGGGACGAATTTACCATATCCTTCAAAAGACAGTTCTGTCCTCAAGCAGCAGTTAGACAACTGGAAGAGGAATTTATGAATCTGCAACAGGGTAGTTTATCGGTTAGGGATTATACCACTCGTTTCCTGGAGAAGTCTCGTTTCGCAGAGTACTACGTTGCCACAGAGGCACTTAAGATGGAAAGGTTTATCTTCGGGTTAAATTCAGAAATCAGAAGGCTAGTGACTGCAAAAGGACCCGATACCTTCTCAGCCGTAGTAGATGTCGTGGAAAATGTGGAACGGGATAATAGGAGAGATGCTAGTGATAAGAGTACTGGGAAAAGAAAATGGGAAGGGCCACAGTATGATCCAAAGAAGTCCAGGTTTCAGAGATTTGATAGTCGTACGCCTTTCAGACCAGCTGAAATACCTTACCCAAAATGCAACCGTTTTCATCAAGGAAATTGTCAAGTTAATCCTCGAATTTGTTACAAGTGTGGAAAGACCGGTCATATTGCTAAAAACTGTCTGGTAACACGATTTTGTTTTTCATGCAATTCTCCTGATCACATTCAGTCTGATTGTCCATGGGGGAGAGTACAGCAGGGTGGTACGTCAGTGAGACCAGCGGGTATTAGACCGGTAGTACCAAGGCCAGAGTTACCAAGAGGTAGGGGTCGTGCCTTTCAAATGACAGTACAAGAAGCGGAGGAAACTCCTGATGTGGTTACAGGTACATTTCTAATAAACTCTACTTGTGCTAAAGTGTTATTTGATGATGGTGCAAACCGATCATTTGTGTCTCCTTCTTTTGCTGCTGTTATGCGTTTAAAGCCTAAAGTGTTAGATCATGCTTTAATGGTAGATACTGCAAATGATAATCAAGTACCGGTTAAAGAGGTTTTTGATAGTTGTGTGATAAATATAGATGGGTGCGGAGTGCCTATTCAGTTGTTTCCCATAGCTTTAATTGAATTTGATGTGGTAGTGGGAATGGATTGGTTAGCCGAGAATCAGGCTAGTATAGTTTGTGATAAGAAGTTGATCAATGTTGTCTTACGTGAGAAGGGACCGGTGGTGATTTATGGTGACCGTAGAAATCATCAGTCTTGCCTTATCTATATGATGAAAGCTCGTAAGTGTGTTAATAAAGGTTGCCCGAGTTATTTAGCTTATGTGATAAATATACTAAGCTAGAAAAGAATAAGTTGGAAGATATTCCGGTTGTTAGTGAATTCCCGGAAGTTTTTCCAGAAGACTTGAATAGTGTTCCGCCCGTTAGACAAGTAGAGTTTGGTATAGATCTGATTCCTGGAGCCGCTCCTGTTGCCCATGCACCGTATCGTTTAGCACCTCCAGAGATGAAAGAGATGATGACACAACTGCAAGATCTTTCAGATAAAGGCTTCATCAGACCCAGTTCTTCACCCTAGGGTGCACCAGTTCTGTTTGTGAATGGTTCGATGAGAATGTGTATTGATTATCGGAAACTGAATAAACGCACGATCAAGAACAAGTATCCGCTTCCCAGAATTGATGACCTCTTTGATCAATTAGTTGGAGCTTGCTATTTCTCCAAGATTGATCTAAGATCTGGTTATCACCAGCTGAATGTTAAAGAAGAATACGTTCTGAAAACTGCTTTTCGCACAAGGTATGGTCATTATGAATTCTTAGTGATGCCCTTCGGTTTGACGAACGCCCCAGCCGCCTTTATGGATTTAATGAATCGGGTATGTAAGCCATATCTCGATAAATTTGTTATTGTGTTTATCGATGATATCCTTATCTATTCCCGATCCAAAGAAGAGCACGCGCGACATCTTCATTTGATTCTGGAATTGTTGAAGAAGGAACAGTTGTATGCTAAATTTTCTAAGTGTGAATTCTGGCTACGGGAAGTTCAATTTCTTGGGCATGTAGTTTCCGAGAAAGGTATTCAAGTTGATCCGATGAAAGTGGAAGCAATTGAAAAGTGGGAACCGTCGAGAACGCCAACCGAGGTACGAAGTTTTCTGGGTTTAGCCGGCTACTATCGAAAGTTTATACAAGATTTCTCTCGTATCGCCACTCCCCTGACCAAGATGACCAGAAAGAATATAAAGTTTGAATGGAAAGAAGAGCAAGATAAAGCATTCAGAATTTTGAAAGAAAGACTTTGTAGCGCACCGATTCTGTCACTACCTGAAGGTTCCGACGACTTTATTGTTTACAGTGATGCTTCCAAACTGGGATTGGGATGTGTATTAATGCAGCGTGGGAAAGTTATTGCTTATGCTTCTCATCAACTGAAGGATCATGAACGTCAGTATCCTACACACGACATGGAATGTAAAGCCCGTGCCCCGGTAAGGTTTTAAATTTCGCGTAATACATTTTTTTTATCGTTTAAAGCGGGTCTTGTTAACGGAAGTTGTCAAAGGAGACCTTGAATGTTATGTGTGGCAAACCTTACTCTCTTTTGCAATATTACGGAAATTCAGGGATCAAAAGTGTCAAAGTGTTGAGACTAGGGGGTAAGTGTGAAAATGGTGTTTATGGGGGGGGGGGGGGGCAAGTGATCGGCCAAGAGAAGGGGACCGACCCTTCCCCCTCCTCTTCTTTGTTCTTCATGCTACCATCCCCCTCCCCCTTGTTGTTTTCGGCCAAAAGAGAAGAAAGTGAAACCGAGAGAGTGTCCCGTTCGAACAAGGCTCACAACCATGGCGTGAGGGAACCAGCGTCGGGAGTGGACGGAAAGGAGGAAGAAGAGGGATTCGGTTAAGGTAAGTGTCCCGTTTGTTTTATTTGATGTTTTTCCTCGTCGGATAATGTAAACCGCCACCACCACCGCCGCAGCCACGGCTGCCGGCGGTGGGGCCGCCGCTGCACGCCGCCGCGATGGCGACTGAGAGTGCGTGCGCTTGCGGGTGTGGGGGTGTGTGCGGGTATGGGGTTGCGGGTGATGTTGGGAGGCGGCAGTGGGTGGTGCATGGTGTGGTTCAGCCCATGTCAACCCTAAAACAGTAAGTCATGTTGCTTTGCGGGTCTGTTTGGATTAAGACGTCTTATTGGGTTCAAGTTCAAAAGGTTATCATTTTATGTAAATTGTACAGTTTCTGCCCTGTTTTGTAAAACCTATAACTTTTGCTAGGAATGTCGGATTGGGATGGAGCTGGTGCCAAAAGTTCCCATTCTGAGTCTAGTAACTTTTATAGGTTTTGGGGAAAAACCGGTTCGGACCATAGCTAGTGTCAAATTGCCATTTTATACTGACAGGTCCTGTTTTAGCTGCACTGCGAGGTATTTGTGTAAAATTCATATAGAGTGCTAGGAATAGCGTTGGGACGCGTGCGATACGTCCCTGGAACCGTAAGACATTGAACTTCCTGAAGGTGGAATTAGATTTTTGGTTTGATCAGTTTAACAGGGGTAAAATGGGTCCCGAACTGACCTGTGTTTCTAGTATAAAAGCTGGAATTTTAGTTTTGCTAAATTAGTAAACGGGTCGTGAGTTGGGACTTTCCGTTGACGTTTTTAGTGCGTATTTAGGTGGGAGAAGGTGAGAAAGGTTGACGTGCTGGTGTTTCAGATCGTGAGCGCGTTGCTTTGCTTGGAGGTGAGTTCTCTCACCGGGTAGTTAGGAATTTCATGTATATCGTTGTTTTTGTGCTATGTGTTATTACGTGTTACTACGTGTTTACGTGGACCAATTTGGATGGGATGATTTAGCTGTGATTGTTGAAATTATATGTGAATTATTTGTGCTTGCGTACACCTCAGTGGGACTGACGGGCTCGGTGGGACCGAGGGCTCGGTGGGACTGATCTAGTACAACTATTTACCTTTACTCGGTGGGACCGGGGGCTCGGTGGGACTGAGCTGGTATTGTTATATTTTTGTGTACCCGGTGGGACCGACGTTTGTATGTATGCATGAATCATTATGCCGCTTCAAACTCATGGTAGTGGTGATGTTGCCTACTTACGGGTAGGGGCGTTATACGTGGGGTTGCTACCAGCGTGTGTGATAGGACTCACTAAGCATTTAGCTTACCCTTTTCCCAATTTGTTGTGGTTTCAGGTGCGAGTGGCGGTCGGGCAAGACGGTACACAAACACTACGCGCGGAGTGCCGAGAGTTGTTTAAAATTTCACTTTCAACCCTTTGGATTTTAGTTTATAAAATTTCTGCTGTATAAACTTTATTGGCTATTTGGGTTAACGACATTATTTCCAAATAAATTACGAATTGTTAAATTATGGTTGTTTTATAATGAAGTGCATGTTTAAATAAAATTTAAATTCCTTGTAATTTTTGGGACATTACAACTTGGTATCAGAGCACAACTTGAGTGAATCAAACACATCTCGGTGTGTTTGGTCTCAAGTTGCGGCTATGAAGTTTTTTTTAAAAAAACTCTTTTATTAAAATCTTTGAGAATAAAGGAAAAAGGAAAACCCGTTTGGGAAACGGTGATCGTGGGCGCAGTGTGTACAGTCAGCCGACGCCAATTGGGAAGGTACAACACTTAGTGTATTTATTGCTTTCTAGGCATAGGGTATGCATGCTAGATTGCTTACGTGGATTTTGTGGTACTGTATGCTTGTTACTTGCTATTAGGAACTCATGCTAGTCTTGATAGGTTGTTATGTGAATGCACCTTAGGTTGTATGCAGTAGGAACTGAATAGCCTTAGAATGTTGGATTTAGTTCTACTGCGCAGCTCTTGTTTGAGTCCAACCATTGTAGGATAGAATCTTATATTCGAATGTCTATCTGGTTTCACTGTATACGACTGTGCGTTTACGAGGCGACTCGTCAGGGCTAGTGGGGGTTCCGTTCTAGCAAGGGTAGTGGGGTATTGCGACTTCTCTAGGGAGATAGGAAAAGTGTTTGCATATGCCGGATTGGGAATATGCGTTTGTGTGTGGTAAGCAACTACTTGGACGTCCCGGGACAGGACTCGGAACGAGTAAGGATAGGTGTGAAGGGTAGTAGTAGAGCTCCTACTATCTGAAGCACAGGATCCATACTCGGGTCGGGGAGAGTCACGAGGAAGCCAAGGAGTGGAGCGTGAGCGTAGTAGGGTGAGTTATTTGTGCTAATGACTCTCTGAAATTTCTTTTTCCTAGAATGGTCAACACTAGAAGGAACCGTGCGGCTGAGCCGCAGGCTGAGGCAGGGATTACTGAGGAGCGTATTAGGGAGCTGATTGCTACTGAGGTATCTCACGCGATCGGGGAGGCGATTCCCGAGATCATCACCGCCATTCGAGATGAGGTGGTGACCCTACTGGAAGAGCGTATTGCAACTATTCCACTGCCTACGGAGGGTCAGCCCCGTACCCGGGAGTTCCAGTATCGGGATCTCTCTGCCTGCTCCCCGCCAGAGTTTAAGGGAGACCCGAATCCGATTACCAGCATGCGATGGGTATCCGACATGGAGTTCGCTTTTCTGACCAGTGGCTGCCCAGAAAACCTAAAGTTCCGCTTTGTAGTGAACCTACTTCGTGACGGTGCCAAGGATTGGTGCGCCACGGCATTGACGCCTGCCGAGCGCACTACCTTGACCTGGGACGAATTTGTCACTCGCTTCCGTGCAGAGTACGTACCGCCGGTAGAGATGGAGCGAATCGCTAAGGAATTCCTAGAGCTCACACAGACAACAGAGACGGTAAAGGAGATGAATAGAAAATTCACCGAGATGGCATTGTTTTGTCCCCAGTATGCCGCCTCGGAATAGATGAAGATGTCGCGGTATAAAGATATGTTACGCACGGAGATCCGAGAATTTGTTAGCACTGCTCAGTATGCGTCGTTATCTGCCATGATGGACGCGGCTCGGAGGAGGGAGCTTGAACTGGAGACCCAAGCGAAGAAGCGGAAGGCGGCACAGCCGGTGACGCCTATCTCGGCAGTGCCGAAGCGTTCGAGGTTCACTGATACGCGCACGGGTTCTAGGAGTGGCGGGTTTAAGCCCCGGGATACCGGAGTGAGGAGAGTGGAGGGGTGTTTTAAGTGTGGCCAACCCGGTCACCTTAGCCGGAGTAGCTGTTGGGGGTGGAGCTCAGAGGACGCCTGGGAATGCCCCGTTACGCATCACTGATGGTCGAGCTGGTCAGTCGGGGCCGGGAGCGGCTCGGGGTAGAGTTCACCAGTTGACGGTGGATGAGGCGCAAGCGACGCCTAAAGTGGTTACAGGTATATTCCCTACTTCTTTCTTCTTGTCTTTCCTTTCCATGTCATATATTTATTTTGTGTTTGAATTATATGTTAGGCACATTCCTAGTTAACTCGGTGCCTGCGGTTGTGATGTTTGATAGCGGGGCTACTCACTCTTTTGTGTCTCGCACTTTTAGGGAGGGTTTGGGCCGAGTTGTAGGACGTTTGAGCCATCCTCTTGTTGTTGAGGTGGCCGATGATAGGACCTTGACGGTCACGGACGTGTTTCGCGGGTGTACCTTAGAGATCTCAGGAGTGCGGTTTCCCATTGACCTGATCTCGATTGCCATGCGGGAACTTTGTGTGATTGTGGGCATGGACTGGATGGATAAGTTTGATGCAGAGATTGTTTGTTGTCACAAACAAGTGCGAGTTCGAACCCCAAGCGGGGGAGAACTGTTAGTACAGGGAGACTCGGCTAGACGGACTGCGGCAATATGTTCAGCTGCGAGAGCTCGGAGATACCTTCAGCACAGTGGGCAAGGATACTTGGCTTATGTGTTAGACACGCGAGTTGGGGAGGCGAAGGAGGCTGTTGAAGACATGCCAGTTGTACGGGAGTTCACCGACGTATTTCCCGATGATTTGCCAGGGATACCTCCCGAACGACAGGTAGAGTTTCGGATCGATCTGATCCCGGGTGCTGCCCCGATGGCCAAAGCACCCTATCGCCTGGCCCCACCGGAAATGAAAGAGCTGCACGCCCAGTTACAGGAACAACAGAAGGCGTTCGAGGAGCTACGCAGGCGTTTGTGCGAGGCTCCTGTGTTAACCTTGCTCGAAGGCATGGAGGATTTGGTAGTATATTGCGACGCCTCACATCAGGGTTTGGGTGCCGTACTTATGCAGCGCGGCAAGGTGATAGCCTACGCTTCTAGGCACTTGAAGCCTCACGAAGCAAATTACCCGACTAATGACCTGGAGTTGGGAGCGGTAGTGTTTGCCCTTAATGTTGATCCAAACCCTCAGTGATTTTATAATGACCCTATCTTAAATACTTAGTGAAAATTGTAAGTAAACAATATGTATCAGAGTTTCACTATCGCTGATAAGTACTAAGATCTTACAGTACTGCTGATAGGAACTCTCGCCCTTTTAGATTAAATATTCAGCGAACACTGTTCACCATATCTCTGAGTCTGTTCAGTCCTTATGGTGATCGCTGATAAATTAGTTGTTTACTTATGATCCCTGAAGACAAGATTCACGTCAACAAAGGTTCTACGCTGAAGCGAAGATCAAGCTCAAAGAACCAGCGACAAGTCTCCTAATGAACTGATGCGGATCAGCGAAGACTCAGATTTGTCCACTCAACATGAAGTATCAAGTACAAGACTTTAGCTATCGCTGAACTTTATCATTCGCTGAATAGTAAATGATAATCGCTGAATCAACAAAAGCTGATCATGAAGTCCTCCGTACAAAGTACTTTTGTCTTAACCTCCCTTGCACGCCACCGTACGAAATGTCAGAAAAGAACCTCCGAAAATCTGAAATCGTACAACCACTCTGATACTACACTGTTCATTCATGCGGCTACTAAGGTTGTCAACAAAGGTCAATGACATGCAACCAATCCGCTGATGACACGTGTAAAGTGTATACTGAATTGCATTAAATGCATGCAGTATATAAAGAGATGAACTCACTTCATTTGAAGTAACTTGCTAACTCTGGACAAGTTCAAATCTCTCTTAAGATAGGATTTTATTAGTAATCTCCTCATCTTTCTTAGTGCAAGAAACCTTAGTGTTCCAACTTGTTTAGATTTAGGTTTATCCTTAATCTTGTTTCCGCAACAAGCTGTAAATTGTTAATGATTTATCAATAAACAATTTAGAAAAGTAAAATAGTGTGTTTGTATTCAACCCCCCCCCCCCCCTTCTACAAACTTGTATAGTCCTTTCGGGACCAACAAGTGGTATCAGAGCAGATTTGTTTAATCTCATAAACAAGATCTAATCTAAGATATTTCTCTTCCTAGCTATTATCTGAAAATGGCCAACACAAACACAAACACTCACTATATAGACAATGGTTCTCTTGCAAAACCCCCTAGATTTTCCAGAGATAACTTCAACGTATGGAAAAATAGGACGACACTCTTCTTAGAAGGTGTAGACCCTACTATACCTTACTATCTTGAAAACGGCCCACACATCCCTGTAACAATTGATCCTGCAGTTCCAGCCACTGCAACTAGAGCTGCTATTCCAGAAAGGCTGATTCCAAAGGAAATCCATCATTGGACCGATGAAGACAAGAAGAAAGTGGCTATAGATACAAAAGCCAGATCCATACTATCCATGGCCCTTCCTGACGAAGTCTACCATTCCGTCATGAACCTGAAATCCTCAAAAGCCATGTGGGACACAATATGTGTTCAGTATGAAGGAACGTCTGAAGTCCAGGATTCAAGAAAGATCAACCTGGTAAGACAATACGAAAGCTTCATCTCTGGTAAGAATGAAACTCTCTCTGAAGTACATCAACGTTTTAATTGCTTAATTATAGATCTAAAAACGGTTGGTAAGGAATATTCTAACTTTGAAGTGCTGACAAAGTTTTTAGAATGTTTACCTGAAAGCTGGGACAATTATTCCATGTGTCTCAAGCTGTCAAAAGATCTAAGATCAATGACACTTGCTACCTTATATGGCACATTGCTGAATCATGAGCAATCTAGCCATCTTAAGAAGAATCTTGTAAAAGATTCCAAAAGCACCCCTGTTGCTTTAATCTCAGAGGAACCTTCTACTCAGCGACCCGTGGTCACTATCACTGAGTTAGAAAGTAACTCTGAAAGGTCATCAGATTCTAATTCTTCAGATGATGATGAATCCTTGGCTCTCCTAACTAAAAAGTTCAGGAGATTCGCCAAGAAGAAAATGTTTAGAAAGAACAAAACTCTTTCTATAGCTAACAAGCCTAAGTCATCAGCTTTTGTTGATAAGGCTACTGCTACTTGTTTCAACTGCGAAAAGACAGGTCATTTCGCTAACGAGTGCAGGTCAAAGAAAATCATGAGACCTTCAGCTTTTACAAAGAAATCCTTTGTTCCAAGGAATAAAGACGACAAATACTCAAAGCTGAAGGAGAAGTATGCAAAGCTGAAAAGCTTTAAGAAGAAAGGAAAAGGCCTGATGGCTGACTATGATTGGGCTGCTTCTGATGAAGAAGCCTCATCATCTAATTCTGAAGATGATGAAGCAAATCAATGTCTCATGGCCAAGATTGAAGAAGAGGAAGAAAGTTCAGACATTCCCTCCACTTCAACATCTCCCATTCAGGTATCACCTTCCTTCTTTACCAATATTGTAAATATTGACGAAGCTGATAGTCTCCGTAAAATCGAACTGCTGACTAGAAGTTTATAAGAAGACCAAACCAGTTGCAATTCAGGTCAAGGTGACTCCTACCTCTGAGGTCAAGAAATTGACCAAAGTGAAGAAAGACAAAGCTGAATCTTCAAATGCTGCGAAGACTGCTGAACCCATTCCAACCTCTTCCACTGACAAACGCGTATACATGGCGAAGTGGGTACCCAAGCAAAACTAATCTTCCTTTGTATTGCAGGTTAAGAAGGGTATCTGGTATCTCGATAGCGGATGCTCTAGACACATGACTGGAAAGAAAAGCCTGCTCGCTGAATACAAGGAAGAGAAGGGTCCCTCTGTGACTTTCGGTGGAAATGGAAAAGGACACACCCGAGGGTATGGTGTACTTTCAAATGGTACAACATCCTTCAGAAGAGTCGCATATGTTGAAGGGCTGAAGCATAATCTTTTGAGCATCAGTCAGCTTTGCGACATGGATAACAAAGTGATTTTCACTAAGGAATCCTGCTTTGTCTCTGACAAAAAGGAGAAGATAGCTCTCAGTGGTTATCGTTTGGAAAATGTTTACGTTATAAACATGGACTCAACAACCACTGAAAACTCCTGTTTCTTCTCAAAGGCATCTTCTGATGTCAACTGGCTATGGCACAAGAGGCTCTCACATCTCAACTTCAAGACACTGAATACTCTTTCATCCAAAGAGTTAGTCACTGGTCTACCTCAACATTCATACGCCAAAGAATCCTTATGTTCAGCGTGTGAAAAAGGGAAGCAGACCAAGGCAAGCTTTAAGTCAAAGCAAGTTTCCTCAGTGTCATCTCCTCTTCAACTACTCCATATGGATTTGTTTGGCCCCGTTAACAAACAATCCATCGCTGGAATGAAATATACGCTGGTCATAGTTGATGAATTCTCTCGTTACACATGGGTAATGTTTCTCCGTTCTAAGAGTGACACCCCTGAAGAACTCATCACCTTTGTTTGGAAGATGGAAACTCTGAACAATATGACTGTTCGCTCAATAAGGAGTGATCATGGAACTGAATTCAAAAACAGTTCTCTTGATTCCTTCCTTGAGAGCAAGGGTATTTCTCACAACTTTTCGTCAGTGAGAACACCACAACAAAACGGAGTCGCTGAAAGAAGAAATAGAACAATTATTGAAGCTGCACGTTCAATGCTCATCGATTCTCACCTGCCTACTCAGTTTTGGGCAGAAGCTGTCAACACGGCTTGTTTTACGCAAAACAGGTCGCTGATAGTCAAAAGATTAAAAAAGACAGCCTATGAACTTTTTCATGGGAGAAAGCCTTCAATCAGCTTTCTTCACATCTTTGGTTGTCAGTGTTACATACTGAACAACAAAGACGCCCTTGGAAAATTTGATCCTAAAGCTGATGATGGAATCTTTCTTGGATACTCCTCAGTTTCCAAAGCCTTCAGAGTCTTCAACCGAAGAAGACAAACTGTAGAAGAAACTATTCACGTCACGTTTGACGAATCCCGTTCAGCGAACTCTAAACCGAACGCTGATACAAAAGAACTGAATCAATGGATGTTTTCTCATCTTGGTGATTCAGAAGATGTTCCCACTACTCATGCTCATACAACTGAAAATGATGGTCCTACTATCATTCCCAATATGCAGAATAGTGAAGCTGAAACATCTTGGGTCTCAGCTGTTCCTATAAACACTATACCCGCAGTTGATCCAAATGTCTTAGAAATTCCATCTATTTCTCAGCAATCAGTTAATGAAGTGACAAATGCAAGCATTCCTCTCTTAGCTGATAATCCAGAAGTAGCTGAAGCCTCATCTTCAGTTTCTCCAGTTCAGACTGAGTCAGCGACGCATGCTCCGGCTCAGCGATGGACTGTAAATCACCCAATCGATCAAATTCTTGGTGATCCCAACGCTGGTATTCAGACTCGTAGAAGTGCAGGTAATATTTGTTTATTTGTTAACTTTATTTCTCTAACTTAACCAAAGAAAATAGATGATGCCCTCAGAGATCCAAACTGGGTCAGCGCTATGCAAGAAGAGCTGGCTGAATTCGAAAGAAACAAAGTTTGGAAACTTGTTCGGAGACCAACTGACAAAACAGTGATAGGCACTAAGTGGGTCTATCGAAACAAGTTGGACGAACATGGTACTATAACTCGCAACAAAGCTCATCTTGTTGCTCAGGAATACAGACAAGAGGAAGGCATAGATTATGACGAAACCTTTGCTCCAGTAGCAAGACTTGAATCTATTCGTCTTTTCTTAGCATATGCTGTACACAAAAACTTCACTGTACATCAAATGGATGTTAAGTCAGCGTTTCTAAATGGAAAGCTGAATGAAGAAGTTTATGTGGAACAACCTCCAGGATTTTCGGATCCTAAGCGTCCAGGTTATGTTTATAAGCTGGATAAGGCACTTTATGGCTTGAAGCAAGCTCCTCGTGCATGGTATGACACTATTTCTACTTATCTCCACCTTGAAAAATTTGAGAGAGGTAAGATTGACAAAACTTTGTTTTTTAGAAAAATAAAAGGTCATATCATTTTAGTTCAAATATATGTTGATGACATTATATTTGGTTCTACTAACCCTGAGCTTTGTACTCGTTTCGCTGATAGAATGAAAGATGAGTATAAAATGAGTATGATGGGTGAACTAACATATTTCCTTGGTCTTCAGATTAAGCAAACTGAAAAAAGGAACTTTTATAAATCAGGGAAAGTATGTTAAAGATATGCTGAGGAAATTCGGCTTAACTGAAAGTTCAGCTATGAAAACTCCTATGGCACCACCGCTGATACTTGATAAGGACACAAAGGGTGTTCCTGTCAATGTCACGCTGTACCGTGGAATGATCGGCTCACTACTGTATCTTACAGCTAGCCGACCCGATATTATGTTTGCAACATGTCTGTGCGCACGATATCAAGCTGAACCTAAGATATCCCATATGAAAGCTGTAAAGCGAATCTTTCGATATCTTAAGGGTACAGCGAATCTGGGTCTTTGGTATCACAAAGATTCAGGATTCGATCTAACCGCCTATTCAGACAGTGATTTTGCAGGTTGCAAAATGGATAGGAAAAGCACCACAGGAGGATGTCAGCTCCTGGGTGGAAAGCTGGTAAGTTGGACAAGTAATAAGCAAAACTCAGTGTCCACTTCCACAGCTGAAGCTGAGTATGTAGCCGCTAGAAGCTGCTGTTCTCAAGTCTTGTGGATGAGAAATCAACTACTAGACTATGATCTTCAGCTATCCAAAATTCCAATCTATTGCGACAGCACAAGTGCCATCGCTATAGCAAACAATCCAGTGCTACACTCAAAGACAAAACACATAGAAATCAGATATCATTTTATCAGAGATCATGTGATGAATGGTGATATAGAACTTCATTTTATCCCAACTGATTATCGGTTAGCTGATTTGTTTACCAAACCTCTTGATGAGACAAGATTCAACTTTCTCATCAGCGAGCTTGGAATGTTGAACTTTGAAGGATAAATCTTCAGCGGTTCACATTTAATCAGCGATACGTTTATACATTCTTGTATAGGCTCTCGGATAAAATAAACTTGTACAATCCATTTCATCATCTTCTCTCTGAATAAATTTGGTTAGACTGATATCAAGGTATGTTTTCTCTCTCTGACAAAACGCATGAAAATGCAAGATTTCAAATTCTTACATCGCTGAATATCTCTTCCTTAACAGCGATATTTTGAAATTTCTTAAATCCCTCACTGATATTTCTATTCAGTGCTTCATATTTTTCCAAAGAGTCCCTGAGTTTTTCTTTCAAAACCTCAGAGACAACGAAAGAATGTGAAAGGACAGTTGTGACGTCATTGCAACGGATAACACCAGGCACGCTCTTTTTCTGACACACGTTTGCACGTTTCGTTGTCTATCCAATCAAATGCAAACACGTGTCCGTGTCATGATGAAAAACTTTCCCGCTCAAGTTTTTCTCTCTCTACTCTCTTCCTATATAAACACTCTCAAAGTTTATATTTGTCTTTTACGCGAATCAATCTTTCTCCGCAAGAAAAGAACACTGTTGCATTTTGTGCTCTCAATCTTCAAGAACTGTTCATCATCTTCTTCATCATACTCAAGGTTAATATGTTCTTATCTATTATCAAATGCGAATAACTTGTTTTCGATCTTATCATTGTTTTACACAAGATCAAACAAAAGAACTCAAAAATAAAATAATTTTCATTCATGGTTTTATAAACACAACCATTTCATGGTTTTATAAACACAACCATTTCATGGTTGTTCTTCAAGTTTTAAATCTAAAATCTTAAACTTGTTCTTCTTTCGTATCCATTTTTTTAAGAAACTGGAATACAAGGCTTATGGGTGTTTTATTCGTTTTTTTTTTTTAAAAACAAGAAAAACCCTAATCTTCATTAAGACCTTTTTGTCTGAATGAAATGGACAAAATTCGAAAAATCTTAATGGAAATTTTCTTTCCACATTAAGATAATTCTTATTTGTTAACATCTTTGGTTGAACTGATAATACAGTGAAATGGCAACTTCAAAGCTGAATGTTACCGCTGAGTCCATCTCCGCTGATTCTGAGGAACTGGAAATCACCAAAGCTCCTCAGGTTAAGTTTGAGCTGGATCAACTAGACTGGACAAAGGCAAACAACCTCTCAGCGCTTCTCGAGTTTCCTCCTCGGAAGCAGGTATCCCATCTAGACGACGCTGTAAATCTTTTGAAGAATAGCCCCATCTACACAGCACTGACAATCACACCTCCTACCAGTCAGCGTCTATTATCCCAATTCTGGTACTCTGCCAGACACACCGACCTACCCTCCGCCAAAGATCCATCTAAAACCATCGACTGCATACTCAGCGATACTGAGTATGGCACCATCAAGATAACCCCCGCAATAATCCGCAAAGCTCTGAAATTCCCTAACGCTACCTCAGAAAATCCTTTCATTCCATTACCTGACCACAAGAAGCACGCTGACAGGGAAGAAATCATTGCTTTCCTTGATGCGATGGGTTACATCTGGGAGACTGGAAGAGACAAGCTACCTGAGAAGAAGCTGACGCTGATAAAGAAATCCAAGATGCTCAGCGAGATGAACTTCATCTTCGCTCACCTGATCAGCTGCATGACAGCGAAATCCGGATCTTCTGATCAAGCCGCTCAACCTCAGCAGGCCATGGGTTACGCACTGCTGAAAGGTCTCAACATTGACTGGGCCTCCATCATCTATGAAGACCTCATTCAACGTGTTGATTCTGCCGATGACCGACCAGCATGGGTTCCTTACCCACGATTCATCAGCGCCATCTTTCAATATGGCCTGAAGGACAGCTATCCTGAAGAGGGTGATCTGAAACTCTCTCAGATTGGCCCTAAAGTTCTCGACTTCAAGCCTGTCGCCAACGAGGTACGTCTCTCTACCCTTCTCACTCTACTTAATTCTCCGCTTTCTGTGGCTCCTTCAGCGACAATACCCCTAGCTGATTCCCAGGCCACAAAATCCATTCCTTCTAAGAAAAGGAAACAATCTCTTACCCCTCTTGATTCCAAAAGGATCAAGAAAACCAAGGAGCAACCCCAGCAATTCCATGCTGAAGACTCCTCAGCTCATTCTGAAGAGCTGAAGGAAAGTTCCGTGGTACGCTCTGCCACACCAATTCAAGCCATCCCTTCCAAACCTACTTCAGCGTCCTTAAACGCTGAGGTTAGAACTTTGGAATCTACCCAACCTTCTTCAGTCTCTCAAAAGACTGATGAAGTACTTCTCAGCGAATCCAACGCTGAACTTGAAACCCAACCCCAATTCTTATCCTTCGATCCTCCCTCTAATTCTTTGGACACTCCTCCAGTTAAAACTGGAGATGCCATCATTCAAGAAGCCGTTGAAGCTTCTCAGCGAATGACGAAGAAAGGACCTGCAGAGATCTCCATCCCTCACAGAACTTTTGAGGGAGATATGGAACACTATGGAGGGACTCGAAACTTTGATGAGTTCGTCAACGCTCCTGCAGGTACAGATCCCACCTTAAACACTGTAACTAAACCTGAAACTTCTGAGCTTTCCTTTGTTCACAAGTACTTATATGTTACAGGTCCTTATTTGGGAGACATCAACCAGTCTCTGAAGTCCATGGAGATGAAACTTACAGATCTCACCACCGGTCTATCAAATAACTCTACAGTTGTAACAAACGCTGGAGAGAATCTGACGAAGCTGACTGCTGTGGTGGAAAAGAAGGCCTCCTCTGATGACATCAAAGACCTTGATAAAACTCTCGCCGACTTTGCCAAAGTGCTCTCCGACATCTACACTGACTACACCAACCTCAAATCGTCAGTTTCCACCGTTTCCAGCGAGGTTACAACGCTGAAGAAATCGGTTGGTACACTCGAAGGTGATATGTCAGTGGTCAAGACCGACTTGGGCTTAGTGAAGACCGACCTTGGTTCTGTCAAGACAATGATCGAGACGCTGGTGAACAAGGCAAACAATCCAGCTCCTGCTCCGGCCCCTGCACCTATTTTGGACTCATTCACCGCAGAGGATCGCCAAGAGCTGAAGAAAATCACGCCTGCTATTTCTGGCCTAGAAGACAGAATAGCTAAGCTTGAAGGTTGTGTGAAAATCTCTGGCCCAGAAGACAGAGACAACACCAATGCTGAGTCTACCCATTCCTCCCCCGCCCATCATGAGAAAGAGGGGGAGAAGAGCGCTGAACAAGAGAAGAGCGCTGAAGATCAAAATAAGGGCGCTGAAGACCTTTCCCATGATGAATCTATCAGGGGAGAGGGTAATGAAGATCTGATTACTGGACCTCAGGGAGATGAAAACCCTGAGGGAACCGAGAACCTCGCCTCTGTATCTGAGGGGGAGCAACTCGAAGAAGATGCTGAGGAATCCGAAGCAGAAGAAGACGAAGACATCGACATCCCTGAAGCTGAACCATCCTCCTCTCCAAGGAACGATGATGATGATGATGATGATGATGACGAATTCTTTGTCGTCAAACATGCTCCTCGAAAAGCTCTTAAAGGGATCGTGATAACTGAATCCACAGGGGAGAAGACAAAAACAAAGACAAAGCAATCAGCCTCTGGCGCTGAGAAAAGCAAAGACAAAGGCATCGCTGAAGATGATAATCTGGCGATCTTGCTTGCAAAGCCGATTTGTCAGCTAGTCCTCTCCCCTGTTTGAGGATATCGCTGAAGGCTCTACTATTGCGACTTCACCAATAATTCCAGCTACCGCTGAAGACATAATCCTAGTCTTAGATTTAATCTCTGAGACTGATGAACCAGAAGAACAACCTCTCTCGCACAGAAACAGACCTTCCTCAGTTCCTCAAAGGCTGAGTGAAGAAGATCAAAAGAGGAGAGAAGAAATGATAAAGCGATTCGAGGATCAGCGAATCATTCTAAGGCGCGATCAACTACCTTCAGTTCCTCCTAAGTTCAGAATTTCAAAAGCTGAATACCAGGAACATCTCAGAGCTGAACGCCTCATCGCTGAAAGGAAGGAAGCTGAAGATAAAGACAGAGAATACGCCATCAAGCTCACTCAAGAATCTGTCAAAGACCCCAAGCTGAAGCGTATTCCCATTCAAATCCAACGAAAGCTTTGGGAACAAGCCCAGAAGATCGTGGAAAAGAAAGCTGAAGTTTCTCAGACCACTCTGATCTGGTGTAAAGAGAAAATCCACTTCAGCTATCGTCCAGCGAAGATCAACAAGGTATTCATCTCTGGAAGAACCTCCATCGGAGTACCTATTGTTGACATCAAACTGTTCAGAGAAGATGACTCATCTGAAACCTTTCGCGCTGACACTGTAAAAAGGTATGGTCTCTCTGAATGGATGGAGATGAGGTTAGCTATCCAACCATCACAATCTAAGTACAAGGATCATTTCGAAAAGCTGATAAACAGACAGATCGATTTGATATCTTCTTGTGTGGATATTCCTCCTGTTCCTGATCTAAAGCCGAAAAGAAAAAGGGGCTCACCAAAGAAGAAACGTCAAGATTCAAACTCAGGTCCTGTCATACGAAATGAAACTGGAATTGGTTTCTCTCGCGCTGAAGTACTTGGTCCTGATCCTGATCTATCTGCCCTTGACATCTCTTTGCCACCATGTGAACTTTTCGTCCCTGGTAAAGTCATCAGTAATCCTTATGGAATATTCTTTCTTGACTACGACGGACGTAAATGTTTTCAACGGATCACTGAGCTTCCAATCACTCCAATCGAACAGCTCAGAGATCTCATCTACTGGTGCGACTTCAGAAAAGACATTCAGGCACGACACCTAAAACCCTTGATTTTTGAAGCTGCTCTAAAGCTAAAGAATAAAGGAGAAAAGGTTCCTGACTGGATGATTCCAACTGAAAAGACAACCCTTGATGAACTTCTCATTAAGGAAGAACCCTTTGAAGGCTGACAACAATCACCTCATTCTCTATTGTATCAATCATCCTTCAGTACTTGTAATTTATTTCGCTTGTACTTGTAATCTTTCTTATTCAAATTGTAACCTGATTCAAAGATTTAAAGAAAGATTTCAGCGAATGTACTTTACTCCATCAGTACTGAAAAGATCCCAGAAAACAGTAAAAGGGACAAATATTTTATGAGTTCTTTTTATCCTTATGTTTTCATTAAATAGCAATTTTCCTTGTTGCTATGTCATAATCAAATAGGGGGAGATTGTTGATCCAAACCCTCAGTGATTTGATAATGACCCTATCTTAAATACTTAGTGAAAATTGTAAGTAACAATATGTATCAGAGTTTCACTATCGCTGATAAGTACTAAGATCTTACAGTACTGCTGATAGGAACTCTCGCTCTTTTAGATTAAATATTCAGCGAACACTGTTCACCATATCGCTGAGTCTGTTCAGTCCTTATGGTGATCGCTGATAAATTAGTTGTTTACTTATGATCCCTGAAGACAAGATTCACGTCAACAAAGGTTCTACGCTGAAGTCGAAGATCAAGCTCAAAGAACCAGCGACAAGTCTCCTAATAAACTGATGCGGATCAGCGAATACTCAGATTTGTCCACTCAACGTGAAGTATCAAGTACAAGACTTTAGCTATCGCTGAACTTTATCATTCGCTGAATAGTAAATGATAATCGCTGAATCAACGAAAGCTGATCATGAAGTCCTCCGTACAAAGTACTTTTGTCTTAACCTCCCTTGCATGCCACCGTACGAAATGTCAGAAAAGAACCTCCGAAAATCTGAAATCGTACAACCACTCTGATACTACACTGTTCATTCATGCGGCTACTAAGGTTGTCAACAAAGGTCAATGACATGCAACCAATCCGCTGATGACACGTGTAAAGTGTATACTGAATTGCATTAAATGCATGCAGTATATAAAGAGATGAACTCACTTCATTTGAAGTAACTTGCTAACTCTGGACAAGTTCAAATCTCTCTTAAGATAGGATTTTATTAGTAATCTCCTCATCTTTCTTAGTGCAAGAAACCTTAGTGTTCCAACTTGTTTAGATTTAGGTTTATCCTTAATCTTGTTTCCGCAACAAGCTGTAAATTGTTAATGATTTATCAATAAACAATTTAGAAAAGTAAAATAGTGTGTTTGTATTCAACCCCCCCCCCCCCCCCTTCTACAAACTTGTATAGGCTTTTCGGGACCAACACTTAAAATTTGGAGGCACTATCTCTATGGTGTCAAGTGTACGATCTACACTGACCATAAGAGCCTCAAGTACTTGATGGATCGGCAGAACCTTAATATGCGTCAGCGAAGGTGGCTCGATGTGGTCAAGGATTATGACTGCGAGATACTTTACCACCCGGGTAAAGCGAACGTGGTTGCGGACGCACTCAGCCGACATCCGGTCGGTGAGCTACTGAGGGGTTTATGTCAGCGATTGACAGTGGTTACACCGATTCTGGAGTCGATAGGAAGCGCTCAGTAGGTGGTTGTTTTGGAGGAAAATGCAAAGCGGGAAAGAGTGTCGAGGGAAATCCCGAATTTTGTTCGTGACAGTCGGGGGTTGTTAACTCGACATGATAGGGTTTGGGTTCCATTCATCGGTGGGAACCGGCAGGTACTAACGGATGAGGCACATAAGTCCAAGTTCTCGATTCACCCGGGAGCTACAAAGATGTACAGAGACTTGCGTGAAGGTTACTAGTGGCCCGACATGAAGCGGGATGTTGCTAGATGTGTTGAGGTATGTATGACCTGTCGGAAGGTCAAAGCGGAACATCAATGACCACATGGGAAATTACAACCGTTGGAGGTCCCGGTTTGGAAATGGGAAAGGATTACTATGGATTTCATAACAAAACTCCCAAGGACTCCCCGTGGGAACGATGCCATTTGGGTGATCGTTGACCGTCTGACCAAGAGTGCTCACTTCTTGGCCATCAGGGAGAGCTCCTCGGCGGAGAAACTTGCGGAGGTATTTGTACGCGAGATCGTGGCCAGGCACGGGGTGCCAGTTTCGATTGTCTCCGACAGGGACACTCGTTTTACCTCCCGGTTTTGGGAGAAGTTCCAGTCAGAGATGGGTACACGGTTACACTTTAGCACGACCTTTCATCCACAGACGGACGGACAGAGCGAGCGAACCATTCAGACCCTCGAGGATATGCTTCGAGATTGTGTCATCGATTTTGGAGGTAGTTGGGATCAGTACCTACCTTTGGCAGAATTCTCCTACAACAACAGCTATTACTCTAGTATTGGCATGCCGCCGTACGAGTTGTTGTACGGTAGGAAGTGCAGGACGCCCGTCTGTTGGGGCGAGGTTGGTCATCGGGTGTTAGGGAGCACCGACATTGTATTAAAGACGACCGAGATGATACAGATGGTGCGGGACCGTTTGGTTACTGCTCAGAGTCGACAGAAGAGCTACGCCGACAAAAGGCGATCAGACTTGGAGTTTCAGGTGGGCGATTATGTGTTGTTGAAGGTTTCACCCTGGAAAGGGGTGATCCGGTTTCGTAAGCGAGGGAAGCTAGGGCCTCGTTATATTGGGCCTTACCGGACTATCGCCCGTGTGGGGAAGGTAGCTTACCGTTTAGAGCTACCTGAAGAACTGAGCTTGATTCACGACACCTTCCATGTTTCTCAATTGCGGAAGTGTGTAGTGGATGAGGCCGCAGTGATCCCCCTCGAGGACATTCAGATTGACGAGAGGCTCAACTACGTGGAGAAACCGATAGCTGTCATGGAGCGGAAGACGAAAAATCTGCGCAACAAAGTCATTGGGTTAGTGAAGGTGCAATGGCAACACCGGAAGGGTTCCGAGTGGACTTGGGAGCTTGAAGCGGAGATGCGAGAGAACTATCCGGAGCTGTTTGCGGGTGTAGACTTCGAGGACGAAGTCTAATTCAAGCGGGGGAGAGTTGTAAAGCCCGTGCCCCGGTATGGTTTTAAATTTTGCGTAATACATTTTTTTTTTATCGTTTAAAGCGAGTCTTGTTAACGGAAGTTGTCAAAGGAGACCTTGAATGTTATGAGTGGCAAACCTTACTCTCTTTTGCAATATTACAGAAATTCAGGGACCAAAAGTATCAAAGTGTTGAGACTAGGGGGTAAGTGTGAAAATGGTGTTTATGGGGGGGGGGGGGGGGGGGCAAGTGATCGGCCAAGAGAAGGGGACCGACCCTTCCCCCTCCTCTTCTTTGTTCTTCATGCTACCATCCCCCTCCCCCTTGTTGTTTTCGGCCAAAAGAGAAGAAAGTGAAACCGAGAGAGAAAGAGAGCAAGGGTCGAGAGGAGGAAGGAGGCGATCGCCGGCGTGAGGGAACCAGCGTCGGGAGTGGTCGGAAAGGAGGAAGAAGAGGGATTCCGTTAAGGTAAGTGTCCCGTTCGTTTTATTTGATGTTTTTCCTCGTCGGATAATGTAAACCGCCACCACCACCGCCGCAGCCACGGCTGCCGGCGGTGGGGCCGCCGCTGCACGCCGCCGCGATGGCGGCAGAGAGTGTGTGCGCTTGCGGGTGTGGGGGTGTGTGCGGGTGATGTTGGGAGGTTTCGCCGGAGGTTATCGACCGCAACCACCGTCGTCGCCGCCAACCACCACCACCACCGGAGGCGGCAGTGGGTGGTGCATGGTGTGGTTCAGCCCATGTCAACCCTAAAACAGTAAGTCATGTTGCTTTGCGGGTCTGTTTGGATTAAGACGTCTTATTGGGTTCAAGTTCAAAAGGTTATCATTTTATGTAAATTGTACAGTTTCTGCCCTGTTTTGTAAAAGCTATAACTTTTACTAGGAATGTCGAATTGGGATGGAGCTGGTGCCAAAAGTTTCCATTCTGAGTCTAGTAACTTTTATATGTTTTGGGGAAAAACCGGTTCGGACCATAGCTAGTGTCAAATTGCCATTTTATACTGACAGGTCCTGTTTTAGCTGCACTGCGAGGTATTTGTGTAAAATTCATATAGAGTGCTAGGAATAGTGTTGGGACGCGTGCGATACGTCCCTGGAACCGTAAGACATTGAACTTCCTGAAGGTGGAATTAGATTTTTGGTTTGATCAGTTTAACAGGGGTAAAATGGGTCCCGAACTGACCTGCGTTTCTAGTATAAAAGCTGGAATTTTAGTTTTGCTAAATTAGTAAACGGGTCGTGAGTTGGGACTTTCCGTTGACGTTTTTAGTGCGTATTTAGGTGGGAAAAGGTGAGGAAGGTTGATGTGCTGGTGTTGCGGCTCGTGAGCGCGTTGCTTTTCTTGGAGGTGAGTTCTCTCACCGCGTAGTTAGGAATTTCATGTATATAGTTGTTTTTGTGCTATGTGTTATTACGTGTTTACGTGGACCAATTTGGATGGGATGATTTAGCTGTGATTGTTGAAATTATATGTGAATTATTTGTGCTTGCGTACACCTCAGTGGGACTGAGGGGCTCGGTGGGACCGATGGCTCGGTGGGACTGAGCTAGTACAACTATTTACCTTTACTCGGTGGGACCGGGGGCTCGGTGAACTGAGCTGGTATTGTTATATTTTTGTGTACTCGGTGGGACCGAGGTTTGTATGTTTGCATGAATCATTATGTTGCTTCAAACTCATGGTAGTGGTGATGCTGCCTACTTACGGGTAGGGGCGTTATACGTGGGGTTGCTACCTGCGTGTGTGATAGGACTCACTAAGCATTTAGCTTACCCTTTTCCCAATTTGTTGTGGTTTCAGGTGCGAGTGGCGGTCGGGCATGACGGTACACACACACTACGCGCGGAGTGCCGAGAGTTGTTTAAAATTTCACTTTCAACCCTTTGGATTTTAGTTTATAAAATTTCCGCTGTATAAACTTTATTGGCTATTTAGGTTAACGACATTATTTCCAAATAAGTTGCGAATTGTTAAATTATGGTTGTTTTATAATGAAGTGCATGTTTAAAAAAATTTTAAATTCCTTGTAATTTTTGGGACGTTACATGGAACTTGCAGCAGTTGTTTTCGCGCTAAAGATTTGGAGACATTATCTCTACGGTTCTAAATACCAAATTTTTACCGATCACAAGAGTCTCCAACATCTTTTCGATCAGCGGGAATTGAATATGAGGCAAAGAAGATGGTTAGAACTGGTGAATGATTACGACTGTGAATTTCTTTATCATCCGGGAAAGGCGAATGCGGTAGCTGATGCACTGAGTCGTCAAGAAAGGAGTAGAATAATAAAAGGCATTGCACTACGAGCTGAACTCCTGCCTAACATCTTTGATGAATTGAAGAAGTGTCCAGTAGAAGCTTTTCAAGAAGAACACTTGAAACCAGAACAGTTAGTAGGAATATCAGCAACACTCATAACAGATGATCGTGGGTTACTAGGTCTGGGAAACAGAATTTGGGTGCCTCGTTTGGGTGGGTTACGTGATCGGGTACTGCAAGAAGCTCATCAATCTAGTTTCTCTATTCACCCAGGTACGAATAAGATGTATAAAGATCTACGATAATTTTACTGGTGGCCGGGGATGAAAAGAAGTATTGCTCAGTATGTGGAGGGTTGTACCACTTGTAAGAAGGTAAAGATTGAACATCAAAAGCCGTTTGGTCAGTTGCAACGTTTAGAAATACCTATGTGGAAATGGGATCAGATTACTACCGATTTGATCACGAAGTTACCAATGACTCCGAAAGGGTTTGATGCCATTTAGGTGATCGTTGACAGGTTGACAAAGTCTGCACACTTTCTACCTATAAGGGAAACCTATTCGTTGGAAAGACTAGCCAAATTGTACATTGACGAATAGTAACTCGACACGGAGTTCCAATCTCGATTATTTCTGATCGTGATAGTCGTTTTACTTCAAGATTCTGGAGGAGTTTTCAAAAACAAATGGGAACGCAAATAAAGCTAAGAACAGCGTATCATCCTCAAACTGACGATCAGAGTGAACGAACAATTCAGACCTTGGAAGATATGTTACGGGCTTGCATTGTTGACTTTGGGGGATCGTGGGATAAGCACTTGCCATTGATTGAATTTGCCTACAATAACCGTTATCATTCCAGTATTCAAGCGGCACCGTTCGAAGTACTGTATGGTAGAAAATGCCGAACGCCTCTGTGTTGGAACGAAGTGGGAGAGAAACAGTTAGCAGGTCCAGATATAGTTCAGTTAACCGCGGATAAGATTATTCAGATTCGGGAACGATTGAAAGTGGCTCAAGCCAGACAGAAAAGTTACGCTGACCGACGCCGAAAACCGTTAGAATTCGAAGTTGGAGATTTCGTAATGTTAAAAGTCTCGCCTTGGAAAGGAATCATACGATTTGGAAAACAAGGTAAGCTTAGTGCAAGGTACATCGGGCCATTTGCAATAACAGAAAGAATCGGTGAAGTAGCCGACAGGTTAGATCTTCCGCCAGAGTTAAGCAGAATCCACAACGCTTTTCATGTTTCAAATTTTCGAAAGTGTTTGGTTACGCCAGATCAAGCAGTTTCTCTACCTGATATACAAGTCGATGAAAAGTTAAATTATGTGGAGGAACCTGAAGCCATTGTTGACAGTAAAGTCAAAGTTTTGCGGAATGGAAAGGAGATCAAGCAAGTAAAGGTGCAATGGAGACATCATAAAGGGCATGATGCTACTTGGGACTCAGAATCATAAATGAGAACTAAATACCCTCATCTTTTCACTTAACCGAATTCCTGGACGGAATTCTTTTGAGGGGGAGATGTTGTAATAACCAGGTATGTTATTGGTTTATTTAATTTTATTATTTATGATTAAGTTGGGTTTGAGATTAATTTTTATAAATTTAAGTTTAGTTAAGTGTTTTATGGAGTTAGAAGTTAAGGGGTAAGTTTTAATTTTTATATAGAAGTTAGAGGGTGTGTTTTGCCAACGCTTAGAAGTGTGGGGTTTGTTTGGTAAGGTTAGTGGAACTTACTCCATCCACCGCCCCATTTCATCTCAATTAGGGTGAGGTGTCTTAACTGTGAACACTTAGCAATTTTAAGAGTGTGTGTGTGTGTGTGTTTTACGCCAAAGAGAAGAGAGAGAGAGAGAGAGAGAGAGAGAACCGAAAGGGAAGAAGAAGAAGAAAAACAAGTGTTTCAGCTGGAAATTTTAGGAATCAATCTGAAGAAAACAAAGGTAATTATCCTATACAAATTCTTTCTTTTATGTTTATATAAGTTTCTATGAGCTTAGAAATGGGTCTTGGTAATTTTAGAAGGATATGAGAAATCTGAGTTTATGGATAGTTGTTATTTATAGTCTTAAACATATATGCAAAATATCAGAAACATTCATGGTCGAAATCTGCAATTTTCTGGTTAAAAGATGAACTTAGTGGACTGAGACATTCATAGGTATCGCAGTAGTGAGTTGCGACATAGATGGTGATTTGCGACATTCATGAGTATCGCAACCTTGAGTTGCGACAAGCTCTTGATATCGCAATTGTTAGTTGCGACTTGTGGTACGTCGCAATAGTTGGTTGCGACATGATGTATATCGCAACAGTTGGTTGCGATATGCTACTGTGTCGCGGTAGTTAATTGCGACATGTGCAATGTGTTGCGACGAGGATTATCATTTTAGTTGGTTGCGATAACAGCCGAGTTTTGGGATTTTTTGAGATTAAGAATAAGATAGGATTATCTAGAGTCCTTAGCTTACTGGTAAGTATTATATGTTCAATTAATAAAGAAATACTTGCACTTTTAATTGTTCCACATTCGGTAAATTTTGGGTGAAGGATTGGATTTCTCAAGAAAAGCTTGAAAGGAGTTTTGATAATCAAACATGTGAGTTTTACTTTAAAATATTTTCAAACTGGAATACATATATGTGGTTTGATAATGTGGTAAGTAGTTTGATTATGTGCATATGTATAAAGTATGATATATTGAAGTGTATATTATATTTATACAAGTATTACACTATACCAGTACAAGTTGGCCGGGCTTAGGACCGGTGAAGTTGGCTGTACAGAGGGACAGCGGTGTTGGCTGTATTTAGTACAGCGGAGAAAATTTATTAGTTGGCTCGCAACCATCTAATATGGCCATGAAAATGAGACAGGAAAGTACACGATAATTGGTATTTATATTTGAATGATGTATATGGTATTTGTGTAAATGGTTTTTTTACAAACAGGGATTTTCTCACTTAGACCGCTAGGTCTAACCCTTATTTTGTTGTAAAATATGTATTCCAGGTCGTGGAGCGAATAACGGCAAGTGATGGGATAATCTATGAATTTCTTTTGAAGATGTATGTTTATGAAGATCCGTGGAATGTTTTGTAACTATCATGTTAGTAGTTATTATGTAAATTATTAGCAAAAAGTTTGTACCGAAATACTTATTATGGTTAGAAGACTAAGGGACCGTAAATGAAATATGTTATATCTTTTGTTATGAGATTGTGTTATGTTAAATATGTTATTTGTTGTATGTTTGGAATCCGGGTCGTTACACCTCCCCACTTGGTCCCATATTTTCCTCACGTCCACGCATGTTACAAGCGTATGGTCTACCGTTTCAATCTCACTATTGCATCTTGGACAAAGTGTAGAGTGATGATCAATGACCAATTTGTCCAAGACCGAGCATACGGGAATCTTCCCATGTTTCACTCTCCACATGAAGTTACTAACATTCTTTGGATTTGCCCTACTCTACGAAGTAGCCACTGTGTTTGCTGCCCTCTCCGTTCTCTTGTCTTCTAATAATAACCTCAACCTTTTCACCGTAAAGCCCTCTTGAGGATCTATGGTCCAAATTACCCTATCCTCGACATCTCCTAGGGTAGAGTGGTGGTCCAAAACCTCTCTTAGTTCCTCCAATTCTCCATGCCCCCTCCCTCGCGGTTCCCTCCCCCAACCCCACTCCCAAACCCTAGACTCCCCACAACTCCCTCTTCTCCCCGCTACCGTCACTCCTTTATTGATATCCAACTTGTAGAGTCTACTAAACGATTCTTTCAATCTCCCTCTAGAAGTCCAACTTTCATCCCAAAACCGCGTGTTTTCCCCATTACCCACTCTTTTACCAAACGAGGACGAAAATGGTATGCCTTCCGCATCGATGTCCTTATCCACTTTTATAATAGATTCCCATACCGAGGTTCCCCCTACCCTTCCCCTATGTTCCTCTTCCACTAACCCCCCTCCCTCCCGTAGAGACTTTTAATTATTTGAACACACAACGCGTCTTTTTCATTATGGAACCTCCACCACTATTTCCCAAGTAACCCGTAATTCATGTCACGAAGCCATCCTATGTTAAGACCCCCCTTTTCAGAAGCCCCCCAGACCGTGTCCCATTTGACCCATGCACACCCCCTTTTACCACTCACGTTCCCTCCACAACCATCCCCACCCAAAAGAAATTTCTATGCACACTCTCAAGTGTTTGTAACACTCCTACCGGGGTACGAAACATCGAAAAGTAGTATAAAGAAACGCTACCTAAAACCGACCTTGTCAATGTCCAACGTCCTCCAAAAGATAAGACTTTTGCTTTCCACGATGCAAGTTTAGACTTCATTATTTCCACCACCGAGGTCCAATGGTTAGATCTTTTCATTAATAGCCCGACCGGGAGGCCAAGATAGATGAACGGTAGACTTCCATACCCGCATCCTAAGCCATTTGCCCATGTATGAATTTCCACTGCCGCAACTCCCACCCCATAAAGCTTACCATGGCCAAGTTCAATTTTAGCCCGGAAACCGCATGAAAACATTAAAGGGTCTTCATGAAGGTTTTCACGTTCGCTATTCTCCGCTCCCCGATAAAAATCACATAATCCGCAAATTGCAAGTGGGATACGGACACCTCCTCCACTCCCACTTTGATGCCTTCAAACAATCCCTTCGCCTTTGCTTCTTCCATCATATTATGGAGATTTTCTGCAACGATCAAGAATAGGAAAGGGGCAAGAGGATCCCCTTGCCTAAGACCCCGCTTCATTTGGAATTCATTTGTTGGTGCTCCATTGACAAGCACGGATATCCTTGCCGATTTTAGACACCCCTCGATCCATTGTCTCCATTTCGCCCCAAATCCCATCTCCTTCATAGAGTCCAAGAGAAAGTCCCATTCGACCGTGTCATATGCTTTTTCAAAATCTACTTTAAACATCATACCTTTCCTTTTTGTCTTCTTTAGATAGTTCACCACTTCATCCGCTATGAGGACTCCATCAAGTATTGATATCCCTTTGATAAATCCACTTTGCTCGTTACTAATTACCTTGCCTATGACCATCTTCATTCTTTCCGCCAACACTTTCGAGATCACCTTATATAAGATTCCTATAAGGCTAATCGGGCGAAATTCGTTTAAACCGTTTGGGTTCTCGTTCTTCGGTATAAATGTTAAGAACGATGCGTTGCACCCTTCATGGATGTCCCCCTTCTCCCAAAACCACTCCACCGCCGCCATTAAATCACCTTTCAAGTCGTCCTAAAACTTTCTAACAAAGCCAATTGTAAATCCATCCGGCCCCGGTGATTTATTGTTCCCACATTCTTTAATTGCACACCATACCTCGTCTTCCGTTATCCTTCTCTCCAACATGTTAGCTTCTTCCTCCGATATTTTTTTTTCCGACTTAATCTTATTTCCGGGCTCGTCTTCCTCCCACTTTCATATTTCCTCTTAAAGAAGTTAAACACATGCTCTTTAATCTTCTTCGGGTCCCCCGTCCACACCGCATCAATGTTAAGGCCAAGAATGGCGTTCCTCCTTGTCCTACTTTTAATGTAGAGTGAAAAAACCTCGTGTTCTCATCACCTTCTTTGAGCCATTTAACTTTTGCTTTTTGTTTTGCCATAGCCGCACTTTTCTCTTCCAATTCTAACCATTTGTTTCTCGCTTCTACCTATTTTCTTCTTTCCTCTTCTTCCAATGCTCTCGAACCGGCCTCTTTTTCCCACTTATTTGTTTCCTCCCGCTTGATTTTCAAATCCGTATCTACGCCCCCCCCCCCCCATTTTTTGTGACTCCAAGTTTTTAAGGATTTTTTTACGTTCTTTAGTTTATCCCGGAAGCGGCAATCCGGTCTTGAAGTTGATACCTCTCGTTCCCATGCACCCTTTCCTACTCCTTAAAGCTCTTCGTCTTGAAGCCATGCGTAAAAAAAATTGAACGGTCGTGGTCCAAAGTCGACCCATTCATCACTAAGCATAATCGGCATATGGTCTGACCATCTTCTTTCCAAGGCCCTCGCCCCCAAGTTCTTCCAAATTGTTCCAACTTCATTTGACACTAAAAATCGGTCAAGCTTACTAAACTTTTTCCCATCGTCACTAATTCTCGTATATTTGTGCCCTCCCAATCGCACCTCTTCTAATTCGTTCCTTCGGATGAATTCCTTAAACTCTTCCACTCCTTTCGGATTCGTGACGGAGTTTAGCCTTTCATTGTTCCCTCTCACCTCGTTGAAATCCCAAAATAAAATCCACTGCACTTCCTCCTTTTCGCACAAACGGTCAAATTTGGTCCATAATTCTACCCTATCCTTATGTTCGCGAGGGCCGTAAATGTTGACGCAGCCCACCAATCCATCCGTCGCAACCCAATTTCCCCCCACCGCCACAAAGTTCTCCTCCTCTATAACAAATTCACACTTGAAGGTGCTTTTGTTCCATACTAACTACAAACCACCCGATCTCCCGGATGCTTTCCCGTGCACAAAGTCACTGTCGTTCGTCCCCCACAAGTTCTCCACACAATTACTAGTAATGTCTTTTAATTTTGTTTCCTGCAGACCCAATAGGCAAGGTTTTTCTGTTTTGAAAATTGTTTTCACCCAATCCCTTTTTCTTTTCGAACCCAATCCTCTCACGTTTAAAGAGATAATCTTCATTAAAATTATGAGAAGGAACGTACTCAATCAGTCTTGCCTCTAACAGCAATCATCCCCTTCACCAATGCCTTCTACTTTATCCCCACCAGTTTACGCCTATTATTGAGCCAAAATCCTGCAAACCGACCAAATCGGTGCTCTTTAGTTCATTAGATAAAGAGGTTTTACTAAAAGCCGCTAACCTTTTGCCGTGAGCTCTTGGTCTATCTATGTTGCCATAATCGCCGCTTCTGCCCGAATTTTGCATTTTTCTTGCCTGCTTTTCAGTAGGTGAAAGCTAACCCTTCCCCTGCCCATTGAGATGCTCTCCATTTTTTATTTCAGCTTCTCCCGATTCACAGCCTTGTTTTTCTTCTTAAGTCCATTTGCATCAGGCCCAGTTAAGACATTCGGGTCCCATGATGCTCCGTCAGGCCCATATACCAGTTGCTGCTCTTGCCCACTTAGTTGGACCACATGATCATTTTCTCCCCCTGTCCATACGGCCCTTGGATGTTTCCAATGTTTTCAACCGCCACCTCCTCGTAACTTGTCTCCACTTCCCTTACGACTGCAGAATTAAATGTTGCCCCCTCCTGTTTTGCCTGTTCATCTTCTTTCCCCGTCGCCGGTTGCTGACCGGGTGATTCTCTGGTCGTATGAGATTGGTTTTCCGACTGAGGTTTTTTTTCATCAGTTTCCCCTTTCTCCTCTTTCTCATTGATACCCTTAACCCCTTCTATGTTGTCCCCCATTTCAAATCTGCTTTCACCCACAACCCAATCCTCCCCATTCCCTTCGTCTCCCTTCGACCATTCCGATGGAACTGTTGACTCTTTCCCATCCAAATCACTATCCCACCCCTCGTTGTCTTCCTCCTTTGCCGTGTAGCATTCCATGAGACTATTATCTTCTTCTTCTATTTTGATTACGTAATGCAGGTTACCTACTTGAATACTTTTAATTTCATTAATTTTTGATACAAGACCCGTACTGATTAGGATCTTTCCCCACATTAAAATCGAATTATCCTCCATATTGAAATTTTGGTGTTTTAACACTTTACCCCATTTCCTTGCTATCTCCATGAAAGTAGTTGCATTCTATGCATAGAAGGGCACACCCTCAATTCTCAGCCATGCGAGTCGCTCGGATGGACGAAAACCAACTGACCACGTTCTTAATTCCTTAACCCAGTGATGTATCCCATGCCTCCTGTTCCTCAGAATATTCTCCATGGCTGTGAGTGTCTCAAAGTTTATTGGTACACTCCTTCCCCCCACCACTTTTAGTTCACAACCCTCCAATTCTTTAGATTTGAATAGGTTTTGAACTTGTTCTAGATTGTCCATTGAAACCACATTACCCACTGCGCATATCTGTAGATAGGTTATCGCCGCTTCGTCTTCTCCCTTTGATCCTGTTTTCACCACGTCCTCATATGACTTCCTCTCTCCTGATTCTCTTACTTTGGCTGCAACATCCTGCCTCTGTCTGACTTCTATTTTCTCATTTCTTTCCTGCACCTCTCTTCCCTTCGCCAAAAATACCCTCAGCCGGAATGAGTCGAACCAGATGTCCCTCAACTTCATCATTAACTCTGTTCCGTCTTTCACAAACTTGAATCAGACGAAACCGAATTTCTTCCCGTTCCTAAGTCTTTTGTTCGCAATATAGATATCTGCAACCACACCAAATTTCTTGAATGATTTCCATAGCATTGCAACGTCACACACTTCTGGAAAATTGTAGAACATCAACGAAGTCACTTTTGGAGTCCTATTATCGCTGATACGTCGGTCTCGTAGCGGTACGTTATACCTAGACGTGTTCCTATACCCCAGATCTACTCTCTCTCCCTCAGCCTCTCTCCCGAGTCGTCCCCTACCTCTCGATCTCTCCCTCTCGTTCTCTCTCATCTCTCTTCTGATGCTGTAGAGGATGGATTTTCATGCACTTTTAGTGAGTTTTGGGAAATATGCATCGTTTATGTTATGGGACGTTTTAAAAGTACAAACGTGTGAGTTATTGGATTTTGGTCATTCCCGACCTTGTGGACATTTTAGAAATTGTAAACTTTTTTGGGTAAGGGATGAAGGTCAATTGTAATAGACAAAGATTGTGAAAAATATGCATTTTGGTTTATATAACCATATCGACTAACATATTTAGTCGAACATTTATTATTTTGGGGCTTGATTTATACTCAGATGAGTCTTTGGGGTATTTGCCCTGTTTTTTTAGCTCGATAAGGAGCCTTGGACGTATGATGCACTTAATTGCATCTTATTTGAGAGTTGCATGTATTGAATGCGTTAGTACGTTCGTTTGGGAGTCATGTAACGTTTTGGACGGTAATGCATTGGATCCATAAGCATAGGTTTCA
Source organism: Saussurea involucrata (assembly GCA_033807775.1). NCBI lineage: Eukaryota > Viridiplantae > Streptophyta > Magnoliopsida > Asterales > Asteraceae > Saussurea > Saussurea involucrata. The sequence goes on along the minus strand of CM066319.1, from coordinate 63,168,441 downwards.
GTCAATTGGTTTAAGTGGGAATTTTATCCCTGTTTTGTAACTAGAAAAGTTTAGGTTCAGCGGAGGACTAGAGGTACAGACCGTGGGTGGTTGACCTTGATGACCGTGTCATCCTTAGCGGAGGACTCAAGGTACAGACCGTGGGTGGTTGAACTTGATGACCGCGTTAGCCGTAGCGGAAGACTCAAGCTATCGACCATAAGTATTAAGCTTGATGACCGTCAAGCCATAGTGATTATAATTTCTAGTGGATGAGTATGACTAGGATTGGCGGAGGACTCGGGCTATAGATCGTGGGTGGTTGAACCTGATGACCGTCCGATACATAGTAGAACTCTATAACATAGAGATGTGACCTACTTTTGTGTTCCGTCACATTCAATGGAATCGAGTCTCCCCCGTCACCGAAAGGTCTTGTTTTGGGCATTGAGTTTTATTATCCGTGTTTTCGATGACATTTTATATATATGGATTGTTATCAATGATTTATGGGTTGAGTACTATGCCACATCCGTGTTTTGGATATTTCAGGATATAAAGTTTTACTCACGTTTTCATTAGTTGGGAAATTAAATCATTATTCACTTTTTGAGTGAGTTGGGTTGAGTTTACTTTATGATTGGAAAATGTTTATATTGGTGTTGTCATCACCTAAAATACATGTTATTTGGAAACAGGTTGTTTTCGTATTTATTATAAATTCTTTTGGAAATCATGATTAGTGTTGCAACTCTTTCCTATTAACGATTTATATACTCATGATGAAAACTCTTGAACTCACTAGGCATTAGCCTAACCTTTTTATTTATCAGCGTGTACAACAGGTATCGGTTGGGAAATGGTATTAGCGACATTGTGATTAGACGAGTGCGGGTTAGGTGCACGTGGAGGATGTGACATTGGGTGATGTTTCCGCATTTGGAGATAGCGACTATTATGGGGTTTTAGTAACACCCGACTTTTATTTTGTCCTTATATAAGACATGAGCCATATATGTTGATGTTAATTATAGAAATTTATTTTGAGGTATTTATAGTATCGAATTGTAGAAGGAGGTTTTACCCTTCATTTGATGTAATATTGAAAGTTTTAAAATAGTTGCTCTTTCCAATTTTGAGGGTGTTACACAAAAATAATGTCGTCCACATATATTTGTACAAGTAAAATCTCACATTTCCTCTTTTTATAAAACAAAGTAGTATCAGTTGTACCTTTTTCGAACTTGTTCTTAAGCAAAAAAGAAGAGAGACGCTTATACCATGCTCTGGGGGCTGTTTTAAGCCATAGATGGCATTATCCAGAAAATACACGTGACTTGGGTACTTTGAGCTCTCAAATACCGGTGGTTGTTGAACATAAACGCCTTCTTGTAATTTTCCATTGAGAAAGGCAGACTTAACATCCAATTGATAGACCTTAAAACCTCTATGGACAACAAAGGCAAGAAAGATTCTTATAGCCTCCAAGTATGCGACAAGGGAAAAGGTTTCTTCGTAGTCTATCCCTTCTTCTTGAAAATATCTTTTAGCCACCAATCTTGCTTTGTTTCTGATTACAACTCCATCTTCATCCTTCTTATTCCTGAAGACCTATTTGCTCCCTATTGAAGATTTGCCTTTTGGCAGAGGTACTAGGGACCAAACTTTGTTGTATTCAAACTGCGGAAGCTCTTCTTGCATAGCTTCTATCCAATTTAGATCTTCTAGGGCCTCAGAAACCTTATTTGGTTCGATCACACTGATAAAATTTGTGTAAAAAAGTTAGCAGTGGCAGATCGTGTTTTTACTTTATCAGAAGGATCCCCGACAATCTGGCTCTGTGGATGACTTCTTGTCCACTTAGTCATCCGTGGAAGATGATCGTTTGTAGCATCAAGTTCTACGTCTATAGGGACATTTGTTGGGTCAAGCACTACTTCTGTTGTAGAAGGAATGTCATTTGTGCTCAACACTGGTGTGGAATCTTCTTCATGAGTTGGGGTTGACACCTCTGTAGTTATTGGTGTAGTATCCTCTTCGTGCTTTGGTGGGGAGTCCTCTTCGATCACAGGTGTCGTGTTCCCTACATGTTCTGGTGTCGAATCCTTTACATGCTTTAGGGTAACATCTTCTGCATGTTCTTCTGTGGAATTTCTTGCATGCTCCCCCTCGACTGTAGGACCTACACAAGTAGTTGTAGAGGGTGAAGCATTTGAGGGACCACTTAGAGATATACCTTGAGGTGCTTGGTCCATAGAGCTTTGGCTCCCAGAGGCTCTGTGACCCTTCACAGAGGATTCTGGATCATCAAACATCTCTTCAAATAAAAGAATTCGGCTTCTCGAGACAGTGATGCGCCAGAGGCTTGCTTGTTCGGCCCGAGATCTGAGATGATTTGCTTAAAAGTCTCATGAACTGCATCATCAAAAGATACATTGATACTTTCTAGTATCATTTTCATTATCAGGACAAATACTTTTAGGCCTTTGACGAGGATAAGTATCCAGCAAACTTTGCCTCGTCAACTTTCTTATCAAACTTTCTTAATTGTTTCCTGTCATTTAACACAAAACATCTACAACCAAAGACATGAATAAACTTTATGTTAGGTTATCTTTTGGTTGATTAAATGGTAAGGAGTTTTCATATGCCTTTTCACAATTAGAGGTCTATTATGTGTGAAACATACGGTTGAAATGGATACCACCCAAAAAGATGTAGGTAATCCTGATGCATTGAGCATAGTTCTAGAGGCCTCTACAAGTGTTCGATTTCTTCTTTCTACAACACCATTTTGTTGTGGATTTCTTGCGACAGAGAAGTTTGGTGATATTCCCTCTTCAGTGAGATACGCGTCTATGGTTGAATTTTTAAATTCAGTAGCATTATCACTTCTTAGCTTTTGCACTTTGCAGTCAAACAGAACCTGGATTTTTCTCATAAGATTTGGAAGACCACTTACCAGATGTGTTTTACAAGCTTGTCTAATGTGTGAAAGTTTAAGTGCGAGAACCTGATGTGCCATAAACATGCTTCCTCGTTCTTGTTGGAAACAGGACAGAGTTTCTCTTCTTTGCATTCGACCTTAATATAGAATAATACCTCTTGTTGAAATTCACATCAAAGCCTTTGTCACAGAGTTAACTAACACTCAGTAAACTGTGCTTGAGGCCATCCACATATGCAACTCTTCACATATTACATCTTCTTTTGCTATGACTCCATAGCCTCTGATGATTCCCTTTCGGTTATCCCCAAAGGTTACTGATCCTCTTTCTAATTTTTCTTTGTATGATAAAAACAACACTCTATCGCCAGTCATGTGTCTTGAGCACCCGGGGTCTAGGTACCACACAGGCACACACTCCTTCTGCAACACCAATTAAGGGTATTTAGGTACCCATATGGCCATATCCACATGGGTCCTTTTTTGTTAGATGGTTTTGAAGGTGCTTTTGCAACCTTCGGTTTGGCTTTATTATTTGACATAAGGGCCATTTTGTTTCTTCTGACCCTTGAATTTTGTGTTCTTTGATTTGGGTCCAGAGAGGAAACTGTGAGGGGTAGAAAAATGATTCTTCAATTGAAACATAAGTTCAAAACATTCACAATAATGCACATTAGAAGTAATTTGCTTACTTTTCATTTAATTCATTGAAAATGGGTACAAAGGCTTTATGAAAAAGATCTCTCCTAGCATCAGACTTTTTACAAAAAGACCTATCTAGACTAGACTTATTTTGGCAAAATCTCTTCTCTGGAAGAAACTTTTTTTGTACCCATCTTTCTCTATGGTAACCTTGACTTGGTCTCACTGCCACAGAAGCAAAATATTTGTCATTGTTAATCCATTTTTACTTTTGTTGCCAAGTGAATTTTTCATGTTTTGGCCTAGAAGAACCAGAAGCTTTGAGACTTGAAGATGACATCTCATTTTGCTTTTAAATCTTTTCAAGCTCAAGAGATGTTTTGGTTTGTAGACACATGCCAATGAAATCAGGACAGATAGGTATTCATGCAATAGATTCCTTTGGAGGAATTACTCTGTTTAAGATGCCAGAGGGAAGTTTTGTTCCCTCTGATTTGCCATAAACGATCTCTAGTTCTGTAGAACCAGTCTATGATATGACAGAGGCTGAGTCATCCTCAGAATCTGAGTCTGAATCAAGAAAGTCTTTGTTTGCCTTATCAGAGGCTTGATTGCGTGGACATGTATCACAACCATCTTCATCTTTGTCCTTATAAAGATTTAAATCTATTAAGATACATAGGACAATCTCAGTTTTTTCAAAACATTTTGCACTCATCAAGAGCTTTCAACAGATCCACTCCAAAGATATTTTTCAATTATGAGACAATTTAGGATCATCAAGAGAGATGCACTTTTCAAAAGCTTTTAAGAAATAATTTTTAAAATGATTTTGTAAACTATCTTCTGTCGATGAAGGGACAAACTCAGTTGCCTCTGCGCACAACTTCTTCTCAGAGCTTACTATGCACATAAAAGCATCATGATCTTCTGGGGAACCAAACTTGAATAATGATTTTTTTATTGGAGGAACAAGAGAGTACGCAATGTTTATTATTCTCTGAGTGTTCCTTGGTCTTGGTTCTCCAGAAATTTTGCGCCTCTTCAGGACAGAGTGCATTTGAGGAAACTCAGGTTTTTTAACCTTTCCTAGGCAGAATAGTTAATACGAGGATTTGTTTCTTTTGTTTCTAGTAAAAGGATCCAAATCACCGAAACCATTTCCTCTTCTACCTATTTGGGTATTTACCTTTTCATGCACCTTTTGAGCATCTTGATAGTTCTTGATTATCAAGTCTTTGTCAAATAAGTCTTGATGAAGAACTTCTCTCTTTTTTTGGAAAAAAACTTAGTGCCAAAATATTCATTTTGTCACTTTCAATGTCCTTTAGCTTTTTGGTTTGATTCTTTAGAGCTAAATTAAGACCAGTGACTTGGTTTTTGAAAAGCTTTACTTCTGAGAAATACTTTTTTTGAATATTTTCCTTTTCCAGAGCAATATTAGCCTTCTCTTGTGTTAGAAGACCAACTTCTCTTTCATAAAAGGCATGTTTCTTTTCTGTTTCTAGATACTTTTGCTCAAAATTATGAAATTCATTGGTTAGTTCATGCGATTTAACTTCGGAGTCATTAGAGGAAGTATAAGAAGAAGTAGACACCTCACTATCAAAATTTGATTTCCCAACTTCTGTCATACCACAGAACATGGCATTCTTGTCTCCCTCATCAGATGATTAATCTGAAACCCATTTCTCTTGCTCAGCCAATAATGATTTGTGTGCGTAGTATTCTGACTTCTTGTAAAAGGCAGGATCTCTGATAGGTTGGCTTCTAGTGGGTTGACTTCTGCATACCCCTCTGTGGGTACTCGACTGGTCTTTACTGATATTCCATTGGTCTCTGCTCGTAATACCTCAGATCATACCTCTGTTCAAGCATTCTCTGATCATGGAATTCCTCTCTGTTGGGGAATCTGGGCTCATAGATCTGTGGTGGGGCAAACTGCCTTGGATCTTGAACATATGGTCTCTTCATCTGAGGTGCAGAATTCTGGTAAAGTGGAGATATATCAATGAAAGATATTCAACTGAGGTTGATTTCTTCAATTCTAAGATAAAGATAAGTTTTGTCAAAGTCAATAAGATGTTTCAAGATGATTCAAGAGAGATCGATGTTCAAAGATTGTTATTGTTCAAAGTTCAAAGAGATGAAGATACAAGGTTCAAGAAACTGTTTAAATAGTTTGAGTTCAAAGCTTCAAACTTCAAATATACAAAGTTCAAAGCTAAAAAGATCTGAAATTCACGTTCAAGAATTGATGACAATTTTATGAAGTTGATATTCAAGAAGAGTGACATTACAAAGAGAAAGATAAAGACTTTTCAAGTTTGACTAAATATTCTTCAAAGCTGAAAGTTTGAAGATTGTAAAGTTGTTTGAAGATTGTCAGAGCTTTCAAAGTTTAAAGTGGTCAGAGTTAAAGCTTTAAAGATAAAGAGCTGAAGACTGCTGCAATATTTTATATAAATCTTGAATCCAAATGGGGAGAATGTTAGCGCATTATATTGTATTCAAGATTTATGTAAAAGTAAATGTAATAGGAATGTCAAAGTCAAAGTATCTTAAGTGTAACGTCAATGTAATTAGCCTTAATGCCTTGTAATGTCTAGGTATAAATAGATTTAGCTTAGTTGTTAAGCTTGTAAGTTGTAAGGAGAAGCTTAATTGTAATATCATAGAGAGAGTTTAGTGAGAGAATCTAGAGAGAGAAAGTTTACAACTCTTATGTAATTCTAGATACTTTCAACATCAATTAATATGATTATGTTTACCTAATAGATCTGGTGTTATCGGTCATCTATTTCCTCTATTCTTCGGTTGATGAATGGCTTCTTCTTGTAGCCTGCGTTGAAATCTGTAGTCAACAGAGCTAAAGATTTAGCAATAGAAGCCATGTTCACATCTTCATCTTCTGCAGATTCCTTCTCATCCTCACTCTCTACCATAAAAACTTTCTTTCTTTTTCTCTTTCCCTTCAAACTTTCCTCGGAGTTCTTCTCCTTCTGCTGCTTTTCCTGACTCTCTGTGGTATTGCTAACTAATGCCAGAGGTCTACACATTTGAGGTCTAGATTGGACAACATAATTTTCTTATGCAACTAAAGTACCAAAGAATCCAGTCAAAGTCCAGGAATCTAGGTCTTGATTGGTTTAAAGAGACATTGACAGCTGAAGCCACTCTTCATTTAAGCATTTAAGAAACATGACATTATTTTCCTCAGATGTTCTATTGATGCCATACTTCTTACACCTATTTATCAAGGTGTTGAACCTATCATACATGTGTTGCTGTGATTCAGCTGGAAGAGCTTTAAACCCATAATATTCATTCATACATTGAGCTCTTCTGTTCTTTTAAGTCTTAATACCACCTTCAAGTTTCTTCTCAAGTTCAACCCACAATTCATGGGATGATTCACAAGCATCTAAGGATTGGAAAAGGTCATTTGGGATAGCCATGATAAGTAATCGTTTGGCCCCCATCTCATACTTCTCTCAATCTTCAGGAGGCCAATCCTTTATGTCCTTGGGTTTGTCATATTCAGGAACTTCAGGAGTTGTAGCTGTTGTAGGGATCCTGTGAACTGTTACCATGGGTACATATGGTTTGTTAACAACATATTCCATAAGGCCTTTCTCAACTCCTTCCAGAAAATGAATCATCCTTATTTTCCATTGGGGATATTCATCTTTTAATAAGGTTGGAGGTTTGGTCAGAGATCTAGTAGTGTAAATAGCATTGAGGTTTGTCATTTTTCAGAAAAGAGATTTGTAGAACAGGAAGACAAAGATATGAGTAGTTTTGAAGAAAAAGAATGAAAAACGAGGGAATAAATATCAAAGGACTTTGAGCAAAGTAAAGGCTAAATAATGTGGAGATTTAACCTTGAAAATGATTTGAATAGCAGATAGCACACTCAAGAATGATTTCTATAAAGAAACAGATCTTGGAAGTGAGGGAAGTTCAAACTTGTTGAAAAATAGCTCAAAATAGGGACTGTTTTGAAATTATGAACAAGCTTAGATATCAAACTGTAAATACACCAAATGAGGTAAGATCAATTGCAGAGATGATCCTTTGACTAAAAGAAATCAAAGTTGCTCTGATACCAATTGTTGATCCCAATATATCTCAACAATATTATGAACTCAAACAAAACTTAAAAAACAGAGTATAAAATGATTATATATGCGGAAGCTTTGATAAACAATAATGTTTGAGTTATATCGGTAGAATAACAACACATAAAAAGGAAGAATAACACAGGATGTAGTGATTTCAAGATGTCATCTCTCATTAACCTTCATAATAGTGTTTACACCAAGAACATAAAGTGGTGTGTGAATTGCTCTCCAAGGTTCTCTCTCACTATGTGTAAATCTGGTGAAATCTCTGTGTGTATGTGCACCACAATAGTGGTAGTGAGCATTACATATATTGGTGTGGTGTGGTGTGTACTAAGTCAAGGCTGTGACCAATAGAATGGTGACACCTGGAAAGGCAATCAACAGATTGTACTATAGAATCTTTGTACACTTTATCCACGTGAGAGGCATGAACTCCCTGATCTTGAAATGCATAAGTTTATTCTTCATAGAGGTTGGCCGCTACAGAGGATCTGGAGGCTTCACAGAGGCTATGTGGTCCGAGAATGATCTTCAGGTTAGGCTTGGTCTTTCGGAAGAATAAATGGCAGAGGATTGGAGCTTGTCCGGAGAGGTCTTGGCATCTGTTACGGTAGAGGACATCTGCGATATGTCCTTAGCTTCTTTTTCAATACTTTTATATTATGTAATGGAGCTAACAGATGGTTTGGTTGTTGGCTTCTGAGTTTGAGTTGATTTGGATTGGGGAGGCTTGGTTGAAGCTTCAGTGGGTTCGGCTTGGGGTGTAGAGGCTTTCTTAGATGCATCTGAGGTTTTACTTGTACCATATTGGTGTGCAGGGGTCTTCTTTGTAGCGTCTGAACTCTTCATTGTAATGGGTTGGGGAATGGAAGTTACAGGTACTTCATTCAAGGGTTGAATGTTGAGGCGCTCTGCAACACTGTTATATTGTTAGATTAAATTAGCCCCAATTTAATGAAATGTTTTATAAAGAATTATATTTTAATCTTTGTAACTAGTTTATGGGCTTGATCCTTTTCTTGTAAATGGGCCCTATAAATAGGTGTCCAAGGCTCATTTGCTCATTAGGGTTTTTGGAGAAGAATACACATTCCACACATAGAGTAGGTGTTTTCCATGAGAGTCGATTAATTGTTCAAGTGTGGTGTTCTTCCAAATTTCCCCTCCATATCATGAATCAAAGAATATGAGATGAGTTTATGATCATTATTGTTTTTATTTTCTATCTTATCTCCACTTGTTAGTCCCAGATGGCTAATAAGAACAAGAACATGTATTGTAGAAGGGGGGTTGAATACAATACACAAATTTTTCACTTAATTTAATTCTTTATTGATTAATAAAATCAAGAATTACACACATAAACTTTTAAGATTGTTGCGGAAAAGAACTGATAAAATCTATCCTAACAATCTTTCACAAAGTATACTAAGAAAACATAACACAACTTGAACACTAAGATAAAGCTATGAAGTCATAGAGAGAGAAAAGATGTTTGCTAATTTTTCTTGATCACGTAGGACAAATCTTCAAGAGGGATAGTTTGCATGGAGAAGTCTTCGTGTTTAAATAGTACCATGAGCATTTAATGCATGGGACACTTGTCACTTTGTCATTTGAGGGTCAGGTTTGACTCTCAAAAGTTGAAGTTTCTTTTCCTATTTTTCATGGTACTAAAAAGCTTTGATGGTGACAATATCTAAGAATGGGAAAAAAGACAGATGAACCTTTTTCCCTCACACCAGATATTATCTCTTTGATAAAAATCTTCTTAGCAAAAAGAGAAGGGAGGAACCTCCTATTTTGAGGATCTTATCGATTTGTCATGGAGGAAATCAGCAAGATAACTTAGTTTGGGTTGAGAAGTTCATCTTCAATCCACATTGGTAGATTTACCTTTTCTTGATTTCGGCTGATCTTTGACTTCACCGAACTTTGAATACATGACTAAGCTATTACAAAGAACCTAAAAATTATCTAAGTATAAAAGATGTTTTTCAAAGAATGTAAGGAGATTAGAAGGTCATCTTCAAATCTTTGATAACGCAACAATCTCCCCCTATTTGAGGGTGACATCCATACTTAGAAAGACATGAGTAAGACAATGAATAATACATGTTGACCCTGTTTTACCCTTTTGGGTTCTTTTTCACATAGTCCATTTTTTTGTTCTATAATTTTTGAAGTATATCTGATATTTACAAGTGAATGAAAGGAATGAAAGAATAAAGAATAAACAATATGAATGAAATAGAGTGTACTTGCATCATAGAAGAAATTCATCTGCCCGAACCCAGATCGGTGACAATCTTTGAGGGAGGTGACAATCTTTGAGGGAGGTTTAAGTTTGAGTGAATCAGCCTCAGGATGCCTCTTCCCATATCTTGAAGCTTATTTCTTTCTCTTTGCATCTTCAGCTTCCTATTCGGAAATCATCACCCTTTTTCCTTTGTCTTTGTTTGCCTCCTCCTAAGATGGTTTCTCCCCGTTAGCTACATCGGCCGGACTGATCTGCTCCCCCTGGGTTGCTCCGTCGGTTCCCTTATCTTTGACCAAAATTTTGAGTTGGACGCTGACTATGAGTACTGAGGGTTGCTGTTGTTCGAGTTAGACGCTGGTGTTGCTCCCCCTCAGATGGTTTCTCCCCCTCAGCGGCCGACGAAGAAAAAACACCATGAAAATCGGCGAGATTTTTTTCTCACCGATTTTGGAGATCGGGGGGGGGGGGGGGGGGGGGGGGGCTTCAAATCTGCAAAAAATCGGTAGGAAGTTTCGGTATTTTTTAGGAGAACCACCAATTTTTAAGATGTGATTTCAAAAAAATCGGTAGGAAGAAAAATGGGAATTTTCGGTAGGATTTTATTTTTAGGAGAACCATCTATTTTTGAAGATGTTTTTTCAAAATATCGGTAGGAAGAAAAAATGGGTATTTTTGGCCAATTTTTTTTTACCAACTATTTTAATCCTCCAGACATCTTTAAAAGTAAATTCTTCAAGATAGTTTCAAGAGTATATCTTCAAGGCATCTTCAATAGTGAATGATGAAGGTAAATCGGTAAAATTTAGAAAATAAAGTATGTCTGAGGGAGAGTCATCTACTGGATTCGGTGAAGAGAAGATTTGGATGCCATCTTCAGGAGAGTTTGTAGTAGGAGTGTTAGGACCATAAATGTCCTACATATTAGAAAGATATATAAAGAATTACTAGCAGTGTACCCGCGCAATGCAGCGGGTTGAATCTCAATTCGGCAGCCTAGAACTCAAAATGAAAACCGTTTCATGGTTAAAAAAAACTTTCAAACGGTACACATTATAATACCCAAGATATAATATATATATATATATATATATATATATATATATATATATATAATATGTATATTGTGATACTTCAAGATACAATTGCTGGAAGATATAAAAAAGAAACATACAAGAAACAAATTGTTACACACTTTGTATTACTTTATGTAAAATGGTGCATCACTATGGGGTTTGCATGAACAAATAGACTATGATACTTTATGATACCCATCATAAACCTCTAAATACACTTTGATCCATTATGATTCATCTAAATTTAAACAAGAAATGATAAAAACAAACTCTTTTTCAAGATTATCAAACAGATCTGCAACAAATCGAAACAAAACACAAAAAACCAATATTTACATCAAACCCACAAAAACAAAAAAAAAGGCCTTCACAAAAAAACCCCACCGGAACCAAAAAAAAGGTTGACAGCTTCACAGCCCGGCTTGATCTCTTCATCGGTTAGCTACGATTTGCTGTTGGCTCAATCGGTCTTCTCTAAGCTCCTCATCAGTTTTGTTAGTCCTGGTGCAGATGGGTATGGTTCCACCTAGGCATGGCAACGGGGCGGGGTTCCCCATCCCCGGCCCTGGTTTGTAATTATGACCCCCGGCCCCGGGCGGATACTTTTCTTGAGAAGTGAAATTCTACTTTTTCAGTAGTTGCTTATTTCACTGAGAAGTGAAATTCTACTTTTCTTGTTTTAGGACTTCAGTCATTCCCATGTACAACGTGCATGCAACAACTATAATGTGCAGTTTATAATATCTACATATTAAGAAGAAAATTTGTCTTTGTACATTTGCACTCCAGATGTACTAATACCTACTGGGCACATGAATGTCAAGGATAAAATAAGAACCTTTTATATTAGAAAATAGCTTAGTATCTTATTCTTAATCATATAAAACAAGTTTTGCAATATCAAGAGTCACAAACATCTGATTGTAGTGTTTGAAATACAACTCTTATTAGAAAAGAAGCTATAATTGACTAAAAATCACCCAACCATGCATACTTGACACTTGCTACTTTGCAACTCTGTAAATTCAACAATAGAACCTGAACAAACCTATGTTTCCCCATGTGTGAAAAGAGCACTTCCGTGTGCTCTAAGAAGTAATCCACATTGCGAGTCAATAACACGAATCTCCTCTGATGTTCTCCCATCACTTCGAGAACAAGAATCTCCTCTTCATCCCTTAATGAAGAATACAAATATAAGAAGATATACAATGTGATATATGAACAAGAATCTAGTTGGTTTGAAATCAACTTAGAATCAAGCTTAGGTTATTTAACTCGAGAAAGCCAATCACCAACAACAACCCTGGTAACGCTTTTTGAGTACAACCTAATCTACATCAGTAACTGTGTCCTTTCACATTTCAACCAAGTTTTTATTTCCAAAATATGCATTTGAGGAAGTAAAAATCAACTTGTTTCATTAAGGATCTTAAAAATTTTAAACACTACATCAATTCGAGAGCAGGCAGTGTAATCACAGATTAGTATGCACTGCCCGAGGTCCATTGGCACCACAGAGTTCAACAGTATCAATGGGGGTAAACAATATGCCAAAAGCATTAAATATCAAAAACTTTCAACAAAATAGGATCATAAAGTTCATCCTATCTACGTTTTAGTGTATCATTTATCAGTAAGTGTGAGCATATGCATACCTCCACTATCCGTTTTCGCAGGTATTTGGACATAACGCTTTTGAAGACCAGTTTCACATCTACCTCGGAGTAAAACTACATGGGAAAGAGGAATAATCATTAATGGACTTTCACATCCACTCATCCTTCATAAATCTCAAGCATATTATGTAGGTGATAAACTATAAAATAGAAAGGGTAAGTAATGAAAAAAAAGATTAATCAGGTGGCATTCAACTTAATGCCCATTTTTTCTGAACTACTGGTAATGTGAATATACCCCTTGACACATTGACTAACAAAAGTAAGGATATGACTCGTTTATCATATTGAACCATTTAGCAGCCTTGGATTTGGATATATCATTTCAAGATTTATCTTTTTGATTTTGGCTATTTGAAAAATGTACATGGTTAAGAAAGAGCGGGATGATACCAGCGGATATATCATTTCAAGTAGAGGTAACTTAATTGAATCCAGCATTTTGGGCTTCCCACACTTCTTTACCAAATTGTCCACCTCTTTGCATATGGCTCGTACAACATCCTGAAAAGTTCAGACACCAAATTTGAAAACAAAACCTAAATCGATTTCCCAATTTGAAAACAGAAACCCAAATGAACGTCAAATCGATTAGGGTTTGCAGAAGTTGTGAAGCCGTGAGATGAACCAAAATCGATTAGAAAGAAATCGATCAAACAGAACCCAAATATACCTGAAATGGCGGAAAAAAGTATGATCTATAAACAGAACCCAAACGTGAGAAGAAACCCTGATCAAGTATCAGAAAAACCCAAACTTTGTAAACTATGCGATGGCCCTGAAAAGTTCAGACACCAAATTTGAAAACAAAAACTCAAATGAACGTCAAATCGATTAGGGTTTGTAGAAGCCGTGAAGCCGTGAGATGAACCTAAATAGATTAGAAAGAAATCGATTAAACAGTAAAAACTAAAACTCCAAATTCTTCCATTGACGAAAGCTTCATTATTCCCATTGATGGGGACCTCTGTTCGAGATTTTTTGCAAGCAACATGAAAAATCATGGATGTATTTCAGATTTATAAAAGTAAAAGCATACCTGATATCAAGAGAGACAAACATGGGCTTTATTTATTGAGAGATGCCAAATAAGAAACAAATTAGTCCGCAAGAACATACAGAAATTCTAGGGTTCCAACTACACCGTTCAGGCAATTTCGCATAAAAGAAATCGAAGGTTTAGAGCACCTGAGTTATGTAGAGAGAAACAACGAATTGTGGTGATGGGTATGTGAGGAGAGACCTGAGAAGAAGAAACCTGGGAAGAAAGTTCGAACTAAATAACCTGAGAAGAAACTTCAAAACAAAGAAACCATGAAAAATCTTACCTGAGAAGAAATCTAACCTGGTAATATGTAAAAATCAACCAAGAAGAGTCGATAAACCCCAAATCAAAGAACCCATGAAAAAATCTAACATGAGAAGAAACCGTGAACAAAGATACCCAAACCAAAGAGTCAATCAAACACAAATCAAAGAAACTGTGAAGAAATCTAACCTGAGAAGGAACAAAGAAACCCTTGGAGGCGTCTTGGAAGGAAACCCTTGCAATACGACTTTGAAGAAACAAGATGAACTTATTTGAATTGATTTGCAGGTTATAAAAAGCCTGCTTATTTGGTCTTGGAGAGCCAAAGGTCGTCTGGGAAGCCGAATTTGTCATCTTGGAAAGCTAGATACCAGCTACTGGTGGAAGTAACCGAGGAGCATGCCTGATGTGGTGGGTTCAAAAAAGAGAAGAACTGGTGGGATGGAGATGAAGTAACCGAGGAGCATATTTCCAATTTCAAAAAAAAAAGGAGCGGCTACGATGACAATGGAGAGAGAGAGAAGTTTCTCTCTCTAAGTTTAAGTAATTTTGCATTAAAGTGTGGTACATATAGCTTAAGAGGTTGTTTTTAAGAGTTTGGGGGTTAAATGTATTATAAGATAGTATATATATAGTGCTTAATTAGTTTAATTATTTAATTGTAAAAGCCTTAATTGTGTTATTTGGGCTTAATTGCTTAATGGGCTTGGGTCTTGTTTGTCTAAGGCCTAAGTATATAAGGATTAGTATTAACCTAGTTTTAGGTTAGAGCAATTCATTAGCAATTCATTAGAGCTTGTTGTTTAGTAATCGTTCATTTACTTTGAATTGTAATATTCTCTAAACGATACGTTGAATGAATACGAGATAGATGACAAGTTGAAATCATCAATTGTTCGTGTTATTGCTCGTTGATTCTATTGTTACCTGTCAATCTGGGATTCACAATTGGTATCAGAGCAGAATCGGTGATTTGAAGAATAGAAGAAATCGAACAAAAGCAAGAAAAAGCAAGAAATTTCGTATTGAATTTTCTGGAAAACGCAGCGAGCCGTTTTGCCTATTCCCGGAGTTTGAACCGTCGGATCGCCGCGATGTTTGGTCAGTTGCTTCACGACATATTGGTCTACATTCTGAACGGTGGGATTAATCGATTGAGCTCAAGAAGACACCCATATTAGTTTCGACATACTGCAGTTTTTCTTGGGGTGAAACGATCATCAATCGGGTTTGCAAAGTTCTTTCGTTGATTTAATAATTCGTTTGTTAGATCTCGATTGTTTAATCGCTTTTATCTGCTGTTTATCTGCGTTTACATCGATTCTCAAAGGAATCAAATTTTCATCTTAAAAATCAATTCTTGAGTTTTTGGTGTTCTAAAACTTTTGTGGTGATTATTGAAAAATAGGATATACTTTGCTTGGAAATCGATTTGGGTATGTTTGTTTTTGTGCTTTTTGATTAAAATCTAACCCTACAGGAGTGAAGTCAAGCATCCTTATCGAACCCTGATCCGAATTATTCAACCAGCCGTGGTTACCGGAAGATCACTAAGTTTTACCGGGTAAGTCCTTTTAAATCTCTCACATACCGGGTAAGTTCATCACTTACCGGTCACCACAAGTTACCTGGTACCTGCACTTACCTTGTAACTCAAAGTTACCGGACGCCTTGCACTTTCCGGATAACAATTTGAATTGCACTCAAAGTTACCGGGTAACTCAAAGTTACCAGATAAATATTTGGTCTCCAAGGTTACCGGATTGATTTTTCTCAAGGTTACCGGAAGAACATCACTTTCCGGGTAATCCAACTCTTCCCGGATGGAAGCACTCCACCGCCTCCTTTGTTGACTAAATGTTTTTGTGTATGCATTGCTTGACCACCACCACCACAAATCAATTCCATATCAAGCTGCTGAATTTTTTATCTTGCTGTCATCTTCAACAAATTTTATAGCATTCATTTCATGCATACATACCTCACGTACATGATACATGTATGACATCTTCAATTACATCACGATTTCAGCTTGTTTCTTCCATACATATACATATATTCATATATATAGCGTTGATAATTTTGTCCGGGATTTCATCTTTTTGCGGGAATCATTTGTTATCTGGTAAGCCTCTTTTAGCCAGGGAATAGATTTGATTGAGGAAACGACTTTGTCCGGAAACAACTTTGATCGAGAAGTTTTGAGCTGGTAACCTTCGCTATCCGATAAGTCACAAACTATCTTTTAGCCGGTAATCTCATCCGGAAAGTTGTATTTATTTGCGAGAATCTCAATCACCCGGTAAGTTCTCATCGCATCCAGTAAGCGTATCGCATCCGGATAAGTTCCTGGTAAGTACTCCTTCGCCCGGTAAGTATCCTTTGTTTGGTAAGTTTTGATTGGTAAGTATTGTTGGTTCCTGTTTTGCTTAACAATGATGATTCTATCTAATAGTTCAAACAAGATATAATGCGGAAGCGTTTTTAACGAACTAAAAGATATAGTAAGGTAGAAGAGCACACAATATCAAATACATGAAGTGTAAATAACACAGATAAATAACTCAATGATTCACTGTATTTGATATAAATAAGAACGCCAAGAACACCGATGATATAACAAAAATTCTATTCTAATGGTGTGTGTGTTGTGCAAAGCTTAATAGAAGAACTCAACATGAGTCTTCTATTTATACTACTTCTAAAGGGGACAAGCTTTAGACAATAATTACTGAAGGTACAAATACACTATTCAGGTACTATTGCAGGTACAACGTTAATTAAATGCGCCGGCTTCTACTAAGGCTAAGACCCATCAGAGTTTGACACGTGGAGTTGTCAGGTCATGCCTTGTACGAATGATCTTCAGGATCTTCGTACAGCAGAAATCGTGAGAAGCACGATTGTCCTTGTATAGATCTCTAGTCTTTTATACCACAGAGGCTCTGTCAAGTATGACAGAGGCTCTGTGGCCTTGTCCGCATTGAAGAGTCTTCTGGTGATTCTTACTTCGGTCTTCTCGGTTACTCGGTAAGAGCCTCTGTCGAAGACTTCTATGCTTCGGTCTTCTCGGTGACTCGGCAGAGCCTCTGTCGAAGACTTCTATACTTAGCCTACTTTTCAATACTTCTATAAAAAAAAAGATTAGAGCTAACAATCTCCCCCTAAGTATTGAAAAATAAAAAATTGAAAAGTGCAAGGTTTTCTAGGCTAAGTACATGATAAGAGGTGTAACAATGTACCTCAAAAGTTTTTACTTTTCTTTCATACAAAATTATGCCAGAGGCACTTACACGTGATTACATTATGAAAGGAAAGATTTGCAGAGGTTGTTAGAGGATATCAGAAGTTGGCGTCTTTGAAGTCGTTGAAACTTCTGTTGTCGAATCCTAATTCTTTAAGCTCGTGATAGAATCTGATGCAGAGCGTTCTGAAGTTGATTGTTGAGTCGATGACCTCTATCAGTCTATTTTCAAGAGCTTGATTCATGAGCTCCGATCCTCTGTGCTCCATGAGGATAGCTCTAAGCTCTGTCAAAGTACTTATTGCATACTTTTGACAGTCCATCTATACGAATAGTCTTGACTTCCCAGCAGGATCTTGATAGACTACCCCAACTCTTAGAGATGTAATGATCGAGTTCGGTATGGCAGAGGAAGGGCAGTCATCTTCTGGTGGTTTTAGACTTAGGTTTCTTACTCCAAGATCTCGTCCTAATTGGAAGTCGACAAGGCTGTAAAGCAGAAGTTTCTCACGCATGGCTTTCCTTATTACCCTGTATGCCCTTCGATGTGCATCTGTTGTGTAGTTCTCTTTTGTCCAGTTGAGAAGGTCGGGTAGGTCGTAGGGATTTAGATTTCTCAGATCAGCATCTGAGAATTGGTTCACGGTTTTGTCCTCCCTTTTGACCTTATATATGTTGTAGGAAACTTTAGGTGTGTTTCTGGTTTGAGAAAACTTACAGTATAAGACCTTGTCTATTTTGGAGGTTGAGAAGACTTGGTGTTTTGGCTTGGGTGTTGTTCTTGTGAAGATATTTTCGAGGTCAGCACGAAAGTCTGGATCTTGAATGGATGGTGGCAGAGGATCTTTGGCAGTTCTGTTGTACAGATATTTGTACACCACCTCTTCCATCTGTTGTGGAGGTGCACCGGGCGGAGGCATGGGCCTGCGCAGAGCGTCCGTTTGTTTCTTAATTTGGGCCACTCGATCCTCTGTGAGTTTTGCCTTTGGATCCAGAACAGGTATATTTGACAGAGGGGTATCACCGAAAGCCCAGTCTTCTTCTTCTGGCTTTGGTGTCACATAGGCGTCGAAGGAGATTTTCATCAATTTCTCTGCTGGTTGATGCTTTGGCTTCTTCTTCTTGGGTTCCTCTGTCATTATCCCCTTACCTTTGTCTTTTGCCTTCGGCTGTTGATCTTCTTGTAGAGATGGGGTTGCCTCTGTGGGTTTTGTCTTTTGGGGTTCTGAGGGCTTTGAAGGAGATGTGGGTTTGGTTGTTGGTTCTACTGTTGGTTTTGTGGGGGTTGCCTCTGTTGGTTTTGACACTTGTGTTTCTGAGGTCTTGGATGGTGAGGAGGTTGGTAAGGCTTCTGTAGACTTGCTCAAATATTTTCTTTTATGAGCAATCGATTTGGTTCTGGTTTTAGGTGTGGGGGATGGAGGTTTTGGTTCTTCTGGTGTTTTTGGTGTTGGAGAGGGGAATGTTTCTTCTGTTGATTTTGGTTTTGGTGATTGGGATGGTTGATCTTCTTTGGAGGATGTCAATATTTGAAATTGTTCACGGGTTGGCACATCTTCTCCGAATACAGAGGTTGTTTCCACAGAGGTGGGTGTTGCCTCTGTGGACTTCTGTTGTTGATCTTGATTGGTTTCAGGTACTTGGGTTGTAATTGGGGTTTCTTCAGGGGTTATTTCCACAGAGGTGGTTGTTGCCTCTGTGGTCTTTTGTTGATTTCTTCCTTGGGTTTGAGTTGAGGGAACTTGGTTTAGGGGTTCTGCGGATATTGGTGGTTCTGGTAGACCTCTGTTTGCAGCTTTTTCCCTTTGTTTCTCCCCCTCGGGATGATCTGATGGACTATCAGAGTCATCATCAGAGTCATCCTGACCCTTATCTTTAGTGCCTTCTGCTCTGCACGAAGCTTCTGGCTTTTTGGGCGGTGTGGCACCTGCAGCGATCATCTTTGCACATAGGTCGTCACAGATGCCAAGTAGGGTATGGACCTTTGCCTCTGTGTTGAAGTGCATTTTGCCGACGCTCCTCTGAAAGTCTTTGACGTAATTAGTGTTGGCAGCAGTGAAGGCTCTGATGAACTCGGTGACCTGATCAAGTATCCCTTGCCCAAGTTTTGTGAGCTGTGCTCTGGTCATGTAGTCGGAGGGCTGCATGGCCAGAGTGTGTCTAGTTGTTTGTTCTTGAACAAGCTCAAGGGCCTTCTTTAAATCTTCAAGAGTAATGCATGCAGAAGTTGGCGTGTGAGCTGTCTTCAGTTGTTCAAGTAGGGCTTTCACGGAGCTTTAGAAAGCAGAGGTAGTAGCTTTCTCGAAGTTAGCAGCAGCAGAGGTGGCAGAGGTTGTCGCAGATGTTCTCATCTGAGCTAGAGCATTTTGCACCTCTGTGGACAGGTTGTCCATTTTGGTGTTCATATCATTAAAGGCCCTCGTGGTAACATCTGCAAAAGAATCAAAAGAGCTTTTCAACTCTTTCAATGTATTGTCCACAGAGGTGACAAGGGTTTGGAACTCATCCCTTGATACATGTGGACTTGGTGTAACCTCTGGGGGAACACATTCGTCCCCCGAGTGAGTCCCTGTTCCTTGGACACCTTCTTTCGTCCCTGTATTGATGTTGAGGACGAAAGGATTTCCCTCTAATCCTCGAGAAGAGGCTTTATCAGCCTCAGACTCTATAGAGGTTCTGTTAAGGACATTGTCTTGATCCACTCCAGAAGTGGGTACAAGAGTATCCTTATGTTGACTCGGAGACTTGTCTAGAGTCTCTCCGTCTTTGTGCACTCTAAGCTCCTCTGAATAGCCTGTTGGACCTATAAGTGTGTGCATGTCAGAGGAAACGAATTCCTCTGTAGGGATTTCTGTTGTGATCAGGGGCGATGGATCACGAACTAAGGGTAAGTCCTTTTGAGAGGACTCCCCTGGAATGGTTTCCCCGGCTATTAGTGGCATAGAGGTGGAAGGAATTTCCTCTGCCCGGTCAGTTTGGGGTGGGTTCGAGCTGTGCTGCTCTTGTTCAATATTACCTTCTGCCACTAGACTGGCGGTAATAGAAGTGTGGGTTGCACTGGGAGTTGGTTGGGATTGTGTGCCTCTTCTATTCCATGCATCTGTTCTGGATTCTTGCTCTGTTGGGCATCCTATCACTACTTCACCATCTATTGTCTCAACCTCTCTTTCTATCCTACGGCCCGCTGCTTCTACCCTAACCTCTGTTGCGTCTTCTGCCCCAGTGACTAAGGAGTCGTACATTAGATGAGAGCCAATTAATTG
The DNA here is from genome assembly GCA_033807775.1 of Saussurea involucrata. Lineage (NCBI taxonomy): Eukaryota > Viridiplantae > Streptophyta > Magnoliopsida > Asterales > Asteraceae > Saussurea > Saussurea involucrata. Next base: position 63,147,918 of record CM066319.1, on the reverse strand, counting down.
CCGTACATGGGGATGTAGAGGTCCTTTGTTTACCTGGGTATCTTCTTCTTCATCAGAATCTACCTCTGAGACTAAGACTGGTGGGGTTTTGGTGGTAGTTTTAACCAGATCTTATGGACTTGCTCTTAGCACATCAAATCCAGGTTGTGTGAAGGGGTTCTGTAGAACTTCTGGTGTGGCAACTTGAATGCTCTATGGGGATTGGTCATCTTCATCCAAGTCAGAAGAGATTCTGAAGTCTGGTGCGTCTATTGAATGATGGGATAGGGCTTATGCGTTCCATCCAGAAGGGTCTAAAGAGTCTGCAATTCCGAGTTGTTGGAGGAAAGCAGAAAAGTCACCCTGATCGTCTGCATAATTAATAGGGGTTGGGGATTGCAGAGGCTGCTCTTGGGCTTCTTCTGCTGCTTCTCCTTCCTCTGCGATGGATTGCATAGGAGTGAGAGGCTTATTGGATTTCTTCTTGCTCCTCCTTTTCTTTGGTTTGGTGGCACCCTCCTCAGAAGACTTATGTTTTCTCCTCTTTTTGTCTTTTGGAGGATGGGGAGGTGCAGATGATCCAACTTCTTTTGTATGAGGAGGGGACTGTTGGGTTTGAACAGCACTGGTGGAGGTTCCCTCTGTCGTTTTCTTTTTCTTGTGAGCTTTCTTCTCCTTCTTTGCAGAGGGTTTGCTTTTTGGAGCAGGGGAGAGTATGGTGTTACTCAGAGTATGAAACTTCTCTTGTACTTGTTGATGCTTAGCCAAGGCCACTGCCCATTCCTCATCTGCCATTCGCTCAACTACCTGATCTCCTATAGAGGCTCCTAGACGCGGGGGTGTCACATGACTCGGTTCTGGAGTCCTATGATCGCGTATGTAATCTAGCTTACGGGTTTCGTCTGTAGCGTATCCCAGAAGTTTGGTTGGCAGAGGTCTGCAGAAAGGGTATTTGTCTTCGTGCTCTGTTGGAGAGTTCTTTATCATAGGATACATTTTGGCCGTTGGTCCCTCCATTGGCCATTTTTGTAGAAGGAGCAGAGGCTCTAGAAGGACACCCACAATTCGCTGGTATTGTAGAGGAGGTAGAGCTTCAGTCGATCGTCCTTTGGCCTTCTGGGTGGAGATTCTGCGGTCAATGGTGTTAACCATTTCCTGCGTCATGAGGGTGGCGTAGTCCAGAGGTAGATCGTAGTACACCCCGTACATAATTGCCAATATTTGGTGAGAAGATTGGTCTGGACTACCAACTTTCCCAGTTAGAGACATGTTGAGAATGGAGAAGAGAGTATTCCATTGAGGGGGAAGTCGATTTCTTCTGAAATCATTCTTTTTCCTTAGGGTTGTGTTGTACCCCAACATTTCAACAAAACGGCAGAGCTCGGTGTCTGTGGGTTCATCTGCGTATCCCTTTATCCCTAGAAGACCTCTTTGTGGGTAGACTGAACTCAAGTGAGAACATGGTTCTGTTGAACTTGAGTTCAAGGTGCTCGGATTTGTCTGGTTTTGAGATGTAGCCCTTTATCTGTCTATCTTCTGGGTCAAATCTGCTGCTTTGCCAGAATTGATTGAGGTATCTGGCAGGGATTTTGTGGACAGTTTTGGTTAATAGGGGGTAAAGGTAGTGATTTTCCCGAATGTGAATAAGGATGGCATTTGCTTCCCCAAATGCGATTTTGGAGGGAACCAGATATTGGTTATTGGGTTTTAAGGGAAGAACACGTTCAAAGTGTTCATGTGCGATGAAGTTTTGAAGGTGGGTCGTCGGAGCAAAATCTGCTGACTCACCGGAGTTGTCTTGTTCTAGGTTTCTTGTTATTTCAGGATTCTGAGAGTGCTCAGAATGAGATGGGGAGTTCACCGGAGCGTTGATGGTAGATGCCATTGTGATAATCTTGAAGAAAGAGAATAGAAAATAGGAGTTGCAGGTTATTGCAAGGTTCGCCGGAGAAGATGAAGGTAATAGACTCGTAAAAAGGTTTAGGAAAGAAGATGAACGGGGTTATATAGTGGGGTAGATAACGGATAGAATTCTACTGTAAAAGTGAATTCAATAAACATTTGGGGTCCGCACTCGAGTTTTACGGCTGGGGAGACGTTTCAGAGGGATTGTGTGGCACGCACATCCAATGAAAATCTGCCACGTCAGATGTGTCAGAGCACGATTAGACGTCGTACGCGGCTCATTAATGCTTGGCGCGTGGGCAATCCTTCTGTCTGGGATATGTCACTCGCAGTAAATAACCCGTACTATTACAGAATTTCCTTAAAAAGCCAAGTGTCAGAAACAATAGAAGCTCTGTAGTGGATTGAGCTCTGTGGTCTGAAACCTGCCTTTTATATCCTCTGATGCTTGCACCTTTACCAAGAACGTTTGAAAAATCATTGGAGAGGATCGATAGATTTTTAGTACAAAATTTTCATTTACAGAGGCTATGAGGTTCTGTCAAGGCCAGTAGAGGCTCTGAGAGTGAAAACTTCTCATAACTAAAAATTTAGAAAACTTTTTGATCATCCAAAGTTTTAGTTGTTCTAAACATTGTTTTTAGGACATATTTGGAAATTGGAGTCCTAGACAAAACTGTTTTGGAAAAGGTTTTGTGCGAGATACTCACTTTTTGAGAGTCTAGGTTGGGAGACAGAGACTCTTTGGTGGAGTGAGCTCTTCGACCAAAAGACTTTCTTTCAGTATTTCTGTGTTTCATTTGTTCGAGCGAATCCTTAAAGAGGACATTGAAGTTGATCGATAGAGTTCCTATATGAAATTTGCAGTTATGGAGGATCCGGCTTACAGAAGCTCTGTTGAGCTCAGCATAGGCTCTATGACCTCAAATTTCTCATAACGGAAGGCTCGAATATCTTTTTGATCATTACTTGTTTGGAATGTTTTAAACAGTGTTTCTAGGACGTATTTGGAAATTGATGTCCTATAAAATTGTTTTTCAGAAAGGATTTGTGCGAAATACTTACCTTTTGGCTCTCCCTTGTTCGGCAAAAACCTTCACTTCTGTGAATTTGATTGATGACATCTCTTCTTTGGCTCCCCCTTGAATGATCAACCTCTGTAGATCAGTTCAAGGTCTCCTTTTGCTCCTCCTTGACCTATGCTTGGATCAAATGAGATAAGTATTGCACAAGACATAGGTCAATCTTATCAGAGGTTCTGTGGACATTGTCAGAGGCTCTGATCAATTCCACAGAAGCTCTGTTGGTCACAAAACTTTTGATGATTAAGAATTTACATACAGAAGAGTTTTTAATATATACATATTTACAAGAAGATCAAATCTTACTTACAGAGGATTCAACTCATGTTAATCATTCCCAACTTACCCACCAAGAAAAGGAATCTTTTCTCATCAAGTGCCTTGGTGAATAAGTCTGCAAGCTGATATTCAGTGGACACAAAGTGCATTTCCATTGTGCCATGTTCAACATGATGCTTCAGAAAGTGGTAACGGATATCGATATGCTTTGTTTTTTAGTGCTGAACTGGATTGGCAGAGATGGCTATGGCACTTTTTGAATCACATAAGATGGATATCTTGTATATGTTGTGGCCATAGTCCTTTAGCTGAGTTTTCATCCACGTAACTTGGGAGCAACAGTGTAACGACCCGGTTTCCCAAACATACAACAAATAACATATATTACATAACGTCGTTACATTCATAACAAAAGATACATAATAATTCACGTACGGTCCCATAGTCTCAAAACTATACAATACAAAACATAAGCATTTCCTAATCTTCGTCAGCTATCAACCGCATCCTACACTTTATCCTTCCCTTTTCTATTAAAAGTTCCTCGACCTGGAATACATATTTTTGAAAACAAAATGAGGGTTAGACCAAACGGTCTAGTGAGATAATCCCTGTCAGTTTAATAATCCTTTTGTAAAACACAAATATGCAACAAGTAATTAAATACCAAGCAAGACTCGTGCACTGTGTACCTCTCCTCATTTCCCTTGGCCATATTAATTGGTTGCGAGCCAACTAATCAGTTTACTCCGCTGTACTAAAATTACAGCCAACACCGTTGTCCCTCCGTACAGCCAAAACTCCACCGGTCCTAAGCCCGGTCAACGTGCTCTCGTATAGTGTAATGCTCATATAAATAAATATAATATACACCTCAATATATCATACTTTATTTATAAACACATCGTCACATTCCTACCATATATTCATCTCATATATATATATATGTATTCCAGTTTGAAAACAGTTTGAAGTAAAAACTCACCTGATTGCTTATCAAAAACCCTTCCAATCTTTTCTCCGAGCTATCCGATCTTTTACCCAAAATTCCCAGAATCTGAAAAAATTTGCATACAAATATCCCTTTACCAAAAGAACTCATAAGACTTACTAACAGGCTAAGAACTCTAGATAAATCTATCTAACGCTTATCCTCAAAAGTGACCAAACAACCAAAGTTTCCGGATACCAAGAACTTATCCAGACAACATGAACTTTCCAGACAACAAGACCAATCCGGACAACCCAACTTTTCGGACAGCACAAACAATCCGGACGTCATCCGGAAACCAAAGTAATCCGGACCCCATCCGGTAACTAATTTCAACCGGAAACTATAGAAAGAAGAACTTACCCGGCCACTTCATCTACCGGATACCTGCAAGGAAGAACTACCGGACACCACCAAAAGAAACTACCGGACACATTCATATTGTGTCCGGAAACCTCTGTCGGTTTACTCCCTTTTTACCCAGAAATGGACTGAAATTAATCTTAGACATGAAATTGATGATTCTACTCCGATAGAAACTATCTACTAGCAATTACACACATAAAATGTAAAGGAACATACCTCAAATCACCTCCAATGAATCCAATTTGAAGTCCTAACCAATTAACCCTTTCTTCTTCTTCTTCTTGCCTAAAAAATACACACACACCTTTCTGGATATTTTATGTTTTGTGAAAATATCTGAAGTCTTAAGGATAATATTAAACCAAATTTACCATTATAGACCTTGCACTATTCACTAATGACCCAAACACCCTTAAGCTTATAAATTCACCTAAACTTACCCTAAACATCAATTATAGAGTTAAATAAATTTAACGGAACTAGAATTTAACTAACGAACTTACCCGGGGTATTACAAACAGCTAGCAGCAGCAACATATTCAGCTTCTGCTGTAGATGTGGATACACAGTTCTGCTTCTTCGAAGTCCAGCTGACCAGTTTTCCACCCAGGAATTGACAACTCCCAAAGGTGCTTTTTCGATCAACCTTGCATCCTCCATAATCTGAATCTGTGTATGCCTTAAGACCAAAGCCAGAGTTCTTCGGATACCAGAGCCCAAGATTTTTGGTTCCTTTATATTATCTGAAGATCCTCTTTACATCAATATAGTGGGATTCCTTTGGATTAGCTTGATATCTTGCACAGAGACACGTGGCATACATTATATCAGGCCTACTTGCGGTTAAGTATAACAGAGACCCAATCATGCCTCTGTAGAGCTTGAACTCTACAGATTTGCCATTTGGATCTGAGAATAACTTATTTCCAGTGGCCATTGGGGTCTTCATTACAGAGGCATCAGAGAGGCTGAATTTGAAAGTATGTCCGAGACATATTTAGCTTGATTTATAAAAATTCCTTCTGATGATTGTTTTACTTGGAGTCATAGGAAGAAGTTTAATTCTCCCATCATACTCGTTTCAAACTCACTCTGCATGAGTTTTTCAAAATCTTTGCACTGTTGTGCATTTGTAGACCCGAAAATAATGTCATCCACATAAATCTTTACAAGCAGAATCTCATCACCTTTTATTTTATAAAACAAAGTAGTATCGGTTGTACCTCTGTCGAATTCATTAATGAGAAGAAAGGTTGAAAGTCCTTCGCACCATGCTCTTGGAGCTTGTTTCAGTCCATACAGAGCTTTGTCGAGGTAGTACACGTATTTTGGGTACTTAGAACTTTCAAACCCTGGTGGCTGCTGGACATATACTTCTTCTTGGATTTCACCATTCAGAAAAGCAGATTTTACATCCATTTGAAAAACTTTGAAACCTCTGTGGGCTGCGAAGGCTAAGAAGATTCTTATTGCTTCGAGCCGTGCGACAGGGGCAAAAGTTTCATCGTAATCAGTGCCTTCTTCTTAGCGATATCCCTTGGCCACCAATCTCGTTTTGTTTCTAATGACCATCCCATCCTCGTCCTTCTTGTTTCTGAAGACCCATTTTGTCCCTATTGCTTGTTTTCCTCGTGGCAGATGTACTAGGGTCTATACCTTGTTTCTTTCAAACTGTAGAAGCTCTTCTTGCATAGCATCTACCCAGTTTGGATCATCTAGGGCTTCAGAGATTCTTTTTGGCTCAATCACACTGATGAAATTTGTAAAGAAACAAAAATTTGCAGTGGCTGATCTTGTCTTGACCTTTTCAGAGGGGTCGCCGATTATAAGGCTTGGAGGATGGCTTTTCGTCTACTGTGTTGTTCTTAGAAGATGGTCATTTGAGTCATCAAGATGAACCTCTGTGGTTGCACACTGCGGTTCTGGTGCAACCTCTGTTGTAGATGGTACTTCTGTGCTTGTGCTTGGTTCTTCAGCTTGTGGAAGGATTGGAATGAGAGTTGGAATTTTGTTCCTCTGAGAAAGTAGAGACCGAGTCTTCGTTTTCCTCTGGTATTGATTCCTATTTAGTCGCTGGAGTTGGTATTTCAGGAGCCTCTGTGGTTGAGTCTTTGGTCATATCATCTTCTGTTCGCTCCCCCTCAGCGCGTGCATCTGTATGATTCACAGAAGAGGATGAAGTATTTAATGGACTAGTTAGAGATATACCTGACTCAGTCTGGTTGTTAGAAGATGTTTCTCAAGAGGCTCTGACGGCTCCAGCAGAGGGATCAATATCATCATGGAACATCTCTTCAAATAGAAGATTTAAGTCTTCTACTCTTGTCTTTGGGATGCCAGAGGATTCCTTCTTTAGACCGAGTTCTGAACTGATTTGTTCAGAAGTCTTTTGAAAGGAATCGTCAAAAGACACATTGATGCTTTCTACAATGGTTCGTGACCGCAGAAGATAAACTCTGTAGGCCTTAGAGGTGGCAGAGTATCCAATGAACTTGCCTTCATCTGCTTTCACCTCAAACTTTCCTCTTGCTTCTCTATCATTTAAGACAAAGCACTTGCATCCAAATACATGAAAGAACTTGATGTTTGGTCGCCTTTTGTTGATCAAATGATACGGTGTCTTTATGTGTCTCTTTACAATGGTTGATCGATTTTGGGTGTAGCAAGCGGTTGATACTGCTTCTGCCCAAAAAGACATTGGTAATCCAGATGCTGTCAGCATAGTTCTTGCAGCCTCCACAAGCGTGCGGTTCTTTCGTTCAACCACGCCATTCTGTTGTGGGGTGCGTGCAGCAGAGAAGTTATGTGATATGCCTTCTTCTGTAAGATAGTCTTAAGTGACAGAGTTTTTGAATTCTGTGCCATTGTCGCTTATTAGTTTCTGAATCATGCACTCATACAGAACTTGAATTCTTTTCATTAAATTTATCAGAATGTTTGGAACATCTGATATCTTTCTGACAAATTCAACCCATGTAAATCTTGAATATTCATCGATCAAAACAAGTATATATTTCTTGCCACCTAGGCTCTGTGTAGCGATTTGACCGCAGAGGTCAACATGAAGCATGTACAGAGGTCTGGGACAAGACACATCAGTCTTGCCTTTATGGGAAGCTCTTTTGAGTTTTCCCATTTCGCAAGCAGAGCACAAATTATCTTTATTAAATTTAACATTTGGCAGACCTTTGACTAGATCAAGTTTGACAAGCTTATCTAGAGTATGAAAGTTTAGGTGGCAGAACCTGTTATGCCATAACCAGGCTTCTTCGCTTTTACTGGCAACAACGCAGAGCTTGTCTTCCTTGTTCTTGGCACAGAAGTTCATGAGGTAAAGATCGCCTCTTCGTTCGGCTCGCAGAAGTTCGACTCATGTGTCCTCACCTTGTAGAGAGCAGAAGGTTCTTTTGAACATTACGTCGAAACCCGTATCGCAAAGTTGGATAACACTCTGAAGATTGTGCTTAAGGCCATCCACATATGCAACTTTGCATACGGTCATGTTTTCCTTCTTGATGACTCTGTAGCCTTTTATATACCCCTTCTTGTTGTCACCAAAGGTCACAGATCCTCCATCGAATTTATCTTTGTAGGAAAGTAGACCTCTGTTGCCAGTCATGTGCCGCGAGCATCCGGAGTCAAGATACCAGATTGGCACATACTGCTTCTGCAAGACAATCAGAGAGTTTTAGGAACCCATATCCAAATGGGTCCAGCTTTGTTAGGGGTCTTCAAGTTTGCCTTAGCATTCTTGGGTTTAGCTTCTTTTGAAGAGCCATTTTGTTTCTTCTTACCCTTGAATTTAGCATTATTTTTTGGTACAGAGATGAAACATTGTGGACTTGAGAAGTGTTGATTTAATCGATACATGAGATCAAAACAATGACAATAATGAATGTGCGAAAAGATTTGCTTGAACTTTTCATTGAAAACATTAAATGGGGGCATAGAGGCATTACATTCTATCCTAACATTTGACTTCCTATTACAAGAAGACCTATGTAGGCTAGATTGTTGTTTGCAAAATCCTTTGTTGAGAGTAGCCTTCTGTGGACCCCTTCTGTGGTGAACTTCTGCAGGTTTCACTGTCAGAGAAGAAAAAGATTTGTTATTTTCAGCCCATTTACCCTTCTGTTGCCATGATAGTTTTTCTTTAATAGGCCTTGAGGGTTTTGAAGTCTTTGAACTAGTTGAATTTTGAGAGGACGTTTTCTTTTGTTGTTTGATTTTCTCCAGCTCAAGAGAGGTTTTGGCTTGTATACACATGTCCAAAAAATCTAGACAGATAGGAACTCTTGTGATTTTCTCCTTGGGATGAATAGTTCTGTTAAGAACTCCAGAGGGTAGTTTAAAACCCTCTGAGTCACAAGGTACTATATCTGAATTAGAGTCAGTCTCAGATTCGTCAGAGGATGAATCGTCCTCATATACAGAGGTTGAGTCACTTAGTTCTCTTTCGACAGAGGCTGGACTTTCAGAGCATATGCCATACTCGCTTTCTTCCTTTCTTTCAGGGATATCTTCTAAGTCAACAGAAGTTTTTATCAAGGTTTCATCAGAGAGATTTTGGCCATTATTGAGAGTACTGGGGCATTCATAAAAGTTGTTTTCACCGATTTCCAATAATTCCTTTTCAGAAATATGAGTCAGTTTTTCTTCTGTTGAAGCAGGCAAGAACTCAGGTGCCTCTGCCGATAGTTTCTCTCAGAATCTATAATGCAGACAAAGGCAACCTGGGATTGAGTCTCGGGTTCACCAAACTTAAAGATTCCTATCTGATCTTGTGTTTTCAGATATTTCTTAGGTTTGGAGGCACTTTTGATAGAGGCTGATGATGGTAGATCTGTGTTTTCAAACCACACATTTACCATCTTCAGTGGTTTCCTTATGTGAGGTTCACCAGAGACTTTTTGCCTTTCGCCAAAATGAAATAGAGACGACAGAGACTTGTTTCTTTTGTTTCCAGTGTATGGATCTATATCACAGAAGCCAATTCCCCATCTCCCTATTTGTGTATTAATTTTCTCGTACACCTTCTGTGCATCTTGATATTTCTTAATTAACAGATCTCTTCTGAGTAAATCTTGACAGAGGACTTCTCTTTCCTTTTGAAAATAATTTTTAAGAGCTAGAATATTCATTTTGTCGCTCTCAACGTCCATACGTTCTTTAGATTTTATTTTCAAGGCAGAGTTAAGTTCAGAAATCTTTTCTTTCAAAGGATTTAGGTGTTTATTCCAGTTTGTTTCAATTTCTTCCTTTTCTTGAAAGATTTTAGCCTTTTCTTGAGTGAGAAGTCTAGCTTCTCTCTCAAAGAAGGTTAGATTTCTCTGAATACTTTCGCAGGTCTTTTTAAGTTCTGTGTATTCAATGTTTAGTTTAAGCAAATCAGCTTCTGCTTGATTAGAGTAAGTGTCAGAAGTGGATACCTCACTATCGGAGTCGGAGCTGACCTCTGCCATGCCACAGAACAGGGCGTTCTTCTTTTCTCCTTCGTCAAAGGATGTATCTGACTGCCAGTTTTCTTGATTCACCATAAGTGACTTCTGAGCATAATATTCTGCTTTCTTTTTGTAGAAAGCAGAATCCCTCTAAGGGGGGTTTGATTTGCTCCTGCATTCATTGGCGTAGTGGCCTGGTTTACCAAAATTGTAACATCCTTGGTTCTGTGGAGCGTTGCCAGCTTTGTCGTCTGACCTATGTCGGTCGACACCTCTGTCGTTCTTATCATTTGACCCTTCTCTTCCGTAGCGTTCATTACCAGACTTCTTCTGATATCCTCTGCTGAATTCTCTTGTCAAAAGAGCTAACAATTTTGATATAGAGGCCATAGTTGCCTCCTCTTCTTCTACCATCCCCTCCTCTTCACTATCAACGATCAAGATCTTCTTCTTCTTCTCCTACTTTTCTTCCACATCTTTCTCCTTCTCCGGCTTCTATTTAGCTTCTGTAGCCTTACCAACCAACGCAAGAGGTGCACTGATTTGAGCTTTTACTTGTGCAATCTGAGGCTCTTGGGCTGCCAGCGTTCCATAGAGATCTGACAGAGTCCAGGAGTCTAAATCCTGATTTGTTTGCAGAGACATAGACAACTGGAGCCATTCTTCATTGAGACTTTTTAGGAACATGACATTGTTCTCCTCAGAAGTTCTGTGGATTCCGAACTTCTTGCACTTGTTGATTAGAGAGTTGAACCGATCATATGTTGTCTGCAGAGTTTCGGTCGACAGAGCTTTGAATGCATAGTACTCGATGATGCATTGGGCTCTGCGGTTCTTCTGAGTTTTTGCCCCACCCTCCAGTTGTTTTTCCAGTTCCTTCCACGGATCGTATGCAGATTCACACGCATCTAGGGATTGGAAGAGGTCATTTGGGATGGCCATAATCAAAAGTCTATTAGTCTTCTGAGCAACTTCATATTTAGCCCAATCGGGGTCTGACCAGTTGTCCTTGGTCTTTGGTTTCTCGTGCTCAGGGATTTCTGGAGTGTCGTCTGTGGCAGGTACACGGGGTACTGTGATCATTGGTACGAAAGGAGCATTGTTGATATAGTAGACGAGTTCTTTGTCGGTACCCTCGAAGAAGTGAATCATTCGTATCTTCCACTGAGGGTACTCATCTCTAAGTAGTGTGGGTGGCTTGGTTAAAGAACCAGCGGTGAAGAAGTTGTTTGTGTTTGTCATTTTGAAAGAGGTTGAGAAATCCAAAAAATAGGGTATGAACAGTAAACTTTCAGAAGATGAAGTGGATGTTTCGAATGGTGTTTATAAACTTAAAACCTTTTGAACAATGCACTAAAATGGAGATTTAACCGAAGTAACAGACTGTAAGTTTACCAAAGTCGAACAGGTCGAGAATGGCAGAAAACATAGGCTGTTTTGAAATAAGTGAAGAATAGGTTAAAATTACTCCAGGTTTCTACCAAAAATCATTGTAAGTGAGGTTCTCTTGATATAGAAAATCAAGAACTGCTCTGATACCAATTGTTGGTTCCTGTTTTGCTTAACAATGATGATTCTATCTAATAGTTCAAACAAGATATAGTGCGGAAGCGTTTTTAACGAACTAAAAGATATAGTAAGGTAGAAGAGCACACAATATCAAATACATGAAGTGTAAATAACACAGATAAATAACTCAATGATTCACTGTATTTGATATAAATAAGAACGCCAAGAACACCGATGATATAACAAGAATTATGTTCTAATGGTGTGTGTGTTGTGCAAAGCTTAATAGAAGAACTCAACATGAGTCTTCTATTTATACTACTTCTAAAGGGGACAAGCTCTAGACAATAAGTATTGAAGGTACAAAGACGCTATTCAGGTACTGTTGCAGGTACAACGTTAATTAAATGCGCCGGCTTCTACTAAGGCTAAGACCCATCAGAGTTTGACACGTGGAGTTGTCAGGTCATGCCTTGTACGAATGATCTTCAGGATCTTCGTACAACAGAAATCGTGAGAAGCACGATTGTCCTTGTATAGAGCTCTAGTCTTTTATACCACATAGGCTCTGTCAAGTATGACAGAGGCTCTGTGGCCTTGTCCGCATTGAAGAGTCTTCTGGCGATTCTTTACTTCGGTCTTCTCGGTTAGTCGGTCAGAGCCTCTGTCGAAGACTTCTATGCTTCGGTCTTCTCGGTGAATCGGCAGAGCCTCTGTCGAAGATTTCTATACTTAGCCTATTTTTCAATACTTCTATAAACAGAAAGATTGGAGCTAACAGTAAGTTCTCGTTGGTACCCGAGTTACCACATGTCTCGTGATTGAGGGTTTTTTTAATGAAAGTTGCAATTTTTTCTCAACGATCGATTTGCAATTATTTTTGTGACGTTTGAGATTATTTGCGACGATTTGATCTTATTCGTGACGCTTATCATTTTATGTGATTTTAGATTGACGTGTTCGATCTAACTGGGTTTGTTTTCTTACAGGTTTCATTCTCGAAGATTGATTATGTTCGTTCGAATTCGATATTCAATATTTAATTTTTGGAAACAAATTTAGTTATTAAATTTGCTTCTCAATTTTAAATTTTCGATTTTTCTTGTTAGAGCATTGTTGTATTCAAGATTTACTGTAAAGTCAATGTACTGTAATGAGTCTAGGCTGTATAGCTTTGCCTTTATACCTTGTATGTTATGGGTATAAATAGGCATGTCTAGTTCTTGGTTAGAAATGAATCTAGATCCCTTTAGGAACCTCTTGATCATTTTGTCATTTACACTTTAGAGATCAATATATGGATGACAAGTTCTCTTTAGATTTTCTCCCTACATCATTCTTGATTACTTGCTAGATTTGGGATTTCACATTTGGTATCAGAGCTAAACAGAAAATTCAAGCAGATCAAAGAGCAAATTGAAGATTTTTTACACTGTTCTTGAAGATTTCGGATCACACATCATTCACTATTCATTGAAGATTTCGAATCCTTCATCGATTACTGTTCATCAAGAATCATCATCTTTTTCATTTTTTGATCTTTTGGATTGATTCTTGACATCATTGCACTCGATTTTCATCCCTGAACATCTTTAATTCAAGGATCTATACCAAAATCTGCACAGAATTTGCAGATCTGATCATTTTATATCTGTTTTTGTTCGAAAACATTTTCTTACTATTTTGGATCATAAGTCCGAATTGAGTGAATTCGAACCCAGTTAAGTCCGAATTGAGTGAATTCGAACCAAGTTAATTCCGAATTGAGTGAATTCGAACCGTGTTAAGTTCGAATTGGGTGAATTCGAACTCTGTTAAGTCCGAATTGAGTGAATTCGAATCCTGTTAAGTTCGAATTGGGTGAATTCGGATTCAGTTAAGTCCGAATTGAGTGATTTCGAATCCTTCTTCATTCGAATTCATTGATTTCGAATCCTTATACATCCGAATTCTTGTGAAAAAAAAAATTGAGAAAATTTTTTATTCTGAAATTTTTTCTATAGTGTTTTTCATACAATTTAAGAGCTTTTTCAAGAAAAAATTTTATAGTGTATTTTATACACTTTCTGATTGATTTTCGGAAAGATCATCTTCTAGCATTCTTCAAGATGTCTGACATAGAGAATTTAAGTGGGAGAATATGGTATCAGTTAGGAAAAGAGAGAAAATGGACTCTTTCTGAAGCTAAAGATGAGATCAAGCGTCTTGAAGGTTTTCTTTCTAGATACATAAGACATTCTAATGAAGATGCAAGAAAAAATACAAAGCTCAAGTCTGAGAAAGCTTTATTAGAAGACAAAGTCTCTTCTCTTGAGTCCGAACTAAAACATTTGAATGACAAGATTGTAGTGCTTGAAGTTACTCAAGAAAAAAATAAGACATTTGAGATTTCAACTCATCAAGATAACATGAAGGAGCTTCAAGGGAGTATAAAGACATTGGAAGAAGAAAATGCTGATTTGAAGAGACACATTTTAGACATTTCTTCTTCAAATGAAAATTGTATTTTTAAAGAACAAAATGTTGAACTTACAAAAACAATTACTGAACTTGAAGTTTATATTGCAGGTCTTGAAACAAAGAAAGACAACTCAAGTCTGCACAATCAAATCGAGAAACTTCAAGAGAAAGTAACAACTCTTCAAAGAGAAAATGCTGATATGAAGAGTGGGAAAGACAAGAGTGAAAAGGGGAACTCATATTTACAAAATCAAATAAAAAGAGTTCAAGAAAAGACAACGACGTTGGAAAGTGAAAACGTTGAATTGAAGAAGAAGCTTTCTGAACGTGAAAGAGTGTCACCTTCTTCAAAGAAAGTTCTTAAAGAAAAGGAAATAATTGAACTAAAATATATAAAACTTTTGAAACAAATCTCCGATTTTGAGAAAGTTTTATATCTTGAAAAAGAGAAGCAAGAGAAAGAAAGAAATGAATTTGAAACAGAACGCAAAATTTTTAAGATTAAAAGTTCTGAGCTTTTCGTGAAAATTTCTGAATTAGAAAATCTTTTGGAAAAGGAAAGAAAAGATTTCACGGAAAAGAAAAATCTCTTTGAAAAGGAAAGTAAAACCCTTAAAAAGAAAAATATGGAAATTTTCAAAGAGATTACTGATAAAAGAAATTTTTTGGAAAAAGATTTTGAATCGGAACGCATATATTTTGAAGATGTGATTCTTAATCTTACCAAAAGATTATCTGGTTTATCAGCGGATATTATGAAGGATCAATTGATAAAATCTGATCTCCAAAAGAAATTTGATCTAATCTCTAATCTCTAAAGAGAAAAATGTTTTGATAAACAAAGTTAAGGAACTTGAAGACATCATTTTTATATTTGATGTCTCAATGCAGGTAAGTCCTGAAAGTATCTTTCAGACTCCATTTGTTAATTCAAATGATTCTGAATGCTCTTTTAAAACTGCTTCAAGTTCGAGTTTTAAAAACATTCATTCTAAACATATTAATAGATCAACTGGTTTCTCAAAAGATCAGATTCGTTCAACAAATCTCTTCTATAATCCTCTGTTTGATAAATCAGATAACAAAACAAATGTGCCTAAAGCTAAGACTTCCAATCCTAAAGAAGTTCCAGTCTTCAAGAAGGTGAAGATGGAATGGAGAGTTAAAGGCACAACAGTTCCAAAGAAAGATGTGCCAAAATCATCTACCTCCACATCAAATGTCAAGAGGAACAATTCTCCGAAAGGTAAATCTTCTGTTCCACCTAATCTTGTTTATTCTACAAATCATCTGATTAGGTTGGCACATAAGAAAATCTGTTGTTCTTACTGTGGATCAAATGATTTTGTGCATAAAGATTTTACTTTTTTTTGGTACAGTACTTATAGTATTCCTTCAAAGAGATCTACACCTAACCCACTAGGACCCAAGTGCCATTGGGTACCAAAATCTGCTTAATCTGTTTTGCAGGTTCTTCATGTGGTGTACTGAATTGTAGATATATACCACACACATGACTGAAAACAGAATAGAAGTGGCGTATTTTTTTTGAAAAATATTTGTACCATTGAGGGGGAGACAAATATTTTTGACTTTTGGACATATCAGTTCAAAACCCGTTTTTCAAAGACTATGGCTTCTGAACAATTCAGTTCAGGACCCGTACTTCAAAGACTAAGACTTCTAAACAAATCAGTTTAGAACTCACACTTCTCAGGTAATATCCTTAAATGTTATATCTTTTTACTTCAAAGAACAAGTGGTAAAAGGTAACATTGGATTATATTTGTTTCTACTGCTTTGAAAACTTGAATCTTTACAAATTTAATTCAATGAGATGAAATTTTCAATTCTCATTCAATGAATTAAATGCGTGCTAAAAGATGTTTTTTCAAGAATCTTTGTATTATCTAAGTTAGATTTGCTTCAACTTTCACCTCTGAAATAAATCGAAAGGTAAGCAAAACATGAATGAAATTATGCTGAATGCTCAAAGTTATGTGAATCTGGATATATATAGAATATAATGCTCAAAAAGCCTATATGTCAGAATGATGGATGGAAATGAAAATATGGGAGAAGCACTATGTTTTAGAACCAAGTGATTGAGATAAAATTATTGCATTATCATTTAGTTTGAAAATTTGTGCCTGTGGCCTTTCTGGTTTGGGAGAGTAAGTCCTAAGGGGTGCTCGACACCTAGTCCCTAAGATCAACTGGTCTGGGATCGGCTGACCCAAATCCTGCAATAGAACCAGATAGAAAGTCATGTTCTATTGGTACAAATGGGTTTAAGATATATCGATGTGGCCTTTCTGGTTTGGGAAATTAAGTTCTAAGGGGTGCTCGACACCTAGCACCTAAGGCCAACTGGTCTGGGATCTGCTAACCCAAATCCTGCTATAGAACCAGATAGAAAGTCATGTTTAACGGTGTATCTTATTCTTACTAAACTTTTTGATCAAAAGATGCCAATGAGCACAAAATCAAAGGATGCCAATGAGCACAAAATCAAAAGATGCCAATGAGCACAAAAGAAAAGATGCCAATGAGCACACATCTCTTGAAACTTGGGGAATACAAAGTAGCGATAAACCCGTAAATTTATGAAATTCTGATTTTGGACAAATAGTGTGAGTAGAGCAAAGTATTCTTATATGTTTTAGAATTGCATATGCTTGAAGCTAATCATATTTCGCATGCTATCACACCAAATAGATTTAATAAAGGGGTTGAAACTGAACATTTTTTAACTTGATATACAATGATGACTTGTTCTTGAATCCAAACACATGCATTTGATTTCATTTGATTGAAAAATCTGTTAAATTTCATTAAGCTGAATTTCTTTTGTCCAATTTTTAAATGATCAAATGTTAGTAGTTATAAAATGAAGTTAAATGAATTTTATTTTCCTTGTATAAATGTTTTCATTAACGCATTGTACTTGAAATATATATCGTTTTTGAAATATATGCATATTTTCAGGGGGAGAAAACAAATTGCTCCAGAATTCTTACTTTGAGGGGGAGCAAGGTTATTCTCTAAGGAGGAGATTGTTAGCAATACTCAAAGACACAACTGAAATTGAAAATGGTTTTCGATGATTATGATGCTCACCATCATCGAAAAAGGGGGAGAAATGTTTAATTCAATTTCATGTCAAAGAGCTTTCAGGTCAAAGATATTTCATGTCAAAGAACTTTCAAGTCAAAAATTCGTGAACAAAGACTGAAGATCAGGGGGAGAAGGATCATGTGAAGTCCAAATGTTGCTGAATTTGGTTATCTTAGTTCTGAGTGGTTCTCGGAATGCGCTTACACCTAAAAGTTCAACAATATAGATGATTTCATATCCTTCTTGGTCCGAGATCTGATGGTTTCGCATCCTTCTTGTTCCAAGTTTATCAAAGGCTGATAAAGTTGCAAAGATCTGTTTTTCATATACAAGACTTGAAGATGGTTTGATAGAGTGTCTGTTGAAGAAGATTGACTTTACAAAGAGCTGAAGACTGTTGTCATATTTTTTTAAATCTTGAATCCAAAGGGGGAGATTGTTAGAGCACTGTTGTATTCAAGATTTACTGTAAAGTCAATGTACTGTGAGGAGTCTAGGATGTATAGCTTTGCCTTTATACCTTGTATGTTATGGGTATAAATAGGCATGTCTAGTTTTTAGTTAGAAATGAATCTAGATCCCTTTAGGAACCTCTTGATCATTTTGTCATTTACACTTTAGAGATCAATATATGGATGACAAATTCTCTTTAGATTCTCTCTCTACATCATTCTTGATTACTTGCTAGATTTGGGATTTCACATTTCTTCCGCATTAATTTTTGATTCTTCAAAGTAACACCGATCATCGATCAAAATTTTCAGGTAACAATGTCTTATTCATCTCAGTCTGAAGCAACTTGTCAGGACGAAGATGAGGTGATGGAGATTCAGAGCGAAAAGAAGTCTGCGTCCAAGTCACCTGCTGATCCAGTAGCTCTTATTTCTTCACAACGAGGCAAATCCTCCATCCGTCGTTCCAAACGTGCCCAAGAGACAAATGAATCTGAGTCAGAATCTAAGAAAGAAGAGGACATTGATTCTAATCCTGAGTTGACTGCTATAAAGAAAACAATGGCTCTGCTCTCCAGATCCTTACAGCAGCAGATGCTTACATCCAATAATCAGCGTTACTCCACTTCCTCCAACAAGTGCCATGATCATCAGGAACAGAAAATCAAGCAAGCAGATGACTTCTGCAACAAGTATATCAAAGAACTGAAGGAACTGAAATCTCAAATCTGGAATAGTTCTGAGAAGCTGGCTAAAACAGAAGAAAAGGCAACGATCTTAGAAATTGAGAACACTGAGCTGAAAATGAAGATCTCTGATTTGCCATCACAAGACGAGATAAAGGCAATTGAAGAGAAAGGTAAACTCCTAAACTGTGAAAACCTTGAGCTTAAAAATAAACTAACTACTTTTGAAAAGGTTTTTGAAAAGGAGAAAGAAAGTTTTACAAAGGAAAGACAATTGCAATATGGTTTCTCAAAGAAATCTCTTGAAGAGAAGAAGAGTCTTAAGCTTATGTGTTTAAAACATTCAAAACAGATCTCCGACTTTGAAAACGTTTTGAGTTTAGAAAGAGAGAAGTTTGAAATTGAACGCAAATCTTTTACTAAAAAGAATGGAGAACTTTCTTTAAAAATAACTGATTTGGAGAAAGAATTAGACGTTCTAATCAAAGAGTCTGAGAAGAAGAAAGTTGAAGGATTTAGGGCAAAAAGTTTGAAAGATGATTTTGCATTCGAAAGAAAGATTTTTCAGACTGAGATTTCTAAACTTACACATAGATTATTTGGATTAGCAACCGAGATTTTGAAGGAACAAATGGTTAAATCTGATTTACAAAAGAAATTTGATTTAATTCTCGAAGAACGACATGCCTTATCCGTTAAAGTCAAGAAACTTGAAGAAAGCAAGATCAAAGGTGTTCAACCTTCTTATGCTTCAAGTTCAATTCCTACAAATCGTTCTTCAAAGAATTTGTCAAATCAAATGATTTTTCAAAAGATCAGATTCGTCCTTCCAATCTTTTCTATAATTCTCGTGTTGATAAGAAAGTTAATCAGTTTTTCAAGAAAGAAAACATGGTTTGGAGAGTTAAAGGATTCACTCCTTCTCCAAAGTCATTCGTCTCTGTTAAGAGTGACAAGAACAACAAAGCTTTCCACGTTAAACCTTTTGTGAAAATTGATCGTGCTTACTCTGTTAATAAGCTGATCAGCTTATCTACACAGAAGCTGTGTTATTCTTATTGTGGAACAAGTGAGTTTGTGAATAAAGACCGTGCTAAGTATTGGTATGGTACTTAAAGTATCCCAGGTCCTCATAGGTCATATAACCAACAAGGATCCATCAAAAGATGGATACCAAAATCCTTCTAATATGTTTTGCAGGAATGTCATGTGCGCTCAGTAAAGAACATTCTTTTCACATGACTGCATTCAAAGGTTATGCCACATTTGAGGGGGAGTACTATGAAAGGTAAGTGAACTTTAAATGAATTCAAAGACCGTGGTAATTCATTCTGAATAACTTACTTGTGTTTGTTATTCTCTAATTTTAAATTTCATGATTTCCACGTGTCAATTTTTCTTGACTTAGTTATTTCCATGTCTCATATATTCGTTGATTTTTCGATGGAAATACACTCGTTTGAATTCCTAGTTGTTTTCAAGTTCGCTATTTCTTGCAAATGATTCCATTCTTATCTGATATAATAATTGTGACATGTTCTTCACAACTATACATTCTGATCATTGTCTCATTTCTTGCAAAATACTGTGATTACTGAGTGATTCTGTTTAGCGCTAGATCTTGTTTCTTGAAATTCCATATTTCAAATGATTTTTTATGACTTCTGATTACCTCAGATCAGAACTCGAACTTCAAATAACGACTTCTGAATAATTCAGTTCAGAACTCGTTCTTAAATGTTTATGATTTCTGATTACCTCAGATCAGAACTCGCACTTCATTTTTATGACTTCTGAATAATTCAGTTCAGAACTCGTTTTTAAAAGGTTTGACTTCTAAACATTTTAGTTTAGAACTCGTTCTTCACTGTTTTACTAAAATGTTCAACTCAATGCATGAAAGGAGTGTTAGGACTTACATTGTTTCTATGGTCAATCCAGAACCGGAAGGACATACCCAAGAAACACATCCCTTATAGACCACAGTGAGGGGTCTAGCTTGATAGATGAGTTTGGAGAGAAAAGAATTGGGTGAGGATGTGACAGGACTTAAAAAAATAAATAGGTCCTTACCAAACCGAGTCAGTTATCCGGGTAACCACACAATCTATTCATTATCGTTCTTTGGAGATGAATATTGAAATAGACATGGACCCAGTGTCGATAACTCGTGTCACCCCTCCCAGCCACTCAAGTATCTCACAAAAGATGCTTGTTTCATATATTCACGGAGATTTAGCACATAATCTATATATTCCTCACTCGGAGGTCTTAGATATTGAAAAAGGAAGACATCAACTCTGGTCTCCGAACTTCATATTCTTATCACTGTGTCAATTGACTTTAACTTGCGTCCCAGGTTAAATCAATTTTTGAGCCTAACAGATAAAATTTATTTCTTTCACACATGCACGAGTCTTTGTGATTCCATTCGTATATCTTCGTGATATTGCCGAAACAGTTTGAGAAGTAATTTTTACTATTTTACTTTAGTGATAACTGGAAGTCCTATCAGAGATACCCCATTGCCAACTCTGAACATAGGCCACACAATTTTTTAAATTGTTGTGATAACAGTTACTAACGTCTTTCTGTGTTAGTTGATTACCCCATTTTGGTTACTTAATGTTTTGATCTGGATTCTTTGCTACACGTCACTATTGTCTATGAACGTGCATGATGCTCCGTGTAAACACCAGATCTATTAGGTAATCATGAATTCTTCCATTGATCTTCAAGAATCTAGATATTACATAGGAATTAAGCATTTTCTCTCTCTAGATTCTCTCTCTAGAAACTCTCTCTTGATATTACAATTATGCTCATTCACTAATTATTTGCTTGAGACTTGCTTAACATCTAAGCTAACTAAACCTATTTATACCTATGTGTTAGCTTCAATCTTCCTAATCATACAAGTATGTAGAAGTAGTGAAAAATAGGCTAAGTGAAGAAAGCCTCTTACAGAGGCTCTGCCGAACTTACCGAGAGATCAAGGTCAAGAAGCTACAGAAGCTAAAGAGGCGCCCTACAGAAGCTCTGTCATACGCGCAAAGAAGACCAAAGACTCGGAATCCGGTGAAGACTGCTCTTCTAAGGACCAAACCGCAGAACCTCTGTGGCACTTCACATAGCCTCTGCGGTCTTCAACAAAGACTTAAAAGATATTTATAATATCTTGCTACTGTTACAGGACCTGTTCATCAACTTGCATGGTAGCATGCCCTGTCCAACTGCAACGTGTCAAACTCTGGTTGGATTCAATAGGGCTTAGTACATAATAGACGTCTGCTGCATTAAATGCAATACAGCACGTCCAACTGTTCATGCCATCCGTCCAACTATTCATACCGTCCTTTGTGAATAGTAGCATATGCTTTATGGTCCCCTTAGAGTAGTATATAAGGAAGACTCATGTTGAGTTCTTCCTATCTATCCATCCATCCATCCATCGATCAATCGAACAATCAAAACAAGAATTCAAGAGAGAAAAACATCACAAGAACACATATCTTTAAACACTTTGAGAGTCATATCTGTTTTAAAAGCTTTGCTTACTCACTATTCTTGAATCTGTTCTTAATATATATATTCAGTAAACTTTGAGATATTATTTCCTGTTCACTGTTTATTTATATTATGTTCTAAATCTATCAATCATATCTGTTAGTTATTCAAATACGCTTCCGCATCAAACATAAATTCGAACTAATAGATCTGACAATCTTGTATAAACAAAACGGGAACCAACAATTGGTATCAGAGCAAAGCTTGATTTTCAATATCAAGTGATCCTCGTTTTTACAAGATTAGTGATAGAAATCATTTTTTTCTATTCCTCATCTCTAGGTTAAAACTCCATTAAAGTGTACTCTGGGAACTGTTCAAACCCAGAAAACTTTCCAGATCTTCAGACTCATACTCTTTAAATCATACTATCTTTTCAGAACCTTAAAAAATGACAAATACAAATAACTTCTTTACTGCTGGTTCACTCACCAAGCCTCCTACTCTCCTACGAGATGAGTATCCTCAATGGAAGATACGAATGGTTCATTTCTTTGAGGGTACTGAAAAAAATCTAGTACAATATCTTTACAACCTTCCTCCTGTTCCCATGATAGCAGTACCACGAGTACCAGCTACTGCTGAATCTCTAGAAATCCCTGAACATCAAAAACCAAAACCAAAAGAAGAATGGTCAAATGAAGATAAGGCAGAAGATGAAGTTGCACAGAAAACAAAAAGAATCCTGATAATGGCTATCCCCAACGAGCTTTTTCAATCCTTAGATGCATGCGAAACTGCGCACGATCTTTGGAAAGAATTAAAAAGACAGTTGGAAGGGGGTGCTAAAACACAGAAGAACCGAAGGGCACAGTACATAAATGAATATCATGCATTCAGAGCCTCTGCAACAGAATCTCTGCAAACAACGTACGATAGGTTCAACTCTCTCATAAACAAATGTAGAAAGTCTGGCATTCACAGAACCTCGGAAGAAAATAACGTCATGTTTCTAAAGAGTCTGAATGATGAGTGGCTTCAACTGTCTATGTCTTTACAAACAAACCAAGATCTAGACTCATGGACACTCTCTGATCTCTATGGAACACTAGCTGCACAAGAGCCTGAAATAGCACAGGCTAAAACAATAGCCATTGCACCATACGCATTGGTTAGTAAATCAACAGAGGCTACAGAGAGACCAAGATGTGAGAGAGCAACAAAGGAGAAGAAGAAGGAGAAGAAGAAGATAGTGATGGTTGATAGCGAAGAAGACGAGCTGATAGAGGAAGATATAACTCTTGCGTCATTAGCTAAATCATTGGCTCTATTGACAAGAGAGTTCAGAGGTAACCAAAGAAATTTTGGAAATGACAGATATAGCAGAGACAACCAGAGAGATAGAAGAGATGATGAAAGAAGAGAAGAATCAAGTGACCGACAGAGGTCAAGCGACAGAAACTACAGAGGAAATGACCGACAGAGGTCAGATGACAAGGTAGGCCACACACAAGAATGCTACAAATATGGTAAGCCTGGTCATTATGCAAACGAATGCCGAACAGAGAAAGGTGGAGACCAACAGAGGTCCGACGATAGAACTGGAAACACCTCCCAAGGTTGCTTCAACTGTGGCAAGCCAGGCCATTTCGCAAAAGATTGCAGAAGTAGACAAAATCGCCCACAAAAGGACTCAGCTTTTTACAAAAAGAAGGCTGAATATTATGCATAAAAATCCCTAATGGCGAACAAAGGGCATTCTGAAGCAAATAAGGAGGACTTCGAGTCAGACTCTACCTCTGATGATGAATTCACCACCAATGCCCTGTTCTGTGGCATGGCAGAAGTCGACTCGGGCACTGACAATGAGGTATCCATTTCAAACTCTACCTCTTGTATTAAATATGTAGAAAATGATTCAGTTAGACTTAACATTGAACTGATTGAACTCAAAGAGATAAATGAAAGTATTCAGAAAAGACTCACCTTTAATGAGAGAGAAGTAAGGCTTCTCACTCAAGAAAAAGCCAAACTTGTTAAAGAAAAGGAAAGAGTAGAAAAATATTGGAGCAAAAATGTAGATCCTTTAAAAAGGCAAATTTCTGAATTAACCTCTGCTTTAAAAGTCAAAACTAAAGAGCTTTCACTTTCTAGGAGTGAAACAACTGACATAAGAGCTCTCAAAGAATACTTTCAAAAAGAGAGAGAGGTACTTTGGAAAGATCTACTCAGAAGAGAGGTTTTACTTATAAACTATAAAGATGCACAGAAGGTGTATGAGAAAGTAAACTCACAAATAGGAAGACGAGGTATAGGGTACGATGATATTACTCTAGGTGTTGAAGGCAAAAGACTTAAACCTCTGTCTTCTCTGTTTGTGGTAGGAAAAACAAATAAACCAATTTTTCCAAACTTACTCTCTGTAAGTAAAAGGGTTAAAATCTCTGAAGAACCTCACTTGAGGAAACATACGAAGATGATCAATATGTGGTTTGAAAACACAGATTCATCATCTTCAACCTCTGTCAATAGAGGAATCAAACCAAAGAAATATCTGAAAACACAAGATCAGATTGGTATCTTTAAGTTTGGTAAACCAGAGAATCAAACATAGGTCGCTTTTGTCTGTATGATAGATGTCAAAAAGAAATTATCTGCAAAAGCTCCTGAGTTTAAACCCATCTTTTCAGAAGAAAATCTTAAAAGATCAATTGAAAAAGAAATTTTGGAAGTTTTGAAATCAAATGTTTTAGAAAATCTCTGTACATCTTCTATAGATCAAATTCTCGCTGAAGAGATCTCATCTGAAACCTCTGCCACCTATGAAAGTTTTTCTACAGAGGAAGAAAACTCGTACGATACATGCTCAGAAAATCCATCCTCTGTCGAAAGAAATGACTCAACCTCTGTATATGAGGACGATTCATCTTCTGACGACTCAGAGACTGATTCTAAATCGGGGATAATTCACTGTGATACAGAGGATGTTAAATTCTCCTCTGAGGTTCTTAACAGAACAATATCTCCAAAAGAGAAAATCACAGAGATACCTATCTGTCCAGATTTTATAAAAATGTGTATACAAGTCAAAACCTCTACAGAGCTTGATAATTTGAAAAAGGCCTCTGAAAATCCTAAAAGCTCAAAATTTTCAACACCTTTATGGCCTGAAGCTAACAAATATCTTTCCTCTGTGACAGTGAAGACATACGTTCACCACAGAAGAGACTCACAGAAGGCAGGACCTAAACAAGATTTTTGCAAAAAACATTCTATTATTCATAGATCTTCTTGTAATAGGAAATCTAATGTTAAGAACGAATGTAATGCCTCTGTGACTCCGTTCAATAAATTCAATGAAAAGTTCAAACAAATCACATCCCATATTAAATACTGTCATTGTTTTGATCTTATGTTCAGATTGAAAAATCACTTCTCAAGTCCAGATTGCTTACTCTCCACTAAAATTCAAACTCCAAAATCAAAACCTAGAGAGATTCAATCTGATCTTTCTACAAAAGATAAAATGTATTTCAAGAATGCTAAGGCAAACTTGAAAAATTCTAACAATATTGGACCCATATGGATATGGGTACCTAAGTCTCTGTGATTGTCTTACAGAAGCGGTATGTGCCAATTTGGTATCTTGACTCCGGATGCTCAAGGCACATGACTGGCGACAGAAGTTTACTATCCACGTACAAAGAAACACACGATGGTGGATCTGTAACTTTTGGAGACAACAAGAAGGGACACATCAAAGGCTATGGAGTCATACATAAGGAAAACGTCTCTGTATACAAAGTTGCATATGTGAATGGCCTTAAACACAACCTACTCAGTGTAAGTCAACTATGTGATACAGGATTTGATGTCTTGTTCAAAAGGACTTTCTGCTCTCTGCAAAGTGAAGACACAGGAATGGAACTTCTGCGAGCCAAAAGAAAAGGTGATCTGTATCTAATGAACTTTTGTTCAACAACCAAGGACAAAGTTTGCCTTGTAGCTTGCGAAAGTAAAGAAGCCTGGTTATGGCATAACAGGTTCTGTCACTTGAACTTTCACACCTTGGATAAATTGGTCAAACTTGATCTAGTTAAAGGTTTGCCTAATGTTAAATTTAATAAGGATCACTCTTGTTCTGCCTGTGAGATGGGAAAACTCAGAAGAGCTTCCCACAGAGGCAAAACAGATGTGTCGTGCACTAGGCCTCTACACACGCTTCACGTCGACCTCTGCGGTCCTATTGCCATACAAAGCCTAGGTGGCAAGAAATATATACTTGTCTTAATTGATGAGTATTCGCGCTTCACATGGGTTGAATTTGTTCGAAAGAAATCGGATGTTCCAATCATCTTGATTAATCTAATGAAAAGAATCCAAGTTCTTTATGAATGCAGAATACAGAAGTTAAGAAGTGACAACGGAACAGATTTTAAAAACTCTGTCATTGAAGCCTATCTTTCTACAGTAGGAATATCACAGAACTTCTCTGCCGCACGCACTCCACGGCAGAATGGCGTAGTCGAAAGGAAGAATCGAACACTTGTGGAGGCCGCAAGAACTATGCTATCAGCATACGGATTACCGATGAGCTTTTGGGCAGAAGCAATTTCTACCGCCTGTTACACACATAATCGGTCAACCATTGTGAAAAGACACATCAAGACTCCTTACGAACTGATCAACAAAAGGCGGCCAAACATCAAGTTTTTCCATGTGTTTGGATGTAAATGCTTTGTTTTAAACGACAAAGATTCAAGAGGAAAGTTTGAAGTAAAATCTGACGAAGGAAAATTCATTGGATACTCTGCCACTTCCAAAGCCTACAGAGTATACCTTACAAGATCTCGCAAAATCGTAGAAAGTATCAATGTTTCTTTTGATGATTCTTTCCAAATGACTTCTGAGCAAATCCGTTCAGAACTCGAACTTAAAAGAGAAACCTCTGGCATCTCGCAAACGAAAGAAGACTTGAATCTTCTATTCTTAGAGATGTTCCACGATGACATTGATCCTTCTGTTGGAACCATCAGAGTTTCTGAAGAACCATCCTCTGTTGGACAAAATCCTACAGGTATGACTCTAACTGGTCCAAATAATGCTTCATCATCTTCTATAAATACTACAGATGCAAATGCCGAAGAAGAAAATGCAGAAGATGAAACATCAAGAAAAACGACCACAGAAGCTGTTGAAAAACAAACTCCACAATCCACAGAAGAACCAATTACAGAGGTAACTGAGGACAAAGACTATACGTCCTCAGAGGAACAAACTCCACCACCACTCATACCAATCATTCCACAAATGGTAGAATCTTCTACCAAGGTAAGAAGAACGACAGAGGCTATACAAGAAGAAGATCCACAAGAAGCTTCTGAAGAAAGGTTCGATGACATTGATGACCATCTTCCTCGCACCACTCAGTGGACAAAAAGCCATCCTCCAAGCCAAATAATCGGAGAACCTTCTGACTCAGTAAAAACCAGGTCTGCCACTGCTAATTTTTGTTTCTTTACAAATTTTATTAGTGTGATAGAACCAAAGAAGATTTCTGAAGCACTAGATGACCCAAACTGGGTAGACGCCATGCAAGAAGAACTTCTGCAGTTTGAGCGTAACAGAGTATGGACTTTAGTACCTCTGCCACGAGGGAAACAGGCCATTGGGACTAAGTGCGTCTACAGAAATAAGAAGGATGAAGATGGAGTGGTCATCAGAAACAAAGCACGATTGGTGGCCAAGGGATATAGACAAGAAGAAGGCATAGACTACGATGAGACTTTTGCTCCTGTCGCACGGCTCGAAGCAATAAGAATATTCTTAGCCTTCGCAGCCCACAGAGGTTTTAAAGTCTATCAGATGGACGTAAAATCAGCTTTTCTCAACGGTGAAATCCAAGAAGAGGTTTACGTAAATCAGCCACCAGGGTTTGAAAGCTCAAAGTTCCCAAGGCATGTATACTACCTTGAAAAGGCTCTGTACGGACTGAAATAGGCTCCAAGAGCATGGTACGAATGACTTTCTACCTTTCTTCTAGTAAATGGCTACGACAGAGGTACAACAGATACTACCCTATTATATAAACGTAAAAACAGTGAAATAATGCTTGTACAAATCTATGTGGACGACATAATTTTTGGGTCTACTAATACAGAAGAGTGCAAAAGTTTTGAAAAACTCATGCAGAGTGAGTTTGAAATGAGTATGATGGGAGAATTAACATTTTTCCTCGGACTACAACTCAAACAAACATCAGAGGGAATTTTTTTAAATCAGGCCAAATATGTCTCTGACATTCTTTTCAAATATAGCCTCTCTGATACCTCTGCAATGAAAACTCCAATGGCCACTGGAAATAAGTTATCCTTAGATCCAGATGGCATCTCTGTAGAATGCACTCTCTACAGAGGCATGATTGGATCTCTATTATACTTAACTGCAAGCAGACCTGACATTATGCATGCCACATGTCTTTGTGCACGTTATCAAGCTAATCCAAAGAAATCACACTATGATGCTGTGAAAAGAATCTTTAGATATCTAAAGGGGACCAAAAATCTCAGTCTCTGGTATCCACAGAACTCTGGTTTTAGTCTTAAAGCTTATACAGATTCAGACTATGGAGGATGCATGCTCGACAGAAAGAGTACCTCTGGGAGTTGTCAATTCCTAGGTGGTAAACTAGTCAGTTGGACCTCCAAAAAGCAAAATTGTGTCTCAACATCCACTGCAGAAGCTGAATACGTTGCTGATGCTAGCTGTTGTTCTCAGGTTCTATGGATGAAGACTCAGCTAAAAGACTACGGCCACATCCTATTCAAAATACCTATCTTATGTGATTCCAAGAGTGCCATTGCTATCTCTGCCAATCCTGTGCAACACTCAAAAACCAAGCATATCGATATAAGGTACCATTTCTTGAAACATCATGTTGAATACAGTACAATCGAGATGCATTTCGTGCCCACAGAATACCAACTCGCGGACTTATTCACCAAAGCTTTAGACGAGAAAAGATTCAATTTCTTGGTGGGTAAGTTAGGAATAATCAATATGACGTAAAAATCCTCTGTAAGTATAGCTTTATCTTCTATAAATATGTATATATTTCTAATTATTTTTGCTTTAAATTAATTTATTTCTGTATGTAAGTTCTCAATCTTAAATAGTTCTTAAAATCACAGAGCTTCTGTAAGTCTACTCAGAACATCTGACAACCCCTACTGAACCTCTGGAAAATATGACCTATGTTCTATGCAAAACTTATCATTCTTTGATCCAAGCATAGGTCAAGGGGGAGCAAAAGGAAAATTCCTGATCTACAGAGGTGATTAGATCAAGGGGGAGCAAAAAGGGATCCTGAAATGATCTACAGAGGTAAAACTTTCAAGGGAAAGCCAAAGAAGAATGTCAATGAATCTATATCGACAGAAGTCAGACATCGCTGCCGAGAAAAGAAGAACCAAAAGGTATGTCTCTCGCACAAAAGGTTTTTGAAAACAGTTTTCTAGGACACAAATTGTCAAATATGTCCTAAATATACTGTGGATAACATTTCAAAAATCAAAAGATCAAAAAGTTTCATAAAATGTGAGTTATGAGAAATTTAAGGTCATAGAGCTTCTGCTGAGCTCAACAGAAGCTCTGCCAGAAATATGCTCTGAGATCGCAACTTTAACCTCTATCGATCTTTTGGAATGTTATCTCGGAAACCAAACAGACTCACCATGACCTTCTCGAACAAAACCTTTTCTATAACAATTTTTTCGGACACCAACTTTCAAATATGTCCGAAAAATATCTCTTAAAACAGATCAAAAATTGGATGATCAGAAAAGTTAATAGAATTTTCGTTATGAGATTTTTTCCCTCATAGAGCTTCTGCTGGCCCTCCCAGAGCTTCTGCAAGTTCCAACAGAGCCACAAAACCTCTGCGAGTAAAAACTCTTAACTAAAAATCCTATTTGATCCTCTCCAATGCCTTTACAAAACGTTTTGGTTAAAAAGGAACCCCACAGAAGTCATGATAACAATGAGATATATGAGAAAGGGATACACATCAAAGATTTTCAAAATCACAGAACTTCTGTAAACTACAGAAGTTCTGTCAATCTGTTACTTGGGCATTTCTGTAGTAATAATGGTTACTTTTACTGAGAGTTAATTACATGTGGCTAAGAATAACCCCACGCGCCTAGCATTAATGGGCCGCGCACGACGTCCTGTCATCCTCTGACATGGCCTACGTGTCCCATTTTCATTGGGCGTACATGGAACGTTTTCTGTGGAAAGTTGAACCCACCGTTCTAACTTGAGTTCGGATTCCAAATTTTAATCCATTACCATATATTTTACTCTTTCGAATTCTACCGTTTTACCCTCCTATAAAAACCAAGCTTACCCTCTCATAAACTTTTTACAAACTCTCATTCTTCTCCGGCGAAACCTGCAAATTTCTTATTCTCAGTACCAAATGGCTTCATCTTCTCAAGCTATCTCCCCTGCACACTCTCCGGCGACCTCACTAGAACATTCACCTGCTCATTCTGAACATTCAAAAAACCCCAACCCTGCCCAAAACATTGAACTAGAAGATTCCGGCGATTCAGCAGACTTTGCTCCAACCACACGTTTTCAAAACTTCATAGCAAAGGATCATTTCGAAAAAGTACTACCAATCAAATCCAACAATTGCTATTTAGTCCCCTCACCCACTGCTTTCGGCGAAGCCCATGCCATTCTTCTAAACATAATGGAAAATCACATCCTCTTCCCTTTACTCTCAAGAACCCCAAAGAAAATTCCAGTAAGATATCTGAACCAGTTTTGGCAAAGTTGCCGATTTGATAAAGATGATTCTCTTATCAAAGGATACATTTCAAGACCCGACAAATCTGAGCATCTAGAAATCAAGTTCAATAGAACGATGTTCTCACTTGAATTCAAACTACCAACAAGGGGTCTTCTTGGATTAAAGAAGTACGCAGAGCAATCAATAGACGACGAGATCTGTCATTTCCTAGAAATGCTTGGGTACAACACACCACTTAGGAAGAGAAATGACTTCCGCAGAGGCAGATTACCACCTCTGTGGAACACCTTGTTCTCAATTCTTAACAGATGCCTGACAGGGAAGATAGGCAGTATTGACCAGAGCTCACATCAGATATTAACCATCATGTATGGGGTTTACTATGATCTCACACTGGATTACGGGACCATAATGATGCAAGAGATCATTAACACCATCGACAGAAAGAACTACACAAGAAGGGTCAAAGAGAACGATCCTAAGTTTCCACCACCTCTGCAATTCCAAAGAATACTGGGAGTCTTGTTCGAACCTCTGTTGCTAATACAGAAATGGCCAATGGAAGGGCCAATTCCCAAACAGTTCCCAATGAGCAAAAATATTCCCACTGATCATGTAGATGGCTACACACACTGCAGACCTTTGTCAAAGAAACTTCTGAAGTATGCCAAGAATAAAACCCTTAAGAAATAGTATATACGCGATCATAGAACTCCTAAACCGAGTCCTATGACACCCCCGCGTTTAGGTGTCCCCCTAGGAACAATGATTGCAGAACCTCTTTCCACTCAAGAAGAAAAAGATAACAAATTAGCAAAACACATGGCTATTCAACTTAGCTTCATAGCCAAACGTGCAGAGCTCATGGGAAAGAAGTCCTCTTCAAAATCTTATGCTTCTACTCCAAAATCAAAAAGGAGGAAAACTGCAGAAGGCACCTCTACAAGCGCTGCAGAAGATCAACCTTCACCTCCTCATGCCACAGAAATTGGCTCCTCTGCTCCTCCCTCTTCTCCAAAACAGAAGAAGAAAAGAAAATCAAAAACCACAGAGGAAGGGGCACCAAAACCTAAGGGGAGGAAAACCAAAAAGAAGCATGGTAAATCACTTGAGAAATTGGTTACCATAGAAGAGGAAGCAATCGAAGAAGAAAGAACTGCAGAAGAAGAAGATGCAGAAGAAGAAATGACAGAAGAGGGATATCAATCGCCCCATCAATCCCCAGATCGATTTGCTCACCAAGGAAACATTAACGATTTCCTACAGAACCCCGACATTGACAACACTTTAAATACAGCAGGGTGGACGGCACAACCTCTCGACCACCATTCCCCAGAAGAACAATACTTCTCTATTTCCGGCATTGACACACATCTGCAAGAAGATGATCAAACACCCAGAGATCAATCAGCTGAGACACCTATTATTCTACAGAACCCCTTCATTCAGCAAGGATTGGACGTTCACAGAAGGAGTCCAAGCCCAGCTTCAAAAGAAATAGTACAAACATAAGCTCAGTGGAATAGAGATGAAGTAACAGAGACAAGAATGGAGGTCTCAGAGATAGATTCAGACGAAGAAGAAGCTGTCTGGATACGAAAAGGTCTCTATCATCCACATGTCATGAAGTTATACGGCTCTCATCAAATGTATGACTTCTTATGCACAGAGCAAAGAACTTCAACAGAGGATAGGGTAGAAACATCTGGAGGAAAAGAAAA
Organism: Saussurea involucrata; assembly: GCA_033807775.1. Lineage (NCBI taxonomy): Eukaryota > Viridiplantae > Streptophyta > Magnoliopsida > Asterales > Asteraceae > Saussurea > Saussurea involucrata. The sequence goes on along the minus strand of CM066319.1, from coordinate 63,115,605 downwards.
TGTAAAAGAAAAAGATGCAGAAGATGAAGAAGGCACACATCCCTCACCCCCTCCCAGTGCAACCCACACATCTAACTCCGCAGGTCTAGCTGCAGAAGGAGTTATTGAAATAGAGCAGCACAGCTCGATCCAAACCCAACCCAACCAGCCAGAAGTCACTCTTTCGACTTCTGCGCCCACAAAAACCGGGGAATCCATTCCTAGGGAGTCACCTCAAAGAGACTCACCTATAGTCCGTGATCAATCGCCCCACATCACACTAGAACACCTTACAGAGGAATTCGTTTCCTCTGCCACGCACGAAACAGGGCCAACCCTTCTTTCAGAGAGAAGTAGTGAGCACAACGACAAAGAGACTCTAGACAAGTCTCTGAGTCAACAGAAGGATAATCTAGTACCCACCTCTGAAGTGGATCTAGACAATGTCGTTCACAGAACTTCTGTAGAGTTTGAAGCACTAGATGCTTCTGCTCGAAGATCAGATGGAAATCCTTCCACCCCCAACGTACAAACAAGGGTGAACGAAGGTGTCCCATGAGCAGGGACTCACTCTGGAGATGAATGTGTTCCTCCAAAGGTTACACCAGGGACACAAGTATCAAGGAATGAGTTCCAAACCCTTGTCACCTCTGTGAACCAAACCATGAAAGAGTTGAAAAGCTCTTTCACATCTTTTGCAGAGAAAACATCAACGGCCTTGCTGAATCAGAACACCAAAATGGACAATCTGTCCACAGAGGTGAAAACAGCCATCCCAGAGATGAAATCTTCTACGCAAACAACTGCAACAACTACAGCCACTTTTGCTGCTAAAGATTTTGGAATTACCGCAACTTCTGCATTCAAGGAATTAGTAAAACATTTCCTTGAACAAATGAACAAGCAATCCAACAAATCACAGAGCATCACACCCGCAGATCTACAGAAGGCTCTGCAAAACGTTCAAGCAGAAGCAATGCGCAACACAATACTGATGCAGCCTAAAGACTACATGACCAGAGCACAGCTAACAGAGCTCGGCCAAAATGTCATAAACCAGGTCACTGAAGTCATTGTCTCCTTCACTACTGCAAATGCCAACTACGTCAAAGAGTTCAGAAAAAGTGTCGGCAGAATGCGCTTCAACACAGAAGCAGAGCTTGCAACTCTTTTCGGCCTCTGTGATGATGTATGTGCGAAATTGATGGCCGCAGGAGCAGAACTACCAAAGAAACCCAAAGCTTTCTGCAGAGCAGAGGGTACTTCTGATAAAAGTCAGGATGATTCTGATGATGACCATCCTGGTCCATCAGATAATCCTGAGGGGAGAATATAAGGGAGAAAGCTACGACCAGAGGAATACAAGCTCCACCAATCGCAGCAGAACCAATCAGTCAAGCCCCTCCAGAACAAACCCAAGATCAACAACAAAATCAACAGACCACAGAGACAACTCCTGAAGAAACCAATATTCCAGAAGCTGATCAGTATACCACAGAGGCAACAACCACCCATGTGGTAATCAACTTGGAAAAGAGTCCTTCAACAAAATCAACAGAAAAACCCCAAACCATACCAAGAAGAAAGTCGATTGCCACCAAAGCAAAAAGAGCAACGACCTCTGCGACCTCTGCTTTTTCTATTCTGAGAAAGATGCACAATACAATGTCTGATCGAATGTCGCAGAGAGAAGAAGAAAGGCACAGGTTCACATTAGCTTTCAAAATGGCAAGAAGATTCGATGTCCAATCTTCACCAACAGAAATAGAGCTCACAGAAGAAGTCACCAAAGAACCTCCAACAGAGGTTACAGAGCAACTCAATCCAACAGAACCATCGCCACAAAAGTCCTCTAAAACACAAGTGTCAAAACCTACAGAGGCAACCATCAAGCCAACAAAAGCACCAACCTCCAAACCTACAGAAGAAACAGGTTCTGCACCTCCAAAAGCCAAAGACAAGCGCAAAGCAATACTGACAGAAGAGCCCAAGAAAAAGAAATCATTGCCCAAGTCTACAGAGAAATTGATGAAGAGCGCCTTTGATGCCTTCCAAACTCCAAAGCCTGAAGAAGTTGATTGGGCATATGGATTAAAGCCTCTGACAGACATTCCTCTAACTGGCAGAGCTACAGAAATTGTTCAAAATATGGAGAGTCTCAGAAGACAAGTACCACAACCTGGTCCAACACATGAAGAGATGGAAGAAGTGGTATACAAATACCTCTATAAACAAACCTTTCAGACCAATCATCCAACAGATCATGTGACAGATTCAAGGATCAGAGAAGAATTTGAGAACATCTTCACAAGGACAAAGCCAAGAACCAAAGCAGATGTCTTCTCAATCCACAAGATCAAAAAGGTAATCTTCTGCAAGTTCTCCTTTACAAGAACCTATCCAAGGGTCAGGTACAATCTTTACAAAGTCAGAAGAGAAGACAATTCAGAAACCACCTTCGCTGATGCTGACCTAAGAAATATCAATCCTTATGATCTACCTGACCTTCTGCAATGGACAAAGGACAACTACAACACATAGGCAAACACCAGAGCCTATCAAGTATTAAGAAAAGCAATGAGGGAAAAGCTTCTGATCTTCAGTATGATAGATTTTCAACTGGGAAAGGATCTTGGTCTCAAACATCTAAATTTACGACCACCAGAAGATCGCTGCCCACCCAACGCCGTGCCCAACTCTATCATTACAGAACCAAGATTCGGGTTAGTATTTCAAAACCCACAAGGCGAAATCAAACTATTTGTGTGCATGGATTGTCAGAAGTACGCAACTAGTACTCTGAACAAGTTCAGAGCAAGCCTTGTAAAATACAGAGGTACAGAGAAAATGGATAGAGATGCTGCAGATACTTTCATCAGAGAGATTGATGCCACAATTCGCCTAAGAGAACTCTGCATCAGTTTCTACAAAGAGATCAGAAGAATCGAAAGAGACAACAGAAGCTACAACGATTTCAAAGATGCCAAAATCTGATTCTCAAACCTCAAATCTCTGCAAACCAAGTCAAAAGTTTATCTTTCATTGTACTCAAATGTAAAATGCCTCTGTCATATTTCTGAATGAAAGAACTTTCGAGGTATTGTTTAACCTCTGTCTCATCTAACTTAGCCTAACTAAACTCAAGTTAAATTTTTTATTTTTCACTACTTAGGGGGAGATTGTTAGCTTCAATCTTCCTAATCATAGAAGTATTTAGAAGTAGTGAAAAATAGGCTAAGTGAAGAAAGCCTCTTACAGAGGCTCTGCCGAACTTACCGAGAGATCAAGGTCAAGAAGCTACAGAAGCTAAAGAGGCGCCCTACAGAAGCTCTGTCATACGCGCAAAGAAGACCAAAGACTCGGAATCCGGTGAAGACTGCTCTTCTAAGGACCAAACCGCAGAACCTCTGTGGCACTTTACAGAGCCTCTGCGGTCTTCAACAAAGACTTAAAAGATATTTATAATATCTCGCTACTGTTACAGGACCTGTTCATCAACTTGCATGGTAGCATGCCCTGTCCAACTGCAACGTGTCAAACTCTGGTTGGATTCAATAGGGCTTAGTACATAATAGACGTCTGCTGCATTAAATGCAATACAGCACGTCCAACTGTTCATGCCATCCATCCAACTATTCATATCGTCCTTTGTGAATAGTAGCATATGCTTTATGGTCCCCTTAGAGTAGTATATAAGGAAGACTCATGTTGAGTTCTTCCTATCTATCCATCCATCGATCGATCAATCAAACAATCAAAACAAGAATTCAAGAGAGAAAAACATCACAAGAACACATAGCTTTAAACACTTTGAGAGTCATATATGTTTTAAAAGCTTTGCTTACTCACTGTTCTTGAATCTGTTCTTAATATATATATTCAGTAAACTTTGAGATATTATTTCCTGTTCACTGTTTATTTATATTATGTTCTAAATCTATCAATCATATCTGTTAGTTATTCAAATACGCTTCCGCATCAAACATAAATTCGAACTAATAGATCTGACAATCTTGTATAAACAAAACGGGATCCAACACTATGAATTACAACACAAGTATTTCTAATTACATTGACTTTCTAACTAAACAACTTTGACTTTGACTATTTACTTTGACTTTACAATGATTGACCATTACAAGACTTTACAATAAATCTTGAATACAATAATGCTCTAACATTCTCCCCCTTTGGATTCAAGATTTAAAAAATATGACAGCAGTCTTCAGCTCTTGATCTTCAAAACTTTAACTTTGACCGCTTTGAACGTTGAAGCTTTGGCACTCTTCAAACAGTTGAATCTTCACAAGTTCACGTTGAACTTTGATGCTTTGATAGTCTTTAAACTCTCATCTTTGATCAGTCTTCAGTCAAACATGAAAAATCTTCGTCTTTCACATTGAAAAGTCAATCTTCATGAATATAATCTTCAAAAAAATTGTCTTCAAGTCTTGAACGTGAATTTATGATATTTGCATCTTTGATCTTTGAAGCAAAAAAAACTTCGAAGCTTTGAACTTTGAGGCTTTGAAAAACTTTGAATTTGAATCTTTGAACTTTGAGGCTTTGAACTCAAACTTTGAATGATTACTTGAACTTTTGTATCTTCATTTCTTCAATCTTGAATTGTCTTCGAACAACGAACTTTCTCGAAACATCTCGGAATGTCTTCTTGACTTTAACAAATCATTTTTCCCCCTTAATCTTTCATTGATAAATCTCTCTTTTCTTCAATGTATTATTTCTCCCCCTATTCTGTAGTATACTATTTCTCCCCCTTTTTGATGATTGTGAGCATCATGATCATCAAAACCTTCATCAATTCAGCACCTTGTTCACCACAAGTAACATTGTCCTCCTTCTTGATCTGATAAATCGTCAATTCCAAAAGAATTTATCCAAATCTTTTCAAATTCAGACAAAAGAATGTGGTAACCTTGAAACAACGGATGAATCAGTTAAAAGGCCTGTAAGTAGCACGGAGCCACTTAGCACAACGGATGTACTTTGTAAAGGAGCTTTTTGATGTTCACTCCCCCAGGGCTTCCATTCAAACATCGAAAAACCATAAAGGAATTTCTATGAACGTTATGACAAGAAAACATATTCCTTGTGTGAACGTGCTTGTGTAAGAAATGAATAAAGCAATATATGCTTGAATAATATCGGCTCAAAGCGTGTAAACTGTTAAGACAGCAACAATTTTCCACGGACTTAATGTGCATAAATGAAGAGCGAAGGTGGGGCAACTTCCTTCTTTTTCTATATCTAGACCTTCCGAGTGAAGATCAGATAGATTATATGCTGCGTCCCCAAGAAAAATGAAACATTCCTTTGTTAAGAAAGAAATGAGTGGCTGGTGGGGTTAAAGCAAGAGTTGGCATGGGCTAACTGCCTGTTTCAAAGATGGTCACCAAAGAATGTAAACCAATCAGTAATATGGCTTCCCGGCTCAGAAAAAGGTTGGGGCAGAGTTCTCTTATTCTTTTAACTCTATTCTCACACCCTCTTTCTGTTTTTAATCTGCTCACTTCTACCCAAACTCTCATTTACATTTTACCTCAGCACAATGAGATACTCAACCGGATGAGATATCTCCCCCACTCTTTGATGTAGACCCCTCACCCCTCAATCACTCAAGGATAACTTCTTGGGTAGGAAACACTGGTTAACGTGAATCCATAGAAGTTTAATAATCTCACACTGATCCCATGAAATTGTCCTAAAATGATGTGTAGTTCAACAGTTTAGCTTGAACAAATAAATCGGCATTTGAGTAACATTGCCATCAGAATATATGGTCCTCAATAATAATCATTAATACTTGAGCATTTGAACTATGAAGAATTCTCAAAACAAGGATATTTGAACGAATGAAATGAATTCGAAAGACTTGTTTGAGAATCTGACAATGTATTAATCAGATCAAATATGAATGATAATCATGTAAGGCTTAGGGTATCAAAGAATTGAAATTTGTTTATATGAACAAATATAAACAATCTTTGAATGAAACGTTTAAGTAATACGTTGAAAGAATGTATGATGCTCAACAACATTGAAATACAAGCGGGAGTATTACCATCGAAAAAAATGTTTTATTTTGAGACATGGTAATAACAAATTCAATATGAAGCTGAACCGATGTATATGAATACTTGAAAGTATAGAAAAGATAATACACAAGTATTGATCTTTGGAAACACACGGTCAGAAACTGATGTGACGATAATCCAAGATTTCCATGAAAAACATTTAAAATCACATTTCTAAATTCATAAAATCTGTTTGAGAATAGAGAAGTAGTTTGAACATTTAAAGAAAAATATTTTTCATGCTTGAAAGTCGTTCTTCTTTCAAACAATCAGAGATTAAGGTCAGAAGATACGTACATTCAGAATTGTTTGATCTCCCCCTCAAATCATGATACAATGATTTAAAAAACATATAAGCTCCCTCTTAACATGTGCAAAAGATCTTTATGTAAAATCTGCACAAAGAACAAGACTTGGATTAATGTATCCTTAATCATGAAAACGAGTTCTGAATTACCAGGATTGAAGTAAATTCAGAAGTCATTGTCATTGAAGAATGAGTCTTGATCTAATATGATACGAAGTCATAATCGTTGAAGTAAGGGTTCTGAACTGAATTATTCAGAAGCCATTAGTCTTTGCAGAACGGGTTCTAAACTGAGATGTTTAGAAACCATCATCTTTTCTCCCCCTTAATGGCACATGTACTCTTCAAAAATTTGCCCCGCTTCTCTTCTGTTTTCAGTCATGTGTGTGATATATATGTAACATTCAGCATAACACATGATGAACCTGCAAAACAGATTAAGCAGATTTTGGTACCCAACGGGACTTGGGTCCTAGTGTGTTAGGTGTAGATTTCTTAGAAGGAATACCGTAAGTACCGTACCAATAAGAAGTATAATCTTTATGCACAAAATCAATTGATCCACAGTAAGAACAACAGATTTTCTTATGTGCCAACCTAGTCATATGATTTGTGGAATGAATAGGATTAGGTTTAGTAGAAGATTTACCTTTCGGCGCATTGTTCTTTTTGACATTTGATGTGGAGGCAGATGGTTTTGGCACATCTTTCTTTGGAGGTGTTGTGCCTTTGACTCTCCATTCCATCTTCACTTTCTTGAAGACTGGAACTTCTTTAGGTTTGGAAGTATTAACTTTAGGCACATTTGGTTTGTTATCTGATTTATCAAACAGAGAATTATAGAAGAGATTTGTTGAACGAATCTGATCTTTTGAGAAATCAGTTGATCTATTCAATTGTTTAGAAGGAATGTTTTTAAAACTTAAACTTGAAGCAGTTTTAAAAGAGCATTCAAAATCATTTGAATCAACAAATGAAGTCTGAAAGATAGTATCAGGATTGACCTGCTTTGAGACATCAAATTTAAAAATGATGTCTTCAAGTTCTTTGACTTTGTTTATCAAAACATTTTTCTCTTTAAAAATTAGATAAATTTCTTTTGGAAATAAGATTTGATCAATTGATCCTTCATAATATCAGCTGATAAACCAGATAATCTTTTGGTAAGATTAAGAATCGCATCTTCAAAATATTTGCGTTCCGATTCAAAATCTTTTTCCAAAAACATTCTCTTATCAGTTATCTCTTTGAAAGTTTTCATATTTTTCTTTTTAATGATTTTATTTTCCTTTTCAAAGAGATTTTTCTTTTCCGCAAAATCTTTTCTTTCCTTTTTCAAAAGATTTTCTAAATCAGAGATTTTCACGGAATGTTTAGAACTTTTAATATCAAAAAAATTTCGTTCAGTTTCAAAATCAGCTCTTTCTTTTTCGAGCTTCTCTATTTCAAGAAATAAAACTTTCTCAAAGTCAGAAACTTGTTTTGAAAGTTTTATACATTTCAGTTCAATTACTTCCTTCTCTTTAAGAATTTTCTTTGAAGAAGGTGACTCTTTTTCACGTTCTGAAAGCTTCTTTTTCAATTCAACGTTTTCTCTTTCCAACGTTGTTTCCTTTTCTTGAACTCTTTTTATTTGATCTCGTAGATATGAGTTCCCCTTCTCTCTCTTGTCTTCAATGCTCTCCAGATCCGCATTTTCTTTTTGAAAGATTGTTACTTTCTCTTGAAGTTTCTTGATTTGATCGTGCAGACTCGAGATGTCTCTCTTTGCTTCAAGATCTGCAATATAAACTTCAAGATCAGTAATTCTTTTAGTAAGTTTAGCATCTGAAGAAGAAAAGTCTAAAATTTGTCTCTTCATATTAGCATTTTCTTCCTCTTTATTTAACACAGGAGCTGAAGGATTTGAAGTATTAGATTTAAAAGTCTGCTTCAAACCTTCACTACTAGATTTAACAAAAGTTTGAGATATTGGAGATATTTCTGTTTTAAGAACTTGCTTCAAACTTTACTTATTAGATTTAACAAAAGTTTGTGATATTGGAGATATTTCTGTTTTAATAGTTTGCTTCAAACCCATTTCTCTCTTTAGTATTGCTAGAAGTTGATCTTTCAGAAAATCAAGCAGAAAGTGTATGAAATACACTATAGAAAAAATTTCATATAAAATTTTTTCTTGAAAAACTCTTAAAGTGTATGAAATACACTATAGAAAAAATTTCTATATAAAAAACTTTCTCAACACTGAATAAGGATCCGAAACCAAAGAATTTCGTATGTAGTTGGATGCGAAACCACATATTTCGGATTGGCCTTGATGCGAAATCACTTGGATTCGAATTAAACTTGATGCGAAACCAATGATTTCGTATGCAACTGGATGCGAAACCACAAGAATTCGGATGTAACTTGATCCGAAACCAACAGAATCCGGATTACACTGGATGCGAAACCAACGATTTCGTATCCTTTAGGATCCGAAACCCAAACTTGTGAAAAAATTCAAAAAATAACAAATATCACTATTCGCAATGTGATCCGAAACCAAGCTAGAAAAATCAGAAATCCTCTTGTATGATCCGAAATCTCTATGAATGATCCGTAATCCTTATGAACAATCTGAAACCTTCACTTAAACCCAAAAAAATCAATGATTCAGCCATAACTTCTTTAATTCTTGATCAACGAACACGAAACTTGCACTGATTTGTTTGAAATCAAAATCCACACACTTTTCAATTTGATCACAAATCCTAATTCGATCGATTTAATCGAATTAAGATCCAAAAACAGTAAGAATAGGGTTTTCGAACAAAATGTGTAAAATGATCAAATTCGATGAATTTAATGATTTATGTGCAGAATTTGGTACAGATCCTTGAATTAAAGATGACCAGGAATGAAAATCGAGTGTAGAAACGTCAAGAATCAATCCAAAAGATCAAAAATGGCAGAAAAGATGAATTCTGGATGAACAGTAAAGGAAGAACAATTAGAAATCATGATGAACAGTAAACGATGAGGGATCCGAAATCTTCAAAACAGTGTAAAAAATCTTCAAAAAGGTTCTTGATCTGCTTGAATCTTCTGTTTAGCTCTGATACCAATTGTAAACACAAGATCTATTAGGTAATCATGAATTCTTCCATTGATCTTCAAGAATCTAGATATTACATAGGAATTAATCACTTTCTCTCTCTAGATTCTCTCTCTAGAAACTCTCTCTTGATATTGCAATTATGCTCATTCACTAATTATTTGCTTGAGACTTTCATAACATCTAAGCTAACTAAACCTATTTATACCAATGAATTACAACACAAGTATTTATAATTACATTGACTTTCTAACTAAACAACTTTGACTTTGACTATTTACTTTGACTTTACAATGATTGACCATTACAAGACTTTACAATAAATCTTGAACACAATAATGCTCTAACACTCCGGATGCTCCTACTCATCATGAGGGGGAGAAAGGGTACAGATTCAAAGACACCGAATATCAAGTTGAGGGGGAGTTAGCAAAAGCCACAAAAGCCGAGGTGGAGTAACTGTTGATTGATCAGTTCCGTTATTTGGTCAGTTACGAGATCCGAAAAGAGTTCAAAGTGCATACAAGTGATCGAAGTGCTTACAAGTGATCAACTCTTCTCATAGTTTATCAAGTGGTGTTCGCTACAATTCAGTATTTCCTCCTTCGAGCATATTGGTTCTACAAGTTCTCTTAAAGTTGAAAGCCAATTCAACTCACGACCAATTCAACTCGCAGTTTAAAGACTGATTCATTGAAGACCAAGAGCTTTATTCAAGGGGGGCGCTGAAAAGACATGAAGACAAGCAACATCATTGCATTTAAAAGATTCTAAAGGAAGAGAAGATCAAGACCTGAAGATTTCAAGACCGATTTTTCTTTATATATCTTTAGGGGGAGATTGTTAGGACCATAAATGTCCTACATATTAGAAAGATATATAAAGAATTATATAGTGCTTAATTAGTTTAATTATTTAACTGTAAAAGCCTTAATTGTGTTATTTGGGCTTAATTGCTTAACGGGCTTGGGCCTTGTTTGCCTAAGGCCTAAGTATATAAGGATTAGTATTAACCTAGTTTTAGGTTGGAGCAATTCATTAGAGCTTATTGTTTAGTAATCGTTCCTTTACTTTGAATTGTAATATTCTCTTAACGATGCGTTGAATAATACGAGATAGATGACAAGTTGAAATCATCAATTGTTCGTGTTATTGCTCATTGATATTATTGTTACCTGTCAATCTGGGATTTACAAGGAGGGTTTTGAGGAGAGGGAAAGTTGGATTGCTGACCAAGAGTGAAATTTGGTGAAGTATGTGAGTTCCAGATCCGTGCAATGAACAATAAGAAATCAATAGATGAATAACAATACGGTATGATTTCAACTGGTCATCCAATTTGCTTTCAATATGCAGAGAGTTCACAATATGATTAGGAGATATAAAATGACAACTAGCTTAATTTTCTAAGCTAATAAACATTATATACTAATGGGCCCGTGGCAACAAGCCCACGGCCCGTTCACTAATAAGGCTAAAAATAAAGAATTGCAATTCAGCCCTTGAACTTCTATTCAACCAAATATTGCCCTAACAATCTCCCCCTTTGAATCGAAGTTTGAGTTCGCGCCAGTTATCAACATATCTCTTTTGGAGCGCAAAGTGTACCTCGAACATTCAGATGGCTCGGCGGTAGTCGATGCGGTCGTCAATCACTTCTAATGCTTCCCGAACAGTTATTTCATTCGGATTGGGAACATACGAATACCTTTTGTTTTCAGACTCGTGAGTGATGATGTTGCGAAGAGCATCTTGAACTTTGAAGAGCGTGCCATCGCAGAATTTGTCGACCTGGATGAAGCAGAGAAATCTCTTTTCGTTCTGATCGTTGATGTAGACTATCCCAAATTCTTGTTCCAGAAGCAGTGCGTTCTCGGGATACATCTTCAGTTCGAGCGCTTTCAGATTCGGCTTTATCAGGTTTACCTTCTTTGCTCTGTTCTCGATTGCCATTTGGAAGTCTGTAAGATAGGACATCATAATTGCACGGACTAGGAATCGACGAACAGCTTCGAGCGCTTTGGTTACTTAAAGCGGTCGGACGGTTCTGGTTCGGAAGACTTTCAGTATAACATAGAAGTCGAACGGTCGGAGGTTCTTGAAGTGAGCTTCAGAAAATCGCCATTCATTTCCGTCTTCTCGTCGGACGGTGAAAACGAGAAACATAACTTTAAGAATTCTACATGTTTGGACATTGAGCACTTCGGTGAACATGTGCTTTGTTTAAACTTGGCTAACTGGCAGACACCGCTTCATTGCGTTTATGTACTGACTTTGGTATTCTGGGTCGGAACTGTAAATACCAAGGCAAAAGGAAGGTTCGATATTGCGTAACCTGTGAACGAACAACTTTTTCAGTGATTCCTCCAGGTGATGAATAAGTATCGTGATCTTCTCCCATCGGATTTGTTGCTGTTGAGGAGGAGGAAGATCAGAAGGTGTCGGTAGTTGAGGAGATGTCGGATTTGTGGCAGTTGAAGTTTTGGGTCTTGTAGAAGTCTCGGTGGCTTGAGCAGAGTGAACGGGTGTACCATAAAGGTTTTGCAGCAGAAACTGGTCGTAGTCAACATTATCGTCTTCATCAGTAGGGAAGATCAGGTTTACCTGGAGATTTACAGCACTGGCTGCTTTTTCGTACCATGCATTTTCGGTCTCCGGGTCGATCTCGGTGTCTGGATCTATCATATTGAGAGCAGGCCTATCTGATGTATCAAAGGTGACCAATTCCTGTGTTGTTCCCTCAGGATTTTCAACCATCGGGTCTTCGTCATCGGAGATGTCCATATCAATATCCATCTCGGCTAAACTCAACTCGGCTTCGGGTTCGGTTTCGGTTGCAGTTGTCGCAGTTGAAGGTTCCTGTTGATCCACGGTTGTTTCAGGGATGATTGGAGCAGACTCGGACAAGTGTAGTCTCTTGTTCTCCCCCTCACGGTGATCAGGATCGTCCTGGTCATTGTGCCGTCACTTGAGTCCGGGGGCTTGACTCTTGCAAGTAGTTTCGAGTGTGGTGACTCTCTCGGACAGTGTTGTGAGCGCTTGATTAACGTCCTTAAGAGTCGTGTCAAGCTGGTTCAATCTGGTAGTAATGGACGACGAAGGAGCAGTGACCTGTGATCGTAGAACGGAGATCAGGTCTGCTTCGGTTGAGGCATCTGTGTCGGTGTGTTGGAGCAGCTAGGCTAGGAGCATCGTCTTCAAGGTATCCACCGAATAGATAGGATGAATGGGAGTCGGTGGAGGTGTTGGTGTGGTTTCAGCTTCGACGACTTTCTCCTTACCTTTGATCAGACTCTTCCGTTTGTCAAGCTCGTTGGTGAATCGCTGTTCCATGGCCTCGCGGATAGCCTTTAGGGCGCTGTCCAGATATCCCTTTGACACAAAGTCGGGTAATATAACTCTGGGGTCACTTAGAGCACCCGTTGAGGCATCTACCTTAGAGGTAGAGCCACCTACGTTCACGGTTGGCACAGGGGTAGCCGTGGTAGGATTTCCCTCCGATCCTCGCGTTCCGCTTAAATGCGGAGACAATACGGAGGTTCCGATCGGGTCACCAAGAGCACCGATGTTCGTTTCCTCATCTTGTGTCCTAGCCGAAGAAGTAATATTAGCAAATGGCTCTAAACTCAAGAGTGCATCCAAAGAAGTCGAGACCGGGGGTTGCTGGTCTCTTATTTCAATACCAGAACTCTCCGAGTTAGAGACCGGTAGAAGTTGTGCTATATCCCCGTGCAGAAATAAAACATCCGTCTTTTGAGTGACGGATGAGTGGCTTTGGAGGTTGTGCAATTGCGCCGCTGGGTCCACGGCGGCTTCTTCAATACCCCGTCCCAACGGATGAGATGGGATAGCAGATGTGGCTACCCGGACGACACTCGGCTGGATTCGCTCAGAAGCCTCTTTATCTTTACGGCTTAATCTTTCTTGGTTCGCTTTCGACCTTAATTCCCTCCATCTCACATGTTCTAATTGTTCACCTAATACTCCCTCCTCTCTCCTTGTATCTCCCGTATCAGACTAGGTAGTAGGAATGAGTGGGGGTGTTGGTGAGTTAGATGGGATTCCTTCGGTAAATTCTGGGTTAGGTCCGATACGGGTAGGGATTAATGTTGCTCGGATAGTACGGTCCGAATCAGATTCGATGGAGTCAGATTCCACATCCTCAACCTGTCTGGTCGGTGAGGGAGGATCAGATATGTAAGGCTCGGAATCATGGTGAAGCATCGGTCTAGACGATGTACTAGTTTCGGTCGATGTTCGGGTGATGGGAATAGGAGGTTGGCTTGTTTCGGCTCGGGTAGTACTGGCCCGCGGATCCAATGCACCGCTCTCGCTTGTTCCCCTCCTGCATACTCTCAACACACCCCGCCCGGGAGCCCCTGCTGCCCAGGCCCTTCCTCCTCTTGTCCTAGGACCCTCACGTCTCTCGGGTCTATCTCCCTGGGGAGGTCCCTCCGGCGCTGGCTGGACCATGGAAGCAGCTAACTCTCTCCTATACTCTATCACACCCGATGCATTGGGGTCGGTGTGTGCCAGGACGGCTTCATGTATAGGCATGGCTATGGCGTTGGACGGGTTCCGAATTACCATATATTGTAAATGGAAAGGGGGACATACCGGATGGTTAATGCGTCGCGGTATCCCTGGATTCACGTCCAGGTGTTGTCGCACAGCCCATGAGAAGAAACGAGAATAAGGTAGGAACTTCTTTTGCTTCATACCGCCGATTTTCCAAATAGCTTGAACCATCTCGCGCCATATTATCATCGCGAAGTCCACGTGTCTGTTGTAGCATACAGCATGGAACAGGCGCAAGAAATCGGTTATGCACTGGTCGATGCCCCTCCATCTGGATGAGAGACATCTGTTCAGTATGGTGAACAGCGTGTACCAGATGGGCGCTAGATATTTGTGGTTGAAGGCTGATGGTCGGTCGATTGTGTGGTTGTAACCGAGTGCGCGAACTTGAGCACATAATGTCGTGTCGTTGACCGCGGGGTCGTAGCCTTGGTGTCCGCCGGCGTTGGCTTCTGGTAGGGATAGCAGGCGGCGGAATGTGCGATTATGAGTTCGAAACATATATAGTGACAATCGAGATATAGGTTCGATGATCATACCTGAGTTCGACGCTTAAAACAAGTGAGAACGAGCGATTTGAAGAAGTGACCGAGTGAGAGAGAAATGCGAGAGAGGTTTAGGGGTTTTCGTAGTTTCCGGATGAGTGATGGATGTGGTGTCTGGAACACTTAAATAGGGGTCCGAGTTATCCGGGTAGGTCATCCGGATACCATCCGGTCCGAAAACCTATCCGGACACTGTGAGAATTCTGGTAAAAATGATCCCTTGTCCTTTCAAATTACTAAAAGAATGGTACCCTTAGTATTTTGAAAGAACTGTCTCTCACTTTTGCTCCCCCTCAGAGTGTGTAATTGTGTGCAACGGGGAGACCGACACACAAAAAAACTTTTACACAGTGAAAGGAAAAATGCTGTGTCGCTCCCCCTTAAATGATGACCATAAAACTGATATGCTCCCCCTCAGAATGTGCACGTAGAGTGAAATGCACACATAGTATCCACACACACAAAAAAACTTTGCAGCAGTTAAAAAAAATGTGTGTGACGCTCCCCCTCAACGATAGAATCAACTTACCTGATATCGGTTCGTGCTCCCTCTGAACACATGAATACTCTTGAAAGCACAAATAGAAGCAAATAAATTAGACGACAGTATGAAAGAAAAGAAGCACACGGAGAAAGAGAGTAAACAAACAAAATCTACCTAATAAATACAGAGACTCAACCTAACTGTGTAACGGATACAAGTAGAATACAGGTGCGAGAAAGTGTATGCTCAATCATCAGAAGTGTGGACACCGGATGATGAGTAGACAGTTGCTCTAGATGTATGGAACTGGTAACGGGCACACAAACAGATCAAGTCTTCTGATTTAGCATACCTAACTTGGACACTAGAGTATTAAAACGTTTTTCGTCCAAGGGTTTTGTAAATAGGTCTGCTAACGGATGTTTTGTATTTACAAAATAGAGTTCGACTGTACCTCTTTCAACGTGATCCTTAATGAAATGGTACTGTTAGATCTGAGTTTTGTCAATAAACTAAGTGTTGAATTCTGACTAGAAGGCTCAGAAGTTCTGAAGTGAAGAGTCAGAGTTCTGACTAAGAAGACTCAGAAGGAATGCTCTGAAAGTTTGCTAAGTACAGAAGTCTGAGAAGAAGAGTCAGAAATCTGAGAAGAAGAGTCAGAAGTTCTGAGAAGCTTAATCAGAATAACGTTCAGAAGTCCTGAACAACATGTTCAAAACTTATAACTAGATGCTTTACTTTGTATTTAGTTAACTAATTAGGACACGTGTATTGTTCCTATTAGTCTTTCATATTTGTACTGTAGCTTTAGTATTTCCGTTACAGTATATATAGTGGTTAGCACTGTTACGCTAACTGATTTTCCCGCATATATTTGTATTCGTCTTTTGTAATCTTTGAGATACTCTCTCTCTAAGATTTGTAAATCTGTTCTTCATTGAATACAAGCTGGTTCGATCATATTACTTCTCAATTACTGTTATATACATTGATCTATTGATTGTAAGAGTGGATCCTAAACTTACAATTGGTATCAGAGCCAATCAACAAACAAATTTGTTCAAGATCGTGATCGCGAAGGTTATTGATCAATTTATTGAAGATTTCTTGATTCGTTCAAAAATCGATTCCGCTGCTAGTTCTAATTCTTAAATTCTTAAGCAATTCTTGAATTAATTGTTGTTTTTCAATCAAGAAATTCAAATTTGTCTCTCTGTTGAAATACCTTACAATCATGTCTTCAAAAGAGTATCTAGCCATGGGATCTGAAACAAAGCCACCTGTTCTCATACCTGAAGAGTACCAGTAATGGAAAATCCGAATGATCCAATTATTGGATAACATAGATGAAAATCTGATGGTTTCTATCCGAGAAGGTCCTATCGAAGTCTATGTCGATGTGGCTGCAACTCCTGAAACAGAGACAACTCCAGAAATTCCTGCAACAAGGGTGAAGAAGAATTTCTCTCAATACACAGCTGAACAGAAAAATAGGCATGCTATAGACAAAAGAGCTATCACATTGATGACATTGGCCGTCCCAAATGAAGTTCTAAACAGAATTGACAGTGGATCATCTGCCAAGGAAATGTGGGATGAACTGGAAAGACAGATGTTAGGAACTGTCAGATCAATACAAGCAAAGTTAAATCAAAGCATAAATGCTTATGAAAGGTTAAAGGCTAAAGAATCAGAAAGTTTGACTCAGACGTATAGTAAATTTTGCACTATACTGAATGATTTGAGAAGAAATGGGCTGAAAAAGACAAAGTCAGAAATAAACTACAAATTTCTGAACAGTCTAAATTCAGAATGGTCATCGTTTGCAATCAGTCTACAAATGAATAAGGATATGTGTGAAGAAGATCTCAATGATCTATTTTGTGTACTTAATCAGCATGAAGACTCTGTTAAGATTGTTGTTGAAGAAAAGAAAAATGTTGCAGAACAGTTAGCTTTTCTGTCAAAGTACAAAATTGTTAAAGCACCCAAGAAGACTGCATATCTATCTGAGATACCAAAGCTGGAGGAATCTGATAAGGAAGAGGGATCAGAAGAAGATGAAGATATCAAAATAATTGCTGAGAAGTTAGCTTTGTTGACTAACACTTTTAACAAGAGGTATGGAAAGGGTAAATTTCAGGGAAATTACAAGAGAGAGCAGGGAAATTCAGATTTCAAGAGAAGAGAAGAAAGAGGAGAGAGTAAATATCAAAAGAAGGAAGAGAGAAGAGAAGAAAATAGAGAAGAGAAGGAAGAAAGAAAAGAAAAGAATCTGTGCTTCAAATGTGGAAAGTCTGGTCACTATGCAAAGGATTGCAAAGTAAAAATTGTGAAGGATTATGAGTACTACACCGAAAAGGCTCAGCTAGCCAAGAAAAGAGATGATGAAGTGGCAATGTTAGCTGAACAGGAAAATTGGTTGTATTACACTTCAGATGAAGATGACTGCATTCACTTTTCACAGATGCAGAGTTATATGGCAAAGATGAGGAATGAGGATGATTCTGACTTTGAAGATGCTGATTCTGAGTCATCCACTGAGGTACATTCTGCACTTGAAATTGATTTAATGACACAGATTGGTGACATGAAAACTGAGTTTGTTAAACTGAGAAAACAGATAAAAGGAGAAAGAAGTCTGGTTAACAAATTCAGAATTGAAAAAGAAGTAATAAGAGAACAGTATGAGGAATCTGAGGTTGAGAAACAGAAAGTTAAAATTGAAAATTCTGAATTGTTGAAAAATCTTTCTGAATTAAAAAATGAGCTTTCAAAGGTTAAAGATGAAAAGGGTAATTTACAAATAAAGTATGATATGCTATTTGAGGAAAGAAAGAATTTGTACACCAAAATCAAAGAATTAGAAGATATTAACTTGAAAAGAGGTCAGACTCAGCAAACATTAAATCTTTTAACAAGCAATGTTAAAGATACAAGATTTTATAATCCAAAGAAGGGATTGGGATTAGAAGAAAATGTTGTTTTGAAAAGAGCTCCAGTCAACTTGTATGATTTTGAAAAGCTTCATGTTCCTAAACCAAAAATTCCAGAAGTTGTTGAAGTTTTTATAAGACCTGCAAGTTCTATCACAAGTTCTGATAGTTTGCAGAAATCAAGTTCTAAAAAGATAAAGGAAACAGTTTCTGAATCAAAAACAGAAAAGTCAGATGTTTCAGAAGATAAGGTTAAGAAAGAAATTTCTAAACCAACAGAAGAGAAACCCAGATATAATGACACTAAATTCAAATATGACTCTCTAAATGTCAGTTACAAAAATAAACAACAAAGTTTTTCTCATTCTGACATAGAAAGTATATTTGATACTAGTAAGGTTTCTGAAACAGTTAGTCAGAAATCTGAATCTTCTAATCAGAATTCTGATTGTTCAAGTCAGATCTCTGATTCTGAAGGTCAGAAGTCTGAGTCTGTTAATCAGAATTCTGATTCAAAGAGTCAGAATTCTGAGTCAACTAAAAATTCTGAAACAAAGTCAGAAGACTTTTTAGAACTTGAAAAGAGATTTAATCTTGTAAGTC
The DNA here is from genome assembly GCA_033807775.1 of Saussurea involucrata. Lineage (NCBI taxonomy): Eukaryota > Viridiplantae > Streptophyta > Magnoliopsida > Asterales > Asteraceae > Saussurea > Saussurea involucrata. The sequence continues at coordinate 63,096,981 of CM066319.1, read as the reverse complement.
ATGAACTTGAGGACTTAAGGAAATCTTTTGATGAACATGAAAATGATTACTGTGAAGTGGATTTTAAACTTGAAGAAGTTGTAAAAGAAAAGAGTGTCTTTATTCAGAATATAACAGAGCTTGAGAAACTGAAAGCTGAATATGATCTTTTCAGGATTAATGCTCTAAAAGTTAATGATAAATTCTTTAATGAATCAAGTACATATGAAAAAGGTGAATCGTCTACTTCATCCTCTAACACAAACAAGTTGATTTTTTCAGAAAAAGAGGAAAGCAAAAGGAAAGATAATCTGAAAAGAGTTTCTGAGAAGATTGGATTGAATTCTGCTTCTGTACCAAAAGCACATAGTTTTTGTAATAAATGCTCATGGACTTTGAAAAATAGCAATAACAGTGAAAAGACTTATGGTACAGATCTGTTGTTACTTGCAAAGAAAAATCTCATTTGTGTTCAATGTAGTAGTGATTCTTTTCAATATTCTCAGAAATGTCCAATCACAATAACATCTGTTTCTTTTATAAGAAAAGATATTAAGAATACAGAAAAGAAAATTGTTTCTGTTCCTCAAACTCAGAGAAAAGAAAAGATAAAAAAGGTGAAGCCTCAAACTGAAATCAAAGGAAAGAATGAGAAAGAGCTTAATGTGAAAGAAAAGAAAGTTGAAAACACTTCAACATCCAAATTTAAAACTTTCAAGAAAAAATTGAACAAGTTTGTGAACAGAAAATGTTCTGATTTCATAAAAGTTCAAGGAAAATGGTGTTTAAAGAAAGATTTTGAATGGAAAGTAAAAGGCACTTTTGTTAAATCAGATAACAAAGCTAACAAAGAAGGACCCATTCCAAAATGGGTACCTAAAACTAACTGATTGTTTTTGCAGGGCTGTCATGTGTGGTTTTTAGATTCAGGAGCTTCAAGACACGTGACAGGTCAGAAGTCTTTTCTATCAAATTTCACAGAAAAGGCTGGAGGAGCAGTTAACTTTGGAAATAACAGCACAGGTCAAGTTAAAGGTTATGGGGACTTAACAAAAGGAGATCTTACAATTTAAAAAGTTTTCTATGTTGAAGGATTACAACATAATCTTTTCAGCATAAGTCAATTTTTAGACAGTCTTTGTCAAATCAAGTTCAAAATAACAGGTTGCATGATTTGAACTGAGAATAATCTTAAAGTCTTCTGGGCCAAAAGACACATGGACTTATTTGTGGTTAACTTTTCAAAATTACAAACATTAAATCCTGTTTGTCTTTTATCAAATTCAACTGCAAATGAATGCTGGCTGTGGCATAGAAGATGTTCTCATTTAAACTTCAAAGATCTGAATAATCTTGTTGCAAAACATCTGGTTAAAGGTTTACCAAAGATTAAATTTGAAAAAGAATCATTATGCTCAGCTTGTGAAATGGGCAAGATGAAAAAGAGTTCTCACAAATTAAAAATGGACTCATCTTGCAAAGCACCATTGGAAATGATTCATACTGATCTTTGTGGTCCTATTTCAGTTCAGTCTATGGGAGGAAAGAGGTATATGCTTGTAATTGTTGATGAATATTCCAGATATACATGGGTTGAATTCTTAAGAGTTAAGTCAGAAGCTGCTACTACCTTGATAAACTTTATCAAAATAATTCAAGTGTTCTTACAACTTCCAATTCAGAAAATCAGAAGTGATAATGGAACAGAGTTCAGAAATGAGACTCTTCAGAATTTTTTAGAAAATTCTGGGATTTCTCACAATTTCTCTGCAGTCAAAACTCCTCAACAAAATGGTTTTGTTGAAAGGCAAAACAGGACTCTAGTTGAAGCTGCAAGAACTATGCTGGCTTATTCAAATCTTCCAACTTTCTTATGGGCTGAAGCAATTGCAACTGCTTGCTTTACACAGAACATAACTTTAATCAATAAAAGATTAAATAAGACTGCTTATGAACTGATAAATAAAAGAAAACCATTAATCAAATTCTTTCTTGTCTTTGGTTGCAGATGCTATGTTCTTAAAGACAGAGAAAATCTTGGTAAATTTGATAAAAAGGCAGATGAAGGATACTTTGTGGGTTATTCATTAACTTCCAAAGCATTCAGAATCTACAATAGAAGAACCAAGAGGATGATGGAAAGCATCAATGTAACATTTGATGAATCCAGAATGAAGACTTCTGAACAAGACAGTTCAGAACTCATGCAGAACAAGACAAAAATGACTCCTGATACAAATTCTAATCCTATTTGTTCAGAACTCAATTTATTGTTTAAGGATGCTCTTCTAGAACTAATTTTTGATTCATATGCAGAGTTTGAAAAACCAAAGATGGTTAAAGAGATGAAAAGAAGAACCCCATAAGTAGCTCAATCAACTATAATTTCTGATAAAGGTCCATCTGAGGATTGCCCAAATTTGATAAATACAAGTGATGAAAATTCTGAACCTTGTACTCAGAACTCTGAACCTTATACTCAGAACTCTGAACAAGTCAATCGGAATTCTGACTTCATTGCTCAGAATCCAAACTTGGATGGGACACCTACACATATATCAGAACAAGGGGATAGTTCAGAATTGCAAGCCATCATTGATGAGAATGATACAAACAACAATTTTTCAGAGATTGATGTGCTTCCTAGTTCACACAAGTGGACTAAAGATCATCCTATTCATCAAGTGATAGGTGATCCATCAGCAAGAGTAAAAACCAGATCAGCTACAGCAAATGAAGCAATGTTTGCTGGTTTCTTAAGTGTGATTGAACCTAAGAAAGCCAATGAAGCCCTAGAGGATCCAGATTGGATTTCAGCAATGCAAGAGGAATTGCTCCAATTTGAAAGAAACAAAGTATGGAGACTAAATCCAAGGCCTGAAGGTAAATCTATCATTGGAACTAAATGGGTGTTCAGAAACAAAAAGGATGAGTCAGGTGTTGTTGTCAGAAACAATGCAAGATTGGTTGCTAAGGGATACTGTCAACAAAAAGGAATTGATTATGATGAGACATTTACACCAGTGGCAAGAATAAAGGCAATCAGAATATTTTTGGCATATGCTGCACACAAAAATTTCAAAGTATATCAAATGGATGTCAAATTAGCCTTTCTGAATGGTATACTTAATGAAGAGGTGTATGTTCATCAACTTGAAGGTTTTGTTGATCCATAATTTCCTGACCATGTTTATATTTTAGATAAAGCTTTATATGGTCTAAAACAAGCACCAAGAGCCTGGCATGACACTCTTACTCAACACTTGTTATTTTCAGGGTTCAAGAAAGGTAAGATTGACACGACTTTGTTTTTAAAGAAACAGGGTGAGCATTTAATTCTTATTCAGATTTTTGTTGATGACATAATATTTGGCTCTACTAGTGCAGAATTATGTGATGATTTTTCTAAAGTCATGAAATCTGAATTTGAAATGAGCATGATGGGTGAACTGAAATTTTTCCTTGGTCTTCAAGTAAAACAATTACCAAATGGTATTTTTATAAATCAAGGAAAATATGTCAGAGACATTCTGAAAAAGTTCAAGATGTCTGATTGTGCTTCTATGAGAACACCTATGGCAACTAACATAAAGTTAGATGCTAATCTCAAAGGAGTTTCAGTAGATAACAAACTTTATAGAGGAATGATTGGATCTTTACTTTATCTAACTGCAAGTAGGCCAGATATCATATTTTCTACTTGTTTCTGTGCTAGATTTCAGGCTAACCCAAAAGAATCACATATGTTGGCTGTCAAAAGGATTCTAAGATATCTTAAAGGGTCACCTGATCTAGGTTTATGGTATCCAAAAGAAACTGACTTTAAATTGACTGCTTTCACTGATGCTGATCATGCAGGAAGTAAGTTGGACAGAAAAAGTACTTATGGTGCTTGTCACTTTTTAGGGGATAAGATAGTGAGTTGGGCATCAAAGAAGCAGAATTGTGTGTCCACATCAACTGCTGAGGCAGAGTATGTTGTTGCTGCTGCTTCATGCTCTCAAACTTTGTGGATGAGAACACAACTCATGGATTATGGGTATCAGCTCAACAAAATTCCAATATACTGTGACTCAGAAAGTGCAATTGCCATTACTCAAAATCTTGTTCAACATTCAAAGACTAAACACATAGATGTGAGGTATCATTTTATAAAGGACTATGTGGAAAAGGGAACTATAGAGATGCACTTTGTGCATACAAAGTATCAATTGGCTGACTTGTTCACAAAGCCTCTTGATCACAAAAGGTTCTCTTTTCTCATTTGTAAAATAGGAATGCTTAATCTAACTAATTGAGTATATTTTTTTGAAATGAAATTTTTTTTCTAAAGTAAGATTTTCTGAGTAGTATACTCAGAACTCTGAATCTTGTATTCAGAATTCTGACTCTTGAGTTCAGAACTTCTGAGTCTTGAGTTCAGATATTCTGAGTCAATACTTCAGAAATCTAACTTTAATTTTTTTTTCATTTCTGAGAAATACAAGTACTTCAATTTTGTGGATTATTTTCTTTCTATTATTTTTCTATCTCATCTCTATGTCTCATATATATTTGAATACATGCTAAAGTCAAGGGGGAGCATTAATATCTTTTGGAAATCATTTCATGATGCTTAAAAGGTTTGTTTTCATTTCTTATCTCTGATCATTCTAAGAAGAACAAGCTTTTAATGATGAAAGATTTTGATTACTTGTTCAAACTATGTCTGAATTTCAAAAAATTTCTTATTCAGATATAAGATTTTAAATGATTTTTTTTAATATCTCAAATCATCATTATTTGAACAGAATTCTGATGATAAAATGTTTTTCAATCTGTTCAAACCTCTTCTGAATGATAATCAAATTTTACATTAATCAGAAGTTGATATTAAATAAATTTGGTTACAAGGCAAAATTCTTCTGAATCAAGGACTCAAAACTCTGAGTAGAATAATCAGATCTCTGATAAAGAAAAGTCAATCTTCTGAGCGTGTTATTCAGATCTTTGACTTGTGTCAATATTCTATCCAATAACACGTGTCAGCTTTATATTTGGTTGATTATGCCACACATTTCATTTTAAATCCTATGTGGCATTTCAAATGTGTTGACTCTGTTATAACTTTGACCTCGCTTTTCCATCAAATCTTTCAACTTCGCGGATTTTAAATAGGTCTTAAAATCCCTCTTTCAAATTCTTTCAAATTTCAGAGCGAAAAGTGAGATACGAATCAATCCAGAGTTCTTTGAGTTTGTTTTCTTCTTAATCATGCCTGGTGTTCGAAGAAGTAGTCAAATATCTCTGCATTCTGCTAAGTCTTTAATGGATTCATCCGATTCTGATAATGATGAAGTACAAAATAGAGTTGTTGAAGAAGTAGTAATAAGGAATGATGAAATAAATGCAGAAGATGAACAGATGGCCGAATCAGAAGGAAATGCAGATGAGGGAAACATGAATGTTGAACATGAACAGAGTGTTGCAGGGTCGATAATGTCAAATAGACCAATCTTTGTGGAAAGGGTTGTACCTGAAGGCGAATGGTTGAAATTGTCAAAGAACAATTGTGTCTTATTATTTGAGGAGAGTAGATTTAAGCTTGAACACAGAATCATAATGGAGTTATTCAAATATCATCCCTACAGGAAATGGTTTACAAGGTGCAAAACAGTCCCTGTTCAATATATTCAACAATGGTGGAGATATCCTAGGTTAGAAGGAAACAAGTTTATATCTGAAATTGGAGGAGTAACTTTTGCCTTATCAATTCCTGCACTGAGAGAAATGCTAAATCTTCCAGAAAAAGATGATGTACAAAGAAGGTCAGGTTTTGAAGACTCACCTTTATCTGAAGAATTAATTGCAGAGTTTATGAAGTTAGGATACAATGAAGGATTAAGGACTCTTAGTTTGTTCAGAAGGAACAAAATGCCACCAATTTGGGCATGTTTCTTTCATGTGGTGAATAAGTGTTTGTCAGGGGAGAATAGTTCTGCAGATCAAGCTTCAAAACAGATTCTTCAAATCTTTCAAGGTTTAGTAAAGAATAGGCATTATGACTACACTGCTATACTTTGGGAAGACATGAAGAACACTTTTGAGAAAAATCAGAAGGCTATTGAAAAGAAAACAAAGGATACACCACTGTCATACATACCTTACATAAGGTATTGGCAACTTGTGATTTGGTATGCAATGCAAGAAAACAGAACCATTCCTAGAAGATCGAATGAACAGCATGGCCCTATTTTCTATTTGGGTAAGATGTCTTCTGTTACTAAAATCCAGCATTATCCTAATCATAAAATTTTGCCAAGATCACTTAGGAATTACATACCAAGGGAGAGTGAGATTTTAAAAGCATATTGCACCTCTATGGGAATTGAAGAACCTCAAATCCCTACCCAAGAGGACCAACCTGAGGAGAGAGGTGATGGGTCTAGTCAAGTTAGAGAGGGGGAGGATGTTCAAATGGGTGAACATTCTGAGAGAAATAAGGGGCAAAATTCTGAGAGCTCGGTTAGAATATGTGAGGAAAAACAGAATGAGGGTGGTGAGGATGAGAGATTGTCACCAGAGGTTCAAACAGAAAGAGATGCCTCTGCACTAGCTAATCTTAACCAGGTAACCACATTTGCTATTGGTTCACAATTCTTGGTGTCCAATATTGAAAAAATCACCATGGACCTAGTGGTGGAACTTGAACAATCCATCCATACCCACTCAGAAGCATTTCAACATGCTATTGTTTCACATAAATCAGGGGAACCATCCTAAACTCATTTGGAGGGAGGTGATAAATCCCAACCTGTTATTCATCACATTGAGTCTGGATCTCACAGTCCTATCCAATTTGAGCCTGTAATTCCTTCTAACACTTGCACAAATCAGGAATTTCGTATTCCTGACAAAACATTCATAGACATGCCTAATTTTGGATGTCAAGGATTGGATGGAAGACCTCGTGAGGTGAACATTTCAAAAGCCTCATTAAAATGTGCATCTGTTGTACAAGATGACTTAGTGTTATCTACAGGCCATGAGCCCTATGGGCACATGAAAACTGGACCATCTGTTGGTTCAGGTTCACAGTTAGACTCTTCTGAATTTGCAAAGATTCAGAATCAAAACAAGGTGCTGGGGGATAAAGTTAAAAAATTGGAGGGAAAGGTGGATAAACTGAATGATGAGGTGAAGGACTTGAAAAATATGTTGGAAGGAAGGATAACATCCGTTGAAACTAAAATGAATGATGTGAAGCTATCTTTGGAATCTCATAAAAAGGAGATCAAGGATATTGTGTCTGAATTTCAGAAGGATTTGGTTAAACAAATGCAGAATATGCAAGAGTATGTACTTAAAGCACTGAGTACTTCTTTGGTTTCAACTTCAAAACCACTTCAAATTGTTCCACTATCAGAAGCTGAACCAGAAGGTGTTCCTGCTCAGAACCTCAAAAGGAAGTTTGATAATAATGAGTTTCATGATCATCAAAAGGGGGAGAAAAAGCAAAGGTTAAGTTCTGATGATGATATTGGTATAGAAGATTTTGAAATAGCAGATATGCAATTGGTCAATACAAAGTGCACAGAAGTTCAGACAGATAAAACTGCTCAGATAGTGGAAAATCAGATAGTTCAGATTGAAAGTTCAGATACAGAGGAAATGGAAGTTGAATATACAGATGGTGGTGATTCTGATAAAACAGAAGAATTGAACTTAGATGCACAGATGGAAGTAAATTCTGATGAAACTGAAGCCATTGAGGAACCTGTGTTGAGGTCAGAGGAAACAGTTGAGAGTTCAGTTGTTGAAAACAGGTGTACAGACATTGTTCCCTTTGTCAAAGTTAGTTTGGTGGACTCTGAGTCAAAAGAAAGGAGACTTAATGAGGTATTGATCAGAAGCATGCAAAGTAAATTAGTCAGAGCTCTAAATGTTCAGAATATTCAAAGAGTTGTGAAAACAGTAAGGCCTATTGATCTGATGGGAGAAGAAGATAGTACTGTTGATTATTCTCAGAAGTTTCAAGAGGAGTTTCAGCTCAACTATGCTGATGATATTGATACAATAGAAGAATATGAGAGAGTGGAAGAATACTTTATGCCTTCAGAATACCTATTCAGAAAGCCAATTGAAATTCCTAAGATTGACTTGCCAATCTTAGAGGAGCCTTTATGTGATTTTATTCTGGAATTAAGTGATGTACCACTTGCTAGACAATTTCATGATGATATCTTTCCAGAGGAAATATATGAGAATCTCTATCACACAGAAGGAGATTATGTAGTTTTGGAGAACAATATTGATGGTTTCATGGATGAGAGATCTCAGATGACTTATGCAGAAGCTTCAAACAGATTCAGAATTCCTGATTCAATATTGCATATTCAGAAAAAGATTGAGAAAGTGTTGATGTTTCAAACAGAAGAGTTTGATGGTCTGATGTATGTAAGATTGGAAGTACTGAAAGAAAGAAGTGTAAAAGTTTCCATGTCCAACTTTGATTTTCACAGATTAACTCTTGATGATCAGATCTTCCTAGTTAAGTTCTTTGCCAGTACTGAAGAGACCTGGATAGAGATTGAATGCAGAAGACTTCTGGGCATTTATGTCAGAAATATGCATATGTATGATTTTCAGTTGGCTATTGAAGGAAGAAAAGAAAAATGCAACTTGAGTTGTCCAACAAAGATTTCAGGGTTTGGTGTGAATTTGAAGGGATTTTTAAATGAAGGAATGGAAACTGAAGGATTTGCATATACAGTTCAAAGAAGACTTGAAATATTCAAATTAAAGGAATTGGTGAAGTATAGTAATGCAACTTTGAGTTGGTTACTAAGTGAAATGAAAGGAAGTGCTACTACTGAAAGAGAAAATTTAAAGAAAAGATGTGTGAATTATGTGGAAAGAAGATTAAATCTCAGAAGTAAGATCAGAAGCTGTGGTGAATGGTTGTTATCAGAAGTAAATCCCAAAAAGATGCTGCACAGTGACTTTGTATTTCCTGCTGAATATGAAGTGAATGAAATACTTTCAGATGAAGTTGAAGAAGTTCAAGACATAACTCCTCAGAATGTTCAAATGACAAGTGTTGATCAAGCTGAACAATTTGAACCAAAGGAAGATTAAATATCTATTGATTTGAATGGATATTTTCTTGAATTTGATCTACCCAAGTTTTCAATCCTAAAGAGATACAATTTCTGGATGTATATTATGACAGACCAAAAGAGACTCAGATCTGGTTGGCAGAGAAGTCAAGGTGTCTTGGGAAATCAAAACAAGCTGTGTATTCAAATTTCTCAATAACAGGGATCAGAGAACTAAAGGTTAAGCAATTTAGAAAGCAAGAGTACTTGTCCTTTGAAGTTTTGAGAGAGGATGGAAAAGTGTACTATTTTACCGATGCAGACTTTGAGAAGTTGTCAGTAGTTGATTTCTACAAATTACATAGTCTTTTGTGCTTCAAAGATTCAAGCAAAGACAAGAATGAAAGAAAGGCAAGAAGTGTGGTGATTGAAGCTATGTTCTATATCTTAAGGTGGCATTGTTATACATATTTTCAAATAACTCTGTATCTACAAAGGCTATGTGTCTATCTTTCAAATCCCAACACAGATCATGATCAGAATAATGTGTTGAAGACTGGAAGTGTATCTAAGCATACAGAATTGGGAGTCTTTCTGAAGAACAAAAGTGAAAAGATATTCTTCAGAGCAAAGGAAACTGCAAAGTATAGTTCTGGAACTTTAAGGATCATTAAGCACAATTTGGAGAAAAAGATGCTGAAGGTGAAGCAAGCCAACATGACACAAGAAGTGATCAATCAGCAAGTTGAAACCATTCAAGAAATCATTGTTAAAATTGACAAGAGGCTTACTCAGAGAAATGTGCTTTTACAGAAGATTGTTCCTGGCTTAAAAGAATTGGATGATGCAAAGTACAAGTTTATTTGACAAAAAGGGGGAGATTGTTAGATCTGAGTTTTGTCAATAAACTAAGTGTTGAATTCTGACTAGAAGGCTCAGAAGTTCTGAAGTGAAGAGTCAGAGTTCTGACTAAGAAGACTCAGAAGGAATGCTCTGAAAGTTTGCTAAGTACAGAAGTCTGAGAAGAAGAGTCAGAAGTCTGAGAAGAAGAGTCAGAAGTTCTGAGAAGCTTAATTAGAATAATGTTCAGAAGTCCTGAACAACATGTTTAGAACTTATAACTAGATGCTTTACTTTGTATTTAGTTAACTATTTAGGACACGTGTATTGTTCCTATTAGTCTTTCATATTTGTACTGTAGCTTTAGTATTTCCGTTACAGTAAATATAGTGGTTAGCACTGTTACGCTAACTGATTTTCCCGCATATATTTGTATTCATCTTTTGTAATCTTTGAGATACTCTCTCTCTAAGATCTGTAAATCTGTTTTTCATTGAATACAAGTTGGTTTAATCATATTACTTCTCAATTACTGTTATATACATTGATATATTGATTGTAAGAGTGGATCCTAAACTTACAGGTATCGAACGTCTATATGCGTTGTCTTCGTATGCTGGACCGGATTGCTGGATATGGCAATTGCGCTCTTCGAGTCACAGTAGATGGGAACCTTTACGTAAGTAAATCCGTAGTCCTTGAGTTGGGTCCGCATCCAAATCACTTGAGAACAGCAGCTGGCGGCAACCACGTATTCCGCCTCGGCAGTCAACGTAGAGACGCACTGCTGCTTCTTGGATGCCCAACTCACCAAGCTATCGCCGAAGAAATGCACATGCCCCGATGTGATCTTCCGGTCCATCATGATGCCCGCGTGGTCCGCATCAGAATAAGCGGATAGCTCAAAACCTGTCTCTTTCGGGTACCACAAGCCAAGATCAGCAGTACCGCCTAGATAACGAAAAATTCGTTTTACAGCTATTAAATTAGACTCTTTCGGTTTTGACTGAAACCGGGCGCATAGAAAAGTTGAAAACATGATGTTCGGTCTACTTGCGGTTAAGTACATCAAAGAACCAATCATTCCCCGATACAGTTTAGTGTTCACATCCTTTCCATTAGGATCGGCATGAAGCTTTGTACCGGGTGCCATGGGAATTTTCATTGGTGAGGACTGTTCCATCTGGAAGTTCCTAAGAATATCCCGGATGTACTTAGCCTGGTTTATGATTATCCCGGTCGACAGTTGTTTAACTTGAAGACCAAGGAAGAAATTCATCTCACAAAGCACACTCATTTTAAAAAATTGTCCCATAAGTTTGGCAAAGTTCTTTGCATACTGAGGATTAGTAGAACCGAAAATTATGTCATCGACATACACTTGAACTAAGACAATATGACCTTTTTCATTCTTGATAAACAGAGTTGAATCGATCTTACCTCGTGTGAATTGTGATTTTAGCAAGAACTCGGATAGAGTGTTATACCAGGCTCGTGGAGCTTGCTTTAGACCGTAAAGCACCTTGTCTAGAACGTAGACATGATCAGGCTTCGAATCGTCCACGAATCCTTCCGGTTGCGACACGTATACTTCTTCCTTGATATCGCCATAGAGGAATGTGGTCAGTTCTTGTGCGCGGCGTATGCAAGGAACATACGTATAGCTTCTAACCTTGCCACCGGAGCGTAGGTCTCGTCATAGTCGATCCTTTCTTGTTGACGGTATCCCTTAGCCACGAGACGCGCCTTGTTGCGTACGACGATTCCGTCTTCGTCCTTCTTGTTCTTGAAGATCCATTTAGTGCCGATCACCGTCTTGTGAGATGGACGTGGAACAAGCCGCCATACTTTGAGAGCCTCAAATTGGTTGAGCTCCTCTTGCATGGCTATGATCCAGTCCGGATCATCGAGTGCTTCGCGGACGTTGGTAGGCTCGATCTTGCTTAAGAATCCGGAGAAGGGGCAGAAATTGGCCGACGCACCTCCCGTTTGGACTGGTGTGGAGGGATCACTGATGATTTGGTGCAAGGGATGAGCTTTCGTCCATTTGGTGGTGTGTGGAAGTGGCTTTTGAGTTGAATGTGAGGCATCCGGATCCACGTTGTTACCCGATGGAAGGTCTAGTACTGCATCATGTGTTGCAGGTTGGTTTCTCGGAGGAGACGGGGGAGGATTCGTCGAAGGTTGAGCAACTTCTGGTTCTGAGGAATGCAGAGGCTGATCATCGATTGTAGCAGATGACGAATCATTAGGAGCGATCTCCGGGTTTATCATTGGTTCCTCCAGGGGGTAGTAGTATCAGATGAAGTTGATGATGACGGTTGAGATGTCTCCACAGTGATGGAAGGTGTGCTTGTCGAAGGTGGCGAACCGAATAGATTCACCGAATCCTCAATACGAGCAACTTCAACTCGTGGTTGTGCTGAGACATGAGGGGTAGAAGTGTTAAATATGTCATCATAAAAATATTTAAACAATAAATCTAAATCTGAAAGATCAGCATTCAATGAAGATGCATGATTCGGATTTACTGTCACTTGTACAGATCCCGAATGTGGAAGTTTGGAAGCTAGCACACCAGTTAAACCGGGTTCTGAATTGATGTGTTCAGAAGCCAAATCTGTGGCTTCGTCGAATGTCACGTTTACACTTTCGGTAACGGTTTTAGTCCGTTTGTTGTAAATGCGATACACCTTAGCCTGCATGGAGTATCCGATGAAAACTCCTTCGTCAGCCTTTGGGCTGAATTTGCCGATATCGCCTTTGTCGTTTAGGACGAAGCACGTGCATCTGAATGCATGGAAGTACTTGATATTCGGAATGCGTTTGTTGATGATCTTGTACGGCGTCTTGTTGAACTGCTTGTTGATGATGGAGCGGTTTTGCGTGTAGCAAGCAGTAGACACCGCTTCGGCCCAGATAAATAGCGGTAGTTTCGATTGAGAAATCATGGTACGAGCCGCTTCGACGAGGGTACGGTTGCGTCCTTCCACCACTCCGTTTTGTTGAGGAGTGCGTGCCACCGAGAAGGTTTGCGAGATACCGACAGAAGTTAGGTAGTTGTTCACCGTTTGATTCTTGAATTCCGTCCCATTGCTGGTCCTGATGGTCTAAGCTTGACTTTGAAAATTCAGTTGGATGGTCTTCAGATGATTGATGATCAGCTCCGGAGTTTCGTCTTTCGTACGAAGGAACTTGACCCAAGTGTAACGTGAGAAGTCATCCACCATCACTAGGACGTATTTGCGCTTGTTGATGCTCTAAACACGCATCGGTCCACACAAATCCATATAGATATGTTCAAGGGACCGGGACGTGCTCGGAGCGGCCTTCGGCTTGTGCGTCGCTCGCTTCTTCTTTCCCATCTCACATGCCCCACAGAGTCGATCCTTCACGAATTGTAGATCGGGCATGCCTTTCACGTATCCGCCCAACACCAGTTTATTGATACTTTTAAAGTTCAGGTGCGAAAGACGTCGATGCCAAATCCATGCTTGTTCGGAATTAGCCTTTGACATCAGGAAGACAGGGTTATCAGTCTTCAGGACTTCGAGTTCGATGGTGTAGAGGTTGGTTTTGCACTTTCCAACCAGTAGCTCCACTCCGTCGTCATTGAGTATTCTACACCTTTTGGCTTTGAATCATACCTCGAGATCTTTGTCGCAGAATTGGCCGATACTAAATAGATTGTGTCCTAATCCCGCGATGTGTGATACCTTCTAGATAGTGATCTTGCCTTGGACAATGTCGCCGTAGCCCAAAATCGGCGCCTTGTCGTCGTTCCCAAATCTCACGTCTCCGCCATATTCTTCCTTGTAGTTCGTGAGAAGCTACCTCCTTCCGGTCATGTGCTTGGAGCATCCAGAGTCTAATTACCACACATGACCGTCCTGCAAAAACAAGTTTAGCGGACTTTAGGTACCCATATTTGCATGGGTCCTGGAGGGTTAGGTTTGACACCTTTCGGAGGAACTTGCTTTGAAACAAATTGCCTCTTGGGTGTAGGGTTTACACCTTTTGGAGGAACTTGTTTTGGAGCAGGTTTCCTCTTGGGTGTTGGTTTACCCTCAGTAGGAGGAACCCGTTTTGGAGTGGGTTTCCTTTCCTGCGTGGGTTTAACCTCTGATTGGGGACCCCGTTGTTTATGGTGTTTCTTTTTGTTTTTACGGGGTTTGCTTTTGGGTGTATGATTATATATGTGATAAGACCAAAACCAATCATTATTATTTATATCATCAAAGTCATTTCAACCACAACTAGAACAACACAAACATTCATGCGATAATTTAATCAACTGCTGAATGGAATAAAGCTTAATTGGAAAATTAACATCACGTTTAATAAACTCATTCCTATGATTCAAAGCACAATCGTTTTTGTTCATTCTAGGATAAAAAACAGTATTGAAAGACTTTGATGCAGCATCCTCGATAGATTCCTTAGCTAGCCACTTTGGTTTGTCTTGTTTAGCGCTACCGGTTTTATCTGAAACAACAGGGACAACATGGTCAGTGACTTTTGAGGAAACAAGAATCTTAGCAGTTGATTGACCGGTCTTTTGCCTCGACTGTGTTTGTTTTTGAGAAACAGTCTTCATTTTAGAAATCTTAATCACATCTGGGGTCTTTGTGTTAGAACAGTTACCCTTTTGAAAATTGACCGGTCGATTGACAACTGGTGACAAAAAATCAGTATGACTCAAACTCTTCATCAGAATTGCCTTCGGAGTTCATATATTCTGAAAAATCAATATCTGGAATTACAGGACTTGGATCGGTCGAGGAAGGCGAGGAACACTTTGTGCTCGTGTGTTTCGGGGAATTTGGTGCGGAAGCTAGGAAAAAATCAGAGTTTAAGTTCCTTGAAACACTCTTATTTTGAGATTCTAGACCGTCTTGTGTTGAAAAGATTTTGCTAATGAAATCTTTACACGAAGACGTGTCAGATGAGCTTGTGGAAAGTTCGGGTGAAATCGGATTTTCAGCTTGGAGTTGGTCAATCTGCTCTTGGAGTTGACCATTTCTCGTATGCTCCCTCATCGCATCTGTTGCCAAGGCAACCAATTTTGATGTGAGAATATTGATTTCACACCGAAGGATTTCCTGTCCTTCATCAGACACAGTTTCGGTTTTGACCAATTTTAGATTCTCAAGTTCCTTGATTAGCGCTTGCTTTTCCTTTTGAAAATTCGACCTTTCTTTCTCGAGTGACTCCTCCAATTCAACTATCTTTGCTTCCAAGATGAGAGGGGGAACATAGAGCTTGAACTCATTCGTCTCAGTCTTGGTTTCGGTTGCTTGGACCTCATCCTTCTTGGAGGAATCCTTGGGCGTTACAATCTTATAGCAATTAAAGTAGTCATTCTAGAGGTACTTCTTTTTGTTCTTCTAATAAGAATAATTCAAAGGTTCATAACAAAATGGAAGTTCATATTAGACGTGTGAGTGCGCTTGTATTCCTCAGTTTCCTCTTCCTTTTCAGGTTCAAGAGGACCAGTCCATTTTATCGCATATTCCTGGTATTTTTTATCTAATCCAAGACATCCAAAATCATACAGTGTAGGTCTATTGAATATACCCCTTTTCAAGTAGTGTGGGTTATCGTATCCGATTCCCCATTCTTTGTTAAAATACGTGAACTCTTTGGGTTTATTCATATGGATGGTCTGATCAGTTTGACCTCTTTTGTGGGGTTTTGTTTCAAGATCGGTGATTTTGTTAACAAACTCCTTGTGCTAAATTTGAAGAGCAAAACATTGATAAATAATTTCTGCTATCTCATTCATACACTGATCAAGCTGTGTTTGAAGTTCAGATATATGGGCCCTTAAGTCCTTAGGTGCTATTGAAAGATTTTTGCATTTTTCTTTTAAATTAGCATTTTCAGACTTATATTTCTTAGTTATGCACTTTTGAAGATCTAGCTTTTTAGATAGTTATCTAATCTCAATCAGTTGTTCATCACAGGTGGCCTTGATGGAATCTACCCGTTCAGCAAGTGATTGCATTTGATTAAAGAAATCTTGTTGGTTAGATTCACATACCTGACTTGTCTTTGCCTTTTCTGCATCAGCGGGAGAGTGATAGCCCATAAAGGCATCAACACCATCAGACTCGTTTTCATCATAAGAACGACCCAACCAGTAGTCGTCTTCAACAAGTAAAGCTTCTCCAGCTTCCTTCTATTCTATCAATGCAAGCTTCGCCTTGTAATAGTGGGAATTCTTTACAACAGGCCTCCGACAATCTTTCGCAAAATGACCAAGCTTCCCACAGTTATAACAAATCACGGGTTCGTCTTTCTTCTTGTGGTCATCTTTCTCTGTCTTCTCTTTCTTGTCAGATTGGTCGGGCTCATGAGCTTTCTTCTTTCCTTCATATCCATCCTTATAATCTTGGCGCTTGTTGGAGGAGGTGGAGTAGCGCTGATTATTTGACGTCGGCTTCTTATAGTACTTTTGTTGGAAGGATTTGGAGAGCAGGGCCATTGCTTTCTTAATGGCAGCTACTTCAGAATCAGAATCACTGTCTTCTTTTTCTTCAGGTTCTAACTCAGGCTCGCTTTGCTTTTGGGCACGTTTGGAGTGACGGCCAGAAGATTTCCCTCGTTTGGAAGACATGAGTGCTAGAGGATCAGTAGTTGGCTTGGATGCAGCCTTCTTCTCGTTTAGAATTTCCATTACTTCATCTTCGTCTTGAAGAAACATCTCATACAACTCATGGATGCCGACTTTCTCCATTAAGTGGTTGTGCTTGACGTGGGATGCGAATACTTTCCACTCAGGCAGGAGGTTGTTGAGAAACTTCAGAGCATTCTCCGTGTTAGACCGAGTGATCTGGTTCTTGTGAAGCTCATTGAGAAGGAGACAGAAGCGTTCATAGGTATGAGAGGGGGATTCACCGGTGCGCTGCTTAAACCCATCGAACTTGGTTATGGAGCTGTTGATCTTCAATTGATTCCCGACTTCGCTCCCGCACATCATCTTCTCCACCTGATCCCACATGCCCTTAGCTGTCTTTTTGTAGCTGTCGATGGCAGTATAGATCGTGTTTGGCAGAGCTTGAACAAGGTACCTTTTAGCATGCTTTTCTCCCTCAATCATGCCTCTTTCGTCATCAGTCATCTCGGAGACCGTCTTTTTCTCGACACGAGCTTTAGCGTTTGCAGTTGCTGGCATGGTCTTCGTCGGTTCAGGAATTGGCCCATCTCTTAGAGCTCGCCAGATATACTCGAAGTTGTCCTTTGATTCAATGAAAATTATGAATCTGTCCCGCCACTGGTTGTACTCACCTTGGTAGAGGCAAGGTGCTTTAGATCGGTGCCGACGGCAAGAGCGTCGCTTGAAGACATCTTTAGTTGCACTAGAGTGATCGTCAGACGATTGGTTCGATTCAAAGTGATAACCTAACGCAAGGCACTACGAGTGATATCCTAACGCAGGTTCTGCGAATGATTTGAACTAGAAACAAGTAAGAATTCAACAGAACAGAACTTACCGGTTAGGAATCCGGATGTGATGTCTGATCCGGAACTGTCCGGATCAGATTGAGTGAAAAACAGATCAAATCACAGAAGTGTCCGGATAAGCAAGAGTTTCCGTATGAACTGAGGTTTCCGGATAACAATAGGTTACCGGAAAGTCTTAGTTTACTGGATAGATGTTACTTACCGGATAAAATATTAGAACTGAACTTACCGGATGAATATAGTTTCCGAATGATATGTTTTCCGGATTAGTTGGGTATCCGAAAAGAATCAACTTAACCGGAAACTTTGAGTTGTCCGGATAAAATAGGTTACCGGAAACTTCGAGTTGTCCGGATAAAATATTTTACCGGAAACTTTGGGTTTTCGGAACAATTGTATCCGGAAAGATTTAGAGATAGTGAACTTGCAGAATCGTTAAGAAAGATAATGCTAACAGAATTGTATAAACGAAACGAAGCAATTTAATCTGAACCAAAATATGAGATTTCAAAGCAAGAACACAGCCGTATGATCAGAAAACTTACCAGAATTCAAAAAGAACACTTTGAATCCAACCAATCGTCTGACGATCACCAAATAATTTATTAAAGACCATGGTTCACTCCTTTTGCTCGTTTTCATGAAATATACCAAGAATGGGGGTTTTAAGATGTGAAATGGCTAAAAATGACAAAATAAAATGCTAAATAAAAGGAAATAATAACTCTAAAAATAGAGTTATCACAACCTCAAACTTAAATCATTACTTGTCCCCAAGTAATAAAAAGAAAGAAATAAAATGAAAAACAATGCATTTGAACCTTGAGGGACTTACATACTTCTTGACTTGAATGGGCGTTGATCTCCTTCCTTCGATACTTCCTTCGGTCCCAAACTTAAAAACTTCACTTTTCAACTTGACGAAATCTTTCCCTTGTTTACCATTTGATCAATAGGGCTTTCTTGGGTTTGAAGGGTTTATGGCTTTGAATCTTTTCCCAAGGGTTTTGGCAAGAATTTCCAAACATGGACCGAAGATCTCGCTTTGAGATTTTTATTTCAAGAAGTGGGTGTTTAGTATTTTGCAATGATAAGTACGTACACATTCGGGCTTTATTTGGGTATGGCTATTTTTTTGAAAGTGGGTATTCTGATGGTCCAGAATAGGCACACCATCTTTTTCTGGGAGTGAACACTTTGATGGTCCAGAAAGGCACACCATCAATTTTGTTAGTGACACTCCGATTTTTTCTGTTTTTGTATTTTTGTTTTTTTTTTTTTGGAGGTGGGAATGGTTTTACCCACCTCAAACTTAGACTTCACAGTATCCCCACTGTGGGCAGACTGCAAGTCACTCTGGAAGTTCCCACCTCAAACTTAAAAACTCACAGTGTCCCCACTGTGACATGGAATAAAAGAGCGTAGGAGGTGGTTGGGGGTACAAAAAGGCTTGTGCTTGGGATTGAAAAAATGGCCTATATCATTTCACGGGACAAGTTGAGATTTTGTACTTACAAAAGGGACCTTTTTAAGTCGGAAGCCGAAAGTTGTACCTTGAAATGGAAACGAAATCAACAAGCATTCAAACAATAAAAACGTTAGTACCCCAAAAGTACCTACCTAGCGGTAGGATTTCATGCATTCAAAACAAAAAGAAATATGTAGCAAACATTGTCAAAGCCTAGCCATAGGCACAAAATATAAAACAAACAAAAATTAAAATTGTTTTAGGGAGCAAACGAGTGAAACCATTGTTTTTAACAAACCAATCAGGGAGTCGGGGTTGCATCTGATGAACTTGCGGCGTCGTCCTCTTCAAACTCATCATCACTGGCATATGTCGGGCAGATATCTTCTGGAAATTCTGGGAGTTGAGCTGCTAACACCGGGTTGGCCTCTTTCATAATCTGGCCCATCACCTCATCCCGCTCTCTCGTATACATCCAAAATTTTTGGGTGGCCCTGCTTTGATACCTTTGGTCACCTTCCAGCAAATCGATTCGGTACGTGAGCTTCTTTAAAGCTCTCAGGATCTCAGCCATTTGGTTGTTCAAACTTTCTGCAGCGGCTGGACGGAGTGGTGTACGAGGTGTTCGCACAATGTGCTCCTCAGCAATGCCCACAGTGGGGTTAACTGTCCCCACTGTGGGAATATCTTCAGCAGGCTCGTTGGGAGGAGTGGTGATGCATCTTCCCATTTTTTGGACTGTTGCCACACTGATGTTACTTGTGGAATCAAACCACTGATCCTCGACAGCTGAGGGTACACCTGCTTCTATCATCAATAAAGTAACAAGGCAAGGTAGGGGCAAGATTACCTTCTTTCGGGTTCGTACTTGATCAATGGCCGCATGCATGACAATTCCTACGTTAATCCTTTTCTTAGTGAGGATGCAAAATAACAGAGCACACTTATGCATTTACAAAGTTGTATCGTGTAATGTCAGGGACAAAGAGGCACGGAGAAATTGGAACCAAACAGCGGCCTCGGTAGTGAGGGAGCTAGCGTTTAGACACCTTCTCTGGCCATCTTTATTCCATGGCTTCCCCTCGGATGCTATCTCTCCTAAAATGAGATCCTCATCCGCTGGGGTCATCTTCTTTAAAAACTGCGCAAACTCACAAACACCCGGGCTCCTTCTTCACAATACCCGGTTAATCGCTCCCGGATTATAACTAACTTGTTTTCCTCGAACCATCACAGTGGGGTCCTTAGCTTGAGAGGCCTCGACATAAAATTCACATACTAAAGAGGCATTGGCGCGTCTATTGGCAACGGCTAATATCGACCAGTCTTGCGCCACAATTCTATCCTTAACAAATGGGTTGGCCTCAATGAAATCGGAGTCGAAACCCCTCTCTAAGTTCAGTTTTTGTTTCGAAATGCATTCATAGTGGGCAGCCACTTCTAGAGTGGTGAACTGCCTGGGCACCCCACTGGGGCATGCTCAGTGTCTACTGTGGATTGATGTGGGTTTTTGGCTTGGATTTGTTCATCCCTAACATAAATTTCCATAGAGGATGAACTCAAAGAGGGTTCGAGATTTTTACCTTTTCGTGACGCTTGTCTTTTTGGCTTCTTGATCGGTTCTTTCTGCGCCATGGTCACCTTAGACCTGGTGACCACTCCCTTCTTTCTCATGGCTCGAAGAACGGGGTTCTCCCCACTCTGGTCATCTTTCAGAACGGCATCCTTCTCTACATCATTCCCAAGTTTACTATATTGTTCCTGATAATCTTCCTCAACCTTTCTCTGTAATTCCTCTTCTTCAGCAAATACCTCAGCCTCAGCCCTCTTTCTTTCCTATTCAAAAATCTTCTCTTTTTTAGCCCTAATCCTTGCTTCCTCTAGTCTTCTTTCTTCCTCTTCTTTTCGGATTCTTTTCTCCTCCTCTCTTCGTCTCTTTTCGACTTCCTCTTTTCGTTTTCGAATGGCAGCCATTTTCTGATTGAACTCCTCTTCTAACCTTCTTTCTTCTTCCTCGGCTTGTAATGCCTCGGTATCGAAATGGATGGTGCTGGTGTCCGAGACTCGCGAAGAAGACATAGCCTTCGGGCTTTCGTGTTTAAAGGAACTTGCGTCCGGTGCTTCAGAGGTTATCGGATTGTCGCCGGAGACTGGTGGTGGTTCGTTCAGGTCGCCGGTGACAGTTTCCGACTGGTGGTCCTCGGCGGTTCTGCGCCGGACCGCCGCACGGGTGGTTGCATCCGGGTTTGTGTTCAATCTCTTACTCCTGACCATTGTTAGGGTTTGGGAAGGATTTGCGATTTTGGTTCGTGAGAGAGCAATGGAGAAGAAGAGAGAATTTTTTGAATTAATTAGAAGAAAAGTGGTTTTTAGGAGTTAAGTGGTTTTAGGATTTGAAAAGTTTTGTTTGGCTATTGGGTATGGAGGGAATGGTTGAGTGAGAGAGAGAGAATGATGATGGCTTTTTTTCTTGGAACAAGGCAAAAGGGACAAGTGGCAGCAAAAGGTGACATCTTGTGTAAGAAAAAGGTGATGTATGTCAGTCATTAGGCCACCAAACTTGTCCTTTCATGCGCCAGATTGGCAGTGGCGAACGCAGGGACTTGTTCCTGCCCAATGCGCTTCTTGTTGTTGGCCTTTTCATCAAAAATCGACAATCTCTCCTACACACATGCAAAACAAACTACCATGCAGAATTAAAAAGACCAAAAATAATAAAAAGACAGCAAACAACTGAAATAAAATATTTACAAGTGGTCCCGATGTTGCTTAACCATAGTGGGGTGGAGAGTGGGATGGAATGTGGGCACTTTCATTCAGAAAATGCTTCACTCTCTGCCCATTGACTTTGAATGTTTGATCAGACTTTGGGGACTTTAACTCCACTGTTCCAAAAGGACTAACCTTTACCACGGTGTACGGTCCCGTCCATCGGGATTTTAGCTTACCCGGAAAAAATTTAAGGCGAGAATTGAACAATAAAACCTGTTGGCCTTCCATGAATTCCCTATGGTTGATTCTTCGATCGTGCCACATCTTGGTCTTTTCCTTGTACAACTTTGCGTTTTCATAAGAGTGGTAACGCAACTCTTCTAACTCATGCAATTGCAA
Organism: Saussurea involucrata; assembly: GCA_033807775.1. Lineage (NCBI taxonomy): Eukaryota > Viridiplantae > Streptophyta > Magnoliopsida > Asterales > Asteraceae > Saussurea > Saussurea involucrata. The sequence goes on along the minus strand of CM066319.1, from coordinate 63,075,039 downwards.
ACATCTTTTAATTCCCGCAGCACCCTCACTCTAGTTAAGCTCTTTAAGGGCCCAAAAAGCCTTGTGCTCCAATTCAATCGGTAAATGGCACGCTTTGCCAAAAACTAATTTAAATAGAGACATTCCCAAAGGAGTTTTGTAGGCCGTGCGATAGGCCCAAAGAGCATCATCAAGTTTGGTTGACCAATCTTTACGATGTGGTTTAACGACTTTCTCTAAAATACTTTTGATTTCGCGATTTGAAAGTTCGGCTAAAACATTGGTTTGCGGGTGGTACGCGGTGGCCACTCTATGATGTATGTCATATTTAGCAAGGACCGGGGCCATGAATTTGTTTACAAAATGGGTGCCTTCATCGCTAATTAATGCCCGTGGTGTTCCAAATCGGGTAAAAATATTTTTATGCAAAAATTTCACCACGGTGTTGGCATCATTAGAATGACAAGCAACGGCTTCCACCCATTTGGAAACATAGTCTACTGCTACCAAGATATAAAAATTATTGTTTGAATTTGGAAAAGGTCCCATGAAATTGATCCCCCAAACATCAAAAATTTCTACCTCTAGATTGTTGTTAAGAGGCATTTCGTTCCTTTGTGAAATGTTCCCGGTGCGTTGACATTGCTCACAATTTTTCACAAATGCAAAAAGAGTCTTTAAACACATTGGGCCAAAAGAACCCACTTTGTAAAATTTTTGTAGCAGTGCGGTTTCCACCAAAGTGGCCACCGTAGTGGGATGTGTGACAACCTTGGAGTATATGATTTTGCTCACTCCCGTGGACACAACGTCTCAATATTTGGTTCGTCCCTATCTTATATAAGAAAGGATCACCCCAAACATATTGACGAGTATCATGTAAAAACTTTTTAAATGGTTGTCCACTCATCCCGTGGGGTTTTAGTCCAATTGCTAAAAAGTTTGCAATGTCAGCATACCAAGGAATATTATTTTCGTGATGTTGAGCTGCTAGCAATTGCTCATCGGGAAAATTCTCTTTGACCGGAGTGGGATCAATAGTGCCTACTATCTTCTCGAGCCAGGACAAGTGGTCAGCTATTTGGTTGCTTGTTCCTTTACTATCAACGATCTCAAGGTCAAATTCTTGCAACAATAGAACCCACCTAATCAACCGAGGCTTGGAATCAGCCTTGGTGATCAAGTATTTTATCGCTGCATGATCCGTGTGCACTATTACCTTCGTCCCTATCAAATATGACCTGAAACGATCAAAAGCAAACACCACCGCAAGTAATTCTTTTTCAGTGACAGTATAATTAATCTGAGCTTCAATCAGTGTTTTACTTGCATAATAAATGGGGTGAAAATTTTTGTTCTTCTTTTGCCCGAGAACTGCCCCCACTACCCAATCGCTTGCGTCACACATGACCTCGAAGGGGAGTGACCAGTCAGGAGTGGTCACTATGGGTGCAGTAACTAAGGCCTCTTTGTTTTTTTTAAAAGCATCTCGCCATTCTTAGCTAAAAATAAATTATCTTTCAAGCTGCAACAGGTTACATAGGGGTTTGGTAATTTTTGAAAAATCTTTGATGAACCTCCTATAAAAACTTGCGTGACCCAAAAAACTTCGTATGCCTTTTACAGTTGTTGGTTTGGGAAGTTGTGCTATTACTTCAAGCTTGGCTTTGTCAACTTCCAACCATCTCTTTGAAACAAGGTGACCTAGGACAATACCCTATTCTACCATAAAATGGCATTTTTCCCAATTCAAAATAAGGTCGTGGGTCTCACATCTCACTAGGCTTTTTTCTAAATTTCCAAGGCAGTTGTCGAACGATGTCCCTATCACAGAAAAGTCATCCATAAAAACTTCTATGGTGCCCTCTATCATGTCGGTAAAAATGGCCATCATACAACGTTGGAAAGTGGCGGGGGCGTTACACAATCCAAATGGCATTCTCCGGAATGCAAAAGTACCGTAGGGACAAGTAAAGGTGGTCTTTTCTTGGTCCTCGGGGGCGATATTGATTTGGTTGTATCCGGAGTATCCATCTAGAAAACAGTAAAATTCATTTCCCGCTAACCTATCAAGCATTTGGTCGATGAAAGGTAAGGGAAAATGGTCTTTCTTAGTGGCCAAGTTGAGTTGTCTATAGTCCATGCAAATTCGCCACCCCGTGACAGTCCTAGTGGGGATGAGCTCGTTCTTTTCGTTTTTCACTACGGTTGTCCCTCCCTTTTTAGGGACACATTGGACGGGGCTCACCCAACTACTACTAGCAATGGGATAGATAATACCGGCATCTAACCACTTCAAAACTTCTTTCTTAACTACCTCCTTCATTATGGGATTCAACCTTCTTTGAGGTTGAACTTTTGCATGGTGGTCACTCTCCAAGTTAATCTTATGTTGACATAAAGAGGGGCTAATACCTCTAATGTCCGCTATGGTCCAACCTATTGCCTTCTTATGCTTTATCAACAAATCAATCAGACGTTGTTCTTGGTTCTCGCTATGTTTGGAAGAGATAATAACGGGAAGTTTATTATCCTTAACGAGATAAGCATATTTCAAGTGGGAAGGCAATGGTTTAAGCTCTAACTCAGGAGGTTGTTCTATTGAAGGGGGCTGAATATTTCTGTCCTTAAAATCCAAAAGTTCAAAGGCTGCCACTATTTCGTTACACTCATCCTGAAAAGTGTCATCACTCTCAAGGTCATAATGCTCACTCTCACTCCCCACTGTAGGCACTGTACTTCCCACTGTGGGCACTGTGCAAAGACTGTAGGATCCATAAATCGAACTTAAAGCAAAGCAGTCTTCGGTGTCTATATACTTAAGGGATTTAAACACATTGAATGTTACCTCTTGGTCATTAACTCTCATCGTGAGTTCTCCTTTGTGCACATCAATCAAAGTCGTCCGGTTGCAAGAAACGGACGTCCTAAAATGATTGGGATCTCTTTATCGGCCTCATAATCTAGAACTAGAAAATCGGCAGGGATGATAAATTTATCCACTTGGACCAAAACGTCTTCTATTTTACCCTTTGGGTAGGCAATGGACCAGTCGGCTAGTTGTAATGTCACGGTTGTGGGTCTAGCCTCTCCAATACCTAACATGTTACAAATAGACAATGGCATCAAATTGACACTAGCTCCTAAATCACAGAGTGCTTGACCTACTTCTTGTCCTCCTATTGTGCACGAAATGGTGAAACTACCCGGGTCTTTCAACTTAGGTGGGATCTTGCTAGTTAGGAGGGCACTACATTCTTCGGTCAAAGCCACAATCTCAAACTCACCCAACTTTCTTTTTTGTTCAAAATATCCTTTAAAAATTTAACATAGCTTGGCATTTGCTCGAGAGCTTCTACCAAGGGTATGTTAATGTGAAGCTGCTTAAAAATGTCTAAGAATTTTTTAAACTGAACATCGACATTTTTAGGCTTCATTCTTTGATGAAAGGGAATGCTTCGTGGGTCAATCTGAGCTTGTTGTGGTATTTGCTTTGGAACAGTAGGCTTTGGAACAGGTCCAGGAGTGGGAAGGTCAGGGATGTCGGTCCCCACTGTGGGCATCACAGTGACTTGAGGAGTGCCCACTGTGGTGACCATAGTGGGTATTTGAGGCGAATCATCAAACTCAAAAACGATATCTTTCAGATCCTTTCCACTCCTCAGAGTGATAGACTTGACGTGCTCTTTTCCTATCACCTTAGCGTGCTCGGTATCACTAGGTAATGTCCCTGGTGGTCTATTCTTAACTTCAACGGCTAGTTGTCCTACTTGAGTCTCTATATTCCTAATGGCTGCTTGAGTTTGATTCATAAAACCTTTGAGAATAGATTCAATCGATTGTTGAACCTCAGCTGGTTGATTGGATCGTGGTTGGTATGGTTGTGAGGACCGTCCTTGGTGAAAGTTCTGTGAGGAATGCCCACTGTGATGTGGGGACTGCCCACTGTGGTGTTGTTGAAATCCAGGGGGATTGTGTGGTCTTTGCTGAGTATGACTCGCCCCGTGGGGTTGGAGTCCTGGATTACCAGCCCAAGAGAAATTTGGGTGGTTTCTCCAACCTGGATTATAAGTCTGCGAATATGGATTGTTCCTCGGGTTGGTCCCTATAACATTAACGGTTTCGGGATTTGCTGGACAATAGTAAAAAAGATGCTCCTCTCCACAGAGGGAGCAGTTTTCGGCTAGATGAGTTGCAGAATTGACTTGGCCTCTATTTTGATTCAAAACGATTTTTGTTAAGGCCACTAACTGCGCATTCATGGTTTTGAGCGCTTCAGAATCGATGGTGTTGGTCTTTGGTACTACTGCTCTAGGATTGGACCACTCAGTATTGTTGTTGGACACTTTTTCTAAGATTTGATATCCTTCATTGTAGGTTTTACTCGTGAATGTTCCACCGACTGTTGCATCTAAGATGATTTTGGCTGCATTGGAAAGACCATTGTAAAAGGTCTCCAATTGGATGCAATGTGGGATGCCATGATGTGGGCACTTTCGAAGTAAATCTTTAAATCGTTCTCATGCATCCGAAACAGCCTCATCTTCTAATTGCCTAAACAAAATTATATCATTTCGAAACCTTACATTCCTCGTTGGAGGAAAGTATTTTTGCAAAAATGTATCGGCAAGTTCTTGCCAAGTGGTTATCGAGTGAGGTGCATGCGAGTTCAGCCATGAATTCGCCTTATCCCTTAGTGAAAAAGGAAAAAGTCTTAGTCTTAATGCTTCATCACTCACACCTTGTAACTGAAAGGAATCGGTCATTTCCAAAAAAGATTTTAAGTGTGAGTGCGGATCCTCAGTTGGTGATCCTCCAAACTGACCCATGGCTTGGATCATTTGAAACATTACCGGTTTAAGTTCAAAATGGTTTGCTACAATGTTGGGCCTTAGAATCCCGGAGCTTAAATCACTAGCTCCGGAAGTAGCATAGTCTCATATTTTTCGATCTTTGCTATCGGCAATCGTTATTGTGGACTCCATGACAGGTGGTCTATCGGCCATGTTCACAGTGGGGATCACAGGGGGTTGTCGATTTGTTTTCTTGCTTCTTCGTGTTTTTCACAACGTTTTTTCTATTTCAAGATCTATTGGAACCAAATGTTCGAGTTGTCGCCGTGGCATACAACACGAACAGCTTAGAAAAACGAGTTACTCGGGCTCAAACAAAAACTAATGTCTTGAGATTAAAAATCACGCCAGTCCCCGGCAACGGCGCCAAAAACTTGTTACGTGCGAAATATGTGTTTTAATCGCAGTGGGTTGTAAACTGTCCACAGTGGGAAGTGCAAGTGTACAATGTCCACTATGATCGTCACAACAAGTAATAGTTGGTAAAATACCAGAATCGAATCCACAGAGACTGGGCAATCAAAACAATAAGGTTCTCATGAGCTCCTTTTACAGGTTTCAATAACAGAAGAAAATAATACTTTGGTTTGGTTGGTGAAATAGCTACTTTTAACGAGTTACTAAAGATTTAAAAGAAGGAATGTAGGTTAGATTTTCCATAGATTTTATACTAAATACTTGGTCTTTAAAATGATCCTTGTATTCGAGGTGGGCATTTTCGCTAGAAAACACCGGTTACAAAATACTCACACCGTTTAGATAAAAATCTCATACTCTTAGTATTTATTGTTTTGTCAATGGTAATCTCAAAGATGGACATTTTCAGGCCTCGGTGGAATGTGTAGAGACAAATACTCTAAGTGTTTTTAGACACACCAACTAGCTTGCCTACTACTCCAGTGGGATGAGATTAGATCACTGTGCCGACCTCACTTTCGTAAGTGTCATAAGAATTCTTTCGAATCCCCTAGCATCATCCAAGCTCGTGTCACTGCGTTCTACTCATTTCTGAGTTAAGAACTAGATATTAGATCCTTGCAAGTGATCGGCTTGTTCGCATCCTTGGGCATGAATCGAGAATGAATGACCAAAGCAACAACTAGCATTTTTAATAAAATCCAGGTACTTCTCCTTCCTACATCCCTAAGGATGTTTAGCCCATAACTAAAGTAAAGAAAGCAAAAGAGTAGAAGTTGCACATAATAAAACTAAAAGTGACTTGAATTTAGCCCACAGTGGGGAACGAGAATTCGCCCCTGTCACTGTGTATTACGAATTACAAGAAAGAAATGCAGAAATTTAAAGTTAACTAATGCAGTAAAATAAAGAACTAAACTTACACTATTGTAGTAGTTGAGAGAGTTCAAGACTAAACAATATCTAGCAAAAACTACTACTTGACTTGAATTCTAAGAATGTAAAAACATGATGCATTGAATGGCACACCAAGGCCTCATTAAATACTAGGAGGAAGGTATGGGCATGGCACAAAACCAAGGTTTAGTCCCATGTTTCAGATCTGCAGATTGGCACACCATGCCTTGAATAGTAAACACCTTTTCACCAAATGTTGCTTTATAGTACAAGGTTGTTGTACTTTTCACTATTCCTCTTTAAGGAAGGCATGTCCTCCTTTATCTTCTTTTCACCTGCTCTTTGACCCATTCTTTTCTCCAGAAATGCTTAAATCCCAGCTGCTACTTTCTTTCTCTTTTTCCTTTTCGTCATCTCAGGAGTGGGGAGCGGAGTGGGCACTCCGCTAGTCACTGTGGATAAAAATCGTGAAAAACACCCAAACTACACCAAATAATTTATTAAAGACCATGGTTCACTCCTTTTGCTCGTTTTCATGAAATATACCAAGAATGGGGGTTTTAAGAAGTGAAATGCCTAAAAATGACAAAATAAAATGGAAAATAAAAGGAAATAATAACTCTAAAAATAGAGTTATCATGTAACGTGATAAGTCATCCACCATCACCGGGACATATTTGCGCTTGTTGATGCTCTGAACACGCATCGGTCCACACAAATCCATATGGATAAGTTCAAGGGACCGGGACGTGCTCGGAGCGGCCTTCGGCTTGTGCGTCGCTCGCTTCATCTTTCCCATCTCACATGCCCCACAGAGTCGATCCTTCACGAATTGTAGATCGGGAATGCCTTTCACGTATCCGCCCAGCACCAGTTTGTTGATACTTTTGAAGTTCAGGTGCGAAAGACGTCGATGCCAAATCCATGCTTGTTCGGAATTAGCCTTTGACATCAGGAAGACAGGGTTATCGGTCTTCAGGACTGCGAGGTCGATGGTGTAGAGGTTGGTTTTGCACTTTCCAACCAGTAGCTCCACTCCGTCGTCATTGAGTATTCTACACCTTTTGGCTTTGAATCAGACCTCGAGATCTTTGTCGCAGAATTCGCCGATACTAAACAGATTGTGTCCTAATCCCGCGACGTGTGATACCTTCTTGATAGTGATCTTGCCTTGGACAATGTCGCCGTAGCCCAAAATCGGCGCCTTGTCGTCGTTCCCAAATCTCACGTCTTCGCCATATTCTTCCTTGTAGTTCGTGAGAAGCTACCTCCTTCCGGTCATGTGCTTGGAGCATCCAGAGTCTAAGTACCACACATGATCGTCCTGCAAAAACAAGTTTAGCGGACTTTAGGTACCCATATTTGCATGGGTCCTAGAGGGTTTGGTTTGACACCTTTCGGAGGAACTTAGTTTGAAACAAATTGCCTCTTGGGTGTAGGGTTTACACCTTTTGGAGGAACTTGTTTTGGAGCAGGTTTCCTCTTGGGTGTTGGTTTACCCTTAGTAGGAGGAACCCGTTTTGGAGTGGGTTTCCTTTCCTGCGTGGGTTTAACCTCTGATTGGGGACCCCGTTGTTTATGGTGTTTCTTTTTGTTTTTACGGGGTTTGCTTTTGGGTGTATGATTATATATGTGATAAGACCCAAACCAATCATTATTATTTATATCATCAAAGTCATTTCAACCACAACTAGAACAACACAAACAATCATGCGATAATTTAATCAATTGCTGAATGGAATAAAGCTTAATTGGAAAATTAACATCACGTTTAACAAAATCATTCCTATGATTCAAAGCACAATCGTTTTTGTTCATTCTAGGATAAAAAAACAGTATTGAAAGACTTTGATGCAGCATCCTCGATAGATTCCTTAGCTAGCCACTTTGGTTTGTCTTGTTTAGCACTACCGGTTTTATCTGAAACAACAGGGACAGCATGGTCAGTGACTTTTGAGGAAACAAGAATCTTAGCAGTTGATTGACCGGTCTTTTGCCTCGGCTGTGATTGTTTTTGAGAAACAATCTTCGTTTTAGAAATCTTAATCACAGCTGGGTCTTTGTGTTAGAACAGTTACCCTTTAGAAAATTGACCGGTCGATTGACAACTGGTGACAAAAAATCAGTATGACTCGGATGAGGTTTGTCGAAGGGGAACGACTCAAACTCTTCATCAGAATTGCCTTCGGAGTTCATATATTCTGAAAAATCAATATCCGGAATTACAGGACTTGGATCGGTCGAGGAAGGCGGGGAACACTTTGTGCTCGTGTGTTTCGGGGAATTTGGTGCGGAAGCTAGGAAAAAATCAGAGTTTAAGTTCCTTGAAACACTCTTATTTTGAGATTCTAGACCGTCTTGTGTTGAAAAGATTTTTCTAATGAAATCCTTACACGAAGACGTGTCAGATGAGCTTGAGGAAAGTTCGGGTGAAATCGGCTTTTCAGCTTGGAGTTGGTCAATCTGCTCTTGGAGTTGACCATTTCTCATATGCTCCCTCATCGCATCTGTTGCCAAGGCAACCAATTTTGATGTGAGAATATTGATTTCACACCGAAGGATTTCCTGTCCTTCATCAGACACAGTTTCGGTTTTGACCGATTTTAGATTCTCAAGTTCCTTGATTAGCACTTGCTTTTCCTTTTGAAAATTCGACCTTTCTTTCTCGAGTGACTCCTCCAATTCAACTATCTTTGCTGCCAAGATGAGAGGGGCAACATAGAGCTTGAACTCATCCGTCTCAGTCTTGGTTTCGGTTGCTTGGACCTCATCCTTCTTGGAGGAATCCTTGGGAGTTACAACCTTATAGCAATTAAAGTAGTCATTCGAGAGGTACTTCTTTTTGTTCTTCTAATAAGAATAATTCAAAGGTTCATAACAAAATGGAAGTTCATATTAGACGTGTGAGTGCGCTTGTATTCCTCAGTTTCCTCTTCCTTTTCAGGTTCAAGAGGACCAGTCCATTTTATCGCATATTCCGGGTATTTTTTATCTAATCCAAGACATCCAAAATCATACAGTGTAGGTCTATTGAATATACCCCTTTTCAAGTAGTGTGGGTTATCGTATCCGATTCCCCATTCTTTGTTAAAATACGTGAACTCTTTGGGTTTATTCATATGGATGGTCTGATCAGTTTGACCTCTTTTGTGGAGTTTTGTTTCAAGATCGGTTATTTTGTTAACAAACTCCTTGTGCTAAATTTGAAGAGCAGAACATTGATAAATAATTTCTGCTTTCTCATTCATACATTGATCAAGCTGTGTTTGAAGTTCAGATATTTGGGCCCTTAAGTCCTTAGGTGCTATTGAAAGATTTTTGCATTTTTCTTTTAACGTAGCATTTTCAGACTTATATTTCTTAGTTATGCGCTTTTGAACATCTAGCTTTTCAGATAGTGATATAATCTCAAGCAGTTGTTCATCAGAGGTGGCCTTGAAGGAATATACCCGTTCAGCAAGTGATTGCATTTGATTAAAGAAATCTTGTTGGTTAGATTCACATACCTGACTTGTCTTTGCCTTTTCTGCATCAACGGGAGAGTGATAGCCTATAAAAGCATTAGCACCATCAGACTCGTTTTCATCATAAGAACGACCCAACCAGTAGTCGTCTTCAACAAATAAAGCATCTCCAGCTTCCTTCTGTTCTATCAATGCAAGCTTCGCCTTGTAATAGTGGGAATTCTTTACAACAGGCCTCCGACAATCTTTCGCAAAATGACCAAGCTTCCCGCAGTTATAACAAGTCACGGGTTCGTCTTTCTTCTTGCGGTCATCTTTCTCTGTCTTCTCTTTCTTGTCAGACTGGTCGGGCTCATCAGCTTTTTTCTTTCCTTCATATCTATCCTTATAATCATGGCGCTTGTTGGAGGAGGTGGAGTAGCGCAGATTATTTGACGTCCGCTTCTTATAGTACTTTTGTTGGAAGGATTTGGAGAGCAGGGCCATTGCTTTCATAATGGCAGCTACTTCATAATCAGAATCACTGTCTTCTTTTTCTTCAGGTTCTGACTCATGATCGCTTTGCTTTTGGGCACGTTTGGAGTGACGGCCAGAAGATTTCCCTCGTTTGGAAGACATGAGTGCTAGAGGATTAGCAGCTGGCTTGGATGCAGCCTTCTTCTCGTTCAGAATTTCCATTACTTCATCTTCGTCTTGAAGAAACATCTCATACAGCTCATGGATGCCGACTTTCTCCATTAAGTGGTTGTGCTTGACGTGGGATGCGAATACTTTCCACTCAGGCAGGAGGTTGTTGAGAAACTTCAGAGCATTCTCCGTGTTAGACCGAGTGATCTGGTTCTTGTGAAGCTCATTGAGAAGGAGACAGAAGCGTTCATAGGTTTGAGAGGGGGATTCACCGGTGCACTGCTTAAACCCATCGAACTTGGTTATGGAGCTGTTGATCTTCAATTGATTCCCGACTTCGCTCCCGCGCATCATCTTCTCCACCTGATCCCACATGCCCTTAGCTGCCTTTTTGTAGCTGTCGATGGCAGTATAGATCGTGTTTGGCAGAGCTTGAACAAGGTACCTTTTAGCATGCTTTTCTCCCTCAATCATGCCTCTTTCGTCATCAGTCATCTCGGAGACCGTCTTTTTCTCGACACGACCTTAGCGTTTGCAGTTGCTGGCATGGTCTTCGTCGGTTCAGGAATTGGCCCATCTCTTAGAGCTCGCCAGATATACTCGAAGTTGTCCTTTGATTCGATGAAGATTATGAATCTGTCCCGCCACTGGTTGTACTCACCTTGGTAGAGGCAAGGTGGTTTGGAATCGGTGCCGACAGCAAGAGCGTCGCGTGAAGACATCTTTAGTTTCACTAGAGTGATCGTGAGACGATTGGTTCGATTCAAAGTGATAACCTAACGCAAGGCACTACGAGTGATATCCTAACGCAGGTTCTGCGAATGATTTGTACTAGAAACATGTTAGAATTCAACAGAACAGAACTTATCGGATAGGAATCCGGATGTGATGTCTGATCTGGAAGTGTCCGGATCAGATTGAGTGAAAAACAGATCAAATCACAGAAGTGTCCGGATAATCAAGAGTTTCCATATGAACTGAGGTTTCCGGATAACAATAGGTTACCGGAAAGTCTTAGTTTACTGGATAGATGTTACTTATCGGATAAAATATTAGAACTGAACTTACCGGATGAATATAGTTTCCGAATGATATGCTTTCCGGATGAGTTGCTTACCGGATGAATTGGGTATCCGAAAAGAATCAACTTAACCGGAAACTTTGAGTTGTCCGGATAAAATAGGTTACCGGAAACTTCGAGTTGCCCGGATAAAATATTTTACCGGAAACTTTGGCTTTCCAGAACAATTGTATCCGGAAAGATTTAGAGATAGTGAACTTACCCGGAAAGTTGTGTGGTACCCGGAAAGAATTAAGGATGTTCCGGATGGTTGAATGGCATCCGAAAACTACGGCTGGTTGTCTGGATACTGTGGCTGGAGTTGGAATTGCGACTAGAATTCGATTCGGGTAGCCCAAAAACTTTCCTGAAAGATTAGATACTTTCCAAAATTGCAAAATAACACTACCCAATCGATAGTGAAGCAAAATAGCACGATTTTGAATAAAAATTTCGATTCTTGATATGAACAGAACTCAAAAACCAAAACTTTGATTTTGCTTAAAAACCACTCAAACGATGGAATTATAACGAGAAAAATTGCAGAATCGTTAAGAAAGATAATGCTAACAGAATGGTATAAACGAAACGAAGCAATTTAATCTGAATCAAAATACGAGATTTCAAAGCAAGAACACAGCAGTATGATCAAAAAACTTACCAGAATTCAAAAAGAACACTTTGAATCGATTTGTCCGTTTGCTCTGATACCAATTGTGAGTTCCAGATCCGTGCAACGAACAATAAGAAATAAATAGATGAATAACAATACGGTATGATTTCAACTGGTCATCCAATTTGCTTTCAATATGCAGAGAGTTTACAATATGATTAGGAAAGCTAAAATGACAACTAGCTTAATTTTCTAAGCTAATGAACATTATATACTAATGGGCCCGTGGCAACAAGCCCACGACCCGTTCACTAATAAGGCTCAAAATAAAGAATTGCAATTCAACTCTTGAACTTCTATTCAACCAAATATTTCCCTAACAAAGTAGGAGGTCACCATTATGAGAGGGAATATCTTGATAGAATGGCACATAGGGAGTTGGGTCGGGTGAAGTAAGTTGGGGTCCTTCACCAACACAATTCATCATCATAAGAAGAAATCCATCTAATTAGTTCATCATCCTTACATGAGAGTGATATAATGATCATCAAAATTTACATGTATGGATTCATCAGTATAGTTTCTTTGAAGATTTGGGTAAAGTAAGATCGGTCAGCTTCACACAACGTTTTTTGTGTGTGTGGGAGGTAGATTAGTAGGTGGGAGAATCATGCTGATCAGGAATAAGTTTTGGAGAAATAGGTAGATCACCATTTTGAGATGGAGGATCATGAGTGAAGGGAACTGAGGAAGTTGGGTTGGTAAAGGTTGTAAGAGAACCATCACCAATGCATGAATATATCCATCTATTTAGCTTAGAACCTGCAATCACAAAGAATGTATTTATTAGGTACCCATTTGGTAGTGGGTCCTTTTGGGTTAGATGTTGAAGAGAAAGAATTGGTATCAATCGAGTCAATTCTTTCTTTCGGACAGTCTTTCGCAAGATGAAAAATATCACCACAGATATAGCATTTTCTATAAATAAAAGCCTTTTTAGAACCTTGACATTTTTCATTACTTTTGCCTTTTATATTTATTTTCAAAGATTTTGATGAAGTAACAAAGTTTTGGGGTGCAGAACCTAAGATTCCTTTTTCAGAATTTAGGAGGAAAGGAATCTTCTCTTTTTGGTTGGACATTTTGATGTTCACCGATCGAGGAACAAAATCGGTAATAAGCGACAAAAGTATTTTTGGAAAGATCGAGGATTTTCATTTAAAGAAAAAATCGGCAGCCAAAGACTTGCCTTTTTCAGATGCAAATTTTTTTTGCTTGAGTTGGAAAGATTTCTTTTGAGAATTTTAGAAGGCATTGGTGTTGATCCAAACCCTTCAGTGATTTGATGATGACCGTTAGAATCACTTAGTGAAAATTATAAGTAAACATTATGTACCAATATTTCACCATCAAAGAAAATATACTAAGTATGTTTAGTATCGCTGATGTGAAATACCTGAAGCTCAAAGAAAAATTTGAGAAACTGAAAAGCTATAAAAAGAAAGGTAAAGGTCTGATCGCTGAAGACACGATTGGGCTGTGTTAGCTCAAATCTTTGTTTGTGAAAGTAGTGAAAATAGTCTAAGTACAGAAGTAACCCACAGAGGCTCTGCAGGAGAACCCAAGAATACCGAAGGCAAGAATCAGCAGAAGACTGCTTGCAGAGGACCAAGCCGCAGAACCTCTGCCGCCCTTGACAGAGCCTCTGCGGTTTATACTGAAGACTTGGAAGATTTACAAATATCTTTCTACTGTTCCAGGATCCGTTCATCCACTTGTTCCAGGCGTGCCCTGACATCAACTACACGTGTCAAACTCTGATAGGGCTCGGTCAGAATTGGAACATGCGCATTAAATGAACATCGTACCTGCTACTGTTCATACGATCTTGTCTACTGTAGATCAGTCCTTATTGTCTAAAGTATGTCCCCTTTGTAATTCTATAAATAGAAGACTCGTGTTGAGTTCTTCTATTAACAAGAACATTTTTACACATTAAGCTACGCACAAACACACACACACCAGCAGTTCTTTCTTGTTATGTTCTTGGTGTTCTTGATTAATATCAAATACAGTAATCTTGGAGATACTCATATGTTCTTTACATACTGTTTACTTGATATTGTGTGTTCTTCTACCTTACATTATCTTTCAGTTCTTAAATACGCTTCCGCGCCATATCTAAATCTGAACTAAGTGAAAGTTAAGATCATTGTTTAAGCAAAACAGGAACCAACAATTGGTATCAGAGCAAACCTTGATTTTTAATATCAAGGGATCCACTCTAAAACTATGATCTTTGGTAGAAACTTGGATTTTTAACCTAATCTTCATATTAAACAAACAGTTTCTGTTTTTCTGGCATTTTTCGATTCATTCGAACTCTGGTAAAAGTATAGAATCTGTCATTCTGGTTGAAAACTCAATTTTAAGTGCTTGGCTTAAAGCTTTTAAGCTTAAAAACTTCATACAAAGCATCCACTCCATACTTAGAAAAGTTTGCTGTTCAAACCCTTTTATGGATAATTTATCTCTCTAAAAATGACAAGTACAAACAACTTCCTCTCTGCTGGTTCCTTAACCAAACCTCCCACTCTTCTTAGAGAAGAATACCCTCAATGGAAGATTCGAATGATTCACTTCTTTGAGGGTACTGACAAAGAATTGGTTTATTATATCCATAACCCTCCTTTCGTTCCCATGATAACTGTACCTCGTGTTCCTAGCTCAGACGACACACCAGAAGTCCCAGAACACACGAAACCAAAGACCAAGGATATTTGGTCTGATCCTGATTGGGCTAAATACGAAGTTGCTCAGAAAACTAAGAGAATTCTGATTATGGCCATTCCAAATGACCTTTTCCAGTCCATGGATGCATGTGAATCTGCATATGATCTATGGAAAGAACTGGAAAAACAACTAGAAGGAGGAGTCAAAACCCAGAAGAACCGCAGCGCTCAATACATAAATGAATACTATGCCTTTAAAGCTCTGCCAACTGAATCTCTGCAAACTACGTATGATAGGTTCAACTCTCTAATAAACAAGTGCAAGAAGTTCGGAATCCACAGAACCTCTGAAGAAAACAACGTTATGTTCCTGAAGTCTCTGAATGAAGAATGGCTTCAGTTATCTATGTCTCTGCAAACAAATCAAGACTTAGATTCCTGGACCCTATCAGACCTCTATGGAACATTGGAAGCACAAGAGCCTCAGGTAGCACAAGCAAAAGCCCAGATCATTGCACCTCTTGCATTGGTTGGTAAGACTACAGAGGCTAGAGAGAAACCAAAGAAAGAGAAAACAATAGAGGAAAGAAAGGAGAAGAAGAAGAAAAACATGATGGTGGAAAGTAAAGCAGAAGAGGAAATAGCAGCAGAAGAAGAAACGACCCTGGCCTCGATAGCTAAATCTTTAGCTCTCTTGACTAGGGAATTCAGCAGAGGATACCAGAAGAAATCTGGTAATGAACGATATGAAAGAGATAATCGAGAAAGAGAAGGTCAAACGACAGAAGTGGTGACCGACAGAGGTCAAGTGACAGAAATGACAAAGGAAATAACCGACAGAGGTCGAAAGACAAAGCTGGCAACACTCCACAGATTCAAGAGTGTTACAAATGTGGTAAGCCAGGCCACTACGCAAATTAATGCCGAACTGAAAGAAGTGGTGACCGACAGAGGTCAGACGACAGAGCTGGAAACTCCACACAAAACCAAGGATGCTACAACTGTGGAAAGCCAGGTCACTTTGCCAACGAATGCAGGAGCAAGTCAAATCGCCCTTAGAGGGATGCAACTTTCTACAAAAAGAAAGCTGAATACTATGCTCAGAAGTCACTAATGGTGAACAAAGAAATCTGGGAGTCAGACACATCCTCTAGCGAAGGCGAAACAACGAATGCTCTATTTTGTGGCATGGCAGAAGTCAGCTCCGACTCCGACAGTGAGGTATCCACTTCTACCTCTAACTCTAATACTGCAGAAGATGATTTGATTAAACTTAACATTGAATACACTGAAATGAAAAAGACATGTGAAAATAATCAGAAAAAACTCACCTTCTATGAGTGAGAAGCTAGACTTCTCACTCAAGATAAAGCTAAAATCTTTAAAGAAAAAGAAGAAATTGAAATGGACTGGAACAAAAAGTTAAATCCTTTAAAAGAAAAGATTTTTGAACTTAATTCTTCTTTGAAAACAAAGTCTAAAGAAATAATGGACGTTAAGTGTGACAGAATGAACATCCTAGCTCTTAAAAATTATTTTCAAAAGGAAAGAGAAGTCCTCTGTCAATATTTACTCAGAAGAGATCTTCAAATTAAAAAAATTCAAGATGCTCAGAAGGTGTACAAAAAAACAAACACACAAATAGGGAGACGGGGAATTGGCTTATGTGATATAGATCCTTATACCGGAACCAAAAGAGACAAGTCTCTGTCCTCTCTATTTCACATTGGAGATACAAGAAAACTTGGATTTCCAAATCTTCCCTCTGTAGGTAAAAGGAAAAAAGTCTCTGGGGAACCTCACAAGAGGAAACCTCTGAAGATGACAAATGTGTGGTTTGAAAACACAGATTTATCACCTTCAATCTCTGTCAAAAGAGAATCCAAACCTAAGAGGTATCTGAAAACTCAAGATCAGATAGGAATCGTCAAGTTTGGTAATCCCGAGACTCAAACTCAAGTTGCATTTGTCTGTATGATGAATTCTGAAAAGAAATTATCTGCAGAGGCACCTGAGTTCAAACCAAAACTTACAGAAGAAAAACTTGGTATCTCTGAAGAAAACCTCTGTACACCTTCCTGTGATCAAAATCTCTCTGAAGAAGACTTAACAGATACCTCTGTTGACTTGGAAAATAGTTCCTTGGAAAGGGAAGAAAGTGATTATGGCACATGTTCTGAAAGTCCAGCCTATGTCGAAAGAGAACCAAGTGACTCAACCTCTGTATATGAGGACGATTCATCCTCTGACGAATCTAAGACTGACTCTAAGTCATAGATCGGACCTAGTGACACATAGGATTTTAGACAAACCTCTGAAGTTCTTAACAGAACTATTCCTCCCAAGGAGAAAATCACTAGACTTCCTATCTGTCCAGACTTTGTGGATATGTGCATACAAGCGAAAACCTCTCTAGAGCTTGAGAAATTCAAACAAAAGAAGTTAATATCCACTCAAACTCCAACAAGTTCAAAGATTTTGAAGCCCTTAAAACATGTTAAAGAAAAATTAACATGGCAACAGAAAGGTAAATGGACCAAAAATAATAAATCTTTTTCTTCTGTGACTGTAAAACCTGCAAAAGTTCACCACAGAAGGGGTATACAGAAGTCCGCACTCAACAAAGGATTTTGCAAACAACAATCTAGCCTACATAAACCTTCTTGTAATAGAAAGTCTAATGTTAGGATAGACTGTAATGCCTCTGTGCCCCCATTTAATGTATTTAATGAAAAGTTCAAGTAAATCTCTTCGCACATTCAATACTGTCATTGGTTTGACCTTATGTTTAAATTAAACCAACACTTCAAAAGTCCACACTGTCATCTCTCTGTACCCAAAGCAAAAGATAAATCCAAGGGTAAGAAGAAACAAAATATTTCTTCAAAAGAAGCTAAAACAAAGACCCGTGACAAACCTGGACCCATTTGGATATGGGTACCAAAAACTCTTTGATTGTCTTACAGAAGCAGTATGTGCCAATCTGGTATCCAGACTCCGGATGCTCGAGCCACATGACTGGCGACAGAGGTCTTCTATCCACATACAAAGAAAAACAAAATGGTGGATCTGTAAGTATAACTTAAATCTTCTGTATATATATATATATATATATATATATATATATATATATATATATATATATGTTTCTGTTGTTTTATTTATTTTATTTTATTTCTGTATGTAAATTCTCAATCACCAAGTGTTCAATACTCAACAGAGCTTCTATAGGATTGCTCAGAACCTCTGACAGTCCTTACAGAACCTCTGAAAATCTTGATCTATGTTATATGCACAACTTATCTTATTTGATCCAAGCATAGGTCAAGGAGGAGTAGAAGGACACCTTGAAATGATCTACAGAGGATGATCATTCAAGGGGGAGCCAAAGAAGAATTGCGATCGACATTATCCACAAAAGTCAGGTACTAAGCCGAAGTCAGAAGAGTCAAAATATAAGTATCTCAAACAAACAGTTTTTGAAAACAGTTTTCTAGGACACAAATTTCCAATTTTGTCCTATAGAAAATGTTAAAAACATTTCAAACTACAAATGATCAAAAAGATGCATAAATTTTGAGTTATGAGAAATTTAAGGTCATAGAGCCTCTGCTGAGCTCAATAGAGGCTCTGCTAGAGAAAATCTCTATGGATCGTAAAGTTAAACTCTTTCGATCGGTTTGAATGTCTTATCAAAAGACCTCTTTCACACAAATACACACTTTGAAATTCTAAAAGGTTGTTGGTCACAGAGCTCATTCCACCAAAGAAACTCTGTTGACCAACACAGGCTTTTAAAAGAATTTCTCACACAAAACCTTTTAACAAACAATTTTCTAGGACAACTACTTCCAAAAAGGTCCTAAAAACATTGTCAAAAACAATTAAAAACTTGGATAATCAAAAAGTTTAATAGATTTTTAGTTATGAGAAATTTCCTCTCATAGAGCTTCTGCTGGCTCTGACAGAGCTTCATAACCTCTGTGAAAGAAATTTCTACTCTATAAATCTATCAATCCTCTCCAATGCTTTTCAAACGTTTTTTTGGTAAAGGTGCAAGCAACAGAGGATACAAAGAAAGTTTTCAAACAACAGAGCTTCTATCATTACAGAGCTTCTGTCATTATTTTCAAACATGGAAAATTCTGCAACAGTAACGGCTATTTTACTGCGAGTAAAAATTATGTGGAGGAAAAGAAACATACGCGCCAAGCATTAATGGGCCGCGTACGACGTCAAGTCGTGCTCTGACACTGCTGACGTGTCACATTTTCATTCGACGTACACGGCACACGTTTTCCTGGAAAGTTGAACCCGCTGTTCACACTCAAGTACGGACCCCAAAAATTATCCACTTCCACATATTTACCTCTTAAGATTCTACCGATTACCTCTCACTATAAAACCCAAGTTACCACGCCTCATAAACCTTTACGAACTCTCATCATCTTCTCCGGCGAACCTTGCAAAACCTACAACCTACCTATTTTTCATTCTCTTTCTTCAAGATAAACAACAATGGCATCATACTCCAACATTCCTGAAGACTCCCCTGTTCAAGAAAACTCACCTGCTCAATCTGAGCATTCCCAAAATCCAAATATAGCCGCAGACCTTGAAAAAGACAACTCCGGCGATGAAGCAAATTTCTCTCCAACCACACACGAAAAAAACTTCATCGCAAATGAACACTTTGAAAGTGTTCTTCCTCTCAAACCCAACAACTATTATCTTGTTCCTTCATGAACCACTTTTGGGGAATCTCATGCCATTCTCCTTCACATTTTGGAGAAACATTACCTCTTCCCCCTGTTGACAAAAACCGTCTGCAAAATACCAGCAAGATATCTAAACCAATTTTGGCAAAGCAGCAGATATGACTCAGCGGACCGACAGATCAAGGGCTACATTTCTAAACCTGATAAAACCCAACACATGGAACTCAAGTTCAATAGAACGATGTTCTCACTTGAGTCCAGTCTTCCAACCAGAGGTCTGCTAGGTATAAAGAATTACGCTGAAGCACCTACAGACGAAGAACTTTGTAGATTTGTTGAAATGTTAGGGTACAACACAACCCTAAAAAAAAGGAACGACTTCAGAAGAGGTCGATTACACCCTCTGTGGAATACCCTCTTCTCAATTCTAAACAGATGCCTCACTGGAAAAATCGGTAGTCCAGATCAAACCTCCCATCAGATTCTATCCATAATGTACGGGGTATATTATGATCTGCCTCTGGACTACTCGACCTTGATAATGCAAGAAATGATAAATACCATTGACAGAAAAATCTCCACCCGGAAAGCCAAAGAACGCTCAAAACCATCTCTACCTCCTCTGCAGTATCAACGAATTCTTGGAGTACTTCTAGAGCCCCTACTCCTTCTAGAAAAATGGTCTTTAGAAGGTCTAACTGCCAAAATATATGCCATGACAAAAAACGTTCCAACTGAGCACATCGATGGATATCCTTTCTGCAGACCTCTGTCATCAAGACTTCTGGGATATGCTACAAATGAAACCCTAAGGTTAGCTTACATACGCGATCATAGGACTCCAGAACCGAGCCCTGTGACACCCCCGCATTTAGGTGTGCCTTTAGAAACTAGGGTAGTTGAAAGAATGACAGATGAAGAATGGGCTAAGGCTTTCCAGAAGCATGAAGAAGTTCAAACCAAGTTCCTTGCTCAGAGGAAATCCATCTACTCTGCCTCAACTCCTAAAAAGAAAACAAAGAGGAAAACCACAGAGGGTACTTCAACTTCTGCTGTCGAAACTCAACCCTCTCCTCCTCATGCCACAGAAGATGGATCTTTTGCTCCTCCCCCTCCCCCACAGGAAAAGAAGAAGAGAAAATCCAAAACCTCAGAGGAAGGGGCACCTAAACCCAAGAGGAGAAAGAGCAAGAAGAAAAATGGGAAACCTCTGTGTCCTATGCAAACAATTGCAGAGGATACAGTGGCAGAAGAAGTGGCAGAAGAAGTGACAGAAAAGGTGACAGAAGAAGTCACAGAAGAACAAACCAAAAAATCACTTGTGCATTCCCCAACTCCTCTCAACTATGCACATCATGGGAATTTCTCTGACTTCCTTCAATGCCCTGAATTTGCCAACACCCTTGACACTGCAGGATGGACTGCAGAAGCTCTGTCACATGAAAACGAAGAAGCCACAAAAGATCCAGATTTCACAATCTCTGGAGTTGATTCTGATCTTGATGATGATGATCAAACTTCAAAGGATAATCCGGCTGAGACCCCAGAGGTACTGCAGAACTCCTTCCTTCAACCTGGCCTTGATATTCACAGAAGAAGCCCAGAGCAAGTAATCTCTGCCTCTTACGGTACACAGGTTATGCACCCCCAAGTACAACAACTTTTTGGTACTCATCCTATGTACGACTCCCTAGGTCCAAGGGAAGAAGAGGTAACACAAGAAGGGGAGACTAGGGTAGAAGTCTCAACCTATATGGTAGCAATAGAGGTTGAGACCATAGATGGAGAATAAGTGGTTGGATGCTTCACAGAAGCAGAAGCAAGAAAAGATGCCTGGATTAATAGAGGCACACAACCAAAACCAACTCCCAGTGCAACCCACACTTCTATTGCCGCCAGTCTAATGGCAGAGGGCAATATTGAAAAAGAGCAGCACGGCTCGACCCCAACCCAAACCATCCGGACAGAGGAAATTCTTTCATCCTCTGTACCATTAATAACCGGGGAAACCATTCCAGGGGAATCCTCTCTAAAGGATTCATCCGTAGTAAGTGATCTATTGCCTCGGATCACAACAGAAATCCTTGCAGAGGAATTTGTTTCCTCTGCCACACGCACACAACTAGATCCAAACATCTCTTCAGAGGAGATTAGAGTGCACAAAGACAAAGAGACTCTAGACAAGTCTCCGAGTCAAAAGAAGGATAATCTAGTACCCACCTCTGGAGTGGATCTAGACAATGTCATTCTCAGAACTTCTGTAGAGTCTGAAGCACTAGAAGCTTCTGCTCGAGGATCAGAAGAAATCCTTTCACCCCCAACATCAAAACAAGGGCGAAAGAAGGTGTCTCAGGAACAGAGACTCACTCTGGGGACGAATTTGTTCCCCCAGAGGTTACAACGAGTTTACATGTATCAAGGGATGAGTTCCAAACCCTTGTCACCTCTGTGAACCAAACAGTGAAAGAGTTGCAAAGCTCTCTCAAAACTTTTGCAGAATCAACATCTTTGGCTATCACAAATCTAATACCAAAATGGACAACCTGTCCACAGAGGTACAACATACCGTAGCTCAGATGAAGTCCTCTCCAACAAACACTGCAACCTCTGCAGCTGATGAATTCTGAAAAGTCGCCACCACTGCCTTCAAAGTGTATGTCAAGCACTTTCTTCAACAACTAAAAGAGCAATCCTCAAAATCTAAGGGTCTTACACCTGAAGACCTGAAGAAGGCCATAGACGAAGTTCAAGAGCAAACAACCAGAAATACTCAGGCCATGAAGCCTTCTAACTACATGACAAGAACTCAAGTGACAGAACTCGGCCAAGGAATACTTGATCAGATGACCGAATTCATCAGAGCTTTCACCGCTGCCAACGCAAAGTATGTCAGAGAGTTTCAAGCAAGCGTCGGCAAAATGCGCTTTAACACAGAAGCAGAGGTTGAAACACTGCTCGGACTCTGTGATGACTTATGCGCAAAGATGATTGCTGCAGGGGCTGTTCCACCAAAGAAACGAAATACATCTTGCAGGACAGAATGTAAAACAGATAAGGGTCAGGATGACTCTGATGATGATTCTGACGATTCATCTGATCATCCTGAGGGGCAGAATCAAGGGAGAAACAAAGGGAAGTAGCTGCAAGCAGAGGTCTACCAGAACCACCAGTATCCGCAGAACCCCTGAACCAAATTCCCCCAACTCAAAACCAAGGAGGAAACCAACAACAGTCCACAGAGGCAACAACCACCTATGTGGAAATGATCTCTGAAGAAACCCCTGCTAAAACCCAAAAACCTGAAACCCAAAGCAGAAACAAAACCACAGAGACAACAACCATCTCTGTGGAATCCATTACTGAAGAAACCCATGTACCCAAAACAGTTCAACAGAAGACCACAGAGGCAACACCCACCTCTGTCGAATTTCCTTCTGTATTTGGAGAAGATGTCCATATCCAAGAAGAGGTCCAACTTCTGACATCCTCCGAAGACGAACTACCTTTCCCAACACCCAAAACCAACCCAAGAACCAAAACCATTGCTCACAAAAGAAAATATCTGAGCAAAACACCTGAAACCTCTCCAACAGAACCCAAATCACCAATCAAGCCCTCTGAAACTCAAGTGTCAGAACCAACAGAGGCAATCCCCAAACCAACAGAAACATCAATAACAAAGCCCTCTGAGACTCAAGCGTCAAATCCTACAGAGGCAACCCCATCTCAACAAGCAGAACAGCCGAAGGCAAAAGACAAGGGAAAAGGGATTATAACAGAAGAACCGCAGAAGAAAAATCCCAAGCATCAACCTTAGACAGAAAAACTGATGAAGAGCTCTTTCGATGCGTATAAGACACCAAAGCCTGAAGAAGAAGACTGGGCTTTCGGCACTACACCTCTGTCAAATATTCCTGTTCTGGATCCAAAGACAAAACCTTCAGAAAATCGAGTGGCAGAAGTCAAGAACCAATTAGATGCTCTGCACAGAACCTTACCTCAACCACCACCACCACAAATGGAAGAAGTGGTATACAGGTACTTATACAGCAGAATGGGCATAATGGATCAATCAGAACCAACCATTCAAGACCCTGACTTCCGTGCTGACCTCGAAAACCTCTTCACCAGAACAAAACCCAAGCCTAAACACGAAGCCTTCTCAACATCCAAGATCGTCAAAGTCCTATATTGTAAGTTCTCAAGAACCAGAACCTGGCCTAAACTCTCTTACAACATCTACAAGGTCAAAAGAGAGGACAGATCCGAGAACCAATTTGCAGATGCAGATCTTAGGAATCTCAATCCTTATGATCTACCTGATCTTCTGGAATGGACGAAAGAGAACTTCATAACCGAAGAAGTACGCAGAGCCTACAGGGTGATTAGAAAGGCCATACGCGAAAAGCTTCTGCTATATAGCATGGTAGATTTCCAATTGGCTCGAGATCTTGGAGTGAAAAGCTTAAACGTTCAACCACCAGAAGACTACTGCCCTCCCTCTGCTACACCAAACTCAATCATCACAAATCCAAGGGTCGGGTTAGTATTTCTAGATCCTTCTGGTAAATCAAAGTTGTTCGTAGAGATGGACTGTCAGAAGTACGCAACAAGTACTTTAACAGAGTTAAGAACGATCCTAGTGGAGCACAGAGGAACAAAGCTCATGAATCAAAGTCTTGCCGACAGAGTGATAGAGGTTATCGATGCAACAATCAACTTCCGAACTCTCTGCATCAGCTTCTATCACGAGCTCATACAAGAAGGACTCGACCGCAGAAGTTTCAATGACTTCAAGGATGACAACGTCTGAGTCAGTCAAACAGATCCTCTGTAATATTTTCTTTTCAATACAATCAAATGTAAATGCCTCTGGCATAATCTAATGTGAAAAGAAAATGTTATTGTACTTAGAAAATACTTGCACTTTCAAATTTTTAATTTTCACTACTTAGGGGGAGATTGTTAACTCAAATCTCTGTTTGTGAAAGTAGTGAAAATAGTCTAAGTACAGAAGTAACCCACAGAGGCTCTGCAGAAGAACCCAAGAATACTGAAGGCAAGAATCAGCAGCAGACTGCTCGCAGAGGACCAAGCCGCATAACCTCTGTCGCCCTTGACAGAGCCTCTGCGGTTTATACTGAAGACTTGGAAGATTTACAAATATCTTTCTACTGTTCCAGGATCCGTTCATCCACTTGTTCCAGGCGTGCCCTGACATCAACTACACATGTCAAACTCGGATAGGGCTCGGTCAGAATTGGAACATGCGCATTAAATGAACATCGTACCTGCTACTATTCGTACGATCTTGTCTACTGTAGATCAGTCCTTATTGTCTAAAGTGTGTCCCCTTTGTAATTGTATAAATAGAAAACTCATGTTGAGTTCTTATATTAACAAGAACATTGTTACACATTAAGCTACGCACAAACACACACACCAGCAGTTCTTTCTTGTTATGTTCTTGGTGTTCTTGATTAATATCAAATACAGTAATCTTGGAGATACTCATCTGTTCTTTACATCATGTTTACTTGATATTGTGTGTTCTTCTACCTTACATTATCTTTCAGTTCTTAAATACGCTTCCGCACCATATCTAAATCTGAACTAACTGAAAGTTAAGATCATTGTTTAAGCAAAACAGGAACCAACAGGCTGAATCTGATGAAGAATCGGATTCTGATGAAGAAGACGAGGTCGATCTCTGTCTTATGGCCGAAATCAAAGAAGTACAGGAAGAATAATAGACGGGTTTACACATCCCTAAATCTAACCGCAAGTGTACGGTGTCGAAATCAAGTAATAACGTACGGTAAGTACGAGTATCGAATCCACGGGAACTAGGAACTAAGTATCACAATTACTACAATCTCTATTAACAGAACTGTCGAATATTGGAAGATTGGTTTGATTTAAAACTACTTAATTGCAACGAATACGAAATCACAACGAAACAGTAAACGACTTGGAAACTTCGATAAAGAGAGAAGTTGAGGGTTGGAAATCCTCAGGTTCTACACATGCAAACAAATGACTCAAAACAGTTACCAGTTAATCCCATTAATGATTCCCAAATCTTTTAAGATCACCGTCGTTCTCTTTCGAACAACAACGGGTTTTATTTTGAAAAGGATAAGTTTAATCTCTCGATCTCACCTATGGATTCCAAAACACATTGAGTACATGATTTATGTTTAATCTAGCTAGATTTTATCTCTCGATATCAACCTAACGGTTTAATTGGGACTAAAGCTTACTCGGTATATCTCTATCACCTTTCGGACTTTAGACATGCAATTCCTAATTCTGAATAGCAATCAATTCTCTCGAACTTAATTACTAACAACAAATCAATTGTAAATTGGCCAAATTCACAAAAGCATTAAGAACGAAATCACATGCTTCATTAATTAAGGAAAACTGATAAAAGTTCAAATCGTTTGTTTACATGCTTAATAAACCGAATTCATTCCAACCCCCAACACGAACCAGTTAGTTCATGTCGGTGGTGGATTCAAACACAAGAGAAATAGATGCGAAAGTGTATGTAAACATGATTAAGCGTACAAGATGAAATCGTGAAAGGTAAGATGATGAATTCCCTTCTCTTGTGCTCGTCTATACTTCGCGTGTTGAACGTCTCCTTGATCGGCTCTCGATCGTGACCTTGAAAGCTCCGAAAAGTCTCCAGAAATCGCCCTAAAATCGCCCCTCGCCGTCGTGTGAAAGTTGCCTATCAAATGAATGACCTAAAAATCGGATTTAAAGTTGGAATTCGCAAAACAGTGGGTTACGCCACTTGCCACGCGACTTGCAAGTCGCGTGGTAAGTCGCGCGTATCATTTTTGCAGCGTGGGTCATCGTCTGGTTCGCGGATCGGGTCCTGGTTCGGTTGTGGGTCTTGGGCTTGACTTTTGGGCTTCCGTTAGGCTTCATTTGGACTCGTTTTGGGCTCTTTTTAACTTCTTTTCCCGAGGAATGCCGCCTTTTAGATAACCTGTATCAAACACTAGATAAACCGTAAAATACACGCCTTTTTACTTGAATACAAGCCAATCTCATTGGTTTGAGAACTGAAAATAACGCCAAAAAGCAGCATTATCAACAACCCCAAACCGAGCGTTGCTTGTCCCCAAGCAAATTAGCGATAAAATAGAAATAAAGCACACATAAGTGAAATAATAATAATAATAATTGCACAATTCCCAATCGGTACCAAGTGGTGCATCGGTGATTTCCCATACCCGTGAATATCTATCTCACTCTCGCCTCATTCTTATTTCGTTTGATCTATGACCTTCCATTGGGAGTTGAACTCGTGACTGTTCCGATTACGTTCGGGTTAGACTAGGTCCAAACATACTAGGGAAAACATTTCGCCTTGACCCTACCTCACGGGATACTCATCTTTGCACTCGAACCTAGGTTATCGCTCGTGTTGTCATGTTTAAGGAGGTTATGTACCAGAATACTCAAATTATTACATGACAACTCTAAGGAAAGACGCACAATTGTCCAAAAATTTGATCTCAGAAGGAGTCAAGTAGCAAGACGGGGAATATCGATGAGGGTGGTCGTATACCGTAATCACATCTTCCAAAAGATCATCCAGGTCTTTACAAGGGTTGTAATGGGGCTAGGGCTATGGCTGAGAAACGAAGGGTAAAATGGTTCAAAGATCCTTGGTGTGTCAATCATTGGCAGTTCCGAACTTCTCTACTTCAGCCTCTATCATTTGGCCCTCTTTGTCACTATTAGAGTCGCTTTGACTCTCTTATTCAGCTGCTATAAATACTATCTGACTAACTGTATTTATTTAATTTTTTTTTTCCAGTTGGGACTTCATTGGTCCTCTTTATTTGTTTGGGGCATCATTGGCCCTCTTTTCTATCTTTTCTATTTCTCGGGTTACATTGACCCGTTTTATTCTCATGACTGGCTTGTTCTATTCTTTTCTGCTCTATCTTTCGTAGTTCATCACTGCCTTTGATTTACACGCTTTCGGATAAGGGTTGGCTAAGGCTTATGGCTAAAGGTGTACTGGTGGGTTTAGAAACGAATAAGGTGCATGTTTGGCTGCAAGAGGGCTATGGATACACACAAAAGGGTGAAAGGGAACGATAGCTAAAATGGATAAACACAAAACACATAATGCCTGGAATCATATCTTAAGGTCCACATGATATGGTCTACTATACCATTACCCAATATCCCGAGGTTCGTCTTTGCTACTCAATGCAATAATGTAGCGAGATCATTCTACATTCACGACAAGGAATTTGAAAAAGTGTATAAGAATTAGGTGTATGAATCCCTCGAAATGAAAAACGTCTTTTAGGCTTAAAACTCACTATCGGGTGGTCTCCACTAATGTCCCTAGTCATGTCCTTTCCTGGTCCTTCCCTAACGGTCACGTCACTATCACAAGATTCTTCCCACAATGGTTGGTCTTAATGATTCAAAACAAAAAATTTAGCTATTATGATCTAGACACTCAGAAGTACAGGAAATCTACGTGCATAACTTGGGCCCGATTGGGCAACCCCAAACCTTACCCACACATTGTCCCCAATATGCAAGTAAAGTTGTAGGTGATGCGACTCGAATCATTGTGTAGTTATTATAGGTATAAAAAGGATGGGCAAGGCATTACATAGCAAGCAAAAGAAAACCCAGAATTTCTAAAATGGGCACCCCAAACCTAAGTCGTGTCCTAGGTTTGCCAATAAAAGCCAACCCCAAACCTCGGTAAAACCAAGGTTTGCACAGGGTCTAAAGAATTGAGTGTGTAGATGTGAAAGATGAGGCACCCCAAACCTAAGTGAAACTTATGTTTGTTGCATCTCGTTTAACTAATACGAACAAACATCTTACACCACTCGTTATTATGCAAAGTTTAGAGCGTACATGTTTTGCCCGGATGAAGGAGGATTCTTGAAAGATTGAGCATCAATCGGAGGATATAGGGAGAACATGCAAAACAAAGGAAATCAAAGCACAAGACAAAATGCAGGAAGATGAAACACACAAAGCAAGAAAGGAATAAAAACTGCACGAAAGACAAAACAAGGCACAAGGGACTCCCGCGGTTTACTTTCGGTCATGCTCGGAAATGTTCCGTAAGGTCGGGTTTGTAGGGCTTCAGCAATTTGCCCCACTTGCCTTTCCAAGATCTTAATGGAGTCGGTGTTTTGATCGGTGGCAGCTTTTACCGTATTCACTGTGCTCGCTAACTCTCCAACCGTGCTGTCCATTTTGGTCATGAACTTCATCATCATTTCTTCCATCCCCGGCTTCTTCTCCATGGATGGTCCTTCGTTTCTTTGATTGAAACCTGGAGGACGGTAAGCATTGTTAGTATTAGAATAATTCGAAGAGTTAGAAAAATTACCTTGTTGTTGACCGGGTCGACTCCATGAAAAATTTGGGTGTTTCTTCCACCCCTCGTTATATGTATTGGAGAACGGATCATTCCTCGGTTGGTTGTTCCGGTTTTGTAAGAATTGCACTTGTTCAGGTGCTTCCGGATTACCTCCCTTCAAGTGGTTCGTTATAAAAGCTAGTTGAGCTTTCAGTTCCTTCAGCTCATCCGTTTGTTGAACGCTCGCGACTCTTCTTACGGCTAATCGTGGAATAGAGAAACTATGTTCGGCCAAGTTCTCGATCAGTTCGCATGCTTCTTCATAAGTTTTATCCATCAATGCTCCACCCGATGCGGCAGTGATATCGTTTTTGAACTGCGGGTGGAGTCCACTATAGAATGTCTGGATTATGACCCATCCGTGCAACCCGTGGTGAGGACATTTCTTCAACATATCCTTGTATCGCTCCCATGCCTCGTATAAGGTCTCTTGTTCCCACTGAGCGAAATGGGTGATATCAGCCATCAATTAAGCAGTTCTTCCCGGTGGGAAGAATTTCTGTAGAAATGCATCTTTCAGGTCTGCCCATGTAGTGATCTGATCGGCTGGCAAACCCTTTATCCAAATTTCAGCTCTACCCTTGAGTGAGAGGCTGAATAGCCTTAGCTTGATGGCATCCTCGTTCATGCCATTCATCTTGAAGGTGCTGCAAATCCTCTCGAATGCACGGAGGTATGCATGAGGATCTTCGGTCGGTGCTCCTCCATATTGGTTTTGTTGCACCATCACGATGGTGCTTGGCTTGATCTTGAAGTAGTTTTCTGCAGGATTGGGCGGTTGGATACCGATCCGTCCGGTTGCCACGTTTGGATTGGCAAACGACCGCATCGGAACTCTCGTCGGCGGAGGCGGAGGATTGTTGCCAGGTGGTCTATTGACGGGCATTTCGTCACCCATCTTTAACTGTCTTTGGGCTTTGGACGCTTTTCGCAGATGGTGGGCGGTTCTTTCGATCTCCAGATCAAGTGGCTCGATTTCCTTTCCTCGGGTCTTCCTTGGCATAAACCAATTACTACCTGAAAAGAACGTAACAAAATCAGTAGTCCAGAAATCGAAGGGAATAAAATAAAATAACTAAAATAAAAAAAATGTCCAATCTAATAACGCTTATAGATGGTAGTGCTATTAGCTACAACTAGTTCCCCAGCAACGGCGCCAAAAACTTGATAGACGGGTTTACACCCCCCTAAATCTAACCGCAAGTGTACGGTGTCGAAATCAAGTAATAACGTACGGTAAGTACGAGTATCGAATCCATTGGAACTAGGAACTAAGTATCACAATTACTACAAGCTCTATTAACTGAACTGTCGAATATTGGAAGATTGGTTTGATTTAAAACTACTTAATTGCAACGAATACGAAATCACAACGAAACAGTAAACGACTTGGAAACTTCGATAAAGAGAGAAGTTGAGGGTTGGAAATCCTCAGGTTCTACACATGCAAACAACTGACTCAAAACAGTTACCAGTTAATCCCCTTAATGATTCTCAAATCTTTTAAGATCACCGTCGTTCTCTTTCGAACAACAACGGGTTTTATTTTGAAAAGGATAAGTTTAATCTCTCGATCTCACCTATGGATTCCAAAACACATTGAGTACACGATTTATGTTTAAACTGGCTAGATTTTATCTCTCGATATCAACCTAACGGTTTAATTGGGACTAAAGCTTACTCGGTATATCTCTATCACCTTTCGGACTTTAGACATGCAATTCCTAATTCTGAATAGCAATCAATTCTCTCGAACTTAATTACTTACAACAAATCAATTGTAAATTGGCCAAATTCACAAAAGCATTAAGAACGAAATCACATGCTTCATTAATTAAGGAAAACTGATAAAAGTTCAAATCGTTTGTTTACATGCTTAATAAACCGAATTCATTCCAACCCCAACACGAACCGGTTAGTTCATGTCGGTGGTGGATTCAAACACAAGAGAAATAGATACAAAAGTGTATGTAAACATGATTAAGCGTAAAATATGAAATCGTGAAAGGTAAGATGATGAATTCCCTTCTCTCGTGCTCGTCTCTACTTCGCGTGTTGAACGTCTCCTTGATCGGCTCTCGATCGTGACCTTGAAAGCTCCGAAAAGTCTCCAGAAATCGCCCCAAAATCGCCCCTCGCCGTCGTGTGAAAGTTGCCTATCGAATGAATGTCCTAAAAATTGGATTTAAAGCTGGAATTCGCGAAACAGTGGGTTACGCCACTTGCCACGCGACTTTCAAGTCACGTGGTAAGTCGCGCGTATCATTTTTGCAGCGTGGGTCGTCGTATGGTTCACGGATCGGGTCCTGGTTCGGTTGTGGGTATTGGGCTTTGCTTTTGGGCTTCCGTTAGGCTTCGTTTGGACTCGTTTTGGGCTCTTTTTAGCTTCTTTTCTCGAGGATTACCGCCTTTTAGATAACCTGTATAAATCACTAGATAAACCGTAAAATACACGCCTTTTTACTTGAATACAAGCCAATCTCATTGGTTTGAGAACTGAAAATAACGCCAAAAACGGCGTTATCAAAGAACCAAATGAAATTCCCTCTACCTCTACTGCTACTTCTCAGGTATCACTCTCTCCTTCTCCTTCTCTAGTTATCATTGACGCTGATAGATTTCGTGCTATCGATATGCGGAATGTTGATTTATATGATGCCCTGAATGGCAAAACCAAAGTTGAACAAAAAAATCTAGATTTATCTATACAACTTGAAAAATGTCATTTAAAAATTCAAGAGCTTTCAAAAATCGAAGAATATTTGAAAGGTCAGGTCTATGTAAATCAAGCCATCAGTATTGAAAGCGAACAAGCTATCACTGAACTGAAAGTTAAGAAAGCTACTGTTGAAAGATAGTGTAAATCCTCAGCAAAGATCACTGAGATAATCGGTGCTCAGATCCCTGTCAATGACTAAAGAAGCAACCAAAGATCGTTCCATGCTTAAATTTGGAAGGTTCGTGTCCTCTATCCCTGACACTTCATCATCTCAGTGCTCTTCTTCTAATAATCCAATCCCTGAGGAAAAATCTACTTTAAGCTCCAAACTTAAAGGTAAAGAAAAATCTATTTTCCAAAATCCTCAGTAGGGTACCAAAGTACCAAAGCTGAAAATTTCTAAACCTTCAACTGATCATGTAATAACCAGGTATGTTATTGGTCTAATTAAATCCTTATTATTATGGTTTAAGTAGTTTTATAAGTTAAGGGGTAAGTTTTAATTTTTTATGGAAGTTTAGGGGTATGTTTTGCCAAATAAGAAAACTATAGGGTTTGTTTGGTCTTTTAGCCAAACCCTTGCAACGCCACCGCTTTTATTCAATTAGGAGGAGGTGTCCTCTCTTTAGACATCATTAGCAAAAATATCAAAACAAAGTGTGTGTGTGTGTGTGTGTGTGTGTGTGTGTGTGTGTTGTTGTTGTCGTTAAAGACCAAGAGAGAAAGAGAGAGAGAACCGTGAAGGAGAAGAAGGAGAAGTAATCAAGATAGTAAGCTGGAATTAGAGGGTTCAAGCTTGTGAAATCAAAGGTATGTTTTAGTTAAAATTGCTATCTTTATGTGTATTAGGTTTATATGAGATTAGAGATGGGATTTTGATGATTTATGGAGGTTTTGGGAAATCTGAATATATGAGTATGTTCAGTTTATAGTCTTAAACATATCTGCATATTTACAGCAACATGCATAACTTAAAATATTAGATTTCTGGGTTAAGTATGAACTCAGTTGGTTGAGACATGCATGTATGTCGCAGTAGTTGGTTGCGACATTGATGAGTTTTGCGACATTCATGAGTATCACAACCTTGAGTTGCGAATCGCTCATTGGTATCGCAACAGTGGGTTGCGACTTAAGATATATCGCAGCAGTTGGTTGCGATATGTGGCAATATCGCAGTAGTTGATTGCGATATGGTACTGTGTCGCAATAGTTGATTGCGATATGGTTGTGTATTGCGACATGGGGTTATCGCAATAGTTGGTTGCGATATGAGTCGAGGATTTTGGGAAATTTAGAGATTTTAGTTTTTAAAGAAATATTTGTATTTAAGTGGTACAGATTCTGTGAAGTTGGGCTGAAAGAATTGGAGTGCTCGGTAATAGCCTGGAAGGATTTTTTGGTGATAAGCAAAACAGGTGAGTTTTACTTAAAAATGTTTTTAAACTGGAATACATATATGTGTGTATTGGATATGTGATTGATGATGTGTTTATATGCTTATGTTGGAAATATAATATGTTGAGATGTATATTATATTTACATGAGTATTATACGAGAGTATATTGGCCGGGCTTTGGACCGGTGGTGTTGGCTGTAATACTCGTACGGCGGTGTTGGCTGTAATTGTCGTACAGCGGAGTTAATTTATTAGTTGGCTTGCAACCAACTAATTTGGCCATGGGAATGAGGAAGGAAAGTACACGAAGTGTAAGTTCTAATTGATATCTGGGATTTTGTTATGTGTATGGGATTTATGTAAATGGTTTCAAACTAACCGGGATTTTCTAACTTAGACCATTAGGTCTAACCCTCATTTTGTTTTAAAATATGTATTCCAGGTCGTGAAGCAAACAAAGACAAGTGATAATAAAGATCTAGGAATTTCTTTTGAAAGAACCATGAAGCATTTTTGTATCTATCATGTTTAGTAGTTATTATGTAAAAAGTTTGTACTGAAAGACTTATTTTGTTAAGCTAAGGGACCGTAAATGAATTATGATGTATCTTTGTGGTGAAATTATGTTATGAAATATGTGTTATTTGTATGTTTGGGAATCCGGGTTGTTACAGATCAACCCTCTACTTCAAAGAACAAGATCCCTGAACATGTTCAGCGATCTACTCCTAAAATAAGAGTTGATGTCATTGGCAAGAAATCTGAAGAACCTAAGGTTCCTCCAATCTCTAATGCCAAAGGTATTCTTGGTACAGGCCCTGCTCATTTGAAATTGTCAAATAATTATGCCTATGGTCCTAAAGCTACTTTCAGCAATAAGAAATGTTATCAATGTGGACTTACCGATCATATTGCTAGTAAGTGCCCCACAACCACCAAAGTTGAGAAATTAGTCAAGGTGAAGATTACTGCCCTCAAGGCAAAGAAGAACATCCCTGGTGAAAAACAAGCCAAGGTGAAAAATGTCACTAGGGTTCAGAAATTAACCAAAGTGAAGATTACCATTGACGCTGAGTCATCAGATGTTGCAAAGACTACTGATCCTTCTACTTCCTCTACCACTAACAAGTGTGGACCCATTGTAAAGTGGGTACCTATTTCAAACAGATCTTCATTTGTTTGCAAGTCTCGAAGGGTATCTGGTATCTCGATAGTAAATGCTCTCGACACATGACTAGAAAAAGAAACCTGCTAACTGAATATAAGGAAGAGAAACGTCCCTTAGTGACCTTTGGTGGAAATGGAAAACGCTATACCCGAGGGTTTGGTGTACTTTCTAATGGTACAACTACCTTCAGAAGAGGCGCATATGTTGAAGGACTGGAGGACAATCTTCGTAGCATCAGTCAGCTATGTGATAAGGACTATAAAGTTTGCTTCACTAAGGAAGCATGCTTTGTCACTAATAAGAAAGAGAAGATTCCTCTCAGCGGTTATCGTTTGAAAAATGTTTATGTCATAAACATGGACTCAACAACCACTTAGAACATTTGTTTCCTCTCAAAGCCTCTTCAGATGTCAACTGGCTATGGCATAAAAGGCTTTCTCATCTAAACTTCAAGACACTGAATACTCTCTCCTCCAAAGAGTTAGTCACTGACTTGCCACAACACTCATACGCGAAGGAATCTCTTTGTTCAGCGTGTGAGAAAAGAAAACAAACGAAGGATAGTTTCAAGTCCAAGCAAGTCTCCTCAGTGACAAACCCACTTCAGCTCCTCCACATGGATTTATTTGGCCCTGTCAATATTCAATCCATCGCTGGAAAGAAATACACTCTCATCATAGTAGATGAATTCTCTAGCTATACATGGGTTATGTTCCTCCGTGCAAAGAGTGACACCTCAGAAGAACTCATCTCTTTTGTCCGGAAAATGGATGTCCTGAACAATATGACCGTTCGCTCAATAAGGAGTGATCATGGAACTGAATTCAAAAACAGTTCCCTTGATAACTTATTTGAGAGCAAGGGAATTTCTCACAACTTCTCTACAGTGAGAACTCCTCAATAAAATGGCGTCGCTGAAAGAAGAAACAGGACGATCATCGAAGCAGCTAGATCCATGCTCAGCGATTCGCATCTTCCAACACAATTCTGGGAAGAAGCTGTCAACATTGCCTGTTTCACACAAAATAGGTCACTGATCGTCTAAAGATTCAACAAAACGGCCTATGAACTTTTCAATAGGAGAAAGCCATCTATCAGCTTTATTCACAACTTTGGTTGTTAATGTTTCATCTTAAACAACAGAGATTCTCTTGGAAAGTTTGATCCCAAAGCTGACGATGGAATATTTCTTGGATACTCTTCAGTATCCAAAGCCTTCAGAGTCTTCAACAAGAGAAGACAAAATGTCGAAGAAACCATTCTCATCTTTGATGAATGCTGTTTAGCAAATTCCAGACCTACTGCTGATAACGAAGAACGAAATGAGTGGATGTTTTCTCATTTTGGGGAATCAGAAGCTAACCTTAACCCTGACCCTCAGGTCAACAACCCTACCGCTGATGATGCTCCTAACATCATTCCTAGCATGGAGAAAAGTGAAGATGAATCCTCTTCTTGGGTTTCAGCTGTTCCCGTCAACACTTTGCCTCCTTCTCAACCTTCAACCTCTGAAATCCCATCCACTTCTCAACAATCAGTGAATGAAACTTCATCTGAACCTCAGCGAATTCTACCTGGCATACCTAAAACTGCTGCTGAAGCTTCTTCTTCAGCTCCTCCAGAAGTTCCATCTGAGTCGGTGACTCAAGCTCTAGCTCAGCGATGGACCTTAAATCACCCAATTGATCAAATTCTTGGTGATCCAAACTCAGGTGTTCAGACTCGATGAAGTTCAGGTAACATTTGCTTATTTGTTAATTTTATTTCACTAATTGAGCCAAAGAAAGTTGATGATGCGCTTAGAGACCCAAACTGGGTCAACGCTATGCAAGAAGAGATGACATAATTTGAAAGAAACAAAGTTTGGAATATTGTTCCCAGACCATCTAACAAATTAGTTATAGGCACTAAATGGGTTTATAGAAACAAGTTTGATGTGTTTGGTATTGTAACTCACAACAAAGCTCGACTAGTTGCTTAGGGATACAAACAAGAGGAAGGCATAGACTACAATGAAACCTTTGCCCCAGTGGCAAGACTTGTAGAAATTCTACTCTTTCTAGCCTATGCAGTTTACAAACACTTCAAAGTTCATCAAATGGATGTCAAGTCAGCGTTTCTCAATGGAAAGCTGAATGAAGAAGTCCATGTCGAACAACCACCAGGATTCGCTGATCCTAAGCTTCCAGATTATGTTTATAAACTGGATAAGGGCCTCTATGGCTTAAAGCAAGCATCCCGTGCATGGTATGACACTTTATCCTCTTTTCTCCTCACTGAAAAATTTAAACGTGGCAAAATCGATAATACTCTATTTTTTAGAAAGGTTAAAGGTCATATTATTCTTATTCAAATATATGTCGATGATATTCTATTTGGTTCTACTAACCCATCTCTGTGTACTCATTCGCTGAAAGAATGAAATCTGAATATACAATGAGTATGATGGGTGAGCAGACATACTTCCTTGGACTCCAAATCAAGCAAAGTGATAAAGGCACTTTCATTCACCAAGGTAAGTATGTTAAAGATATGCTGAAGAAATTCAATCTTACTCAAAGTTCAGCTATGAAAACTGTTATGGCACCTCCGCTGACACTTAACAAGTAATCACCAAGCTTTGCAACTCAGTGAATGATGTGGTCATAGAGGTAACAAAGGCTTGGAACTCATCCTTTGTCACGTATGCCACAGTGGTAACCTCTGGGGGAACACATTATGTCCCAGAGTCTACTCCTGTTCCTGGAGTGCCCATCTTAGACCCTGTTTTTAGGTTGAGGTCTGCGGGACTTCCCTTCGGTCCTTGGATGGCTCTGTCACTCTAAAGGTTCTGTCGACATCCTTCTCTTAGGCTAATCCAGAATTTGACTCATAAGGGATGTCGATAGGACTCAGAGGTTTGTCTAGAACCTCTTCGTCATTATGCTCTCCAGATCCCTCTGAATGATCTTGGAGACCTAGGTTCTGTGGCGGAGAGGCAACATGTGCCTCTGTGCATGGTTGTATCATGTCCTTGGGCGAAGGGGGACACTTATACTTTCAATGACTACATCCTTTTGAGAGGATGCAGTCAGAAGTGTGGCTTCTCAGTTTAATATTGGAGCAGAGGATGAAAAGGGTTCCTCTGTCCGATTGGTTGGGGATGGGTCGAGTTGTGCACCCTTTTTTCAATACCTTCTACTGCTAGACCAGCTAAGGTACGAATGTGGCTTGCACTAGGAGAGGGATTTGGGTGTGTGCCAGAGTCATCTTTTCCTATCTCTATCTCCTCCACCGTTTGTTGTCCTAACACCACTTCATCTTTGGTGTATCTAATCCCATCTTCATCAGAGTCGACTTCTAAGATGCACGGGGACAAGACATCTCCTAGATAACGCATAGTCTACTTAGATGTATCGAGAGAGGCGTCCATAGTTGTTGTTTCAAGGAAGGTCTCGGATGAGCTTGCAGGCTTTGGGTTCTGTGGGCCATCATGTGTTGGGTGTTGGAAGTCTTAAAAAAATTTGATCCTGAGGTTCTGCGGGTGGTGTAGGTTGAGGTTCCTCTGTAGGGTTGGTAAGGAGTTGTTTTGCCTCCTCTAGTATTGATTGCAAGGGTTGGGTGGTTTTCCTCTTCTTAGGT
The DNA here is from genome assembly GCA_033807775.1 of Saussurea involucrata. Lineage (NCBI taxonomy): Eukaryota > Viridiplantae > Streptophyta > Magnoliopsida > Asterales > Asteraceae > Saussurea > Saussurea involucrata. The sequence goes on along the minus strand of CM066319.1, from coordinate 63,037,345 downwards.
TTCTTCTCTTTGGTTTGGGGGCATCTTCTGTTGGGTTAGGTTCTGGGGTTTTGCGTTTCTTCCTTTTGTCTTTCTTTGGTTTTGATGGTTCTACGGGGTGAGGAATGATGGTTTGGGCTTCATCATTGTTTGGGTTGGGCTCTTCTGTAACTCTAGGCTCTTGGTGACTCGCAGAGGCTCCATCCTTTGGTTTTCATAATTTTTCTAAGGCTTGTAGTCTGTCTCTTCTGTCATACGCTCAACTACCTCTTCTCTTATGGCATAACCTATACGTGGTGGGGTTTCGGGACTTGGTTTAGGAGTCCTGAACTCACATGTGTACTTCAGAACTAGTTCTTTATCATCTATGTATTCTAACATCAGCTCCTGGGTGGAAAGCTGGTAAGTTGGACAATCAACAAGCAAAACCCAGGGTCCACATCTACCGCTAAAGCTGAGTATGTAGCCACTGGAAGTTGTTGTGCTCCGGTCTTATGGATGAGAAATCAGCTATTAGACTATAACCTACAGCTATCCAAAATCGCTATCTATTGCGACATCACTAGTACCATCGCTATAGCAAACAATCCAGTGCTACACTCAAAGACTAAACACATCAAAATCAGATATCATTTTATCATAGATCATGTGATGAATGGAGATATAGAACTTCATTTTATTCCAACTGACTTTTAGTTAGCTAACCCTTTCACCAAACCTCTTGATGAGACAAGATTTAACTTTCTCATCGGCGAGTTTGGAATGCTGAACTATGAAGAATAACTCTTTAGTGGTTATGCATTGGGTCAGTGATAAAATTCTATCTCTTTTCTTCATCATCTACTCTATGAACGAATGTTCACTGATACTATGGTATGTTTCTCTATCCTTGTTCACTGAAGTTCACTTCAGTAAGATGTTTTTCAAAAATTAAATTGTATCACTGACATTTATCTATCAGTGATATATTTTGAAATAACATAAAATCCATCACTGATACTTTCTCATCAGTGATCATTCATTAAATAAAATCATCCCTGAACATTTCCAAACTCTCAGGGATTCATTTTGAAAATGAAAAGACTATTTTTATCTGTGACGTCATCAAACGGATAAACCATGGCATGCCTTTTTGTCTAACACGTTCGACCGTTAGAATCCTTGACCAATACGCTTCGTGAGACGTGTCACGTGTCACGATGAGTAACTTTTTCCCACTCATCATTTCTTTCTCTCTCCTCTCACTATATAAACCCCTTGAGTTTATATTTTTACCTTTTACGCGATCGAACTCTCCTAAAAGCAATAAAATTACCTGTGTAATGTGTTCTGGTTTTTTCTTAAAAACCAAGATCAAGTTCTTCATCCTCTTTCAACACAAACAGGTTCACATTTCTTTTCATTTCTATCTTTAATCCTCTTCAAACTTGTTTTGATCAACATCTTTTGTTTTTAAAGATCAACACAAACGTTTTTCTTACAAGAAATCATATCCTTCATAATTTCTTGAACAAGACTTGAAATATAGTTTTTCTTAAAGTTTAAAACTAAAATCTTAAACTTTTAATCTTCATGCGTTTTTCTAGAATCCTTCTTAAAAAGGAAACTGGGAAACCACTTTTTCTACCTAGTTTTGGTCTTTACAAAACTAGAAACCAACTTTTTGGTATATTTTCTATAAAAAGAAATTGAAGAAAACCCTAAAAACTCTTATTTTGGAACTCTTTCCATACTAAGAAAGTTTCTTCTTATCCATCTTTGATTTATTTTTCTTCAGAAATGGCATCTGCACCCAAACCTGCTACAATGACAAAATCAAAGAACATGAAAGGTCAGTTGAACCAGATCACTTTTGCAACCAATAACCCCCTAGCCCTGCTACAGTTTCCCGAAAGGAAACCTTGCCCTCACCTCACTGAAGCTGTGTCCTTCCTGAAACAGTCCCCTATATACACTACTATTACCATAGCCCATCCTGCTCATTGTCACCTACTCCAACAATTTTGGTTCACTGCTGAAAGAACCACCCAAACGTCCCGCACTGGCAAAGAACTCATTGTCATTGGTTTCCAAACCGAGTTTGGCCAAGGATACATCTCTCCATCAGCAATTTGCGATGCACTGAAACTACCCATCGATCCCTTCGACTCACTCCCTGACAATGTAGAAGAACTCATTCACTTCCTTGATCTCATAAGGCATTCATGGGATAAGAAGTCGCGCACTGATGAAGATGACAAGCGCCTGACCAAGATTCTTATGGCGAAGATGCCCGCTGAACTCAACTACATCTTTGCTCACGTCATCTCCTGCATGACTGCAAAGTTTTGCTCCACTAACCAAGCCAGCAAGACCCAGCTGCAAATGGGATACACTTTACTTACCGGGCGCAAGATCGACTATGCCTGAATAATCTTCGAAGACCTGATGGACAAGGTCGAGAAACCTGAGAGGGACACGAAGGTCCCATATGTCTGCTTTATATCAGCCCTTCTCCAACTCTTCATCCAGGAGAAGTACCTGACACAAGGTGACTACAACCTACCTCAACTTGGAGTGAAGATCCTCAACTTTCAGCCCATCGAAGGTGATTCGGCAGCAAATTCAGCGGCCAAACCCATCGCTGAGACCCAAGCCCGAAAACCTAAGTTCTCGTTAAAGAGAAAACAATCAGACATCAATCTTGGCTGCCATAAAACCAAGAAGATTTCAAAGGAGAAGCCCCAGCCCTCTCCAGGTTTAGAATCAATGATCGCCTCTTCACAAGAATCGATTAAAACCTTCGTGGTACACTCTACCACGTCTGCTAGAACCATCATCTCCAACCACTTCAGCGCCTCAGCACGCTGAAGCTTCGCTGGTATCTTCCCCAACACCTTCAGTGTCTCAACACACTGAAGAGGTCGTTCTCGGTAACACCAGTGCCAAACCTGCCACGACATTTTCAGTCATCGCTTCTTTACCACCAGTCTTGCTCTTCAACACTTTTGCACCAATGTTCTCACTCGCTGACACACAAGCCTCCCTACTCAAAAATTTGATAGAGCAGAATTCAACAGGACCTGTTGGATCCAGCTTCCCTGCCACTTCTGTTTCTCCTATGGAACAGGACATGGAATATTGGGGTGGCAACAAAGATATTCACTAATTCTCCAACCCAACAGGTATCCAACCCTTATCATCTATCCCTTCTCAACCACTAACTTCTTTTGGGCTTTCCTTTGCTCATAAGTTAGTTTCTTTTACATGTCCTAACTTGGGCAACATCGCTACATTGCTCAAGGATGTCAGTGATAAAGTGGATCGTCTCTCCACCAACCTCTCCAACAACACCTCAGTGGTGAACAATGCTGGTGAATCACTGAAGACGCTCTTGACCACTCTTGTCATCAAGGCCGAAAATGATGACGTTACAAAGTTGCAAGATGAGGTGAAGACTCTGCAACTGGACGTGGTAAACAACTCCACCTCCATTCAGACCCTTACTACCAGCGTTTCCATCCTCTCCTCAAACTTCACAACTCTCAGCAACGAAGTTGGGACGCTAAAGAGTGAAGTCTCATGGATCCAGGTCGAGGTAAGTAACCTTGCTTCCAAGGTTAATGATTCCAACACTCTACTCACCAAAATCCTCGAGCGCCTGGAAGCTCCAATTGTCCTTCTCTCCTACTTTACGCCAGATGACCGCGCAAAGTTAGGCATGGTAGCGGACTTCGTAGTTTAGGCCACCTCCGCCCTTCCTGGCCTAGAAGACAGGGTTGGCAACGTTGAAAAAGCTCAGGTCTCAGTGTCAAAAACCCCTGGCCTAGAATACAGGGCTCCTAATACCTATGCTACTGCTGCTGCTGATGTTGCTTCTCCCTCCCCCCGTGTTGATGAAGAGGGGGAGAAGAACCTAGAAGATCTTCCCCAACACGTTGAGAGGGAGATGAATAAAGTCCCTTCCCTTGCTGAGGAGGAGGGAACCGCTAAAGAACCCTCTCATTCTGAGGGGGAGAAAGGAGAATACGAAAAGAAACCCACTCCTCCTTCCTCCCAGTTCTTTACTGTTAATATCCCCTCTGATGATGAGGATGAAGAGGAAAAGGAGGTGGAAATCGATGAAGAGGAATCAAACCCTAGTGGTAAAGGCAATGATGATGATGATGATGATGATGATGATGAATTCGACTGCCATCAGGGTCCCTAAACCAAAAGGGGTCATTCTTAATGAAGTAGGAGAGACGACCAAGAAGTCTCCAGCTAAGAAGGCTACCCAGGGCAAGCAGAAAGGTCTTGCTCCTGAACGGAACTTGGCTATACTCCTCAACAAGCCAACTTCTCAAGTATGTCTTTCTCTCATCCCTTACACTGCTTCTATCTTCCATCCCTACTCTACTTCTATTCTCCATAACCTCAAACCCATAAACACTTAGCCATTTTTTCTATCTTCTTCACACCCTCAAAATATCTAACTCATTGATCTTTTGTTCAGCTAGTCCTCTCCCCTGCTTGAGGATATCGCTGAAGCTCCTCAACAACAACAAATAATCCCAACTGCTCTAGCTGATGCAAACCCAATAATCCCAGTCTCAGTGAATGAGACTGATGAACAGGAAGAAGACGAAGAAGAGCTGCTCTCGCATCCAAACAGACCCTCTCGCCCACCTCAATGGTCAGGGGATGGATATCAAAGAAGAACAGCGATGATTCAACAGCTAGAAGCTCAGCACTTAAAAGTCACTCCTCTAGCTGGTCTTGGCTTCTTGTCACCTGAAGAGATTGAAGAATCGATCCAGGATGAAAAACAACTTGCTGAAAATCAAAAGGCCACACTGAAAGATAAACAATTCGCTCTCTTGGTTGCTCAGAAATCAGTCAAGGATCATAAGCTGAAAAGATTTCCTCTAATGGTTCAAGAAACTCTACTCAAGGAAGTTGGAAAGGAGCATCAAAAGAAGGCGAATGTTAGTGCTACTACTATGACTTGGTGCAAGAAAAAGGTCGATTTCAGATACAAAGTCGGATCATAAATTTCAACCTGAAGGGAAGAACAGTGAAGGGTGTTCCAGTAGTAGACATCACGGTGTTCATGGAAAATGGAGAAATCAAGACATGTTACGTTTCAAAGCTCGAAGGTTTTGGTTTGGACGAATGGTTGGAAATAAGGGCTGCCATCCAGCGTTCAAGATCCACTTTAAAGTCTTATGTCGAGAAGTTTTTAAATAAACTAATCGACAAAGTCTCTTCAGTGATCGATCTACCTCCTCCTCCATCACTCAACCAAAGACTTGCGCTTGCTAAGAAGAAGAAACGTGCATTCTCCTCCTCGGTGCCTACTATCCGAAATGAAACAGGGATTAAATTCTCTAGGGAAGCAATGCTCGATCCCCCACCTGATCTCTCGGCCCTCAACCTCTCGCGGCCACCAGATGAAACTTTCAAACATGGACAAGTGGTCAGTGAGCACCTCGGAATATTCTTTTTTGACTGGTATGGTAAGAAGTGCTTTCAACGCTTCTCTAAAATATCCATCTGCCAAGTCGACCAGCTCAGAGACCTTGTGTACTGGTGTGACTTAACAAGACTTGGAGTCTTTCTGAAGCCTCAAGTACTGAATGAAGCCATGTTAAGAAGGTAACAGGGAGAAAAGGTCCCGGATTGGACTATCCCAACGACCAACGCCTTTGACGAACTACTCTGCAAAGATGAACCTCTTTAGTTGATGAATCACCTTTTGTATTCTTCTATTTATTAGTTGTAATCTTTTGGTACTTGTATTTATTACATTGTACTTGTATTTTTCAACTTCCCTTATAATCTTATTTTACGAAGTAATGAAAAATTCAATGAAGTACTTTACTCTATCAGTACTGAAAAAGATCCCTGGAAACAGTAAATGGGACACGTATTTATGAGTCCTCTTTAACCTTATGTTTTTAACTTAGCAATTTTCTTATGTTGCTTAGTCATCACCAAATAGGGGGAGATTGTTGATCTAAACCCTTCAGTGATTTGATGATGACCCTTAGAATCACTTAGTGAAAATTATAAGTAAACATTACATATCAGTGTTTCACCATCAAAGAAAATATACTAAGTATGTTTAGTACCGCTGATGTGAAACCATCGCTCTTAAATTCTTCCTCAGTGATAAATGTACATCAGCGACAACTGAGCCTGTTCAGTTTAGCTGATGATCACTGATTGATCATTTGTAAATGTTTGCTTGTAATCCCTGAAGACAAGTTTCGCGACAAAAAAGTTCTACGCTGAATCAAAAACCAAGCTGAAGAACAAGTGACAAGTCTACTAAAGATCTGATGTGGATATCAGTGAAACCAAGACTTATCCACAACACGCGATGTTTTAAGTAGAAGACTTCGGCGAGAGTTGGCCTTCATTCAGGCCTCCCTGAAGAAGATCAACTCAACGATCGTTGATCATGAAGCTTGCTCTATAAGAAACGTTTGTCTTATCCCCTTGCACACTTTTGTACGATTTTTCAGAAGGACAAACCTTTGTCCAGAATCGTACAAACCACTCTGCCACTACACTGTTCACCATGCGGCCAAAGGCATGTTTGCAAAAGTCAGAAGCATGCATCCAACCAAATGATGACACGTGTAAAGTCCTCCTGACATGCATTAAATGCATGTAGGATAAATAGGAGGATTGCACCTTCACGTCGAAGTGCGCCTACCCTGAACTTTTTTGTGCCTTAAGAAAACTACTCTTGATTTTCTTTCCTTCTTTTCTCTCTACTTCTAGTGCAAGAAATATGTGTGATTCTCATAGTTTGTTTAGATTAGGTCTTATACTCAATCTTATTCCACAACAAGCTGTAAATTGTTTGATTTATTCAATAAAACAATTTAGAAAGATAAAAATTGTGTGTTTGTATTCAACCCCCCCCCCCCCCCCTCTTCTAAAATCTAATAAGAAAAGGATCTTTGGCCTTTATAAACATACCAAGTTTTAGAGCTTCAGATAAATCAGCAAAATTCATGGACACAGACCCAATTGAACAGATTCGGAGGTTTCATAAAAAGTTGGTGAAGCACAGGAGGTGGAAGCATGACCTTTTGAAGAATGATCAATTTCCATTTTTCCAAAGCCTAAACTAGCTTTGTCATCACAAGAAATCTGATCTTGAAAAAAAAAATTAGATTTTTGGAGGAACTGGTTCATTTTCTCACAATTTCTTGCTCCTTTTTAAAACGTTTAAATATTTTGTTTTTCTCCTTAGCAAGAGTGAAATTTATTGTTTACAAATCTTCAAGCTCAGCCTTTATTTTATCAAAAAGTTTGAGTTGATAGAGACATATTTGAAGTTGAGAGGAAATATATTTTATTTGAGCATTTGCCTTTTTCTTAGCAGCTTTAGCATCATAGAAATCAATGGTTAAAGAATCAAATGCTTCAATCTTTTCAGCATCAAAAACAGATAGAAAGGGATGTACCTGTAATGATGAGGAGAAGCACTTAGCTGATACAAGAGCAGTTGAGGGGTGTGACCTTCTGGATCATCCATGTCATTTATTTTGGCCATAAAGCACACATTTGAAGTGTCCTTCTCGCTTTAAGATGTGGGTTCATCTGCCAAATCATGAGTTTCAGCAGGCAGACCCTTTCCTTTTCTAACAAGTCTTTCATTTCGTTCCTTTTCTCTCTTGTATTTTTTAGCCCGGTCAGAGTTTACAAAAGAGAGCGGTTGGCCGAATTTCTAGGAAGGGAGATATTGATAGAATCATATTTGGATCTTCCCGATTTTGAGGAAAATCGGCCTAAGGAAGAAGTTCTGGGTCTTTGAAAACGTTTACTTCTGCACTCAGAGGCAAAATGACCCCTTTTACCACAGTTAAAACATCCCTCGTTAGTTTTGTCCGAAGAGGAGTGTTTGGAGAGAGAAGAGGAGTATTTTCGACTAAACTTAGATTTTCCAGAAGAGAGTGTTTGGATTTAGAATACCCATCCATCATGGCCATTCCATCTGATAATTTGTCAACTGAAGTTTCCTCACATTCATCCTCAGCACCATTAAGATATACCTCTGAATGCTCCTTGGGATCTTCTTGACCATCATGGTCGGAGTCAGATGGGTAAGTGATTCTTGGATTACTCATAGTTCTTTTGGAAGAGTCACTTAAGAGAGCTAGAGAATAGCTCTTTATATATGTGATGACAGACTTCCTTTACATCTTAGTCTGCTCATAGTTGAAGAGAGTTTCATAAAGAGCAGTGAGAGACATATGATCAAGATCCTTGGTTGTCTTTATACAAGTACAAATGTTTTCCAAAAAATCAGGAAGACAGTCCATAAATTTGCATAGGACTTCCTCATTGTCATAAACTCTACCTAACAACTTTATGTCATTAAGAAGACTGTTAAAGCCGTTATAGTAGTTGGAGAGAGATTCTCCCTTTTCATAAGAAAAGAGTTCATATTTTCTAACAAGAGCAATTTTTCTGCTCTTTTTAACTTCATTTTTGCAGTAGAGAAATTTACTAGAGAGTGGTACACTTCATCAGGAAGAGAGAGAGAGAGAGAGAGAGCAATGACGGCCCTGACTTTGGAATCTAAAGACACAAGACATTTTTCTTCATCAGTATATTTCTTGGGATTCTTAAGGATATAACGACCAGTATTAGCAGATTTTTCTTCATCAGAATCATCTTGAGTTGCACTTTCCTTGCCAGATTTGTGAGTTTCATAGTGAGCCCAAACTCTATGAGCAATGGGTCCCTCACTGAGAATGGTTGGATATCTACTATCCACTCCTTCCATGAAAAGCATCATTCTACTTTTCCACAAAGAAAGGTTGTTTGGAAGTTAGGAGGTTTAGCAATAGAGTCATTTTCAGAAAAAAGTGTTTTGAGTAGAAACTTCATTGTTTGACGAGGAAGCATCCATTGCAGATCAAGTTTATTAAGATTAAACTTTCCTACTCTGATACAACTTGTTAGTCCCAGATGGATAATAAGAACAAGAACATGTATTATAGAAGGGGGGGGGGTTGAATACAATACACAAATTTTTCACTTAATTTAATTCTTTATTGATTTATAAAATCAAGAATTACACACAGACACTTTTAAGATTGTTGCAGAAAAGAACAAATAAAATCTATCCTAACAATCTTTCACCAAGTATACTAAGAAAACTTAACACAACTTGAACACTAAGATAAAGCTATGAAGTCCTCGAGAGAGAAAAGATGTCTGCTGATTTTCCTTGATCAGGTAGGAGAATCTCTGAGAGGGATAGTTTTCATGGAAAAGTCTTCATCTTTAAATAGTACCATGAGCATTTAATGCATAGGACATTTGTCACTTTGTCATTTGAGGGTCAGGTTTGACTCTCAAAAGTTGAAGTCTATTTTCCTATTTTTCATGGTACTAAAAAGATTTGATGGTGACAATATCTAAGAATGGGAAAAAGGACAGATGAACCTTTTTCCTCACACCAGATATTACCTCTTTGATGAAAATCTTCTTAGCAAAAAGACAAGGGAGGATCCTCCTATTTTGACGATCATACCGATTTGTCATGGAGGAAATCAACAAGATAGCTTAGTTTGGGTTGAGAAGTTCATCTTCAATCCACATTGGTAGATTTACTTCTTCTTTATTTTGGATGATCTTTGACTTCACCAAACTTTGAATACATGACTATGCTATTACAAATAACCTAAAAATTATCTAAGTACAAAAGATGTTTTTCAAAGAATGTATGGAGATCAGGAGGTCATCTTCAAATCTTTGATAACCCAACACTACTTTTATACGTAGTTCTTCTTTTGTTACTTAATAATGGGATCCAATAGTTAGTATCAGAGCCAATTGAAGAAACTTTTCTTCAAATTTGGTCACCTATGGCAACAATAGAAGAATCAATGATTATTTTGTTGTTTTGGTGATTTGATTGATTCAATCACATGAGCCTAAACACAAATATCATTTCTGTGATTTATTCACTGTTTTGTTCTTATTTGAGATCCATTTTTTGATTTGGTTGACATTTGGATAAACTTTGATAGAATATTTGTTTGATTCTACATAAAATATGTTTCTGCTCACCACAAGTTTGATGAAATGTCTATGTGAAGATTTGATTATATTTGGATTAAATCTTATCAGATTTATTACATGTGTGTGTTCTTGATCTTTCTCATTTATTGGTCTGATTTGATAGCACAAAGTAGATGGTTGATCTATGATCTCATCCTTGTGTGTGATTTAGTCCATAGCAATGTTTACATCTTGGTAGTAACGTTGGCGATCCTTTGATATGGCCTTTATTTAAATCCGAGATTGGACTCTCTTTGATCCATATTTTCTTTAAGTTCCGATGCCCATGATTATTTTGATGTACAACTAATGCATTCACTTTTTGGAAAATGTTGTGCATATCTGGATTGTGATCAGGAAACAACCTAAATTAAATCAATGTTCAATGGCATATTATTTTTAATTGAAATTAATTTGGGAGTCACAAGGAGGAATTTGTTTTGGATTAACATTGGTATTGGTTGCTGTTTGGTTCCAACTTCCATATCTGATCATTTTCCAACAACATGAAAATGGAATACGACATCATGCTGACAGATTTGCGATGATGTAATAAATTGACCATATCTCACACATCAAGGCACCAATTGATTTGATTCTAAAGGACCTGGATTGAAAACACACTTATAAACAAATTTCATGTTTTAAGATTTCAGATATTCGAAATTTAGCCAGGTCATACGCATCGTTGAAGTGGACAGAAGTATATTGTTGGACAGATATGTGTGACTGTGGTACATCAACCATATTTTATTCGTCCGAGCTCCAAAAGAGGTGATTCCAGATGCTCTGAATATATAACAAACCAATTCACACTTTTTATGTTTTGAGTTTTCGCAAACTCCAGAGCTATCATGGTCTAAATTAGTGTCAAAGTTGGTGTAAAATTGTTGTTAGAGGTTGTTATGCGCAGAGGCTACCGTACAGAGGTTTGTGCAAAGCCTCTGTAAGGATGCAAAGAAGTTGTCCAGAGGGACGTGCATATTCTCTGCAAGGAATTCCATAGGACATGCAAAGGCTTATCAAGAGATGCTCTTTGTTATGAGCAGAGGTATGCACAGAGCCTAATATGGAGAGGCTATGTGGCCCAAAACCTCAGAAGAGCAGTGACCAGAGAGGAGGACCAGAGGTTGAACAGAGCATGTATATCAGAGGTCGATGGTTCAGAGGTCGCAATGAACCAAGAGCCCTTAGTCCAAATTTTGTTGATTTTTTGACAGATTTGCGCTGTTTCATAAACACGCACACAACTTTTGCCTCGAAGCTCCAAATGACATGAGTCCAGTTGATTTGGAAAGATAAAACACAGATGTACGACTTGGAAGTTTAGCGTTTTCTCAAATTCCGTGAGCTAGTATGCCGAAATCAATGTCAAAGTCTGCATAAGAGTGCTGGACTGAAAGCATTGCATTTCAATCGTGTTCTTTCCGCTTTAAAGAACGGTGTTCTCTCGTCGGTTCTTCATGGTTTCAAGCTAAAATTGTGACACATTTCTTGTCACTCCCTCCTCTGTTATTCAAGTCTAAAGGTCGGAGCTAAACGTTTACTCAACTGGGTTTGAAGAGTCAAATTTTCTGTTTTGACGACCGTTCTGCGCAGCTGAGGGAAAACTTGCACAATTCACTCATTTTTCATTCAAAACTGATGAATCAAAGTTTGTGGGGGTATCTAAGACAATGGAGTTCAATGCGCATATTTTATGTTTTCTCTCAATCACGCTTCTTGATGGTCAAAAACAGTGGTGAAGTTGAGTAATGAATGTTGGACAAATGGGGTAAATTGTCTCGGTCTTTCAAGAATATGGGCCCACATTTGAGGGGGAGCTTGAAATGCTTTGAAGACTCAAGAATGACACAACAAATATTCTAAACAAAGCAAGGGGTCTTAATATGATGCTTTCTTTATAAAACATTAGGGGGATTGTTAGATTAAATTAGCCCTAATTTAATGGATTGTTTTACAAAGAATTATATTTTGGGTTTTGTAGCTAGTTTATGGGCTTGAGCCTTTTTCTTGTAAATAGGCCATATAAGTAGGTGCCCATGGCTCATTTGCTCATTAGAGTTTTTGGAGAAGAATACACATTCCACACATAGACTAGGTGTTTTCCATAAGAGTCGATTAATTGTTCAAGTGTGGTGTTCTTCCAAATTTCCCTTCCATATCATGAATCAAAGCATATGAGATGAGTTTATGATCATTATTGTTCTTATTTTCTATCTTATCTCTACTTTTATATAGACTTCTTCTTTTGTTGCTTGAAATGGGATCTAACACAACCCGCCAACCCAACCAAAAATTAGCAGGTTGTGTTGAGATTTTCAATTCATTTAAGTTAACTGGGTCAACCCGCCTAACCCATTTACATAAATCGGTTGGTTGGGTTGAAATTTTCGACCAGATCTCAACTCGTTGTCAACCTGTTTTCAACACATTTCCAACTTGTTTTCAACCCATTTATAATACTACATAATTATACTTCATTTTTAATTAATTACCATTATTTAATTATACTTAATAACTTAATATATGTTTAATAATTAAAAAATTAATAGAAAAAGTATGCAACGTAAATCCCAATTACATCTAGGGGCATATTGACAATTTGACACATTGACCAACTTAAAAAAAATTATCTTTCGTTTACGAGACTCGTCGACTCCTCAAAACCTTAGCCGACCTCCGATGCCCTTCCACGACCAACGATGGCCCGATGCGGCGACGTCCTTCCATGACCATCGACGTCCTGACACCTTTCCACAACGATCGTTGTCAAACGAATTCCATAGTTTGACTTCCATACATTTCCTGTCATTCTTCCAAGTCGCTCTTCCGAGTAATTTAGAAACCTATTTGAATCTTTGAACAATTTATTTGAGTAACACCCGTATTTTTTGGGTAAGTACAATTTTAAGTTAGTGTAGAAATTGATCTTTTAAGAGAAATAGAAGAAATAGAATTTTGGGCTAAATGGTAGATTTATAGTCTTGTTGGATGAAAAGTTCAAATACGGGTCCAATGGTTCTTTTCGGAGCAAAATCGGAGCTAAAACGAATAAGTTATGGCCAAAACAATGTTCGGCACATTCTAGGATGTTGGTCCCAAAGGGGTTATACAAGTTTGTAGAAGGGGGGGGTTGAATACAAACACACGATTTTTAATTTTCTAAATTGTTTATTGATATGTATCAAACAATTTACAGTTTGTTGCAGAACAAGATTAAGGATTAAACCTAATCTAAACAAACTATGAGAATCACTAAGATTTCTTGCACTAGAAATAAGATAGAGAGAAAATATTCTAACACACAGATTCAGCAAAGAGAAGGAATGGCATAGTTGTTCAAGAGTGAACTAGGGTTTCCTTTATATACTGCATGCATTTAATGCATGTCAGCACAACTTTACACGTGGAAGCCTCTGGTTGGTTGCATGGTTTGACTTCAGTAGACAAGCTAGTGGCCGCATGATAAACAGTGTAGAATCAGAGTTGGTTGTACGATTCTGGACAAAAGGGATGTCCGTTCTGACAGATCGTACAAAAGGCGTGCAATGGGATAAGACAAAAGTTACTTGTAGAGGAGGCTTCATGATCAGCGTTCGTTGAATGATTCTTTATCAGCGAATGATAAAGTTCAGCGTCCGCTGAAGTCTTCTACTTGAAACTTCACGTTGAGTGGACAGGTCTTGGCTTCACTAATATCCGCATCAGTTCATTAGTAGACTTGTCGCTGGTTCTTTGGCTTGATCTTCGACTTCAGCATAGAACATGGTTGACGTGAATCTTGTCTTCAGGGATCATAAGTAAACAATATAAGTTATCAGCGATCATCAGTAAGGCTGAACAGGCTCAGGGCTTGCTGATGAATAGTGTTCGCTGAATGTGTAATTTAAAGAGCGTGAGTTTCCTATCAGCAGTACTGAACAGACTTAGTACTTATCAGCGATAGTGAAACTCTAATACATATTGTCTACTTACAATGTTCACTAAGTGTTTCTCAGAGTCATTATCAAATCACTGAGGGTTTGGATCAACAATCTCCCCCTATTTGATGATGACATAACAATAAAGGAAAATTGCTAAGTATGAAAACATAAGGATAAAAAGGACTCATAAAATATTTGTCCCATTTACTGTTTTCAGGGATCTTTTTAAGTACTGATGGAGTAGAGTACATTCACTGAAATTTTTCGTTAAAGTTCGTATAGATTACAGAGGGAAGTGGAAAAATTACAAGTATAGTGAATAATAATTACAAATACAAAAAGATACAAGCTGATAAAAGATAGAAGAATTACAAGGAATCCTATCAGCTAATCAGGTTCATTCTTGATGTGAAGTTCATCAAGAGAGTTTGTGGTTGGAATCATCCAATCAGGGACTTTTTCTCCAAGATCCCTTCTTCGTTGTGCTTCTTTAAAGATCAGGGGCTTCATGAAGTGTCCGAGAAGGTCATCTCTGAAACCGTACCAGTAGACAAGATCTCTGAGCTGTTTGATAGGGGCAATGCATAGCTCAGAGACGCGTTGGAAACATTTTCGTCCAGTGCAGTCATTGAAGAAAATACCTAGAGGATCACTTAAGACTTTTCCAGGGATAAAGCGTTCACCAGGGGGCAGGGAGACATCGAGTACTGAGAGATCAGGGTCAGGACCGAGGACTTCTTCTCGTGAAAAGCCAATTCCGGTTTCATTTCTGATAGGAGGACCTGAAGCTGAAGATGTTATCTTTTTCATTGCAGCAGGCCTTCTTTGTAGAACTGGAGGAGGAGGAGGAGGGATATCAACGGCTGATTTAACCAAGTCAATATGCGTGTTCAGAGCTTTTTCGACAAAGGATTTGTAGTTTGAACGTGACCGCTGAATGGCTATCCGCATCTCTAACCACTCAGATAAACCGTACTTGTCTTTGAAGACGTCGATGTCAATGACTGGAATGTCATTGGTTGTCTTTCCCCTGATGTCTACCTTATTGATTCTGGACACATGATGTCGAAAGTGAAGTCTTTCTTTGCACCATTTCAAGGTGGAGTCAGAGACCTTGGTTTTCTTCTCGATGATCTTTTTGGTGTCCTTCCACAATTGTCGCTGAACAGAGATAGGAGTCTTCTTCAATTCAGGATCTTTCACCGAACGTTATATTTTTTATCTTTTTCTTCAGCGCTGTTTCGATCGGCGAGGAGTTTCTCAGCTTTGAAGGATTCAGCGATTTCCCTTTTTGATATGAGGAATCTAGGAGCACGAATGATTCGCTGATCCTCAAGCTTTTGAATCATAGCTGCTCTCTTTTTCAGCTCTTCTTCACTTGGCTTTTGAGGAGCCAAGGAAGGTCTTTTCTTGTGAGAGAGCAGTTCTTCTTCTAGTTCATCAGTCTCAGTGAAGTCTAAGACCGGGATTATTTCATCAGCACTCGGAGCTGGGATTATTGGTGTTGTAGCAGGAGCTTCAACTTGACCCTCAAGCAGGGGAGAGGGCTAGCTGAAACAAAATGATCACATAGGTAAGATCATTTGGGAGGGATGTGGCGTAAGGGAGAGATAGAGAAAGAATGAGTTTAAGTGTATAGAGGCTTTATGGAGAGTAGAACTGAGGTTGAGAAAGGATAGAGGAGGGATGTGGCGTAAGGGAAGAAAAATATATGTTACCTGACAAACTGGCTTTCTGAGAAGGATAGTCAGATTGTCTTCAGCAGCGATGCCCTTGTTTTTGCCTTTGTCGGCTTCAGTCGCTGCAGGTTTAGTTTTGGTGGTCCCCTCCCCTGATTCTTTGATAACTACCCCTTTGAGAGCAGGGGTCCTTCTAGGCTGGAGGGAGAAGTCGAGATCATCATCGTCATCATCATCATCTTTGGGGGATGATGAGGGTTCGTTATCATGAAGATCAAGATCTTCTTCGTCTTCGTCTTCGTCTTCTTCTTCCTCAGCTTCTTCTTCAGACTCAACATGCCATGGAGAATCAGCATGTTCTTCGACATTCTCCGCCTCAGAATTTGCAGGGTCAGAGAATTCGGTTCCCTCAGGGTTTTCAACTCCCTGAGGTTTATCAGCATTCTTCTCCCCCTCAGAGTTATAGGGAAGGTCTTCTTGAGTCTTCTCCCCCTCTTCCTCATGACGGATGGGGGAGCTAGTAGTGTCAGCAGTAGCGTCCTTAGGGTCCCTGTCTTCATGGACAGGGATCCCAACAGTGGTTTCCACCGTTGCCATTCTATCTTCCAGGCCAGAAATAGCAGGGGTACTATTGATTATGAAGTCCATTGCCATCTCCACCCTCTCCCAGTCAGCCTGAGAGAAGTAGGAAAGAGGGATAGTGGGAGCATTGAGACGATCTAATGGATCAGAGCATTTGATGAGTAGACCTTTTTACCTAGATCTCTCATCTCCGTCTTCAAGGACGAAACCTCTCCCTGAAGGTTGCCCACCACTGTCTTCAGCGATGTGACTTCGTTGGACAGTGTGGTGAAGTTATTGGAGAGGTTGTCGTTGGTGGTTTCAAGGTGTTGATGGAGGAGGAGTTGTCGGCCAGAGCTGTAGCCATATTAGAGAAGCTACCTTCCAGCTTTTGTACATCCACGCTAGAGGCCTTTTCCTTCACCTCATTGGTGAGTTTCTTTAAAGCATCCCCAGCATCTGTAACCGCTGAGGAGTTGATGGAGAGAGTGGTAGTAAGAGATTCCACCTTTATAGACAAATCCTTGAGGGATTTGTTGATGGTGCCCAAATTAGGACCTGCAATAGAGAAAAACTTATGAACAAAGGAAAGTTCAGAAGTTGGGGGTCCAGAGAGAGGAGTGTTTAGGGTGTTATGTAAACCTGCGGGTGGGTTGGTGAAGTCATCGAAATACCGGTGACCAGTAAAATGCTCGAAGTCGTCTTCCAGAGATGGTTGACGCTGAGAGCCCGCAGGTCCTTGATTTTGATCTATCATCCGCTGTAGATCATCAGCCGCTGTGTCACTCAGGTGAATAACATTTGTTGTAGAGATTGGGGGAATTATGAAGTTTGGAGTGACCAAAGAAGATGTGGGAGGAACAAGAGTTGAGAAGAGGGATTGGGTAGCAGATTCAGCGTTGGATCCGCTAAAGAAAATCTCAGAAGTACTTGGAGGTACTGAGAGAGGTGGGTCCTGATCCAAGATAACTTCAGTGTCTTGAGGCACTGTAGTGGGTATAGAAGGGGTTGGTTCAGCAGATGTGGCGGAGCTTGCCACGAAACCGTCCAGCGTCTTCTGTAGAGAGACATATGTTGAGTCTTCAGCCTTGGGAGGCTTGGGGGATTGCTTGTTGGTTACGGAGGGTTATACAAGTTTGTAGAATGGGGGTTGAATACAAACACACAGATTTTTACTTTCTAAATTATTTATTGATATAATCAAACAATTTACAACTTGTTGAGGAACAAGATTAAGGATTAACCTAATCTAAACAAGTTAAGAACACTAAGTTTCTTGCACTAGAATTAAGATAGAAGGAGATAAGAGTACTACGAGTAATATTCTAACACTAAGAGAGAAAGAAGAAGATGGCCGAGCACTTCATTTCTGAAGTAGGGTTCTTCTTATATACTTCATGCATTTAATGCAAAGCAGTATACCTTTACACGTGGCAGCAACTGATTGGTTGCATGGTTTGACCTTTGTATACAACCTTAGTAGCCGCATGGTGTACAATGTAGAATCAGAGTTGGTTGTACGATTAAGGGCAAAAGGGATGTCCTTTCTGACAAATCGTATGGAGACGTGCAAGGGGGAAAGACAAAAGTAACTTGTAGAGGAAGACTTCATGATCAGCGTTCGTTGAACAGTACTTTATCAGCGAGTGATAAAGCTCAGCGATCGCTTAAAGTCTTCTACTTGATACTTCACGTTGAGTGGACATGTCTTGGCTTCGCTGATTTCCGCATCAGTTCATTAGTAGACTTGTCGCTGTTCTTGAGCTTGATCTTCGACTTCAACGTAGAACATAGTTGACGTGAAACTTGTCTTCAGGGATCATAAGTAAACAACTAAACTATCAGCGATCATTAATAAGACTGAACAGGCTCAGAGCTTATAGATGAACAGTGTTCGCTGAATGGTAAAATTAAAGAGCATGAGTTTCCTATCAGTGGTACTGTTAGAGACATAGTACTTATCAGCGATAGTGAAACTCTAATACATATTATCTACTTACAATTTTCACTAAGTGTTTAAAGGGTCATTATCAAATCACTGAGGGTTTGGATCAACAATCTCCCCCTATTTGATATTGACTTAGCAACTGAGAAAATTGCTAAATATGAAAACATAAGGATAAAAAGAACTGATAAAATATTTGTCCCTTTTACTGTTTTCTAGGATCTTTTAAGTACTGATGGAGTAAAGTACATTCGCTGAAATGTTTCTTTAAACTTCGTAAAGGTTACATAGGGAAGTAGAAAAATTACAAGTACAGCAAATAAATTTACATGTACAAAAGATGTAAGCTGATAAGGATTGAAGAATAACAAGGAAATCCTATCAGCCAAAAGGTTCTTCCTTAACGAGAAGTTCATCAAGGGACTTTGTTGTGGGTATCATCCAGTCAGGGACCGTTACTCCTTGATCTCATTTGTTCTTTGCTTCATTAAAGATCAGGGGCTTGAGGTGTTGACCGAGAAGATCATTTCTGAATCCACACCAATAGATGAGATACTTGAGTTGTTCGATAGGAGTGATGGGAAGCTCAGAGACACGTTGAAAGCGTTGTCCTCCATCATAGTCGTGAAAGAAGATACCATATGGTTCGCTTATGACTTTTCCAGGAATGAAGCGTTCACCAGGGGGTAGGGAGGTGTCAAGCACTGAGAGGTCATGTTCATGACCAAGTACTTCAGCTCGATAAAAACCAATACCAGTTTCGTTCCGGATAGGAGGACTTGAGTCTGAAGATATTATCGTTTTCTTTGCAGAGGCCCTTTTTCTTTTTGGAACAGGAGCAGCGGGAGGAGGAATATCCACAGCAGAAGAAACCAAGTCGATCTGTAGATTAAGAAGTTTTTCGACATGATTTTTGAATTGAGAACGTGAATGCTGAATTGCTATTCTAATCTCCAACCACTCAGAGAAACTGTACTTCGTGATCGCATCAGCATAGAAGGTTTCCTTGGTACTATTTTCTCTGAATATATCGACCTCAACAACTGGAACTTTGATGGTCGATCTTCCACTGATGTTTACTTTGTGAATTCTGGCAGCCCGATATCGAAAGGTCAGTTTTTCTTTGCACGATTTCAAGGTAGAGGCAGATACATTGGTCTTTTCTTCGATGATCTTCTGGGCGTCTTCCCATAACTGATGTTGGACTTCGATGGGAGTTCTTTTTAGTTCAGGGTCTTTCACCGATTGTTGGGCAAGCTGGATGGCGAGGGCCTTATCTTGTTCTTCAGCTTCCCTTCGTTCGGCGAGTAACCTTTCAGCTCTGAGGTGATCCGCGAATTCTTTCTTTGAAAGTCTGAACTTAGGAGCAGGAACTTTGTCACGAGGAAGGATGATTCGCTGATCCTCAAGCTTCTTGATCATTTCTTCTCTCTTTTTCTAATCCTCTTCACTCAGCTCTTGAGGATCCAAGGAAGGTCTGCTTTTGTGAGAGATCAACTGTTCTTCAGGTTCATCGGTCTCAGTGATTAAGTCCAAGACCGGGATATGTCTTCAGCTCTTGTGGCTGGGATTATTGTTGGTGCAACAGCAGGGACTTTAGCTGGATCCTCAAGCAGGGGATAGGAGTATAGGACTAGCTGAAACACAGCGATCATTTAAGTAAGATCGTGGGAAGAAAGAGATAGAGAAAAGAATGAGGGTTAAGTGTATAGAGGTTTTATGGAGAGGAGAACTGAGATTGAGAAGGGATAGAGGAGGGATGCAGTATAAGGGAAGAGGAGATATTGTACCTGACAAACTGGCTTTTTCAGAAGGATAGACAGATTGGCTTCTGCAGCGAGGCCTTTGTTTTTGCCTTTATCAGCTTCAGTTGCTGCAGGTTTTGTCTTAGTCGTCTCCCCTGATGGTTCCTTTATCATGACCCCTTTTTGAGCTGGGGCGGTCTCAATAGGATGGACGAAAAAGAAATTGTCATCATCGTCATCATCATCATCGTTATTAGGGGATGATGATGGTTCATCATCAGAGATGTCGACTGCTTCATAGTCTTCAGCTTCCTCTTCAGACTCGACTTCATCAGCGTAAGGAGTAGTAACATCAGCAACAGCTTCATCATGTTGCTCTTCGAGTTGCTCCCCCTCAGATACAGAGGGGGGTTTCTCGGTTCCCTCAGGGTTTTCAACTCCCTGAGGTTGTACGGTAGAAGTAGTAGCAGCAGCAGTTTCATTTGTCTCCCCCTCTTCCACATGATGAGTGGGGGAGGTAATCGGAATATCAGCAGCATGAGAGTCACTGTCTTCTTGGCCAGTGATACCCATGAAGGTTTCAATCACTATGATTCTGTCTTCTAGGCTAGAAATCGTAGGACTGATCTTTTGTAATTCCTCTCGATTGGCCTGAGTGAAGTGATAAGGGGCGTAAGTTGGGGCATTCAGGCGATCAAGGGCTTGTTGGAGTAGGTCTTTGACAGTGCCAACCTCAGTCTTGACAGAAGTCACCTCACCCTGAAGAGTTCCAACTGCTGTCGTCAATGATGTGACTTCATTGGACAGCGTGGTGAAGTTTGTAGAGAGGGTGGTGTGCGCCAAGATGAGATTGTTAATGACGGTGGAGTGGTCAGCGATTGTAGTAGCAAAGCTTCCAATATGACCTTCAATCTTCTCCATGTCAGCACTGGAGGCTTTCTTAGCGACCTCGGTTGTCAGTGTTTTGAGATTTTCTCCAGCGTCTGTAACCGCTGAAGAGTTGGTGGAGAGAGTGGTGTTGTAAGAGTCCACCTTTGTCACCAGATCTTTCAGGGAGTTTTGAATATCTCCCAAATTAGGACCTGTAACAGTAAACAACTTGTGAACAAAGGAAAGCTCAGAAGTTTGGGGTTGAGAGAGAAGAGTGTTTATGGTTTTATGTATACCTGCAGGCGGGTTGGTGATAACGCCACTTTTTGGCGTTATTTTCAGTTCTCAAACCAATGAGATTGGCTTGTATTCAAGTAAAAAGGCGTGTATTTTACGGTTTATCTAGTGTTTGATACAGGTTATCTAAAAGGCGGAATTCCTCGGGAAAAGAAGTTAAAAAGAACCCAAAACGAGTCCAAACGAAGCCTAACGGAAGCCCAAAAGTCAAGCCCAAGACCCGCAACCGAACCAGGACCCGATCCGCGAACCATAAATCGACCCACGCAGCAAAAAGCATACGCGCGACTTGCCACGCGACTTGCAAGTCGCGTGGTAGGTCGCGTAACCCACTGTTTGTCGATTTTCAGCTACTTATTTCGGGGTTTAGGTCATTCATTCGATACGCAACTTTCACACGACGGCCAGGGGCGATTTTGGGGCGATTCCTGGAGACTTTTCGGAGCTTTCAAGGTCACGATCGAGAGCCGATCAAGGAGACGTTCAACACGCGAAGTAGAGACGAGCACGAGAGAAGGGAGTTCATCATCTTACCTGTCACGATTTCATCTTTTACGCTTAATCATGTTTACATACACTTTGTTGGTTCCCGTTTTGTTTAAACAAGATTATCGGATCTATTAGTTCAAGTTTAAGTATGATGCGGAAGCGTATTTGAAGAACTAACAGATATGTTTGATAGATTTAGAACATGATATAAATAAACAGTGAACAAGAAATAATATCTCAAAGTTTACTGAATATATATATATCAAAAACAGATTCAAGAACAGTGAGTAAGCAAAGCTTTAAAACAGATATGACTCTTAAAGTATATAAGCTATGTGTTCTTGAAGTTTTTTCTTTTTAATTCTCGATTCTTGATTAGGAAGAACTCAACATGAGTCTTCCTTTTATACTACTCAAATGGGACCATAAAGCATGAGCTACTATTCAGAACAGATGGTATGAATAGTTGGAAGGATGGCATGAACAGTTGGATGTGCTGTATTGCATTTAATGCAATAGACGTCTATTATGTACTAAGCCCTATTGAGTCCACTCAGATTTTGACACGTTGAAGTTGAACAGGGTACGTTGCCATGCAAGTTGATGAACATGTCCAGGAACAGTAGCAAGATATTATAAATATCTTTGAAGTCTTTGTTGAAGACCGCAGAGGCTCTGTGAAGTGTCACAGAGGTTCTGCGGTTTGGTCCTTTGTAGAGCAGTCTTCACCGAATTCCGAGTCTTTGGTCTTCTTTGCGCGTATGACAGAGCTTCTGTAGGACGCCTCTTTAGCTTCTGTAGCTTCTCGACCTTGATCTTTCGGTAAGTTCGGCAGAGCCTCTGTAAGAGGCTTTCTTCACTTAGCCTATTTTTCACTACTTCTAAATACTTCTATGATTAGAAAGATTGAAGCTAACAATCTCCCTCTAAGTAGTGAAAGATAAAAAATTGAACTTGAGTTTAGTTAGGCTAAGTTAGATAAGACAGAGGTTAAACAATACCTCGAAAGTTCTTTCATTCAGAAATATGCCAGAGGCATTTTACATTTGAGTACAATGAAAGATAGACTTTGACTTGGTTTGCAGAGATTTGAGGTTCGAGAATCAGATTTTGGCATCTTTGAAATCGTTGTAGCTTCTGTTGTCTCTTCCGATTCTTCTGATCTCTTTGTAGAAACTGATGCAAAGTTCTCTTAGGCGGATTGTGGCATCAATCTCTCTGATGAAAGTATCTGCAGCATCTCTATTCATTTTCTCTGTATCTCTGTATTTTACAAGGCTTGCTCTGAACTTGTTCAGAGTACTAGTTGCGTACTTCTGACAGTCCATACACACAAACAGTTTGACTTCGCCTTGTGGGTTTTGAAATACTAACCCGAATCTTGGTTCTGTAATGATTGAGTTGGGCATGGCGTCGGGTGGGCAGCGATCTTCTGGTGGTCGTAAATTCAGATGTTTGAGACCAAGATCCTTTCCCAGTTAAAAATCTATCATACTGTAGATCAGAAGCTTTTCCCTCATTGCTTTTCTCAACACTTGATAGGCTCTGGTGTTTGGCTCTGTGTTGTAGTTGTCCTTTGTCCATTGCAGAAGTTCAGGTAGATCATAGGGATTCAGATTCCTTATGTCAGCATCAGCGAAGGTGGTTTCTGAATTGTTTACCCTTTTGACTCTGTAAAAATTGTACCTGACTCTTGGATAGGTTCTTGTGAAAGAGAATCTGCAGAAGATTACCTTTTTTATTTTATGAATTGAGAAGACTTCTGCTTTGGTTCTTGGCTTTGTTCTCCTGAAGATGTTCTCAAATTCTTCTCTGATGTTCGGATTTGTGATTTGGTCTGTTGGATGGAGGTTCTGAAAGGGTTGTTTGTAGAGATATTTGTACACCACTTCTTCCATTTCTTCGTATGTTGGACCATGTGGTGGTACTCGTCTTCTGAGACTCTCCATCTGTTGAACAACTCCTGCAGCTCTACCTGTTAGTAGAATGTCTGACAGAGGCTTCAATCCATATGCCCAGTCCTCTTCTTCAGGCTTTGGAGTTTGAAAGGCATCAAATGAGCTTTTCATCAGTTTTTCTGTAGGATTGGGTACTGATTTCTTTTTCTTGGGCTCTTCTGTCATTTTTTCCTTTCCCTTGTCTTTGGCTTTTGGAGGTGCAGAACCTGTTGCTTCTGTAGGTTTGGTTGTTGGTGCTTCTGTTGGAATGATGGGGGTTGCCTCTGTAGGTTGTGACACTTGTGTTTGAGAGGACTTATTTGGCGTTGGTTCTGTTGGCTTGTTTTGCTCTGTAACCTCTGTGGGAGGTTCTTTTGTGACTTCTTCTGTGAGCTTGGTTTATGTGGATTGAGGTATGTCGAATCTTCTTCCCATTCGGAAAGCTAAAGTGAACCAGTGCCTTTCTTCTTCTCTCTGCGACATTCGATCAGACATTGTATTGTGCATCTTTCTCAGAATAGAAGAAGCAGAGGTCGTTGCTCTTTTTGGTTTGGTGGCAATCGACTTTCTTCTTGGTATGGTTTGGGGTTTTTCTGTTGATTCTGTTGAAGGTCTTTCTTCCAAGTTGATTACCACAGGGGTGGTTGTTGCCTCTGTGGTTTGTTGACCAGCTTCTGGAATATTGGTTTCTTCAGAAGTTGATTCCACAGAGATGGGTGTTGTCTCTGTGGTCTTTTGATCTTGGGTTTGTTCTGGAGGGGCTTGGCTGATTGGTTCTGCTGCGATTGGTGGAGCTTGTAGTCCTCTGGTCGTAGCTTTCTCCCTTATATTCTCCCCCTCGGGATGATCTGATGGACCAGGATGGTCATCATCAGAGTCATCCTGACTCTTATCAGAAGTACCCTCTGCTCTGCAGGAAGCTTTGGGTTTCTTTGGTAGTTCTGCTCCTGCGGCCATCAACTTTGCACATACATCATCACAGAGGCCGATTAGAGTTGCAAGCTCTGCTTCTGTGTTGAAGCGCATTCTGCCGACACTTTTTCTGAACTCTTTGACGTAGTTGGCATTTGCAGTAGTGAAGGAGACAATGACTTCTGTGACCTGGTTTATGACATTCTGCCCCGAGCTCTGTCAGCTGTGCTCTGGTCATGTAATCTTTTGGCTGCATCATTGTAGTGTTACGCATTGCCTCTTCTTGAACGTTTTGCAGAGCCTTCTGTAGTTCTGCAGGTGTGATGCTCTGTGATTTGTTGGATTGCTTGTTCATTTGTTCAAGGAAATGTTTGACTGATTCCTTGAATGCAGATGTTGCAGCTATTCCAAAATCTTTAGCAGCAGAAGTGGCTGTAGTTGTGGCAGTTGTTTGAGCAGAAGATTTCATCTCTGTGATGGCCGTTTTCACCTCTGTGGACAGATTGTCCATTTTGGTGTTCAGATTCAGCAAGGTCGTTGATGTTTTCTCTGCAAAAGATGTGAAAGAGCTTTGCAACTCTTTCATGGTTTGGTTCACAGAGGTGACAAGGGTTTGGAACTCATTCCTTGATACTTGTGTCCCTGGTGTAACCTCTGGAGGAACACATTCATCTCCAGAGTGAGTCCCTGCTCATGGGTCACCTTCGTTCACCCTTGTTTGTACGTTGGGGGTGGAAGGATTTCCATCTGATCTTCGAGCAGAAGCATCTAGTGCTTCAAACTCTACAAAAGTTCTGTGAACGACATTGTCTAGATCCACTTCAGAGGTGGGTACTAGATTATCCTTCTGTTGACTCAGAGACTTGTCTAGAGTCTCTTTGTCGTTGTGCTCACTACTTCTCTCTGAAAGAAGGGTTGGCCCTGTTTCGTGCGTGGCAGAGGAAACGAATTCCTCTGTAGGGTGTTCTAGTGTGATCTGGGGCGATTGATCACGAACTATAGGTGAGTCTCTTTGAGGTGACTCCCTAGGAATGGATTCCCCGGTTTTTGTGGGCGCAGAAGTCGAAAGAGTGACTTCTGGCTGGTTGGGTTGGGTTTGGATCGAGCTGTGCTGCTCTATTTCAATAACTCATTCTGCAGCTAGACCTGCGGAGTTAGATGTGTGGGTTGCACTGGGAGGGGGTGAGGGATGTGTGCCTTCTTCATCTTCTGCATCTTTTTCTTTTACATTTTCTTTTCCTCCAGATGTTTCTACCCTATCCTCTGTTGAAGTTCTTTGCTCTGTGCATAAGAAGTCATACATTTGATGAGAGCCGTATAACTTCATGACATGTGGATGATAGAGACCTTTTCGTATCCAGACAGCTTCTTCTTCGTCTGAATCTATCTCTGAGACCTCCATTCTTGTCTTTGTTACTTCATCTCTATTCCACTGAGCTTATGTTTGTCCTATTTCTTTTGAAGCTGGGCTTGGACTCCTTCTGTGAACGTCCAATCCTTGCTGAATGAAGGGGTTCTGTAGAATAATAGGTGTCTCAGCTGATTGATCTCTGGGTGTTTGATCATCTTCTTGCAGATGTGTGTCAATGCCGGAAATAGAGAAGTATTGTTCTTCTAGGGAATGGTGGTCGAGAGGTTGTGCCGTCCACCCTGCTGTACTTAAAGTGTTGGCAATGTCGGGGTTCTGTAGGAAATCGTTAATGTTTCCTTGGTGAGCTAATCGATATGGGGATTGATGGGGCGATTGATATCCCTCTTCTGTCATTTCTTCTTCTGCATCTTCTTCTTCTGCAGTTCTTTCTTCTTCGATTGCTTCCTCTTCTATGGTGACAAGGGTTTGGAACTCATCCCTTGATACTCGTGTCCCTGGTGTAACCTCTGGAGGAACACATTCGTCTCCAGAGTGAGTCCCTGCTCCTGGGACACCTTCGTTCACCCTTGTGTGTACGATGGGGGTGGAAGGATTTCCATTTGATCTTCGAGCAGAAGCATCTAGTGCTTCAGACTCTACAGAAGTTCTGTGAATGACATTGTCTAGATCCACTTCAGAGGTGGGTACTAGATTATCCTTCTGTTGACTCGGAGACTTGTCTAGAGTCTCTTCGTCGTTGTGCTCACTACTTCTCTCTGGAAGAAGGGTTGGCCCTATTTCGTGTGTGGCAGAGGAAACGAATTCCTCTATAGGGTGTTCTAGTGTGATCTGGGGCGATTGATCACGAACATTAGGTGAGTCTCTTTGAGGAGACTCCCTAGGAATGGATTCCCCGGTTTCTGTGGGCGCAAAAGTCGAAAGAGTGACTTCTGGCTGGATGGGTTGGGTTTGGATCGAGCTGTGCTGCTCTTTTTCAATAACTCCTTCTGCAGCTAGACCTGCGGAGTTAGATGTGTGGGTTGCACTGGGAGTTGGTTTTGGTTGTGTGCCTCTATTAATCCAGGCATCTTTCCTTGTTTCTTCCTCTGTTAAGCATCCAAGCACTACATCATTTTCTACCATTTCAGATTCTGTAGCTATCCGATGGCTTGGTGCTTCTTCCCTAGCTTCTGTTGAAGTTCCTTGCTCTGTGCTTAAGAAGTCGTACATTTGATGAGAGCCGTATAATCTCATGACATATGGATGATAGAGACCTTTTCGTATCCAGACAGCTTCTTCTTCATCTGAATCTACCTCTGAGACCTCCATTCTTGTCTCCCTTGTTTTAAATCCCTCTTCTTGTACAACTTCGACCTCTTTTCCATTTTCTGTTATTTTCCCTAAAGACTCTGT
Source organism: Saussurea involucrata (assembly GCA_033807775.1). Lineage (NCBI taxonomy): Eukaryota > Viridiplantae > Streptophyta > Magnoliopsida > Asterales > Asteraceae > Saussurea > Saussurea involucrata. Next base: position 63,010,191 of record CM066319.1, on the reverse strand, counting down.
TACTTCATCTCTATTCCACTGAGCTTCTGTTTGTTCTATTTCTTCTGAAGCTGGGCTTGGACTCCTTCTATGGACGTCCAATCCTTGTTGAATGAAGGTGTTCTGTAGAATAACAGGTGTCTCAGCTGATTGATCTTTGGGTGTTTGATCATCTTCTTGCAGGTGCGTGTCAATGCCAAAAATAGAGAAGTATTGTTCTTCTGGGGAGTGGTGGTCGAGTGGTTGTGGCGTCCACCCTGTTGTATTTAGAGTGTGGGCAATGTCAGGGTTCTGTAGGAAATCGTTTAAGTTTCCTTGGTGAGCAAATCGATCTGGGGATTGATAGGGTGATTGATATCCCTCTTCTGTCATTTCTACTTCTGCATCTTCTTCTTCTGCAGTTCTTTCTTCTGCGATTGCTTCTTCTTCTATGGTAACCAATTTTTCAAGTGATTTCCCATGCTTCTTTTTGGTTTTCCTCCTCTTAGGTTTTGGTGCCCCTTCCTCTGTGGTTTTCGATTTTCTTTTCTTCTTCTGTTTTGGAGAAGAGGGAGGAGCAGTGGAGCGAATTTTTGTGGCATGAGGAGGTGAGGGTTGATCTTCTGCAGCGCTTGTGGAGGTGCCTTCTTCAGTTTTCCTCTTCTTTGATTTTGGAGTAGAGGTAGAAGATTTTGAAGAGGACTTCTTTCCCATGAGCTCTGCACGTTTGGCTAAGAAGCTAAGTTGAATAGCCATGTGTTTTGCTAGTTTGCTGTCTTTTTCTTCTTGAGTGGAAAGAGGTTCTGCAATCATTGTTCCTAGGGGGACACCTAAATGCGGGGGTGTCATAGGACTCGGTTTTGGAGTTCTTTGATCGCGTATGTATTCTTTCTTAAGGTTTTTATCCGTGGCATACCTCAAAAGGTTCTTTGACAAAGGTCTGCAGTGTGTGTAGCCATCTACATGATCAGTGGGGGTATTTTTGTTCATTGGGAACTGTTTGGGAATTGGCCCTTCTATTGGCCAGTTCTGTATCAGCAACAGAGGTTCGAACAAAACTCCCAGTATTCTTTGGAATTGCAGAGGTGGTAGAAAGTTAGGATCGTTCTCTTTGACCCTTCTAGCGTTGTTCTTTCTGTCGATGGTGTTGATGATCTGTTGCATCATTATGGTCGCGTAATCCAGTGGGAGATCATAGTAAACCCCATACATGATGGTTAATATCTGATGTGAGCTCTGGTCAATACTGCCTATCTTCCCTGTCAGGCATCTATTAAGAATTGAGAACAAGGTGTTCCACAGAGGTGGTAATCTGCCTCTGCGGAAGTCTTTTCTCTTCCTCAGTTGGGTGTTGTACCCAAGCATTTCTACGAAACGACAGATCTCGTCGTTTGTTGGTTGCTCTGCATATTTCTTCAATCCAAGAAGACCCCTTGTTGGTAGGTTGAATTCAAGTGAGAACATTGTTCTATTGAACTTAATTTCCAGATGTTCAGATTTGTCAGGTCTTGAAATGTACCCTTTGATAAGAGAATCATCATTATCAAATCGGCAACTTTTCCAAAACTGGTTCAAATATCTAACTGGAATTTTGTTTGGGGTTCTTGAGAGTAGAGGGAAGAGGATATGATTTTCATTATGTTTAGAAGAATGGCATGGGCTTCGCTGAAAGCAGTGGGTGAGGGGACCAAATAGCAATTGTTGGATTTGATTGGTAGTACTTTTTCGAAATGATCCTTTCCTATGAAGTTTTGAAGATGTGTGGTCGGAGCAAATTCTGCTGAATCGCCGGAATCTTCTAGTTCAATACTTTTGGCAAGGTGGGGGTTTTCTGAATGTTCAGAATGAGCAGGTGAATGTTCTGGTGAGTTCGCCGGAGAGTGTGCAGGGGAGATAGCTTGAGAAGATGAAGCCATTGGTAATGAGAATAAGATACTTGCAGGTTTTTGCAGGGTTTCGCCGGAGAAGAATGAGGGTTTGTAAAAAGTTTATGAGAGGGTAAGCTTTGTTTTTATAGAAGGGTAAAACGGTAGAATTCGAAAGAGTAAAATATATGGCAATGGATTAAAATTTGGAATCCGTACTCAAGTTAGAACGGCGGGTTCAACTTTCCACAGAAAACGTTCCATGTACGCCCAATAAAAATGGGACACGTAGGCCATGTCAGAGGATGACAGGACGTCGTGCGCGGCCCATTAATGCTAGGCGCGTGGGGTTGTTCTTAGCCACATGAGATTCACTCTCAGTAAAAGTAACCGTTATTACTTTAGAAATGCCCAAGTAACAGATTGACATAACTTTTGTAGTTTGCAAAGGCACTAGAGAGGATCAATAGGATTTTTAGTTAAGAATTTTTACTCGCAGAGGTTTTGTGGCTCTGTGGGAACTTGCAGAAGCTCTGCGAGGGCCAGTAGAAGCTCTATGAGGGAAAAAATCTCATAAAAAATTCTATTAAATTTTCTGATCATCCAATTTTTGATCTGTTTTAAGAGATGTGTTTCGGACATATTTGAAAGTTGGTATCCGAGAAAACTGTTATGGAAAAAGTTTTGTTCGTGAAGGTCATGATGTATGTATTTGGTTTTCGAGATAACATTCCAAAAGATCGATAGAGGGTTAATTTGTGATCACAGAGCATATTTCTGGCAGAGCCTCTGTTGAGCTAAGCAGAGGCTCTATGACCTCATATTTCTCATAACTCAAATTTTATGAAACTTTTTGATCTTTTGTTTTTTGAAATGTTATCCACAGTATATTTAGGACATATTTGACAATTTGTGTCCCAGAAAACTGTTTTCAACAACCTTTTGTCAGAGAGACATTCCTTTTTGGTTCTTCTTTTCTCGGCAGTGATGTCTGACTTCTGTCGATATAGATTTATCGACATACTTCTTTGCCTTCTCCTTGAAAGTTTTACCTTTGTAGATCATTTCAGGGTCCCTTTTTGCTCCCCCTTGATCTAATCACCTCTGTAGATTAAGTAATTTCCTTTTGCTCCCCCTTGACCTATGCTTGGATCAAAGAATGATAAGATTTGTATTGAGCATAGGTCTTGTTTTTCCAGAGGTTCTGTGGAGGTCGTCAGAGGTTCTGAGCAGACTTACAGAAGCTCTGTGATATCAAGAACTATTTAAGATTGAGAATTTACATACAGAAATAAATCAATCAAAGCAATAAGTTAAGTAAAATAGAAATGTATACTTATTTACAGAAGATAAAACTATACTTACAGAGGATTTTCACATCATATTAATCATTCCTAACTTACCCACCAAGAAATTAAATCTTTTCTCGTCTAAGGCTTTGGTGAATAAGTCTGCAAGTTGATATTCTGTTGGCACGAAATGCATCTCGATTGTACCGTGTTCAACATGATGTTTCAAGAAATGGTACCTTATATCGACATGCTTGGTTTTGGAATGTTGCACAGGATTGGCAGAGATGGCAATGACACTTTTGGAATCACAGAAGATGGGTATTTTGAATAGAATGTGGCCGTAGTCTTTTAGCTGAGTCTTCATCCATATAACCTGAGAACAACAGCTAGCAGCAGCAACGTATTCAGCTTCTGCCGTAGATGTTGATACACAGTTCTGCTTTTTGGAGGTCAAACTGACTAGCTTACCACCTAGGAATTGACAACTCCCAGAGGTACTCTTTCTGTCGAGCATGCATCCTCCATAGTCTGAATCTGTATAAGCTTTAAGACAAAAGCCAGAGTTCTGTGGATACCAGAGACCAAGATTTTTGGTCCCCTGTAGGTATCTAAATATTCTTTTAACAGCATCATAATGTGATTTCTTAGGATTAGCTTGATAACGTGCACAAAGACATGTGGAATGCATAATGTCAGGTCTGCATGCAATTAAGTATAACAGAGATCCAATCATGCCTCTGTAGAGAGTGCATTCTACAGAGATGCCATCTGGATCTAAGGATAACTTATTTCCAGTGGCCATTGGAGTTTTCATTGCGAGGTATCAGAGAGGCTATACTTGAAAAGAATGTCAGAGACATATTTGGCCTGATTTATAAAAATTCCCTCTGATGTTTGTTTGACTTGGAGTCCGAGGAAGAATGTTAATTCTCCCATCATACTCATTTCAAACTCACTCTGCATGAGTTTTTCAACACTTTTGCACTCTTCTGTATTAGTAGACCCAAAAATTATGTCGTCCACATAGATTTGTACAAGCATTATTTCACTGTTTTTACGTTTATAGAATAAGGTAGTATCTGTTGTACCTCTGTTGTAGCCATTTACTAGAAGAAAGGTAGAAAGTCGTTCGTACCATGCTCTTGGAGCCTGTTTCAGTCCGTACAGAGCCTTTTCAAGGTAGTATACATGCCTTGGGAACTTTGAGCTTTCAAACCCTGGTGGCTGATTTACGTAAACCTCTTCTTGGATTTCACCGTTGAGAAAAGCTGATTTTACGTCCATCTGAAAAACTTTAAATCCTCTGTGGGCTGCGAAGGCTAAGAATATTCTTATTGCTTCGAGTCATGCGACAGGAGCAAAAGTCTCATCGTAATCTATGCCTTCTTCTTGTCTATAACCCTTGCCACCAACCGTGCTTTGTTTCTGATGACCACTCCATCTTCATCCTTGTTATTTCTGTAGATCCACTTAGTCCCAATGGCTTGTTTCTCTCGTGGCAGAGGTACTAAAGTCCATACTCTGTTACGCTCAAACTGCAGAAGTTCTTCTTGCATGGCGTCTACCCAGTTTGGGTCATCTAGGGCTTCAGAAATCTTCTTTGGTTCTATCACACTAACAAAATTTGTAAAGAAACAAAAATTAGCAGTGGCAGACCTGGTTTTTACTGAGTCAGAAGGTTCTCCAATTATTTGGCTTGGAGGATGGCTTTTTGTCCACTGAGTGGTGCGTGGAAGATGGTCATCAATGTCATCGAACCTTTCTTCAGTAGCTTCTTGTGGATCTTCTTCTTGTGTAGCCTCTGTCGTTCTTCTTGCCTTGGTAGAAGATTCTACCATTTGTGGAATGATTGGTATGAGTGGTGGTGGAGATTGTTCCTCTGAGGACGTATAGTCTTGGACCTCAATTTCCTCTGTAATTGGTTCTTCTGTGGATTGTGGAGTTTGTTTTTCAGCAGCTTCTGTGGTCGTTTTTCTTGATGTTTCATCTTCTGCATTTTCTTCTTCGGCATTTGCATCTGTAGTATTTACAGAAGAAGATGAAGCATTATTTGGACCAGTTAGAGTCATACCTGTAGGATTTTGTCCGACAGAGGATGGTTCTTCAGAAACTCTGATGGTTCCAACAGAAGGATCAATGTCATCGTGGAACATCTCTAAAAATAGAAGATTTAAGTCTTCTTTCGTTTGCGAGATGTCAGAGGTTTCCCTTTTAAGTTCGAGTTCTGAACTGATTTGCTCAAAAGTCATTTGGAATGAATCATTAAAAGAAACATTGATACTTTCTACGATTTTGCGAGATCTTGTAAGGAACGCTCTGTAGGCTTTGGAAGTGGCAGAGTATCCAATGAATTTTCCTTCGTCAGCTTTTACCTCAAACTTTCCTCTTGAATCTCTGTCGTTTAAAACAAAGCATTTACATCCGATCACATGAAAAAATTTGATGTTTGGCCGCCTTTTGTTGATCAATTCGTAAGGAGTCTTGAGGTGTCTTTTCACAATGGTTGAACGATTTTGTGTATAACATGCAGTAGAAATCGCTTCTGCCCAAAAGTTCATCGGTAATCCGCATGCTGATAGCATAGCTCTTGTTGCCTCCACGAGCGTTCGATTCTTCCTTTCGACTACGCCGTTCTGCTGTGGAGTGCGTGCTGCAGAGAAGTTCTGTGATATTCCTTCTGTAGAAAGATAGGCTTCAATGACAGAGTTTTTAAATTCTGTGTCATTGTCACTTCTTAACTTCTGTATTCTGCATTCATAAAGAACTTGGATTCTTTTCATTAGATTAATCAAGATGATTGGAACATCCGATTTCTTTCGAATAAATTCAACCCATGTGAAACGCGAATACTCATCAATTAAGACAAGTATGTATTTCTTGCCACCTAGGCTCTGTATGGCAATGGAACCGCAGAGGTCAACATGAAGCATGTACAGAGGTCTAGTGCAAGACACATATGTTTTGCCTCTGTGGGAAGCTCTTCTGAGTTTTCCCATTTCACAGGCAGAACACAAGTGATCCTTATTAAATTTAACATTAGGCAACCCTTTAACTAGATCAAGTTTTACCAGTTTATATAATGTATGAAAGTTCAAGTGACAGAACCTGTTATGCCATAACCAGGCTTCTTTACTTTCGCAAGCTACAAGGCAAACTTTGTCCTTGGTTGTTGAACAAAAATTCATCAGATACAGATCACCTTTTCTTTCGGCTCGCAGAAGTTCCATTCCTGTGTCCTCACTTTGCAGAGAGCAGAAAGTTCTTTTGAATAACACATCGAATCCTGTATCACAGAGTTGACTTACACTGAGTAGATTGTGTTTAAGGCCATTCACATATGCAACTTTGTATACAGAGACGTTTTCCTTCTGTATGACTCCATAGCCTTTGATGTGTCCCTTCTTGTTTTCTCCAAAAGTTACAGTTCCACCATCGTGTGTTTCTGTGTACGTGGATAGTAAACTTTTGTCGCCAGTTATGTGCCTTGAGCATCCGGAGTCAAGATACCAAATTGGCACAAACCGCTTCTGTAAGACAATCGCAGAGACTTAGGTACCCATAACCATATGGGTCCAATATTGTTAGAAATTTTCAAGTTTGCCTTAGCATTCTTGAAATACATTTTATCTTTTGTAGAAAAATCAGATTGTTTCTCTCTATGTTCTGACTTTGGAGTTTGAATTTTAGAGGAGAGTAAGCAATCTGGACTTGAGAAGTGATTATTCAATTTGAACATAAGATCAAAACAATGACAGTATTTAATATGAGACGTGATTTGTTTGAACTTTTCATTGAATTTATTGAACTGAACCACATAGGCATTACATTCTTTCTTAACATTAGATTTCCTATTACAAGAAGATCTATGAATACTAGAATGTTGTTTGCAAAAGTTTTGTTTAGGTCGTGCCTTCTGTGAGTCTCTTCTGTGGTGAACATCTTTCTTCACTGTCACAGAGGAAAAATATTTGTTAGCTTCAGGCCTTTTTCCCTTTTGTTGCCAAGTGGGATTCTCTTTAATTTGCTTTAAAGGTTTTGAAAATTTTGAGCTTTTAGGATTTTTAGAGGCCTTTTTCAGATTATCAAGCTCTGAAGAGATTTTGACTTGTATACACATTTTGAGAAAATCTGGACAGATAGGTATCTCTGTGATTTTCTCTTTTGGAGAAATTGTTCTGTTAAGAACCTCAGAAGAGAATTTAACATCCTCTGTGTCACAGTGAATTATCCCTGATTTAGAATCAGTCTCTGAGTCGTCAGAGGATGAATCGTCCTCATATACAGAGGTTGAGTCATCTCTTTCGACATAGGCTGGATTTTCTGAGCATGTATCGTACGAGCTTTCTTCCTCTGTAAAATAACTTTCATAGATAGCAGAGGTTTCTGATGAGATCTCTTCAGCGAGAATTTGATCTATAGAAGATGTACAGAGATTTTCTAAAACATTTGATTTCAAAACTTTCAAAATTTCTTTTTCAATTGATTCTTTAAGTTTTTCTTCTGAAAAGATGGGTTTAAACTCAGGAGCTTTTGCAGATAATTTCTTTTCGACATTTATCATACAGACAAAAGCGACCTGTGTTTGAGTCTCTGGTTTACCAAACTTAAAAATACCAAGCTGATCTTGTGTTTTCGGATATTTCATTGGTTTGATTCCTCTATTGATAGAGGTTGAAGTTGATGAATTTGTGTTTTCAAACCACACATTGATCATCTTCGTATGTTTCTTCAAGTGAGGTTCTGCAGAGATTTTAACCCTTTTACTTACAGAGAGTAAGTTTGGAAAAATTGGTTTATTTGTTTTTCCTATCACAAACAGAGAACACAGAGGTTTAAGTCTTTTGCCTTCAACACCTAGAGTAATATCATCGTACCCTATACCTCGTCTTCCTATTTGTGAGTTTACTTTCTCATACACCTTCTGTGCATCTTTATAGTTTTTAAGTAAAACTTCTCTTCTGAGTAGATCTTGCCAAAGTACCTCTCTCTCTTTTTGAAAGTATTCTTTGAGAGCTCTTATGTCAGTTGTTTCACTCCTAGAAACTGAAAGCTCTTTTGTTTTGATTTTTAAAGCAGAGGTTAATTCAGAAATTTGCCTTTTTAAAGGATCTATATTATTTTTCCAATATTTTTCTACTCTTTCCTTTCCTTCAACAATTTTGGCTTTTTCTTGAGTGAGAAGCCTTACTTCTCTCTCATTAAAGGTGAGTCTTTTCTGAATGCTTTCATTTATCTCTTTTAGTTCAATCAGTTCAATGTTAAGTTTAATTGAATCATTATCTACAGATTTAGTACAAGAGGTAGAGTTTGAAATGGATACCTCATTGTCAGTGCCGGAATCGACTTCTGCCATGCCACAGAACAGGGCATTGGTGGTGAATTCATCATCAGAGGTATAGTCTGACTCGAAGTCCTCCTTGTTTGCTTCAGAATGCCCTTTGTTCGCCATTAGGGATTTTTGCGCATAATATTCAGCCTTCTTTTTGTAAAAAGCTGAGTCCTTCTGTGGGCGATTTTGTCTACTTCTGCATTCTTTTGCAAAATGGCCTGGCTTGCCGCAGTTGAAACAACCTTGAGAGGTGTTTCCAGTTCGATCGTCGGACTTCTGTTGATCTCCACCTTTCTCTGTTCGGAATTCGTTTGCGTAATGACCAGGCTTACCACATTTGTAGCGTTCTTGTGTGTGGCCTACCTTATCATCTGACCTCTGTCGGTCATTTCCTCTGTAGTTTCTTTCGCTCGACCTCTGTCGGTCACTTGATTCTTCTCTTCTTCCATCATCTCTTCTATCTCTCTGGTTGTCTCTGCTATATCTGTCATTTCCAAAATTTCTTTGGTTACCTTTGAACTCTCTAGTCAATAGAGCCAATGATTTAGCTAATGACGCAAGAGTTATTTCTTCCTCTATCATCTCGTCTTCTTCGCTATCAACCATCACCATTTTCTTCTTCTCCTTTTTCTTCTCCTCTGTTGTTCTCTCATTTCTCGGTCTTTCTTTAGCCTCTGTTGATTTAGTAACCAATGCGTATGGTGCAATGGTTATTGTTTTAGCCTGTGTTATTTGAGGCTCTTGTGCAGCTAGTGTTCCATAGAGATCAGAGAGTGTCCATGAGTCTAGATCTTAGTTTGTTTGTAAAGACATAGACAATTGAAGCCACTCATCATTCAGGCTCTTTAGAAACATGACGTTATTTTCTTCCGAGGTTCTGTGAATGCCAGACTTTCTGCATTTGTTTATGAGAGAGTTGAACCTGTCGTACGTTGTTTGCAAAGATTCTGTTGCAGAGGCTCTGAATGCATGATATTCATTTATGTATTGTGCCCTTCGGTTCTTCTGGGTTTTATCACCCCCTTCCAACTGTCTTTCTAATTCTTTCCAAAGATCGTGCGCAGTTTCGCATGCATCTAAGGATTGAAAAAGTTCGTTGGGGATAGCCATTATCAAGATTCGTTTTGTTTTATGTGCAACTTCATCTTCTGCCTTATCTTCATTTGACCATTCTTCTTTTGGCTTCGGTTTTTTATGTTCAGGGATTTCAGGAGATTCAACAGTAGCTGGTAATCGTGGTACTACTATCATGGGAACAGGAGGAAGGTTGTAAAGATATTGTACTAGATTTTTTTCAATACCCTCAAAGAAATGAACCATTCTTATCTTCCATTGAGGATACTCATCTCGAAGGAGAGTAGGAGGCTTGGTGAGTGAACCAGCAGTAAAGAAGTTATTTGTATTTGTCATTTTAAAGGTTCTGAAAAGATAGTATGATTAAAGAGTATAAGTCTGATGATCTGGAAAGTTTTCTGGGTTTGAACAGTTCCCAGAGTACACTTTAATGGAGTTTTAACCTAGAAATGAGGAATAGGTTAAAAAAGGAATGATGTCTATCACCAATCTTGTAACAAAGAGGATCACTAGATATTGAAAATCAAGCTAAGCTCTGATACCAATTGTTGGTTCCCGTTTTGTTTAAACAAGATTATCGGATCTATTAGTTCAAGTTTAAGTATGATGCGGAAGCGTATTTGAAGAACTAACAGATATGTTTGATAGATTTAGAACATAATATAAATAAACAGTGAACAAGAAATAATATTTCAAAGTTTACTGAATATATATATACATCAAGAACAGATTCAAGAACAGTGAGTAAGCAAAGCTTTAAAACAGATATGACTCTTAAAGTATATAAGCTATGTGTTCTTGAAGTTTTTCTCTTTTTAATTCTCGATTCTTGATTAGGAAGAACTCAACATGAGTCTTCCTTTTATACTATTCAAAGGGGACCATAAAGCATGAGCTACTATTCAGAACGGACGGTATGAATAGTTGGAAGGATGGCATGAACAGTTGGATGTACTGTATTGCATTTAATGCAGCAGGCGTCTATTATGTACTAAGACCTATTGAGTCCACTCAGATTTTGACACGTTGAAGTTGGACAGGGTACGTTGCCATGCAAGTTGATGAACAGGTCCAGGAACAATAGCAAGATATTATAAATATCTTTGAAGTCTTTGTTGAAGACCGCAGAGGCTCTGTGAAGTGTCACAGAGGTTCTGCGGTTTGGTCCTTTGTAGAGCAGTCTTCACCGGATTCCGAGTCTTTGGTCTTCTTTGCGCGTATGACAGAGCTTCTGTAGGACGCCTATTTAGCTTCTGTAGCTTCTCGACCTTGATCTCTCGGTAAGTTCGGCAGAGCCTCTGTAAGAGGCTTTCTTCACTTAGCCTATTTTTCACTACTTCTAAATACTTCTATGATTAGGAAGATTGAAGCTAACACACTTCCATTATCTTTTCTTTTGTGTTTGAATCCACCACCGACATGAACTAACCGGTTCGTGTTGGGGGTTGGAATGAATTCGGTTTATTAAGCATGTAAACAATTGACTTGATATTTTATCAGTTTTTCCGTTATTAATGAAGCATGTGATTTTGTGTTTAATGCCCTTGAGAGTCTAGCTAGCTTTCAATTGATTTATTATTTTTAGTTGAGTTCGAGAGAATTAACTGTTAAAAAGAACTAGGAATTGCATGCCTAAGACGATAAATCGGTGATAGAGATATATCGAATAAGTCTTAGCCCCAATTGAGCCGTTAGGTTGAAATCGAGAGATGAAATCTAGCCGTTTAATATAAATCTGGTGCTTCATGTGTTTTGGAATCCAGAAGTTGAGGTCGAGAGATTTAACTTGTCCTTTTCAAAATAAAATCCGTTGTGGCTTGAAAGAGAACAACAGTGATCTTAAAAGATTTGGGAATCATTAAAGGGATAAATTGGTAGTTGTTTTGAGTCAAGCGTTTGCATGTGGAAAACCTTAGGATTTCTAACCCCCAACTTTCTCTCTATCGAAGTTTCCTAAGTCGTTATTTGTTTCGTTTGTGTTTGAGTTGTAATTTACTTTCTGCAATTAAGTAGTTTAACAATAGCCAACCATCTCTCAATTCGACAGTTCAGTTAATAGCGATTGTAGTAATTGTGATACTTAGTTCCTAGTTCCCGTGGATTCGATACTCGTACTTACCGTACGTTATTACTTGATTTCGACACCGTACACTTGCGGTTAGATTTAAGGGGGTGTAAACCCGCTCTATCAAGTTTTTGGCGCCGTTACCGGGGAACTAGTTGTAGCTAATAGCACTACCATCTATAAGCGCTATTAGATTGAGCATTTTTTTATTTGCTTTATTCCATCACTTTCAGTTTTTTTTGGATTACTGACTTTACTTTCTTTCTTTTCAGGTACCACTTGGTTTATGCCAAGGACGACCCGAGGAAAAGAGATTGAAGAATTCGATCCGGAGATTGAAAGAACCGCTCGTCGCCTACGTCAAGAGACCAAAGTTAAGCGACAGTTACAAATGGGTTACGAGAGACCTGTAGGCGAGAGACCACCGCGCAACGATCCTCCACCTCTTCGCAATAATCCTCCACCACCTCCGGAGAGGGTACCTATGCGGTCATTTGCCAATCCAAATGTGGCAGCCGCACGTATAGGGATCCAACCTCCTACCACCGCAGCTAATTACTTCGAGATCAAGCCAAGTACCATCGTCATGGTACAACAGAACCAATTTGGGGGAGCACCGACTGAAGATCCCCACGCGCACCTACGAGCATTCGAACGAATCTGTAATACGTTCAAGATCAACGGGATGGAGGAGAACGCGATCAAGCTAAGACTCTTCAGTTTTTCCCTAAAGGGTATAGCTAAAATTTGGATAGAGGGCTTACCATCGGATATTATCACCACATGGGCAGACCTGAAAGCTGCATTCCTCCAGAAATTCTTCCCACCGGGAAGAACCGCTCAACTGATGGCCGACATTACCCACTTCGCGCAATGGGACCAAGAGACACTCTACGAGGCATGGGAGAGATATAAGGACATGTTGAAGAAGTGTCCACATCACGGGTTACATGGTTGGGTCATAATCCAAACGTTCTTTGGAGGCCTCCACCCGCAATTCAAGAATGACATCACTGCTGCAGCGGGTGGGGCGCTCATGTATAAGTCCTATGAAGAAGTGTGCGAACTAATCGAGAATTTGGCGGAGCATAGTTTTTCCACCCCGAGATCAGCCGTGAGACGGGTAGCAAGTGTGCAGGAAAGTAATGAGCTGAATGAACTGAAAGCTCAACTGGCCTTTATCATAAATCAGCTGAATAGAGGTATTCCGGAAGCACCCGAGCAAGTTCAGTATATGCAAAACCGGAACTATCAACCGAGAAACGATCCTTTCTCGAACACCTACAATGAGGAGTGGAAGAAGCATCCCAATCTCTCATGGAATCAGCCTGGTCAACCAACACAAGGTAATCCTCCTAACTCTTCAAATTCCTCTAATACTAATAATGTGTACCGTCCTCCAGGTTTCCAGCAAAGGAACGAAGGACCATCCGGATAGAAGAAATCGGGGCTGGAAGAGATGATGATGAAGTTTATGACCAAGATGGACAGAACGGTCGGAGAGTTAGCGAACACGGTCGATACTGTCAAGGCGGCGACCAAGCAAAATACCGCCTCCATCAAGATTCTCGAGAGGCAAGTGGGGCAGATTAGTGAAGCTCTACAAAACCGACCTCCCGGAACCTTTCCCAGTCAAACCGAAAGGACTAACCGGGAAACATGCAATGCCATTTATCTGAGAAATGGCAAGGAGCTGAATGGAGAGCCATTACGAGAGTCATCATCAAGGGAGACCGGTCCGAAAGAGAAGGAGATCGAGAGCATTAAAGTGACTTAACTATAAGCTGATAAAGAGTGTGCAATCAAAGAGAACTCGGAGGGTGAAGAGAGCAAGCAGTGTGAAGAGAACAAGCTAAAGCAACCACCGGTCAAGCCGGAAATTCCGAGAGTGCCATACCCGAATAGACTGAAAGCAAATAAGGACGATGTTAATTTTTCCAAGTTTATTGATGTGTTTAAAAAGTTAACAATTAACATCCCTTTTGCAGATGCGTTGGCGCAAATGCCCTCTTACATGAAATTCATGAAAGAGATCTTATCCAAAAAGAGGGCGATCGATCACCAGGCCACCGTTGCACTCACCGAAGAGTGCAGCGCGATTTTTCAGAATAAACTTCCCCCGAAGCTTAAAGATCCAGGGAGTTTCTCTATCCCTATTCAGATTGGGGAGTATAGTTTTAATAAAGTTTTATGTGATTTAGGGGCAAGTATTAATCTGATGCCTCTTTCTGTTTTTAGGAAACTCGGACTCGGTGAAGTGCAGCCAACGTACATGACGCTAAAGCTCGCCGATCGATCAATCAGATACCCGTACGGAGTCGTAGAAGACGTGCTCATCAAGGTCGGTAAATTCTACTTCCTGGTGGACTTTGTAGTGATAGACATAGACGAAGACGAAGAAGTCCCATTAATATTGGGAATGTCCTTCCTTGCCATGAGTAGAGCCTTGATTGATGTGGAGGAAGGAGAGGTGACCTTCAGAGTTGGCGGCGAGAAGGTGATGTTCAAAATGTTTGAGAAAATGCGAGTTGGAAGAGAAGAAGGATCCGGAGCTGGTCATGGAAGACCGAAGATAGAAGAATCCGCGAAGAATCGCAAGTGTGGGCGATTTGACCCCGCAGATACCGAGCCAAGCTGAAAACCACACAGTCATGCCACGACTTTAAATACGGCGCTGGGTGGGAGGCAACCCACCAAGGTTTGATTTCCCTTTTATTTGCGTGCTTAGTTTTTTACTTTTGTTTGAGTGTGCTTTTATTTCCGAAAAAAACCATAAAAATTGAAAAAAATAAAAAAAGCGAAAAACGAACAGAGACATACGCGATTTGCCATGCGGTTTGCATACCGCGCAGCAAGCCGCGGGGCACCCTGTTGTGTCTCGTTCGTTGTTCGTGCAGTTTTTGTTTCCTTTCTTGCTTTGTGTGTTTCATCTTCCTACATTTTGTCTTGTGCTTTGATTTCCTTTGTTTGCATGTTCTCCCTATCCCCTCCGACTGATGATCAACCTTTCAAGAATCCTCCTTCATCCGGGCAAAACAGGTACGCTCTAAACTTTGCATAATAACGAGTGGTGTAAGATGTTTGTTCGTGTTAGTTAAACGAGATGCAACAAACCTAAGTTTCACTTAGGTTTGGGGTGCCTCATCTTTCACATCTACACACTCAATTCTTTAGACCCTGTGCAAACCTCGGTTTTACCGAGGTTTGGGGTTGGCTTTTATTGGCAAACCTAGGCCACGGCCTAGGTTTGGGGTGCCCATTTTAGAAATTCTGGGTTTTCTTTTGCTTGCTATGTAATGCCTTGCCCATCCTTTTTATACCTATAATAACTGCACAATGATTCGAGTCGCATCACCTACGACTTTACTTGCACATTGGGGACAATGCGTGGGTAAGGTTTGGGGTTGCCCAATCGGGCCCAAGTTATGCACGTAGATTTCCTGCACTTCTGAGTGTCTAGATCATAATAGCTAAATTTTTTTGTTTTGAATGATTGAGACCAACCATTGTGGGAAGAATCTTGTGATAGTGACGTGACCGTTAGGGAAGGACCGGGAAAGGACATGACTAGGGACATTAGTGGAGACCACCCGATAGTGAGTTTTGAGCCTAAAAGACGTTTTTCATTTCGAGGGATTCATACACCTAATTATTATAAACATTTTCGAATTCCTTGTCGTGAATGTCGAATGATCTCGCTACATTATTGCATTGAGTAGGGTATAGTAGACCATATCATGTAGACCTTAAGAAATGATTCCAGGCATTGTGTGTTTTGTTTTAACCCGTTTTAGCTATCGTTCCCTTTCACCCTTTTGTGTGTATCCATAGCCCTTTTGCAGCCAAACACGCACCCTATTCGTTTCTAAACCCATCATTAACCCATTAGCCAAAAGACTTAGCCAACCCTTATCCGAAAACGTGTAAATCAAAGGCAGTGATGAACTACGAAAGATAGAGCAGAAAAGAATAGAACATGCCAGTCATGAGAATAAAACGGGTCAATGTAACCCGAGAAATAGAAAAGATAGAAAAGAGGGCCAATGCTGCCCCAATCAAATAAAGAGGACCAATGAAGTCCCAACTAAAAAAATAAAAAATAAAATACAGTTAGTCAGATAGTATTTATAGCAGCTGAATAAGAGAGTCAAAGCGACTCCAATAGTGACAAAGAGGGCCAAATGATAGAGGTAGAAGTAGAAAAGTTCAGAACTGCCAATGATTGACACGCCGACGATTTTTGATCCTTGCTACCCCTCATTTCTTAGCCATAACCCGAGCCCCGTTACAACCCTTATAAAGACCTGAATGATCTTTTGGAAAACGTGATTAGAGTCTATGACAACCTTTATCGATATTCCCTGTCTTGCTACTTGACTCCTTCTGAGATCAAAGTTTTGGAAAAATTGTGCGTCTTTCCTTAGAGTTGTCATGTAATAATTTGAGTATTCTTGAACATAACCTCCTTAAACCTGACAACACGAGCGATAACCTAGGTTCGAGTGCAACGAGAGTATCCCGTGAGGTAGGGTCGAGGCGAAATGTTTTCCCTAGTATGTTTGGACCTAGTCTAACCCGAACGTAATCGGAACTGTCACGAGTTCAACTCCCAATGGAAGGTCATAGATCAAACGAAAGAAGAATGAGGCGAGAGTGAGATAGATATTCACGGGTATGGGAAATCACCGATGCACCACTTGGTACCGATTGGGAATTGGGCAGTCATTATTATTTCACTGTGTGCTTTTATTCTATTTTTATCGCTAATTTGCTTGGGGACAAGCAACGCTCGGTTTGGGGTTGTTGATAACGCCACTTTTTGGCGTTATTTTCAGTTCTCAAACCAATGAGATTGGCTTGTATTCAAGTAAAAAGGCGTGTATTTTACGGTTTATCTAGTGTTTGATACAGGTTATCTAAAAGGCGGCATTCCTCGGGAAAAGAAGTTAAAAAGAGCCCAAAACGAGTCCAAATGAAGCCTAACGGAAGCCCAAAAGTCAAGCCCAAGATCCGCAACCGAACCAGGACCCGATCCGCGAACCAGAAATCGACCCACGCAGCAAAAAGCATACGTGCGACTTGCAAGTCGCATGGTAGGTCGCGTAACCCACTGTTTGTCGATTTTCAGCTACTTATTTCGGGGTTTAGGTCATTCATTCGATACGCAACTTTCACACGACGGCCAGGGGCGATTTTGGGGCGATTCCTGGAGACTTTTCGGAACTTTCAAGGTCACGATCGAGATCCGATCAAGGAGACGTTCAACACGCGAAGTAGAGACGAGCACGAGATAAGGGAGTTCATCATCTTACCTGTCACGATTTCATCTTTTACGCTTAATCATGTTTACATACATTTCCATTATCTTTTCTTTTGTGTTTGAATCCACCACCGACATGAACTAACCGGTTCGTGTTGGGGGTTGGAATGAATTCGGTTTATTAAGCATGTAAACAATTGACTTGATATTTTATCAGTTTTTCCGTTATTAATGAAGCATGTGATTTTGTGTTTAATGCCTTTGAGAGTCTAGCTAGCTTTCAATTGATTTATTATTTTTAGTTGAGTTCGAGAGAATTAACTGTTAAAAAGAACTAGGAATTGCATGCCTAAGACGATAAATCGGTGATAGAGATATATCGAATAAGTCTTAGTCCCAATTGAGCCGTTATGTTGAAATCGAGAGATGAAATCTAGCCGTTTAATATAAATCTGGTGCTTCATGTGTTTTGGAATCCATAAGTTGAGGTCGAGAGATTTAACTTGTCCTTTTCAAAATAAAATCCGTTGTTGCTTGAAAGAGAACAACAGTGATCTTAAAAGATTTAGGAATCATTAAAGGGATAAATTGGTAGTTGTTTTGAGTCAAGCGTTTGCATATGGAAAACCTTAGGATTTCTAACCCCCAACTTTCTCTCTATCGAAGTTTCCTAAGTCGTTATTTGTTTCGTTTGTGTTTGAGTTGTAATTTACTTTCTGTAATTAAGTAGTTTAACAATAGCCAACCATCTCTCAATTCGATAGTTCAGTTAATAGCGATTGTAGTAATTGTGATACTTAGTTCCTAGTTCCCGTGGATTCGATACTCGTACTTACCGTACGTTATTACTTGATTTCGACACCGTACACTTGCGGTTAGATTTAGGGGGGGTGTAAACCCGCTCTATCAGTTGGCGAAGTTGGCGAAACCTCATAGACCTGAGTAGTGTTCCATATCGCTTTCGAGAGTGCCTTGGCGCATGGAGGTGTATGCAGATCCTAAGTTTGCATCCATCATCATATGTAGAGTATCAGCAGCTGAATCATGTATGATGATGGGCGTTCCAGAGAACGAGGGGAAAACTGGTGGAGTGTCCAAAGATTGAGTGGGAGGAACGAAGGTTGAGAAAATTTGTTGGGAGCGAGGTTCAGCGTTGGATCCGCTGAGAATCACTTCAGTGTGTAGAGAGGCTGAAGGAGGTGGGTTCTGTTCCAAGTTAATAACGTCAGCATTTAGAGACACTGAAGTTTGGATGGAAGGGGTGGCTTTTTCAGCTGTGGCAGAGCGTACCACGAAGTCATCCAGCGTAGTCTGTTGAGAGTCAGACGCCAAGTCTTCAGCCATTGATGGCTTGGAGGGTTGCTCTTTGGTTTTCTTGATCCTTTCGGAATCAAATTGGGAAGTAGAGTGTTTCCTTTTATGAGAAGGAGTGGTTTTTGCAGTCTGGGTAACAGCGGTGGGAATTTCCGCTGAAGGAGCCGCAAATGTAGAAGAAGGAGGATTAAGAATAGATAAGAGAGTAGAAAGACGTACCTTGTTTGGCATCGGGCTGAAGTCGAGCACCTTAGAGCCAACCTGAGAGAGTCTCACGTCACCCACTTTTGGGTATTTATCTCCAAGTGCGTGTAGAAAGAGAGCACTGACAAACCTTGGATATGGAACACATGTTGGTCTGTCAGCCATGCCCACCCTGAACGCCAGATCTTTGTAGATGATTGACGCCCAATCAACATGGAGACCCTTCAGCAACGAGTATCCCATGGCCTGTTGAGGTTGGGATGCTTGGTCAGTTGACCCAACTTTTGCTGTCAAGCAGCTAATCAGATGGGCAAAGATGAAATTCATCTCGCTGGGCATCATTGACTTCTTGATGGCGGTTAGCTTCTTGTCAGGGTTTTTGTCTCTCCCTGTGTCCTATGTGTAACCCATTGCATCAAAGAATGCAATCAGGGTTGCCCTATCAGCAGGGTTCTTTTTGGGATCTGGTAGAGGGACAAAACGATTTTCTTTGGTACTGCCAGGAAGGTTTAGAGCACGCCTGATATGATGCGGGGTGATCTTGGAAGTTCCATGTTTGGTGTCACAGAGAATGACATCAATCAGTTTCTTGGGATCTTTGGGTGAAGGCACCTGAGCTCTTCTGGCAGTATACCAGAACTGAGGTAGAAGATATCGATGTGCAGGGGGTGCGGTAGTAAGAGCTGTTGATATAGGGCAAGTCTTGAGAAAATTCACAGCGTCATCCAGATGTGTGACCTGTTTCCTTTTAGGGAATTCGAAAAGAGCATAGGGATTATTGTGTTGAAACGTAACTTTCTTGAGATCGAATTTAACCTGAGGAGCCTTTGTGAACTCAGTGATCTCAGCGGCAATGGGAGACTTTGCAGTAGCAGTGTCAGTAGAAGATGCCATTTCTGAGTAACACATATAACCAGGAAGAAAATGAACAAAAATGTCTAAATGTGGAAAGATTTTCCAAACAGATGTTTTTGAATTTTGTCCATTTCATTCAGACAAAAGAATGTCTTAATGAAGATTAGGGTTTTTCTTGTTTTGAAAAAGAAATACAAAACATAGAAAGCATTGGTTTTCCAGTTTCTGTTTGAAGAAGAGATTCTGGAAAAACACATGAAGAACAAGTTTAAGATTTTTGATTTAAACTTGAAAAACAACCATGAAGGTTGTGTTCATAAAATCATGAAAAGAAAATGATTTCATTTTAAAACGGTTTCTTTTGTTTGATCTGTTAAAAACAAAAATAAGATCAAAAACAAGTTTATAAAAGGTAAATAATAAGAATATTAACCTTAGATGAAGAAGACGAACAATTTCTGGAAAACGAGGAGTTCTAAATGCAACAGTGATTTCTTGCTTGTAGGAGAAGTTGTTCGCGTAAAGGAAAAAATATAAACTCAAAGGGTTTATATAGAGAGAGTAGAGAGAGAAAAACTATGAGCGGGAAAAGTTTTTCATGATGACACGGACACGTGTTTGCATATGAATGGTTGAGAAAACGAAACGTGCAAACGTGTGTCAGAAAAAGAACGTGCCAGGGTTTATCCGATTGTTTACGTCACAAACGTCCTTTCATATTTTAGGATGTCTCTGAGGATTTAAAAAACTCAGGGACATTTTTGAAAAATATGAAGCACTGAATAGAAATATCAGTGTTAGATTTAGAAATTTCCAAAAGTATCACTGAAAGGAAGAGATATTCAGCGATGCAATTTGTTTTGAAATCTTGCATTCAAAACGTCAGTGAGTAAGAGAGAACATACCTTGATATCAGCGAATCAATTTTGTTCAGAGAGAAGATGATAGAAAGGGTTATGTTAGTTCATATTAATCCTGATCAAATGCGAACCGCTGAAGATTTTACTCTTCAAATTTCAGCATGCCAAGCTCGCTGATGAGAAAGTTGAATCTTGTCTCATCAAGAGGTTTGGTAAATAGATCAGCTAACTGAAAGTCAGTAGGGATAAAATGAAGTTCTTATATCACCATTCATCACATGATCTCTGATAAAATGATACCTGATTTCGATGTGTTTGGTCTTTGAGTGTAGCACTGGATTATTGGCTATAGCGATGGCACTTGTGCTGTCGCAATAGATTGGAATTTTTTAGAGTTGTAAGTCATAGTCCAGTAGTTGATTTCTCATCCACAAGACCTGAGAACAACAGCTTCCAGCAGCTACATACTCAGCTTCAGCGGTTGAGGTGGACACTGAGTTTTGCTTTTTACTTGTCCAACTCACCAGCTTTCCACCCAGGAGCTGACAGCCTCCTGTGGTGCTTTTCCTATCCATTTTGCAACCTGTAAAATCACTATCTGAATAGGCGATTAGATCAAACCCTGAGTCTTTGGGATACCAAAGACATAGGTTAGGAGTGCCCTTAAGGTAACGAAAGATTCGCTTTACAGCGATCATATGAGATTCCTTAGGTTCAGCTTGATATCGTGCACACAAACAGGTTGCGTACATAATATCAGGTCAGCTAGCTGTGAGATACAGCAGAGAGCCGATCATCCCACGGTATGTCGTGACATTAACAGATATTCCAGAAGGATCCTTGTTTAGTGTCAGCGGCGGTGCCATGGGGGTTTTCATAGCTGAGCTCTGAGTTAAATCAAATTTCTTCAGCATATCTTTAACATACTTTCCCTGATTAATGAAAGTTCCTTTTTCATTCTGTTTTATTTGAAGACCAAGGAAATATGTTAGCTCACCCATCATACTCATTTTATATTCAGCTTTCATTCTATCAGCGAAACGAGTACACAAGTCAGGGTTAGTAGAACCAAATATAATATCATCGACATATATTTGAACAAGAATAATATGACCTTTTACTTTCCTGAAAAATAGAGTTTTGTCAGTTTTACCACGCTCAAATTGTTCGATAAGGAGATAAGATGAGAGAGTGTCATACCATGCACGAGGAGCTTGCTTTAAGCCATAAAGTACCTTATCCAGTTTATAAACATAACCTGGATGTTTAGGATCTGAGAATCCTGGAGGTTTTTTCCATGTAGACTTCTTCATTCAGCTTTCCATTTAGGAACGCTGACTTGACATCCATTTGATAAACTTTGAAGTCTTTGTGTTCAGCGTAAGCTAAGAAAAGACGAATGGCTTCTAGTCTTGCCACTGGAGCAAAAGTCTCATCGTAATTTATACCTTCCTCTTGTCTGTATCCCTGAGCAACAAGTCGAGCCTTGTTGCGGGTTACAGTTCCATGTTCATCCAACTTGTTTCGATAGACCCATTTAGTGCCTATTACTGACTTGTCAGATGGACGAGGAACAAGTTTTCAAACTTTGTTTCTTTCAAATTCTGTCAGCTCTTCTTGCATAGCGCTGACCCAGTTTGGATCTTGGAGGGTGTCATCTGTTTTCTTTGGTTCAATCAGAGAAATAAAGTTAACAAATAAGCAAATATTACCTGCACTTCGTTGAGTCTGAACACCAGCATTTGGATCACCAAGAATCTTATCAATAGGGTGATTTATAGTCCATCGCTGAGCAGGAGCATAAGTCGTTGACTCAACCTGAACTTGAGGAGCTGAGGATGAGGCTTCAACAACTTCTGGTATATCAGCCAAGAGAGGAAGAGGTGCAGATGGCATTTCATTCACAGATTGCGGAGAAGTAGATGGTATGTCTGAGACACAAGGTTCAGAAGCAGGCATAGTGTTTATAGGAACAGCTGAGACCCATGAAGTTTTAGCTTCACTATTCTGCATGCTTGGGATGATGGTAGGATCATCATCTTTAGCGGGATGAGTATGAGATGGAGGAGTGGGAATGTCTTCTGAATCACCAAGATGAGAAAACATCCATTGATTTAGTTCTTCAGTATCAGCAGAAGGTCTAGAGTTCCTTGAACGGGATTCGTCAAAAGTGACGTGGATAGTTTCTTCAACAGTTTGTCTTCTACGATTGAAGACTCTGAAGGCTTTGGAGACTGAGGAGTATCCAAGAAAGATTCCATCATCAGCCTTAGGGTCAAACTTTCCAAGGGCATCTCTGTTGTTAGTATGAAACACTGACAACTAAAGATGTGAAGAAAGCTATTAGAAGGCTTTCTCCCGTGGAAGAGTTCATAGGCTGTCTTCTTGAATCTTTTGACGATCAGCGACCTGTTTTGAGTGAAACAGGCAATGTTGACAGCTTCTGCCCAAAATCTGTGTAGGCAGGTGAGAATCGTTGAGCACTGAACGTGCAGCTTCAATGATAGTTCAATTTCGTTTCAGCGACTCCATTTTGTTGCGGTGTTCTCACTGAAGAAAAGTTGTGAGAAATATCCTTGCTTTCAAAGAACGAATCAAGAGAACTGTTTTTGAATTCAGTCCCACGATCACTCCTTATTGAGCGAACGGCTATGTTGTTCAGGACTTCCATTTTCCTAACAAAGGTGATGAGTTCTTCAGGGGTGTCACTCTTAGAACGGAGAAACATTACCCAGGTATAGCGAGAGAATTCATCAACTATGACCAATGTATATTTCTTTCCAGCGATGGATTGTTTGTTAACAGGGCCAAACAAATCCATATGGAGAAGTTGTAGAGGAGATGACACTGAGGAAACATGCTTAGACTTGAAGCTTGCTTTGGTCTGTTTTCCTTTCTCACACGCTGAACATAAGGACTCCTTGGCGTATGAGTGTTGAGGTAGACCAGTGACCAACTCTTTAGAAGAAAGAGTATTCAGTGTCTTGAAGTTGTGACGAGAGAGCGTCTTATGCCTTAGCCAGTTGACATCAGATGAGGCTTTTGAGAAGAAACATGAGTTCTCAGTAGTTGTTGAGTCCATGTTTACAACATAAACATTTTCTAAACGATAACCGCTGAGAGCTATCTTCTATATTTTGTCAGTGACAAAGCAGGATTCCTTAGTGAAGATCACTTTGTTATCCTTGTCACATAGCTGACTTATGCTTAGAATATTATGCTTCAGTCCTTCAACATATGCAACTCTTTAAAAGGTTGTTGTACCATTAGAGAGTACACCAAACCCTCGGGTATTGCCTTTTCCGTTTCCACCGAAGGTCACTGCGGGACCCTTCTCTTCCTTATACTCAGTGAGCAGGTTCTTCTTACCAGTCATGTGTCTAGAGCATCCGCTATCGAGATACCAGATACCCTTCTTAACCTGCAAACAAAGGAAGATTAGTTTGACTTAGGTACCCATTTCATTTTGGGCCTAGATTTGTTAGTGGTGGTAGAGGAAGTGGTAGGTTCAGCAATCTTCGCAGCATTTGAAGATTCAGCTTTGTTGTCAGTTTTCACTTTGGTTAATTTCTTAACCTCAGTGGTCTTCTTTGCCTTGGGGGCATTAATCTTCACCTTAGCTGTCTTTTCAGCTTTGGTGGCTGTGGGGCACTTATTAGCAACATGATTTGTAAGTCCACAGTGATAGCATTTCCTATAGCTAAAAGTAGCTTTAGGACCATTTGCATGCTTACCCGTTAATTTTAAATAAGCAGGGCTAGCACCAAGTATACCTTTGGTATTGGAAATGGGAGGAACAATTAGTTCTTCGGATTTCTTACCAATGATATCCACTTTGATTCTAGGAGTAGATCGCTGAATGAATCCAGGGATCTTGTTCTTAGAAGTAGAGGGATAAGTCACTGAAGCTTTAGAAGCATTCAGCTTAGGTACAAAGGTACCCTTCTGAGGTTTTGGATAAACAATTTTCTCTTTACCTTTAGAAGCTAAGGTAGAGATTTCCTCAAGGATAGGAGATTTTAAAGAGGAACACTGAGAAGATGAAGTGTTAGGGATAGAGGAGACAAACATTCCAAATTTAAGCATGGAATGATCAGTGGTTGGTTGTTCAGCGTCAGCCTTATAACCAAGACCACATTTGTCACTCAGGGGAATCTGAGACTTAATTATCTCAGTGATCGTTGTTGAGGATTTATACCATGCATCAACAGTTGCTTTTTCAGCTTTTAATGCAGCGATAGCTTCTTCTCGTTCGATTTTGACTAGCTAATTTATATGAACCTGATCTCTTAAATCTTCTTCAATTTTAGAAAGCTTTTCTATTTGAAGATGACAGTGTTTAAGTTTTTCAGCGAAATCAAAGTTTTGATTTTCAACAACAGTTTTGCCATTCATGGCTTCATATAAACTCATAGTCAGGAGATCGATCTTTCGAAGACTATCAGCTTCATCAATATTTGAAATATTGGTAAAGAAGGAAGGTGATACCTTGGAGGTAGAGGATGAAGTAGAGGGAATGTCAGACTTTTCTTCCTCTTCTTTGATTTTGGCCATAAGGCAAAGATTGGCTTCATCATCATCTTCAGAGTCAGATGATTCTTCTTCGTCAGAGGCAGCCCAATCATAGTCAGCCATCAGGCCTTTGCCTTTCTTATTAAAGCCTTTCAGCTTTGCGTACCTTTCTTTCAGCTTTTGATACTTGTCATCTCTAGCCCTGGGGTTAGAGGATTTCTTGGAGAAAGCTGAGTTTCTAAAAACTTTATTTGACCTGCACTCGCTAGCAAAATGTCCTATCTTTTCACAGTTATAGCAAGTAGCAGTAGCCTTATCAACAGGGGTTTATGGTCTAGGCTTGTCAGTGATAGCAAGAGGTTGGTTCTTTCTGAAATTTTTCTTTTTGGAGAATCTCCTGAACTTATTAGATAGGAGAGCCATAGATTCATCAAGATCTGAAGTGTCAGGATCTGATGAGCATTCAGAGTTAGTCTCCAACTCAGTGATAGTAATAGAAGATCGATGAGTGGAAGGTGACTCTAAGATTAAAGCAACAGGGGTGCTTTTGGAATCTTTTACAAGATTCTTCTTAAGATGACTCGATTGCTCATGATTGAGCATCGTGCCATATAAGGTAGAAAGAGTCATAGATTTTAGATCCTTTGACAGCTTGAGACACATTGAATAACTGTCCCAGCTTTCAGGTAAACATTCTAAGAACTTTGTCAGTACTTCAAAGTTAGAATATTCCTTACCAACGGTTTTCAGATCTATTATTAAACAGTTAAACCGCTGATGTACTTCAGAGAGAGATTCATTCTTACCACAAATGAAGCTTTCGTACTGTCTTACCAGGTTGATTTTACGTGAGTCCTGGACTTCAGACGTACCTTCATACTGAACACAGATTGTGTCCCACATGGCTTTGGAGGTTTTCATGTTCATGACGGAATGGTAGACTTCGTCAGGAAGAGCCATGGAATAAATGGATCTGGCTTTGGTGTCGATAGCCACTTTCTTCTTGTCTTCATCAGTCCACATATGAATTTCCTTGGGAATCAACCCTTCAGGAATGGCAGCTCTATCAGCAGTGCCTAGAACTTCAGGGTCAATTCTAACAGGAATATATGGGCCATTTTCGATGTAATAAGGCATAGTAGGGTCTACACCTTCTAAGAAGAGAATCATCCTATTTTTCCGTAGATTAAAGTTATCGCTGGAAAATCTGGGAGGTTTTGCAAGAGAACCATTATCAATATAGATAGTGTTTGTGTCGGTAGCCATTATGAGAAATAGCAGGGAAGAGAAAAGATTAGTATAAGCAAGATCTTGTTTATGAGATTAAACAAATCTGCTCTGATACCACTTGTTGGT
The DNA here is from genome assembly GCA_033807775.1 of Saussurea involucrata. NCBI lineage: Eukaryota > Viridiplantae > Streptophyta > Magnoliopsida > Asterales > Asteraceae > Saussurea > Saussurea involucrata. Next base: position 62,984,247 of record CM066319.1, on the reverse strand, counting down.
CCCAGAGGGTTATACAAGTTTGTAGAAGGGGGGGTTGAATACAAACACACAAATTTTTACTTTCTAAATTTTTTATTGATATAATCAAACAATTTACAACTTGTTGTGGAACAAGATTAAGGATTAACCTAATCTAAACAAGTTAAGAACACTAAGTTTCTTGCACTACAATTAAGATAGAAGGAGATAAGAGTACTACGAGTAATATTCTAACACTGAGAGAGAAAGAAGAAGATGGTCGAGCACTTCATTTCTGAAGTAAGGTTCTTCTTATATACTACATGCATTTAATGCAAAGCAGTATACCTTTACACGTGGCAGCAACTGATTGGTTGCATGGTTTGACCTTTGTAGACAACCTTAGTAGCCGCATGGTGTACAGTGTAGAATCAGAGTTGGTTGTACGATTAAGGGCAAAAGGGATGTCCTTTCTGACAAATCGTACGGAGACGTGCAAGGGGGAAAGACAAAAGTAACTTGTAGAGGAAGACTTCATGATCAGCGTTCGTTGAACAGTATTTTATCAGCGAGTGATAAATCTAAGCGATCGCTTGAAGTCTTCTACTTGATACTTCACGTTGAGTGGCCATGTCTTGGCTTCGCTGATATCCGCATCAGTTCATTAGTAGACTTGTCGCTGTTCTTGAGCTTGATCTTCGACTTCAGCGTAGAACATAGTTGACGTGAAACTTGTCTTCAGGGATCATAAGTAAACAACTAAACTATATGCGATCATTAATAAGACTGAACAGGCTCAGAGCTCATAGATGAACAGTGTTCACTGAATGGTAAAATTAAAGAGTGTGAGTTTCCTATCAGTGGTACTGTTAGAGACATAGTACTTATCAGCGATAGTGAAACTCTAATACATATTGTCTACTTACAATTTTCACTAAGTGTTTAAAGGGTCATTATCAAATCACTGAGGGTTTGGATCAACATTGCTCTTCAGAAATCCTCTTGGTCTTATGGATGCCAAGTGGGGTTTCAGATTGTTTTCTCTTGCGAGAAAGAGTGGATGGTGCGGCCTGGGTACCAGCGGTTGGGATTACTGCAGCCGAGAAGGTAGCCGCAGAAGTAGAAGAAGTAGGAGGACGGAGAAGAGGTAAGAGTGTAGAAAGACGTACCTTATTGGAGAGTGGCTTGAAGTTGAATATCTTAGGGCCGACCTGGGACAACCTCAGGTCTCCCACTTTAGGGTACTTATCCCCAAGTGCTTGTTTGAAGAGAGCACTGAGGAAATGAGAATAGGGGACATTCGCTGATCGCTTCGTTTCTTCGACCCTTAGCATCATGTCTTCGAAGATTATCTTGGCCCATTTGATATGGAGCCCTTTCATCAGTGCATACCCCATAGCAGTCTGGGGTTTTGAGGCCTGATCAGTTGACCCGAACTTTGCTGCCATACAGCTGATGAGATGTGCGAAGATGAAGTTCATCTCGCTTGGCATTTTGCTCTTGAGGATGGTTGTGAGCTTCTTCTCAAGGAGGTCATCTTTCCATGTGTTCCACTTGTACTTCATTGCATCCAAAAATGAAATGATTTCAGTTTTACCTTCCGTGGATTTGACGTTAGGTAAGGAAACGAAACGTCTTTCTTTTGAGCTTCTAGGGAGATTGAGAGCAGACCTGATCTCCCCGGGATGGATCTTTGCTTACCCAAATTCAGTGTCAAAGAGGATGACGTCCACCATCTTTTTAGGGTTCTTGGTGGAGGCAACCTGAGATCTGTTGATCCAAACCCTCAGTGATTTGATAATGACTCTTTAAGAAACACTTAGTAAAAATTGTAAGTAGACAATATGTATTACAGTTTCACTATCGCTGATAAGTACTACGTCTCTACAGTACCGCTGATAGGAAACTCATGCTCCTTAAATTAGACATTCAGCGAAACTGTTCATCAGCAAGCCCTGAGCTTGTTTAGTCTTACTGATGATCGCTGGTAAGTTTTAGTTGTTTACTTATGATCCCTGAAGACAAGTTTCACGTCAACAAATGTTCTACGTTGAAGTCAAAGATCAAACCAAAGAACTAGCGACAAATCTACTAATGCGGATATCAGCGAAGCCAAGACCTGTCCACTTAACGTGAAGTTTCAAGTAGAAAACTTCAGCGATCGCTGAGCTTTGTGACTCGTTGATAAAGTATTGTTCAACGAACGCTGATCATGAAGTTTCCTCTACAAGTTCCTTTTGTCTTATCTCCTTGCACGTCTCCGTACGAACTGTCAGAACGGACATCCCTTTTGTCCAGAATCGTACAACCAACTCTGATTCTACACTGTTCATCATGCGGCTACTAGGTTGTCTACCAAGGTCAAAACATGCAACCAATCAGCTGCTGCCACGTGTAAAGTTGTACTGTTGTGCATTAAATGCATTTAGTATATAAGAAGAACCCTACTTCAGAAATGAAGTGCTCGGCCATTCCTTCTCCTTACTACTTTGTGTTAGAATATTATTCATAATATTCTTATCTCCTTTCTAACTTATTTTCTAGTGCAAGAAAATCTTAGTGTTCTCTTAACTTGTTTAGATTAGGTTTAATCCTTAATATTGTTCCGCAACAAGATGTAAATTGTTTGATATATATCAATAAACAATTTAGAAAAGTAAAATATGTGTGTTTGTATTCAACCCCCCTTCTACAAACTTGTATAACCCTTTCGGGACCAACAAGATCTTCTGGCAGTGTACCAGAATTGGGCAAGTAGGTTCTTGTGGGCTGGAGGTTTGATTGTCAGGGCTATCGTCAGAGGATAGCTCTTGAGGAAGTTGACAACATCATCAAGATGAGTGATCTGTTTCTTTGGGGGGAAGTTGAATAGGGCGTAAGGGTTGTTACCATGGAATGTGATTTTTTCCATTGAGAAGTTCACGTTGGGGGCTTTGGTAATTTCAACCTTGTCAGAAGTTGTGGGAGACTGAGTGTTGGTAGCTTCAGTAGTTGCCATTTCTGTTCATAATATAAAAACATGAAAAGGATGAAGAGAAGTTCTTAAAATGGAGAAGTTTCCAAAATGAGGGTTTTTAGGGTTTTACAGTTTCCATTTAGAGAAAGAAATGGAAACTAGGGTTTTCTAGTTTTGAAAAGAAGTACAAAACATAGTGAAAATTCTTGTTTTCCAGTTTCCTTTTATGGAAAGGATTCTGGAAAAACGTATGAAAATGTCAAGTTTAAGATTTTGAATATAAACTCGAAGAACAATCTGTAAGCAGATTGTGTTCATAAAACCATGAAGAAAATGATTTTATTTTGAGAAACTTCCTTTGTTTGATCTTTTGAAAACAATAATAAGATCAAAAACAAGTTTATTAGATGGAAAATAAATAATTATTAACCTGTTGTGATGGAGAAGATGAAGATGAACAAGTTCTTGAGAAATTAATTCAAATGCAACAGTGAGTTCTTTCTTGAGAGAGTAAGTTCGCGTAAAAGGTAAAAATATAAACTCAAAGGGTTTATATAGTGAGAGTAGAGAGAGAAAAACTAAGAGCGGGAAAAGTTTTTTCAAGATGACACGGACACGTCCCTTGAATCTGATTGGACAATGAAACGAAACGGGCGAACGTGTCAGACAAAAAGGCGTGCCATGGTTTATCCAGAGAATGACGTCACAAACGTCCTTTCATATTTTAGAGTGTCTCTGAGGATTTTGAAAAGCTCAGGCACATTTTGAAAATAGAGAAGCACTGAATGGAAATATCAGTGAGAGTTTAAGAATTTCAAAGCATCACTGAAAGGAAGAGATATTCAGCGATGTAATTTATTTTGAAATCTTGCATGTTGAGGCGAATGTCAGCGATTAAGAGAGAGGACATACCTTGATATCAGCGAATCAATTTGTTCAGAGGTTAGATGATCAATAGGGTTATAACAATTCATTTTATCACTAATCATATGTGAACCACTGAAGATTTTACTCTTCCAGGTTCAGCATTCCAAGCTCGCTGATGAGAAAGTTGAATCTTGTCTCATCAAGTGGTTTGGTGAAAAGATCAGCTAACTGAAAATCAGTTGGGATAAAATGAAGTTCTATATCACCATTCATCACATGATCTCTGATAAAATGATACCTGATTTCGATGTGTTTGGTCTTTGAGTGTAGCACTGGATTGTTTGCTATGGCGATGGCACTAGTGTTGTCGCAATAGATTGGAATTTTGGAGAGTTGAAGGTCATAGTCAAGTAGCTGATTTCTCATCCACAAGACCTGAGAACAACAGCTTCCAGCAGCTACGTACTCAGCTTCAGCAGTTGCGGTGGACACTGAGTTTTGCTTTTTACTTGTCCAACTCACCAGCTTTCCACCCAAGAGCTGACAGCCTCCTGTGGTGCTTTTCCTATCCAATTTGCATCCTGCAAAATCACTATCTGAATAGGCGATTAGATCAAACCCTGAGTCTTTGGGATACCAAAGACCTAGGTTGGGAGTACCCTTAAGGTATCGAAAAATACGCTTTACAGCGATCAAATGAGATTCCTTAGGTTCAGCTTGATATCGTGCACACAAACAAGTTGCATACATAATATTAGGACATTAATAGGTTTCCCTGAAGGATCATTGTTAAGTATCAGCGGCGGTGCCATTGGGGTTTTCATAGCTGAGCTTTGAGTTAAATCAAACGTTTTCAGCATATCTTTAACATACTTACCTTGGTGAATAAAAGTACCTTTTTCATTTTGTTTTATTTGAAGACCAAGGAAATATGTTAGTTCACCCATCATACTCATTTTATATTCAGATTTCATTCTTTCAACGAAACGAGTACATAAGTCAGGGTTAGTAGAACCAAATATAATATCATCGACATATATTTGAACAAGCATGATATGACCTTTTACTTTCCTGAAAAATAGAGTTTTATCGATTTTACCACGCTCAAATTTTTCAATATGGAGATAAGTAGAGAGAGTGTCATACCATGCACGAGGAGCTTGCTTTAAGCTATAGAGTGCTTTATCCGGTTTATATACATAACCTAGATGCTTAGGATCAATGAATCCTGGAGGTTGTTCCACGTAGACTTCTTCATTCAGCCTTCCGTTGAGGAATGCTGATTTCACATCCATTTGATATACCTTGAAGTCTTTATGAACAACATATGCTAAGAATAGACGAATGGCTTCGAGTCTTGGCACTGAGGAAAATGTTTCGTCATAATCTATGCCTTCCTCTTGTCTGTATCCCTGAGCAACAAGACGAGCCTTGTTGCAGGTTACAGTTCCATGTTCATCCAACTTGTTTCGATAGACCCATTTAGTGCCTATCACTGACTTGTCAGATGGTCGTGGAACGAGTTTCTAAACTTTGTTTCTTTCAAATTATGTCAGCTCTTCTTGCATAGCGCTGACCCAGTTTGGATCTCTGAGGGCATCATCTGTTTTCTTTGGTTCAATCAGAGAAATAAAGTTAACAAATAAACAAATATTACCTGCACTTGGATCACCAAGAATTTGATCAATGGGGTGATTTATAGTCCATCGTTGAGCCGGAGCATAATTCGCTGACTCGATTTGAACTTCTGCAGGAGCTGAAGAAGAGGCTTCAGCAACTTCAGGTATTTCAGGTAGAAGAGGTAGAGGTTCATATGTCATTTCATTCACTGATTTCTGAGAAGTAGATGGGATATCTGAGGTAGATGGTTTAGAAGCAGGCACAGTGTTGAGAGGAACAGCTGAAACCCATGAAGATTCAGCTTCACTTGTCTGCATGCTTGGGATTATAGTAGGATCATCATCTTCAGTGGTAGGAGTATTAACTTGAGGAATAGGAGCAGCTTCTGAATCACCAAGATGAGAAAACATCCATTGATTCAGTTCTTCAGTATCAGCAGAAGGTCTTGAGTTCGCTGAACGAGATTCGTCAAAAGTGACGTGGATTGTTTCTTCTAAAGTTTGTCTTCTTCTATTGAAGACTCTGTAGGCTTTAGAGATAGAAGAATATCCAAGAAATATTCCATCATCAGCCTTGGGATCAAACTTTGCTAGGGCATCCCGTTTGTTTAGTATGAAACACTGACATCCAAAGATGTGAAGAAAGCTAATTGAAGTCTTTCTCCCATAGAAAAGTTCATAGACTGTCTTCTTGAATCTTTTGACAATCAACGACCTGTTTTGAGTGAAACAAGCAGTGTTGACAGCTTCTGCCCAGAACTGAGTAGGTAGATGAGAGTCGCTGAGCATTGATCGTGCATCTTCTATGATCATTCGATTTCTTCTTTCAGCGACTCCATTTTGTTGCGGTGTTCTCACTGAATAAAAGTTGTGAGAAATACCCTTGCTTTCAAAGAAGGAATCAAGGGAACTGTTTTTGAATTCAGTCCCATGATCACTCCTTATTGAGCGAACGGTCATAGTATTCAGGACATCCATTATTCCGACGAAAGTGATGAGTTCGTCAGGGGTGTCACTCTTAGAAGGGAGAAACATAACCCAGTTACAGCGAGAGAATTCATCAACTATGACCAGTGTATATTTCTTTCCAGTAAGGGATTGTATGTTAACAGGGCCAAACAAATCCATGTGGAGAAGTTGAAGAGGAGATGATACTGAGGAAACTTGCTTAGATTTGAAGCTTGCTTTGGTTTGTTTCCCTTTCTCACACGCTGAACATAGAGATTCCTTAGCGTATGAGTGTTGAGGTAGACCAATGACCAACTCTTTAGAAGAAAGAATATTCAGTATCTTGAAGTTTAGATTAGAGATCCTCTTATGCCATAGACAATTGACATCAGATGAGGCTTTTGAGAAGAAACAGGAGTTCTCAGTGGTTGTCGAGTCCATGTTTATAACATAAACATTTTCCAAACGATATCCGCTGAGAGCGATCTTCTCCTTTTTGTCAGTAACAAAACAGGATTTCTTAGTGAAACACACTTTGTAGTCCTTGTCACATAGCTGACTGATGCTCAGAAGATTGTGCTTCAGTCCTTCAACATATGCGACTCTTCTAAAGGTAGTTGTACCATTAGAAAGTACACCAAACCCTCGGGTAAAGCCTTTTCCATTTCCACCAAAGGTCACTAAGGGACCCTTCTCCTCCTTATATTCAGTGAGCAGTTTCTTTTTGCCAGTCATATGTCTAGAGCATTCGCTATTGAGATACTGATAGGCGGGTATCACCCCCCTAAATCTAACCACAAGTGTACGGTGTCGAAATCAAGTAATACGTACGGAAGTACGAGTATCGAATCCACGGGAACTAGGAACTAAGTATCACAATTACTACAATTGCTATTAACTGAACGTCGCAACTTTGAGAGGTTGGTTTATAAACTACTTAATTGCAAACAAAAATAAATCAACACACAAACAGTAAACAGCTTAAGAACTTCAGATAGAGAAAACAGTTGAGGGTTGGAAATCCAATGGTTTTCACATATAAACATCCGACTCAAGACAATTACCAGTTATTTCCTTTAATGAATTCCCAATCTTTAGATCACCGTTGTCCTTTCTCAAGCAACAACGGGTTCTATTGTAAAAGCATGGTTCTTTCTCAAGCAACCACGAGTTTTATCTTGAAGACACAAGTTATATCTCTCGATCTCAACCTATGTAATTCAAAACACATTAAGCGCAAGATTTTAATGGGACTAAGGCTTACTCGGAATATCTCTATCTCCTTTCTCACCCTAGGCATGCAATTTCTAGTTCTAGATTAACAATTAATTCTCTCGAACTTAATTGTTCACAACAAATCAATTGTAAATTGGCCAAATTCACAAAAGCATTAAGGACTAAATCACATGCTTCATTAATACAGGAAAAACTGATAAAAGTCTCAAGTTACATGTTCATATGCTTAAATCAAATTCATTCCACCCCCCAACATATAGAAATTAGTTCATGTTGGTGGTGGATTCAAACACAAAGAAAAAGGATGAAAACGTGTATGTAAGCATGATGAAAGTGGAAACGATGAATGTAATGGTGACTCCCTTCTCTCGTGCTCGTCTCTACTTCGCGTGTTGAACGTGGCTCCAATCGATCCTCTATCGTGGCTCCAATAGCTCCGAAAAAGCTCCCAAAATCGCCTCAAGTCGTCTATCGTTCGTCGTGTGAAGGCTGTGTCGAGAATTGACCTAAAAACTGAAAATCGCCAAACTTATTGGCTGAAACAGAGGGTTAGGCGACTTGCTGCACGACTTGCATGTCGCGTGGCATGTCGCGCGCTTTTCTGAGCTGTGCGGGTCAGTTTCTGGTTGGCGGATCTGGGTCCTGGTTCGGGCGCGGGTCTTGGGCTTCCGTTGGGCTTCGTTTTGGCTCTTTTTGGGCTCTTTTTAGCTTCTTTTCTCGATGGTTACTGCCTTTTAATTAACCTGCACATTCCACTAGATAAACCATAAAATCCCGCTTCTTTGCTTAATTACAAGCCAATCTCAGTGATTCCAGGACCGAAAATAACGCCAAAAAGTGGCGTTATCAACAACCCCAAACCGAGCGATGCTTGTCCTCAAGCAAATTAGCGATAAAATAGAATAAAAACATATATCAGTGAAATATAATAATAACTGCACAACCCCCAATTGGTACCACGTGCTGCACTGGTTATTTCCCATACCCGTGAATGCTTATCTCACTCTCGCCTCATCCTTATTCTGTTTGATCCATGACCTTCCATTGTAAGTTGAACTCGTGACTGCTCCGATTACACTAAGGTTGTTCTAGGTCCAGACATACTAGGGAAAACATTTCGCCTCGACCCTACCTCACAGGATACTCTCGTTTCACTCGAACCTAGGTTGTCGCACATGCTGTCATGTTTAGGGAATTTATGTACAAGAATTGTTAGGGAATTTTTGTAGCTATCAAGACAGTATTAATATCTTGTACTGTTTCTCCTTAGTAGAGGCATGGGCTTGTCATGTCCTACTATATAAAGGAGTTCCTTTGTTATTTTGTATAACAACTTGAAGCATTTGTCATTTTACACTTTGAAATCAATATATGGATGACAAGATTGCTCTCTAGATTCTCTCTACACGTGTTCATTACTTTGTGCTAGATTTGGGATTTATCAATTAGTATCAGAGCTAAACAGAAGATTCAAGCAGATCGAAGACCAAATTGAAGAATTTTTACACTGTTCTTCAAGAATTCGGACCAAGTGGCTTTTACTGTTCATCTGAAGTCTTATCATTCAGACATGAAGTTTTTCCAGATTTTGAGTTTTTGAATCAATTCTTTGCATCATTGCATTCGGATTTGCTTCCTGAACACTTTTAATTCTTGGATTAACATCAAAATCTGCACAGAATTGACAGATCTGATCGATTCTTGATTTTTTTTTCGAAAACTTCAAGATCACTGTTTTGATCTTAATCTGTTCAAATTGATCGAATTGTGAATTGCAATCAACAGAAAAAGTGTGCGGATTTCAATTACGAACAATTTGATATAAGATTCATCACAATTGATCAAGAATTGAAGAAGTTATGGCAGATTAAGTGATTTTGAAGTTCGAAGTGCAGAATTCGGATCATTCTTGGTGAATTCGGATCATTCAAAGAGAATTCGGAACATTCATAGAGAATTCGGATTGTTCTTGGCATCACAAGTGTAGAATTCGACTCAAGAAGAATTCGAATTCATAGAATTCGAACCCTATTAGATTCGAATTGTAGAGAATTCGAACCCTGTTAGATTCGAATTGAGAGCTTGTGTATTGATTTGAGTTGATTAAATTTTCCTAAGTATAGAATTCAAACCCTGTTGAGTTCGAATTGAGTGAATTCGAACCGAAGTACATTCGAATTGAGTGAATTCGAACGCTGTTAAGTTCGAATTGGAGGATTTCGAAATCTATCAAGTCCGAATTGATTATCCGAATTGAGCATCCGAATTGATTATCCGAATTGAGCATCCGAATTGATCATCCGAATTGAGCATCCGAATTGAGCATCCGAATTGATCATCCGAATTGAGCATCCGAATTCTTAGGAATGTTGGTTAAATTCTCATAAGTGTAATTTTTCTTACACTAACTGCTTTATCTTCTGAACGATCGTTTATCTAGCCAATTATCAGAAGATGTCGAGAGATATGCTGAGCATGGGTTCTAAGAATAAGCCTCCGGTATTGATAGCTGAAGAATATTCTCAATGGAAAAGGAGAATGATTCAATTTCTGAATCATCAGAACAGAGATCTTATGCTGTCCATTCAGAACGGTCCTTACAAAGCCTACATAGAGGTTGGTGGCATTGCTGCAACAGAAACAAGTCAAGAGATTCTTCCAAGAAGAATAGTAAAGGAATACAAATATTACAGTGATGCTGATAAAGCTAGAGTTGAAATTGATGAGCAAGCATTGACATACTTGACTATGGCCATTCCAAACAATATTTATAATCGCGTAGACAGCCGAAATTCAGCAAAGGATATTTGGGATGAGCTAGAAAGGCAGTTTGAGGGTTCATCAAAATCAATGAAGACCAAAAAGAATCAGAGCATCAATGCGTATGAAGGGTTTAAAGCTAGAGATGGAGAATCGTTGAAAGATACCTATGATCGTTACAACATCATTCTGAATGATTTAAGAAGGAATGGAGTTGACAAGTCTGAATCAGAGATTAATTACAAGTTTGTCAAGAATTTACTGCCGGAATGGGATTCATACTCTATTCAGCTTCAAATGTCAAGGGATATGGATGATGAAAAGTTGACCGATATTTTCAGCATTCTGGGTCAACATGAAGAAAAAGTAAAAATGGTCAAAGAAAAGGAGAAAAAGGTCGAAGAATCTTTAGCCCTTCTAAGTGAACACAAGAAAAGTGGAGCGATGAAAACAAAGGCTTTGATCTCTGGGTTAAGCAAAAAGAAGATAAGTTCTGATGATGATGATGAAAGCAGCAGTTCTGGAGATGAAATGAGTGAGATAGCTGAAAAATTAGCCTTGTTAACTACAAGATTTCAAAACAGATATGGAAAGAAGAAGTTTCATTCAAAAAGCAAACCTGATTACAACAAAGTGAACAGATACAAAAGGTTTGAGAAAAGGTATGAGAACAAGGATCAAAAGGAAGAAGAAAAAGAGGAGAAAGTTGAGAAAAAGGAGAGGGAAGAAAAGAAGGATATGGATGACCGAAACTGCTATAACTGCGGTAAGCCGGGTCATTTTGCCAGAGATTGTCAGTTGAAGAAAGTTATGGATTCTGAATACTATCAGCGTAAAGCACATCTCGCAAAAGCCAAAGAAACCGGAAAGCCAGTAAATGCTGAAGAAGAAATATGGCTGATGGATTCTTCAGATGATGAAGAAGCTCACTTCACTCAAGTGAAGCACAGTTTAATGGCTAAACTTGATGAGGAAGATCTGGAATCTGAGGTACAATCTCTATATCCTTCTCTTTATGATAACACTTCTCTTTATTCTGATAATTCTGAAAATGAATCTGAAACTGAAAATGATAAATATGAAGAAATGCAAGTTGTGATATTTGAGCTTAACGAGAAATTTAAAAAGGCACAAAAGAAAATTGAAAAAGTGCAAAAGCAATATGAAGATGAGAAAAGCTCAAAGCTGAAATATCATGATGAAGCACTTCTTTATAAGTGTTTAGCTGAAGATAGAGAAAAGGAGAAAGAAATTATTAGATCAAATGTTAAAATACTTGAATCTGAAATTTCTGAGTTAAAAAAAAATAACTGATTTAAATGATGAAAACATAGATTTTCAGTTCAAAATCAAGGTTCTTTCTGATGAAAGAAAAGAAGCAATTGAAAAGATTAAGCAGCTTGAAGATTTAAATTACAAAAGAGGCCAATCTGAGCAAATGCTGAATTTGTTGACTAGCAACCCAAAAGATAAACGATTTTATAATCCAAAAATGGGTCTAGGATTATCTGATGACAAGAGTTTCAAAACAATAAAACCTATTGAGAAAAAGGAAGTTTTGAAGCAAACTCTGATAAAGGAGATTCCTCCAATTGCAAAAGTTTTTGTTAAACCAGCAAATGTGAAGTTGCAACAAGTCATTATAACAGAAACACCTGTTAATTCACCTGTATCTGTTAAATCAAATAATGAAGTGTTGCAACAAGTCATAATAACAAAAACACCTCCAAAGACACAAGAAAAAGCAAAGGCAAGTAATGGAATTTTGCAACAAGTTATTGTATCAGAAACATCTCCTAAATCAGAAACTCCTATCAAAGATAATGCTTCAAATTCTTCAACTCCAATTTCAAAGAAAGATGAAGCTAAAACAGACAAAGGTTCAAAAGAAAAGCCTAGATACAATATAACAAATTTTAAATATGATGAATTAAACTCCAGTTACAAAACCAAAATCAACTGGATTTAGTTCGTTGTTTTCCGATGAATCTATGGCTAAAACAATTGTTGACAAAATCAATGAACCTATATCTGTTAAAACTAAATCTAACGTTGAAATGGAGTCAAATAATACATCAGATTCTAACAAAAAGGAGTTTGTTCCAGAAACCTCTTCTGAATTTCCTGATTTGGACTCAGCTTTACTTAAAATTGTTGATTTAGAAAATCAAATTTCCAAATGGCAATTAGATTTTGAAAAATTAGAGGATGATCATGATAATATTGGACTAGAATTTGATCATACAAAAAGGATCAATCTTGATCTTAAGAGTGAGATTCAAAGACTAGAATCCAAATTATATGAAATATCAAACTCTAAGGCCTCATAAAGTTGTGAAAAATGTTCAAAACAAGCTGAATCCAAAGATCAAAATAAATCTTCAAGTATGTTTGATCCTTTTGAAAAGCTCAAATTTTTTAAAGAAAAGAAAAATCTTGAATTAAGATGTGTAGAACTTTCGAAACAAATTTCAGATTTTGAAAAAGAAAAGCAGAAGAAAGAAAGAACTGAATTTGAAATAGAATTAAAGTTTTGTGAAGTCTACCATAAAAAGTTTTCATCAAAGGTATCTGATTTAAAAACAGAACCAGCTTCAAAAGGAAAAGAGAAACAAAAATCATCTGAAAATAAATCTAATTTGTTTTCAAGTGATCCAGTTTCAAAAGGAAAAGAGAAAGAAAAATCATCCGAAAATAAATCTAATTTGTTTTCAAGTGATCCTTCTACCTCTAAAGGTTCTGACAATGTTTCTTCTTCTTTCTCAGAAATGGATGAAGAAAAGTATGTGGATTTGAAGGAACAAGTTCTGAATAGCAAGAATAGAAGCACCGACTCTGAGAAATGTAGTTCTTTGAATAAAAATTGTATACATTCTTGTAATGTTTGCAATGTTTGTGGCAATAATAATTCCGCAATTTCAGATTTCAAATTATTGTCACAAGCTAAAAGAAGAATTCATTGTGCTCACTGTTGGGACAACTATTTCAAGCTAAACAGAAATGCTCCAACGAATAAGAAGTCTAAAACTTCTTCCTTCTCATTAAAATCCTCAGCAAACAAATTTGCCAAAATGTTTGGTTTCAGATCAAACAAACAGAATAAAAAGATGAAAGAAAAGAAAACAGTTGAAGTAAATATGGATTGGAAATGGATTCCAAAAAATGAAGTTAACAAACCAAATTTACTCAATCGTTTAACTTTTAAAGGCAAAATTCAGGGGGCATCAAATGTCATTAATAAACTGATCCATACTAACAAGAAAGGACCCATGCAGATATGGGTACCTAAAATAAGATAATTGTTTCTTAACAGGACCGTCATGTGTGGGTCATTGATTCGGGAGCATCTAGACACATGACGGGGTACAAGCACTTCTTGCAAGATTTTATTGTACATCCTGGAGGATCAGTGGGATTTGGAAATGACTCAAAAGGTCACGTTCGAGGCTACGGAACGTTGAAAAATGACTCAATGCAAATTGAAAAGATTTTGTATGTTGAAGGTTTAGGGCATAACCTTTTCAGTATAAGTCAGTTCTGCGACAAGAACTGTAAGGTGTTATTTGATAAAGATTTTTGCTACATCTTGGAGGCAAATTGGTCAGAAATCTTCAGAGCAAAAAGATGCGGAGACTTATACATGACTGATTTTACAACTCTTGTTGCTTCTAATCAAGTCTGTCTTGTATCAAAAGCTTCACAAGAAGAGTGTTGGTTATGGCATCGAAGGCTCTCGCATCAAAATTTTCGCAGCATCAACAAGCTTCGAATTGATGGATTAGTTTCCGGGCTTCCTGAAATGAAAATTGACAAAGTTTCTGTGTGTCCAGCTTGTGAAATGGGAAAGATGAAACATGTTTCTCACAAGACCAAGACTTTGTCTAATTGTAACAATGCCTTGGAATTAATTCATATGGATCTCTGTGGCCCAATGCGAACTCAGTCAATGGGAGGAAAGAAATATATCTTGGTTATGGTTGATGAGTTTTCGCGATATACTTGGTTGGATTTCTTACGACTCAAGTCTGAAGCACCCGAGCAGATCATTAAATTCATCAAGAAGATTCAAACTCTTCTACAACGCCCTGTTCGAAAAATCCGAAGTGACAACGGAACTGAATTCAAGAATGCAACTCTTCAATATTTTCTTGAATCCGTTGGAATAACTCATAATTTTTCTGCCCCAATTACTCCACAACAAAATGGAGTAGTTGAAAGGAAAAATCGAACTCTTGTAGAAGCTGCTAGGACGATGCTTGCTTACTCGGGTCTTCCACCAAGTCTATGGGCTGAAGCAGTATCCACAGCGTGTTTTACTCAAAACAGAACTATTATAAATAAACGCTTTAACAAAACTGCATATGAATTAATCAACAATCGCAAACCTAACATCAAATTTCTGCGTGTATTTGGATGCAGGTGTTTTGTGATGAAAGATCGTGAATATCTTACAAAGCTTCAAGTTAAAGCTGGTGAGGGCATCTTTATAGGCTATTCCTTGAACTCGAGAGCATACAGGATTTATAATAATCGAACAAAATCAGTAATCGAGAGTATCAACGTTACGTTCGACGAGACTGTGACATTGACTTCTGGACAATTTAGTTCAGAACTCGTACAGAAATCTGAAGCTTCTACTAAAAATGGAGTAGAACCTGTGACGAAACAGTTTTCTAATTCAGCTTTGAATTATAATAATACTACTGATTTAGATTTACTATTTCATGATGCATTTATGGATTACTGTGCAGATATGGAACCACCAATCACATCTGTGAATGCATCTCAGAATCAGACGAGTGCAAATATCTCCGGTCCAACTGAAGATGTTGATACTAGTACTTCTGTAGAAACTAATGAGATTCCAAGTGAACACGTCCCTGTCTCTGAACCTGAAATTCAACCAGTTGTTCAGGTTTCAGAAAATCATTTATCGGAGACTTCCACATCTGAAGGATTAGAAACAGAAGTCAACATACCGGAAACGACAAATGTATCTTCAGCTGAATCGACAGAGGAGATTTTTGCAGTATTGGATGAAAATAATCCATCAAACACTCGTATGGATATACCAACTCTTCCAAGTAGTCATAAATGGACAAGAGCACATCCTCCGGCTGATATAATTGGTGATCTGAATGATGGAGTGAAAACCCGATCTGCGACTACAAACGAATGTTTGTACGTAAATTTTCTTAGCACGTTAGAACCCAAGAAAGCATCTGAAGCTTTACAAGATCCAGATTGGATCAACGCCATGCAAGAGGAATTAAATGAGTTCAAACGCAACGAAGTGTGGCACTTGGTGAAACGTCCAAAAGACAAAACCATAGTTGGAACCAAATGGGTCTTTAGAAACAAAAAGGACGAAGCGGGGATTATAGTCAGAAATAAAGCAAGACTGGTTGCTAAAGGTTACAATCAACAAGAAGGAATAGATTATGATGAAACCTATGCACCAGTAGCAAGGATTGAAGCAATAAGGATCTTTCTTGCATACGCAGCACATAAGAACATGAAGGTATTCCAAATGGACGTCAAATCTGCGTTTCTGAATGGAATACTACATGAGGAAGTGTATGTAAGTCAACCTGAAGGCTTTGTTGATCCCAAATATCACAACCATGTCTACATTCTAGACAAAGCACTCTACGGCTTAAAGCAAGCACCGAGGGCATGGTATGAGACTCTGACTATTCACCTGCTTAAAAATGGATACACCAAAGGTACAATAGATACAACTCTTTTTCTCAAAAGAGAAGGTAAAGATTTAATGTTAGTACAAATATATGTTGACGACATTATTATTGGATCTACAAATCCAGATATGTGTAAAGATTTTGAAGAGGTGATGAAAAGCCGTTTTCAAATGAGTATGATGGGAGAGTTAAAAAAATTTCTTGGTCTCCAAGTGACACAGTCAAATGAAGGCATTTTCATTAATCAATCAAAATATATAAATGATATGCTTAAGAAATTTGAATTAAATTCCTCTTCCACCATGAAAACTCCCATGGCTACCGGTAAGCTTTTGAACACTGATTCATCTGGTATATCAGTCGATCAAAAGTTATACCGAGGCATGATTGGATCTTTACTGTATCTAACGGCATGTAGACCGGATATTTTGTTTGCAACATCTTTTTGTGCACGTTTCCAAGCAAACCCGAAGGAATCTCATATTGTGGCTGTAAAGCGAATCCTTAGATATCTCAAAGGCACAAAAAATTTGGGTCTTTGGTATCCTAAGGATTCTGGGTTTGAACTAACTGCTTACACAGATGCAGATCATGCGGGAAATATGATGGACAGGAAAAGCACATCTGGTGCTTGTCAATTCTTGGGAGATAAACTAGTAAGCTGGTCATCAAAGAAGCAAACTTGTGTATCAACATCTACGGCTGAAGCAGAGTATGTGGCCGCCGCTAGTTGCTGTTCGCAAGTAATTTGGATGAAAACTCAGCTAAAGGATTATGGATATATCTTCAACAAGATCCCCATTTATTGTGATTCCAAAAGCGCAATTGCAATAACTGAAAATCCTGTTCAGCATTCCAAAACGAAACACATAGATGTCAGGTACCATTTTATCAAAGACCATGTTGAGAAGGGAACTATAGAAATGCACTTTGTACCAACAGAACTAGAACTTGCTGATCTTTTCACAAAACCTTTAGATGAAAAGAGGTTAAATTTTTTAATCAGCAAACTAGGAATGTTGAATCCTTAAGACATTGAGGGGGAGTTCGTGTTCTTGCTTACTTAAATCTATGATCATTTCCTAACCCACTAGGACCCAAATGCCATTGGGTACCAAAATCTGCTTAATCTGTTTTGCAGGTTCTTCATGTGTTGTACTGAATTGTAGATACATACCACACACATGACTGAAAACAGAAGAGAAGCGGCGTATTTTTTGAAAAATATTTGTACCATTAAGGGGGAGACAAATATCAATGGCTTTTGAACATATCAGTTCAAAACCCGTGCTTCAACGACTATGGCTTCTAAACAATTCAGTTCAGGACCCGTACTTCAACGACTAAAACTTCTAAACAAATCAGTTTAGAACTCACACTTCTCAGGTGATATCCTTAACTGTTACATCTTTCTGTTTCAAGGAACGTGGTAAAAGGTAACATTGGATTATATTTTGTTTCTACCACTTTGAAAATTTGAATCTTTACAAATTTAATTCAATGAGATAAAATTTTCAATTTTCATTCAATGAATTAAATGTGTGCTAAAAGATGATTTTACAAGTGTTTTTGTTTTATCTGAGTTATATTTGTTTCATCTTTCACCTCTGAAATAAATCGAAAGGTCAGCAAAACATGAATGAAATTATGTTGAATGCTCAAAGTTATGTGAATCTGGATATATATAGAATATAATGCTCAAAAAGCCTATATGTCAGAATGATGGATAGAAATGAAAATATGGGCAAAGCACTATGTTTTAGAACCAAGTGATTGAGATAAAAAAGTTGCACTATCATTTAGTTTGAAAGTTTGTGCCTGTGGCCTTTCTGGTTTGGGAGAGTAAGTCCTAAGGGGTGCTCGACACCTAGTCCCTAAGATCAACTGGTCTGGGATCGGCTGACCCAAATCCTGCAATAGAACCAGATAGAAAGCCATGTTCTACTGGTACAAATGGGTTTAAGATATATCGATGTGGCCTTTCTGGTTTGGGAAATTAAGTTCTAAGGGGTGCTCGTCACCTAGCACCTAAGGCCAACTGGTCTGGGATCTGCTAACCCAAATCCTGCTATAGAACCAGATAGAAAGTCATGTTTAACGGTGTATCTTATTCTTACTAAACTTTTTGATCAAAAGATGCCAATGAGCACAAAATCAAAAGATGCCAATGAGCACAAAATCAAAAGATTCAAATGTGCACAATATTAAAAGATGCCAAAGAGCACATATCTCTTGAAACTTGGGAAAATACAAAGTCGCGATAAACCCGTAAATTTGTGAAAATTCTGATTTTGGACAAATAGTGTGAGTAGAGCAAAGTATTCTTATATATTGTAGAAATACATAAGCTTTATGCCAATCATATTTCGCATGCTAGCACACCAAATAGATTTGATAAAGGGGTTGACACTGAACAATTATAACTTGATAAGCAATGATGTCTTGTCCTTGAATCCAAACACATGCATTTGATTTCATCTGATTGGAATATATGTTAAATTTTATTAAGTTGAATTTCTTTTGTAAAGCTTTCAAATGATCAAATGTTAGTAGTCATAAAACAAAATTCAATGAATTTGACTTTCCTTGTGAAATGT
This sequence comes from Saussurea involucrata, assembly GCA_033807775.1. Classification (NCBI taxonomy): domain Eukaryota; kingdom Viridiplantae; phylum Streptophyta; class Magnoliopsida; order Asterales; family Asteraceae; genus Saussurea; species Saussurea involucrata. The sequence continues at coordinate 62,965,607 of CM066319.1, read as the reverse complement.
ATTTTTGATCCAATATCAAATACTGAGTTTTATGCATATTTTCAGAGGAAGAAAGCAAGTTGCTCAAGAATTCATATTTTAAGGGGGAGTTAGATTTTTACACAAAGTGATAATTCTAACAGTTTGGACTCATGTTCTATGAGTACCAAATCTTTCTCTGTTTGTGCAGATTTCTCTGAAGAAAAGATAACAGTTTATGCAATTGTTAAGGGGGAGCAATTCGGCATAAATCTGTAAAAGTGTTATCTGTATCTGAGAGCTTACAAAATTTTATCTGATGTGAGAATTTTAGAACAGTTGTTGGACTTTTCAGAAAAAGTTGTAAATTTTCATGCAAATATTTGAAGAATTCGATCTCTGAAGGATTCGAATTCAAAGAATTCGAACACTTAAGGATTCGAATTCAATGAATTCGGACTCTTAAGGATTCGAATTCAATGAATTCGGACTCTTAAGGATTCGAATTCAATGAATTCGGACCTTTAAGGATTCGAATTCAAAGAATTCGAACACTTAAGGATTCGAATTCAATGAATTCGGACTCTTAAGGATTCGAATTCAATGAATTCGGACCTTTAAGGATTCGAATTCAAAGAATTCGAACACTTAAGGATTCGAATTCAATGAATTCGGACTCTTAAGGATTCGAATTCAATGAATTCGGACCCTTAAGGATTCAGGGTCATCGTATTTGAAGATACAGGGTCATCGTCCGAGGACACACATACAGATGATCTTGTACAACACGATTCTGAGGGAGAAATTCCTAAACACATTGGGGATCCTCCTTTAGTTGAGTACTCTAGTGATAGTACAGAGTCTGATAATGCGTCTGATTCAGCGGAGGAACATCGTGATGATGATGAAGATGACAACGATGATAATGATGATGATCAAGGGAATGCTGGAAATATTGGTGCTGATGCTACTACTGAAGAAAACTGGTTTGGTAACGTTTCTGATATCTTTGAATTTCCACAATTGAATATGTCAGATAATATTAATGTGGAAAGCTTAAACTTTGATGACATGCCTTTAATGTCGACTCAAGTTAGTGAAGGAACGGAAGGCATAAGGAGACCCAAGGGAGTATTAGTTGAAAATATATGTGAGTCTGTGAGAGAAACTGAAGAAAAGAATATGGAGAGTGTGAAAGATATCCAAACTGTCTATTCCAGAAGGGCAGCCACATCCACCACCAGATCTCATTTGTTGGGATCAGGTGTTGAACAAGTCGTTACTCGCCCAGTAACGCAATTGCACACCTCTGCCAGCTATTCAGCTTCTTCTTCACAAGAAACTGTCTCATTTTCTCACGGGGTTTTAGCACAAACACTATCTGGATCTCGTTCGGAGATTCCGGATATTGAAACAGAGCGACTTTCTCCCCAGTCCTCGACCTTCTTTCCTGCACAAAGTTCGAGTCTAGTGCCTGTTCCTAACATATTTGATTCTTTGAATAGGACACTTTCAGGAACATCTGATGCGCGTCTTCGTGACTCATCCGGAACACTCAGAGTAGATTCTTTTACAGGACTACAAGGACAGAGTGGAAATCCTACCAGTGCTAACACTATGCCAACACTGAGTGTAGGTCACACAGTTGCAACAACTGTTGTGTCAACGGCAAACCTAAGTGGTGCCGGTGTTACTTTACCCGTCTTTGTGACAAGGGAAAACTTCGATGGCGCCCTAAAGGACATTGAAACTATGTTCATCCGAGAGTTACAAGGTGTGAAGAATCAGTTGAAGGGAAAAGAACCGATGACTTATGAGCCAGCTGTATGTCCTCGTCCAGAAATCTATCTGGCTCCGCCTCGAGTACCTCAGTCTTCTCCTATGCAACAACCACTAGTGGATCAAAGTGTTGATGAATTAAGGGATTTATTTTATGCCAAACTGATGTTCGTCAAACGTGCCATGGTTTATCCAGAGAATGACGTCACAAACGTCCTTTCATATTTTAGAGTGTCTCTGAGGATTTTGAAAAGCTCAGGCACATTTTGAAAATAGAGAAGCACTGAATGGAAATATCAGTGAGAGTTTAAGAATTTCAAAGTATCACTGAAAGGAAGAGATATTCAGCATTTAGAGAAAGAAATGGAAACTAGGGTTTTCTAGTTTTGAAAAGAAGTACAAAACATAGTGAAAATTCTTGTTTTCCAGTTTCCTTTTATGGAAAGTATTCTGGAAAAACGTATGAAAATGTCAAGTTTAAGATTTTGAATATAAACTCGAAGAACAATCTGTAAGCAGATTGTGTTCATAAAACCATGAAGAAAATGATTTTATTTTGAGAAACTTCCTTTGTTTGATCTTTTGAAAACAATAATAAGATCAAAAACAAGTTTATTAGATGGAAAATAAATAATTATTAACCTGTTGTGATGGAGAAGATGAAGATGAACAAGTTCTTGAGAAATTAATTCAAATGCAACAGTGAGTTCTTTCTTGAGAGAGTAAGTTCGCGTAAAAGGTAAAAATATAAACTCAAAGGGTTTATATAGTGAGAGTAGAGAGAGAAAAACTAAGAGCGGGAAAAGTTTTTTCAAGATGACACGGACACGTCCCTTGAATCTGATTGGACAAGGAAACGAAACGGGCGAACGTGTCAGACAAAAAGGCGTGCCATGGTTTATCCAGAGAATGACGTCACAAACGTCCTTTCATATTTTAGAGTGTCTCTGAGGATTTTGAAAAGCTCAGGCACATTTTGAAAATAGAGAAGCACTGAATGGAAATATCAGTGAGAGTTTAAGAATTTCAAAGCATCACTGAAAGGAAGAGATATTCAGCGATGTAATTTATTTTGAAATCTTGCATGTTGAGGCGAATGTCAGCGATTAAGAGAGAGGACATACCTTGATATCAGCGAATCAATTTGTTCAGAGGTTAGATGATCAATAGGGTTATAACAATTCATTTTATCACTAATCATATGTGAACCACTGAAGATTTTACTCTTCCAGGTTCAGCATTCCAAGCTCGCTGATGAGAAAGTTGAATCTTGTCTCATCAAGTGGTTTGGTGAAAAGATCAGCTAACTGAAAATCAGTTGGGATAAAATGAAGTTCTATATCACCATTCATCACATGATCTCTGATAAAATGATACCTGATTTCGATGTGTTTGGTCTTTGAGTGTAGCACTGGATTGTTTGCTATGGCGATGGCACTAGTGTTGTCGCAATAGATTGGAATTTTGGAGAGTTGAAGGTCATAGTCAAGTAGCTGATTTCTCATCCACAAGACCTGAGAACAACAGCTTCCAGCAGCTACGTACTCAGCTTCAGCAGTTGCGGTGGACACTGAGTTTTGCTTTTTACTTGTCCAACTCACCAGCTTTCCACCCAAGAGCTGACAGCCTCCTGTGGTGCTTTTCCTATCCAATTTGCATCCTGCAAAATCACTATATGAATAGGCGATTAGATCAAACCCTGAGTCTTTGGGATACCAAAGACCTAGGTTGGGAGTACCCTTAAGGTATCGAAAAATACGCTTTACAGCGATCAAATGAGATTCCTTAGGTTCAGCTTGATATCGTGCACACAAACAAGTTGCATACATAATATTAGGACATTAATAGGTTTCCCTGAAGGATCATTGTTAAGTGTCAGCGGCGGTGCCATTGGGGTTTTCATAGCCGAGCTTTGAGTTAAATCAAACGTTTTCAGCATATCTTTAACATACTTACCTTGGTGAATAAAAGTACCTTTTTCATTTTGTTTTATTTGAAGACCAAGGAAATATGTTAGTTCACCCATCATACTCATTTTATATTCAGATTTCATTCTTTCAACGAAACGAGTACATAAGTCAGGGTTAGTAGAACCAAATATAATATCATCGACATATATTTGAACAAGCATGATATGACCTTTTACTTTCCTGAAAAATAGAGTTTTATCGATTTTACCACGCTCAAATTTTTAAATATGGAGATAAGTAGAGAGAGTGTCATACCATGCACGAGGAGCTTGCTTTAAGCTATAGAGTGCTTTATCCGGTTTATATACATAACCTAGATGCTTAGGATCAATGAATCCTGGAGGTTGTTCCACGTAGACTTCTTCATTCAGCCTTCCGTTGAGGAATGCTGATTTCACATCCATTTGATATACCTTGAAGTCTTTATGAACAACATATGCTAAGAATAGACGAATGGCTTCGAGTCTTGGCACTGAGGAAAATGTTTCGTCATAATCTATGCCTTCCTCTTGTCTGTATCCCTGAGCAACAAGACGAGCCTTGTTGCAGGTTACAGTTCCATGTTCATCCAACTTGTTTCGATAGACCCATTTAGTGCCTATCACTGACTTGTCAGATGGTCGTGGAACGAGTTTCTAAACTTTGTTTCTTTCAAATTATGTCAGCTCTTCTTGCATAGCGCTGACCCAGTTTGGATCTCTGAGGGCATCATCTGTTTTCTTTGGTTCAATCAGAGAAATAAAGTTAACAAATAAACAAATATTACCTGCACTTGGATCACCAAGAATTTGATCAATGGGGTGATTTATAGTCCATCGTTGAGCCGGAGCATAATTCGCTGACTCGATTTGAACTTCTGCAGGAGCTGAAGAAGAGGCTTCAGCAACTTCAAGTATTTCAGGTAGAAGAGGTAGAGGTTCATATGTCATTTCATTCACTGGTTTCTGAGAAGTAGATGGGATATCTGAGGTAGATGGTTTAGAAGCAGGCACAGTGTTGAGAGGAACAGCTGAAACCCATGAAGATTCAGCTTCACTTGTCTGCATGCTTGGGATTATAGTAGGATCATCATCTTCAGTGGTAGGAGTATTAACTTGAGGAATAGGAGCAGCTTCTGAATCACCAAGATGAGAAAACATCCATTGATTCAGTTCTTCAGTATCAGCAGAAGGTCTTGAGTTCGCTGAACGGGATTCGTCAAAAGTGACGTGGATTGTTTCTTCTACAGTTTGTCTTCTTCTATTGAAGACTCTGTAGGCTTTAGAGATAGAAGAATATCCAAGAAATATTCCATCATCAGCCTTGGGATCAAACTTTGCTAGGGCATCCCGTTTGTTTAGTATGAAACACTGACATCCAAAGATGTGAAGAAAGCTAATTGAAGTCTTTCTCCCATAGAAAAGTTCATAGACTGTCTTCTTGAATCTTTTGACAATCAGCGACCTGTTTTGAGTGAAACAAGCAGTGTTGACAGCTTCTGCCCAGAACTGAGTAGGTAGATGAGAGTCGCTGAGCATTGATCGTGCAGCTTCTATGATCATTCGATTTCTTCTTTCAGCGACTCCATTTTGTTGCGGTGTTCTCACTGAATAAAAGTTGTGAGAAATACCCTTGCTTTCAAAGAAGGAATCAAGGGAACTGTTTTTGAATTCAGTCCCATGATCACTCCTTATTGAGCGAACGGTCATAGTATTCAGGACATCCATTATTCCGACGAAAGTGATGAGTTCGTCAGGGGTGTCACTCTTAGAAGGGAGAAACATAACCCAGGTACAGCGAGAGAATTCATCAACTATGACCAGTGTATATTTCTTTCCAGTAAGGGATTGTTTGTTAACAGGGCCAAACAAATCCATGTGGAGAAGTTGAAGAGGAGATGACACTGAGGAAACTTACTTAGATTTGAAGCTTGCTTTGGTTTGTTTCCCTTTCTCACACGCTGAACATAGAGATTCCTTAGCGTATGAGTGTTGAGGTAGACCAATGACCAACTCTTTAGAAGAAAGAGTATTCAGTATCTTGAAGTTTAGATTAGAGATCCTCTTATGCCATAGACAATTGACATCAGATGAGGCTTTTGAGAAGAAACAGGAGTTCTCAGTGGTTGTCGAGTCCATGTTTATAACATAAACATTTTCCAAACGATATCCGCTGAGAGCGATCTTCTCCTTTTTGTCAGTAACAAAACAGGATTTCTTAGTGAAACACACTTTGTAGTCCTTGTCACATAGCTGACTGATGCTCAGAAGATTGTGCTTCAGTCCTTCAACATATGCGACTCTTCTAAAGGTAGTTGTACCATTAGAAAGTACACCAAACCCTCGGGTAAAGCCTTTTCCATTTCCACCAAAGGTCACTAAGGGACCCTTCTCCTCCTTATATTCAGTGAGCAGTTTCTTTTTGCCAGTCATATGTCTAGAGCATTCGCTATTGAGATACTGATAGGCGGGTATCACCCCCCTAAATCTAACCACAAGTGTACGGTGTCGAAATCAAGTAATACGTACGGAAGTACGAGTATCGAATCCACGGGAACTAGGAACTAAGTATCACAATTACTACAATTGCTATTAACTGAACGTCGCAACTTTGAGAGGTTGGTTTATAAACTACTTAATTGCAAACAAAAATAAATCAACACACAAACAGTAAAAAGCTTAAGAACTTCAGATAGAGAAAACAGTTGAGGGTTGGAAATCCAATGGTTTTCACATATAAACATCCGACTCAAGACAATTACCAGTTATTTCCTTTAATGAATTCCCAATCTTTAGATCACCGTTGTCCTTTCTCAAGCAACAACGGGTTCTATTGTAAAAGCATGGTTCTTTCTCAAGCAACCACGAGTTTTATCTTGAAGACACAAGTTATATCTCTCGATCTCAACCTATGTAATTCAAAACACATTAAGCGCAAGATTTTAATGGGACTAAGGCTTACTCGGAATATCTCTATCTCCTTTCTCACCCTAGGCATGCAATTTCTAGTTCTAGATTAACAATTAATTCTCTCGAACTTAATTGTTCACAACAAATCAATTGTAAATTGGCCAAATTCACAAAAGCATTAAGGACTAAATCACATGCTTCATTAATACAGGAAAAACTGATAAAAGTCTCAAGTTACATGTTCATATGCTTAAATCAAATTCATTCCAACCCCCAACATATAGAAATTAGTTCATGTTGGTGGTGGATTCAAACACAAAGAAAAAGGATGAAAACGTGTATGTAAACATGATGAAAGTGGAAACGATGAATGTAATGGTGACTCCCTTCTCTCGTGCTCGTCTCTACTTCGCGTGTTGAACGTGGCTCCAATCGATCCTCTATCGTGGCTCCAATAGCTCCGAAAAAGCTCCCAAAATCGCCCCAAGTCGTCTGTCGTTCGTCGTGTGAAGGCTGTGTCGATAATTGACCTAAAAACTGAAAATCGCCAAACTTATTGGCTGAAACAGAGGGTTAGGCGACTTGCTGCACAACTTGCATGTCGCGTGGCATGTCGCGCGCTTTTCTGAGCTGTGCGGGTCAGTTTCTGGTTGGCGGATCTGGGTCCTGGTTCGGGCGCGGGTCTTGGGCTTCCGTTGGGCTTCGTTTTGGCTCTTTTTGGGCTCTTTTTAGCTTCTTTTCTCGATGGTTACTGCCTTTTAATTAACCTGCACATTCCACTAGATAAACCATAAAATCCCGCTTCTTTGCTTAATTACAAGCCAATCTCAGTGATTCCAGGACCGAAAATAACGCCAAAAAGTGGCGTTATCAACAACCCCAAACCGAGCGATGCTTGTCCTCAAGCAAATTAGCGATAAAATAGAATAAAAACATATATCAGTGAAATATAATAATAACTGCACAACCCCCAATTGGTACCACGTGCTGCACTGGTTATTTCCCATACCCGTGAATGCTTATCTCACTCTCGCCTCATCCTTATTCTGTTTGATCCACGACCTTCCATTGTAAGTTGAACTCGTGACTGCTCCGATTACACTAAGGTTGTTCTAGGTCCAGACATACTAGGGAAAACATTTCGCCTCGACCCTACCTCACAGGATACTCTCGTTTCACTCGAACCTAGGTTGTCGCACATGCTGTCATGTTTAGGGAATTTATGTACAAGAATACTCGAATATTACATGACAACTCTATTGAAAGACGCACAAATGTCCAAAAATTGATCTCAGAAAGGAATCAAGTAGCAAGACAGGGAATATCAGTAAAGGTGGTCGTATACCCTAATCACATTTTCCAGAAGATCATCCAAGTCTTTACAAAGGTTGTAACGGTGCTAGGGTATCGGCTAAGAAATGAAGGGTAAAACGGTTCAAAGATCCTTGGTGTGTCAAACATTAGCAGTTATGAACTTTCTTCGCATTCTATCTTTTGGCCCTCTTTATCACAATTGGGGTCGCTTTGACTCTCTTATTGAGTTGTTGTCAAGCTATCTAAATAACTGATTTTTTATTTTTTTTGGGACTTCATTGGTCCTCTTTATTCAAATTGGGGCTGCATTGGCCCTCTTTTTTATCTATTCCCATGACTGGCCTGTATTCTTTCTTTTCCGCTCTATCTTTCGTAGTTCATTACCGCCTTTGATTGACACACTTTCGGATAAAGGTTGGCTACGGCTTTCGGCTAAGGTTTAATAACGGGCTTGAAACGAACAAGGTGAGTGTTTGGCTGCAAACTTGGGTTATGGGTACACACAAATGGGTAAAAAGGTACAATAGCTAAAAACAGGGTTAAACATACACACAATGTCTGGAATCATCTCTTAAGGTCCACACGATATGGTCTACTATACCCTTTCCCAATATCCCGATGGTTGTCTTTGCTACTCAATGCAATAATATAGCGAGATCATTCTATATTCACGACAAGGAACTCGAAAAAGTGTATATGAATCAAGTGTATGAATCCCTCGAAATGAACAACGCCTTTTAGGCTCAAATCTCACTAATGGGTGGTCTCCACTAATGTCCCCAGTCATGTCCTTTCCCGGTCCTTCCCTAATGGTCACGTCACTATCACGAGATTCTCCCCACAATAGTCGGTCTCAATCATTCAAAACAAAAAAAATTTGCTATTGTGATCTAAGCATGCAGAGGTGCGGGAAATCTACGTGCATAACGTGGGCCCGATTGGGCAACCCCAAACCTTACCCACACATTGTCCCCAATGTGCAAGTGTCGGCGTAGGCGATACTAAAAAAAGTATAGTTGTGCGGTTATTACAGGTATTAGACAAGCAAGGCATAGTATAACATGAAGCAACAAAGAGCTATTCTAGCATTTTCAAAAACATGGTCACCCCAAACCTAGGTCGTGGCCTAGGTTTGTCAAAACAAAAGCCAACCCCAAACCTCGGTGAAACCGAGGTTTGCACAGGATTAGAAGTGAGTGTGTAGATGTTTGCAAAGTGAGGCACCCCAAACCTAAGTGAAACTTAGGTTTGTTGCATCTTGTTTGACTAATAAGGAAATAAAACATCATACACCACTCGTTAACTACAAAGTTACAACATACCTGTTTGCCCGAAAAGATTCTCTTGAAAGATTGGAACGACCAGCTCGAGAGACATCGGAGAAGGAGGGAGAGAGAGACTGCAAAAGCAAAAGAAAACAAAGCAGAAAGCGAAAGAAAACAACGAAACGAAACACACCAAGCAAGAAACGAAAAACCAAACAGGGGACCCCGCGACTTTCCACGCGGCTTGCAAGTCGCGGGACAGGTCGCGTATGTCTCTGTTCGATACTTTTTTTATTTATTTCTTTTTGTAAATAAAATCACTCAAAAATGCAAATGATAAAAGAAAATGCAAACCTTGGTGGGTTGCCTCCCACCTAGTGCCTTGGTTTCGGTCGTGGCTCGACCTTCTTTCCGATCACTCCTTAGGCTTTTCCTTATTGCCCGGCTCCTCTTCAACTTGACCTCTCACCTTCTCGAACATCTTGAATATTGCCTTTTCACCACCGACTCTCAGGGTCATCTCACCTTCTCGAACATCTTGAATACTGCCTTTTCACCACCGACTCTCAGGGTCATCTCTCATTCCTCCATGCCAATCAAAGCTCTACTCGTGGCCAGGAAAGATCTTCCCAAAATCAGCGGAACTTCTATATCTTCATCGATGTCTAGCACCACGAAGTCCACCGGGAAGTAGAACTAGCCGACCTTGATGAGCACATCTTCTATCACTCCATACGGGTACACGATCGATCGATCCGCGAGCTTCAGTGTCATGTATGTTGGGTTCACCTCACCCAAGCCGAGTTTCTTGAAAACAGGTAAAGGCATTAAGTTAATACTCGCTCCTAGATCACACAACACTTTATCAAAATTAAACTTCCCAATTTGAATAGGGATTGAAAAACTCCCTGGATCTTTAAGTTTCGGGGGAGGCTTGTTCTGGATGATCGCGCTACACTCTTCAGTGAGTGCAACGGTGGACTGGTGATCGATCGCCCTCTTCTTGGATAGAATCTCCTTCATGAACTTGAGGTAGGTTAGCATTTGTGCCAGTGACTCTGCGAAGGGAATGTTGATGTGTAGCTTCTTGAAGACATAGAGAAACTTCTTGAACTGTTCCTCATCTTTATGCGCCCTAACCCGATTCGGAAATGGTAGCGGTGGTACAAATGGCTTGGCTACCGGCTTCGATGGAGGTGTTACCTCTTTTGACAATCAGCGACCTGTTTTGAGTGAAACAAGCAATGTTGACAGCTTCTGCCCAGAACTGAGTAGGTAGATGAGAGTCGCTGAGCATTGATCGTGCAGCTTCTATGATCATTCGATTTCTTCTTTCAGCGACTCCATTTTGTTGCGGTGTTCTCACTGAATAAAAGTTGTGAGAAATACCCTTGCTTTCAAAGAAGGAATCAAGGGAACTGTTTTTGAATTCAGTCCCATGATCACTCCTTATTGAGGGAATGGTCATATTATTTAGGACATCCATTTTCCCGACGAAAGTGATGAGTTCGTCAGGGGTGTCACTCTTAGAAGGGAGAAACATAACCCAGGTACAGCGAGAGAATTCATCAACTATGACCAGTGTATATTTCTTTCCAGTAAGGGATTGTTTGTTAACAGGGCCAAACAAATCCATGTGGAGAAGTTAAAGAGGAGATGACACTGAGGAAACTTGCTTAGATTTGAAGCTTGCTTTGGTTTGTTTCCCTTTCTCACACGCTGAACATAGAGATTCCTTAGCGTATGAGTGTTGAGGTAGACCAATGACCAACTCTTTAGAAGAAAGAGTATTCAGTATCTTGAAGTTTAGATTAGAGAGCCTCTTATGCCATAGCCAATTGACATCAGATGAGGCTTTTGAGAAGAAACAGGAGTTCTCAGTGGTTGTCGAGTCCATGTTTATAACATAAACATTTTCCAAACGATATCCGCTGAGAGCGATCTTCTCCTTTTTGTCAGTAACAAAATAGGATTTCTTAGTGAAACACACTTTGTAGTCCTTGTCACATAGCTGACTGATGCTCAGAAGATTGTGCTTCAGTCCTTCAACATATGCGACTCTTCTGAAGGTAGTTGTACCATTAGAAAGTACACCAACCCCTCGGGTAAAGCCTTTTCCATTTCAACCAAAGGTCACTGAGGGACCCTTTTCCTCCTTATATTCAGTGAGCAGTTTCTTTTTGCCAGTCATATGTCTAGAGCATCCGCTATTGAGATACTGATAGGCAGGTATCACCCCCCTAAATCTAACCACAAGTGTACGGTATCGAAATCAAGTAATACGTACGGAAGTACGAGTATCGAATCCACCGGAACTAGGAACTAAGTATCACAATTACTACAATTGCTATTAACTGAACGTCGCAACTTTGAGAGGTTGGTTTATAAACTACTTAATTGCAAACAAAAATAAATCAACACACAAACAGTAAACAGCTTAAGAACTTCAGATAGAGAAAACGGTTGAGGGTTGGAAATCCAATGGTTTTCACATATAAGCATCCGACTCAAGACAATTACCAGTTATTTCCTTTAATGAATTCCCAATCTTTAGATCACCGTTGTCCTTTCTCAAGCAACAACGGGTTCTATTGTAAAAGCATGGTTCTTTCTCAAGCAACCACGAGTTTTATCTTGAAGACACAAGTTATATCTCTCGATCTCAACCTATGTAATTCAAAACACATTAAGCGCAAGATTTTAATGGGACTAAGGCTTACTCGGAATATCTCTATCTCCTTTCTCACCCTAGGCATGCAATTTTTAGTTCTAGATTAACAATTAATTCTCTCGAACTTAATTGTTCACAACAAATCAATTGTAAATTGGCCAAATTCACAAAAGCATTAAGGACTAAATCACATGCTTCATTAATACAGGAAAAACTGATAAAAGTCTCAAGTTACATGTTCATATGCTTAAATCAAATTCATTCCAACCCCCAACATATAGAAATTAGTTCATGTTGGTGGTGGATTCAAACACAAAGAAAAAGGATGAAAACGTGTATGTAAACATGATGAAAGTGGAAACGATGAATGTAATGGTGACTCCCTTCTCTCGTGCTCGTCTCTACTTCGCGTGTTGAACGTGGCTCCAATCGATCCTCTATCGTGGCTCCAATAGCTCCGAAAAAGCTCCCAAAATCGCCCCAAGTCGTCTGTCGTTCGTCGTGTGAAGGCTGTGTCGATAATTGACCTAAAAACTGAAAATCGCCAAACTTATTGGCTGAAACAGAGGGTTAGGCGACTTGCTGCACAACTTGCATGTCGCGTGGCATGTCGCGCGCTTTTCTGAGCTGTGCGGGTCAGTTTCTGGTTGGCGGATCTGGGTCCTGGTTCGGGCGCGGGTCTTGGGCTTCGTTTGGGCTCTTTTTGGGCTTTTTTTAGCTTCTTTTCTCGATGGTTACTGCCTTTTAATTAACCTGCACATTCCACTAGATAAACCATAAAATCCCGCTTCTTTGCTTAATTACAAGCCAATCTCAGTGATTCCAGGACCGAAAATAACGCCAAAAAGTGGCGTTATCAACAACCCCAAACCGAGCGATGCTTGTCCTCAAGCAAATTAGCGATAAAATAGAATAAAAACATATATCAGTGAAATATAATAATAACTGCACAACCCCCAATTGGTACCACGTGCTGCACTGGTTATTTCCCATACCCGTGAATGCTTATCTCACTCTCGCCTCATCCTTATTCTGTTTGATCCATGACCTTCCATTGTAAGTTGAACTCGTGACTGCTCCGATTACACTAAGGTTGTTCTAGGTCCAGACATACTAGGGAAAACATTTCGCCTCGACCCTACCTCACAGGATACTCTCGTTTCACTCGAACCTAGGTTGTCGCACATGCTGTCATGTTTAGGGAATTTATGTACAAGAATACTCGAATATTACATGACAACTCTATTGAAAGACGCACAAATGTCCAAAAATTGATCTCAGAAAGGAATCAAGTAGCAAGACAGGGAATATCAGTAAAGGTGGTCGTATACCCTAATCACATTTTCCAGAAGATCATCCAAGTCTTTACAAAGGTTGTAACGGTGCTAGGGTATCGGCTAAGAAATGAAGGGTAAAACGGTTCAAAGATCCTTGGTGTGTCAAACATTAGCAGTTATGAACTTTCTTCGCATTCTATCTTTTGGCCCTCTTTATCACAATTGGGGTCGCTTTGACTCTCTTATTGAGTTGTTGTCAAGCTATCTAAATAACTGATTTTTTATTTTTTTGGGACTTCATTGGTCCTCTTTATTCAAATTGGGGCTACATTGGCCCTCTTTTTTATCTATTCTCATGACTGGCCTGTATTCTTTCTTTTCCGCTCTATCTTTCGTAGTTCATTACCGCCTTTGATTGACACACTTTCGGATAAAGGTTGGCTACGGCTTTCGGCTAAGGTTTAATGACGGGCTTGAAACGAACAAGGTGAGTGTTTGGCTGCAAACTTGGGTTATGGGTACACACAAATGGGTAAAAAGGTACAATAGCTAAAAACAGGGTTAAACATACACACAATGTCTGGAATCATCTCTTAAGGTCCACACGATATGGTCTACTATACCCTTTCCCAATATCCCGATGGTTGTCTTTGCTACTCAATGCAATAATATAGCGAGATCATTCTATATTCACGACAAGGAACTCGAAAAAGTGTATATGAATCAAGTGTATGAATCCCTCGAAATGAACAACGCCTTTTAGGCTCAAATCTCACTAATGGGTGGTCTCCACTAATGTCCCCAGTCATGTCCTTTCCCGGTCCTTCCCTAATGGTCACGTCACTATCACGAGATTCTCCCCACAATAGTCGGTCTCAATCATTCAAAACAAAAAAAATTAGCTATTGTGATCTAAGCATGCAGAGGTGCGGGAAATCTACGTGCATAACGTGGGCCCGATTGGGCAACCCCAAACCTTACCCACACATTGTCCCCAATGTGCAAGTGTCGGCGTAGGCGATACTAAAAAAAGTATAGTTGTGCGGTTATTACAGGTATTAGACAAGCAAGGCATAGTATAACATGAAGCAACAAAGAGCTATTCTAGCATTTTCAAAAACATAGTCACCCCAAACCTAGGTCGTGGCCTAGGTTTGTCAAAACAAAAGCCAACCCCAAACCTCGGTGAAACCGAGGTTTGCACAGGATTAGAAGTGAGTGTGTAGATGTTTGCAAAGTGAGGCACCCCAAACCTAAGTGAAACTTAGGTTTGTTGCATCTCGTTTGACTAATAAGGAAATAAAACATCATACACCACTCGTTAACTACAAAGTTACAACATACCTGTTTGCCCGGAAAGATTCTCTTGAAAGATTGGAACGACCAGCTCGAGAGACATCGGAGAAGGAGGGAGAGAGAGACTGCAAAAGCAAAAGAAAACAAAGCAGAAAGCGAAAGAAAACAACGAAACGAAACACACCAAGCAAGAAACGAAAAACCAAACAGGGGACCCCGCGACTTTCCACGCGGCTTGCAAGTCGCGGGACAGGTCGCGTATGTCTCTGTTCGATACTTTTTTTATTTATTTCTTTTTGTAAATAAAATCACTCAAAAATGCAAATGATAAAAGAAAATGCAAACCTTGGTAGGTTGCCTCCCACCTAGTGCCTTGGTTTCGGTCGTGGCTCGACCTTCTTTCCGATCACTCCTTAGGCTTTTCCTTATTGCCCGGCTCCTCTTCAATTTGACCTCTCACCTTCTCGAACATCTTGAATATTGCCTTTTCACCACCGACTCTCAGGGTCATCTCACCTTCTCGAACATCTTGAATACTGCCTTTTCACCACCGACTCTCAGGGTCATCTCTCCTTCCTCCATGCCAATCAAAGCTCTACTCGTGGCCAGGAAAGATCTTCCCAAAATCAGCGGAACTTCTATATCTTCATCGATGTCTAGCACCACGAAGTCCACCGGGAAGTAGAACTTGCCGACCTTGATGAGCACATCTTCTATCACTCCATACGGGTACACGATCGATCGATCCGCGAGCTTCAGTGTCATGTATGTTGGGTTCACCTCACCCAAGCCGAGTTTCTTGAAAACAGGTAAAGGCATTAAGTTAATACTAGCTCCTAGATCACACAACACTTTATCAAAATTAAACTTCCCAATTTGAATAGGGATTGAAAAACTCCCTGGATCTTTAAGTTTCGGGGGAGGCTTGTTCTGGATGATCGCGCTACACTCTTCAGTGAGTGCAACGGTGGACTGGTGATCGATCGCCCTCTTCTTGGATAGAATCTCCTTCATGAACTTGAGGTAGGTTAGCATTTGTGCCAGTGACTCTGCGAAGGGAATGTTGATGTGTAGCTTCTTGAAGACATAGAGAAACTTCTTGAACTGTTCCTCATCTTTATGTGCCCTAACCCGATTCGGAAATGGTAGCGGTGGTACAAATGGCTTGGCTACCGGCTTCGATGGAGGTGTTACCTCTTTTGACAATCAGCGACCTGTTTTGAGTGAAACAAGCAATGTTGACAGCTTCTGCCCAGAACTGAGTAGGTAGATGAGAGTCGATGAGCATTGATCGTGCAGCTTCTATGATCATTCGATTTCTTCTTTCAGCGACTCCATTTTGTTGCGGTGTTCTCACTGAATAAAAGTTGTGAGAAATACCCTTGCTTTCAAAGAAGGAATCAAGGGAACTGTTTTTGAATTCAGTCCCATGATCACTCCTTATTGAGGGAATGGTCATATTATTTAGGACATCCATTTTCCCGACGAAAGTGATGAGTTCGTCAGGGGTGTCACTCTTAGAAGGGAGAAACATAACCCAGGTACAGCGAGAGAATTCATCAACTATGACCAGTGTATATTTCTTTCCAGTAAGGGATTGTTTGTTAACAGGGCCAAACAAATCCATGTGGAGAAGTTAAAGAGGAGATGACACTGAGGAAACTTGCTTAGATTTGAAGCTTGCTTTGGTTTGTTTCCCTTTCTCACACGCTGAACATAGAGATTCCTTAGCGTATGAGTGTTGAGGTAGACCAATGACCAACTCTTTAGAAGAAAGAGTATTCAGTATCTTGAAGTTTAGATTAGAGAGCCTCTTATGCCATAGCCAATTGACATCAGATGAGGCTTTTGAGAAGAAACAGGAGTTCTCAGTGGTTGTCGAGTCCATGTTTATAACATAAACATTTTCCAAACGATATCCGCTGAGAGCGATCTTCTCCTTTTTGTCAGTAACAAAATAGGATTTCTTAGTGAAACACACTTTGTAGTCCTTGTCACATAGCTAACTGATGCTCAGAAGATTGTGCTTCAGTCCTTCAACATATGCGACTCTTCTGAAGGTAGTTGTACCATTATAAAGTACACCAAACCCTCGGGTAAAGCCTTTTCCATTTCCACCAAAGGTCACTGAGGGACCCTTTTCCTCCTTATATTCAATGAGCAGTTTCTTTTTGCCAGTCATATGTCTAGAGCATCCGCTATTGAGATACTGATAGGCAGGTATCACCCCCCTAAATCTAACCACAAGTGTACGGTATCGAAATCAAGTAATACGTACGGAAGTACGAGTATCGAATCCACCGGAACTAGGAACTAAGTATCACAATTACTACAATTGCTATTAACTGAACGTCGCAACTTTGAGAGGTTGGTTTATAAACTACTTAATTGCAAACAAAAATAAATCAACACACAAACAGTAAACAGCTTAAGAACTTCAGATAGAGAAAACGGTTGAGGGTTGGAAATCCAATGGTTTTCACATATAAACATCCGACTCAAGACAATTACCAGTTATTTCCTTTAATGAATTCCCAATCTTTAGATCACCGTTGTCCTTTCTCAAGCAACAACGGGTTCTATTGTAAAAGCATGGTTCTTTCTCAAGCAACCACGAGTTTTATCTTGAAGACACAAGTTATATCTCTCGATCTCAACCTATGTAATTCAAAACACATTAAGCGCAAGATTTTAATGGGACTAAGGCTTACTCGGAATATCTCTATCTCCTTTCTCACCCTAGGCATGCAATTTTTAGTTCTAGATTAACAATTAATTCTCTCGAACTTAATTGTTCACAACAAATCAATTGTAAATTGGCCAAATTCACAAAAGCATTAAGGACTAAATCACATGCTTCATTAATATAGGAAAAACTGATAAAAGTCTCAAGTTACATGTTCATATGCTTAAATCAAATTCATTCCAACCCCCAACATATAGAAATTAGTTCATGTTGGTGGTGGATTCAAACACAAAGAAAAAGGATGAAAACGTGTATGTAAACATGATGAAAGTGTAAACGATGAATGTAATGGTGACTCCCTTCTCTCGTGCTCGTCTCTACTTCGCGTGTTGAACGTGGCTCCAATCGATCCTCTATCGTGGCTCTAAAAGCTCCGAAAAAGCTCCCAAAATTGCCCCAAGTCGTCTGTCGTTCGTCGTGTGAAGGTTGTGTCGAGAATTGACCTAAAAACTAAAAATCGCCAAACTTATTGGCTGAAACAGAGGGTTAGGCGACTTGCTGCACGACTTGCATGTCGCGTGGCATGTCGCGCGCTTTTCTGAGCTGTGCGGGTCAGTTTCTGGTTGGCGGATCTGGGTTCTGGTTCGGGCGCGGGTCTTGGGCTTCCGTTGGGCTTCGTTTTGGCTCTTTTTGGGCTCTTTTTAGCTTCTTTTCTCGATGGTTACTGCCTTTTAATTAACCTGCACATTCCACTAGATAAACCATAAAATCCCGCTTCTTTGCTTAATTACAAGCCAATCTCAGTGATTCCAGGACCGAAAATAACGCCAAAAAGTGGCGTTATCAACAACCCCAATATCCCTTGATGCCTGGAATCATCTCTTAAGGTCCACACGATATGGTCTACTATACCCTTTCCCAATATCCCGATGGTTGTCTTTGCTACTCAATGCAATAATATAGCGATATCATTCTATATTCACGACAAGGAACTCGAAAAAGTGTATATGAATCAAGTGTATGAATCCCTCGAAATGAACAACGTCTTTGCGGCTCAAATCTCACTAATGGGTGGTCTCTACTAATGTCCCTAGTCATGTCCTTTCCCGGTCCTTCCCTAATGGTCACGTCACTATCACGAGATTCTCCCCACAATAGTCGGTCTCAATCGTTCAAAACAAAAAAAATTAGCTATTGTGATCTAAGCATGCAGAGATGCGGGAAATCTACGTGCATAACGTGGGCCCGATTGGGCAACCCCAAACCTTACCCACACATTGTCCCCAATGTGCAAGTGTCGGCGTAGGCGATACTAAAAAAAGTATCGTTGTGCGGTTATTACAGGTATTAGACAAGCAAGGCATAGTATAACATGAAGCAACAAAGAGCTATTCTAGCATTTTCAAAAACATGGTCACCCCAAACCTAGGTAGTGGCCTAGGTTTGTCAAAACAAAAGCCAACCCCAAACCTCGGTGAAACCGAGGTTTGCACAGGATTAGAAGTGAGTGTGTATATGTTTGCAAAGTGAGGCACCCCAAACCTAAGTGAAACTTAGGTTTGTTGCATATCGTTTGACTAATAAGGAAATAAAACATCATACACCACTCGTTAACTACAAAGTTACAACATACCTGTTTGCCCGGAGAGATTCTCTTGAAAGATTGGAACGACCAGCTCGAGAGACATCGGAGAAGGAGGGAGAGAGAGACTGCAAAAGCAAAAGAAAACAAAGCAGAAAGCGAAAGAAAACAACGAAACGAAACACACCAAGCAAGAAACGAAAAACCAAACAGGGGACCCCGCGACTTGCAAGTCGCGGGACAGGTCGCGTTTGTCTCTGTTCGATAATTTTTTTGTTTATTTCTTTTTGTAAATAAAATCATTCAAAAATGCAAATGATAAAAGAAAATGCAAACCTTGGTGGGTTGCCTCCCACCTAGTGCCTTGGTTTCGGTCGTGGCTCGACCTTCTTTCCGATCACACTCCTTAGGCTTTTCCTTATTGCCCGGCTCCTCTTCAACTTGACCTCTCACCTTCTCGAACATCTTGAATATTGCCTTTTCACCACCGACTCTCAAGGTCATCTCACCTTCTCGAACATCTTGAATACTGCCTTTTAACCACCGACTCTCAGGGTCATCTCTCCTTCCTCCATGTCAATCAAAGCTCTACTCGTGGCCAGGAAATATCTTCCCAAAATCAGCGGAACTTCTATATCTTCATCGATGTCTAGCACCACGAAGTCCACCGGGAAGTAGAACTTGCCGACCTTGATGAGTACATCTTCTATCACTCCATACGGGTACACGATCGATCGATCCGCGAGCTTCAGTGTCATGTATGTTGGGTTCACCTCACCCAAGCCGAGTTTCCTGAAAACAGGTAAAGGCATTAAGTTAATACTCGCTCCTAGATCACACAACACTTTATCAAAATTAAACTTCCCAATGTGAATAGGGATTGAAAAACTCCCTGGATCTTTATGTTTCGAGGGAGGCTTGTTCTGGATGATCGCGCTACACTCTTCAGTGAGTGCAACGGTGGACTGGTGATCGATCGCCCTCTTCTTGGATAGAATCTCCTTCATGAACTTAAGGTAGGTTAGCATTT
Source organism: Saussurea involucrata (assembly GCA_033807775.1). Lineage (NCBI taxonomy): Eukaryota > Viridiplantae > Streptophyta > Magnoliopsida > Asterales > Asteraceae > Saussurea > Saussurea involucrata. Next base: position 62,945,891 of record CM066319.1, on the reverse strand, counting down.
GTGCCAGTGCCTCTACGAAGGGAATGTTGATGTGTAGCTTCTTGAAGACATCGAGGAACTTCTTGAACTGTTCCTCATCTTTATGCGCCCTAACCCGATTCGGAAATGGTAGCGGTGGTACAAATGGCTTGGCTACCGGCTTCGATGGAGGTGTTACCTCTTTTTCCTTCGGCTTCTCTCGATCAATCATATCCTTATCGGCTTCTAGCTCAGTCACTTCTATGATCTCGACCTCTTTTTCTTTAGGATCGGTCTCCCTTGATGACGGTTCGCGTGTAGGCTCTCCTTGCCACTTCTCAGATAAATGGCATTACATTCTTCCCTCGGTTTCCTTTCAGCTTGACTCGGAAATGTACCGGGAGGTCGGTTTTGTAGGGCTTCAGAAATTTGCCCCACTTGTCTCTCGAGAATCTTGATGGATGCGGTGTTCTGATTGGTTGCGGCTTTTATCGTATTAACCGTGCATGCTAACTCTCCAACCGTGCTGTCCATCCTGGTCATGAACTTCATCATCATGTCTTTTAACCCCGGTTTCTTCTCCATAGATGGTCCTTCATTGAAATTCCTTTGGTTGAAACCTGGAGGACGGTAAACATTGTTAGTATTGGAAGAATTAGAAAAGTGAGAAGAATTACCTTGCGGTTGTTGACCGGGTTGACTCCAAGAGAAGTTAGGGTGTTTCTTCCACCCCTCATTGTAGGTATTCGAGAACGGGTCATTCCTCGGCTGATTGTTCCGGTTTTGTAGGAACTGAACTTGCTCGGGCTCTTGTGGACTACCTCCTTTCAGATGGTTCGTGATCGCAGCTAATTGAGCTTTTATTTCTTTCAGCTCATCCGACTCTTGAACACTCGCAACCCTTCTAACAGCTGATCTTGGAGTAGAAAAGCTATGTTCGGCTAGGTTCTCGATCAAGCCGACCGCTTCTTCATACGTCTTTTCCATTAGGGCTCCACCCGCTGCAGCGGTGATATCATTTTTGAACTGCGGGTGAAGTCCTCCGAAGAAGGTTTGGATAATAACCCAGCCATGTAACCCATGATGTGGACACTTCTTCAACATATCCTTGTATCTCTCCCATGCCTCATATAGGGTCTCCTAGTCCCATTGCGCGAAGTGAGTAATGTCGGCCATTAGTTGAGCGGTTCTCCCCGGTGGGAAGAATTTCTGGAGGAATGCGGCCTTCAGGTCTGCCCAGGTGGTGATCTGATCCGCTGGTAAGCCTTCTATCCAAATTTCAGCTCTACCCTTGAGTGAGAAGCTGAACAGTCTTAGCTTGATGGCATTTTCCTCCATCCCATTGATCTTGAACGTATTGCAAATCCGTTCAAATGCACGAAGGTGGGCATGGGGATCTTCAGTAGGTGCTACCCCAAACTGATTTTGTTGCACCATGACAATGGTACTCGGCTTAATCTCGAAGTAATTTGCTGCAGTGGCGGGCGGTTGGACGCCTATCCGTGCGGCTTCCAGGTTCGGGTCGGCAAACGACCGCATAGGACGTCTCGCTTCGTCGCCCATTTCGGTCTTGATGTGTTCTTTAGCGTTTGCTTCTTTTCGTAGACGACGGGCAGTTCTTTCAATCTCCGGATCGATTGGTTCGATTTCCTTCCCTCGGGTCTTCCTTGGCATGAACCAACTAGTACCTGAAACAGAAAGTGACCAAAATTAGCAATCCGAAAACTGAAGTGATGAAATAAAAAAATATGTTCAATCTAATAGCGCTTATAGCTGGTAGTGCTATCAGTTGTAACTAGTTCCCCGGCAATGGCGCCAAAAACTTGATAGGCGGGTATCACCCCCCTAAATCTAACCGCAAGTGTACGGTGTCGAAATCAAGTAATACGTACGGAAGTACGAGTATCGAATCCACAGGAACTAGGAACTAAGTATCACAATTACTACAATTGCTATTAACTGAACGTCGCAACTTTGAGAGGTTGGTTTATAAACTACTTAATTGCAAACAAAAATAAATCAACACACAAACAGTAAACAGCTTCAGAACTTCAGATAGAGAAAACAGTTGAGGGTTGGAAATCCAATGGGTTTCACATATAAATATCCGACTCAAGACAATTACCAGTTATTTCCTTTAATGAATTCCCAATCTTTAGATCACCGTTGTCCTTACTCGGAATATCTCTATCTCCTTTCTCACCCTAGGCTTGCAATTTCTAGTTCTAGATTAACAATTAATTCTCTCGAACTTAATTGTTCACAACAAATCAATTGTAAATTGGCCAAATTCACAAAAGCATTAAGGACTAAATCACAAGCTTCATTAATATAGGAAAAACTGATAAAAGTCTCAAGTTACATGTTCATATGCTTAAATCAAATTCATTCCAACCCCCAACATATAGAAATTAGTTCATGTTGGTGGTGGATTCAAACACAAAGAAAAAGGATGAAAATGTGTATGTAAACATGATGAAAGTGGAAACGATGAATGTAATGGTGACTCCCTTCTCTCGTGCTCGTCTCTACTTCGCGTGTTGAACGTGGCTCCAATCGATCCTCTATCGTGGCTCCAAAAGCTCCGAAAAAGCTCCCAAAATCGCCCCAAGTCGTCTGTCGTTCGTTGTGTGAAGGTTGTGTCGAGAATTGACCTAAAAACTGAAAATCGCCAAACTTATTGGCTGAAACAGAGGGTTAGGCGACTTGCTGCGCGACTTGCAAGTCGCGTGGCAAGTCGCGCGCTTTTCTGAGCTGTGCGGGTCAGTTTCTGGTTCGCGGATCTGGGTCCTGGTTCGGGCGCGGGTCTTGGGCTTCCGTTGGGCTTCATTTTGGCTCTTTTTGGGCTCTTTTTAGCTTCTTTTCTCGATGGTTACTGCCTTTTAATTAACCTGCACATTCCACTAGATAAACCATAAAATCCCGCTTCTTTGCTTAATTACAAGCCAATCTCAGTGATTTCAGGACCGAAAATAACGCCAAAAAGTGGCGTTATCAGATACCAGATATCCTTCAGGACCTGCACACAAAAGAAATATTAGTTTGATTTGGGCACCCATTTTACTATGGGTCCACATTTATCAGTGGTGGTAGAGGAAGTGGAAGGTTCAGCAATATTCGAAGCATTTGAAGATTCAGCTTCAGGACTAGTCTTCACTTTAGTTAATTTATTAACCTCAGTGGTTGGTTTCACCTTAACCTGATTTGCACCAGGATTGGTCTTCTTTGCCTTGGGGGCAGTGATCTTCACCTTAGCTAACTTTTCAGCTTTGGTGGCTGTGGGGCATTTACTAGCAATATGATCGGTAAGTCTACAGTGATAACATTTCCTATAGCTAAAAGTAGCTTTAGGACCATTTGCATGCTTAGCCGATATTTTTAAATGAGCAGGGCCAGCACCAAGTATACCTTTGCCATTGGAAATTGGAGGAACAATCAGTTCTTCAGATTTCTTACCAATTATATCCACTCTGATTCTAGGAGTAGATCGTTGAATAAATCCAGGGATCTTGCTCTTAGAAGTAGAGGGATAATTCACTGAAGGTTTAGAAACATTCAGCTTAGGTACAAAGGTACCCTTCTGAGGTTTTTGATTAAAAACTTTTTCTTTACCTTTACCTTTAGAGTTTAAGGTATGTTTTTTCTCATGAGTGGGAGTTTTCGAAGAGGGACACTGAGACGAGGAGGTGTCAGGGATAGAGGACACGAACATTCCAAACTTAAGCATGGAACGATCAGTGGTTGGTTCTTCAGCGTCAGCTTTGTAACCGAGACCACTTTTATGACTCAGGGGAATATGAGCACCTAATATCTCAGTAATCGTTGTTGAAGATTTACACCATCCTTCAACAGTAGCCTTTTCAGCCTTAAGTGCAGCTATAGCTTCTTCTTGTTCGATACGAATGATTTGATTTATACAAACCTGATCTTTTAGATTTTCTTCTATTTTAGAAAGCTTTTGAATTTCCAAGTGACAAATCTTAAGTTGTTCAGCGAGATCAATATTTAATTTTTCAGCTTTGGTCTTGCCATTCATGGCAACATATAAATCAACAGTCAAAAGATCGACGATTCGACGTCTATCGATGTCACTGAGGGCTGAAGTTTGAGTATCAGTGAGAGAGTTTGATACCTGAGAGGTGGAAGTAGAAGTAGAGGGAATTTCAGTTGTTTCTTCCTCTTCTTCTATTTTGGCCATGAGGCAGAGATTGGCCTCATCATCATCTTCAGAGTCAGATGATTCTTCATCAGAAAGAGCCTAGTCATGATCTTCAGCGATCATGCCTTTGCCTTTCTTCTTAAAGCTTTTCATCTTTGCATACTTTTCTTTCAACTTCTTGTATTTGTCATCTCTAGCCCTGGGGTTAGAGGATTTCTTGGAAGACGATGAGGGTTTAAAGACTTTCTTTGACCTGCACTCACTAGCAAAGTGACCTATCTTTTCACAGTTATAGCAAGTGGCAGTTGCCTAATCTATAGGGGTTGAAGATTTTGGCTTATCAGTGAGGTAAAGAGGTTTGTTTCTTCTGAATTTACTCTTTCTGACGAATCTCCTGAAAGAATTAGTCAGAAGGGTCAGTGACTTATCAATTTCTAAAGGATCAGCTTCTGATGATTAATCAGAGTTAGACTCCAACTCAGTGATAGTGACAGTAGATCGCTGAGTAGGCCCCAACTCTGAAGAGAGTAAAGCAACAGGTGTGCTTTTGGAATCTTTTACAAGATTCTTCTTAAGATGACACGACTGCTCATGATTGAGCATAGTGCCATATAAGGTAGAAAGGGTCATAGATTTCAGACCCTTTGAGAGTTTAAGAAACATAGAATAATTGTCCCAACTTTCAGGAAGACATTCCAGAAACTTTGTCAGGATCTCAAAGTTAGAATATTCCTTACCAACAATTTTTAAGTCAATGATTAAACAGTTAAAACATTGGTGAACTTCAGAGAGAGTTTCATTCTTACCACAAATGAAGCTTTCGTACTGTCTTACCAGGTTAATCTTTCTAGAATCCTGGACTTCAGATGTACCGTCATATTGAACACAGATTGTGTCCCACGTGGCTTTAGAACTCTTCAGGTTCATGACGGAGTGATATACTTCATCAGGAAGAGCCATAGAGAGGATGGATCTGGCCTTAGTATCAATGGCCACCTTCTTCTTATCTTCATCAGTCCACGTACTAACTTCCCTGGGAATGATTCTTTCAGGGATAGCAGCTCTAGTAGTAGTGCCTGGAACAGCAGCGTCTATCATGAAAGGGATATATTGTCCATTTTCAATGTAGTAAGGTATAGTAGGATCTACACCTTCCAAGAAGAGCATCATCCTATTTTTCCATAGATTGAAGTTATCTTTGGAAAATCTAGGGGGTTTTACAAGAGAACCATTATCGATATAGTTTGTGTTTGTGGTGTTAGCCATTTTAGAAAATAGCAAGGAAGAGAAAAGAGATTAGTATAAGCAAGATCTTGTTTATAAGATTAAACAAACTGCTTTGATACCACTTGTTGGTCCCAAAGGGGTTATACAAGTTTGTAGAAGGGGGGTTGAATACAAACACACGATTTTTACTTTTTTAAATTGTTTATTGATATGTATCAAATAATTTACAGTTTGTTGCGGAACAAGATTAAGAAATAAATCTAATCTAAACAAACTATGAGAATCACTAAGATTTCTTGCACTAGAAATAAGATATAGAGAAAATAAGAATACTAAGGAAAATATTCTAACACACAGATTCAACAAAGAGAAGGAATGGCCGAAGTTGTTCAAGAGTGAACTAGGGTTTCCTTTATATAGTGCATGCATTTAATGCATGTCAGTATAACTTTACACGTGGCAGCCTCTGGTTGTTTGCATGGTTTGACTTCAGTAGACAACCTAGTGGCCGCATGATGAACAGTGTAGAATCAGAGTTGGTTGTACGATTCTGGACAAAAGGGATGTCCGTTCTGACAGATCGTACAAAAGGCGTGCAAGGGGATAAGAAAAAAGTTACTTGTAGAGGAGGCTTCATGATCAGCGTTCGATGAATGATTCTTTATCAGCGAATGATAAAGTTCAGCGTTCGCTGAAGTCTTCTACTTGAAACTTCACGTTGAGTGGACAGGTCTTGGCTTCACTGATATCTGCATTAGTTCATTAGTAGACTTGTCATTGGTTCTTTGGCTTGATCTTCGACTTCAGCGTAGAACATGGTTGACGTGAATCTTTTTCTTCAGGGATCATAAGTAAACAACATAAGTTATCAGCGATCATCAGTAAGGCTGAACAGGCTCAGGGCTTGCTGATGAACAGTGTTCGCTGAATGTGTAATTTAAAGAGCGTGAGTTTCCTATCAGCGGTACTGAACAGACTTAGTACTTATCAGCGATAGTGAAACTCTAATACATATTGTCTACTTACAATTTTCACTAAGTGTTTCTCGGAGTCATTATCAAATCACTGAGGGTTTGGATCAATATATGAGATTGCGACAGCGATTGTGACAATGTCACAGTAGCATGTCACAATCACTGAAGACCATAATCGTGCGGTACAGTCTGATCGATTGTCACAGCGATTGTGACACTGTCACAATCGCATGTCACAATCTCATACAGGTACCAGAGTGTTAAAAATGAGAATTTTTCAGCTTATTTCTCATTTCGCACTTCCCAAACTCTTTCTCTTCTCTCCGAAATCGTTTCCCATCACCCCTCACGAATCCCAACTCATTTTGGGTCTAATTTCTTGGAAATCAAAGTGTTCCTTCATCATCAAAGCTTGTGATTACATCCTATTTTGCTAGATTCAAGTGTTCATCTTCATTCCTTAAGATTTCTAGGGTTTTTTTTGGGGGGGTGCTCAAAACCTAAGTTGTGAGTTCATCCTTCTCTTTTGTAAACCGTTATATAAGTTATAAATGCTTCATTTATGACTTCCTAGTGTTTTATTTCTCAAATTTCAGTTTGCATGATTTTGGGAAAGTTAGGTCAAAATAGGGGTTTTGGTCAAAATGGAGATTTTGATGCAATTATTTTGGCCAATGAGTCTAAGCATGTGGTTTTATTTGTTTTGTGTGGAAACTTGTGAATCTAGGATTTGGAAGAATATTTTGTACATTCAAGTTTCTTTAAGGGAAATCAAGAGTAGGGTAAAATCTAGATTTAACCTAAATCTAGCAATGTGAGTTCAAGTTACTTTGTGAAAATATGTGGCCAAAATTTTCCGTTTTGGAGTCTTAAAGTATATTTCCTTTTAAGATTTATCAAATGTGGTTTTCTTTATGAAAATATTACATTTTTACACATTTGATTTTATGAAAGTAAATCATAAAAAGTATGATTTTGATGATTTGATGTATTTATGTGTATTATTTGATATTATTACATTTATGATGTAAATTAGTATTATATATTGGTTGGTTCTTCTTTGAAGACAAGTTATCCCTACAACGAGAGATTTTGACTAAATCACATTTTGAGCGTGAGTTTGCAAAAACTTTGAGTAAATGCATGTTTTAATTTTTTTTGGTGTATTTTGGAGTAGTCACATGGGTGTAAAGTCTTTTGACTTAATTTTGGCTCAAAGGAGTCTTGGTGACAATCGTCCGGTTTAAATAGCTCAATGTGGAGCTTTGGGTATGAATTGCATTTTTTGCATTTTATTTGGAGAATACATGTGTTGAGTGTGTGTGTGTCATTCAACCGGAGTCATGTATTTTAGATTGTAATGCATTAGATTCATAGGCATATGAGTCAGTCATATTTAAATAGTGGGGAGTCTTGATATTCTCACTTTGGGAAATATGCACGAGTTGGCATTATTGTGTCACGGTGTTGTAGAGAGGAACCCTTTATGGCTTGTACTTCGGGACCATGGGTTGTGCTTTTGATGTTCTAACACTTGTGCACGAGGTTTACACATCTTGGGTTATCAAGTAAGGAGTTGAGGCTCCTATTTTTAATTCTTGTGAGTATGCACTAATGGTCAAATGGGAACCTTGAGGTTGTAACTATACTAGAGAACAAACATGCAGAAAGATCGAGTATCCTTGAGGTGTAGCTTAATAAAGCATGCAATAAAGGTACTATGTCCTTGAGGTGCCACCCATTGAGGAGTGTGCAATAAAGGAATTGGGGACTAGAGGTGTAGCTTATTAAAGTATGCAATAAAGTCATGATATCAAAAACACACATGTAATATGTGGCACGATAAAGATGCAAGTATACACCAAATATTGTATTCGCTTTACAAGTAATATAATGGTAACGATCAAATATCATATCCACGGGGATTGGACTACTAAGAATCGGAGACTTCTACGAACTTCCGATGCAAAGTTAAGTTTAATAATTTGTTGAGTTGGTTTTGAGAAATATATTAATTGTTAAATTAACTAGATAATTAAAGAGTGGGTACGAGTATAATTTCTTCCCGAGAGTATATATTTAGTAACTTAAATGGTTAATAAAATCGGTCACAAGGTTATCCCACACGATTTCCTCCTCTCGAAGCTACGTCGTATAGGTTGCGATGTCGATTTTATTATAAAGTTTCCACAAATGCCAACTTTCAGTTTACCAACCTCACTAAGTATATCTTGAAGATCTTAGCCCCGTCGGATGTGGTGGGACGCGCATATCTCTATGTCACACCCACTCGACCGACATCTGGACCATAGTTCGAATATGCAACAACCCATATCTATATGTGATTATTGAAGATTTTCTCAAACCTCCTTGCATCATTCAAGTCGTGTTTTGGATCCGCCCCTCTCGAGGTCTAAAATCTAATATTAACACGCACAGGTGATCATCTTGTCCGCGTTGAGTTATGCTTCGACGCGAATGACTAAACCGGGAAATTAGCATAATATGGTAACACCCAAGTGTGACATTTTTAGCCTCTCGGGTTTGGCTTACACCTGCACCCAAAGGGGGGTTTAGCTACTGCCCATAAGTAAAAACATAATGACATATAAGAAACACCGAAACATAAATTGTATTAAACTGAAACTGGCCACTGTGGTCACACGGCTCACCATAGTGGTCACGGAAATTCAAAGTGTAGAAAATTAAATTAACTAAACTACAAATACAAGATAGAACTAAAATCAGCTGAAGCTCTAAGATACTTGGAGAAAATTGGATGCTTCAAATACTTGGGTCAAGCCTGTTTATATATGAGAAGAGGTGAAAGAGACTTGAGGGAGTGAAGGGGACTTGAGCATGTTTATCTTCATCGCCTTTTGTCTTGTTTTAAGTTGTCTTCTTCCTCCTCTTCTTTCATGAAAAGCTTCAGCATTGACCAAGCCTTAAACTTGCAAGCTCCTTTACGATTTTGACAATAAAATCCCCATAAAGATTTTTCCAGCCACTGCTTACCACAGTGGTGACTTGCCACAATGACTTTCAACGCCAAAATCCGAATTTTTAGACATTTCTCAACTTTTGAATTGATTTAGACCAGAGAAACAATAGAATGCTCAAATGGTATTTAGAGAGGTAAAATAAATAAAAATGGATTTTAAAATAGTATAAATAATACTAAGAAATGAGGGTTATCAAGTCACGACTTGAAGTGTAGCTTATTAAAACATGCAATAAAGCCACGATTTGAGGTGTAGTTCGATAACATATATATGTGGTTTAACTTTGTGTTACGCTACGTTCAATGGAAGCGGGTCTCCCCCGTCATCGAAAGGTGTTGTTTTGGGTATAAAGTATGATTCATATTTCCGGTGACGCTTTATTTGTGTGTCCCAAAATGATCAATCAATCAAGAATTCACACAAGATCTAGAGAGAGAAAGTAGAGAGAGAAAGTAGATCTCGTATTCTATTAAGCACACTGTTACAAGATATGAATTATGTTCTTAGTGTGTTGTGGAATTAGTCTAAACAAAGCTATTTATACCTAAGATCTAAACAAGACATTAAGCTAAGTTTGACTTTCTCAAACACATAATACATTGACTTTGACTTTGACTTTATCATTACATCTTGAAGGCATATTTTAGACTTAACATTATGTATGGATTTCTATCCAGGAATTGTGATTTGAGTATTTTATCTTATCTGTGTTTTCGAACGTTTTGGATTTTAAAGACTTAATTCACGTTTTATTTATTTGGAAATTTGACCATTGTCCACGTTTGGGTGAGTTTGGTGTTTGAGTGTATACTTTGAAGGAATGTTTCATATTGGGGTTTTCTTTACAAAACTTGTAGGTTTTAGAAGAGGCGTTACTTTCTTTCAAATTAGATGATTTATATATTTAAATAAAAAAAAGAGTAAAGTTCAATTTTCGTCCCTGACGTTTGTAATCTTCACCATTTTTAGTCCCTAATCTTCAAAAACTCGGGTATGATCCCCCACCTACCTATTTTCGCTTGGTCTTAGTCCCTCTATTTAACGCCGTGTGTTTTCTCACGTTAAGTCACCCTCACGTGCGTTTCACGTGAGGGTATTTTTGTCCAATCCCGTTTAATTCTTTTTTCCCTCTACTCGAGACATCTTTATCGACAAAAACCTCTTCATATCATAAACCCTTCATCTCTTAAACCCTTTGTTAGGACCATAAATGTCCTACATAATTAGAAAGATATATAAATAATTATATAGCGTTTAATTAGATTAATTAGTTTAATTAATCTTCTTGTAAAAGCCTTTAATGATGAATGGGCTTAGTTTATTGCTTAATGGGCTTAGGCCTTGTATGTCTAAAGGCCTAAGTATTTAAGGTTAGTGTTAACCTTGAATTAGCTTAGCCGATCGTAAGACGATTCATTATCATTCATTAGAGCTTAGAGAGAAAAAGTCGTTCCTTTACTTCCATTGTAATTTTGTTGAACGATTAATTTATTGAATGAATACGAGAGAGATGACAGCTTGAAATCATCAATCATTCGTGTTATTTCTCATTGAATCGTTGTTACCTGATCAATCTGGGATTCACACCCTTCATCTCTTAAATCCTTCATCTTCATCACACCCCTGCTACGATTTCATCTGATGGCTCACGCAATGTGGAATGTTCGAAAAAAAGAAGAAGACTTTGACCCAGACTTCATATATGGTGCGTAGTAACATGATTTCCTACTTTGGGTTTTTTGAAAACGATGATTACGTACTAACAGTGGGTTTTTTGAACTCTTTCTTACAAGTTTCTATCCTAACCTCTTTTCGATGAAGATTCATCATGGTGGTGTGTTTTCTCGTTTTCCTGGTAGGCAGTATTTGAATGGGAAGGTAACATACGTTGACCTAATTGATCCTGATGAACTTTCAATCCATGAGTTTGATGCGATTATGAAAAATTTAGGTTACCATGGTACTTACATGATGTATTACCATTTTTTAACCCCGAATACTGACCTAGACTTTGGCCTCCAAGCTTTTGCTAGTGATCAGGATGTTCTAAACCTGTTGAAATATGTTCCAGAATGTAAGTTAGTTAATGTTTATATTGAACATGGGACCACAAACTTGAAAACCTATTTTATGTCACCTCAATCAAATAAGCTTAAGATTGAGGAGTTTCCAACTGAACATTCACCAGATTTGAATATGTTGGTCCCGAAAGGCTTAAACAAGTTTGTAGAAGGGGGGGGGGGGGGGTTGAATACAAACACACTATTTTACTTTTCTAAATTGTTTATTGATAAATCATTAACAATTTACAGCTTGTTGCGGAAACAAGATTAAGGATAAACCTAAATCTAAACAAGTTGGAACACTAAGGTTTTCTTGCACTAAGAAAGATAAGCAGATTACTAATAAAATCCTATCTTGAGAGATTTGAACTTGTCCAGAGTTAGCAAGTTACTTCAAATGAAGTGAGTTCATCTCTTTATATACTGCATGCATTTAATGCAATTCAGTATACACTTTACACGTGTCATCAGCGGATTGGTTGCATGTCATTGACCTTTGTTGACAACCTTAGTAGCCGCATGAATGAACAGTGTAGTATCAGAGTGGTTGTACGATTTCAGATTTTCGGAGGTTCTTTTCTGACATTTCGTACGGTGGCGTGCAAGGGAGGTTAAGACAAAAGTACTTTGTACGGAGGACTTCATGATCAGCTTTCGTTGATTCAGCGATTATCATTTACTATTTAGCGAATGATAAAGTTCAGCGATAGCTGAAGTCTTGTACTTGATACTTCACGTTGAGTGGACAAATCTGAGTCTTCGTTGATCCGCATCAGTTCATTAGGAGACTTGTCGCTGGTTCTTGAGCTTGATCTTCGACTTCAGCGTAGAACCTTTGTTGACGTGAATCTTGTCTTCAGGGATCATAAGTAAACAACTAACTTATCAGCGATCACCATAAGAACTGAACAGACTCAGCGATATGGTGAACAGTGTTCGCTGAATGTTTAATCTAAAAGTGCGAGAGTTCCTATCAGCAGTACTGTAAGATCTTAGTACTTATCACCGATAGTGAAACTCTGATACATATTGTTTACTTACAATTTTCACTAAGTATTTAAGATAGGGTCATTATCAAATCACTGAGGGTTTGGATCAACAATCTCCCCCTATTTGATTATGACATAGCAACAGAGAAAATTGCTATTTAATGAAAACACAAGGATAAAAAGAACTCATAAAATACTTGTCCCTTTTACTGTTTTCTGGGATCTTTTCAGTACTGATGGAGTAAAGTACATTCGCTGAAATCTTTCTTTAAATCTTTGAATCAGGTTACAATATGAATAAGAAAGATTACAAGTACAAGCGAAATAAATTACAAGTACTGAAGGATGACTGATACAATAGAGAAAAATGGTGATTGTTGTCAGCCTTCAAAGGGTTCTTCCTTAATGAGAAGTTCATCAAGGGTTGTCTTTTCAGTTGGAATCATCCAGTCAGGAACCTTTTCTCCTTTATTCTTTAGCTTCAGAGCAGCTTCAAAAATCAAGGGTTTTAGGTGTCGTGCCTGAATGTCTTTTCTGAAGTCGCACCAGTAGATGAGATCTTTGAGCTGTTCGATTGGAGTGATTGGAAGCTCGGCGATCCGTTGAAAGCATTTACGTCCGTCGTAGTCAAGAAAGAATATTCCATAAGGATTACTGATGACTTTACCAGGGACGAAAAGTTCACATGGTGGCAAAGAGATGTCAAGGGCAGATAGATCAGGATCAGGACCAAGTACTTCAGCGCGAGAGAAACCAATTCCAGTTTCATTTCGTATGACAGGACCTGAGTTTGAATCTTGACGTTTCTTCCTTGGAGAGCCCCTTTTTCTTTTCGGCTTTAGATCAGGAACAGGAGGAATATCCACACAAGAAGATATCAAATCGATCTGTCTGTTTATCAGCTTTTCGAAATGATCCTTGTACTTAGATTTTGATGGTTGGATAGCTAACCTCATCTCCAGCCATTCAGAGAGACCATACCTTTTTACAGTGTCAGCACGAAAGGTTTCAGATGAGTCATCTTCTCTGAACAGTTTGATGTCAACAATAGGTACTCCGATGGAGGTTCTTCCAGAGATGAATACCTTGTTGATCTTCGCTGGACGATATCTGAAGTGGATTTTCTCTTTACACCAGATCAGGGTGGTCTGAGAAACTTCAGCTTTCTTTTCCACGATCTTCTGGGCTTGTTCCCAAAGCTTTCGTTGGATTTGAATGGGAATACGCTTCAGCTTGGGGTCTTTGACAGATTCTTGAGTGAGCTTGATGGCGTATTCTCTGTCTTTATCTTCAGCTTCCTTCCTTTCAGCGATGAGGCGTTCAGCTCTGAGATGATCCTGGTATTCAGCTTTTGAAATTTTGAACTTAGGAGGAACTGAAGGTAGTTGATCGCGCCTTAGGATGATTCGCTGATCCTCGAATCGCTTTATCATTTCTTCTCTCCTCTTTTGAGGAACTGAGGAAGGTCTGTTTCTGTGCGAGAGAGGTTGTTCTTCTGATTCATCAGTCTCAGAGATTAAATCTAAGAATGGGATTATGTCTTCAGCGGTAGCTGGAATTATTGGTGAAGTCGCAATAGAAGATCTTTCAGCGATATCCTCAAACAGGGGAGAGGACTAGCTGAAACGCAGCGATCTTACAAATAAGAACTGGGTAGAAGAACTTGGGTAGAAAAAATAGAAAAAAATGTGGATGTGTATGGTGTTTGTGGAATGGATAACTGATTTTTCAGAGATGATCAGGGAAGGAAAAATAAGTTTAGTGTACCTGACAAATCGGCTTTGCAAGTAGGATCGCCAGATTATCATCTTCAGCGATGCCTTTGTCTTTGCTCTTCTCAGCGCCAGAGGCTGAGTGCTTTGTCTTTGTCTTCTCCCCTGAAGGTTCTTTTATTGAAATACCTTTAAGAGCTTTGGTTCGAGGAGCAGGTTTAAAAACAAAGAAATCATCGTCATCTTCATCATCATCATCATCGTTCCTTGGAGAGGAGGATGGTTCAGCTTCAGGGATGTCGATGTCTTCGTCTTCTTCTGCTTCGGATTCCTCAGCATCTTCTTCGAGTTGCTCCCCCTCAGATACAGAGGCGAGGTTCTCGGTTCCCTCAGGGTTTTCATCTCCCTGAGGTCCAGTAATCCGATCTTCATTACCATCTCCCCTGATAGATTCATCATGGGAAAGGTCTTCAGCGCTCTTATTTTGATCTTCAGCGATCTTCTCCTGTTCAGCGCTCTTCTCCCCCTCTTTCTCATGATGGGCGGGGGAGGAATGGGTAGACTCAGCATTGGTGTTGTCTCTGTCTTCTGGGCCAGAGACTTTCACACAACCTTCAAGCTTAGCTATTCTGTCTTCTAGGCCAGAAATAGCAGGCGTGATTTTCTTCAGCTCTTGGCGATCCTCTGCGGTGAATGAGTCCAAAACAGGTGCAGGGGTCGGAGCAGAAGCTGGATTATTTGCCTTGTTCACCAGCGTCTCGATCATTGTCTTGACAGAACTAAGATCGGTCTTCACTGAGCCCAAGTCGGTCTTGACCACTGACATATCACCTTCGAGTGTACCAACCGATTTCTTCAGCGTTGTAACCTCGCTGGAAATGGTGGAAACTGATGATTTGAGGTTGGTGTAGTCAGTGTAGATGTCGGAGAGCACTTTGGCAAAGTCGGCGAGAGTTTTATCAAGGTCTTTGATGTCATCAGAGGAGGCCTTCTTTTCCACCACAGTAGTCAGCTTCGTCAGATTCTCTCCAGCGTTTGTTACAGCTGTAGAGTTATTTGATAGACCGGTGGTGAGATCCGTAAGTTTCATCTCCATAGACTTCAGAGACTGGTTGATGTCTCCCAAATAAGGACCTGTAACATATAAGTACTTGTGAACAAAGGAAAGCTCAGAAGTTTCAGGTTTAGTTACAGTGTTTAAGGTGGGATCTGTACCTGCAGGAGCGTTGACGAACTCATCAAAGTTTCGAGTACCTCCATAGTGTTCCATATCTCCCTCAAAAGTTCCGTGAGGGATGGAGATCTCTGCAGGTCCTTTCTTCGTCATTCGCTGAGAAGCTTCAACGGCTTCTTGAATGATGGCATCTCCAGTTTTGACTGGAGGAATGTCCAAAGAAGTAGAGGGAGGAGCGAAGGATAAGAATTGGGGTTGGGTTTCAAGTTCAGCGTTGGATTCGCTGAGAAGTACTTCATCAGTCTTTTGAGAGACTGACGAAGGTTGGGTAGATTCCAAAGTTCTAACCTCAGCGTTTAAAGACGCTGAAGTAGGTTTAGAAGGGATGGCTTGAATTGGTGTGGCAGAGCGTACCACGGAACTTTCCTTCAGCTCTTCAGAATGAGCTGAGGAGTCTTCAGCATGGAGTTGCTGGGGTTGCTCCTTGGTTTTCTTGATCCTTTTGGAATCAAGAGGGGTAAGAGATTGTTTCCTTTTCTTAGAAGGAATGGATTTTGTGGCCTGGGAATCAGCGAGGGGTATAGTCGCTGAAGGAGCCACAGAAAGCGGAGAATTAAATAGAGTGAGAAGGGTAGAGAGACGTACCTCGTTGGCGACAGGCTTGAAGTCGAGAACTTTAGGGCCAATCTGAGAGAGTTTCAGATCACCCTCTTCAGGATAGCTGTCCTTCAGGCCATATTGAAAGATGGCGCTGATGAATCGTGGGTAAGGAACCCATGCTGGTCGGTCAGCGGCAGAATCAACACGTTGAATGAGGTCTTCATAGATGATGGAGGCCCAGTCAATGTTGAGACCTTTCAGCAGTGCGTAACCCATGGCCTGCTGAGGTTGAGCGGCTTGATCAGAAGATCCGGATTTCGCTGTCATGCAGCTGATCAGGTGAGCGAAGATGAAGTTCATCTCGCTGGGCATCTTGGATTTCTTTATCAGCGTCAGCTTCTTTTCAGGTAGCTTGTCTCTTCCAGTCTCCCAGATGTAACCCATCGCATCAAGGAAAGCAATGATTTCTTCCCTGTCAGCGTGCTTCTTGTGGTCAGGAAATGGAATGAAAGGATTTTCTGAGGTAGCGTTAGGGAATTTCAGAGCTTTGCGGATTATTGCGGGGGTTATCTTGATGGTGCCATACTCAGTATCGCTGAGTATGCAGTCGATGGTTTTAGATGGATCTTTGGCTGAGGGTAGGTCGGTGTGTCTGGCAGAATACCAGAATTGGGATAATAGACGCTGACTGGCAGGAGGTGTGATTGTCAGTGCTGTGTAGATGGGGCTATTCTTCAAAAAAATTACAGCGTCGTCTAGATGGGATACCTGCTTCCGAGGAGGAAACTCGAGAAGCGCTGAAAGGTTGTTTGCCTTTGTCCAGTCTAGTTGATCCAGCTCAAACTTAACCTGAGGAGCTTTGGTGATTTCCAGTTCCTCAGAATCAGCGGAGATGGACTCAGCGGTAACATTCAGCTTTGAAGTTGCCATTTCACTGTATTATCAGTTCAACCAAAGATGTTAACAAATAAGAAATATCTTAATGTGGAAAGAAAATTTCCATTAAGGTTTTTCGAATTTTGTCCATTTCATTCAGACAAAAAGTCTTAATGAAGATTAGGGTTTTTCTTGTTTTTTTTTTTGAAAAAAACGAATATAACACCCATAAGCCTTGTATTCCCGTTTTAAAAAAAATGGATACGAAAGAGGAACAAGTTTAAGATTTTAGATTTAAAACTTGAAGAACAACCATGAAATGGTTGTGTTTATAAAACCATGAAAGAAAATGATTTTATTTTTGAGTTCTTTTGTTTGATCTTGTGTAAAACAATGATAAGATCGAAAACAAGTTATTCGCATTTGATAATAGATAAGAACATATTAACCTTGAGTTTGATGAAGAAGATGATGAACAGTTCTTGAAGATTGAGAGCACAAAATGCAACAGTGTTCTTTTCTTGCGGAGAAAGATTGATTCGCGTAAAAGACAAATATAAACTTTGAGAGTGTTTATATAGGAAGAGAGTAGAGAGAGAAAAACTTGAGCGGGAAAGTTTTTCATCATGACACGGACACGTGTTTGCATTTGATTGGATAGACAACGAAACGTGCAAACGTGTGTCAGAAAAAGAGCGTGCCTGGTGTTATCCGTTGCAATGACGTCACAACTGTCCTTTCACAATCTTTCGTTGTCTCTGAGGTTTTGAAAAAAAAACTCAGGGACTCTTTGGAAAATATGAAGCACTGAATAGAAATATCAGTGAGGGTTTTAAGAAATTTCAAAATATCGCTGTTAAATATTCAGCGATGAAAGAATTTGAAATCTTGCATTTTCATGCGTTTTGTCAGAGAAAACATACCTTGATATCAGTTTAACCCAATTTATTCAGAGAGAAGATGATGAAATGGATTGTACAAGTTTATTTTATCCAGAGCCTATACTAGAATGTATAAACGTATCGCTGATTAAATGTGAACCGCTGAAGATTTATCCTTCAAAGTTCAGCATTCCAAGCTCGCTGATGAGAAAGTTGAATCTTGTCTCATCAAGAGGTTTGGTAAACAAATCAGCTAACTGATAATCAGTTGGGATAAAATGAAGTTCTATATCACCATTCATAACATGATCTCTGATAAAATGATATCTGATTTCTATGTGTTTTGTCTTTGAGTGTAGCACTGGATTGTTTGCTATAGCGATGGCACTTGTGCTGTCGCAATAGATTGGAATTTTGGAGAGCTGAAGATCATAGTCTAGTAGTTGATTTCTCATCCACAAGACTTGAGAACAGCAGCTTCCAGCGGCTACATACTCAGCTTCAGCTGTGGAAGTGGACACTGAGTTTTGCTTCTTACTTGTCCAACTTACCAGCTTTCCACCCAGGAGCTGACATCCTCCTGTGGTGCTTTTCCTATCCATTTTTCAACCTGCAAAATCACTGTCTGAATAGGCGGTTAGATCGAATCCTGAATCTTTGGGATACCAAAGACCTAGATTCGCTGTACCCTTAAGATATCGAAAGATTCGCTTTACAGCTTTCATATGAGATATCTTAGGTTCAGCTTGATATCGTGCGCACAGACATGTTGCAAACATAATATCGGGTCGGCTAGCTGTAAGATACAGTAGTGAGCCGATCATCCCACGGTACAGCGTGACATTGACAGGAACACCCTTTGTGTCCTTATCAAGTATCAGCGGTGGTGCCATAGGGGTTTTCATAGCTGAACTTTCAGTTAAGTCGAATTTTTTCAGCATATCTTTAACATACTTTCCCTGATTTATAAAAGTTCTTTTTTCAGTTTGCTTAATCTGAAGACCAAGGAAATATGTTAGTTCACCCATCATACTCATTTTATACTCATCTTTCATTCTATCAGCGAAACGAGTACAAAGCTCAGGGTTAGTAGAACCAAATATAATGTCATCAACATATATTTGAACTAAAATGATGTGACCTTTTATTTTTCTAAAAAACAGAGTTTTGTCAATCTTACCTCTCTCAAATTTTTCAAGGTGAAGATAAGTAGAAAGAGTGTCATACCATGCACGAGGAGTTTGCTTCAAGCCATAAAGTGCCTTATCCAGCTTATAAACAAAACATGGACGCTTAGGATCTGAGAATCCTGGAGGTTGTTCCACATAAACTTCTTCATTCAGCTTTCCATTTAGAAACGCTGACTTAACATCCATTTGATGTACAGTGAAGTTTTTGTGTACAGCATATGCTAAGAAAAGACGAATAGATTCAAGTCTTGCTACTGGAGCAAAGGTTTCGTCATAATCTATACCTTCCTCTTGTCTGTATCCCTGAGCAACAAGACGAGCTTTGTTGCGAGTTACAGTACCATGTTCGTCCAACTTGTTTCGATAGACCCACTTAGTGCCTATCACTGTTTTGTCAGTTGGTCTCCGAACAAGTTTCCAAACTTTGTTTCTTTCGAATTCAGTCAGCTCTTCATGCATAGTGCTGACCCAGTTTGGATCTCTGAGGGCATCATCTATTTTCTTTGGTTCAGTTAGAGAAATAAAGTTAACAAATAAACAAATATTACCTGCACTTCTACGAGTCTGAATACCAGCGTTGGGATCACCAAGAATTTGATCGATTGGGTGATTTATAGTCCATCGCTGAGCCGGAGCATGCGTCGCTGACTCAGTCTGAACTGGAGAAACTGAAGATGAGGCTTCAGCTACTTCTGGATAATCAGCTAAGAGAGGAATGCTTGCATTTGTCACTTCATTCACTGATTGCTGAGAAATAGATGGAATTTCTGAGACATTTGGATCAACTGCGGTTATAGTATTTATAGGAACAGCTGAGACCCAAGATGTTTCAGCTTCACTATTCTGCATGTTGGGAATGATAGTAGGACCATCATTTTCAGTTGTATGAGTATGAGTAGTGGGAACATCTTCTGAATCACAAAGATGAGAAAACATCCATTGATTCAGTTCTTCTGTATCAGCGTTCGGTTTAGAGTTCGCTGAACGGGATTCGTCAAACGTGACGTGAATAGTTTCTTCTACAGTTTGTCTTCTTCGGTTGAAGACTCTGAAGGCTTTGGAAACTGAGGAGTATCCAAGAAAGATTCCATCATCAGCCTTAGGATCAAACTTTCCAAGGGCATCTCTGTTGTTCAGTATGAAACACTGACAACCAAAGATGTGAAGAAAGCTGATTGAAGGCTTTCTTCCATGAAAAAGTTCATAGGCTGTCTTTTTGAATCTTTTGACTATCAGCGACCTGTTTTGCGTAAAACAAGCCGTGTTGACAGCTTCTGCCCAAAACTGAGTAGGCAGGTGAGAATCGCTGAGCATTGAACGTGCAGCTTCAATAATTGTTCTATTTCTTCTTTCAGCGACTCCGTTTTGTTGTGGTGTTCTCACTGACGAAAAGTTGTGAGAAATACCCTTGCTCTCAAGGAAGGAATCAAGAGAACTGTTTTTGAATTCAGTTCCATGATCACTCCTTATTGAGCGAACAGTCATATTGTTCAGAGTTTCCATCTTCCGAACAAAGGTGATGAGTTCTTCAGGGGTGTCACTCTTAGAACGGAGAAACATTACCCATGTGTAACGAGAGAATTCATCAACTATGACCAGCGTATATTTCTTTCCAGCGATGGATTGTTTGTTAACGGGGCCAAACAAATCCATATGGAGTAGTTGAAGAGGAGATGACACTGAGGAAACTTGCTTGGACTTAAAGCTTGCCTTGGTCTGCTTCCCTTTTTCACACGCTGAACATAAGGATTCTTTGGCGTATGAATGTTGAGGTAGACCAGTGACTAACTCTTTGGATGAAAGAGTATTCAGTGTCTTGAAGTTGAGATGTGAAAGCCTCTTGTGCCATAGCCAGTTGACATCAGAAGATGCCTTTGAGAAGAAACAGGAGTTCTCAGTGGTTGTTGAGTCCATGTTTATAACGTAAACATTTTCCAAACGATAACCGCTGAGAGCTATCTTCTCCTTTTTGTCAGAGACAAAGCAGGATTCCTTAGTGAAAATCACTTTGTTATCCATGTCGCAAAGCTGACTGATGCTCAGAAGATTATGCTTCAGCCCTTCAACATATGCGACTCTTCTGAAGGATGTTGTACCATTTGAAAGTACACCATACCCTCGGGTGTGTCCTTTTCCATTTCCACCGAAAGTCACAGAGGGACCCTTCTCTTCCTTGTATTCAGCGAGCAGGCTTTTCTTTCCAGTCATGTGTCTAGAGCATCCGCTATCGAGATACCAGATACCCTTCTTAACCTGCAATACAAAGGAAGATTAGTTTTGCTTGGGTACCCACTTCACCATGTATACGCGTTTGTCAGTGGAAGTGGTTGGAATGGGTTCAGCAGTCTTCGCAGCATTTGAAGATTCAGCTTTGTCTTTCTTCACTTTGGTCAATTTCTTGACCTCAGCGGTAGGAGTCACCTTGACCTGACTTGCAACTGGTTTGGTCTTCTTGGGTGCTATCTTCACCTTAGCTATCTTATCAGCTTTGGTGGTTGTGGGACACTTACTTGCAATATGATCGGTAAGTCCACAGTGATAACATTTCCTATAACTAAAATTAGTTCTAGGACCACTTGTGTGCTGAGCTTTTAATTTGGAATTTGAAGTGCCAGCACCAAGTACACTATTGGTTTTTGAAATAGGACGAACATTCAGTTCTTCAGATTTCTTACCAAGGACATCTACTCTGAGTCTAGGAGTAGGTCGCTGAACTGATCCAGAGGTCTGATTTCTAGAACCAGATGAATGAATCACTAAGGCTTTGGAAGCATTCAGCTTAGGTACTAAAGTACCCTTCTGAGGATTTTTATAAATTACAATTCCTTTACCTTTATCTTTAGAGACAGAGGTAGGTTTTGAATAAACCATTTTCTCCTTACCTTTTGAGGAGGTAGGAGTTTCCTCAGGGATTGGTGTAATCGATGAGGAGTACTGAGATGAAGAAGTGTCAGCTACTGAGGATACGAACGTTCCAAATTTAAGCATTGAACGTTCAGTGGTTGGAATTGGAGTATCATATTTATAACCCAGACCACGTTTATCACTCAGAGGAATCTGAGCCTTAATTATCTCAGTGATCTTTGTTGAAGAATTACACCATCCTTCAACAGTAGCTTGTTCAGCTTTTAATGCAGCGATAGCTTCCGCTCGTTCGATTTTGACTAGCTGATTTAAATGGACTTGATCTTTAAAATCTTCTTCAAATTTAGAAAGCTTTTCTATTTGAAGGTGGCAATTTTTAAGCTTTTCAGCGAGATCAAGATTTTGGTTTTCAACCACAGCTTTGCCGTTCATGGCTTCGTATAAACTTCTAGTCAGTAGTTCGATTTTACGGAGACTATCAGCTTCATCAATATTTACAATATTGGTAAAGAAGGAGGGTGATACCTGAATGGAAGATGTTGAAGTGGAGGGAATGTCTGAACTTTCTTCCTCTTCTTCAATCTTGGCCATGAGACATTGATTTGCTTCATCATCTTCAGAATCAGATGATGAGGCTTCTTCATCAGAAGCAGCCCAATCATAGTCAGCCATCAGGCCTTTTCCTTTCTTCTTAAAGCTTTTCAGCTTTGCATACTTCTCCTTCAGCTTTAAGTATTTGTCGTCTTTATTCCTTGGAACAAAGGATTTCTTTGTAAAGGCTGAAGGTCTCATGATTTTCTTTGACCTGCACTCGTTAGCGAAATGACCTGTCTTTTCGCAGTTAAAACAAGTAGCAGTAGCCTTATCAACAAAAGCTGATGACTTAGGCTTGTCAGCTATAGAAAGAGTTTTGTTCTTTCTAAACAATTTCTTCTTGGCGAATCTCCTGAACTTTTTAGTTAGGAGAGCCAAGGATTCATCATCTGAAGAATCAGAATCTGATGACCTTTCAGAGTTACTTTCTAACTCAGTGATAGTGACCACGGGTCGCTGAGTAGAAGGTTCCTCTGAGATTAAAACAACAGGGGTGCTTTTGGAATCTTTTACAAGATTCTTCTTAAGATAGCTAGATTGCTCATGATTCAGCAATGTGCCATATAAGGTAGCAAGTGTCATTGATCTTAGATCTTTTGACAGCTTGAGACACATGGAATAATTGTCCCAGCTTTCAGGTAAACATTCTAAAAACTTTGTCAGAACTTCAAAGTTAGAATATTCCTTACCAACCGTTTTAAGATCTATAATTAAGCAATTAAAACGTTGATGTACTTCAGAGAGAGTTTCATTCTTACCAGAGATGAAACTTTCGTATTGTCTTACCAGGTTGATCTTTCTTGAATCCTGGACTTCAGACGTTCCTTCATACTGAACACATATTGTGTCCCACATGGCTTTTGAGGATTTCAGGTTCATGACGGAATGGTAGACTTCGTCAGGAAGAGCCATGGATAGTATGGATCTGGCTTTTGTATCTATAGCCACTTTCTTCTTGTCTTCATCGGTCCAATGATGGATTTCCTTTGGAATCAGCCTTTCTGGAATAGCAGCTCTAGTTGTAGTGGCTGGAACGGTAGGATCAATCGTTACAAGGATGTGTGGACCGTTTTCAAGATAGTAAGGTATAGTAGGGTCTACACCTTCTAAGAAGAGTGTCATCCTATTTTTCCATAAGTTGAAGTTGTCTCTGGAAAATCTAGGGGGTTTTGCAAGAGAACCATTGTCAATATAGTGAGTGTTTGAGTTTGAGTTGGCCATTTTCAGATAATAGCAAGGAAGAGAAATATCTTAGATTAGATCTTGTTTATGAGATTAAACAAATCTGCTCTGATACCACTTGTTGGTCCCGAAAGGCTTAAACAAGTTTGTAGAAGGGGGGGGTTGAATACAAACACACTATTTTACTTTTCTAAATTGTTTATTGATAAATCATTAACAATTTACAGCTTGTTGCGGAAACAAGATTAAGGATAAACCTAAATCTAAACAAGTTGGAACACTAAGGTTTTCTTGCACTAAGAAAGATAAGGAGATTACTAATAAAATCCTATCTTGAGAGATTTGAACTTGTCCAGAGTTAGCAAGTTACTTCAAATGAAGTGAGTTCATCTCTTTATATACTGCATGCATTTAATGCAATTCAGTATACACTTTACACGTGTCATCAGCGGATTGGTTGCATGTCATTGACCTTTGTTGACAACCTTAGTAGCCGCATGAATGAACAGTGTAGTATCAGAGTGGTTGTACGATTTCAGATTTTCGGAGGTTCTTTTCTGACATTTCGTACGGTGGCGTGCAAGGGAGGTTAAGACAAAAGTACTTTGTACGGAGGACTTCATGATCAGCTTTCGTTGATTCAGCGATTATCATTTACTATTTAGCGAATGATAAAGTTCAGCGATAGCTGAAGTCTTGTACTTGATACTTCACGTTGAGTGGACAAATCTGAGTCTTCGCTGATCCGCATCAGTTCATTAGGAGACTTGTCGCTGGTTCTTGAGCTTGATCTTCGACTTCAGCGTAGAACCTTTGTTGACGTGAATCTTGTCTTCAGGGATCATAAGTAAACAACTAACTTATCAGCGATCACCATAAGAACTGAACAGACTCAGCGATATGGTGAACAGTGTTCGCTGAATGTTTAATCTAAAAGTGCGAGAGTTCCTATCAGCAGTATTGTAAGATCTTAGTACTTATCAGCGATAGTGAAACTCTGATACATATTGTTTACTTACAATTTTCACTAAGTATTTAAGATAGGGTCATTATCAAATCACTGAGGGTTTGGATCAACAGAATAGAAAAAGGAAGACAAGCCATGAGGTGGGTTCTAGTAAATGTAGGAAGAAGTTATGCCTAGAATGGGATTACAAAGGTAAAGGGGTGGAATTAAATGAGGTTGAAGCCCAAGAAGGTAAAGGGGTGGAGTTAAATGAATCTGTAGTCCAAGAAGGTAAAAGGGTGGAGTTAAATGAATCTGTAGCCCAAGAAGGTAAAGAGGTGGACTTAGATGAACCTGTTCAGAATGAGGCTGTTGAATGTGAAGGTGTTCAAAAGGAATGTTATGACAGGGAAGAGTGTTCTGGTGTAGAAGACAGTGACTACATTGGAGATGAAGATGACATTGACTACATGGCTGAAGTAGACATGAGTTGCTTCAATGAGAATGTTGATTGGGAAGCAGAATGGGTGGGTCGTGAAGAAGATAAAGTGGAAGAAGTAGGCAAGGAATTTGATGACCCAATTGATTTTGATGACTTTGAAAGTGATGATAGTGGAGATCTGGAATCAGCAAGGAAGAAAGAGTTAAAGAAGATAAGAAAGATGAAAAAACAAGAAGAAGACAGACCAGGGGCAGAGTACAGTTTTTCTGTGGGCCAAACTTTTGCTACAAAAGAGGAGGTGAAGAAAATGATAACTATGCATTCATTACTTGTAGGGACATAAGAATAATAAAAAAATGACAAAGCAAGAGTGAGGGCCATCTGTAAAGTACAAAATCCAGTATTTAATGAGGTTGGTGGGTCTAGTAAAGAGGCAAATGCAAGTGGTCCATACTGTCCTTGGGTTCTGCATGTTTCCACAGGGAAGAGTGAGTTAACTTGGACTGTAAAAACATATGCTGGCACCCACACATGTCTGCAAGCTAGGAGGGTTAACTTATGCACATCCACTATCCTCTCACAACAAATTTTGGAAGAGATTGCTCCAAACCCAGACATACCTTTAAAGACCCTTCATGAACAATTGCAAAAGAAGTTTCAACTGAGAGTGTCATCACAACAAGTGTGTAGGGCAAAAAAATGGCTACCTTGAAGGTTAGGGGAGACTATGCACAACAATATGATTCATTGAGGGACTACTTGCTGGAGTTGCAAAGGTCTAATCCTGGCACAACTGTGAAACTGCAGATGGAAAGTGAACAAAACCCTGCCACACCCACAAGGATATTCAAGAGGGTGTACATCTGCTTAGGTGCTTTAAAACAGGGGTTTAAAGTAGTGGGGAGGGATCTTTTGGGCCTTGATGGATCTTTTATGAAGGGCCCATACCCTGGACAGGTATTGACTGCTGTTGGGGTAGATTCAAACCATGGTATTTTTCCTTTGGCTTATGCTATTGTTGAGTCTGAATCATTTAACTCATGGACTTGGTTCCTTGAATGCCTTGGAGATGATCTTGACTTGGATACTAATTCAAACTTCACCTTTGTTACTGACAGGCAAAAGGTATATACCTTTATATATTTCATATTTTTTCATTCAAATGTTTTGACTACTTAATAACACCATAACTTTTATAGGGGATTTTACCTGCAATAGAGGAGATGTTTCCATCAGCTGAGCACAAATATTGTCTTAGACATATTCATGACAATATGAAGCTTTACTGGAAAGGAAAAGCATACAAGGATCTATTGTGGAAGTGTGCAACAGCCACCACTGTGCCAGAATTTGATAAAGAAATGGAGGCATTACATAAATTTAATGTTGAGGCATATAAGTATTTAAAAAAGATTCCACCTCACCATTGGTCAATATCTCATTTTAGTGCTAAGTCAAATTCCAACTTGCTAAAATGTGGTCACTTTAAGTTGATTTAAATCCTCAATGTTTACTTTAAATGTGCTTACTTTTTTTAACAGGAAGGGCCCACTGTGATGTCCTACTCAACAACATGTGTGAGATTTTTAACAGACAACTGGTACCTGGAAGGGACAAGCCTATAATAACTGCCTTGGAGTACTTTCGTGAGTACTTGATGAAGAGGCTAGTAATTGTGCAAAAGGTAATTTCCAAGACTCAAGGACTTCTAACACCAACTGTATGTAAAACTCTTGACAAAATAAAGAAAGAAGCATCTCAGTATGTGGTAGTATGGAATGGGGAAAATAAATATCAGGTACTTGTGTATACTAAATGTTTGTTACTAGTTATGTTAGGTGAATGTTTATGCTAAATATGGTCATTATGGTTTTCCATGCAGGTGAAGGGACCATGGGCAGACCAATGTTGTGTAGATCTATTGGAGAGGGTTTGCTCATGTAGAAGATGGGAGTTAACAGGTATTCCCTGCAAACATTATGTAGCTGCTATCTGGTAGTGTGCAGCCAATGGAGGTGCAGTTTCTTTACCAGAGAATTGGATGCACCCATATTATCATATGACTGCTTGGAAGACCATGTACCATTTCAAGATCAATCCCACCAATGGAAGGTTGTTGTGGCCTAAATCAGATTGCCCATTGAAGACACTGCCACCAACACATCATCCACATATTGGAAGGCCTAAGAAGAGTAGAAGGAAGACAGCAGAGGAACTTAGTCTGACCATTGGTTAAAGGAACAAAACTGCTAAAGATTGGGAAAACAGTTACTTGTCGCAAATGCAAGAAGGAAGGACACAATGCCAGGACATGCAAGGGGAAAGGAACTGCTTAAACATTTACTTGTGTTATTTTTTGTTGTAAGAATTGGGGCTTAAACTGTGTATTATGCTGAAACTGCTATTTTTTGTTTTTGGTTGTAAGCAGTTTAGTAACCAATTCTTTTGGGCAATACAACATGTTGGACAACTTTTATTTTTGGTTGTAAGCAACTTTATTTTGGAATGTAACTTGTTGGATTGTGAAACAGTTGTAAGCATGTTTGATTTGGCAATACATAAGTTGTTTGTTATTTCAGCTTACTTAATAACAGTTGTAAGCATGTTTGATTCTGCACATTTCATTTAGTAACAAAATTGCACATTTTGCAGATTTCATTGATAGCAACCAAACCAATTCTGCACATTTCATTTAGTAACAAAAATGCACAATTTTGCAGATTTCATTTATACTAACCAAAGATTACATGACCAACATACATTACATAGTAACCAAAATAAGAACATGCTCCAAACTAACCTAAACTCTAAAACTTTCAACTAACAATGAAGAAATTTACAAAAGACATCCAAGAAAGACCCAATATGATTTTCAACATACGAGCTTCATGAACAGCTACTGCTTTGGCTTCTTCAACTTTCTTTTTGGACTTCAATAACCCACGAACAATTTCATTGGAACGAGGATCTAATGGTTGGTCCAACCAACAAATAAAGCCACAACATCGCACCTATAAGAAGAGGAGAAAGAAAATTAGGTCATATATGCATAATTATGACCTAATTTCACACTTACGGTTTTTGAGCAACAATAAAATCGTCGTCCAGGATTAGAAGTTGTCCACGACGTTCTGATGATCGATTCTGCTCCACAACTGCATATCACCATTGTCTTATTGTTTCTGGACCTTGAAGACGCACCAGAGAAGAGAAGAGAATGGGAAGAGAAGATGGTCTCCAACGTTATAAAAATTGAAAGGGAAAAAAGAATTAAACGGGATTGGACAAAAATACCCTCACGTGAAACGCACGTGAGGGTGACTTAACGTGAGAAAACACACGGCGTGAAACAGAAGGACTAAGACCAAGCGAAAATAGGTTGGTGGGGGATCATACCCGTGTTTTTGAAGATTAGGGACTAAAAATGGTGAAGATTACAAATGTCAGGGACGAAAATTGAACTTTACTCTAAAAAAAACTCTTGAACTCACTAGGTGTTAAGCCTAATATTTTATTTGTCGGCATGTGCATCAGGCTCTTATGTGGAATGATACTAGAGACACCGTGGAGAGCCGAGTGCTAGTTAGATGCACGCAAAGAGTATGACTCTTGGGTGAAACCTTCCGCACTTTTGGAGATAACATTTGGCATTGGGTTTAGTAACATTCGACCCTTATTTAGTCTTTGTATAAGGCTTGTGTAATAATTGTTGAGGTTAAATATATAATTTAATTTGAGGTATTCCTAAGTGTTAAATTGTAGAAAGAGATTTTTACCCTTCATTTGAAGTATTATAGAAAGATTTAAATTAGTTGTTTTTTTCAAAATTTGAGGATGTTACAATTAGACTTTGTGGTTGTATATTGAAACGTTGAACAATTTATTTGACTTTATGGTTGTGTTTTATTGAAACTTTGAACAATTTATTTGACTTTGTGGATGTGTATTTGTCATGAAATTAAGTAGTTTAATATTTTTTATTTTATTTAAAATTTTAAAATTAAATAAGGCAATCAATGTTCAACCCATTTATTTAATAAGTTGGGTTAAGAGAATCATAAACAGGCCAATCCGCTACCAACTCATTTAAGTAACATGTTGGGTTGGATTAAGAATCTTAACCTATTTAATTAAACAGCTTGGGTTGAATTGAGTCAACCCATTTAATAAATAAGCTAAACCCGAACTCAATCCAACCCCAGATCTTATCAAGTCTCTAGTCCCAAAAGTAGGGTCATAGTTGCAACTGGCAATTAATATTGACCAATCTCAATCCTAGATGAGTCCAATCCTATGTTGGTCCTAACTCTAATCTCAAGTCAATAATATTGATTATAAATTAAAAATACAATTTTAATTGTAATATTAAACAATTAAAACCTGTTTGATAATTGCTTTTATGTAAAATAGTAATAACGACAACAAATTATACACTTAATTTTGCTAAACCTGAATAATACTCTTCTTAACAGGTTTTGCAAACCAATCTCGTTTATTATTTTACGAATTCAAATTCTTTTGTAAAATATTATATACATGTGATGTGTTATATAATTTTGTTTTTAGTAAATGTGTTCTATTAGTAATCCATTCAATGTTATCCTTAATGATGGGAAAAAATTGATCCGTCACTAATAACCTTAGTTAGTAGTGATGAGTCTAAAATATCATCTTTATTTTTAAAATTTATTCACTTATTTTGATTCAAATAATAAATAAAACAATAATGTTATAAAAACCAATACAATAGAAGTGATCATGTTACATTAAATTATGCCATGGGCGTGGCCCTCTATTTAATTAACTTCGATTAGTTAAAACCATAAGGGTTGTGGCCTACTGGTTAAGCCCTTAGAGGATGTGGTGGAATATCCCATTTGCCGAATGTTCTAATCAAGACGTACACAACAATTGTAGCCACAGAGGTTTAATCAGGGCTGATGTCTTACAATCATAATTTGCCAATGGATTAGTCTAGGCATAGCCTAGGACACCCTTCCCAAAAAAAACTTCGTTTAGTTACAAGTATTAAACAATAATTAATGACAAAGATAAAAAAAATATTGTTGAAGGATATGTGCCATCATCAAAAGGAAGTGATTGAAAGAATATTTTTCTAGTATTAGAATTTACCATAATTAATGTTTCCTTTTCGTTGTAAACTCCTCCCTATTTAAAGGGCTTATGATTAATGAGAAAGATGGATTTTCGTGCTGATAACGTGTTAAAGGAAAAACGAAACAATATAACAAGAGTCGGGAACGAACTCCTAATAAAAAATGGAACAAGTTGTAAATGAACTATGTCATATCTAAGATTGGTTAAGTATAAGTTTATTTGACTATACTTTAACTATCAAATTAATTGCATTTGCGTATATATACACCTGAGTTCATAGTTGTTATAGATGTAAATAAACACATCAAAAACAAAACTCTCAATGTTCTTCGTTCCATATAGGAATGTATCGAGGAGAACTTGATTGTTTATGTGGCATCTCATACAATCCTAATAAATAGATTATTTTCATTGAATTAATTATTTTAATTCCTCCAAACACTTGACGATGGACTGTCACTTGTTGCTTAATGACACAAGATCAATCACTAAAACACTATATTAATAGGAACCTTGTTAAGATATTTGTATCAATGAGAAATCATATTATAAGAATGGAAATGGTTATATGTACATCAACTCTAATGATATAAAAGCAACATACATTAGAGAAATTAATGTATCAAATTAATGGATTATCTATGTTAGTAAATCATATTTTGTCACCAATAAAGAACTTTGGAACAATGACGCATATATGTTTCGGCATGACCACGTGGAATACCATGGTCATGACATAGTGATCTATGTATTGCAAAATACACTTAGATACATTCTCTTTCGAGTGAAAGATAAAACGAGGGAATTAACCAAATTGTAATTGTTGACTTCTACTGCACAAGAAGCAACACCACCATCATAACATGCCCTCTCTTTATATACCCTGATCCTTAGCCAAATCACGAATGAGACCATCCTAAAGCTAAGGACATAATATAAAAATATTTCATTCTTACAACGAATACAAGGTGATATTTATGGACATAAACATCCAGAATGCGAGCCATTAAAGTACTTTATGGTTATGGTTTTAACACGATGAACACGTGTAATATTACTGTCCACATGAAATGTTGCACTCCTAGCACTAGTTATACGTTTAAGGACTCACCACCCTGATTTTTTCTCGTCAAGTCTACATGACTTAGAATGCTGGAGAATTTACATCATAAGGATTTGATGATTATTGCATTTGTACCGCATGTGTATATATAAAATGGTCTCGTAAAATGATAAAAGTTTTCATCAAAAGAATATAGATGGTAGCTAGGGCATTGGTTATGCGCACCAATTTATCCAGATCTACATGGGGTTATGCAATATTACATGCAACTTTACTTATTCGTGTTTAGACCCACAACCAACCAACCAATCTTGTGCGTACCGTTTGGTAACTGGATATAAGCCTGATGTTTTTACATTTACGTATGTTTGGTTGTGTTGTATATGTGCCAATTACGCCCCCACAGCGTACCAAAATGGCTCTTAAAGACGATTCATCAAATGTTGGATATGAACCCCCAACAATTATTCGCTAATTAGAACCCTTGACGAGTGATCTATTTACCGCTAGATTTGCGGGTTGTCACTTTAATGAGATAACCTTTCCTGTCTTTAGGGGAAAATAGGAAAAAGGATTTTCCATGGGAACGACAGGAAGTGTCATTGAATATTTCAACTGTGTCTCATTTGGATCCCCAAAAACTTCACAACGTAAAGTTGAATTCAAACGAATCAGACTCGATACCTGATACGTTTAATATTATCTAGAGTGACAAGATCACATATACGAGCTGCAAATATACTCGCAAGGTCAAAAGTCCCTAAACAAGGGCACAACGTCGCTGGAAGTACGTTGCAATCACACATGGTGGAGGTGTGGTTGAGGTCGTAGCTCCCAAAAGGAAATGGGGGAAGCTACTTGATTCGATAGATACTCATCTAAAGGAAGAGAATAGTAAGACACAACTATATATCATCAATACATGAGATTATCTCTGATTAAATCTATGTCTATGAATCATTACTGGAGGACGCTCCGAAGTTAATACTGATTCCAGATATCAAAGAAATATCAAATGAATATGAGTCGATGGACAGATCATACATACTCAATGATGATATATTTGCATATACCCGATTTATACGGTTTCAAGCACTTTCAAAACTATAATTCGAAATCTTGTGTGTGTGCTAAACATTTCCCAAAGTTCCAAAATACAATACATATAAGGGTCGGAAACACAAGAATTAATCGATGCAATCCTATTTTCCAAAATAAACTCTGTGCATGACTCAGACGGCATTCAACGCCTCGACTCATACTCCCCCAAACCTCCCCAACCCCTATCGTCCTCCGAACATTTAACCTCTTAGGGCAAGTTGAGAAATTACGTCAAACAATCCATACGATTTTTCCTCAAATAGAAGTCGGCTCTATAAGCCGATGACTCTAGCACAATCTTCCATCTTGGCCCGAAATGACCTGCTTATAACAATTATCATCCTTATCGTCACTCCAAATGACTAATACTAGAATCATCCTTCTATTCCAACGACTACTAATTTAAAGCCTTCACCACTACCCCAACGATCATCACGTCAAAGCAATTCAAGTACACACCTGTACTAATAGGTTTACTATAGTTGTTCCTCCTTGTGACGGCTATTCCGGGTAGATATTACAACGAGTTATTAGCACACAATAACTCACACTAATAACGCTCACGCTCAACTCCTTGGATTCCTCGTGACTTTCCCCGACTCAAGCATTGATCCTGTGCTTCCGGTAGTAGGAGCTCTACTACTACCATCCACACCTATCATCGCCCGTTTCGAGTCCCATCCCAAGGGGTCCAAGTAGTTTCTCGCCGAAACTATACACATATGCCCGCACCGGCATATGTACACACTCTTCATAGCTCCTTAGGAATTCCATCCAAACCACTACCCTTGCTACTACCGAATCCCTACTAATCATAACGAGTTGCCTCGCGAATACCCGATCATATGCAGTGCGAAACAAATAGACATTCGAATACAGGATTCTATCCTAGAACGGTTGGACTCAAACAAGAGTTGCGCAATAGAACTAAATCAAATATTCTAAGGCTATAAATCTCTTACTGCATACAACCTAGAGGGCATCCACTTAGTAACCTATCATAATTAGCATAAATTCCTAATAGCATGTAGTACAACATACAACATAGTGTCAACAACAGGCAATCTAGCATGCATACCCTATGATCTAGAAAGCAATAAAACACTAAGTACTGTACCTTTCCCTTTGGCTCCGGCTGACTGTACACACTGCGCCTTTGATCATCGTTTCTCAAACGGATTTTTCCTTCCTTTTATTTTCCAAAAACTTTAAAGAAAATTTTATAGCCGCAAACTTGAGATCAAACACACCGAGATGCGTTTGATTCACTCAAGCTGTGCTCTGATACCAAGTTGTAATGTCCCAAAAATTACCAGGAATTTAAAATTTTTAAAGTAACATTTCATTAATAAAAACTCATTTAATAATTCAATCATTTCATTTGCAAACTCCTAATTAATATTCTCACGAACAATAAACAGCGGAATAAATGTCTAAAATTAAAATCATAAAAGTAATCAACTCTTCCCACGCGCCAGTGTGTACTCGTCACGCCTTGGAGCCACTCGCACCTGAAACCACAATTTATTGGGAAAGGGTATGCACGAAGCTTAGTGAATTCAGACACCATAAATTACACAGTTATTCCCACACCACCTCTAAACAGATAATTGCACATAAACAGCATACAAGTATACGAACAAATCATAAACATGCATACCTACACCATCCCACCCAAAGGCATAAGCTAGTCCACCCGACCACACGATAACCATGCAAGCATTACCCGGCTCCCCCGGGTTCCTACGCCACCCGCGTATACAACCTTCGGTCCCACCGAGTTACTACGCCACCCGCGTATATAAACCTCGGCCCCACCGAGTTACTACGCCACCCGCGTATATAAACCTCGGCCCCACCGAACTCCTACGCCACCCGCGTAGTCATAACAATAAAGGTCCGACTAGACACCCCACTATTTAGTCCCGCATCACAAACAATTAAAACTACCACACACGTACAAATCGTAATGTAAAAATAACCGACATTAGTTATAGTGAGAGAACTCACCTCGTAAGCGCGCCTAGCTCACAAATATTAATTCAAGCTTCACAAATCCAAGATCACTTCCCAACACCTAAACAATCGTTAAAATGTATTAACACGAGACCCGGACCCTAAAACACGACGCACCCTTAAATCGTCACTAAAACGACTTTTCGGTCTAACCAAACAGGTATGTTCGGGACCTGTTCCGACCTCCATAAACCCAGAAAATCCTCAATTAAATTACATAACCAGAAAGTGCTCTGAGTTAGGGTTCCAAGGACATATCGCACGCGCTCTAACGATTTTTCTACAATTTATTATGGATTTTACAAAACTGGTTAACTGCACAACGAAAAACAGCACCTTTCATTACAAAACAGCAGTTTGACACTAGCTACGGTCCGAACTGGTTTTTCCGCAAAACATAAGAAACTTACTAGACTCAGAATGGGAACAGCCAAAATATGCCTAGCTAGAAGCCGAACCGGACTTCCGCTAAAACATGAAAAGTGTGCCCGGCACAGAATGTGAACCGTGGGCACCGGGTTCGCCTCAATCCGAGCTACGACGGAAAAGTTATGGCCGTCGCAAAACAGTGGCAGACAAACGTTTTCACATGAAATGACAAATATTGTTTATAAACCCATTAAGACATAGCTTAACCCAAACAGACCTGAACAGCCTACAAGCTTACTGGAAAGGGCTGTACTACGCTAGACAACAACCGCGCACCACCCCCTGCCGCCTCCGGCGGCGACGAGGGTTACGGTAACACCCTCCGGCGAGACCTCCCAACGTCACCCACTCCCGACTCCCCCGCAACGTCACACCCGCACATACCCACACACCCACGCACCCACTGCCGCCACCACAGCGGCGTGCAGCGGCGGCCCCATCGCCGGCAGCCGTGGTTGCGGCGGTGGTGGTGGTGGTTTATGGCGGTTCATTGACAAATAAACAATGAAAGATTTCCGACATACCTCGACGAACGCTTTCTCGTCCTCTAAACCGACCAACTCGCCGGCGATCTCCTTCCTCTTCCTCTCTCTTCGTCGCCGGCAGCAAACTCTCTCTCTCTCTCTCGGCTTCTCTCTCCCTCTTTTATCTCTTCGATCTCTCTCTCTCTCTTGGTTCCCACTTCCGGCCGACAACCACACGAACACAAATTCAAAGAGCCGTAGGGTTCCTTTTTTTTGTTTCCTTTGCTTATCCTTCACGACACCAACTCAAAAAAAACAAACCACATGGACTTCGCCATTTTTCTGCATGGGCCGAAACCCATGGGGGGGGGGGGGGTGTTTTGGCCTTTGACACATATAGCCCCTCAACTTACAAACCTCTCGCAACTAACCAAAAATTCCGATACTTTAACGATTAGACCCAACTCGACTAACCCCGTTAACGGAAACCGCAATAAATCAAACTTAAAAGAAAAGAATTAATGAACGAAATTACATACCGGGATACGGGCTTTACAACTCTCCCCCACTTGGATTAGACTTCGTCCTCGAAGTCTACGTCCGCAAACAACTCTGGATAGTTTCACCACATCTCAACCTCGGGTTCCCAAGTCCACTCGGAGCCCTTTCTGTGTTGCCACTGGACTTTCCTCAACTAGAATCTAAATTTCTCACCCCGTCTAGAATTTCTCGAATACTTTTCTTACTAACAAAACTCCTTCACGGACATTAAAAATATGATCGAAAGAACACTCCAACAACTGAATTCATTCCTAGTCAAACGACTTCGGTTGCCTCCCAACCTTAGATGTTCCATACATCCCGATTCAACTTTCAAGCTCTAACCATTCTAAAGGTGCTCACCACTATACCTTATAGGATACTCGAAACCGATCATTCCTACCATAACCATTCATCACAATTAAGCATCTCAGGGTTACTACTACCATCACCATAATTATTTTAAAATCGGCTACAAATCTCCGATTACACTAAAGGTGTTTGGCCTTAATCCCAAAAGTCGACACCTAAATATACTACTTACTTCAAAAAGGTTACTGCGCATTTATTCTCTTAATTACAAAGGGCATCATTCCCTTAACCGATACTATTCGGCCTACATTACCAACACGCGTGGAATACCCAACCTTCCACCGTCTACTATTCCTCCATACTCGCTCTACGAAGCCCAGTTACACCGTATCAAGATACACCTCAACGTCTACCTCCCTGGTACGTCTCAAGGCCCGGCACATCGGAACTACCTCTCAGGTAAGTGCCTAAGACTATATCCTCACAGTGCCTACTGGAAAGTCAAGGTCATAATATATGAATACCGGAGTCCCACCCCGAGATACCCAACCGACCATTACCAACGACTGACTGACGTGACCAAGGATCCAATGCAAAACAGTCTACCAACAACATGCCTATCCCGGAATGACTCACTCACCCAACATGTAAATACTCGACGTGCAATAAGTGCAAAACTGTGCAACAAAACACCCATCAACAAAACTCCACATCGAGTCATTAAAAACCGTGCAATTGACCCATGACTATCTCAAAGTCAAAACCGAGCAAAGTGCTCCACGCTTGCTAGACCCATAAGTCGGTCAAAACGCGGTTAAATAAAGTTTAAGAAAGCAGTACTCTGAAATCAACATTAGCCCCAAAACTCAACACGGTTCAAACAAAAGAGTTTTCCAAAAGGACTCACACCCTTAAAAATTCTCAAAATGACACATAGCTCATAAAAGCGCATTTCCCACATGGTTTACAATAATCCTTTACAAAATATTTCCAACGTCAAAGTTTTTCATCCCAAAAAGATCGTATGCAATAAAACTACTATTACCAGACCGGTAGTTACGCAAAACAGGGCACGCTCGTTCCGCATAGAAAAATCATGTTGAAAATCGTTCATTTGCAGTTCAGTTTACTCACATAAAAACAAAGTGTAATAACTAATTTCTTTAAAATGAACCGCCTCGATTCTAGTATGGATTGACTCATGACATGCACCTAAAGTAACCGCTTGACCTTAAATAGGGTGCGACAAAGGTGCGCACATAATTCAAAATAAGTTTCACGACATTTGATTCCAAAATTCTTCTTTTTAGTCATAAAATGATGTGACACAGGGTTCACCAACGAATTTTTCGCGCGTCAGCTAGTCATCCAAAACGATGAAACGGTTTACTCATATATTTTTGTTAAAACTCAACTGTCTCGTGTAAGTTTCAAACTTCAAGGTAGAAACCAATCCGCTTCTATCAATTGGAAATATCGACTAAAACCTCATAAAATCTCTAACTGGGGGTAGGCATGCGAGTTTGTAACTCTTCCTCAAAGTTTCGTACTTGGGACACATGACGTCAAGACCTTATACTTAAAAAAAAATATGTATTTATCGAAAATGCTCAAAATACTCGTTTCCTCTAAAGCAAAAGTTTTTAATTTCCCAAAAATGATCGGCAATTCTAAATTAACCGAATGTCAACAATCTACGCGTTTATTTTCCCAAAATATATCACATTGTAACCGCATGCATGATATTCACAACATTAAAACACTCCTTTGACCAAATGTCTTTCATTTCAACAAAAAGAGACTAAGACCTTTCCATGCACGACTCGTTTATCAAAAAATGTCGAGAACAAAGGTTACCCAAGTATGCATACCCCTAAATCGATACTTCGTATTTTCATGGAAATGTCAATAAAACATCTAGCTGACTAAAAACGCACTAAACGACTCATTTGAAATATTACCAAAATTCTTCCACGCATCGCTTATGCCACGCATGAATCAATCCACACACTGAACCATTTGCAATGAAATACTTAGTGACGCAAACTCTCGAAAGAAAAGTTATGCGACACTAGAGTTCCAAACTCGTTTTAAACAAGCCACCAAAATAGCTTTATACAGGCATCGTGGAATGTAACTTTCCGTCTCAACCCTAACATATGTGGAGGAGTTCCACTGTTAAAGTCTCAAGCCGTAGTCGCTTACCCAACATCTTAACCACCGCAAAACACGGATATCATCGTACCCGAAAGAACCGTTGGAAATTAATCATGTGAAACAATTTTAACAAAGTTTGCAACTCTCGTG
This sequence comes from Saussurea involucrata, assembly GCA_033807775.1. NCBI lineage: Eukaryota > Viridiplantae > Streptophyta > Magnoliopsida > Asterales > Asteraceae > Saussurea > Saussurea involucrata. Next base: position 62,907,707 of record CM066319.1, on the reverse strand, counting down.
ATAAAACGGTTTCAAGCACTTTCAAAACTATAATTCGAAATCTTGTGTGTGTGCTAAACATTTCCCAAAGTTCCAAAATACAATCCATATAAGGGTCGGAAACACAAGAATTAATCGATGCAATCCTATTTTCCAAAATAAACTCTGTGCATGACTCAGTCGGCATTCAACGCCTCGACTCATACTCCCCCAAACCTCCCCAACCCCTATCGTCCTCCAAACATTTAACCTCTTAGGGAAAGTTGAGAAATTATGTCAAACAATCCCTACGATTTTTCCTCAAATCGAAGTCGGCTCTATAAGCCGATGACTCTAGCACAATCTTCCATCTTGGCCCGAAATGACCTGCTTATAACAATTATCATCCCTATCGTCACTCCAAGTGACTAATACTAGAATCATCCTTCTATTCCAACGACTACTAATTTAAAGCCTTCACCACTACCCCAACGATCATCACGTCAAAGCAATTCAAGTACACACCTGTACTAATAGGTTTACTATAGTTGTTCCTCCTTGTGACGGCTATTCCGGGTAGATATTACAACGAGTTATTAGCACACAATAACTCACACTAATAACGCTCACGCTCAACTCCTTGGATTCCTCGTGACTTTCCCCGACTCAAGCATTGATCCTGTGCTTCCGGAAGTAGGAGCTCTACTACTACCATCCACACCTATCATCGCCCGTTCCGAGTCCCATCCCAAGGGGTCCAAGTAGTTTCTCGCCGAAACTATACACATATGCCCGCACCGGCATATGTACACACTCTTCCTAGCTCCTTAGGAATTCCATCCAAACCACTACCCTTGCTACTACCGAATCCCTACTAATCATAACGAGTTGCCTCGCGAATACCCGATCATATGCAGTGCAAAACAAATAGACATTCTGTAAAGCCCGTGTCCCGGTATGGATTTATTTTGCTTATTTAATTACTTTAATATTCTTCTTTAATCGAACTTTGCTAGCGGGATTAACGAGAATGGCCAAAAATGATAAAGATGGGTAAACATTAACTCTTTTGGCAAGGCTTTGGAATAGGAGGGACTAAAAGTGTCATTCTTGTGGAAAATTTGAAAGGGATCGGCCCATAAGGGGAACCGACCCCTTTCCTTTCTCCTTCACTTCTTCTCCACGCAAGAAACACAAGAAAACCCTATTTCCCCCTCCCCCTTTCTGCTGTCCGCCGCACATCCCACATCACCGGCGCCGGTGCCGGCATCCTTGCCGGCGAGAGAGAGAGGTGCAGCGAGAGAGAGAGAGTTTCAGAGAGAGAGAGAGTGCGAGAGGGAGAGCGCGAGAGAGGGAAGAACTGTCGATCGAGAGGAAGTCGAGACCTCGAGGTGTTGCGGTTACGTTGTCGTCGAAAGGTAAGTTTCTTAGTCTTCTTGTTTTCTTTCTTTCGTCGCCGTTAAACCGCCGCCGCCAACGGCCGCCTCTGCCGGAGGAGGCAGAGGGTGGTGCTTGGACTGCTCAGCCCATTTAGTCTTGATCATTAAGTCTGCTGGAATCACAGGTCTGAATGCGTAAAGTCGTGGCTTAATGGGTTAAGATTTATTTTTAAGCCTTGTTGTCATTTTATGTGAAATTGGCAGTTTTGCCACTGTTTTGGGGAAACCATAACTTCTGCTAGGAATGTCGGATTGGGATGAAACTGATGCCAAAAGTTCTGTTTACGAGTCTAGTAAGTTTCTTATGTTTTGCAGAAAAACCAGTTCGGATCATAGCTAGTGTCAAACTGCTGTTTTGTACTGAAAGGTACTGTTTTTCGCTGTGCAGCAGGTTGGTTTTGTAAAATCCATAATAAATTGTAGAAAAATCGTTAGACCGCGTTCTATACGTCCCTGGAACCGTAAGGCATGGAACTTCCTGAATATGGAATTAGATTTCTGGATTGATCGGTTTAACAGGGGTAAAATGGGTCTCGAACAGACCTGCGTTTTTAGTGTAAAAACTGGAATTTTAGTTTTTGTTAAACTAGTAAACGTGTCGTGAGTTGGGACTTTCCGTTGATGTTTTAGTGCGTATTTAGGTGGGAAAAAGTGAGGAAAGTTGACGTGACGGTGTTGCGGCTCGTGGGCGCGTCGCGTTGTTTTGAGGTGAGTTCTCTCACCGCGTAGTTAGGAATTTCATGCATATCGTTATTTTGTGTTACGTGTTATTATGTGTTATTACGTGTTTATGTGAATTAGTTGGGATGTGATATCTAATTGTGATCTGTTGAATGTGTATGTGAATTATGTATGCTTGTGTACACCTCGGTGGGACTGGGGGGCTCGGTGGGACCGAGGGCTCGGTGGGACTGAGCTAGTACAATTGTATTATCTTTACTAGGTGGGACCGAGGGCTCGGTGGGACTGAGCTGGTATCAATGTCTTTACTCGGTGGGACCGAGGGCTCGGTGGGACTGAGCTTGTGTCGATATATTTTTGGTGTACTCGGTGGGACCGAGGTTCGTTTTTATGCATTAATCATTATGTGGTTTTATATTCGTGGTGGTGGTGATGTTGCCTACTTGCGAGTGGGGGCGATATACGTGGGGTTGCTACCTACGTGTGTGGTAGGACTCACTAAGCGTTTAGCTTACCTTTTCCCAATATGTTGTGATTTCAGGTGCGAACGGCAGTCGGGCTTGACGGTACACACACAAAGCGCGGGGGTCGAGAATTGTTTAAATTTCACTTTCAAACCTTTGGATTTTATTTTATAAGATTTCCGCTGCATAAACTTTATTGACTGTTTGAGTTAACGACGTTAATTTCAATTGAGTTACGAATTATTAAACTGTGGTTGTTTTATAATGAAATGCATGTTTTAAAATTTTAAATTCCTTGAAATTTTTGGGACGTTACACATTCGAATACAGGATTCTATCCTAGAACGGTTGGACTCAAACAAGAGCTGCGCAATAGAACTAAATCAAATATTCTAAGGCTATAAATCTCTTACTGCATACAACCTAGAGGGCATCCACTTAGTAACCTATCATAATTAGCATAAATTCCTAATAGCATGTAGTACAACATACAACATAGTGTCAACAACAGGCAATCTAGCATGCATACCCTATGATCTAGAAAGCAATAAAACACTAAGTACTGTACCTTTCCCTTTGGCTCCGACTGACTGTACACACTGCGCCTTTGATCACCGTTTCTCAAACGGATTTTTCCTTCCTTTTATTTTCCAAAAACTTTAAAGAAAATTTTATAGCCGCAAACTTGAGATCAAACACACCGAGATGCGTTTGATTCACTCAAGCTGTGCTCTGATACCAAGTTGTAACGTCCCAAAAATTACCAGGAATTTAAAGTTTTTAAAGTAACATTTCATTAATAAAAACTCATCTAATAATTCAATCATTTCATTTGCAAACTCCTAATTAATATTCTCACGAACAATAAACAGCGGAATAAATGTCTAAAATTAAAATCATAAAAGTAATCAACTCTTCCCACGCGCCAGTGTGTACTCGTCACGCCTTGGAGCCACTCGCACCTGAAACCACAATTTATTGGGAAAGGGTAAGCACGAAGCTTAGTGAATTCAGACACCATAAATAATACAGTTATTCCCACACCACCTCTAAACAGATAATTGCACATAAACAGCATACAAGTCTACGAACAAATCATAAACATGCATACCTACACCATCCTACCCAAAGGCATAAGCTGGTCCACCCGACCACACGATAACCTTGCAAGCATTACCCGGCTCCCCCGGGTTCCTATGCCACCCGCGTATACAACCTTCGGTCCCACCGAGTTACTACGCCACCCGCGTATATAAACCTCGGCCCCACCGAGTTACTACGCCACCCGCGTATATAAACCTCGGCCCCACCGAACTCCTACGCCACCCGCATAGTCATAACAATAAAGGTCCGACTAGACACCCCACTATTTAGTCCCGCATCACAAACAATTAAAACTACCACACACGTACAAATCGTAATGTAAAAATAACCGACATTAGTTATAGTGAGATAACTCACCTCGTAAGCGCGCCTAGCTCACAAACAATAATTCAAGCTTCACAAATCCAAGATCACTTCCCAACACCTAAACAATCGTTAAAATGTATTAACACGAGACCCGGACCCTAAAACACGACGCACCCTTAAATCGTCACTAAAACGACTTTTCGGTCTAACCAAACAGGTCTGTTCGGGACCTGTTCCGACCTCCATAAACCCAGAAAATCCTCAATTAAATTACATAACCAGAAATTGCTCTGAGTTAGGGTTCCAAGGACATATCGCACGCGCTCTAACGATTTTTCTACAATTTATTATGGATTTTACAAAACTGGTTAACTGCACAGCGAAAAACAGCACATTTCATTACAAAACAGCAGTTTGACACTAGCTACGGTCCGAACTGATTTTTCTGCAAAACATAAGAAACTTACTAGACTCAGAATGGGAACTTTTGGCACTGGTTTCATCCCAATCCGACATTTCTCGAGAAAGTTATGGCTTTCCCAAAACAGTGGCAGAAACTGTGACTTTTAAAACGGAACGCGAACTAACAAATCCGGACCTTCTGTATAAACAGCCAAAATATGCCTAGCTAGAAGCCGAACCGGACTTCCGCTAAAACATGAAAAGTGTGCCCGGCACAGAATGTGAACCGTGGGCACCGGATTCGCCTCAATCCGAGCTACGACGGAAAGGTTATGGCCGTCGCAAAACAGTGGCAGACAAACGTTTTCACATGAAATGACAAATATTGTTTATAAACCCATTAAGACATAGCTTAACCCAAACAGACCCGAACAGCCTACAAGCTTACTGGAAAGGGCTGTACTACGCTGGACAACAACCGCGCACCACCCCCTGCCGCCTCCGGCGGCGGTGGTGGTTGGCGGCGGCGACGAGGGTTACGGTAACACCCTCCGGCGAGACCTCCCAACGTCACCCACTCCCGACTCCCCCGCAACGTCACACCCGCACATACCCACACACCCACGCACCCACTGCCGCCACCACAGCGGCGTGCAGCGGCGGCCCCACCGCCGGCAGCCGTGGTTGCGGCGGTGGTGGTGGCGGTTTATGGCGGTTCATTGACAAATAAACAACGAAAGATTTCCGACATACCTCGACGAACGCTTTCTCGTCCTCTAAACCGACCAACTCGCCGGCGATCTCCTTCCTCTTCCTCTCTCTTCGTCGCCGGCAGCAAACCCTCTCTCTCTTGGCTTCTCTCTCCCTCTTCTCTCTCTTCGATCTCTCTCTCTCTCGGTTCCCACTTCCAGCCGACAACCACACGAACACAAATTCAAAGAGCCGTAGGGTTCCTTTTTTTTTCCTTTGCTTATCCTTCACGACACCAACTCAAAAAAAACAAACCACATGGACTTCGCCATTTTCCTGCATGGGCCGAAACCCATGGGGGGTTTTGGCCTTTGACACATATAGCCCCTCAACTTACAAACCTCTCGCAACTAACCAAAAATTCCGATACTTTAACGATTAGACCCAACTCGACTAACCCCGTTAACGGAAACCGCAATAAATCAAACTTAAAAGAAAAGAATTAATGAACGAAATTACATACCGGGATACGGGCTTTACATCGAACCATGCTCAGTTGAAGAATGTCAACAAAGAGCAAATTGGCCTAAATGAAAAGAAGCAATCCAGGATAATTATTTGACAAATGAACAGGTATTTGGTTCGGTAGTGCTAACCGACCAAGTGTAAAGCCTGTAGGACATAGATAAACCATTTGTTAGGGAAGCGTAATGAGAATAATTAAGTCATAATATATAAGGCTCTCCTTTGGCGCAAGGTTTCTCACAACGCACTGGATTGACCACAATAAGACTTACTCTCTCGTGATGGACAACGTTATGCTAATTAAATTAGCCAAGTAGTTTCCGAAGGACTGGAAAATTGCAGCTCAACGACGTAGTTACTACATATCTCTATGGGGATCTTAATTCAGAGATATATATAAAAGTGCTTGATGGCATTATACCAATATCAAGTAACTTTAAACTATGAAATACGTTTACAATAAATATGAAACACTAACTTTATAGATTAATGTAATCTATGCGGATGTGGTATACCCACCTGAGTGAATACTTGATTGGGAAACGATATATAAGAACGATAAACTGTGCCCTTGCGTATTTGTTTAGGAAAACAAGTCCCAGATTTTCATAGTAGCTCTATATGTCGATGTTATGAACATAATAGACACTCTTGATGAAATAAGAGAAAACACAAGCTACTTGAAATCTGAATTTGAGATGAAAGATCGTGAGAAAACTTGGTTTTGTCTAGATACTTGAGCTACGACACTGAGTTTGTGGAATATTAATCCACTGATCCGCATATGTCTAGAAAATGATCAGGCGACCTAATATGGACAAAGCGCATCCGATTAGCACTCCCATGATCGGTCAAAGTGTTGGATATAAGGAAAGATCAATTTCGTCTAAAGGATGAGGACGAAGAGGTGTTAGGAGCTGGAATTCCATACCTAGTACAATGGTGCATTATTGTACTCAACATAATACACTTGATTGTATATTGTACTTCTAACTGAACTTGTTAGCTAGATTTAGCTCAGCGCCAACGCAACGTAATTGGAATGATTTCAAATTAATCTTTTGGAACCATTGACGTGGGCCAATACTTTCCCTATGGAGAAAATTGAATTGATAATGGAACTTCAATACCTACTTAGATTGTGAGTGGCAAAAGTACTGGCTCTTATAGAAAAACACCAAACAATGTATTGGTATATAATTGTTGATATTAGGTTTATATTCAACTCATATAAAGGTTGTTCCCAAATTGGCTAAGGAATTATCATATGGAACATGCCGATTGCTTGGAAGTACACTAAGCAACCCCTTAAGAGCTATATTCTTAAATTATCAAGAATATTACTCTCCATGAGATTATTCAAAGGTGTACATGGTTAAGGACTTTCATTACACATAGTAGAGGAGCTAGTGTTTTGAGCTCAACCAATATCCTACCGCATATATGGAAATAATGCATCATGTATCAAATGAATGAAAGTAAGATACATCAAGGGTGATAACACAAAGCATTATCTACTTAAGTTTCTATACAATCAGCAATAACAAACTCTCCTCTAGATTCAAATGAATCATGTAAGATGCCAGGAGAATGTGACATATTTGTTTACCACTTCGATTACCTAAAACCATATTTAGGTAACTTGTATTAGGTATTAAAGTGAAAATGTTTTCTAAACTCCCTAAATTAATGCATGAGTCAGGGGGAGTAATAGACAAAAGGATGTGTCTACTAAACATGTACTATTAATGGGTTGTGCTCTTTCCTTCGCCAAAGGTTTTATTTTTCCCACTGGGTTTTGTTCCTTGGTGCAAGGTTTTAGTGAGGCAACATTTTATACATCATATTGATTTCTATACCTCTTGATTGATGCACAAATCAAGAAAAATGGTAAACTAAAGGAATTGTTTATTGGTGTCTTGTACTCTTTCCTTCGTCTAAAGTTTTTATTTTTCCCACTGGGTTTTGTTTCTTCGGCGTAAGGTTTTAATGAGGCAAGAACTAGCACCGCTCATTTGATTCGGCACAAGGGGGAGTGTTGAATGATATGTGCCATCATCAAAAGGAAGTGATTGAAATAATATTTTCCTAGTATTAGAATTTACCATAATTAATGTTTCCTTTTCGTTGTAAACTCCTCCCTATTTAAAGGGCTTATGATTAATGAGAAAGATAGATTTTCGTGCTCTCTATTCTATTGTTATGTTGTTTCGTTTTTCCTTTAACAACTATTTGATTCTATATAATATAATGGGTTCATATATTCTTTCAAAAACCCAAATTTTTATTCTAGGTTAAACTGAATGAATGAAAATTCATTCATATTTTCATTTTCATTCTTATATTCATTTTCAGCCTGAACCAAACAACCTCTAAGTTTTTATCGTTATAACTTTGTAATTAATATCCCAACCCTTAAATTGCCAATTTAAATAAAAAATTGTAATTCATAATGGTCAATTACATTAACTAACTAATAAAAATAGATAAAAGTTAAAATATTAATATTTCTTAATTTAATTGTTTATCCTATTAGTCTTAGCCATTGAATGAGAAAAAAAGGCAAATCCTTTCTACACCCCCTGCAAGTTTTCTGACGATTTTTGCACCCCCTGCCATTTGTCAGCCTCACAAACGAATTCAACTTTAATATTTACATTTTAACCCCCTAGACTAATTAAATAAATTTACTTTATACCTTTTACATTTCTAATTTTCATTTTATACCTTTATTATATTAACACATAAAATCGTATATTAGCTAAAATACGTTAAAAAATACGTTTTTATTTTAACAAATTACACCATTATAATCGTCTCTTCGATACGTTCGAAATGAGCCCAATCTTGAATTTTTTTGGATTTATATATTTTAATATATATCATATACACTATATAAAAAATATTTTATATTTAAAATTCATACCCTTATAGTTAATTATTTAATTTATGGTACTCTTATAGTTAAGTTACGTTGGAAATACATTGATCCTTTTGTGCATACTCTGTAACTGCAAATACTTCAGCTCCAAATACACATGAATCATCATTCGCCAAATACCCATTTTCACAATTCTTAAATGAGTCCAGTGATACCAACTTGTCAAAACCTCATTTAATATTATTCTCGTGAAACCTTCTCTTATTGTCATTCACGATATCTATAAACACATTCAAATAATAATAATTTAAAACGATTTAATGAATTAGTTAATATATGATTATTATGTTAATGCGATAGGAGTGTAAAACAAAATTGAAAAAAAAAATAAGACATGTACCATAAATTAAATAATTAACTATAAGGGTATGAATTTTAAATATATAAAATATTTTTTTATAGTGTATATGATATATATTAAAATATATAAATCCAAAAAAATTCAAGATTGGACTCATTTCGAACGTATCGAAGAGACGATTATAATGGTATAACTTGTTAAAATTAAAACGTATTTTTTAACGTATTATAGTTAATAAACGATTATATGTGTTAAATGTAAAATTTAAATTATGAAAGTAAAAGGTATAAAGTAAAGTAAGTAAATAAGTATAGGGGTTGAAAGTGTAAATTTCAATTCCAAATTGTGATTTTGATTTCATATTTACACTTTCAACCCCTATACTTATTTACTAACTTTACTTTATACCTTTTACTTTCATAATTTAATTTTACATTTAACACATATAATAATTTATTAACTATAATACGTTAAAAATACGTTTTAATTTTAACAAATTACACCATTATCTGATTGAGTACGACCAAAATCTTGGGGGGGTGGGTTGTCGCGGAAAATATGAGCTATACCTCGCTGATTGAGTACGACCAAAATCTTCAGAGTTGATAAATGTTGGCGCGTTAGAACAACTGCGTCTAGCAGGGTCTTCAAGAATCTTTTTCTTTAGAGCTTGATTCTTTAGAGACGGACGTCCACGAGTGGTTCTATGAGCCGAAGGTTCATCAAACGACGGTTTTGATGACATTATTATATCCTTTAACTTTTTTAACAAACTTTTACGTCCATGGATTGGTTGTTTATTGAAATGATCTTTAAACACTTGAACTTCATCATCACATTGAATATCATCGCCTTGTGTGGACGCACATGGTGAGAAATCAAGTTTTTTCCAAAATACGTCGATCACATCAAGTGGAATGGATTTGTTTTGACAAGTATATAGTGTTTGTTCATGCGCACATGGCAACCCATGACTTGTACGCAGTTTACAATCACAATTTTCAGAAAATACGTCAATCTTTAAAGACCGCTTATATTCCCTGTGAATTATATCAAGTGCATAAGATGAAACAAAGCCCCGCAAATTTTGAAAGTGTGATATTTGAAAACGATGTTTTCTAATAATTTTACTCATTTCAAAACTTGCTTTGATCAACGTGTCTTGTGACTGAATTACTTGATGAATATGAGATAAAATTCTTTTTAAATCTGCTTGTGAGGTCTCCAAATATTTTTTTAATTTGGAATGTTCGCTTTCAGCTCTATTTGTTGTGTGATTTCCAAAATTTAAATATTGATCAACCCACGCAGACACAAACATTTCTTTATATGGTTTCAACCATACCCTGTCCAGGTAATCCATTACACCTGAAAAATATAACAAATATATATACACATATCAATATCTTTAGTGATAACGGTTAAACTATCTTATATCAAGAATACCTGGATAATTGAGCAACTTTTCTTGAAGTTGTACCAAATTGTATGTGTACATTACTTGATTTGGAGATTCAAGTAACTGCACCCATTCTTGACAAAAAGAACTCCATTGCGGTTGACAATGTTTAAGAATATTTTGGTAGATATGCCATCTACAAAGCAATAGTTTGGCACCCGGAAATACCATTTTGCATGCATTAATCAAAGCCAACTCTCTGTCTGTGACTATGACACCCGGGTAAAGGTTATCGTATATTTTGGACTTTAGACATTCTAACGCCCAAATATAATTTGATACCTTTTCTTGATGCATAAAGACAAATGCAATGCAAAATGTCTTGTTGGTTGATGTGACACCCACTATCTCAAGAAGAGGCCTATCATACCTGTTGGGAACTGAAGATATTTGCTAAGTATGGATAATACTGCCAGAACAAAGTTAGTACTGCCAGGGCATAATTACTACTGCAAGTGGACATTACTACTGCCAGAACAACATTAGTGCTGCCAGATCAAAGTTAGTACTGCTTATGCAATGGTTACTACTTCCAGACAAAGTTAATACTGCTAGATCATTGTTAGTACTGCTGATACATTAATGCTGCTGAAACAAGGTTAGTACTGCTAGTCAAGTTAATGCTGCTGGAACAAGTTAATGCTGCTGGAATGAGTTAGTACTGCTAGAATAAATTAATGCTGCTGGAGAATATTAGTACTGCTCATGCTGAATGAAGATTAATACTGCTGATGTGATAAGTTTGGAATGAGAAGATTTTGGAGATAAAAGTGGAACGAATGAAGATATGCTTAAAGAAGATTCAGAAGATCAATTTATTTTGATAGTTATCTTGTACCTATTGTGTATAAATAGTTGTTCATAGATAGCTAATACAGAATACGTATACGTGAGATACAGAATTCGATTTTGTTTAGAGAGAGAATTAACCTCAAGGTTTAGAACCCTATTTCTAGAGAAGTAGAAGTCGTCTTGATTGAGCCTGTTCATCAAGATTGAGGTTTGGTTGTAATCTTGTGAGTCGAAGCATTGAATACAAACAGTTTGTGTTTTCTGATATATTGTTCATTGATTGTGAGAATTAAAGTTCTATTCCGCAGATTCTTTAATTCTGAATTCTAGGTATTATTAGTCTTGTTAAGATTCGATCCTGACAAGTGGTATCAGAGCCTGTGTTTCTTAGAATTCTACAATCATTATGGAAAATTCTTTTGAATCAAACAGTACTCTTGTTTCTAAGGTTCCCATGCTCAGACCCAATGAATTTGACATGTGGAAAATTAGAATCAAGCAGTACATTCTGCTTACTGATTATTCCATCTGGGATATCATAGAGAATGGTCCATGTGCTGAAGGAAGAACTGGACCAGATGGCAAAAGACCTCCTCCAACGACTGATGCAGAGAGAAAAGTCAGACAAATAGAGATGAAGGCCTTAAGCACTCTGCTTTTGGCTATCCCCAATGAATATCAGCATCAATTTCAACACTGCACTGATGCTCAGATTCTGTGGAATGCTTTGGAAAAGAGATTCACTGGCACCAAAAGCACCAAGAGAAATCAGAAGGCAATTCTCAAGCAGCAGTATGAAAACTTTACTTCTACTAAGAATGAGTCTATGACTCAAACTTTTGATAGATTTAATAAGCTGATTGGAGAATTAGCCACAGTAGGAGTCAAGATGGAGGCTGATGATGTTAACAGAAAGTTCCTAAGATCATTAGGTGAAGAGTGGACAATGTATACTGTGTCTTTCAGACAGAATGACCAATTGGAAGATAAAGAGCTTGATGATCTTTACAATGATCTTAGAGTCTTTGAAGCAGAGGTTGAAGCCAAAAAGAAGCCTTCTGGATATGTACATAATGCTGCACTTTTTTCAGCATCATCTGATTCTACTGCTAACCCTGAATCAGTTAATGCTGCTGGAGGAGTCAATCAGGAAAAGACCAATGATTCAGTACTAGAAGCCTTCTTTTCTAGTCATGTTAATTCTTCTTTGATTAATGATGACTTAGAACAGATCAATGCTGATGATCTTGAAGAGATGGATATCAAGTGGCAGATGGCTATGCTGTCTATGAGGGTGAAAAGATTCATAAAGAGGACAGGGAGAAACAGCTTTTCCCAAAGAAGAGAAGATGGTGCTGGATTTGACAAGACCAAAGTTGAATGCTACAAGTGTCACAAGATGGGACACTTTGCCAGGGAATGCAGAGGTGGAACATCTCACAACAGCCATCAACAAACTCAGGCTGGAAGCACCAATCAAAACAGAAACTCTATTCAAGCTATTGTCTCTCAACAAGGAATGGGATTTGATTGGAGTGATCAAGCAGAAGAGGCCATCCAAAATCAAGCACTTATGGCTGAAGTTTCAGATCTTCCCACTGAGGTAAAATCTAATCTCTGTTCTCAAGCTTGTATAGACACTGTTAAAAAGTATAGAGATCACAATCAGGGAATGTGTGATGACCTTAAGAGATTAGAAAAGGATAGAAGAGACTATGTATTGATTGTTGAGATGTTTGAAGAACAAATTAAGGCTTTTCAAGCCAATGAACTTCAACACTCATATGATACAAACTACTGGAAGTGGGAAAAGGGTGGTCTGGAGTTCCAACTGAAAGAGTCCAGGGAAGAGTGTGAGAAACTAAAAGGAGAGCTTGAGAAAGTCAAACTTGATGTAGAAAAGTTTACTTGTGCCTCTAAAGTCATGGACAACATAATAAACTCTCAAATCCATAGTAAGTTGAAACCAGGCATAGGGTACAATGCCACACCCCACCCTACAACAACAACTACATCCCTCCTAGGTCAGACCTGTTAGAAACCAAGGATAAAAAGGACTTACCTGAAGGAGCTACTAAAATAGATCCATCAGATGAAGTTGTTGTGGAGGATAAAACTGAAAAAGAAGAGTCTAAGAAAAGGGACAAGAATGTCAGTGGTGACATTCCCTTAGAGAATTACATAAAGACCAATGAGGATGGTGGAAGTCCATGGGATAAGAACAATGAGATGAAAAGGACTGGAAAGGGAAAAGGAGTTCATTATACACAAACCACTGTTGTGAACTCTAATACTTGTGAACATTGTTCTTGCAAGAAATCTCAAGAGAATAAGCCCCAAAAACATGATAAAAAGAGGGGAAATCAAAGAAATTTGAATAACCAGTGGGCACAAAAGCAAGGAGTTGATCTGCAAAGGATTAACAGACCAAAACCTTGTTTTATCTGTGGCAAATTGAATCATCTTGACAAATACTGTTATTTCAATCCTATTAACCAAAAGAAAAGTTTTCAAAGAAGTTTTCAAAAATCTTCTGGTTATAGGAAGCCTGCAAAGAATAATGTGGCTAAGAAACAAGCTAAATCCAAAAGCCACATGAGAAAACAGACTGAAAAGGAATGTGTCAATATGTGGGTCCCCAAAAGCACTAACGTTAGTACTGCTACCTCAGATAGTACTGCTGACAAGGATAGTGCTGCTAGAAGCAATACTACTGCCAATACTGCTGCTAGCAGTGTTAGTGCTGCTAACTCTGTTAGTGCTGCTAACTCTGTTAGTGCTGCTAACTCTGTTAGTACTTCTTCTAAGGTTGATACTGCTTCTAGTTTTAGTGCTGCTAGACCAATCATATTGACAAAGTTCTCCAGTACTGCAGTACCTAAGTTTGAAAATCTCATCAAAACCCAGTGCAAGTACTTTGATGAGCAAGGGAGACCCAAGACCACTTCGGCTTGGGTTCCCAATAAAAACTAATTAATTTATCTTATGTGCAGGGCAACCAACAGCTCAAGGAGAAGAGCATCTGGCATGTTGATAGTGGTTGCTCCAGGCACATGACAGGTAACATGTCCTGCCTCAAGAATTTCAAAAGAATTGATGGAGGACGTGTTGCTTTTGGAAATAATCCTGCAGGAGGTAAGATAAGTGGTAAAGGTGATGTGTCAAAAGGTAAGATGACATTTGAAGATGTTTACTATGTTGAGCAATTAAGATACAACCTGTTAAGTGTATCACAGGTCTGTGACAAGAAACATAGTATATTATTTACTGATTCAGAATGCATTATTCTTGCTCCTGGATTCAAGGTAGTTGATGAAAACATGATACTATTAAGAACTCCTAGAAAGGATAATGTGTATTGTTTAGATTTAGAAAGTGTTTCATCTGATTCATCTCTAAACTGTTTAGTTTCAAAAGCTTCAATAGATGAATCATCACTTTGGCACAGAAGGATGTGTCACATGAACTTTAAAACAATGAATAAACTTGTTAAAAATAATCTTGTTAGGGGTTTACCATCAAAAGTCTATTCATGTGATGATCATTGTGTTGCATGCCTCAAAGGCAAACAACACAAAACTTCTCATAAGTCCAAAGAGATAAACACTATTTCAAATCCTCTTCAGTTGTTGCATATGGATCTGTTTGGCCCTACAAATGTCATGAGCATTGGCAAGAAATCATACTGTTTAGTTATTGTTGATGATTACTCTAGATTTACTTGGGTATATTTTCTGAGAACTAAAGATGAGACAAGTGGACTGATCAAAACTTTTATTCTTAGAATTGAAAACCAATCAAATCAAAAAGTGAAAGTCATTAGATCAGATAATGGGACTGAATTTAAAAACCTTGATCTAAACACCTTTTGTGAGGAAAAAGGAATTGAGAGACAATACAGTGCTCCTAGGACTCCACAACAGAATGGTGTTGCTGAGAGAAGGAATAGGACACTGATTGAGGCTGCTAGATCTCTGTTAGCTGATTCAAAATTACCCACTACTTTTTGGGCAGAAGCAGTTAATACTGCTTGTTATGTTCAAAACAGAGTGTTGGTAATAAAGCCTAAAAACAAGACACCTTATGAGCTTTTTCTGAAAAAGAAACCATTTATTGGATTTTTCAAACCATTTGGGTGTCCTTGTACAATTCTCAATACCAAATCTCACTTAGGTAAGTTTGATAGCAAAGCAGATGATGGTTTTCTTGTTGGTTACTCATCCCAGAGTAAGGCTTACAGAGTGTTTAATACCTCTTCTAGAATAATTGAAGAAAGTGATAATGTCAAATGCAATGAGAACACACCAAATCCTATTGGTTCAGGTCCTGATTGGCTGTTTGACATTGATTCACTCACTAATTCTTTGGGTTTCAGTAGTGATGTAAATACAGGACAAAGGGATGCACCTCCATCAGATCACAAAATTCAATCTGTGATATTTCCACTCCCTACCATTGATCCTGTTGATTTCTGTGAACAAGAAAAGGAAGCTGAACCCATTCAGAATGAAGAAGAGAGAAGAATAGAGGAAAATCAGACTTCAAGAGAGCCTGAAGTGACTGAAGAAGCTGAAGAAGATCCAGACTTAAATGAGTCAAATCTGGATGGAAACTTAGTTGAGGAACCTGGTCATCCATCAAGAACTCAGAAAAATCATCCTCCTGAGTTGGTTATAGGAGACATTGCTTCTCCAATGATGACTAGGAAGCAAAGCAGACTTCAAGAGCTACAAGATCAGCAGAATACAGTTAATACTGTACTTACTTGCTTTTTATCCCAAATTGAGCCCAAAAAGGCTTATGATGCTATGAAAGATCCAAGTTGGATAGAAGCAATGCAAGAGGAGCTGCTACAGTTTAAATTACAGGATGTTTGGGACTTGGTGGAACTTCCAAAAGGTCATAGAGCAATTGGCACCAAGTGGATTTTCAGAAACTAGAAGGATGACAGAGGAATTGTGATCAGAAACAAAGCAAGGCTGGTTGCACAAGGGTATACTCAGGAAGAGGGCATAGACTATGAGGAAGTCTTTGCTCCAGTGGCAAGGATTGAAGCAATTAGGCTATTTCTAGCCTATGCCTCATACATGAAGTTTAAGGTCTACCAAATGGATGTAAAAAGTGCTTTTCTGTATGGAAGTATTGATGAAGAAGTATATGTCTGTCAACCCCCTGGATTTGAGAATCCATTGCACCCTAACAGAGTGTACAAGCTAAAGAAGGCACTTTATGGTTTACATCAAGCCCCAAGAGCATGGTATGACACCCTGTCTACCTATCTCCTGAAAAATGACTTTGAAAGAGGAGTCATTGACAAGACCTTGTTCATTAAGAGGAGAAAGAAAGGCACACTACTTGTTCAGATCTATGTGGATGACATCATCTTTGGATCCACAAATGATCACATGTGTAAAGAGTTTGAAGAGTTAATGCACAAGAGCTTCAAGATGAGTTCCATGGGAGAACTTACTTTCTTCCTTGGACTTCAGGTGAAACAGAGGAAAGATGGGATTTTCATAAGCCAATCCAAATATGTGAAAGACATCCTGGAAAAGTATGGTTTAACAGACTCAAAGCCAGCAAGCACACCAATGGAGACACACAAACAGATCACTGCAGATCTTGAGGGGGAGGATGTGGATGTCCATCATTACAGATCTATGATTGGATCACTCATGTATCTCACAGCCTCTAGACCAGACATTATGTTTCCAGTATGTGTTTGTGCCAGATTTCAGGTTACTCCTAAGCAATCACACATGCATGCAGTCAAAAGAATTTTTAGATACCTAAGAGGGCAACCTAGATTAGGTCTTTGGTATCCTTATGAATCTTCATTTGACTCACTTGCATACTCAGACAGTGACTTAGGAGGAGCTAACATGGATAGGAAGTCTACTTCAGGTGGATGTCAGTTTTTGGGTGCAAGACTTGTATCATGGCAGTGTAAGAAACAAACCACAGTGTCCTTATCCACAACAGAAGCTGAGTATATAGCTGCTGCAAGTTGCTGTTCGCAGGTTTTATGGATTCAGAATCAGATGTTGGACTATGGGGTAACATTTCTTCACACTCCAATCTTCATTGACAACAACAGTGCCATTAGCATTGTTAACAATCCTGTCAAGCACTCAAAAACAAAGCACGTAGAGATCAGGTATCACTTTATTAGAGACTGTAATGAAAAGAAATTGATTCAAGTTGCTAAAGTTCATACCAATGACCAGTTTGCAGATCTATTCACAAAAGCTTTTGATGTGGGTAGATTCACTTTCTTGGTAGCAAGTGTGGGCTTAATCAACCTTGAATAAATTCATGATTTTTATTTGGTTTTATATACCTGTATTTCTTTGTTTATTTGGTGTTTCTAACTAGCTTTCTCAGAACCTCAGTATGACTCAGATGGACAAGTGCTGCAAAGTGTAAGTATAGTTACTACTGCTCAGTAGTTAATACTGCTTGTGTAGTTAATACTGCTGAGTAGTTAATACTGCCTTGCAGTTAATACTGCTCAGTAGTTAATACTGCTTTGTAGTTAATACTGCTTAGTAGTTAATACTGCTTTGTGGTTAATACTGCTTAGTAGTTAATACTGCTTGTGTAGTTAATATTGCCTTGCAGTTAATACTGCTCAGTAGTTAATATTGCTTTGTAGTTAATACTGCTTAGTAGTTAATACTGCTTTGTGGTTAATACTGTTTAGTAGTTAATACTGCTTGTGTAGTTAATACTGCTTGTGTAATTAATACTACTGTGTAGTTAATACTGCCTTGCAGTTAATACTGCCTTGCAGTTAATACTGCTCAGTCGTTAATACTGCTAAGTTGTTAATACTGCTTTTAAAGAAAATCAGGGCAAATACTGCTATAAATACTCTTTCAGCCCGCCAAAGTTCATAACGTTTTTTTTGCATTCAATTCATCTCTTTCTAACCTTTTCTCCCTAGAATCTCTGTGTTTTCTATCCAAATCCTCAGGAAGAATGACGACAATGGAGTTTGTCGATGAGCACAATGAGATTGCGATGCTTCAGAAGCCAAAGCAGGCCGCAGGGTTTCATGATATTGTGGATTTTCTCAAGACCTCACACATCTCTCATGCCCTAACAGTGTGCCCAACAATATACATCGAACATCAAAAGCAATTTTGGGAGAATGCCACTGTTGTATTTGAAGATGGGCAGAAGATCATTCGCACAAGGGTTTGTGACAAACCCTTGAAGGTCACAGAGGAGGTTATTCGCATTACTCTTCACTTTGATGATGTCTCAGGTATAACCTCTTTATCTAATGATGAACTCTACTCGACCTTACAAAGAATGGGGTATGAAGGTCCCATTGGAGTTTTTAAATTCTACAAGTCAAAATTTTACACCCAATGGCGATTTCTTGTTCATACTCTTATGCACTGTATTTCAAAGAAAACAACTGGATGGAGTGAGTTTAGCAGTACCATTGCTTATGCCTTGGTCTGCTTAGCCACTGCCAGAAGGTTCAATTTTTCAGCAATGATTTTTAATGATCTTGTGGCAAACCTAGAATCCAAAAAGAAATTTTATATGTATCCTAGGTTTGTCCAATAAGTTATTAACCATGAATTGACGGATTTACCTCAGTCTGCTGAGGTATATGTGCCAAAATCCCCTAAAGGGAAGGTTTTCTCAAATATGAGAAGACTTCCTAGGGACTCGGAAGGAGTTGACACACCATTGTTCTCTACAATGATGGTTGTGTCCCACACCATTGAAGGTATGGCATCAGGGTCAAGGCCCACATTAGACACACCCACTGATGACCAATCCCAACCTTCCATCACAAAAGTAATCCCTCAGTCCATTCTTGTACGACCCACTCCCAAAATAACCAAAAAGTTTGAAAGAAGAAAGGTACACAAGGTTCCTTCCCTTGATGTATCTCCTAAGAGCCCGAAGCCTTTAAGCCCTCTGTTGGAGCATTCTCCAATGGAGAATATCGAAAGGGAAACCACATGGGTGTCTCCCAACCCCAAGAAGGTGCTCTCTAAGGAGAAGGATGAGCATGTGGGCTGCAAGGCTGCCACTACTTCTGCTAGCAAAGAGAAGGACAGCGGTAACATCAATAAGACCTTCCCCACGGCAACTCAGAATGTGAAAACATTCAGAGGACCCAGGCGCCAAGAAACCATGGGAGTAGGCAGTGCTTTTGCTAGGCAAAAGACACCTGCTACAATTTCCAGTGATCCTTTAACGGAGGTAAAAACTCCTAAACAGGGTGAGGATAGATATACGTACGAGGAATTGATGGAAACCATTGCCAACATCAACATTGAGGTCATGGATCAGCAGAAGGAGATTGATGAGCTTAAGAAGGTGGTTCTTCATCAAAACACCAAGATAGAAAAGAATAAGAAGCTGATCACCAAACTGCTACAAAGAAGGAAGAAAGCTCAGTATGTTCTGAGAAGGAGAGGATCAACCCCTGATGCTTCCAAAAAGGGGGAGTTAGACTCTGATCTACACATGGAGGATGCAAAGATTGAAGGGGAGTATGAGTATAAGGTTGAGGGGGAGTCTGAGCAGGCTGCAGATATTACAAAAGAAGCAGAAACGGTTACTGCTGCTGATATTACAAAGGAAGCAGAAACAGAACCAGCAGTAGAAACAGTTAATGCTGCTGAGATTGAGAAAGAAGTAGAAACTGACCAAGCAGTAGAAACAGATAATGTTGCAGTGTCTGAGACTGAAGCAGCAGTAACTGAAATTTTGAAGAATCTTGTGGAGGCAGCAGTATCTGAAAGTGAGAAGGAAGCAGTACCTGCAACTAAATCCGAGATTGATGCAGAGATATTTTGGATTGTGAAGGATAGTGTTGAAGCAGCAGCATTAAAGGTTATAAAAGAAGCAGTAACAGCTATAGCAGTAGAAATGGTTACTGCTGCTGAAAAACATAAGGCAGCAGAAACCATCCCGGAAGCAGCAGAAACAAAGGAAAAAGCTGAAATCATTCCTGAAGCTGTTAAAACTTTCAAAAGAACAAAGATGATGTCAACCAAAAGGCCAAGAACAAAGTCCATAGCTTCAAAGAAGAAAGATGTAAAGAAGCCAAGGGTGGAACCAACTGTAGAAGAAGCCCAGGAGAAAGCAGTGAAAGAGAAATCTGATCCAAAAGTTGCTGAAGAAGAAGTGGCAACTCCCTCAGGTCAACCAAGCAATGTACAATCACTGCCAAATGCTCAATGTGATATGTATATTATAGTGGTTGATACCAATCCAATCAAAGCTAAACCATTAGCTTCTATGGCTCCTGAAATCATCTTCTGGGATACTTTGAAAGATCAGAGAAAGGAGTACATTAGAGTAAAAAGAGCAGATGGGAAGTTTGAGGTCAGTTCTACATGGGGAAAACTTTTAAGGATGTGCTCTAGATCAGACTTGGAAGAAATGTTCAAGGTAGGAATGAAGCTTTATGGAAATATGCTGACTGAAAATGGAATGTCCATCACCAAAATGGTACTTGAATTCTTGTGTCTAATGTTCAATACAGAAGCAGTTAAGTATTTGACAGAAAGGCAATTTCAAGTTGTTACCAAATGGATGCTTATTGAAAACTGTGGTGTGTATGTCATAACTCTTGACAATGCATATCATGAGTATTACTTGGTGGATAAAATATACAAGCACAACATGAAAAGGTTGGATGGAATGCTAAAAACTAAGTTGGTGAGTGACAAAGACTCTGAGATGGCAAGATACCTGGTAAGAAGGATTATCAATCAAAGTCTGGGAGTGAATCCTGATTTATGCGTTCATGATTAAGTTTTGGAAGCATCATCTGAAGAACTTGACTTCTCTTCCTGAAAAGTCAAGTTAGGGGGAGATTGTTGGGAACTGAAGATATTTGCTAAGTATGGATAATACTGCCAGAACAAAGTTAGTACTGCCAGGGCATAATTACTACTGCAAGTGGACATTACTACTGCCAGAACAACATTAGTGCTACCAGATCAAAGTTAGTACTGCTTATGCAATGGTTACTACTGCCAGACAAAGTTAATACTGCTAGATCATTGTTAGTACTGCTGATACATTAATGTTGCTGAAACAAGGTTAGTACTGCTAGTCAAGTTAGTACTGCTAAACAAGTTAATGCTGCTGGAACAAGTTAATGCTGCTGGAATGAGTTAGTACTGCTAGAATAAATTAATGCTGCTGGAGAATATTAGTACTGCTCATGCTGAATGAAGATTAATACTGCTGATGTGATAAGTTTGGAATGAGAAGATTTTGGAGATAAAAGTGGAACGAATGAAGATATGCTTAAAGAAGATTCAGAAGATCAGTTTATTTTTGATAGTTATCTTGTACCTATTGTGTATAAATAGTTGTTCATAGATAGCTAATACAGAATACGTATACGTGAGATACAGAATTCGATTTTGTTTAGAGAGAGAATTAACCTCAAGGTTTAGAACCCTATTTCTAGAGAAGTAGAAGTCGTCTTGATTGAGCCTGTTCATCAAGATTGAGGTTTGGTTGTAATCTTGTGAGTCGAAGCATTGAATACAAACAGTTTGTGTTTTCTGATATATTGTTCATTGATTGTGAGAATTAAAGTTCTATTCCGCAGATTCTTTAATTCTGAATTCTAGGTATTATTAGTCTTGTTAAGATTCGATCCTGACAATACCTGGGGTATAAACAAAATAATAATATTAAACAAAATAATAATATTAAACAAAATAATAATATTAACATTAATATAATACTAATGTATATTCCAGTACCTATTTGTTTTATATGTGGCATCGATGACCAACACTTGTGGGAATGCACGCCAAAGCTCCAATGATTTTGGATGAATTAAGAATAAATCTTCCAACTCGTTTGTTTCGTCATTTACACGAGTCCCAAAATCATAACTATTTTGAGCAAAAAAATCCAAAACAACCTGCATTTTTGGCCTTCCTGTATCGTTTTTTGTCTTAATCTTTTGGACTTCATTGTAGATTGTTTTCGACGTAGATGCATTTTCCACACTTCTACCCTTTAACGTGGATAAAATGTGTCGTGGCTTGACATATTGGGCTGATAAATCTTCAACTAGTTGACGTTCACCCTCGTTTAGCCGCATTGCATATGCGTGACCCTCCATATATTGTGCAAGGGCATGATTATGTGTATCACATACAACCCTCAACGTCCACCAATTATGCTTAGCCGAACGTAGCGCTATCAACTCAAATGGGCAATTAAACTTTCTTGTTCCAGTATCACGACTGGAAACTTTCTTACTTTTGTAAACCCCACCATGTTCACAGCAAAACACGACTTTATAAACAACTTCATTTGGATAAGCCTTTGATCTTTTGACATTAACAACACAACCAACCGAACGTCCCACATTGCGCACCCATGCAGTAATTTCTTCTCGAGAATTGAACACCTGAAATTATAATATTTTGTTATAACTTTCACTTGTCCACGTAAGTATTAATAAATCTAAATTTTAGTTATCATAATATTGTACCTGGTCGGTGACAAATTCTGGTGTTCGTGTCAAATCTTCTTCCATGTTTGTCATATGCAACTTTGATATATATGTATATATATGAAGGATATATAGATGGAGAGTTAAAGTGAATTAGGGAGAGAGCGAGAGTAAGAGAAGGAGAAAAAGAATCGGATGAAAATCGAATGAACGAATTCGTTCGATTTATAATGAATTATTTTTACTTTATTTCAAATCAATAACTTTTCTTTATTTCAAATCAAATTATTTATCGATATATATATATATATAAAAGCTAGCAATGACACGTACCTAATTTATGCCCTACGGAATTATTACACCCACTGAAAAAGAATCAGAAAAGTAAAGACGGTAAACGAATATTTGTAAAAAAGTCTGAAACTTATCAAAACCTATTAGAGTTTCATCATCTTCATTTTCTGTATCATATTTGGGTTCTGTATCTGTATCATATTCTATATTCATAAAATTGTATTCTGTTTCATCGTCATCTTTATCGTTTGATGATTCTTTTACAAGGACAACAAACACCAAAGATATCAGTAAATCTTTTTCATAGGCCATGGGGAAGAAGATACAGATTAGTTGCAGAAGGACATTATACACAGATATTCGCTCAAGATAATTGGCTCATGGTCTTTCCATTCATCGGAGAAGATGGAGATGAAGATTTCAGCCATGTTATCATCGAAAACCTTGATGACAAAGACGAATACGACGGTAACCAGAGGATATGCACAGTCAAGTAGATCAAAAGATACACATCCTGCACAGACAGAGTCAACAATATCATTTGGAAGTCATGTACTACAAAAAAGTTTTGATCTAAAGAAAAAATTTAGACCCATGATTGGGAATGTTTTGACAGAAAAACAACAGTGTTTGCTTGATAACATTTGGCATATCCAGACCATGCCGCAAGCAACTTTATTCAAGGTACA
Organism: Saussurea involucrata; assembly: GCA_033807775.1. NCBI lineage: Eukaryota > Viridiplantae > Streptophyta > Magnoliopsida > Asterales > Asteraceae > Saussurea > Saussurea involucrata. The sequence goes on along the minus strand of CM066319.1, from coordinate 62,884,198 downwards.
AGTTTTGAATGCTCTGAGTGTTTACTTCTATTCTCTCTAGTTCCTTAATTCTCCTTTCAGTTCTTCATAATATATCCCATAGTAAAAAAAAAAGGACCACCGCTGCATATACCACTCTGGTGCTTCCGCTCGTCACCTCCAATCTCTACTCTGGTTCTTCTACGTCCACTGTAAGTACGTTTTTTTAGTATTCTCTTTATTTATTGGTTTAACGGAAACCCAAAAAATCCGCCATACCCCCCCCCCCCTTTTTCATTTGTTTTAATCTTCATTTGTTATCTATAAAAATTTTATGGGATATATGAAAATATTATAAAAAGGAGAGTAAAGAATTAGGGTAATACTAAGAGATAGGATTTCACCCAACCATTGATTCAAACACCTCGTCTGCAACAATAAAACGCTTAGATAATCTAACTGAAAATCTAGGATATATTAAAGAACAAAATAATCAGATTATAAAAGAGCTAAAAGAAATTAAAAAATCGATTCCTACAAAACAAGAAATTCAACAGTTAAGTTATTTATTACAAATAAATAAACCAAAATAGATTTGGACAGAAATATAAATCTCTACAATCAACATCAATTGGATATATTAAATCCAAGAGTCTTGTATCAAACAGGTTTATTAAACATAAACACAGTATTAATTCAAAGTAGCCGAGAAGAAAGCCTAAGAGTTGTAGGCAATTCAGTAACAGTAGACTTATTCTCACCTGACACGATACAAAAAATTAAACAATCAGGTAAACAATTTGCACACATAGGATTAGTAATCATAGGAATAAAAGCTTTAGGCAGGAAAACCTTAGGAAACAAGAAGCCCTGAAGAAGTACGCATGCACTCAACAATTCACATGGTGGAATGACACTGACAGCAAAGAACCACTTCAACAGCTGATAGGAAAAATGATCTTACAAGGACAACAAACACCAAAGATATCAGTAAATCTTTTTCATAGGCCATGGGGAAGAAGATACAGATTAGTTGCAGAAGGACATTATACACAGATATTCGCTCAAGATAATTGGCTCATGGTCTTTCCATTCATCGGAGAAGATGGAGATGAAGATTTCAGCCATGTTATCATCGAAAACCTTGATGACAAAGACGAATACGACGGTACTGACCCCGGTTCGCCACAGTCAATCGACAGTACACACAGGGATTTCTATCTGGCATGTTGGTTTTCTTTAAGTCGATTTGTAGTGAGAACATGTTGGTCGGGATTGATCCGCCTTGATGTAACCTTTGCACGACTGTAACCCCTTTGTAAGCTTTTTCTTGTGGTCCGAATGCCATGTCGATGATGTTTTGTTGAAGCTTATATAGAAGAAGAGGGAATTCTGTGCATACTTTGTCTGAAACCATTTGTTCGAATTCTGGGAAGTTTTCGAAGAGTGGTTGCATCGTTTGTCTTAGTGGCATGTCCAAAATTCTTGCTTTGAAACTGTCAAAATGTTGTTTTGCTGTATAACGGTCCTACAAGTTTTGAAAGATCTGGTATGAACTTTCGTGCGTAGTTTATTAGTCCTAAAAAGGCTTGTATTTGTTTAAGACCTTCAATTTTTTCTGGGAACTCTAATATCTTTGTAGAAATATGTGTTTGTAGTTCTATCTTTCCATTACCTATTTCTAGGCCAAGAAAAGAGATTTTTCTTTTAAATAATTCCATTTTTCTTTTAGAGACAACTATGCCGTTTGTTTTGATTTCTTCAAATATTTTCTGTAAGTGTTTTTCATGTTCCTGTATTGTTTCACTTGTTACTAAAATATCATCAATGTAAACAAGGCAGAAATTATATTTAAGAAAAATGCTGTTTGGAATATTAGAAGACAAATGCAAAGAAGTTGCCCTGCAAGAACAGTTGAAAAAGAATGCATATGCATTCTGCAAAACAGCTATTTATACACCACAGGCATATGGTCATTATAATAAAAATACGAAGAAATTAAGAAAAAGTACAACATTTCAAAAAGGAAATCAACCTTATAATAAAAACAAATATGTTAGAAAACCACAAACAAGAAAATGTAAATGTTTTATCTGCGGAGATGAAAAACATTTAGCTAACAAATGTCCGAATAAAAATAAAAATATAGAAAAAAGTAACCTTATAGAACAAATAGATAAAAAATGATCAAAGTAAAAAGGTAAATAAAACCCGATGGATTAACCTCCAAAATATTATACAAGGATGCGGATACAAGATAAATTTTGAACACATTAAAGGAAAAGATAATGGGATAGCAGATATGCTATCCAGAAATCTTAACAAATTATTTATTGCAGATGGAGAAAAAAGATAAAGGCAAACGAAAGGTTATACAGCCGGTCAGATATTCATCCTCGATGAGTATCTCTTCAGATGAAGAAAAGATTAGCACACAAACAGCAGAAACACAGTTTCTAGATGCTAACAAAATGTTACATGCAGCCATGAGCGCACAGATCTTACAAACCGAAAGCCTTTACAATCCCACACAGATACCACAAAGTTATCAAAATTTTGATAACATAACACAGTCTGGTCCCTCAAAGATTATACAAAATACGGGTATAATTATACCATCTACTCCTGCAAAAAAAAGATTTTGAATTTTTCCAGTGCATTTATCAATGCTTGGATTTCAAAGTCTAAACTTGTCCAATTCATACCGGTCTTGTTGAAATTCCCACTGGTATAAGAACAGATCTTTTCTGTTTCTTTTGGACTATATTTATTAGTTTTAGAAAGAAGGACAGCTCCCCATCCTTCTTTACAACCATCAACTTCTATGATTATATAATCCGTAACTAATGGTAATTCTAACGGTTTGATATGTCTAACCTTTTCCTTAATTGTCCTGACCAATTTTATATCTTCTATGTTAAAATGTCTTTGGCCATTCTTTGTTGTTTTGCTGTATAACGGTCCTACAAGTTTTGAAAGATCTGGTATGAACTTTCGTGCGTAGTTTATTAGTCCTAAAAAGGCTTGTATTGTTTACATTGATGATATTTTAGTAGCAAGTGAAACAATACAGGAACATGAAAAACACTTACAGAAAATATTTGAAGAAATCAAAACAAACGGTATAGTTGTCTCTAAAAGAAAAATGGAATTATTTAAAAGAAAAATCTCTTTTCTTGGCCTAGAAATAGGTAATGGAAAGATAGAACTACAAACACATATTTCTACAAAGATATTAGAGTTCCCAGAAAAAATTGAAGGTCTTAAACAAATACAAGCCTTTTTAGGACTAATAAACTACGCACGAAAGTTCATACCAGATCTTTCAAAACTTGTAGGACCGTTATACAGCAAAACAACAAAGAATGGCCAAAGACATTTTAACATAGAAGATATAAAATTGGTCAGGACAATTAAGGAAGCTAGCAATGACACGTACCTAATTTATGCCCTACGGAATTATTACACCCACTGAAAAAGAACCAGAAAAGTAAAGACGATAAACGAATATTTGTAAAAAAGTCTTTAGTGGATAAGGCATTGTCGGCCATCTTTCTGCTTTTGAATTATTGCTTTGTAGTCGTCAGACTTTTTGGCGGTTTCTGTAACGTCATTGATGACGAGGTCTACTAGAAAGGGTACTCTGGTAAATTCTAGAAATCCCTGTGTGTACTGTCGATTGACTGTGGCGAACCGGGGTCAATACCGTCGTATTCGTCTTTGTCATCAAGGTTTTCGATGATAACATGGCTGAAATCTTCATCTCCATCTTCTCCGATGAATGGAAAGACCATGAGCCAATTATCTTGAGTTTGTGGTTTTCTAACATATTTGTTTTTATTATAAGGTTGATTTCCTTTTTGAAATGTTGTACTTTTTCTTAATTTCTTCGTATTTTTATTATAATGACCATATGTCTGTGGTGTATAAATAGCTGTTTTGCAGAATGCATATGCATTCTTTTTCAACTGTTCTTGCAGGGCAACTTCTTTGCATTTGTCTTCTAATATTCCAAACGTGTATGTTATTCTCGGTCCTATTCCTAGATTTTTTGTATTCTCATAATTTTGTTTCCATGTTTCATGTATATTTTTTCCTAAATCTCCTGGTAATTTTATGAAGTATTTGTCGCATAGATCATCATCCATTGCTTGTCCTGTTTGTGATAATAGCCTTGAAAAATCTAATGTGAATTCATTTATGTATTTCAGAACGCACCATCCATATTCCAAAGATATATGGACAACATTTTTCTTAAAATATAATTTCTGCCTTGTTTACATTGATGATATTTTAGTACGCATGCACTCAACAATTCACATGGTGGAATGACACTGACAGCAAAGAACCACTTCAACAGCTGATAGGAAAAATGATCTTACAAGGACAACAAACACCAAAGATTTCGATTTTCTGTTTTTTCTTTTCCAATATGTCCTCCATATGTTTTATTTTTTCTTCTTAATTTTTGATTTTTAGATTATGTAATTCTGTTATTAATTCTAATTTTTCTATTCGTTCATAACATATTTTATTATTGAGTGATGTATTTGCTTCTTTTGTAATTATTATTTCTTGATCAAAGATCTTTTTTAGACATAAATAACAAATTTCTTTAAAATATATGTTACATTGTGATCCAATTTGCACACATAGGATTAGTAATCATAGGAATAAAAGCTTTAGGCAGGAAAAACTTAGGAACAAAATTATTAGCCTTATTATTAGATAAAAGTTGGAAAGTAGAGCTAAAAAAGACAATAATTTCAGGGATGGAAATAGATCTAAGCCAAAATACAACTTTATTTTATTGTACACCAGGCATCCTAAAAGATATAAAAGATCTACAAAATATAAAAATCGCATTACAAACCAAGGGATACGAAAACTATGAAGGAAACAACATAGTCATAAGTATAGGAGTACTAGGAAAAGCTAGTAACAGGTCAGGAATGAAATATAAAGTTAACATTGAAGGAATTGTGAATACAATAGCTTCAAAATCTATACAGATGATAGATCCAGTCAACATAGATCCTGAAGAATTAGCAGGATTAGAGTTTTTGGATGAGCTGTATATTTTTTGTTTCGAGAAACTCATTTTTCTGTTTAAGAAAACTGTTTTCAATCTGGGTTTGTGTACTATGTGTATTTTTTCCAGATCTTAGGAGTTGTTCCTGTAATTGTGCAATAACACTTTCCTGAGCTTTTATAAATTGCTCGGGATTTGTTTTGGCCATTTCTACAAATGTTTTTACTTCTTCAGATTCAATGAAGAAGTCATTAACACCAAAACTTTCTCTTGCCATTTTCATGGCTTCGGAAAAGCTGTGGTATCCTTTGTAAAGAGGTTTAAGACAATTTATATGTTGTACAACCGTTTCCCATTTGTTAAAAAATCCCGTTTTTGTTCCCCTGAAAATGATGTAGTGAGAAAATTTCTTAGGTGGTTTTTCAGGGACAATCTGACTTTGTTCTGAGAAGTAAACACTCAGAGCATTCAAAACTTGTACCTTGAATAAAGTTGCTTGCGGCATGGTCTGGATATGCCAAATGTTATCAAGCAAACACTGTTGTTTTTCTGTCAAAACATTCCCAATCATGGGTCTAAATTTTTTCTTTAGATCAAAACTTTTTTGTAGTACATGACTTCCAAATGATATTGTTGACTCTGTCTGTGCAGGATGTGTATCTTTTGATCTACTTGACTGTGCATATCAGAATTTTTTAAAATTAAAAATAACCATGACCAAAGTAAAAACTCTGTTGAAAATGAATCAGTTAAATTACTTACAAATTTCCTTACAAAAGATTAGTCTACTTTCAATCGTTCTAGTGACTAATTTATAAGGTAACTCTTTATGATATTGTTTGGGTATAAGAGAAAGTTTTGGTGTTAATGACTTCTTCATTGAACCTGAAGAAGTAAAAACATTTGCAGAAATGGCAAAAACAAATCCCGAGAAATTTATAAAAGCTCAGGAAAGTGTTATTGCACAATTACAGGAACAACTCCTAAGAGCTGTATATTGACTCATTATCAGAATTATCGGATTTTAATGATTCTATATCATATTCTCCTATTTGTTCTATAAGGTTACTTTTTTCTATATTTTTATTTTTATTCGGACATTTGTTAGCTAAATGTTTTTCATCTCCGCAGATAAAACATTTACATTTTCTTGTTTGTGGTTTTCTAACATATTTGTTTTTATTATAAGGTTGATTTCCTTTTTGAAATGTTGTACTTTTTCTTAATTTCTTCGTATTTTTATTATAATGACCATATGGTAAGAAATCACGGTGAGATAAAACGAGGGAAAGCGAGGATAGTATACAATTATAAACGTCTCAATGATAATACTGAAGATGACGGATATAATATACCTAATAAAGACAGTTTGATAAATCTTATACAAAAGAAAAACATATTCTCAAAATTCGACCTAAAATCAGGATATAATCAATTACAACTAGAAGAAAGTTTCAAACCCTGGACAGCCTTTACATGTTCAGAAGGACAATATGAATGGAATGTTCTTAGTTTTGGACTAAAGAACGCACCATCCATATTCCAAAGATATATGGACAGCATTTTTCTTAAATATAATTTCTGCCTTGTTTACATTGATGATATTTTAGTAGCAAGTGAAACAATACAGGAACATGAAAAACACTTACAGAAAATATTTGAAGAAATCAAAACAAACGGTATAGTTTTCTCTAAAAGAAAAATGGAATTATTTAAAAGAAAAATCTCTTTTCTTGGCCTAGAAATAGGTAATGGAAAGATAGAACTACAAACACATATTTCTACAAAGATATTAGAGTTCCCAGAAAAAATTGAAGGTCTTAAACAAATACAAGCCTTTTTAGGACTAATAAACTACGCACGAAAGTTCATACCAGATCTTTCAAAACTTGTAGGACCGTTATACAGCAAAACAACAAAGAATGGCCAAAGACATTTTAACATAGAAGATATAAAATTGGTCAGGACAATTAAGGAAAAGGTTAGACATATCAAACCCTTAGAATTACCATTAGTTACGGATTATATAATCATAGAAGTTGATGGTTGTAAAGAAGGATGGGGAGCTGTCCTTCTTTCTAAAACTAATAAATATAGTCCAAAAGAAACAGAAAAGATCTGTTCTTATACCAGTGGGAATTTCAACAAGACCGGTATGAATTGGACAAGTTTAGACTTTGAAATCCAAGCATTGATAAATGCACTGGAAAAATTCAAAATCTTTTTAAATAGAGAATTCACAATTAGAACAGATTGTGAAGCCATAGTACGCTTCATAAAAAATGATCAAAGTAAAAAGGTAAATAAAACCCGATGGATTAACCTCCAAAATATTATACAAGGATGCGGATACAAGATAAATTTTGAACACATTAAAGGAAAAGATAATGGGATAGCAGATATGCTATCCAGAAATCTTAACAAATTATTTATTGCAGATGGAGAAAAAAGATAAAGGCAAACGAAAGGTTATACAGCCGGTCAGATATTCATCCTCGATGAGTATCTCTTCAGATGAAGAAAAGATTAGCACACAAACAGCAGAAACACAGTTTCTAGATACTAACAAAATGTTACATGCAGCCATGAGCGCACAGATCTTACAAACCGAAAGCCTTTACAATCCCACACAGATACCACAAAGTTATCAAAATTTTGATAACATAACACAGTCTGGTCCCTCAAAGATTATACAAAATACGGGTATAATTATACCATCTACTCCTGCAAATGCGGCGGATCTATGAGGACTTTCAGATTTTCTAATTAATTTTTGTTCTAGCATTTCCGGTATTTGCTTTTTAAATTCCTCTTTATCTAAAGGGCTATATGCTATGTTAGTTGTTCGAATTGTTATATCAGGGTTTTTGATTTTGAATTTACATGTATGTCTTACTTTTGAATTTGTTATGTCTTCTCCTATAAGTCCTATCTTTTCTAGATGTAGGATAATAGGATAATTTATACTTTTTGTAACATCTTATATATATATATATATATATATATAAAGATTTTTTTTTCAAAAATGATTTTTTATATATATAACAATTGTACACAATATTCAAAATACTTAAGATAAAAACTGATGATGTCGCATTTACAAACAAAAATATTTTTTATTCCAAAAACTGATGATGTCGCATTCACCAACCCGATGTATAATCGATACTATTTTTCACCAACCCGATGTATAATTGATACTATTTTTCACCAACCCGATGTATAATCGATACTATTTTTCACCAACTCGTCGATACCTTCGAAATGAACCCATTTTTTTATTTAATTATATCGAAATGAGCCCAATATTAACTAAAATACGTTAAGAAAATACTTTTTAACAACTTTCAAAATTTTAAATCGTGGACTCTTATTAGTTTATTCTTATCTCTAACCACTTTCAAATCCTCAAATCATGAACTCCTCAAAAAACGTCATTCTTTAAACACATTTATAAAAAAAATTGATCGTTTTCTCAGAACCAATTAAGATAATTTAGAACATTAAAGTTGTGAAATTTATAATATAATATAGACACATATATAAATCGTTCGACGTGAGGTTCGTTTATTTAATAAATGAACGAACATGAACACATTTTTTTGTGTAAAATCATCAAGTAAATTGATTTAATAATGATAGTACGAGTTTTTAAAAATGGTAGTACGAGTTTACAGCCCTGTTCATTCATATAAAAATGGTAGTACGAGTTTTTAAAAACTGGTTTTTTGTATATATATCAAATTCCTTAACGTATTTTAATGTAATCGTATTAACATAAATAATCGTATATGAACGACATAAGTTGATAAACACTTTTAAAAATAAGCATACGTGATAAAAATGTAAAACGAAAATTAAAAAAGTAAGAGATGTACCATAAATGATATATAATTAAATAATTAAATCAAAAAAATTCAATATTAGGCTCATTTCGAACGTATTGAATACACGATTATAATGGTGTACCTTGTTAAAATTAAAACATATTTTTTTAACGTATTTTAATTAATATACGATTATATGTGTTAATATAATAAATGTGTAAAATGAAAATTAAAAAAGTAAAAGGTATAAAGTAAATAAATTATATAAGTTTAGGGGTATAAAATGTAAATATGAATTTATTTTTTTGTTGCTTTTTGGTTTGTTTGATGGGTTGTGAGAGAATGACCTTGAGATAGGAACACCCAAAAAAATTGCTGATGTCTTTGAAGGTATGATCCATATAAAGCCAGTTGGGGTCATCGATGATAACTTTTTGTCCAAATAGGTCAACGATTTAATGTAATTGTTATCTCGTTTCAGTGGTTTGAATTTCGATCAAAGGAAAATTGATAATTTTGGAAAATAAAAGAAACTTTATTATACACACATCCAAAAACGACTTTTGCTTTTCTTTTTAATATCTATATCTAGATTACTAGTTGTATATCGTGCCATGTACGTGGCGGAAGTAGTGAATGTAATTTTGAATAAATAAAAGAAATGGTCCCAAAAATTACATGACAATTCATTCAATAAATCAAACCAATCCAATCCAAAATTGCATGAAATTAATCAAACCAATTTAATTAACCATGCATTGTTATGTTTTTGGCTTTTTAAAAGATTTTTGGGTTCAAAAATTGTGCAACATTTGGGTTAAAAAACTGTGCAATTGGGAACATTTGGGTTCATGGTACAAATTTATGTGTTAATGTGTTATCTTAAAAGTGTAATTGTTATGATTGACTATTGTTGTTGAATGTTAATAATGTGTAATTTATTCTTTGATGCAATTCTTCTGCTGCTATAAGCTCAACTATTGCAAATCGGTGCTAAGTTTCAACTGTAATCTCAATGTTTAGTGTTTCACAACTTGCAGCGTCAATATATAGTTCAACTTCAAGATGTTGTTTAGTTGAGAGGCATCTTGTCTTCCACAATTGTATTTTCAACTATCTTTATTTCTTTGAGATCTACAATCAATACAACTTTAACTTTTGTTATGATGGCATTTGTTTATTCATCCTGGTAAACAGCAAAATTGTACCATTCCCCAAACTACAAGCATTGTATTTGAAGAGACCCAACACCTTCTATTTAATTGAAGACTTGTAAAAAATCATATATGTGTTGCTCACACATAGGTCACATTGAAGACCAAATTGGACAAAAATATTATCGTAAACAAATGCTTTTATATGATATTAGAGCTCAACAAAATTAGAAAAACAATAGCAAAAATTACAATACAAAAGAGGTGGAGGTTTCGCGTCGAGAGTTGTTGTAGGCTACTTTAAACTAATTTAATTTTTTTTGCAGTTTTCACATAGCCCAGCGGATGGTTGGTTCCTCATGGATCTATGCCAATAATCTAAGTGTTTCGATTTGCTTTATAAGGAATGTTGGAAATATAATAATATTATCCGATCTTGACTTTGGGTTTGGTTTGTAATATTTCTGAAGTAGATAAGGAATAAAAGGATAAAACTGAAGTTCAAGGGCTAAAAGGGTACAAAGCTGAAAAATTGGGATGTTACACCTCACATCTGGACAAAGACGAAGGTTAGCGCAGCTATTAAGTTGAACTTTAGGGGTTGGAGTTGTAAAAGGCTGATAGTATTTAAAGAGTGGCCTTCTTTCTTTGAAGGCTAATCAGATTCTTTTTTTCTAATTCTTTCTAAAGAAGCTACATAGTTTTCTCTCTCATTTGTTTAGGGTTTCATCATTAGCTAGTTATTTTCTTTCATTACATTGTAACTAGTTTAGGTTTATTGTGTATGTGATTGAAATAAAAGAGAAGTATAGTTTTCTAGATGGTATCAGAGCTCAAGAACTCGATTCGTTCTCGGCTCCCAAATAAGGTACTTCTTCTCTTTTGTTTCTTTGTGTGAAAACCCTAGAACCGTTTTTTCTCTTCTTCTTCTCGATCTATAAGGAGTCAATGATGCTCAGTCGGTTTGATTAATAACCTTGAAGCTAGTCTCCATATCGGCTGGAGCTATGTCTCACGGCTTATTAACCGTGGTTTTAGCAAGGAACGCCTATAAGCATCAGATCTGGTTGCATTCCTTTTTTCTTTTTTTGTGTCCAAATAAAAGGATTCGGTTACTGATCCATTCGGTCCAAAGGTGTGAACGCTGGTCGGTTCTCTTGTTTGGTCTGAAGGCGAAACCAACGGATCTGATTCAGATCTCGTTCTCGGTTTATAGTGTTGTTCTATCTTTAGATCTGTTGGTTGAGTTTAGTGCCTATGCTCTTTGTATCGATGATATGCTTATATGTGGATGATCTGATGAATCTTAACATGTTATGTAAGCCAAGTTATACAAATTCATTTCGTTTCAGTTTCTTTTTCAGCTTCAATCTCGTATTCATATCTGAGTAGTTGATTAGTGTGACTAACCTTGTGTATTTTTTTTGTTTGTTTACTCTCATATCTGGTCCATTATCTCAGACTTGGTCCCTTAGTTTTCTCTCAGATCTAGTCCAAATTTGAGATCTGGTCCTTTTCTTTGTTCTCAGATCTAGTCCAAATCTGAGATCTGGTCCTTTTCCTTTATTGTATCTTCTGTTTTTTTTAGATCTGGTCCTTTTTCTCTCAGATCTCTTTGTATAAGATTGAGTGTTCTCTTGCACTATTGTTATTCTGTATGGTTTGTTATTTGTTCAGGTGTCTAAGCATATCACTACTGTGATTACTACTTAGACGGTTGGGGACTCTCTCTGCAAGACGCGCTTTGTAAGTCTTCTTTTCTATATTGCTTCCGTTGTGTTCTTTGTTCCTTTTTTGCTGGCAAGGAGCGCTCTGTAAGTCCTTCTCTCCTTTAAACTCTGGTTGTGTACTTTGTGCTTTATTTGTTCATTTGAGTGTTATTTGCGTTTGCCTTGCTTGTTCCTTGTTCCTTTGGCTTGTTGTGTGCCTATGTTTTTTTTTTGGGTATCTGAATAGTGGGCTTGACCTAGCACCTTTGAGTGTTTTAGGAATCCTGTTGTAATCTATTCAGAGTTTACCTCGTGTGTTTTGTTGCTTCTTTGTTGTGGTCATGGCTGGTTTCACCGATGATCCTGACGGTTCAGGCGCAAAGGAATCCAAAGTTGCCTAACTTGACTTTGGAGATCCCCTGTACCTGCACCCCATTGACACCAGTGGGGCACCTCTATTGAATTTTAAATTGAGCGACACTGATAATTACAGAGTTTGGGCATGTGCTATGACCTTAGCCTTGGAAACGAAGAACAAGTTTGGTTTTATTGATGAATCTTGTCCTCGTCCTGGCCATGTCCTGGGAAAACAAAGGATGCCACGGGTCGTGGAGAAGAAAGAATCAAAATACGGTTTCTTGTTCATCCGTCGAGTCTGAATATCGTGCAATGGATGCCACGGGTCGTGAAATTATTTAAGTCTTGAAAATTTTAGATGATTTACCTATAAAAGATTTACTGCGTGTAAATTTGTTTTGCGATAATAAATCAGCTATTCAAATAGCCTATAATCCTATTTTTCACGAACGCACTAAACACATCGAAATTGATGTTCATCAAGTTCGACGTCTAATTAGTGTGGGTGTGCTAAAAGTTTCTAAAATTCCTTCAGCTGAAAATACTGCTGATATCTTTACAAAATCTCTTGGAATAAATCAACACAATTTCTTTTCTTCTAAAATGAGAATGCTTGATTTATTCAAAGGTCAAGATTGAGGGCGGGTGTTGGAAATACAATAATATTATCCAATCTTGACTTTGGGTTTGGTTTGTAATATTTCAGAAGTAGATAAGGAATAAAAGGATAAAACTGAAGTTGGGCTAAAAGGGTACAAAGCTGAAACATGTGGGTGGCGCCTCACATCTGGACAAAGACGGAGGTTAGCGAAGCTATTAAGTTGAACTTCAGGGGCTGGAGTTGTGTAACAACCCAAAAGTACAATAGAACAAACATGGCATTTAAGCATAAATTTACAAAACTGGGTCCCAAAAATTTCTTTACATCAATCTCAAACGAAGGTTGGCGGAAACAACCTATACACAACTGAGAATAATCTAACTTCTACTAGAGGCACCTGCACTACCACTAGCTGCTTCCGTACTCTATCTTGCTACTTACTCATTCATCTGAGCCTCTAAAATAGCGCTTACCTGAAAAGGGTTTTGATTTTGAAAAGCGAGGGTTAGACCATGAGGTCTAGTGAGTCCCCCCTAAAACATTTTCACAAGCCATTTAAAGAAAGCATTCATTTCAAAACAGTAACGTATCAATCATGTTCTCAAACAAGGGTGTACACAGTGGCATGGACCAATAACACCTAACAAAGCCAGGCATGGCAACTCAACACCTTAGAAAGCCAGGCACGGCAACTCGACACCTTACGAAGCCAGGCACGACAACTCAACACCTTACAAAACCAGGCACGGCAACTCGACACCTTACAAAGCCAGGCACGGCAACTCGAAGGGTCCTCCACTGTGCAACCCGACTCTACCATGGCAATTTCACAAAACATGCGGTTTCACACACTTGAGGGCAATCCTCCTTTAATAGCAAAATAATACTTTTCATGGAAAACATTCGTAAAAGCTTGTAGGTAATTCATGCTCATAAACATACCCTGATCAGTAAATCATAAAGCTTTCATTCACGTAAAATTCATGTAAATTAACGGGGCGCTTTCATATAATCATTTTCTTTTGGAAACACGTAAAACCGAGTATTTTAGTTAGAAAAACTCACCTGGCTAGCTTGCTCCAAAGCTCCTCACTTACACTTCCGATCTCTAGGCGGAACACCTATTATATATTAATAGCGTTCATCATAATCCATTCAATTATTACTCGAGTTAAATCCCGAACTCAACCCTAACTTATCTAAATTGGTAGATTACCTTCTAGTCCAAAAATCATAATTAACGATCTTTGTTTATTTATCCACTTGAAGTGCTATACCGGATCCATTAATTTACCCGACTCTAGGTCCTCAACATAATAATAAAATCACTGGATCCCTTAATACTAATCTGAATCGTGCTACTATTTATATGGTCCAAAATAAATAAATTAGACTATCACACCCTTATTATATAATTATAGACTTTACTAATTAATTAAGCCCAAAACAATAACTAAGCCCAAAAGGACTTAATACATCTTTCGGCCCAACAACCAATTCGGCCCAATAAGCCAATTCGGCCCAAACTTGAGTTACGGGCCAACTCCCGGAACATACCGACTTCCGATACACACGGTTCAAAACAAAACCCACATATTTCGCCATTATTCAAACTCTACCCCATATTGACCACAATTCTTCTTTTTAATTGACACAAGCCGTTCCCTAACCAAGAATCCACATAAATACTTGATTTAACTATGACAACACGAATTATAATCAAAACTCGACATTAATACCCTTATTTGATTTCTCATTTCACATAGCCAAGTGCAACTAGAGACCTAACAAGTCTAACATTACTTGAAAAAGAGAGCAATGCAAATGGAAGGGTTTCTTACCGGAATAAAACCTCACGAAAAGGAAAAGAAACTGCTGCCTAGGCCTCCGGCGACCACCACCGTCGGCCACCGCCGGCCACCGCCGGCCACCTTCTCCGGCGCCGGCGAAACCCACCACCTTCTCTCTCTCATCGTCTCTCTCTCTTCTCTCTCGGCTGTTTCTCTCTTTCTCGACATCTCTCTTCTCTTGCAGCTCTCTCTCTTCTCTCGCAGCTCTCTCTCCGGCGTCTCTTTCTCTCCCTCCGGTTGTCTTCCCCGGCGTCCCTCTCTCTCTTCTTCCTCCCGAAAACGTGCAGTTCTCTCTCTCTTCTCACACGACTCCCTCTCCTCTCGCTGCTCTCTCCCTCTCTCCGGCTGTATCTCTCTCTCTATCTCCGGCCGTATCTCTTTCTCTCTCGTTCGTTTCTCTCTCTATCTCGGGTTGTATCCCTCTCTCTCGTTCGTCTCTCTCTCTATCTCGCCGGCGGATTTGTTCCCGGCGCACACCCACACAAGACATTCACACAGCCCCCTCTTCTTTCTTCTTGCCTCTTCTCGACATGCAGCAACACACACACACACACACACAAACCTTTAACCCTAAAAGAATGGTGTGCTCTCCCCTTTTTCAGTAGATGCGGCGCAAGGAACAAAAATGAGAGAATAAGTTTCTCAACTTTTAGCTTTTATTTATTTTTACCCCTCACACTTTCTCACAAATAGCCAATCAACCCCTATCTTTTATTTTTAAATTAGAACACTTAATTTGGGTTATTACAATCTCCCCTCCTTAACATAATTCCGTCCCGGAATTCACTCCAAAATAACCGACGAACTTGATTATCAAGACCTAAATCTCACTAGCACTTTCTCACGAACTCTCGGAACAAATCTTTCTAATAATAAAATAATAACAACTTACTTTCACGCCTTAACTGCGCAACTCTGATTAAACTCACCGCTTCTGATTATAACCTGAAAACACTATCATCTTATATTTCATCTTCCAGACGGATCTATTACTTCTAGACCACTACGAAACTCAGGTTCTATAATTCCTTCGATGAACCACCACGCCCAAAATCAGGTAGACATAAAAAGTCATCCCGACTTTCTGACCTAGATCTACCTCAAACGATTAATCTCAAAACACTATTCCACGGATATCTCGTAATCCATCTTATAGATCGTAACATGTGAACACAGGTTGTAAGCATCTCGATGCTTACCACTCCCTAATTATCCTGATCTGATCCACGACCCCTATAACAATTTCAGAACTTGATTGCCTTACTCGGCTAGCACAATATAACCACTGATCCTTATCGCACAACACGATACAATTCTTCTCTTTATCACCGACAAATTTAACCTGACCAACTCATTTCAATTATAACTATCAACTTATTTCAAAAGATAAACCCCAAATCGAGACTCGGCTCATTTCTTTTCTACTAACCAAAAATTATCATATTTGACAACTTAGCATCAACATCTCGTTAGACTGGCATTCACAAAATCCATCAATTAAAACTAATTTCTTAGCTAACAACTCCCAAATTTTCAAAATAATTTGAGTATTACTTATTCCTTCATATTATCATCAACTTCTCACTTTAACATATCGGTTCTCCCTTATCAACTCTTAGTGAGAATCTCGGTCGGATGCAACACATCCTGCAGTAACAACTAAATGTCATTACTTAACAAATCCATAACATTTTAATCAACCAATCACAGGCTTATACATCTATCATGGCATTTCCAATCTATTAATGCTTACATTACCATTTTGATCCACAAACATCATCATGCCATACGATAAACTTTAACCAACTTTCCAACTGATTCCTTCTAGGATCATTCCTCCACACATAAGAAACAACTCCCGCTCTTTAGAGATTTAGCATTTACTATAACACAGTTTGACTAACACACTTTTCATCCTCATTAAACTTCCAATGGTCCCAACATATACCTACTTAGCGACTCTTACCACCAAAACATTTGGTTTCTCCTTTGGGTAATCTCCCACCACTACTCCATCCTTCATTCCTGATCAACATCGTACCATAAAGTCAACTTACTCTCTATGTGCTCAAAAATCTGGTTAAAAGATAGAACATCTCATCTGAAAACCCCCAAAAGCTTCTATTTGCTGCTTTCTTTCCCTCTAACATCGCCTCACTACGATACTAGCTAGTACATTTAACTTGGCAATTAATGCCATTACATAACTGTACGTTCCTCACTCAATACATCGCACTGCAGACCAAATCTCTCATAGTCATTCATCCATAATCCATATTTTCCTTCATGTTCTCCCGTATACTACAATCGAGTCTATCTCACTACGTAGTCCTTTCCCAACTTATTGAACTGTAATCCATGAGTTCTCAAATAGCTCACACGCAACCATTCTAGTTAGTTCTTCGCGATCCGAGCCCTTATGAAGACACACCACTTTTCTTATTGACAGCTAAAATCTACACACTCGCTTCGCCCAAGTTACTTACCTCATCATCCTACGAACCCCCTTCCCTTCGGGAATAAAATGCTTAATCACACAATAACTTCTCTTCCCCTTAGAACCCCTACAAGGTGTTCTATCAACTCCCAACTTTCTAATTCAAGTCTTCGGTCTCGGCCAATGTACACATCCGTCGACTTCTACATCGACTGACAATCCTGTAACTACTTTCTTAACTTATTCTTAACGAGTCGCTACAATCATCACCTTGAAGACTTCAAGCCCTCCCTCCGAACACAACCGTACTTCCAGATACCGAACAAGGGTGCAAACCCTCCTACGTCCGAGACTATAATCCACTACTGACGGAACACCTATCCCGATACTACAATGTTCTCTCCTGATTTGACCAATATCTCTTCACTCTCGGAGTTCTCCCTTAGCTTTAAAAGCAACATCCTACGACCTAGTGAGTTCATAGCCTTCATGCATGACATACGTAATAAATAAATCATTTCGTGCCTTTTATCATTTTAATTAAACAACACCTGGAAACATATTGGGTACGCATGCCCCCATCACTCTTTAAACTTCAATGCCCCACTCCACGATCGCGAGAATCGTTCGCATGCAACTTTTCATAAACTTAATCTCACTCCACCAAATTATGTCGTTACGACGGAAATATATATTAAGTGAAAATCTTTTCATACGACCATTTCCTGAAATAAATTCCCGACACAAAGTAAACCATTCGGTTTCGTACCCATAAATAACTCCAATATGTCATTGCTCACTTTGGTTATAAAAGTTATCATTTAATCGTTTTCTTGACTTTTGCAATAATTTAACTCGTCATGCAAAAAAAAAACGAAATACTATACAAATCATAAAACTCGAAACTTCATGGTGCCATGTGAATGAAATCACCTTTTTCTTTAAACATACGCGTGCATATTCTGACTCGTTTTCGATCAAAATTTATCTTTACATATTTAGCTTAAATCGTGAAAATTTCATGTTACATAAAAAGGACACCATGCATGAGACTCTACTTGCATTTGAAGGTTACTCACTCTAACAAGGTCGACTGCTTTACTCGCTTAGCTTATCCTTGACATTCTACCTACGACCAACGGTCGCCCCTTTTGGTCACGCAACAACTTGCTGAACACACTTTCCACATCTCACTTACTCTACCCCCTTCATGCTATTTTGTTTTAAAATCACTATCTTATTTTCTACTTCTACATGCTTTCATTTCACAATAGGTGTCTTATTTCATTTACACTGCCTTTGAAAAGCTCGACTAAGAAGTCGGGGTTCTATTGATACGTTCAAAATTTCAACACTGTTATTCCTTATCATTCTAACTGATCTCATCCCACTATTTCTAGAACCAGGGCTTTCTAGAAACACGAGTCTTACTCAAAATCCATCATTTTATCTCTTCGAACCCACAAAGATCTATTTCTATATGATTCATAACATTCTAAACAACATTTCGCCTCTACGATGCATACATTATTCATTTCATAAATAATTCCCCCTGAACTTTCCCAACAAGGGGTCTCAGTCTACACTTCAGAGATCTCGTTGACATCCTAACGTACTGAAACACGGCATAAATACTGGGTAGGTTAATAAGGTAGGTTAAGCACATACATGTACCTGTAAGTTCGCAATTACACTGGCCAGGTGAAATCTCAAACTTACCTTACATGACAGTCCTCAGTACCCTATTAGTCCTATTTCTACAATAGTGTCCTCCTAACACATTTCCTGATTCTCAGTTGTGATTTCTACTCCCAAGTTTAAGTTTAGGCCCGTCCGGTCACCTAAGTCTCTTAAACTATGGCTCTGATACCATTTGTAACAACCCAAAAGTACAATAGAACAAACATGGCATTTAAGCATAAATTTACAAAACTGGGTCCCAAAATTTTCTTTACATCAATCTCAAACGAAGGTTGGCGGAAACAACCTATACACAACTGAGAATAATCTAACTTCTACTAGAGGCACCTGCACTACCACTAGCTGCTTCCGTACTCTATCTTGCTACTTACTCATTCATCTGAGCCTCCAAAATAGCGCTTACCTGAAAAGGGTTTTGATTTTGAAAAGCGAGGGTTAGACCATGAGGTCTAGTGAGTCCCCCCTAAAACATTTTCACAAGCCATTTAAAGAAAGCATTCATTTCAAAACTGTAACGTATCAATCATGTTCTCAAACAAGGGTGTACACAGTGGCATGGACCAATAACACCTAACAAAGCCAGGCACGGCAACTCAACACCTTACAAAGCCAGGCACGGCAACTCGACACCTTACAAAGCCAGGCACGGCAACTCGAAGGGTCCTCCACTGTGCAACCCGACTCTACCATGGCAATTTCACAAAACATGCGGTTTCACACACTTGAGGGCAATCCTCCTTTAATAGCAAAATAATACTTTTCATGGAAAACATTCGTAAAAGCTTGTAGGTAATTCATGCTCATAAACATACCCTGATCAGTAAATCATAAAGCTTTCATTCACGTAAAATTCATGTAAATTAACGGGGCGCTTTCATATAATCATTTTCTTTTGGAAACACGTAAAATCGAGTATTTTAGTTAGAAAAACTCACCTGGCTAGCTTGCTCCAAAGCTCCTCACTTACACTTCCGATCTCTAGGCGGAACACCTATTATATATTAATAGCGTTCATCATAATCCATTCAATTATTACTCGAGTTAAATCCCGAACTCAACCCTAACTTATCTAAATTGGTAGATTACCTTCTAGTCCAAAAATCATAATTAACGATCTTTGTTTATTTATCCACTTGAAGTGCTATACCGGATCCATTAATTTACCCGACTCTAGGTCCTCAACATAATAATAAAATCACTGGATCCCTTAATACTAATCTGAATCGTGCTACTATTTATATGGTCCAAAATAAATAAATTAGACTATCACACCCTTATTATATAATTATAGACTTTACTAATTAATTAAGCCCAAAACAATAACTAAGCCCAAAAGGACTTAATACATCTCTCGGCCCAACAACCAATTCGGCCCAATAAGCCAATTCGGCCCAAACTTGAGTTACGGGCCAACTCCCGGAACATACCGACTTCCGATACACACGGTTCAAAACAAAACCCACATATTTCGCCATTATTCAAACTCTACCCCATATTGACCACAATTCTTCTTTTTAATTGACACAAGCCGTTCCCTAACCAAGAATCCACATAAATACTTGATTTAACTATGACAACACGAATTATAATCAAAACTCGACATTAATACCCTTATTTGATTTCTCATTTCACATAGCCAAGTGCAACTAGAGACCTAACAAGTCTAACATTATTTGAAAAAGAGAGCAATGCAAATGGAAGGGTTTCTTACCGGAATAAAACCTCACGAAAAGGAAAAGAAACTGCTGCCTAGGCCTCCGGCGACCACCACCGTCGGCCACCGCCGGCCACCTTCTCCGGCGCCGGCGAAACCCACCACCTTCTCTCTCTCATCGTCTCTCTCTCTCTTCTCTCTCGGCTGTTTCTCTCTTTCTCGACATCTCTCTTCTCTCGCAGCTCTCTCTCTTCTCTTCTCTCGCAACTCTCTCTCCGGCGTCTCTTTCTCTCCCTCCGGTTGTCTTCCCCGGCGTCCCTCTCTCTCTTCTTCCTCCCGAAAACGTGCAGTTCTCTCTCTCTTCTCACACGACTCCCTCTCCTCTCGCTGCTCTCTCCCTCTCTCCGGCTGTATCTCTCTCTCTATCTCCGGCTGTATCTCTCTCTCTCTCTCTCGTTCGTCTCTCTCTCTATCTCGGGCTGTATCCCTCTCTCTCGTTCGTCTCTCTCTCTATCTCGCCGGCGGATTTGTTCCCGGCGCACACCCACACAAGACATTCACACAGCCCCCTCTTCTTTCTTCTTGCCTCTTCTCGACATGCAGCAACACACACACACACACAAGCCTTTAACCCTAAAAGAATGGTGTGCTCTCCCCTTTTTCAGTAGATGCGGCGCAAGGAACAAAAAGGAGAGAATAAGTTTCTCAACTTTTAGCTTTTATTTATTTTTACCCCTCACACTTTCTCACAAATAGCCAATCAACCCCTATCTTTTATTTTTAAATTAGAACACTTAATTTAGGTTATTACAAGTTGTAAAAGGCTGATAGTATTTAAAGAGTGGCCTTCTTTCTTTGAAGGCTAATCAGATTCTTTTTTCTAATTCTTTCTAAAGAAGCTACATAGTTTTCTCTCTCATTTGTTTAGGGTTTCATCTTTAGCTAGTTATTTTCTTTCATTACATTGTAACTAGTTTAGGTTTATTTTGTATGTGATTGAAATAAAAGAGAAGTATAGTTTTCTAGAAGGAATGCATTCACCTTCATACAGTAGCATAATTGTATTGTTGGAGAGATCACACTAAGTTGCATTTAAATACACATAATTACATACGTTTCTTTATTACTTCCAGGCATAATTTGTATAGAGAGTGACTACAAATATATATATATATATATATATATATATATATATATATATATATATATATATATATATATATATATATATAGACACACCAATCATTGTGACTCTTCAAGGAATGGTGGTTAATACGAACATAATGCCTATAACCAACTGCCCATAACCGCTAACGGTCAATGACAATCTTAACGAACATGAGAGTTCTAGCTTACATTTTAACATACCCCTGTTAGCTAGTTACTAATCATACCGAGTTTCCTTTTTAAACGTTCAAAGTTTCCAGGTTGCAAGGCCTTTGTGAGAATATCAGCAACCTGATTCGTAGTTCCACATAATTCAACTTTGACTTCTTTATCATGAACCAATCCTCGTATAAAATGGTATTTGATCCGGATGTGTTTACTCCTTACATAGAAGACCGGATTTTTGGTCAATGCAATTGTTGACTTGATGTCGCATAAAATCTTAGTTGCAATGTTTTGTTCCATCTTTAAATCCTTCAAGATACCTCTTAACCATAAGGCTTGACGTCCTACCATTGAAAGTTCTATAAATTTTGCCTCTACTGAAGACAAGGCAACAACTTTCTCCTTCTTGGACTGCCAAGATATAGCCCCAGAGCCAAGGTTGAAGATGTAACATATTGTGCTTTTACTATCATCTATAGTGCTTCCATAATCGTTGTCACAAAAACCCTTTAGGATTGCATCTCTAACTTTAGTATACAAGATCCCATGGCTAATTGTTCCTTTTATAAAGCGTAATATACGTCTGGCTGCCTCCCAATGACTTCTTTAGTTCTTTTAGGATTCTCCATCTACATGTTGATCACACTAACAGGGAACATTATATAGAGTCGAGTTGCGGTTAAGTACATAAGGCTGTCTACCATGCTTCGATTTAGGTTAAGTCCACATAGTGTTCTGAAGAATTCTTTGATAACTTTAAACCAAACTCCATAGGAGTTGTAGTGGGGCCAGAGTCAGCCATATTAAACTTGTTGAGAAGGTCTCATGCATATTTCTGTTGTGAGATTATAATCCCTTCTTTTTGCTTTACCTCGATTCCCAAGAAGTAGTGTAGTAATCCTAAATCTGTCATTTCAAATTCAATCTTCATAGAATCTTTGAATGGATCTATCATCTCATAACAATTTCTAGTAAACACCAAGTCATCAACGTAAATACATACGATGAGCTCCATATTATCTTAGTCTTTGATAAACAGAGTATGTTCATAGCTACACTTCTTGAATCCATTCTTCAGAAAATATCCTTCAGTTCTACTATACCATGTTCGAGCGGCTTGCCTTAAACAATACAAGGCTTTCTTCAAAATGGCATACTTTGTTTGTGTCACCCTTCTTAATGTAACCAGGAGGCTGATCTATAAATACATTTTCTTCAAGAATCCCATTCAAAAAAGTTGATATAGCGTCATTTGATGGACCATCCATCACTTATAAGCGGCTACTGCTAAAACAAGTCTTATGGTCTCCATTCGTATCACATGGGCAAAAACGTCTTGATAATCAATTCCATGCCTTTACTTGTATCCTTTAACTACCAACCTTGTATTTATCTACTTTCCTTTCTTCGTTCAATTTAGTTTTATATATCCACTTGACTCCTATCAATTTGTGTCCTCTAGGTAGTTCCACCAGTTTCCAAGTGGCGTTTTTTCTATTGCTTTCATTTCCTCATCCATAGATTTTCTCCACTTGTCATCCATGCATGTTTCTTCGTAGTTTATGGGGTATGCATCATCAAATAGTACAAAATCTGAAATGTCATCAAGTTCTTACCTTTAAGTGTTTTCATAAATATTTCTTTGAATTTCCTTGGAGATGATTCGGATGTTGATGGTTGGGTGTTGTGATGAGAATCACAGGTGACTGGTGTTCCTGGTGAAGATGTTTCTGTAACACCTCGAATTTCCATGATCCAAGATAAGTTATATTTCGATATTGGAGGGTTGAAAGTGTAAATGGTCCCAAGTTTAAGAGAGTTATGAAATTATAATTTTGGGGTGGAAATTGTTATTTATTGATAGTTCTATATATATATATATATATATTATGGAAGTCGGTTTACTTTGAGAATATCTCAAATTATCACCAGAGTGAAGTCGGTCAATCGCAGTCAGAGAAAGAAAGAGGAAACTGAATTCAATCGGTAAGGGTTTCAGAATTGTTTGACAAATCCTTTTTCAGTTTGATAGATATATTCTATATGTGATTAGGTTCCTGATTTGGGTTCTTGGCAAGAAGTGAAGTTGGATCTCCGATTTTGAGTTATCGACTTTGAATCCAATCCAGGTGAGTTCATCCTTTAATTTTTTCTTAATAAAATTGATAAGTTGAACTGAATGGGTTTTGTTAAAGAAATGATATCTGTATGAATGGATACATATTGAATTTTGAGTACTGAATGAAAATTTGAGGAATTGGGTAAAATGGGTGAAGTCCGGAAGATGAGTACCGGATTTGATACCGGATTCCGGATTGGTATCGGAATCGATACCGGATTCCGGATTGGTAGCGGAATTGATACCGGATTCCAGATTTGTATCGGATTTGATACCGGATTCCGGGTTGGTATCGGAATTGATACCGGATTCCGAATTTGTACCGGGTGGGTACCGGATTCCGGGTAAGTTCCGGATTTAATATCGGATGGTTCCGGACTTTGAGTCCGGAATACTTTTCCGGATGAGTTTTTCCGAAAAGTTCCGGATATAGTTTCCGGATGTGTTATCTGGTTAAGCTTTTCTAAAAAACTTCTAGGGGCGCTGCCCCAGACCCCGCAAGGGCGTTGCCCCTTGACCCCCGTGCTAAGTCGCCGAAGAGGGACAATTGAGAATAAGGGTATGATAGATTATTTGGGATTCTTAGCTTTGAGAATATGATATGAAATTTTTGTACGTTCGAGTAAATATGCACGTATGCTAGTAAGTGTAATAGATCCATAGGCACTATTTGTAACGTGAAATAGGCATAAAGTAAATTGTAATTCCCATTTCGTAAGGTGATGAGAAATGAGGAATAGGCATAAAGTAAATTGTAATTCTCATTTCGTATTGTGATGTGAAACGTGGAATAGGCATAAAGTAATTGTAATTTATTATGACGTGAAATAGGGAATAGGCATAAAGTAAATTGTAATTCCCATTTCTTATTGTGATGAGAAATCTAGGAATAGGCGAGAGTTACTCGTAATTCCTGATTTCTATGGGATGGTAAGAGATAGGCATAAATTAAATTGTAATCTCTACTTCCACTCCAAGAAATAGGCATAAAGTAAATTGTAATTTTTTGGACATGAGCAATGATCTAGAATCATGATTCATAGTAGGCTCTCGAACGTGATGATATGACTTACTGACTGTTAGTCATATTCATGGAATCGGGTATGTTCCCGTCATCGCAAGATGTTTATATGTACGGTAAGAATGATGGCAAACCAGGTTTGTTTATACGCTTTGTTTACATTGGTTTCCAAAGCTTATAACATTTTAATTTGAAAATTGATGTTCTCACTAGGCGTAAGCCTAATCGTTTCAAATTAAATTTTCTTTCTAGGTACAGCTCGGGGAAGTAATAGCGGGATGAGGGACGAGTGATTTCTAATACTCAACTTTTGGTGATGATTGGAGAAGTTAGCTTATACGATGATGTTTTAGTGAATGGTCTAAACAACTAGTATAATCTTATCTTAATGTTTAGGATTAGATTAGCAGGTTGTTTTGATAAGTTCAATTTATGTATGTGAACCCTCATTACTAATTCTCCATTTATGTATAAAAGTTGGATGAAATTATGGTTAACTTTGTGGAATTTTAAGGTTTAAATTTGTCCTGGTTTTGGACGTTTCAGTATGGTATTAGAGATGTAGTTTAAGTGAACTAGGTATGATTGTGAGATACCTAGACTTAAGTTGAGATGAATTAAGTTATGATTTGTGAGATATGGGTAGAAGCACTAAGACGTGATAGTCTTAGAGTTGACGGAAATACGTGAATTAAGCACTTTAACGATGGTAATGAGGATTCTTATGAACAGTATGTTCGCAATTTCAATTAGCTACTGTTATTACGAATATATTGTTACATAAGCATACTTGTTTCTAAATTGTTACAGTGACTAATGAACGTTAAAGTACGTTTCTTGTGTTTGGGATACGTGTAACCATTTCTTATGGTTATCTTTTTATGCTAAATCTCAGAATGATGGTGAATACACCAACCAGATCCCCTAATTCTTTGGAAGATAGGGCAGTAAATGATTGGGTGGTGGAAAAGCAACCTGAAATGGGTGGAACTTACGAAAGTCCACCGAGGCCACCTATAATAGGAGGAGGAGAAAGTCAAACACGAAGGACGACTGCTGGTACCTCTAATCCGGTGACGACCGAATCTACAATGGAATCTCGCATGATGAAAATTATGATGCAAGCAATGAATGTGGCACTGGGACAACAATCAGAGATGTTTATGAAAGTGTTAAATGACATAAGTGCTGAGTCACGAAGACCGGAGACGAGTACAGGTGTTGTAACTCCACCTGTTATTCATGTGGTAAATGTTAACAGGATAGTGGAGAGAGTTTGCTCTTATAAAACGTTTCTGAGCTGCAAGCCACCGGAGTTTGCTGGAGCAGATAATCCGATAGCAAGCATGAACTGGATTAGGGAGATGGAACAAGCTTTTCGAGCTTGTGAATGCGACGAGGAATCGAAGGTCAGGTTTGGTTCTCAAATGTTATGAGGTAACGCTTTAACCTGGTGGAATATCGTAACATCGACAGTGATGGCTCCAGTCTTGGCTGCTATGACGTGGGAGTCATTCAAAAGAAAGATTTCAGAAGAGTATTGTAACGAGAATGAAATGGACAGAATTGAAGAAGAATTTCGGACTCTTAAGAAAGGAAACTTTCCATTAAGGGAATATACCCGTATATTCTTGGAAAAACTGAATCTAGTGGGGCATGTGGCTCCAACTGAGAAGGAGAAGATTAAAGCCTATCTGAAGGGCTTACCGGCGGACATGATGTCCCGGGTACGAAATTCTAAAGCCTTGACGTTGAGGGAAACGATAGAAGAAGCTAAAATAATAGAAGACGTATATGCCCGAGATAAGGAAGAAAAGACGCAAGGGGGAGAGAAACGAAAATGGGAAGGTCGGTCGGAATCTTCTCAGAAATCTAAATCATTTGGCAAGAATGTTCGTTTCGAGTCTCGTCGGGAACCGAACTGGTGCCAGAAATGTCGAAGTAAACATTTTGGTTCGCGCCGAGTGATAAGAAGTGAATGTTTCAAATGTGGAAAGATTGGTCATGTCGGTTCCTATTTTGCTTAACAACGATGAGTCTTTCAGATAGTTCAGATAAGATATATTTGCGGAAGCGTATTTAAAGAACTGAAAGATTACTAAGGTAGAAGAACACCCAATATCAAATAAGCAGTTTGTAAAAGACAGATAATAATCTCAAAGATTTACTGTATTTGATATTATCAAGAACACCAAGAACATAACAAGAAATCTGCTGGTGTGTGTGTTGTGCGTAGCTTAAATTGTAATTCTTGTTAATAGAAGAACTCATCATGAGTCTTCTATTTATACTACTACAAAGGGGAAATACTTTAGACGATAAGGATTGTTCAATAGTAGACAGGATCATATGATCAGTAGCAGGTACTGCATGCATTAAATGCGCTGATATCAACTTGGTACTGAGCCCTATCAGAGTTTGACACGTGGAGGTTGTCAGGGCACTCCTCGTACAAGTGGATGAACGGATCCTGGAACAGTAGAAAGATATTTGTTGATTTCTTCTAAGTCTTTAGTATACCGCAGAGGCTCTGTCAAGGGTGACAGAGGTTCTGCGGCTCGGTCCTCTGTGAGCAGTCTTCCGTCGGATCTTGCCTTCGGTCTTCTTGGTGTCTCGGCAGAGCCTCTGTTGGAGGCTTCTATACTTGGCCTATTTTTCACTACTTTCATAAACAGAGAGATTGGAGCTAACAATCTCCCCCTAAGTAGTGAAAAATGAAAATTTGAAAAGTACATGGATTTTTAGGCTAAGTACATACTAAGAGGTGAAACAGTGTACCTCAAAAGTTTAACTTTTCTTTCATATAAAAAATATTCCAGAGGCATTTATACTTGATTACATTATGAAAGGAAAGATTTGCAGAGACTTGTGGATTGACTCAGACCCTGGCGTCTTTGAAGTCGTTGAAACTTCTGCGGTCGAGTCCTTCTTGTATAAGTTCGTGATAGAAGCTGATGCAGAGAGTTTGGAAGTCGATTGTCGCATCAATAACCTCTATCAGTCTGTCGGCTAGACTTTGATCCATAAGCTCTGTTCCTTTGTGTTCCATAAGACTTGCTCTAAACTCTGTCAAAGTACTTGTTGCGTACTTCTGACAGTCCATCTCTATGAACAACCTTGATTTTCCAGCGGGATCTAGAAAGACTAACCCGACCCTTGGAGATGTGATGATTGAGTTTGGTATAGCAGAGGGAGAGCAGTAGTCTTCTGGCGGTTGAACAAATTAGTTCTTTACTCCAAGATCTCAAGCCAATTGGAAGTCGACCATGCTGTATAGCAGAAGCTTCTCGCGCATAGCTTTTCTGATCATCCTGTATGCTCTGTGAACTTCATCAGTTGTGAAGTTATTTTTCGTCCATTCCAGAAGGTCAGGTAGGTCATACGGATTTAGATTCCTAAGATCCGCATCTGCGAATTGGTTCTCGGATTTGACCTTTCTTTTGACCTTGTATATATTGTATGAGACTTTAGGCCAGGTTCTAGTTTTAGAGAACTTACAGTAGATGACCTTGACGATTTTAGAGGATGAGAAGACTTCTTGTTTTGGCTTGGGTTTTGTTCTGGTGAAGAGGTTTTCTAGGTCGGCACGAAAATCAGGGTCTTGAATGGTTGGTGTTGATTGATCTATGCTCATTCTGTTGTATAAGTACCTGTATACCACTTCTTCCATTTGTGGTGGTGGTGGTTGAGGTAAGGTTTTGCGCAGAGCATCCAATTTGTTCTTGACTTCTGCCACTCGATCTTCTGTAGGAGGTTCCTTTGGATCCAGAATAGGAATGTTTGTCAAAGGAGTGCAACCATAAGCCCAGTCTTCTTCTTCAAGCTTTGGTGTTATATACGCATCGAAAGAGCTCTTCATCAGTTTTTCTGTCGGAGGTTGATGCTTGGCCTTTTTCTTATGCGGTTCCTCTGTCATAATCCCTTTGCCTTTGTCTTTCGCCATTGGTTTGTCTGCTTGTAGAGATGGGGTTTCCTCTGTGGGTTTTTGCATTTGAGCTTCAGAGGGTTTGGTTGTAGGAGGTTCTGTGGGGGTTGCCTCTGTTGGATTTGACACTTGAGTTTCAGAGGGCTTGATTGGTGATTTGGGTTCTGTTGGAGAGGCTTCAGGTGTTTTGCTCAGATATTTTCTCTGTTTTTGAGCAATGGTTTTGATTCTTGGGTTGGTTTTAGGTGTTGGGGAAGGTAGTTCTTCTTCAGAAGATGTCAGAATTTGGAAGTTTTCTTGGGTTTGGACATCTTCTCCAAATACAGAGGGGAATTCTACAGAGGTGGGTATTGCCTCTGTGGACTGTTGTTGTGTTCCTCCTTGGGTTTGAGTTGGAGGTGCTTGAGATATAGGTTCTGCGGATACCGATGGAGCTTGTATACCTCTGCTTGCAGCTTTTTCCCTTTGTTTCTGCCCTTGATTCTCCCCCTCAGGATGATCTGATGAATCGTCAGAGTCATCATCAGAGTCATCCTGACCTTTATTTTTAGTATCCTCTGCTCTGCAGGAAGCTTTAGGTTTCTTGGGCGGTACAGCACCTGCAGCGATCATCTTAGCGCATAAATCATCATAGAGGCCGAGGAGTATATGAACCTCTGCTTCTATGTTGAAGCGCATTTTTCCTACGCTCTTCTGAAAATCCTTGACATAGTTGGCGTTGGCAGCAGTAAAAGCTCTGATGAACTCTGTCATTTGATCCAGAATCCCTTGCCCAACTTCTGTGAGCTGAACTCTGGTCATGTAGTCTGAAGGCTTCATGGCTTGAGTGTTTATCATTGTTTTCTCTTGAACTTCGTCTAAGCCCTTCTTTAGGTCTTCAGGTGTAAGGCCTTTAGTAGCAGAGGATTGCTCTTTCAGCTTTTGGAGAAAGTGTTTGACCGATTCTTTGAAAGCAGAGGTAGCGGCTTTCCCGAATTCTGAAGTTGCAGAGGTAGCAGTGGTGGTAGCAGTTGACTTCATCTGGGTTACGGCATTTTGCACCTCTGTGGACAGGTTGTCCATTTTGGTGT
The DNA here is from genome assembly GCA_033807775.1 of Saussurea involucrata. Lineage (NCBI taxonomy): Eukaryota > Viridiplantae > Streptophyta > Magnoliopsida > Asterales > Asteraceae > Saussurea > Saussurea involucrata. The sequence goes on along the minus strand of CM066319.1, from coordinate 62,854,451 downwards.
TCAGATTAAGTATTGCCCTGGATGTTGTTTCTGCAAAAGATTTGAAAGAGCTTTGCAACTCCTTCAATGTATTGTCCACGGAGGTGACAAGGGTTTGGAACTCATCCCTTGATACATGTGAACTAGTTGTAACCTCTGGGGGAACACGTTCTTCCCCAGAGTGAGTCTCTGTTCCTGAGACACCTTCTTTCGCCCTTGTTTTTATGTTGGGGGCGGAAGGATATCCTTCTAATCCGTGAGAAGAAACTTTTGGAGTTTCAGTCTCTATAGAAGTTCTGTCAAGGACATTGTCTTGATTCACTCCAGAGGTGGGTACAAGATTATCCTTGAGTTGACTTGGGGATTTGTCTAGAATCCCTTCGTCTGTGTGCATTCTAATCTCCTCTGAAGAGATGTTTGGGCCTAGGTGTGTGTGTGTGTGTAGCAGAGGAAACAAATTCCTCTACGGGGATGTCTGATGTGATCTGGGGCAATTGATCACTTACTAAGGGCAAATCCTTTAGAGAGGATTCCCCTGGAATGGTTTCCCCGGTTTATAATGGTATAGAGGATGAAAGAATTTCCTCTGTCCGGATGGTTTGGGTTGGGGTCGAGCTGTGCTGCTCTTTTTCAATATTCCCCTCTGCCACTAGACTGGCGGCAATAGAAATGTGGGTTGCACTGGGAGTTGGTTTTGGTTGTGTGCCTCTATTATTCCAGGCATTTGTTCTTGCTTCTGCTTCTGTGAAGCATCCAACCACTTGTTCTCCATATATGGTCTCAACCTCTGTAGCTATCCTATGGCTTGCTGTTTCTACCCTGACTTCTGGGCTTTACCCTAGATCATCGTAGCAAGGATTTGTCCCAATTAGTCGCATGACATGTGGATGATAAAGACCTTTTCTTATTTCGTCTGCTTCTTCTTCATCAGAATCCACTTCTGAGACTTCTACCCTAGTCTCCTTAGATTCAACCATCTCCTCTGTTGGACCTCCTAACATGGTGTCCATGTGATGGTCTTCTGCAGCTACCTCTTCCTCTGGGCTTGCCCTTTGTACATCAAATCCTGGTTGAAGAAAAGGGTTCTGTAGTACCTCTGGTGTCTTACCCTGAACATTTTGTGGCGTTTGATCATCCTCTTCTAAGTCAGAAGAGATTCTAAAGTCTGCTTCTTCTGTAGAGCCATGGGAGAGGAGTTCTGCATTCCATCCAGCAGTGTTTAGAGTATGGACGAATTCTGGGTTTTGGAGGAAGTCAGAGAAATCTCTGTGATGTGCATAGTTGAGGGGATTGGGGGATTGCAGAGGTGATTGGTGAACTTCTTCTTCTATCACATCATCCTCTGCTATAGTTTGCATAGGAGAGATAGGCTTTTTGGTCTTTTTCTTGCTTTTCCTTCTCTTTGGTTTCGGTGCACTCTCCTCAGAGGTTTTGGATTTTCTTTTCTTCTTTTCCTTTGGAGGAGAGGGAGGTGCAGAAGATCCAACCTCTGTTGCATGAGGTGGAGACTTTTGTGTTTGAGCAGCAGAAGTAGAGGTTCCCTCTGTGGTTTTCCTCTTGTGAGTTTTCTTTTTAGCAGAGGGTTTGCTTTTCTTTGCAGAAGGGATTTTGGTTTCTCTTTGTGCACGGAATCTGGCCTGAACTTCTTCATGCTTCTGAAAAGCTGCTGCCCATTCTTCATCTGTCATCCTTTTGACTACTTCTATTCCTAAGAGGGCTCCTAAACGCGGGGGTGTCACAGGACTTGGGTCTGGAGTCCTGTGATAGCGTATATATTCTAGACTTGGGTTTCATCAAGTGAGAACATCGTTCTGTTGAACTTGAGTTCAAGGTGGTCGGATTTATCTGGCTTGGAAATGTAGCCCTTTATCTGTCTATCCTCTGGATCAAATCTGCAACTTTGCCAGAATTAATTTAGGTATCTGGCAGGTATTTTGTCGACGGTTTTGGTTAGGAGAGGGTAGAGTATGTGGTTTTCCAAGATATGGAGAAGAAGAGCATGTGCTTCCCCAAAAGCGGTTTTAGATGGAACCAGGTAGTGGTTATTTGGTTTTAAAGGTAGAACATTATCAAAATGGTGGTCGGAGCAAAGTTGCTTCATCGCCGGAGTTGTCCTTTTCCAGGTCTCTGGCTATTGTTGGGTTTTCAGAGTGTTTAGAGTGTTCAGGGGAGTTCGCCAGAGAGTAAGCAGGGGAGTTTTTCTAAGCGTGAGAGGTGGAAGCCATTTCTTGGATAAGAAAAAGATGAATAATGAAGAATTTGCTGGTTTTTGCACAAGTTTGCCGGAGAAGAAAGTGTAAGTTCGTAAAGTTTTGAGAGGACTGGTAACTTGGGTTTTATACTGAAGGATAACGGTTAGAATTCTGAAGAGGTAAATATATGGAAGTGAATAAAATTTAGGGTCCGCACTTTAGTGTTTACGGCTGGTTCAACTTTCCAGTAGAACGTGTGCCATGGACGTCCAATGAAAATGCGACACGTTAGTAGTGTCAGGGTACGACGGGACGTCGTGCATGGCCCATTAATGCTTGGCGCGTGAGCTTTTCAACTTTCAAAAGAATTTTACTCGCAGAATTTTACCGTTACTTTTGCAGAATTTCCCTAAGTATCAGAAAATGCAGAAGCTCTGTAGTGATAGGAGCTCTGTGGTTTCTGACTTTCTTTTTATATCCTCTGTTGCTTGCACCTTTACCAAAAACTTTTGAAAAGCATTGGAGAGGATCGCTAGATTCTTAGTGTAGAAATTGCATTCACAGAGGTTTTGAAGCTCTGTCAGAGCCAGCAGAAGCTCTATGAGTTGAAATTTCTCATAACTAAAAATTTATGAAACTTTTTGATCATCCAAAGTTTTAATTGTTTTTAACAATGTTTTTAGGACCTATTTGGAAATTGGTGTCCTAGAAAATTGTTTGTGAAAAAGTTTTGTGCGGGTATCTCTTTTAGTTGCCTAGGTTAATCAACAGAGGTATATGTGATGGAATGGGCTCTGTGACTAACCTTTCTTTGTCTTTATGTGTGTATGTGTACAAGAGAATTCTTCAGAGGACATTCAAATTGATCGATAGAGTTTTCATTACGAATTTGTGATCATAGAATCTTTACCTGGCAGAGCCTCTGTTGAGCTCAACAGAGGCTCTATGACCTTAAATTTCTAATTTTGGAAAGCTCATTAATCTTTTTGAATATTTGAAGTTTGAAATGTCTTTTGTAGTGTTTTTAGAACATATTTGGAAATTTGTGTCCTAGAAAACTATTTTCGAAAATGATTTTGTGCGAGTAGACTTCAAATACCTAGGATAGTCAGCAAACGTTCTGTGGTATGTTGAACTTTCTGTAACGTCCCAAAAATTACAAGCAAATTTAAAATTTTAAAATAAACATTTCATTTATAACAACTCATTAAATGATCCCAACGTTTCGTTTGCAAACACATAATTATTATCTTTGTAAAATAAAACCAGCGGAATAAACGTTTAATTATTAAACCATAAAGCAACCAGCTTTCCTCGCGCGCCAGTGTGTACCCGTCACGCCTTAGAGCCACTCGCACCTGAAACCACAATTTATTGGGAAAGGGTAAGCACGAAGCTTAGTGAATTCAAACACCATAAATAATACAGTTATTCCACACTACCCCTAAAACAGATAGTGACACATAACGATCATACAGGTCTACGAACAAATCATAAACATGTATATCCACAACCACCCACCTAAAAGGCACAAGTCGGTCCCACCGACCACATGATAACATCTTCGGCCCCGCCGAATCCCCGGTCCCACCGAGTCTCTACGCCCCGCGTATAAAACCTCCGGCCCCGCCGAATCCCCGGTCCCACCGAGTCTCTACGCCACCCGCGTATAAAATCTCCGGCCCCGCCGGATCCTCGGTCCCACCGAGTTAACATGACAACATAGTATCAACTAGACACCCCACTATCTAGTTCCACAACACAATCACATAAAGCTACCACACACGTACTACAGCAATGATAAAACAACCGTTATTAGATATAGTGAGAGAACTCACCTCGTATGCGCGCCTAGCTTAACAACACAATTCAAGCTTCACAAATACGGTCACTTCCCAGCACCTAAACGCATGTTAAAACGTGTCAATACGAGACTCGGACCCTATGACACGACACACGCTTAAACCGTCACTAAAACTAATTTCCGTTCTCACAAAACAGGTCTGTTCGGGACCTGTTTCGACCCCTTTAAACCCAGAAAAAATCCCAATATTAATTCATGACCAGAAAGTCCTCTGAGTTAGGGTTCCAAGGACATGTTATACGCCTCCTAACGATTTTTCTACAATTTACTACGGATTTTACAAAAAACAGTTTCCAGAACAGCGAAATTCAGCACCTTTCAGTATAAAACGACAGTTTGACCCATGCTACGTCCCGAACTGGGTTTTGCACAAAACACAGAAAAGTTTCTAGACTCAAAAAGGGAATTTTTGACACTGGTTTCATCCCGAACCGAGTTACGAGCAGAAAGTTATGGTCTACACAAAACAGTGGCAGATTCCAGAATTTTTCACATGAAATGACGAATCACTGAACTTACGACCACTTTTTCATCTAGCTAGAGGCCGAATCAGTTTTCCGCTAAAACTTGGAAAACGTGCCCGACCCCGAACTTGAACCGTGGGCGCCAGTTTCGGCTCAAACGGAGTTACGACGGAAAAGTTATGATCAAACGAAAACTGGACAGCACACTTAGAATTTACACAAAATCACGATTTATAAAAAAAAACGGTTCAAGGCTTATTCGATTCGGGTTTGCGCGACCAGGTCACGGGTTATAGTTTCATGGTGACTAGGGTCTGGACTCGACCGCGCACCACCCACTGCCACCTCCGGCAGTGGTGGTCTCCGGCGGCGGCCGGCGGCGACGATTAAGGTTTACGAATTCGGCGATAACATAAGAAACGAAACCCTTACCCTATCCCGACCTCCAGCATACTACGCGCAAACTGCCGCCACTCGCGGTGGCGCATGACGACGGCCACACCGCCGGCAGCCAAGGCTGCGGCGGCGATGGCGGTTCCGGTGGCGACGAAAAGAAGCAAACGAAAGGGAACTTACCCTACGACGGAACTCAGCAGCTAACGTACGGAAATCCCGATCACCGGCTGCTCCCTATCACTCTCGCTACTCTCTCTCTCTTGCTGCTGTCTCTCTCTCTCCTCGCTGCTCTCTCTCTCTCTCTTCTCGTCGGCAGGACCAGCGGCGCCGGCTGCTGGTGGTGGTCTCACGGTGGTCTGCGGCGGTCGTGAATAAGGAGAAGAAGATGGTAGGGAGGGTTTGGGGTGACCGGAGGCAGCAGGGTGAGGGGGGAGAAGACGTTCGGCAGTTGGCGGCGAAAGAAAGGAAGTAGGGTTTTTTGGGAGTGTTTCATTGTGACGAGAATAAGAGACGATGAGGGAAAAGGGGTCGGCTCAAAATTTGGCCAAACCCCATGCAAAACTTTTGCAACATTACAACATTGGTCCCTGCAGTTTAAGCTAATGACATTAAAACTCCTAAATCCTAAAATCTTAACGATAAGCTAACGCTGCTACCTTTCGATGAGTTCCGCTAACGAGACTCATTTTAAACATAATCAAATTGAGCAAAAGTATAATACGTACCGGGACACGGGCTTTACAACTCTCCCCCACTTGGATTAGACTTCGTCCCCGAAGTCTATGTCCGCAAACAGCTTCTAATAATTCTCTCGCATTTGATGATATCCCAAACTCAATCCACTTTCAAGCTCTAACCATTCTAAAGCTGTTCACCAGTATACCCTACAGGATACTCGATTACGATCCCTCCTATCATTAATTGACGATTAACTTCTACGAATTCTAATAGACTCCAAAGATTTTCAATAAATTATATTAACAAAACATCGACCCCCCGCCGAGCATCGGTTCAACCGATTACAATACAAAACATCGGCCACCCGCCGAACATCGGTCCAACCGATTACAATAACAAACATCGGCCACCCGCCGAACATCGGTCCAACCGATTACAATAACTCACATCGGCCACCCGCCGAACATCGGTCCAACCGATTACAATAACAAACATCGGCCACCCGCCGAACATCGGTCCAACCGATTACAATAACAAACATCGGCCACCCGCCGAACATCGGTCCAACCGATTACAATAACTCACATAAGCGTGGTATTATCCTAGACACTAACACAAATAGATATCCCCCACAACCAAATCAACTAACACACACGTAGGTCATTCCACCATAACCATCCATCACAAGTGATCATTTCAGGGTTACTACTACCGTCACCATGATTATCTTAAAATCGGCTACAACTCTCCGGTTATACTAAAGGTGTTTGGCCTCAAGCCCAAAAGTCGACACCTAGATATACCATCTACCTCAAAATGGTTGATGCGCATTTATTCTCTTAATAACAAAGGGCATCAATCCCTTAACCGATACTATTCGGCCTACAGTACTAACGCGCGTGGAATATCTACCTTCCACCGTCGACGTATCATCCACACTTTCTCTACGAAGCCAAGTCACACCGTATCGAGGATACACCTTGACGTCTACCTCCCAGGTAACGCCTCAAGACCCAGTACACCGGAACTACCTCCCAGGTAAGTGCCCACAACTATATCCTCCTAGTACCTACTGGAAAGTCTAGGTTAAAACACATGAATACCGGGGTCCCACCCCGAGATACCCAACCGACCATTACCAACGACTGACTAACGTGTCTAAGGATCCAAAGCAAACAGCCTACCAACAACATGCCTATTCCGGATTGACTCACTCACCCAAACATGTAAACACTCAACGTGCAAAGAATGCCAAACGGTGCGACAAAAACAACTCATCAACTAGACTCCACATTGTAAAGCCCGTGTCCCGGTACAGATTCTTCCCTATTATTTAAATGCCTTAATTTTTTTTTCTCTTAACGTTGTTTACTAACGAGGTTAAACCGAGAGGACCTAAATGTTAAAAGTTTGTGATGTTCGGTTAATTTAGTAAAATCCTAAATTCTTGGGGTAAGAAGTGAATTAATGTTAAATACCTAAGGGCTAAATGTGTCATTTGGATAAAGTGGTGCATGGGGTTCGACCCATGTGGAACCGACCCCTCCCCTTTTCTCCTTCTCGTTTTCTCATTCTCGGCAAGCACCCACTACAAAAAAAAAACTAGCCGCACCCTTCCCATCCCCTCCCTTCCTCGTGCGATCATCGCCGTCGACCACCCCAAGAGAATCACCTGCAGCGCCGCTGCCATTCTTGTCGGCGAAGAGTGAGAGAGGTGCAACGAGAGAGTGAGAGCGCGATAGAAGGAAGAAGCGTCATCGTCGTCGTGAGGTAAGTCTCTCCTCTTCTTTTCTTCTTCGTTTTGCTGTTTTGTCACCGGAAAACCACCACCACTGCCGCCGCTGGCGGCCATGGCAGCTGTAGGCTGTTGCCGCCGGGAAACCACCAGCCCAGTGGTTGTGAGGGTGTATGTGGCGAAGTGTGAAGAGAGAGGGGGGTGTCGTGTAGTCTAGTAGGAATTCGAAAACCGTCATCGCCGGCCGCCGGCGACCACCGCTGCCGGAGGCAGCAGTGGGTGGTGCACGGTTGTGTCCAGTCCCTTGTATCCATAAAACCCTTATCACGTGAACCCTAGCTGAAAACCTGAATCGTTAACCGAACGCGTAAACCGTTTATAAAATCATCATTTTATGTGAAACGCCTTTCTGCCACTGTTTTGCGTCGGCCATAACTTTTCCGTCGTAGCTCAGATTGAGGCGAATCCGGTGCCCACGGTTCACATTCTGTGTCGGGCACACTTTTCGTGTTTTAGAGAAAGTCTGGTTCGGCCTCTAACTAGGTGTTAAACAGCTGTTTTTACAGCAGGTCTGAGTGTGGCAGACTCGCGTTTCATTCTTAGAAAAATCGTTTAAAATTGTAGAAAAATCGTTAGACCGCGTTTAACATGTCCCTGGAAAGCTAAGACCTAGACCTGTCGGTTTATTGAAAATAATCTCTGGTTTTAAGGGTCGAGGAAGGGCTAAGCAGGTCCCGAACAAACCTGCAGTTTAGGCCGAAAAGTTGATTTATCGATCGTTTAATCATACGTTTATAATTAAGGGTTGGGGCTTCGAGTTGACACTTTATAGCATTTAATTAGGTGTTGAGAAGTGATTTTGGAGTTGGATAGCTCGTGTGGTGGTTCGTGAATTCTACACGCTTTCGAGGTGAGTTCACTCACTACGTATAATAACGGTTATATTTACATTGCTGTAGCACGTGTGTGTTAGTTGATTTGGTTGTGGGTAATATCCAATTGTATCAATGTTTAGGAGAATACCTTTACTGTTGTATTTATTCGGTTGGACCGATATTCGGCTGGGCCGATGATTGTATTTATTCGGTTGGACCGATGTCGGCTGGGCCGATGGTTGTATTTATTCGGTTGGACCGATGTTCGACTAGGCCGATGGTTGCATTCATTCGGTTGGACCGATGTTCGGCGGGGCCGATGGTTGGATTGACTATGTAGACCTCGGGGTGCCGAGGTGGACTGTTATGTCCTTGCATGAGTTTGCCTGTTTAGGATGCGTTCTTAGACCTGCATGTTTGGTTGAGTGTATCTACCTGTTTTAGGGGTAGTGTTATATAATTGGATTATATGTGGTATTGAATTCACTAAGCTTCGTGCTTACCCTTTTCCTATAAACTGTGGTTTCAGGTACTAGTGGCTCCAAGGCGTGACGGGTACACACTGGCGCGCGCGAAGGGTTTACTTTATATTTATGAGATTTAGAATTATTATTTAAACAATTTAATTCCGCTGTTCATCTTTAATGAGAATATTTATTGTCAAGTTTGCAAACGAAACGGTTTTGGATATTTAATGAGGTTTCATTTAATAAAATGTTTAATTTTAAAAAGTTAAAATTTATTGTAATTTTTGGGACGTTACAACTTGGTATCAGAGCACAACTTGAGTGAATCAAACACATCTCGGTGTGTTTGATCTCAAGTTTACGGCTATGAAATTTTTCTCTTAAAAATTTTGGAAAATAAAAGAAAGGAAAACCCGTTTGAGAAACGGTGATCGAGGGCGCAGTGTGTACAGTCAGCCGGAGCCAAGGGAAAATGTATAGTACTTAGTGTATTTATTGCTTTCTAGATCATAGGGTATGCATGCTAAATTACTTGTGTTGGTTACACTGTACTGCATGTTTGTTGCTTGCTAATAGGAATTTATGCTAGCCTTGATAGGTTGTTAAGTGAATGCACTATAGGTTGTATGCAGTAGGAACCGAATAGCCTTAGAATCTTGGATTTAGTTCTACTGCGCAGCTCTTGTTTGAGTCCAACCGTTGTAGGATAGAATCTTTTATTCGAAAGTCTATCTGGTTTTACACTGTATGCGACTGTGCATTCGCGAGGCGACTCGTCATGACTGGTGGGGATTCCGTCCTAGCAAGGGTAGTGGGATGAGATGAAATTCCTAGGGAGCTAGGAAGAGTGTGTACATATGATGGTACGGGCATATGGGTGTAGTTATCGGCGAGAAACTACTTGGACACTTCGGGATGGGACTCGGAACGAGTGATGATAGGTGTGGAAGGTAGTAGTAGAGCTCCTACTATCGGAAGCACAGGATCAGTGCTCGGGTCGAGGAAAGTCACGGGGAATCCGAGGAGTTGAGCGTGAGCGTAGATAGCAGGATTTATTGTGTGCTAATTACGCGTTGTATTATCTACCCAGAATAGCCATCACAAGGAGGAACAACTATAGTAAACCTACTAGTACATGTGTGTACTTGATTTGCGTTGATGGGATGATCGTTGGGGTAGTGATGAAGGTTCTAAATTAGTAGTCGTTGGAATAGAAGGATGATTCTAGTATTAGTCACTTGGAGTGACGATAAGGATGATGTTTGTTTTAAGTAGACCATTTCGGGCCAAGATGGATGATTGTGCTAGAATCATAGGCTTATAGAGCCGACTTTGATTTGAGGAAAAATCGTAGGGATTATTTGACGTAATTTCCCAACTTGCCCTAAGAGGTTTAAATGTCCGGATGACGATAATGGACCGGAGAGATTTGGAGTAGTATGAGTCGAGACGTTGAATGCCGTCTAAGTCATGCACAAAGTTATTTTGAAAATAAAATTGCATTAACTAATTCTTGTGTTTCCAATCCTTATATGGATTGTGTTTTGGGATTTTGGGAAATGTTTAGCACACACACAAGATTTCGAATTATAGTTTTGAAAGTGCTTGAAACCGTTTTATCACGATAGTTGCAAACTTTGTTTGAATTTGTTTCATTTTGCTATTTCCCAACGGTTCTTTCGGGTAAGATGATATCCGTGTTTTGTGGTGTTTAAAATGTTGTGCAAGTGACTACGTCTTGTGACTTTAACATTGGAACTCCTCCACATATGTTAGAGTTGAGACGGAAAGTTACATCCCACGGTGTCTGTATAAAACTATTTGGGTGATTTGGTTAAAATAAGTTTGTTAAACAATGTTGTTTTATGGTTTTACCGTGGAAAAGATTTTTGGGATTTTGGCGTCTCATTCATGTTTTTGCTTTTAGCAATTTGACTTTGGGGGCACAATGTATGGTACCATTTTATTGACTTAGAGTCATTGAGTTCGTTAAGGTTCATGAAGTTTTGTTTTACGGCTTGTTGAGTCGTGTGGGTTTAATTTCACGAGGTGCATATCTTACTTGTTTATGTGACCATTTGGGGAAATTTTGGAAATCAATTTAAAGAACCCCACTTTTTGAGATTTGGTGTGAGTTAATTGGAGCATGTATGTAATTGCAAGAAAATTTTAGGAAGTGTTACAAGCTTGTATGCCTACCCCCAGTTAGAGATTTTATGAGGTTTTAGTCGATATTTTCAAATGATAGAAGCGGATTGGTTTCTATCTTTAAGTTTGAAAATTACACGAGACACTTGTGTTTTAACAAAAATATATTTGTAAACCATTTCATCGTTTTGTATGACTAGCTGACGCGCGTAAAAATTTGTTGGTAAACCCTGTGCCACGACATTTTATGATTTTAAAAAAAAAATTGTGGTCAAACGTTGTGGAACTGATTTTGAAATTTTGTGCACACTTTTGTCGCACCCTGTGTAAGGTCGAGTGGTTATTTTAAGTACCGGTCTTGAGCCAATTTATACTAGAACCGTGGCGGTTCATTTTTAAAAGAAATTATTTATTTCGCTTTGCGTTTTGTGAGTAAACTGAGCTGCAATGGAATGATTTTTTTCAACATGATTTTCATATGTGGGACGAGCGTGTCCATTTCTGCGTAACTACCGACCTGGTAATAGTAGTTTTATTGCATACGATATTTTTGAGATGAAAAATCTGGACGTTGGAAATATTTTGTAAATGTTTCTGTAAACCATTTGGGAAATGCGCTTTTAAGTGTTATGTGCCATTTTGAGAATTTTAAGGGTGTGAGTCCTTTTGGAAAACTCTTTTGTTTAACCCGTGTTGACTTTGGGACTAATGTTGATTTTAGAGTATTGCTTCCTTAAACTTTATTTAAACGCGTTTTTGACCGACTTATGAGTCTAGCAAGCGTGGAGCATTTTGCTCGGTTTTGACTTTGAGATAGTCATGAGTCAATTGCACGGTTTTAATGGCTCGATATGGAGTCTTGTTGATGGGTTGGTTCTGTTGCACAATTTTTTTGTTGTTGTTGTTGTTGCATTTATTGCACGTTGAGTATTTACATGTTTGGGTGAGTGAGTCATTCCGGGATAGGCATGATGTTGGTAGACTGTTTTGCATGGGATCCTTAGACACGTTAGTCAGTTGTTGGTAATGGTCGGTTGGGTATCTCGGGGTGGGACCCGGTATTTAGGTTTTATGACCTTGACTTTCCAGTAGGTACTAGGAGGATATAGTTGTGGGCACTTACCTGAGAGGTAGTTCCGATGTGCTGGCCTTGAGGCGTTACCTGGGAGGTAGACGTCAAGGTGTATCCTCGATACGGTGTAACTTGGCTTCGTAGAGCGAGTGTGGAAGATAAGTAGACGGTGGAAGGTTGGGTATTCCACGCGTGTTGGTACTATAGGCCGATTGATATCGATTAAGGGAATGATGCCCTTTGTTTTAAAGAGAATAAATGCGTAGAACCTTATGAGGTAAGCGATATGTTTAAGTGTCGACTTTTGGGCTTGAGGCCAAACATCTTTAGTGTAATCGGAAAATTGTAGCCGATTTTAAAATAATTATGGTGATGGTAGTAGTAACCCTGAGATGCTTACTTGTGATGAATGGTTATGGTGGAATGACCTTCGTGTGTGTTTATAAATCTGTTGATTTGATGATTCGTGTGAGGTAAACTTCGGGAGTCTATTAGAACTCGTGGAAGTTAATCGACAGTTAATGGTAGGAATGATCGGATTCGAATATCCAGTAGGGTATATTGGTGAGCAACTTTAGAATGGTTAGAGCTTGAGAATTTGAATCAGGATGTATGGAATATCTAAGGTTGGGAGACAACCGAAGTCGTTTGGCTAGGAATGACTCCAGTTGTTGGAGTGTTCGTCCGATCATAATTTCAGTGTTCTTGAAGGAGTTTTGTTGGTAAGAAAAGTATTCAATAAATTTTTAGACGGTGTGAGAAATTTAGATTCCACTTGGTGAAGGTCCAGTGGCAGCACCGGAAGGGTTCCGAGTGGACTTGGGAACACGAGGCTAAGATGCGGGAGAACCATCCGGAGCTATTTGCGGACGTAGACTTCGAGGACGAAGTCTAATTCAAGCGGGGGAGAGTTGTAAAGCCCGTGTCCCGGTACAGATTCTTCCCTATTATTTAAATGCCTTAATTCTTTTTTCTCTTAACGTTGTTTACTAACGAGGTTAAACCGAGAGGACCTAAATGTTAAAAGTTTGTGATGTTCGGTTAATTTAGTAAAATCCTAAATTCTTGGGGTAAGAAGTGAATTAATGTTAAATACCTAAGGGCTAAATGTGTCATTTGGATAAAGTGGTGCATGGGGTTCGACCCATGTGGAACCGACCCCTCCCCTTTTCTCCTTCTCGTTTTCTCATTCTCGGCAAGCACCCACTACAAAAAAAAACTAGCCGCACCCTTCCCATCCCCTCCCTTCCTCGTGCGATCATCGCCGTCGACCACCCCAAGAGAATCACCTGCAGCGCCGCTGCCATTCTTGCCGGCGAAGAGTGAGAGAGGTGCAACGAGAGAGTGAGAGCGCGATAGAAGGAAGAAGCGTCATCGTCGTCGTGAGGTAAGTCTCTCCTCTTCTTTTCTTCTTCGTTTTGCTGTTTTGTCACCGGAAAACCACCACCACTGCCGCCGCTGGCGGCCATGGCAGCTGTAGGCTGTTGCCGCCGGGAAACCACCAGCCCAGTGGTTGTGAGGGTGTATGTGGCGAAGTGTGAAGAGAGAGGGGGGTGTCGTGTAGTCTAGTAGGAATTCGAAAACCGTCATCGCCGGCCGCCGGCGACCACCGCTGTCGGAGGCAGCAGTGGGTGGTGCACGGTTGTGTCCAGTCCCTTGTATCCATAAAACCCTTATCACGTGAACCCTAGCTGAAAACCTGAATCGTTAACCGAACGCGTAAACCGTTTATAAAATCATCATTTTATGTGAAACGCCTTTCTGCCACTGTTTTGCGTCGGCCATAACTTTTCCGTCGTAGCTCAGATTGAGGCGAATCCGGTGCCCACGGTTCACATTCTGTGTCGGGCACACTTTTCGTGTTTTAGAGAAAGTCTGGTTCGGCCTCTAACTAGGTGTTAAACAGCTGTTTTTACAGCAGGTCTGAGTGTGGCAGACTCGCGTTTCATTCTTAGAAAAATCGTTTAAAATTGTAGAAAAATCGTTAGACCGCGTTTAACATGTCCCTGGAAAGCTAAGACCTAGACCTGTCGGTTTATTGAAAATAATCTCTGGTTTTAAGGGTCGAGGAAGGGCTAAGCAGGTCCCGAACAAACCTGCAGTTTAGGCCGAAAAGTTGATTTATCGATCGTTTAATCATACGTTTATAATTAAGGGTTGGGGCTTCGAGTTGACACTTTATAGCATTTAATTAGGTGTTGAGAAGTGATTTTGGAGTTGGATAGCTCGTGTGGTGGTTCGTGAATTCTACACGCTTTCGAGGTGAGTTCACTCACTACGTATAATAACGGTTATATTTACATTGCTGTAGCACGTGTGTGTTAGTTGATTTGGTTGTGGGTAATATCCAATTGTATCAATGTTTAGGAGAATACCTTTACTGTTGTATTTATTCGGTTGGACCGATATTCGGCTGGGCCGATGATTGTATTTATTCGGTTGGACCGATGTCGGCTGGGCCGATGGTTGTATTTATTCGGTTGGACCGATGTTCGACTAGGCCGATGGTTGCATTCATTCGGTTGGACCGATGTTCGGCGGGGCCGATGGTTGGATTGACTATGTAGACCTCGGGGTGCCGAGGTGGACTGTTATGTCCTTGCATGAGTTTGCCTGTTTAGGATGCGTTCTTAGACCTGCATGTTTGGTTGAGTGTATCTACCTGTTTTAGGGGTAGTGTTATATAATTGGATTATATGTGGTATTGAATTCACTAAGCTTCGTGCTTACCCTTTTCCTATAAACTGTGGTTTCAGGTACTAGTGGCTCCAAGGCGTGACGGGTACACACTGGCGCGCGCGAAGGGTTTACTTTATATTTATGAGATTTAGAATTATTATTTAAACAATTTAATTCCGCTGTTCATCTTTAATGAGAATATTTATTGTCAAGTTTGCAAACGAAACGGTTTTGGATATTTAATGAGGTTTCATTTAATAAAATGTTTATTTTTAAAAAGTTAAAATTTATTGTAATTTTTGGGACGTTACACACATCGAGCCATTAAAACCGGGCAATTGGCCCATGACTAACTCCAAGTCAAAACCGAGCAAAATGCTCCCCGCTTGCTAGACCCATAGGTCGGAAAATGCGTTTAAACAAAGTTTAAGCAAGCAATACTCTGAAATCAACCTTAGTCTCAGACTCAACACGGGTTAAACAAAAGAGTTTTCCAAAATGACTCACACCCTAAAAATTCTCGAAATGACACATGACACTTAAAAGCACATTTCCCCAAATGGTTTACAAAATCATTTACAAAATATTTTCAACATCAGGATTTTCATCTCAAAAGATCGTATGTAATAAAACTACTATTACCTGATCGATAGTTACGCAAAACTGGACACGCTCGTCCCACATAGGAAAATCATGTTGAAAATCGTTCCATTGCAGTTCAGTTTACTCACACAAAAGCAAGCGTAAAAATAATTTCTTTAAAATGAACCGCCTCGATTCAAGTATGGATTGACTCATGACGTGCACTTAAAGTAACCGCTTGACCTTAAACAGGGTGCGACAAAGGTGTGCACATAATTCAAAATAAGTTTCACGACATTTGATTCAAAAATTCTTCTTTTTAATCATAAAAATGACGTGGCACAGGGTTCGCCACAAATTTTTCGCGCGTCAGCTAATCACACAAAACGATGACACGGTTTACAAATATATTTTTGTTAAAACACAACTGTCTCGTGTAAGTTTCAAACTTGAAGACAGAAACCAGTCCGCTTCTATTAATTGGAAATATCGACTAAAACCTCATAAAATCTCAAACTGGGGGCAGGCATGCAAGCTTGTAACGCTTCCTCAAGTTTCGTACTTGGGACATATAACGTCAAAACATTATAGTTTAAAAATGTATTTATCGAAAATGCTCAAAATACTCGTTCCCTCCAAAGCAAAAGTTTTTAATTTCCCAAAAAAAATGATCGGTAATTCTAAATTAACCAAATGTCAAAAATCTACGCATTTATATTTCCAAAATATAACACATTGTAATCGTATGCATGATGTTCACAACATGAAAACACTCCTTGGATCAAATGGTCTTTCATTTCGACAAGAAGGAACTAAAACATTTTCATGCACGACTCGTTCATCAAAATGTCGAGAACAAAGGTTACCCCAGTATGCATACCCCTAAGTCGATAAATCGCATTTTCATGGAAATGTCAATAAAACCTTTAGCTGACTAAAAAGCGCACTAAACAACTCCTTATGAAATGTTACCAAAATTCCTCCATGCATCACTTATGTCACGCATGAATCAATCCACACACTGAACTATTTGCAATAAAACGCTTAGTAATACAAACTCTCGAACGAAAAGTTAAGCGACACTGGAATTCCAAACTCATTTTAAACAAATCACCAAAATAGCCTTTATACAGACATCGTGGAATGTAACTTTTCGTCTCAACTCTAACACATGTGGAGGAGTTCCAATGTTAGAGTCTCAATCCGTAGTCACTTACCCAACATCTTAACCACCACCAAAACACAGATAACATCGTACCCGAAAGAACCGTTGGAAAAATAACGAAAATGAGACAAATTCTAACAAAGTTTGCACTCCCGTGATAAAACGATTTCATACACTTTCAAAACCATATTTCAAAATCTTGTGCGTGTGCTGAGCAGTTCCCAAAATTCCAAAACACCGTCCATACAAAGATTTGAAACACAAGAATTTGTTAATGCAATCTTATTTTCAAAATAACTTCGTGCATGACTCATTCGGCATTCAACGTCTCTGTGTAACACATTAGGCATATCCCACATCGGCCGTGGACAGGAGAGATGCTGGGTATATTAGTAAACCTTGGCCTTACCAGACACAACGCGTTTTGGGGCCACAAGCATGCGGGTTCCTTGGGAACTCTGTGGTTAAGCGTGCTTGGGTGGGAGTAGTACCAGGATGGGTGACCTCCTGGGAAGTCCTTGCGAAGTCCTTGCCAGGTCGCCAAGAACAAAGCCGTGAGCCAGTGGGGCAAAGCGGACAATATTGTGTCGTGGTAAGCGGGGTGTTACAAATGGTATCAGAGCCACTCCTGTGCCGTTCGGGATGGTGGGGCAAACCTCATCGAGGACGATGAGTCCCTAAGGGGGGGGGGGGTGTAACACCTTAGGCATATCCCACATCGGCCGTGGACAGGAGAGATGCTGGGTATATTAGTAAACCTTGGCCTTACCAGACACAACGCGTTTTGGGGCCACAAGCATGCGGGTTCCTTGGGAACTCTGTGGTTAAGCGTGCTTGGGTGGGAGTAGTACCAGGATGGGTGACCTCCTGGGAAGTCCTTGCGAAGTCCTTGCCAGGTCGCCAAGAACAAAGCCGTGAGCCAGTGGGGCAAAGCGGACAATATTGTGTCGTGGTAAGCGGGGTGTTACACTTTCTGACTGAAGACCTTCTTTATGACATTCAAGAAGATTGATCGAGTTCCCGTATGAAATTTGCAGTATTAGAGGATCTGTCTTACAGAAGCTCTGTTGAGCTCAGCAGAGGCTCTGGAACCTTAAATTTCTCATAAAGGAAGGCTCATCAAGTGTTTTGATTATTTCTTCTTTGGAATGTCATAAGTAATGTTTCTAGGACATATTTGGAAGTTTGTGTCCTAGAAAATTATTTTCAAGAAGAATTTTTACGAGATACTCACATTTTGACTTTCCATTGTTCGGCGTAATACCTGACTTCTGTGGATGTTGTTTGATCGTAATTCTTCTTTGGCTCCCCCTTGAATGATCAACCTCTGTAGATCAGTTCAAGGTCTCCTCCTGCTCCCCCTTGATCTATGCTTGGGTCAAAATAAGATAAGTAATGCATAGAACATAGATCAAGTTTATCAGAGGTTCTGTAAGGATTGTCAGAGGTTCTGAGCAAATCTACAGAAGCTCTGTTTGTATAGAACACTTGATGATTGAGAATTTACATTTAGAAATAAATCAGACAACAAAAACAATAAAAACAATGTATGTACATATTTACAGAAGATTAGAATCATACTTACAGATGTTTTAACTCATGTTAATCATTCCCAACTTACCCACCAAGAAAATGAATCTTTTCTCATCTAGTGCCTTGGTGAATAAGTCTGCAAGCTGGTATTCTGTAGACACAAAATACATTTCTATTGTGCCATATTCAACATGATGCTTCAGAAAGTGGTAACGTATGTCGATATGCTTTGTTTTTTAGTGTTGTACTGGATTGGCAGACATGGCTATGGCACTTTTTGAGTCACAGAAGATGGGTATCTTGAATATGTTGTGCCCATAATCTTTTAGCAGAGTTTTCATCTACAGAACTTGGGAGCAACAGCTAGCAGCAGCAACGTATTCAGCTTCTGCCGTAGATGTCGATACACAGTTCTGTTTCTTAGAAGTCCAGCTAACTAATTTCCCACCTAGGAATTAACAACTCCCAGAGGTACTCTTTCTGTCGAGCTTGCATCCTCCATAATATGAGTCTGTGTAAGCTTTAAGACCAAATCCATAGTTCTTCGGATACCAGAGGCCAAGATTTTTGGTCCCTTTGAAGTATCTGAAGATCCTCTTTACATCAATGTTAGTGCAATATGTCTTCAAGGTTTAAATATAGAAAGGTCAAAGTCAAAGTCAATGTATTGAGTTGTATTGTGTTGTTTACACCTTGTAATGTGTTTAGTATAAATAGGTTTAGTTGTGTGTTAGTATAGAAGGGACTCTTAGAAACATTCTCTGAATTCACATTCATATCTTAGAGAGAGAAAGTGCTGAACTCATATCTTGTATACAGTGTTCTTGATCAATGAGATGACAAATTCACATCTTCTCTATCTTGATTGATCTTTAGGGTTTAACAATTGGTATCAGAGCACGTTATTGAAGATCTTGGATTAACAAGCTTTGTGAAGTATTATTTTTAGAGAAGCAAAAGGTGGAGAAGGAAAGAGCCGAGTTTGAGGTTAAATGGAAAGAGTTTGAAGTGAAGAATGGGAAGCTTTCAGAGAAAATTTCTGAACTGCAAGAGGAGTTGGATTTGGAAAGAAGTGAGTTAGAAAAGAGAAAGAAAGCTGAGTTTCAAGCAAGGAGCGTAAAGGATGATTTTTCTGTAGAACGGAAGATATTTCAGCAAGAAATTCAGAAACTCACGAAGAACTTGGCGGGTTTATCTACAGATATCATGAAGGAAAAGAGGGTGAATTGTGATATTCGGAAGAAGCTCGAGTTGATGACAAAGGAACGAAATGCCTTAAAAGACAAAGTGAGGTCGTTCAACAACTCCGAGTGTTTTTCAGAATGTCCGATGCGTCCTTCTAACATTTTCTACGAGCATTCTGTGGATATGTCTTCCAAATACTATGCTGATCTTCCTTCCTACAAAAGAGTCAACATGCAATGGAAGGTAAAAGGTAAATTTCCTGGAAAAGATGTACCAAAATCATCATTTCCAAATAAGAATTTTAAAACGAAAGTTAATTCTTTTGTTAATTCTTATTGCGGAAATAATGATTTCGTTAATAATAATTATGTTCAATATTGGTATGATACTTACCATTTTCCTTCTTATAGAGCTCCGCTTAACGTGTCAGGACCCAAGACTCGTTGGGTACCAAAATCTACTTAATTTGTTTTGCAGATTTAGAGACAAGTGTTGAACTCTCGGAAGATGAAGTACTTGTGCATTCAAGAAGATATTGAACATCACATATTTTCAGGGAGTTTATTATTTTTTTATATACATGTGATTAATGACAAATCTTTTGGTATTTGTAGGGGGAGAAAGATAAAAGACAATGGCTTTTGAACACATCAGTTCAAAACCCGCACTTCAACGGTAATGGCTTCTGAATACATCAATTCAGGACACGTACTTCAAAGGCTATGACTTCTAAACATATCAATTTAGAACTCGTACTTATCAGGTGATATCCTTTCACTGTCATATCTTTCTATTTTTAGGACATGTGCTTAAAGGTAACATTGTGTTATATTTTATTTCTACTAACGTTGAAAGTTTGAACCTTCACAAATTTAATTCAATGAATAAAATGTGTGTTAAGGATGATTTTACGAGCATTTTTGTATCGTCAGAGTTATATTTGTTTCTACTTTCGCTTCTGAAATAAGTCGAAAGGTCAGCGAAACATGTTTGAGATTTTGATATAAGCGCAAAATTGTGTAAATCTAGACTTATACAGAATACAATGCTCACAAAGCCTATTCGTCTTAATCATGAATGGAAACGAAAATATGGGGGAAGCACTACGTTTTTGAACCAAGTGATTGAGATGCTATAATAATAATTAAAAAAAAACAAAAACAAAAAAAATATTATATATATATATATATAATATTATCATTCAGTTTGATAGTCTGTGCCTGTGGCCTATCTGGTTTGGGAGATTAAGTCCCAAGGGTTACTCGTTACCTAGCCCCTAAGATCAATTGATCTGGGATTGGCTGACCCAAATCCTGCTATAGAACCAGGTAGAAAGCCATGTTCTACTGGTACAGATGGGATTAAGGTATATCGATGTAGCCTTTCTGGTTCGGGAGAGTAAGTTCCAAGGGGTGCTTGTCACCTAGCCCCTAAGGCCAACTGGTCTGGGATCGGCTGACCCAAATCCTGCTATAGGACCAGTTAGAAAGTTACGTTTACGGTGTATCTTAGTCTTAATAAACTGTTTGATTATAAAAGATGCCAATGAGCACATAATAAAAGTTGCCAATGTGCACAATATGAAAAGATGCCTAAGAGCACACATCTCTTGAAACTTGGGGAAAATACAAAGTCGCGATAAACCTGTAAATTTGTGAAAATTCTGTTTTTGGACAAATAGTGCGAGTAAGAGCAAAGTATTTTTATAGGTTTTAGAGGTGCATTTGCTTGTTGCTAATCATATTTCGCATGCTAGTCCACCAAATAGATTTTATAAAGGAGTTGAAATTGAACTTTTGTAACTCGATATGCGATGATGTCTTGTTTTTGAATCCAAACGCATGCATTTGATTTCACTTGATGGAAATATCTGTTACATTTCATTAAGTTGAATTTCTTTTGTTTGGTGTTCAAATGATTAAATGTTAGTAGTAATAAAATGTTGTTCAATGAATTCTATTTCCTTTTTATAAGTTTGTTAAAATGTGCGCTTATATGATTTTTATGCAAATTTTCAGGGGGAGAAAATCATCTTGTTCTACAATTCTTATTTTTAGGGGGAGCAAGATCTTTCGTCGAGACGGGTGATTGTTTGTGTTTTTCAAGGGGAAGAAATGTTTTTGAAGAGGGAGATTGTCCGTGACTGAAATTGAAAAGATTTTCGATGCTCGTGATGCTCACTTTCATCGAAAAAGGGGGAGAATGTCTACATCAATTTCCTGTCAAAGAAAGTTTAAAATCAAAGATTCGTTTTAATGTCAACGGGAAGATTTGTAGAAAGAAGACGTCGTTTCAAGAAAGGATAGGGGGAGAAATCGATTGATCCTTTCAGTGATCTCTTTCTTTTGAACTCGCGCGTTTATGAAGATCGACACTGAAGAATGAAATTCTCAAGTCAATGGAAATGGGGAGAATTCTTCAAGAGTTTGAGGAAAATCGATTGATCCATTCTGTGATCTCTTTTTCTTGAACTTGTGCTTATTTGTATTCAAAAGCTTTGTGTGAAGATTCTTATTCTCCTGCTCGAAGAAAGAAGTTCGTTTTTTGCTGTTTGAAGATTGGATGACGTTTTGACTTTGACAAGCTTTGATGAAGACCGAAGATTCAAGAAAGCTAAAGCTTGCTGATCACATTTGTTTAAACCTTGAATCCAAGGGGGAGATTGTTAGTGCAATATGTCTTCAAGGTTTAAATATAGAAAGGTCAAAGTCAAAGTCAATGTATTGAGTTGTATTGTGTTGTTTACACCTTGTAATGTGTTTAGTATAAATAGGTTTAGTTGTGTGTTAGTATAGAAGGGACTCTTAGAAACATTCTCTGAATTCACATTCATATCTTAGAGAGAGAAAGTGCTGAACTCATATCTTGTATACAGTGTTCTTGATCAATGAGATGACAAATTCACATCTTCTCTATCTTGATTGATCTTTAGGGTTTAACAATCAATATAATGGGATTCCTTCGGGTTAGCTTGATATCTTGCACAGAGGCATGTGGCATGCATTATGTCATGTCTTCTTGCGGTTAAGTATAACAGAGACCCAATCATACCTCTATAGAGCTTGCACTCTACAGATTTATCATTTGGATCTGAGTATAACTTATTTCCAGTGGCCATTGGGGTCTTCATTACAGAGGCATCAGAGAGACTGAATTTTGTAAGTATGTCAAAGACATATTTAGCTTGATTTATGAAAATTCCCTCTGATGATTGTTTTACTTGGAGTCCGAGGAAGAAAGTTAATTCTCCCATCATACTCATTTCAAACTCACTCTGCATGAGTTTTTCGAAATCTTTGCATTGTTGTGCATTTGTAGACCCAAAAATAATGTCGTCCACATATATTTGTACAAGCATAATTTCATCACCTTTCCTTTTATAAAACAAAGTTGTATCGGTCGTACCTCAGTCATAGTCATTATTGAGAAGGAAATTTGAAAGTCTTTCGTACCAAGCTCTTGGAGCTTGTTTCAGTCCATACAGAGCTTTGTCGAGGTAATACACATATCTTGGGTACTTGGAGCTTTCAAATCCTGGGGGTTGCTGGACGTCTACATCTTCTTGTATTTCACCATTTAGAAAAGCATATTTTACATCCATTTGAAAGACTTTAAAACCTCTGTGGGCTGCGAAGGCTAAGAAATTTCTTATAGCTTCGAGTCGTGCGACAGGGGCAAAAGTTTCATCGTAATCTATGTCTTCTTCTTGGCGATATCCTTTGGCCACCAATCTTGCTTTGTTTCTGATAACCACCCCATCCTCATCCTTTTTGTTTCTGAAGACCCATTTTGTCCCTATAGCTTGTTTTCCTCGTGACAGAGGAACTAGGGTCCATACTTTGTTTCGTTCAAACTGTAGAAGCTCTTCTTACATAGCATCTACCCAGTTTGGGTCGTCAAGGGCTTCAGAGATTCTTTTTGGCTCGATCATACTAATAAAATTTGTAAAGAAACAAAAGTTAGCAGTGGCTGATCTTGTTTTTACCTTTTCAGAAGGATCGCCGATTATAAGGCTTGGAGGATGGCTTTTCGTCCATTGAGTTGTTCTTGGGAGATGGTCATCGAAGTCATCAAGTTGATCTAAAGAGGTTGTGCTCTGTTGTTCTGGTGCACCTTCTGTTGTAGATGGTGCTTCTGTATTTGTGCTTGGTTTTTCTGCTCGTGGGATGATTGGAATGAGTGTTAGTATTTGTTCCTCTGAGGAAGTAGAGACTGAGTCCTCGTGTTCCTCTGGTATTGGTTCCTCTGTTGTTGCTAGAGTTGGTATTTCAGTAGCTTTTGTGGTTGTATCCTTTGTTGTATCACCTTCTGTTGGCTCCCCTCGGCATTTGCATCTGTATGATTAACAGAAGAAGATGAAGTATTTAAGGGACCAGTTAGAGATATACCTGTCTCGATCTGGCTGACAGAAGATGATCCTCCAGAGGCTTTGACGGTTCCAGCAGAGGGATCAATGTCATCATGGAACATCTCTTGAAATAGAAGATTTAAGTCTTCTTCTCTTGTTTTTGAGATGCCAGAGGATTCCCTTTTTAGCCCGAGTTCTGAACTGATTTGTTCAGAAGTCATTTGGAAGGACTCGTCAAAAGACACGTTGATACTTTCTACAATGGTTCGTGATTTTAGAAGATAGACTCTGTAGGCCTTGGATGCGGTAGAGTATCCAATGAACTTGCCTTCATCAGCTTTCACTTCAAACTTTCCTCTTGCTTCTCTGTCGTTTAAGACAAAACATTTGCATCCAAATACATGGAAGAACTTGATGTTTGGTCTCCTTTTGTTGATCAAATGATATGGTGTCTTGATGTGCCTTTTTACAATGGTTGATCGATTTTGGGTATAGCAAGCGGTCGATACTGCTTCTGCCTAAAATGTCATTGGTAATCCACATGCTGTTAGCATAGTTCTGGCAGCCTCCACAAGCATGTGGTTCTTTCGTTCAACCACGCCATTCTGTTGTGGGGTGCGTGCAACAGAGAAGTTCTGTGATATGCCTTCTTCTGTAAGATAGGTTTCAATGACAGAGTTTTTGAATTCTGTACCATTGCCGCTTCTTAGTTTCTGGATCCTACACTCATACAAAACTTGGATTCTTTTCATTAAATTTATCAGAATGTTTGGAACATCTGATTTCTTCCTGACAAATTCAACCCATGTAAATCTTGAATAGTCATCGATTAAAACAAGTATATATTTCTTGCCACCTAGGCTCTGTGTAGCGATTGGACCGCAGAGGTCAACATGAAGCATATACAGAATCCTAGGGTCACAGATCCATCATCGTGTAGCGATTTGCCTTTATGGGAAGCTCTTTTGAGTAGCGATTTGCCTTTATGGGAAGCTCTTTTGAGTTTTCCCATTTCGCAGGCACAGCATAAATGATCATTATTAAACTTAACATCTGGCAGACCTTTGACTAGTTCAAGTTTTGCAAGTTTATCTAGAGTATGAAAGTTTAAGTGACAGAACATGTTATGCCATAACCAGGCTTCTTCGCTTTTGCATGTAACAAGGCAGAGCTTTTCTTCCTTTTTCTTGGCACAGAAGTTCATGAGATACAGATCACCTCTTCTTTTGGCTCGCAGAAGTTCGATGCTTGTGTCTTCACCTTGTAGAGAGCAGAAGGTTCTTTTGAACATCACATTGAAACCCGTATCGCAGAGTTGGCTTACACTTACAAGATTGTGCTTTAGGCCATCCACATATGCAACTTTGCATACGGTTATATTTTCCTTCTTTATGACTCCGTAGCCTTTAATGTGTCCTTTTTTGTTGTCTCCAAAGGTCACAGATCCACCATCGTGTTTTTCTTTTTATGTGGATAGAAGACCTCTGTCGCCAGTCATGTGCCTCGAGCATCCGGAGTCTAGATACCAGATCGGCACATACTGCTTCTGTAAGACAATCAGAGAGTTTTAGGTACCCATATCCAAATGGGTCCAGTTTTGTTAGGAGTCTTCAAGTTTGCCTTAGCATTCTTGGTCTTTGTTTTAACTTCTGTTGAAGAATCATTTTGTTTCTTCTTACCCTTGAATTTAGCATTTTCTTTGGGTACAGAGGGGAAACATTTTGGACTTGAGAAGTGTTGGCTTAATTGAAACATGAGATCAAAGCAATGACAGTATTGAATGTGCGAAGATATTTGCTTGAACTTTTCATTAAAGACATTAAATGAGGGTAAAGAGGCATTACAATTTATTCTAACATTCGACTTTCTATTACAAGAAGGTTTATGTAGGCTAGATTGTTGTTTGCAAAATCCTTTGTTGAGAGCGGCCTTCTGTGTACCCCTTCTGTGGTGAACTTCTGCAGGTTTCACTATCACAGAAGAAAAAGACTTATTATTTTTGGTCCATTTACCCTTCTGTTGCCATGTTAATTTTTCTTTAACAGGTTTTAAGGGCTTCAAAATCTTTGAACTTGTTGGAGTTTTAGTGGACATTTCCTTCTTTTGTTTAAAATTCTCAAGATCAATAGAGGTTTTGGCTTGTATACACATGTTCAGAAAGTTCGGACAGATAGGAACTTTTGTGATTTTCTCCTTGGGAGAAATAGTTCTGTTAAGAACTTCACAGGATGGTTTAAAATCCTCTGTGTCACGAGGTACTATCTCTGACTTGGAGTCAGTCTCAGATTCGTCAGAGGATGAGTCGTCCTCATAAACAGAGGTTGAGTCACTTGGTTCTCTTTCGACAGAGGTTGGACTTTCAGAGCATGTGCCATACTCACTTTCTTCCCGCACTATCTTCTAAGTTAACAAAAGTATCTGTTAAGTCTTCTACAGAGAGATTTTGATCATTGGAAGGTGTACAGAGGTTTTCTTTAGAGATATCAAGTTTTTCTTTTGTAAGGTTTGGTTTGAACTCAGGTGCCTCTGCTGATAACTTCTTTTCAGAATTCATCATGTAGACATTTGCAACTTGAGTTTGAGTCTCGGGGTCACCAAACTTGAAGATTCCTATCTGATTTTGAGTTTTCAGATACTTCTTAGGTTTGGATTCTCTTTTGACAGAGATTGAAGGTGACAAATCTGTGTTTTCAAACCACACATTTGTCATCTTCAGAGGTTTCCTCTTGTGAGGTTCCCCAAAGACTTTTTGCCTTTTACTTACAGAGAGTAGATTTAGAAATCCAGGTTTTCTTGTATCTCCTATATGAAATAGAGAGGACAGAGATTTGTCTCTTTTGTTTCCTGTATATGGATCTATATCACAGAAGCCAATTCCCCGTCTCCCTATTTGTGTATTGATTTTCTCGTACACCTTCTGTGCATCTTGAAATTTTTTAATTAAAAGATCTCTTCTGAGTAAATCTTGACAGAGGACTTCTCTTTCCTTTTGAAAATAATGTTTAAGAGCTAGGATGTTCATTCTGTCACACTCAACGTCCATAAGTTCTTTCGATTTTGTTTTTAAAGAAGAATTAAGTTCAGAAATATTTTCTTTTAAAGGATTTAATTTTTTGTTCCAGTTTGTTTCAATTTCTTCCTTTTCTAGAAAATTTTTGGCTTTTTCTTGAGTGAGAAGTCTAACTTCTCTCTCATAGAAGGTGAGCTTTTTCTGAACACTTTCGCATGTCTTTTTAAGTTCAGTGTATTCAATGTTAAGTTTAAGCAAATCAGCTTCTGCTGTTTTAGAGTTAGTGTTAGAAGTGGATACCTCACTATCAGAGCC
Organism: Saussurea involucrata; assembly: GCA_033807775.1. Classification (NCBI taxonomy): domain Eukaryota; kingdom Viridiplantae; phylum Streptophyta; class Magnoliopsida; order Asterales; family Asteraceae; genus Saussurea; species Saussurea involucrata. The sequence goes on along the minus strand of CM066319.1, from coordinate 62,827,764 downwards.
AGAGCTGACTTCTGCCATGCCACAGAACAGGGCGTTCTTTGTTTCTCCTCCTTCAGAGGATGTATCTGATAGCCAGTTTTCTTGATTCACCATTAAGGATTTCTGAGCATAGTATTCAGCTTTCTTTTTGTAGAAAGCAGCATCCCTCTGAGGGCGATTTGATTTGCTCTTGCATTCGTTGGCGAAGTGACCTGGCTTTCCACAATTGTAACAGCCTTAGTTCTGTGGAGCGTTTCCAGCTTTGTCATCTGACCTCTGTCGGTCACCACTTCTGTTGGTTCTGCATTCATTTGCGTAGTGGCCTGGCTTACCACATTTATAACACTCTTGATTCTGTGGAGTGTTGCCAGCTTTGTCGTCCGACCTATGTCGATCATTACCTCTGTCATTTGACCTCTGTTGGTCACCACTTCTGTCGTTTCTATCGTTCGATCCTTCTCTTTCGTAGCGTTCATTACCAGACTTCTTCTGGTATCCTCTGCTGAATTCCCTAGTCAAGAGTGCTAATGATTTAGCTATCGAGGCCAGGGTTGTTTCTTCTTCTTCTTCTTCCTTCTCTTCTTCACTATCAACTATCATGATTTTCTTCTTCTTCTCCTTCTTTTCCTCTGTCGCTTTCTCTTTCTTAGGTTTCTCTTTAATCTCTGTAGTCTTACCAACTAGTGCAAGAGGTGCAATGATTTGGGCTTTTGTTTGTGCTACTTGAGGTTCTTGGGCTGCCAATGTTCCATAGAGGTCTGATAGAGTCCAGGAATCTAAGTCTTGATTTGTTTGAAGAGACATAGATAACTGGAGCCATTCTCCATTTAGACTTTTAAGGAACATGACATTGTTTTCTTTAGAAGTTCTGTGGATTCCGAACTTCTTGCATTTGTTGATTAGCGAGTTGAACCGATCATATGTAGACTGCAGAGTTTCTGTCGGCAGAGCTTTAAATGCATAGTATTCGTTTATGTATTGAGCTCTGCGGTTCTTCTGAGTTTTGGCCCCCCCTTCTAGTTATTTTTCCAGTTCCTTCCATAGATCATATGCAGATTCACATGCATCTAGGGACTGGAAAAGGTCGTTGGGAATAGCCATGATCAGAAGTCTTTTTGTTTTCTGAGCCACTTCATATTTTGCCCAATCAGAATCGGACCACTTACCCTGAGCTTTGGTTTTTCGTGTTCAGGGATTTCTGGTGTGTCGTCTGTGGAAGGAATACGTGGTACTGTTATTATTGGAACGAAAGGAGGATTTCGGAGATAGTATACGAGTTCTTTATCAGTACCCTCAAAGAAGTGAATCATTCGTATCTTCCATTGAGGGTATTAGTCTCTAAGAAGAGTAGGAGGCTTGGTTAAAGAATCAGCAGTGAAGAAGTTGTTTGTATTTGTCATTTTGAGAGAGAGAAAATATTCAGAAAGATAGGGTATGAACAACAGATTTTTCAGAATGTGAAGTGGATGCTTCGTATGATGTTTCTAATCTTAAAAGCTTTAAGTTGAGCACTAATATGGTGTTTTAACCAGAATAACAGATTCTATATGTTTACCAAAGTTCGAATGAATCGAAAATGGCAGAAAAACAGAAACTATTTGAATATTATGAAGAATAGGTTAAAAGTCCAAGTTTCTACCAAAGATCATTGTTTAGAGTGGATCCTTGATATTAAAAATCAAGGTTCGCTCTGATACCAATTGTCGGTTCCTGTTTTGCTTAACAATGATGAGTCTTTTAGATAGTTCAGATAAGATATATTGCGGAAGCGTATTTAAAGAACTGAAAGATTACTAAGGTAGAAGAACACACAATATCAAATAAGCAGTTTGTAAAAGACAGATAAATATCTCAAAGATTTACTGTATTTGATATTATCAAGAACACCAAGAACATAACAAGAAATTTGCTGGTGTGTGTGTTGTGCGTAGCTTAAATTGTAATTCTTGTTAATAGAAGAACTCAACATGAGTCTTCTATTTATACTACTACAAAGGGGAAATACTTTAGACGATAAGGACTGATCTATAGTAGACAGGATCGTATGAACAGTAGCAGATACTGCATGCATTAAATGCGCTGATATCAACTTGGTACTGAGCCCTATCAGAGTTTGACACGTGGAGGTTGTCAGGGCACTCCTCGTACAAGTGGATGAACGGATCCTGGAACAGTAGAAAGATATTTGTTGATTTCTTCTAAGTCTTTAGTATACCGCAGAGGCTCTGTCAAGGGTGACAGAGGTTCTGCGGCTCGGTCCTCTGTGAGCAGTCTTCTGTCGATTCTTGCCTTCGGTCTTCTTGGTGTCTCGGCAGAGCCTCTGTTGGAGGCTTCTATACTTGGACTATTTTTCACTACTTTCATAAACAGAAAGATTGGAGCTAACAGGTCATCAAGCTGCAAACTGTCCTATTCAAGGGTTGACCTGTTTCGAGTGTAAACAACCTGGTCACTTCCGAAGAGACTGCCTAAAGCTGAGGAAGGGTGGAGATCAGGGAAAGAAGCCAAATACTCCTAAGCCAACGGGTCGGGCATTTCATATGACGGATGATGAGGCAAAGGAATCCAAAGATGTTGTTTCTGGTACTTTTCTCGTTAATTCTATTCCCGCACGAATTTTATTTGATTGTGGTGCCAATCTGTCGTTTGTATCAAAGTCATTCTATTAAAAGTTAGCTATGCCTGTCACTACCATGGAAGATACCTTAGTAGTCGAGATAGCTAACGGGGGTCAAGTCTTAGTTCGTGAAAGACTTGAGGGTTGTATGATTATGATAGAGGAAAAGAAATTTTCGATTGACTTGATGTTGATGGAAATTGGGGGGTTTGATTTGGTTGTGGGTATGGATTGGCTGACAATCAATCAGGCAGAAATTCTATGTGCCAAGAAATTAATTCGGATTCCTATGTCTGACAACGATGATGTATTCATCTTTGGGGAAAAGAGAAAAGGGGAAGTTCCGCTAATTTCTGTTGCCAAGGCGCGTAAATGTCTGGTAAAAGGATGTTCATCCTATTTAGCATATGTTCTGGATGTTAAGCCAGAAAAGAAGCGAGTGGAAGACATAAGGGTAGTACGTGAATTCCCAGATGTATTCCCTGGTGATCTTCCAGGGCTACCGCCAGAACGACAAGTAGAGTTTCGAATTGATCTTGTCCCTGGAGCGGCACTGATAGCGTATGCACCGTACCGTTTAGCGCCAGCTGAAATGAAAGAGATGATGTCCCAGCTACAAGAACTGCTCGACAAGGGATTTGTTAGGCCAAGTTCTTCACCTTGGGGAGCTCCGGTATTATTTGTCAAGAAAAAGGATGGCACTATGAGAATGTGCATCGACTATAGGGAGCTGAATAAGGTGACTATTAAGAATAAGTATCCGCTTCCAAGGATTGATGATTTGTTTGATCAACTCCAAGGTGCGGGATGCTTTTCAAAGATTGATTTGAGGTCGGTATATCATCAAGTGCGAGTAAGGGATGAAGATGTTCCCAAGACGGTGTTTAGAACGAGGTATGGGCATTATGATTTTCTTGTGATGCCATTTGGGTTGACAAACGCTCCTGCTGTGTTCATGGATCTGATGAACAAAGTGTGTCGACCATTCTTAGACAAGTCTGTCATTGTATTCATTGATGACATACTTGTTTATTCAAAAATGAAGCCGATCATGAATGTCACCTTCGTGAAGTCTTAGATGTTTTGAGAAAGGAGAAATTGTACGCAAAATTCTCCAAGTGTGAATTTTGGTTAAAAGAAGTACAATTTCTTGGTCATGTGATTACTTCTGAAGGGGTCAAAGTAGATCCGGCGAAGATAGAGGCAATGACGAACTTGGAAACACCAAAGAGTGCATCAGAGATAAGGAGTTTCTTGGGTCTCGCAGGTTATTATCGGAGGTTTATAAAAGATTTCTCAAATATCGCTTCTGCCTTGACCATTCTGACTCGGAAGAATGTAAAGTTTGTATGGACTGAAAAGCAAGAGTCGGCTTTCAGGACATTACGACAGAAGCTGTATGAAGCTCCTATCCTTGCACTACCAGAAGGAACGGAAGATTTAGTCGTGTATAGTGATGCGTCAAAGATGGGTTTGGGGTGTATGTTGATTCAACGTGGCAAGGTGATTGCTTATGCATCAAGACAACTCAAAGAGCATGAGAAGAATTACCCTACCCATGACTTAGAACTTGCAGCGGTAGTGTTTGCATTGAAATTGTGGCGACACTATCTGTATGGAACGAAGTGCACTCTCTTCACTGATCATAAGAGCTTGAAGCATGTCTTTGATCAGAAAGAGTTGAACATGAGGCAGCAGCGTTGGTTAGAACAACTTAAAGATTATGATTGTGAATTGCATTACCATCCTGGTAAAGCAAATGTTGTGGCTGATGCTTTAAGTAGAAAGGAGTATAGTGGGTGCTTGAAACCAACTAACGCCAGAATTGATGTGACGTCCAGTCTGATTGAAATAATAAAAGCGGCACAAGCGGAAGCATTATTAGAAGAAAATCTGAAAGAGGAAGTCGTGGTCAAACAATGTCTTCAATTGACTGAAGATAGTCGTGGGGTCAAATTGTTCCAAGGCCGCGTTTGGGTGCCAAAGGTGGGAGGAAATCGAGAGTTAATTCTCGAAGACGCCCACAAGTCTAAGTATTCTATACATCCTGGAAGTACTAAGATGTATAGGGATCTGAAGCTACACTATTGGTAGCCAGCTATGAAGCTAGATATGGCACAATGTGTAGAAAAGTGTGTGGCGTGCTCGTTAGTAAAGGTTGAACATCAAAGACCCTACGGAAGTCTACAATCTTTAGAAATTCCTGAATGGAAGTGGGATAAGATTACCATGGATTTTGTGACAAAGTTACCGAGAACGTTAAAGGGTAACAATACCATATGGGTAATCGTGGATAGGTTAACAAAAAGTGCTCACTTTTTGGCAATAAAAGAGGCCTCACCGATTGATAAGCTCGCCAAGTTATATATTGACGAAGTAGTCTCAAGACATGGTATACCTATGTCTATAGTTTCTGATCGTGACAGTCGATTTACTTCGAGTTTTGGCAGTCACTACAAGAAGAATTGGGCACAAGAGTAAATTTGAGCACTGCTTACCATCCACAAACGGACGGGCAAAGTGAAAGAACTATTCAGACTTTGGAAGACATGCTCAGGTCATGTTTGATTGACTTTGGAGGTAACTGGGATACGCATTTACCTTTGGTGGAGTTTGCGTACAACAATGTTGATCCAAACCCTCAGTGATTTGATAATGACCCTCTCTTAAAACACTTAGTGAAAATTGTAAGTAAACAATATGTATTAGAGTTTCACTATCGCTGATAAGTACTAGGACTTTACAGTACCACTGATAGGAACTCTCTCTCTTTAGATTATACAATCAGCGAACACTGTTCATCCATTAGCTCTGAGCATGTTCAGTCTCTATGATGATCGTTGATAAGTTATAGTTGTTTACTTATGATCCCTGAAGACAAGTCTCACGTCAACATAGGTTCTACGCTGAAGTCGAAGATCAAGCCCAAGAACCAGCGACAAGTCTACTAATGAACTGATGCGGATATCAGCGAAGCAAGACCTGTCTATTCAACGTGAAGTATCAAGTAGAAGACTTTATCAATCGCTGAGCTTTATCACTCGCTGATAAAGTACTGTTCAACGAACGTTGATCATGAGGTCTACTCTACAAGTTACTTTTTTCTTACCCCCTTGCACGTCTCCGTACGAAATGTCAGAACGTACCTCCCTTCTGTCTAGAATCGTACAACAAACTCTGATTCTACAATGTGCACCATACGGCTACTAAGGTTGTCTACAAAGGTCAAAACATGCAACCACTCAGTTGCTGCCACGTGTAAAGTAACACTGCCATGCATTAAGTGCATGCAGTATATAAGAAGAACCCTACTTCAGAAGTGAAGTGCTCGGCCATCTTCTTCTTTCTCTCTTAGTGTTAGAATATTATTTGTAATATTCTTATCTCCTTTCTATCTTATTTCTAGTGCAAGAAACGTAGTGTTCTTAACTTGTTTAGATCAGGTTTATCCTTAATCTTGTTCCGCAACAAGTTGTAAATTGTTTAAAGATTTATCAATAAACAATTTAGAAAGTAAAAATCGTGTGTTTGTATTCAACCCCCCCCCCCCCCTCCTACAAACTTATATAACCCTTCGGGACCAACAAGTGGTATCAGAGCATATTTATTTAATCTCATAAACAAGATCTTATCTATACTAATCTCTTCTTCCTTGCTATTTCTTTAAATGGCTACCAACACAAACACTAACTATATTGACAACGGTTCTCTTGCAAAACCCCCTAGATTCTCCAGATATAACTTTAATCTGTGGAAAAATAGGATGATTCTCTTCTTAGAAGGTGTAGACCCTACTATGTCTTACTATCTTGAAAGCGGCCCATATATTCCTGTTAGAATTGATCCTGAAGTTCCAGCCGCTGAGAATAGAGCTGCCATTCCAGAAAGGTTGGTTCCCAAGGAAATTCATATGTGGACTGATGAAGATAAGAAGAAAGTGGCTATCGACACTAAAGCCAGATCCATTCTTTCCATGGCTCTTCCTGACGAAGTCTACCATTCCGTCATGAACCTGAAAACCTCCAAAGCCATGTGGGACACAATCTGTGTTCAGTATGAAGGTACGTCTGAAGTCCAGGACTCGCGTAAGATCAACCTGGTAAGACAGTACGAAAGCTTCATTTGTGGTAAGAATGAATCTCTCTCTGAAGTACACCAACGTTTTAACTGCTTAATAATAGATCTAAAAACTGTTGGTAAGGAATATTCTAACTTTGAAGTACTGACAAAGTTCTTAGAATGTTTACCTGAAAGCTGGGACAGTTATTCAATGTGTCTCAAGTTATCAAAGGATCTAAAATCCATGACTCTTTCTACCTTATATGGCACGATGCTTAATCATGAGCAATCGAGTCATCTTAAGAAGAATCTTGTAAAAGATTCCAAAAGCACCCCTGTTGCTTTAATCTCAAAGTCACCTACCACTCAGCGATCGACTATCACTATCACTGAGTTGGAGACTAACTCTGAATGTTCATCAGATCCTGACTCTTCAGATCTTGATGAATCTATGGCTCTCCTTTCTAATAAATTCAGGAGATTCGCCAATAAGAAAATTTTCAGAAAGAACAAACCTCTTGCTATTACTGATAAGCCAAGATCATCAACTCATGTTGATAAGGCTACTGCTACTTGCTATAACTGTGAAAAGATAGGACATTTTGCTAGCGAGTGCAGGTCAAATAAAGTCTCTAGATCCTCAGCTTTTCCCAAGAAAAACTTTACTCCCAGGACTAGAGATGAAAAATACAAAAAGCTGAAAGAAAGGTATTCAAAGCTGAAAACTTTTAAGAAGAAAGGCAAAGGCCTGATGGCTGACTATGATTGGGCTGCCTCTGACGAAGAAGAATCATCTGACTCTGAAGATGATGATGAAGCCAATCTCTGTCTCATGGCCAAACTTGAAGATGAGGAAGAAAAGTCTGACATTCCCTCTACTTCAACCTCTGCTACTAAGGTATCACCTTCCTTCTTTACCAATATTTTAAATATTGATGAAGCTGATAGTCTTCGAAAAATCGATCTGCTGACCAGAAGTTTATATGAAGCCATGAATGGCAAAACTATTATTGAAAATCAAAACCTTGATCTCGCTGAACAGCTTAAAAACTGTCACCTTCAAATAGAAAAGCTTTCTAAAATTGAAGAAGATTTTAAAGATCAAGTTCATATAAATCAGCTAGTCAAAATCGAGCGCGAAGAAGCTATCGCTGCATTAAAAGCTGAAAAAGCTACTGTTGATGGATGGTATAAATCCTCAACAACGATCACTGAGATAATTAAGTCTCAGATTCCCCTGAGTGATAAACGTGGTCTTGGTTACAAAGATGAAACTCTAGAACCAACCACTGACCGTTCCATGCTTAAGTTTGGAATGTTCGTATCCTCTATCCCTGACACTTTCTCTTCTAAGTGTTCCTCTTCAAAACCTCCCATCCCTGAGGAAATCTCTACCTTAACTTCTAAAGGTAAAGAGAAAATTGTTTATCCAAAACCTACCTCGGTCTCTAAAGACAAAGGTAAAGGAATTGCTTTTAACCAAAAACCTCAGAAGGGTACTTGTGTACCTAAGCTGAATGCTTCTAAAGCTTCAGTGACTTATCCCTCTACTTCTAAGAACAAGATCCCTGGATTTATTCAGCGATCTACTCCTAGACTTAAAGTGGATATAATTGGTAAGAAATCTAAAGAACTGATAGTTCCTCTCATTTCCAATACCAAAGGTATACTTTGTGCTAGCCCTGCTCATTTAAAACTAACGGCTAAGCATGCAAATGGTCCTAAGACTACTTTTAGTTATAGGAAATGTTATCACTGTGGACTTACAAATCATATTGCTAGTAAGTGCCCTACAGCCACCAAAGCTGAAAAGATATCTAAGGTGAAGATCAATGCCCCCAAGGCAAAGAAGACCACTGAGGTTAATAAATTAACCAAAGTGAAGACTGAAAACATAGCTGAATCTTCAAATGCTGCAAAGACTGATGAACCTTCCATTCCATCTACCTCCACTGACAAGTGTGTACACATGATGAAATGGGTGCCCAAGTCAAACTAATCTTCCTTTGTAATGCAGGTTAAGAAGGGTATCTGGTATCTCGATAGCGGATGCTCTAGACACATGACCGGTAAGAAGAACCTGCTCGCTGAATACAAGGAAGAGAAGGGTCCCTCTGTGACTTTCGGTCGAAACGGAAAAGGACATACCCGAGGGTTTGGTGTACTCTCTAATGGTACAACAACCTTCAGAAGAGTCGCATATGTTGAAGGGCTGAAGCATAATCTGTTAAGCATCAGTCAGCTTTGCGACATGTATAACAAAGTAATCTTTACTAAGGAATCCTGCTTTGTCGCTGACAAAAAGGAGAAGATAGCTCTCAGCGGTTATCGTTTGGAAAATGTTTATGTAATAAACATGGACTCAACAACCACTGAGAACTCATGTTTCTTCTCAAAAGCCTCATCTGATGTCAACTGGCTATGGCATAAGAGGCTCTCTCATCTAAACTTCAAGACACTGAACTCTCTTTCTTCTAAAGAGTTAGTTACTGGTCTACCTCAACACTCATATGCCAAAGAGTCCTTATGTTCAGCGTGTGAGAAAGGCAATCAGACCAAAGCAAGCTTCAAGTCAAAGCAAGTATCCTCAGTGTCATCTCCTCTACAACTTCTCCATATGGATTTGTTTGGCCCTGTAAACAAACAATCCATCGCTGGAAAGAAATATACACTGGTCATAGTTGATGAATTCTCTCGCTATACATGGGCTATGTTTCTCCGTTCTAAGAGTGACACCCCTGAAGAACTCATCACCTTTGTCAGGAAAATGGAAGTCCTGAACAATATGACCGTTCGCTCAATAAAGAGTGATCATGGGACTAAATTCAAAAACAGTTCTCTTGATTCCTTCTTTGAGAGTAAGGGTATTTCTCACAACTTCTCTTCAGTGAGAACACGGCAACAAAACGGAGTCGCTGAAAGAAGAAATAGAACTATCATTGAAGTTGCATGTTCAATGCTCAGCGATTCTCACCTGCCTACTCAGTTTTGGGCAGAAGTTGTCAACATTGCTTGTTTTACGCAAAACAGGTCGCTGATTGTCAAAAGATTCAAAAAGACAGCCTATGAACTTTTTCATGGGAGAAAGCCTTCAATTAGCTTTCTTCACATCTTTGGATGTCAGTGTTTCATACTGAACAATAGAGATGCCCTTGGAAAGTTTGATCCTAAGGCTGATGATGGAATCTTTCTTGGATATTCTTCAATCTCCAAAGCCTTTAGGGTCTTCAATCGTAGAAGACAGGCTGTAGAAGAAACGATTCACGTCACCTTTGACGAATCCTGTTCAGCGAATTCTAGACCTTCTGCTGATACTGAAGAACTGAATCAATGGATGTTTTCTCATCTTGGTGATTCAGAAGACATTCCCACTCCTCATACTCATCCCGTTGAAGATGATGGTCCTACTATCATCCCAAACATGCAGACTAGTGAAGCTGAAACTTGATGGGTCTCAACTGTTCCTCTAAACACTATGACTGCTTCTGAACCAAATGTCTCAGACATTCCATCTACTTCTCAGCAATCAGTGAATGTAATGACATCTGCACCTACTCCTCTCTCGGCTGATATTCCAGAAGTTGCTGAAGCCTCATCTTCAGCCCCTCTAGTTCAGGTTGAGTCAGCGACTCATGCTCCGGCTCAGCGATGGACTATTAATCACCCAATTGATCAAATACTTGGTGATCCAAACGCTGGTGTTCAGACACGACGAAGTGCAGGTAACATTTGCTTATTTGTTAACTTTATTTCTCTGATTGAACCAAAGAAAACAGATGATTCCCTCCAAGATCCAAACTGGGTCAGCGCTATGCAAGAAGAGCTGACTGAATTTGAAAGAAACAAAGTGTGGAAGCTTGTTCCTCGTCCATCTGACAAGTCAGTGATAGGAACTAAATGGGTCTATCGAAACAAGTTGGATGAACATGGAACTGTAACCCGCAACAAGGCTCGACTTGTTGCTCAGGGATATAGACAAGAGAAAGGTATAGATTACGACTAACCCTTTGCTCCAGTGGCAAGACTAGAAGTTATTCGTCTATTCTTAGCTTACGCTGTACACAAAGACTTCAAAGTGTATCAAATGGATGTCAAGTCAGCGTTCTTTAATGGAAAACTGAATGAAGAAGTCTACGTGGAACAACCTCCAGGATTCTCAGATCCTAAGCATCCAAGTTATGTTTATAAACTGGATAAGGCACTTTATGGCTTAAAACAAGCTCCTCGTGCATGGTATGACACTCTCTCTACTTATCTCCATATTAAACAATTTGAGCGTGGTAAAATCGATAAAACTCTATTTTTCGGGAAATTAAAAGGTCATATCATTCTTGTACAAATATATGTCGATAATATTATATTAGGTTCTACTAACCCTGACCTTTGTACTCGTTTCTCTGAAAGAATGAAAGCAGAGTACAAAATCAGTATGATGGGTGAGCTAACATATTTCTTTGGTCTTCAGATAAAACAAAATGAAAAGGGAACTTTCATTAATCAGGGAAAGTATGTTAAAGATATGCTGAAGAAATTTGATTTAACTTAGAGTTCAGCTATGAAAACCCCTATGGACCACCGCTGACACTAAACAAGAATCCCTCTGGAATACCTGTTAATGTCATGACGTACCGTGGGATGATCGGCTCTCTTCTGTATCTTACAGCTAGCCGGCCTGATATTATGTACGCAACCTGTTTGTGTGCACGATATCAAGCTGAACCTAAGGAATCTCATATGATCGCTGTAAATCGAATCTTTCGTTACCTTAAGCGTACTCCTAACCTAGGTCTTTGGTATCCCAAAGACTCAGGGTTTGATCTAATCGCCTATTCAGATAGTGATTTTGCAGGTTGCAAGATGGATAGGAAAAGCACCACAGGAGGATGTCAGCTCCTAGGTGGAAAGCTGGTGAGTTGGACAAGTAAAAAAGCAAAACTCAGTGTCCACCTCCACCACTGAAGCTGAGTACGTAGCTGCTGAAAGCTGTTGTTCTCAGGTCTTGTGGATGAGAAATCAACTACTGGACTATGACCTTCAGCTCTCGAAAATTCCAATCTATTGCGACAGCACAAGTGCCATCCCTATAGCCAACAATCCAGTGCTACACTCAAAGACCAAACACATCGAAATCATGTATCATTTTATCAGAGATCATGTGATGAATGGTGACATAGAACTTCACTTTATCCCAACTGATTTTCAGTTAGCTGATCTTTTCACCAAACCTCTTGATGAGACAAGATTTAACTTTCTCATCAGCGAGCTTGGAATGCTGAACTTTGAAGAATAAAATCTTCAGCGGTTCGCATTTGATCAGCGACGGGATAAAACCAACTTGTATAACCCATTCTATCATCTTCTCTCTGAACAAACTTGATTCGCTGATGTTAAGGTATGATCTCTCTTTACTCGCTGACGTTCGCAAATGAATGCAAGATTTCAAAACAAATTGTATCACTGAATATCTCTTCCTTATCAACAATACTTTGAAATTTCTAAAACCTAACACTGATATTTCTATTCAGTGCTTCATGTTTTCAAAATGTCCCTGAGTATTTCAAAAACCTCAGAGACATCCTAAAATGTGAAAAGACGTTTGTGACGTAATCAAACGGATAAACCCAGGCACGTTCTTTTTCTGACACACGTTTGCACGTTTCATTTTCTCATCCAATCAAACGCAAACACGTGTCCGTGTCATGATGAAAAACTTTTCCCGCTCAAGTTTTTCTCTCTCTATTCCCACTATATAAACCCATTCAAGTTTATATTTTTCCTTTACGCGAACAACTTCTTCTTCAAGAAAAGAATTACTGTTGCATCTCGAACTCAAGTTTTCAAGAACTGTTCATCTTCTTCAAACTTCGAAAGGTTAATATTCTTATTATTTACCTTTTATTAAACTTGTTTTTGATCTTATTCTTGTTATTAACAGATCAAACAAAAGAAACCTTTTTAAAATAAAATCATTTTCTATTCGTGATTTTATGAACACAACCTTCATGGTTGTTCTTCAAGTTTGAAACAAAACTCTTAAACTTGTTCTTCATATGTTTTTCCAGAATCTCTTCTAGAAACTGGAAAACACATACTCTCCATGTTTTGTATCTCAAAACAAAGAAAAACCCTAATCTTCATTAAGACATCTTTGGTCTGAATGAAATGGACAAAACTCAACAACATCTTATTGGAAAATCTTTCCACATTAAGACATTGTTCTTTATCTCTTCTTCATGTTTATATGTGATTAACAGAAATGGCATCTACTACTGAATCTCCTGCTGATAAGACCTCCATTGCTGCTGAGGTCACTGAAATCACAAAGGCTCCTCAGGTTAAGTTCGATCTCAAGAAGGTTACTTATCAACATAATAATCCTTATGCTCTCTTCGACTTCCCTGAAAACAAACATGTCACACATCTTGATGATGATGTGAACTTTCTTAAAACTTGCCCTATTTCATACGCTCTCACCATTGCACCCCCTGCTCATCGTTCTCTACTAGCTCAGTTCTGGTATTCTGCCAGACGAGCTCAGGTTTCTTCATCCAAAGACCCAAAGAAAATGGTCGATGTCATTCCCTGTGACACAGACCATGGTACTTCCAAGATCACCCCCAACCATATCAGACATGCTCTAAAACTCCCTACCAGTACCAGAGAAAACCGTTTGTCCCTCTACCAGATCCCAAAAAGAATCCTACTGATAGAGCAACCCTGATTGCATTCTTTGATGCAATGGGTTACGCATGGGACACAGGGAGAGACAAAAACCCTGACAAAAAGCTAACTGCCATCAAGAAGTCGATGATGCCTAGCGAGATGAATTTCATCTACGCTCATCTGATCAGCTGTCTAACAGCTAAAGTCGGGTCAACTGACCAAGCATCCCAACCCCAACAGGCCATGGGATATGCTCTGCTGAAGGGACTTCACATTGATTGGGCGTCAATCATCTACGACGATTTGATGTTCAGGGTGAACATGGTTGAAAGACCAACTTGCGTTCCATATCCAAGGTTTATCAGCGCCGTTTTTCAACACGAACTTGGGAATGAATACCCAAAGGTAGGAGACCTGAGACTCTCTCAGGTTGGCGCTAAAGTTCTAGATTTCAAGCCCCTGCCAAACGAGGTACGTCTCTCTGCACTCTGACACCAAGTCGATCTGTCGATTTATAAGTTTCTCGACATGATCCTTGTATTTAGAACGTGACTTCTGAATGGCTATTATGATCTCCAACCATTCAGAGAGACCATACTTCGTGATAGCATCAGCGTAGAAGGTTTCAGTGGTGTCGTTCTCTCTGAATATTTCGACTTCAACAATTGGAACTTTAATGGTCGATCTTCCAGTGACGTGAACCTTGTTAATTCTGGCAGCACGATATCGAAAGTGTACTTTCTCTTTACACCATTTCAAGGTAGATTGAGATACCTTGGTCTTTTCTTCGATAATCTTCTGGGCGTCTTCCCACAACTGACGTTGGACTTCGATGGGAGTCCTTTTCAGTGCGGGGTCATTCACCGATTCTTGGGCAAGCTGGATGGCGAGGGCCTTATCTTTTTCTTCAGCTTCCTTCTTTTCGGCGAGTAATCTTTTGGCTCTGAGGTGATCAGCGAACTCTTGCTTTGATAACCTGAACTTTGTAGGAACAGGAGTGACTTTGGAGCGAGGGAGGATGATTCGCTGATCTTCGAACTTCTTGATTATTTCTTCTCTCCTTTTCTGATCCTCTTCACTTAGCTTTTGAGGAGCAAAGGACGGTCTGTTTTTTGTGAGAGAGAAGTTGTTCTTCAGGTTCATCGGTCTCAGTGATTAAATCCAAGACCGGGATTATATCTTCAGCTCTTGTGGCTGGGATTATTGTTAGTGCAGCAGTGGGGACTTCAGCTGGATCCTCAAACAGGGGAGAGGACTAGCTGAAAAGCAGCGATTGTTTAAGTATGAAGAGTTGGGGAAGAAAGAGATAGAGAAAAGAATATGTTTAAGTGTATAGAGGTTTTATGGAGAGGAGAACTGAGATTGAGAAGGGATAGAGAAGGGATGCAGTGTAAGGGAAGAGAAGATATTGTACCTGACAAACTGGCTTTATCTGAAGGATGGCCAGATTGCCTTCTGCAGCGAGGCCTTTATTTTTGCCTTTGTCAACTTCAGATGTTGCAGGCTTTGTCTTGGTCGTCTCCCCTGATGGTTCTTTTATTGAAATCCCTTTTAGAGCAGGGACCTTTGTTAGCTTCAATCTTCCTAAATCATATAAGTATTTAGAAGTAGTGAAAAATAGACTAAGTGAAGAAAGCCTCTCACAGAGGCTCTGCCGAAGTTACCGAGAGATCAAGGTCAAGAAGCTACAGAAGCAACAGAGGCTTCCTACAGAACCTCTGTTGCTCTCGCCAAGAAGTCTCAAGACTCGGAATCAGGAGAAGACTGCTCTACGAAGGACCAAACCGCAGAACCTCTGTAACACTTCACAGAGCCTCTGCGGTCCTAAACAAAGACTTGAAGATATTTATAATATCTTGCTACTGTTAAAGGACTCGTACATCAACTTGCATGGTAGCATGCCCTGTCCAACGTCGACGTGTCAAACTCTGATTGGACTCAGTAGGGCTTAGTACATACTAGACGTCTGCTGCATTAAATGCAATATAGCACGTCTGACTGTTCATGCCATCCTTGCAACTGTTCACGACATCCTCTCTACTATTCATACGTACCTTTTGAATAGTAGCATATGCTTTATGGTCCCCTTTAGAGTAGTATATAAGGAAGACTCATGTTGAGTTCTTCCTTACACAAAAACACACACAAAAACAATACACAACACAACAACATCAAGAACACAAAAGCTTATTCACCTTAAGAGTCATATCTGTTTTAAAGCTTTTTCTTACTCACGGTTCATAAACCTGTTCTTGATATATATTCAGTAAACCTTGAGATATAATATTCTGTTCACTGTTTATTTATAGTTTGTTCTAAATCTATCAAACTTATCTATTAGTTCTTTAAATACGCTTCCGCATCAAACCTTAAACCTGAACTAATAGATCTGATAATCTTGTTTAACCAAAACGGGAACCAACAATTGGTATCAAAGCCTAGCTTGATTTTCAATATCAAGTGATCCTCGTTTTACAACTTTTATTTGATAGATTATTTTCTCTCTTCATCACAATATTTCTAAATATTAGTCGTACCCAGAAAACCTTCCAGATCTTCATATTGAGAAATCCTCTCCTCAAAATGACAAATACAAATAACTTTTTCACTGCTGGCTCACTAACCAAACCTCCTACTCTTCTTAGAGATGAGTATCCTCAATGGAAGATAAGAATGGTTCATTTCTTTGAGGGTACTGAAAAAACTCTCAAACAATATCTTTACAATCCTCCTCCAGTTCCGATGATAACGATGCCACGTGTACCAGCTACTGCTGAATCTGCTGAAATCCCTGAACATCAAAAACCTAAGCCAAGAGAAGAATGGTCAAATGAAGATAAGGCAGAAGATGAAGTTGCACAGAAAACAAAGAGAATATTGATAATGGCAATCCCCAACGAACTTTTTCAATCCTTAGATGCATGCGAAACAGCGCACGATCTCTGGAAAGAATTAGAAAGACAGTTGGAAGGGGGTGCTAAAACTCAGAAGAACCGAAGGGCACAATACATAAATGAATATCATGCTTTCAGAGCCTCTGCAACAGAATCTCTGCAAACAACATACGACCGGTTCAACTCTCTCATAAACAAATGCAAAAAGTCTGGTATTCACAGAACCACGGAAGAAAATAACGTCATGTTTCTAAAGAGCCTGAACGATGAGTGGCTTCAGTTGTCTATGTCTTTACAAACAAATCAAGATCTAGACTCCTGGACACTCTCTGATCTCTATGGAACACTTGCTGCACAAGAGCCTGAAATAGCTCAAGCTAAAACACTAACCACTGTGCCATACGCATTGGTTAGTAAATCTACAGAGGCTGCAGACAGACCAAGAAATGAGAGATCTACAGAGGAGAAAAAGAAGGAGAAAAAGAAGATGGTAATGGTTGATAGCGAAGAAGACGAGCTGATAAAGGAAGAGATAACTCTTGCGTCATTAGCTAAATCAATGGCTCTATTGACAAGAGAGTTTAGAAATAACCAAAGGATTTCGGGTAGAAGAGATGATGGAAGAAGAGAAGAATCAAGTGACCGACAGAGGTTAGACTACAGAAATGATGACCTACAGAGGTCGAGCGACAGAAGCTACAGAGGAAATGATCGACAGAGATCAGATGACAAGATAGGCCACACACAAGAATGCTACAAATGTGGTAAACCCGGTCATTACGCAAACGAATGCCGAACAGAGAAAGGTGGAGACCTACAGAAGTCCGACGACCGAACTGGAAACATCTCCCAAGGTTGTTTCAACTGCGGCAAGCCAGGTCATTTCGCAAAAGAATGCAGAAGTAGACCAAATCGCCCACAGAAGGACTCAGCTTTTTACAAAAAGAAGGCCGAGTATTACGCACAAAAATCCCTAATGGCGAACAAAGGGCATTCTGAGGCAAGCAAAGAAGACTTCGAGTCGGACTCTACCTCTGACGATGAATTTCTCACTAATGCCCTGTTCTGTGGCATGGCAGAAGTTGACTCCGGCACTGACAATGAGGTATCCATTTCAAACTCTATCTCAAGTACTAATTCTGTAGATGGTGATTTAGTTAAACTTAACATTGAACTGAAAGATATAATTGAAAGCATTCAGAAAAAGCTGACCTTTAATGAGAGAGAAGTAAGGCTTCTCACTCAAGAAAAAGCCAAAATCTTTGAAGAAAAAGGAAAAGTCGAAAAATATTGGAGCAAAAATATAGATCCTTTAAAAAGGCAAATTTCTGATTTAACCTATGCTTTAAAAATCAAAACAAAAGAACTTTCAGTTTCAAGAAGTGAAACAACAGACATAAGAGCTCTCAAAGAATACTTTCAAAAGGAAAGAGAGGTACTTTGGCAAGATCTTTTAAGAAGAGAAGTTTTAATTAAAAACTATAAAGATGCACAGAAGGTGTATGAAGAGGTAAACACTCAAATAGCAAGACGAGGTATAGGGTACAGTGACATTACCTTAGGAGTTGAAAATAAACGACTAAAACCTCTGTCCTCTCTATTTGTTTTGGGAAAAACTAACAAACCAAACTTTCCAAACTTACTCTCTGTAAGCAAAAGGGTTAAAATCTCTGCAGAACCTCACTTGAGGAAACATACAAAAATGATCAATGTGTGGTTTGAAAACACAGATTCATCATCTTCAACCTCTGTCAAAAGAGAAATCAAACCAAAGAAATATCTAAAAACACAAGATCAGATTGGTATCTTTAAGTTTGGTAAACCAGAGACTCAAACACAGGTCGCTTTTGTCTGTATGATAAATGTTGAAAAGAAATTGTCAGCATAAGCTCCTGAGTTTAAACCCATTTTTTCAGAAGAAAAACTTGAAGAATCTATTGAAAAAGAAATTTTGGAAGTTTTGAAATCAAATATTTTAGAAAATCTATGTACATCTTCTATAAATCAAAAACTCGCTGAAGAGATCTCATTAGAAACCTCTGCCAACTACGAAAGTTTTTCTACAGAGGAAGAAAGCTCGTATGATACATGCTCAGAAAATCCAGCCTCTGTCGAAAGAAATGACTCAACCTCTGCATATGAGGACGATTCATCATCTGACGACTCAGAGACTGATTTCAAATCAGGGATAATTCACTATGACACAGAGGATGTCAAAATCTCCTCTGAAGTTCTTAACAGAACAATTTCTCCAAAAGAGAAAATCACAGAGATACCTATCCGTCCAGATTTTCTCAAAATGTGTATACAAGTCAAAACCTCTACAGAGCTTGAAAATCTGAAAAAGGCCTCTGAAAATCCAAAAAGCTTAAAATTTTCAAAACCTTTAAGGAAAATCAAAGAGAATCCCACTTGGCAACAAAAGGGAAAATGGCCTGAAGCTAACAAATATTTTTCCTCTGTGACAGTGAAGAAAGATGTTCACCACAGAAGAGAGTCACAGAAGGCAGGAACTAAACAAGACTTTTGCAAACAACATTCTAGTATTCATAGATCTTCTTGTAATAGGAAATCTAATGTAAAGAAAGAGTGTAATGTCTCCGTGGCTCAGTTCAGAAAATTCAATGAAAAGTTCAAACAAATCACATCTCATATTCAATACTGTCATTGTTTTGATCTTATGTTTAAATTGAATAAACACTTCTCAAGTCCAGATTGCTTTCTCACCACTGAAATTCGAAAGTCAGAACCAAAAGAGAAACAATCTGATTCTTCTTCAAAAGATAAAATGTATTTCAAGAATGCCAAGGCAAACTTGAAAAATTCTAACAATATTGGACCCATATGGATATGGGTACCTAAATCTCTATGATTGTCTTACAGAAGCAACATGTGCCAATTTGGTATCTTGACTCCGGATGCTCAAGGCACATGACTGGCAACAGAAGATTACTATCCACATACAAAGAAACACACGATGGTTGATCTGTAACCTTTGGAGACAACATGAAGGGACACATCAAAGGCTATGGAGTGATACAGAAAGAAAATGTCTCTGTATACAAAGTTGCATATGTGAATGGCCTCAAACACAACCTACTAAGCGTAAGTCAACTCTGTGATACAGGATTCGATGTGTTATTCAAAAGAACTTTCTGCTCTCTACAAAGTGAAAACACAGGAATGGAACTTCTGCGAGCTGAAAGAAGAGGTGATCTATACCTAATGAATTTTACTTCAAAATCCAAGGACAAAGTTTGTCTAGTAGCCTGCAAAAGTGAAGAAGCGTGGTTATGGCACAACAGGTTCTGTCACTTAAACTTTCATACCTTAGATAAACTAGTAAAACTCAATCTAGTTAAAGGTTTGCCAAATGTTAAATTCAATAAGGATCATTTGTGTTCGGCCTGTGAAATGGGAAAACACAGAAGGGCTTCCCACAAAGGCAAAACTGACGTATCTTGCACTAGACCTCTGTACATGCTTCATGTCGACCTCTGCGGTCCCATTGCCATACAGAGCCTAGGTGGCAAGAAATACATACTTGTCCTAATTGATGAGTATTCACGTTTCACATGGGTTGAATTCGTTAGAAAGAAATCAGATGTTCCAAATATATTGATAAATCTAATGAAAAGAATCTAAGTTCTTTATGATTGCAGAATACAGAAGTTAAGAAGTGACAATGGCACAGAATTTAAAAACTCTGTCATTGAAGCCTATCTTTCAACAGAAGGAATATCACAGAACTTCTCTGCAGCTCGCACTCCACAACAGAACGGTGTTGTCGAAAGAAAGAATCGAACACTTGTGGAAGCCGCAAGAACCATGATATCAGCATGCGGATTATCAATGAACTTTTGGGCAGAAGCAATTTCTACTGCGTGTTATACTCAAAATCGATCAACCATTGTGAAAAGACACCTCAAGACGCCTTACGAATTGCTTAACAAAAGGCGGCCAAACATCAAATTTTTCCATGTATTCGGATGCAAATGCTTTGTCTTAAACGACAGAGATTCAAGAGGAAAGTTTGATGTAAAAGCAGATAAAGGTAAATTCATTGGATACTCTGCCACTTCCAAAGCCTACAGAACATTCCTTACAAAGTCTCACAAAATTGTAGAAAGCATCAATGTTTCTTTTGATGATTCATTCCAAATGACTTCTGAGCAAATAAGTTCAGAACTCGGAATTAAAGGGAAATCCTCTGACATCTCAAGAACAAAAGAAGATTTGGATCTTCTATTTTTGGAAATGTTCCACTATGACATTGATCCTACTGTCGGAACCATCAGAGTTTCTGAAGAACCATCCTCTGTCGGACAAAATCCTACAGGTATGACTCTAACTGGTCCAAATAATGCTTCATCTTCTTCTATAAATACTACAGATGCAATTGCCGAAGCAGAAGAAAGTGCAGAAGATGAAACATCAAGAAAAACGACCACAGAAGCTGCACAAACCACAGAAGAACCAATTACAGAGGAGATCGAGGACCAAGACTATACATCCTCAGAGGAACAAACTCCACCATCACTCGTACCAATCATTCCACAAACGGTAGAATCAACTACCAAGGCACGAAGAACATCAGAGGCTACACAAGAAGAAACACAAGAAGCCTCTGAAGAAAGTTTTGATGACATTGATGATCATCTTCCACGCACAACTCAGTGGACAAAAAGCCATCCTCCAAGCCAAATAATTGGAGAACCTTCTGACTCAGTAAAAACAAGGTCTGCCACTGCTAATTTTTGTTTCTTTACAAATTTTATTAGTGTTATAGAACCAAAGAAGATTTCTGAAGCCCTAGATGACCCAAACTGGGTAGACGCCATGCAAGAAGAACTTCTGCAATTTGAGCGAAACAGAGTATGGACTTTAGTACCTCTGCCAAGAGGGAAACAGGCCATTGGGACTAAATGGGTCTACAGAAACAAGAAGGATGAAGATGGAGTGGTCGTCAGAAACAAAGCAAGATTAGTAGCAAAAGGATATAGACAAGAAGAAGGCATAGACTACGATGAGACTTTTGCCCCTGTCGCACGTCTCGAAGCAATAAGAATATTCTTAGCCTTCGCAGCCCACAGAGGTTTTAAAGTCTATCAGATGGACGTAAAATCAGCTTTTCTAAACGGTGAAATCCAAGAAGAGGTTTACGTAAATCAGCCACCAGGTTTTGAAAGCTCAAAGTTTCCAAGGCATGTATACTACCTTGAAAAGGCTCTATACGGACTGAAACAGGCTCCAAGAGCATGGTACGAACGACTTTCTACCTTCCTTCTAGTCAATGGCTACAACAGAGGTACAACAGATACTACCTTATTCTATAAACGCAAAAATAGTGAGATAATGCTTGTACAAATATACGTAGATGACATAATTTTTGGGTCTACAAATTCAGAAGAGTGCAAAATTTTTGAAAAACTCATGCAGAGTGAGTTTGAAATGAGTATGATGGGAGAATTAACATTCTTCCTCGGACTTCAAGTCAAACAATCTTCAGAGGGAATTTTTATAAATCAAGCCAAATATGTCTCTGACATACTTTTAAAATATAATCTCTCTGATACCTCTGCAATGAAGACTCCAATGGCCACTGGAAATAAGTTATTCTTAGATCCAAATGGTATTTCTGTAGAATGTACTCTCTACAGAGGCATGATTGGATCTCTGTTATACTTAACAGCAAGCAGACCTGACATTATGCATGCCACATGTCTTTGTGCACGTTATCAAGCTAATCCAAAGAAATCACATTATGATGCTGTAAAAAGAATCTTTAGATACCTGAAGGGGACTAACAATCTTGGTCTCTGGTATCCACAGAACTCTGGTTTTAGTCTTAAAGCTTATACAGATTCAGACTATGGAGGATGCATGCTCGACAGAAAGAGTACCTCTGGGAGTTGTCAATTCCTAGGTGGTAAACTAGTCAGTTGGACCTCCAAGAAGCAGAATTGTGTCTCCACATCCACTGCAGAAGTTGAATACGTTGCTGCCGCTAGCTGTTGTTCTCAGGTTCTATGGATGAAGACTCAGCTAAAAGACTACGGCCACATTCTGTTCAAAATACCCATCTTCTGTGATTCCAAAAGTGCTATTGCTATCTCTGTCAACCCTGTGCAACACTCAAAAACCAAGCATATCGATATAAGGTATCATTTCTTGAAACATCATGTTGAATACGGTACAATCGAAATGCATTTCGTGCCCACAGAATATCAACTCGCTGACTTATTCACCAAAGCATTAGACGAGAAAAGATTCAACTTCTTGGTGGGTAAGTTAGGAATGATTAACATGGTGTGAAAATCCTCTGTAAGTATAGCTTTATCTTCTGTAAATAAGTATAAATATCTATTATTACTAAGTTATTGCGTTGATAAATTTATTTCAGTTTATATTTTTTATATAATATAATTGTTTACAGAGCATCTGTGGGTCCGCTCAGATCTTCTGATAACCCTTACAGAACCTCTGGTAAACATAATCTATGCTCAATACAAATCTTACCATTCTTTGAACCAAGCATAGATCAAGGGGGAGAAAAAGGAAAATTCTTGATCTACAGAAGCGATTAGATCAAGGGGGAGCAAAAGGGACCCTGAAATGATCTACAGAGGTAAATCTTTCAAAGGAAAGCCAAAGAAGAATGTCGATAATTCTCCATCGACAGAAGTAAGACAAAATTGCCGAGAACAGAAGAACCAAAAGGTATGTCTCTCGCACGAAAGGTTTTTGGAAAACAGTTTTCTAGGACAAGAATTGTCAAATATGTCCTAAATATACTATGAATAACATTTCAAAAATCAAAAGTTCAAAAGATTTAACAAAATTCGAAATAGGAGAAATTTAAGGTCATAGAGCTTCTGCTGAGCTCAACAGAGCTTCTGCAGGAAATATGCTCTGTGATCACAAATTAACCCTCTGTCGATCTTTTGGAATGTTATCTCGGAAACCGACAACACACACCATGACCTTCGCGAACAAAACGTTTATCAAAATAGTTTTCTCGGACACCAACCGTCAAAAATGTGCGAAAAACATCTCTTAGCACAGATCAAAAATTGGATGATCAGAAAGTTAATAGAATTCAAGTTATAAGATTTTTTCTCTCATAGAGCTTCTGTTGGCTCTCGCAGAGCTTCTGCAAGTTCCATCAGAGCTACAAAACCTCTGTGAGTAAAATTTCTTGACAAAATCCTATTGATCCTCTCCAATGTCTTTACAAACGTTTTCGTTCAAAGAAGAACCTTCAGAGTCATGACAACAATGAGATATATGAGAAAAGGTTAAAACTCAAGATTTTCAAAATCACAGAGCTTCTGTAAAACACAAAAGTTCTTCCATTTTGTTATCTGTGGTAATAACGGTTACTGTTACTTCGAGTGAAACTCATATGGCTAAAATCAACCTCACGCGCCTAGCATTAATGGGCCGTGCACGACGTCCTGTCATATTCTGACATGGCCTACGTGTCCCATTTTCATTGGGCGTACATGGAACGTTTTTATTTGGAAAGTTGAACCCGCCGCTCAAACTCGAGTGCGGATTCCAAACTTTAATCCATTGCCATATATTTTACTCTTTCGAATTGTACCGTTTTACCATCCTATAAAAACAAAGCTTACCCTCTCATAAAACTTTTTACAAACTCTCATCTTCTTCTCCGGCGAAACCCTGCAAAAAGCTTGCAAAAATCTTATTCTTAAAATCAAATGGCTTCATCTTCTCGAGCTACATCCTCTGAACTCTCTCCGGCGAACTCACCGGAACACTCCCCTGCACATTCAGAACATTCTGAAAACCCTAGCCTTGCAAGAAATATTGAACAACAAGATTCCGGGGACTCAGCAGACTTTGCTCCGACGACACACTTGCAAAACTTTATAGCAAAGGATCATTTCGAAGCCATTCTTCCTATCAAATCCAACAACTGCTATTTGGTCCCCTCACCCACTGCTTTCGGCGAAGCCCATACCATACTTCTGAACATCATGGAGAATCATGTCCTCTTCCCTCTACTATCAAGAACCCCGAACAAAATTCCAGTCCGTTATTTGAACCAATTTTGGCAAAGCTGCCGATTTGATAAAGACGATTCTCTTATCAAATGGTACATTTCAAGACCTGATAAATCTGAACATCTTGAAATCAAGTTCAACAGAACAATGTTCTCACTTGAATTCAACCTACCAACAAGGGGTCTTCTGGGATTGAAAAGTTATGCAGAGCAACCAACAGACGAAGAGATTTGTCGATTCGTAGAAATGCTTGGGTACAACACCCAACTACGAAAGAGGAATGACTTCCGCAGAGGCCGATTACCACCTCTGTGGAACACTTTGTTCTCTATTCTTAACAGATGCCTGACAGGAAAGATAGGCAGTATTGACCAGAGCTCACATCAAATCTTGAGCATCATGTATGGGGTTTACTATGATCTTCCACTAGATTATGCGACCATAATGATGCAAGAGATCATAAACACCATCGACAGAAAGAACAACTCGAAAAGGGTCAAAGAGAACGATCCCAACTTTCTACCACCTCTGCAATTCCAAAGAATTTTGGGAGTTCTGTTCGAACCTCTGCTGTTAATCCAAAATTGGCCAATGGAAGGGCCAACTCCCAAACAGTTCCCGATGAACAAGAATACCCCCACTGATCATGCTGATGGCTACTCACACTGCAGACCTCTGTCAAAGAAGCTTCTGCAATACGCATCGAATAAATCCCTTAAGAAAGAGTATATACGCGATCATAGAACTCCTAAACCGAGTCCTATGACACCCCCGCGTTTAGGTGTCCCCCTAGGAACAATGATAGCAAAACCTCTTTCCACTCAAGAAGAAAAGGATCGGAAGTTAGCAAAGCACATGGCTATTCAACTCAGCTTTATAGCCAAACGTGCAGAACTAATGGGAAAGAAGTCTTCATCAAGAACCTCTGCATCTACTCCAAAAGCTAAGAAGAGGAAAACTGCAGAAGGCACCTCAACAAGCGCTGCAGAAGATCAACCCTCACCTCCTCATGCCACAGAAATTGGCTCCTCTGCTCCTCCCTCCTCCCCAAAAATGAAGAAGAAAAGATCTAAATCAACAGAAGAAGGGGCACCAAATCCTAAGAGGAGGAAAACCAAAAAGAGGCATGGTAAATCACTTGCAAAGTTGGTAACCATTGCAGAAGAGGAAACTGCTGAAGAAGAAGTTGCAGAAGAAGAAATGGCTACAGAAAGGTATCAATCACCCTATCAATCTCCAGATAGATTTGCTCACCAAGGAGACCTGAACGACTTCTTACAGAACCCTGAAATTGCCAACACCCTAAATACAGCAGGGTGGACGGCACAACCTCTCGACCACCACTCTCCAGAAGAACAAGATTTCTTCATTTCTGGCATTGACACACATCTGCAAGAAGATGACACAACACCAAGAAATCAACCAGCCGAAACCCCTGTTATTTTACAAAACCCTTTCATTCAAGGATTGGATGTCCACAGAAGAAGTCCAAACCCAGCTTCAGAAGAAATAGAACAAACTGAAGCTGAATGGAACAGAGGTTAAATTACAGAGGCTTCTGAGAACATGATGGAAGAAGAGAAAGAAAAAGGGGTCGAAGTTGTACAAAAAGAGGGATTAGCAACAACAGAGACAGAAATAGAGATCTTAGAGACAGATTCAGATGAAGAAGAAGCTGTCTAGATACGTAAGGGTCTTTATCATCCACATGTCATGAGATTATTTGGATCTCGTCAAATGTATGACTTCTTACGACCAGAGCAAGGAACTTCCACAGAACTTAGGGAAGAAGCACCAAGCCATAGGATAGTTACAGAGGATGATATAATAGAAAATGAAGTAGTGCTTGGATGCTTAACAGAGGAAGAAGCAAGAAAAGATGCCTGGATAAATAGAGGCACACAACCAAAACCAACTCCCAGTGCAACCCACATTTCTAACTCCGCAGGTCTAGCTGCAGAAGGAGTTATTGAAAAAGAGCAGCACAGCTCAATCCTAACCAAACCCATCCAGCCAGAGGTTACTCTTTCAACCTCTGTGCCCACAGAAACCGGGGAATCCATTCCTAGGGAGTCTCCTCAAAGAGACTCACCTATTGTTCGTGATCAGTCGCCCCAGATCACCCTAGAACACCCTATAGAGGAATTCGTTTCCTCTGCCACGCACACATTAGGACCAAAACTTCTTTCAGAGAGAAGTAGTGAGCACAGAGACGAAGAGACTCTAGACAAGTCTCCCAGTCAACAGAAGGACATTCCAATAACCACCTCTGGAGTGGATTTGGACACTGTTCTTCACAGAACTTCTGTAGAGATCGAAACTCAGGTTTCTTCTCGAGGATCAGAAGGAAATCCTTCCACCCCCATCGTACAAACAAGGGTGAACGAAGGTGTCCCAGGAACAGGGACTCACTCTGGAGACGAATGTGTTCCTCCAGAGGTTACACAAGGAACACAAGTATCAAGGGATGAGTTCCAAATCCTTGTCACCTCTGTGAACCAAACATTGAAAGAGTTGCAAAGCTCTTTCAAATCCTTTACAGAGACAACATCTACGGCTATCCTGAAACTGAACACCAAAATGGACAATCTGTCCACAGAGGTAAAAACCGCCATCTCAGAGATAAAGTCTTCTGCCGAGACTACTGCCAAAGCAACAGCCACTTCTGCAGCTCAGGAATTCGGAACAACTGCAACTTCTGCTTTCAGGGACTCTGTCAAAGATTTCCTTGAACAAATGAATACGCAATCCCACAGAGCAGAGGGCATCACTCCTGCAGACTTACAGAATGCCCTATCACAAGTACAAGCAGAGGCAATACGCAACTCGACAATAATGCAACCAAAAGACTATATGACCAGAGCACAGCTTACAGAGCTCGGACAGAACGTCATTAACCAGGTCACAGAAGTCATTGTCTCCTTCACAACTGCAAATGCCAACTATGTCAAGGATTTCAGAAAGAGTGTCGGCAGAATGCGTTTCAAAACAGAAGCAGAGCTTGCGACATTGATTGGCCTCTGCGATGATGTCTGTGAAAAGTTGATGGCAGCAGGAGCTGAATTACCGAAGAAGCCCAACACTTCTTGTAGAGCAGAGGGTACTTCTGATAAAAGTCAGGATGATTCTGATGATGACCAACCTGGTCCATCAGATAATCCTGAGGGGGAGAATCTAAGAGAGAAAGCTACGAGCAGAGGAATACAAAGTCCACCAATCGCAGCAGAACCAATCAACCAAGCCCCTCCAGAAGAAACCCAACAACAAACCCAAAAGACCACAGAAACAACACCCATCTCTGTGGAATCATCTCCTGACGAAACCAAAACTCCAGAAGCAGATCAGCAAGCCACAGAGGCAACAACCGCCCCTGAGGTAATCATTTTGGAAGAAACAGATGAACAAACCACAGAGAAAACACCCACCTCTGTGGAAACACCCCAAACCATACCCAGAAGAAAGTCGATTGCCACCAAACCAAAAAGAGCAACGACCTCTGCTTCTGACGTTCTGAAAAGGATGCACACAACAATGAGTGATCGTATGACGCAGAGAGAAGAAGAAAGGCACAGGTTCACAGAAGAAGTCAACAAACAACCTCCAACAGAGGTTACAGAGCAACTCAAGCCAACAGAACCATCGCCACAAAAGACCTCTAAATCACAAATGTCAAAACCCACAGAGGCAACCCCCATCAAGCCAATAGAAGTGCCAACCTCCAAACTTACAGAAGCAACAGTTTCTGCCCCGCCAAAAGCCAAAGATAAGGGCAAAGGTATACTGACAGAAGAGACTAAGAAGAAAACATTGCCAAAGCCAACAGAGAAACTAATGAAGAGTGCGTTTGATGCCTTTCAAACCCCAAAGCCTGAAGAAGTTGACTGGGCACATGGATTGAAGCCTCTGTCAGACATTCTTCTAACTGGTAGAGCCGCAGAAGTTGTTCAACAGATGGAGAGTCTCAGAAGACAAATTCCACGACCTGGTCCAACACATGAAGAGATGGAAGAAGTGGTATACAAATACCTCTACAAACAATCCTATCAGACAAATCATCCAGTAGATCATGTGACAGATCCAAGGATCAGAGAAGAATTTGAGAACATCTTCACAAGAACAAAGCCAAGAACCAAAGCAGATGTCTTCTCAATTCACAAAATCAAAAAGGTGATCTTCTGCAAATTCTCCTTCACAAGAACCTATCCAAGGGTCAGGTACAATCTTTACAAAGTCAGAAGAGAGAACAATTCAGAATCTACCTTCGCTGATGCTGACTTAAGAAACATCAATCCTTACGATCTACCTGACCTTCTGCAATGGACAAAAGACAACTACAACACAGAGCCTAATACCAGAGCCTATCAAGTGTTGAGAAAAGCGATGAGGGAAAAGCTTCTGCTATACAGCATGATAGATTTTCAGCTGGGAAAGGATCTTGGTCTCAAACATCTAGATCTACGACCACCAAAAGATCGCTGCCCACCAGACGCTGTGCCCAACTCAATCATCAGAGAACCAAGATTTGGGTTAGTATTTCAAAACCCACAACACCAGGTTAAACTTTTTGTACTCATGGATTGTCAGAAGTACGCAACCAGTACTCTGAGCAAATTCAGAGGAAGCCTTGTAAAATACAGAGGTACAGAGAAAATGGATAGAGATGATGCAGATACTTTCATCAGAGAAATAGACTCAACAATCCGCCTAAGAGAACTCTGCATCAGATTCTACAAAGAGATCAGAAAAGTTGGCAGAGACAACAGAAGCTACAACGATTTCAAAGATGCCAAAATCTGATTCTCAGAACTCCTATCTCTGCAAACAAAGTCAATTTATCTTTCATTGTACTCAAATGTAAAATGCCTTTGGCATATTTCTAAATGAAAGAAATTTCGAGGTATTGTTTAACCTCTGTCTTATCTAACTTAGTCTAACTAAACTCAAAGTTAAATTTTTTATTTTTCACTACTTAGGGGGAGATTGTTAGCTTCAATCTTCCTAAATCATAGAAGTATTTAGAAGTAGTGAAAAATAGACTAAGTGAATAAAGCCTCTCACAGAGGCTCTGCCGAAGTTACCGAGAGATCAAGGTCAATAAGCTACAGAAGCAACAGAGGCTTCCTACAGAACCTCTGTTGCTCTCGCCAAGAAGACTCAAGACTCGGAATCAGGAGAAGACTGCTCTACGAAGGACCAAACCGCAGAACCTCTGTAACACTTCACAGAGCCTCTGCGGTCCTAAACAAAGACTTGAAGATATTTATAATATCTTGCTACTGTTAAAGGACTCGTACATCAACTTGCATGGTAGCATGCCCTGTCCAACGTCGACGTGTCAAACTCTGATTGGACTCAGTAGGGCTTAGTACATATTAGACGTCTGCTGCATTAAATGCAATATAGCACGTCTGACTGTTCATGCCATCCTTGCAACTGTTCACGACATCCTCTCTACTATTCATACGTACCTTTTGAATAGTAGCATATGCTTTATGGTCCCCTTTAGAGTAGTATATAAGAAAGACTCATGTTGAGTTCTTCCTTACACAAAAACACACACAAAAACAATACACAACACAACAACATCAAGAACAGAAAAGCTTATTCACCTTAAGAGTCATATCTGTTTTAAAGCTTTTTCTTACTCACGGTTCATAAACCTGTTCTTGATATATATTCAGTAAACCTTGAGATATAATATTCTGTTCACTGTTTATTTATAGTTTGTTCTAAATCTATCAAACTTATCTATTAGTTCTTTAAATACGCTTCCGCATCAAACCTTAAACCTGAACTAATAGATCTGATAATCTTGTTTAACCAAAACGGGAACCAACAACCTTCTTGGGCTGAATGAAGAAGGAATCATCATCATCGTCATCATCATCATCATCGTTTTTATGGGATGATGATGGTTCTTCATCAGAGATGTCGATAGCTTCATCGTCTTCAGCATCTTCTTCATCAGTTTCAACCTCGTCAGTATAAGGAACGGTAACATCAGCAGCAACTTCAGTTTCCTCATCGAGTTGCTCCCCCTCAAGAGCAGAGGGAGTTTTCTCGGTTCCCTCAGGGTTTTCAACTCCCTGAGGTTTTCCAGCAGCAGCAGTAGTAGAACTCGTCTCCCCCTCAGCTATGGGAAGGTCTTCAAGAGTTTCTTCTCCCCCTCAACATTATGGGGAAGGTCTTCTTTAGTCTTCTCCCCCTCTTCCACATGATGGTTGGGGGAGGATATGATATTCTCAGCATCAGCAGCAGCATGCATTGGGTCCCTGTGTTCCAGGCCAGAGATCCCAACACAGTTTTCAATCTTGCTTAATCTGTCTTCTAGGCTAGATATAGCAGGATTGAGTCTTTAAAGATCTTCTCGATCTACCTGAGTAAAGTGCGAAGGAGCACAAGTGGCAGCGTTCAGGCGATCGAGGACTTGCTGAAGTAGATCCTTGACCGTGGAGACCTCACCCTTAAGAGTTACCATCTCTGTCTTCAGTGTTGTGACTTCACTGGACAGAGTGGTGAAGTTTGTTGCGAGGGTGGTGTTGGTGAGGTTGAGATCGTTGACGATTATGGAGTTGTTGACTAGAGTGGTAGCAAACTGAGCAATGCTACCATCTACCTTCTCCATATCAGCATTGGAGGCTTTCTTATCAACAACCTCGATCAGCTTTTTGAGGTTCTCTCCAGCGTTTGTAACCGCTGAAGAATTTGCTGAGAGAGTTGTGTTGAGGGATTCCACCTTTGTTTCCAGGGCCTTCAGGGAGGTGTTGATATCCCCTAAATTAGGACCTGAAACAGTTATTAACTTATGAACAGAGGAAAGCTCAAAAGTTTGGGGTTTTGAGAGAGGAGTAGGTTGAGTTATGTGTATACCTGCAAGCGGGTTGGCGAAGTTGTCGAAACCTTGTAACCCTGAATGGTATTCCATGTCGCCTTCGAGAGTGCCTTGGCGCATGGAGGTGCCTGCAGATCCTAAGTTTGTTTCCATCATCGCATGTAGAGTATCAGCAGCTGAATCTTGAATGATGACGTTGGTTCCTGAGAACGGTGGGAAAATTGGTGGAGTGTCCAAAGAAAGAGTGGGAGGAGTGAAGGATGAGAAGATTGGTTGGGTGCGGAGTTCAGCGTTGGATCCGCTGCCAATCACTTCAGTCTGTAGAGAGGCTGAAGGAGGTGGGTTCAGTTCCAAGTTTATAACCTCAGTGTTTAGAGACGCTGAGGTTTGGATGGAAGGGGTGGCTTGAGCAGCTGTGGCAGAGCGTACCATGAAACTATCCAGCGACTCTTGTATAAGATGAGTCGTGGAGTCTTCAGCAGTTGATGGCTTGGAGGGTTGCTCCTTGGTTTTCTTGATCCTTTTGGAATCAAGTTGGGAAGTTGAGTGTTTCCTTTTACGAGAAGGAGTGGAGGGTGCAGCCTGGGTATCAGCGGTTGGGATTACCACTGAAGTAGCCGCAGAAGTAGAAGAAGGAGGATTAAGAAAAGATAAAGCCCTCACCATCCAGCTTGCCCAAGAATCGGTGAATGACCCCGCACTGAAAAGGACTCCCATCGAAGTCCAACGTCAGTTGTGGGAAGACGCCAAGAAGATTATCGAAGAAAAGACCAAGGTATCTCAATCTACCTTGAAATGGTGTAAAGAGAAAGTACACTTTCGATATCGTGCTGCCAGAATTAACAAGGTTCACATCACTGGAAGATCGACCATCAAAGTTCCAATTGTTGAAGTCGAAATATTCAGAGAGAACGACACCACTGAATCCTTCTACGCTGATGCTATCACGAAGTATGGTCTCTCTGAATGGTTGGAGATCAGAATAGCCATTCAGAAGTCACGTTCTAAATACAAGGATCATGTCGAGAAACTTATAAATCGACAGATCGACTTGGTGGCTTCTGCTGTGGATATTCCTCCTCCCACTCCTCTTGCGACTCAACAAAGAAGGGCCTCTGCAAAGAAAAAGTCAAAACCTTCAGATTCAGGTCCTCGTTTCCGGAACGAAACAAGAATTGGTTTCTCACGCGAATAAGTACTTGGTCCTGAACCTGACCTCTCAGCGCTTGACACCTCCCTGCCTCCTGGTGAACGATTCATCCCTGGAAAGGTCATAAGCGAACTTTATGGTATCTTCTTTCACGACTATGATGAAGGACAACGTTTTCAACGTGTCTTTGAGCTTCCCATCACTCCCATTGAACAGCTCAGGGATCTCATCTATTGGTGTGAATTCAGACGCGATCTTCAGGCACGATATCTCAAGCCCCTGATCTTCAAAGAAGCACAAGAAAGAAGAAATCAAGGAAAAACTGTCCCTGACTGGATGATCCCTACAACAAAGACCCTTCATGAACTTCTCATTAAGGAAGAACCTTTTGAAGGCTGATAGGATTTCCTTGTAATCTTTCTATCTTTATCAGCTTACCTCTTTTGTACTTGTAATTTAAATTTGTTGTACTTGTAATTTTTCTACTTCCCTCTGTAATCTTATACGAAGTTACAAGAAAAATTTCAGCGAATGTACTTTACTCCATCGGTACTTTAAAAATCCCAGAAAACAGTAAAAGGGACAAATATTTTATGAGTTCTTTTTATCTTTATGTTTTCATACTTAGCAATTTTCTTTGTTGCTATGTCATAATCAAATAGGGGGAGATTGTTGATCCAAACCCTCAATGATTTGATAATGACCCTCTCTTAAAACACTTAGTGAAAATTGTAAGTAAACAATATGTATTAGGGTTTCACTATCGCTGATAAGTACTAGGACTTTACAGTACCACTGATAGGAACTCTCGCTCTTTAGATTAGACAATCAGCGAACACTGTTCATCCAGTAGCTCTGAGCATGTTCAGTCTCTGTGATGATCACTGATAAGTTATAGTTGTTTACTTATGATCCCTGAAGACAAGTCTCACGTCAACATAGGTTCTACGCTGAAGTCGAAGATCAAGCCCAAGAACCAGCGACAAGTCTACTAATGAACTGATGTGGATATCAGCGAAGCAAGACCTATCCATTCAACGTGAAGTATCAAGTAGAAGACTTTAGTAATCGTTGAGCTTTATCACTCGCTGATAAAGTAATGTTCAACGAACGCTGATCATGAGGTCTACTCTACAAGTTACTTTTGTCTTACCCCCTTGCACGTCTCCATACGAAATGTCAGAACGGACCTCCCTTCTGTCTAGAATCGTACAACAAACTCTGATTCTACACTCTACACCATGCGGCAACTAAGGTTGTCTACAAAGGTCAAAACATGCAACCACTCAACTGTTGCCACGTGTAAAGTAACACTGCCATGCATTAAATGCATGCAGTATATAAGAAGAACCCTACTTCAGAATTGAAGTGCTCGGCCATCTTCTTCTTTCTCTCTTAGTGTTAGAATATTATTCGTAATATTCTTATCGCCTTTCTATCTTATTTCTAATGCAAGAAGCTTAGTGTTCTTAACTTGTTTAGATCAGGTTTATCCTTAATCTTGTTCCGCAACAAGTTGTAAATTGTTTTATAATTTATCAATAAACAATTTAGAAAGTAAAAATCGTGTGTTTGTATTCAAGCCCCCCTTCTACAAACTTGTATAACCCTTCGGGACCAACAACAATAGTTATCATTCCAGTATTGGAAGAGCACCTTTCGAAGCATTATATGGGCGGAAATGTAGAACTCCAGTGTGTTGGTTAGAAGCTGGAGAAAAACAATTTGTTGGTCCTGAAATTGTTCAACAAACGGCTGAGAAAGTGAAAGAGATTCGGAAGCACATGAAGGCGGCTCAAGATCGACAAAAGAGTTACGCCGATCCGAAAAGAAGGCCGAAAGAATTCCAAGTTGGGGAGCGTGTGATGCTTAAGGTATCCCCGTGGAAGGGTGTGATAAGGTTTGTAAAACGTGGGAAGCTGAGTCCTCGTTTTCTTGGACCTTTCACTATAACTAAGAGAGTTGGACTTCAATCTTATCAGTTGGATCTTCCACCTGAATTGGAAGGAATCCACAATACCTTCCATGTCTGCTATCTTCGGAAATGTTTAGCCGAAGAGAATGATGTAATTCCACTTACTGAAGTAAGAGTGGATGAGAAGAGTCGTTGCGTGGAGGAACCGGAAGCAATTTTAGAAAGGATGACTAAGAAGTTACGACATAAAGAAGTGGTTATGGTGAAGGTACAATGGAAGCATCATAGAGGTGTTAATGTGACTTAGGAATCGGAAGAGGATATGAAGAATAGATATCCCCACTTGTTTGTATAGCTTCGATTTCGAGGACGAAATCATTTTCAAGTTGAGGAGATTTGTAACACCTCGAATTTCCATGATCCAAGATAAGTTATATTTCGATATTGGAGGGTTGAAAGTGTAAATGGTCCTAAGTTTAAGAAAGTTATGAAATTATAGTTTTGGGGTGGAAATTTTCATTTATTGATAGTTCTATATATATATATATATATATATATATATATATATATTATGGAAGTCGGTTTAATTTGAGAATATCTCAAATTATCACCAAAGTGAAGTCGGTCAATCGCAATCAGAGAAAGAAAGAGGAAACTGAATTCAATCGGTAACGGTTTCAGAATTGTTTGACAAATCCTTTTTCAGTTTGATAGATATATTCTATCTGAGAAGTTGGAAGAAGTGAAGTTGGATCTCCGATTTTGAGTTATCGACTTTGAATCCAATCCAGGTGAGTTCATCCTTTAATTTTGTCTTAATAGAATTGATAAGTTGAACTGAATGGGTTTTGTTAAAGAAATGATATATGTATGAATGGATACATATTGAATTTTGAGTACTGAATGAAAATTTGAGGAACTGGGTAAAATGGGTGAAGTCTGGAAGATGAGTACCGGATTTGATACCGGATTCCGGATTGGTATCGGAATCGATACCGGATTCCGGATTGGTATCGGAATTGATATCGGATTCCGGATTTGTATCGGATTTGATACCGGATTCCGGGTTGGTATCGGAATTGATACCGGATTCCGGATTTGTACCGGGTGGGTACCGGATTCCGGGTAAGTTCCGGATTTAATACCGGATGGTTCCGGACATTGAGTCCGGAATACTTTTCCGGATTAGTTTTTTCGGAAAGTTCCGGATTTAGTTTCCGGATGTGTTATCTGGTTAAGCTTTTCTAAAAAAAATTAGGGGCGTTGCCCCTTGACCCCCGTGTTAAGTCGTCGAAGAGGGACAATTGAGAATAAGGATATGATAGATTATTTGGGATTCTTAGCTTTGAGAATATGATATGAAATGTTTTGTGTGTTCGAGTAAATATGCACGTATGCTAGTAAGTGTAATGGATCCATAGGCACTGCCATTATTTGTAACTTGGAATAGGCATAAAGTAAATTGTAATTCCCGTTGACTTGAAATGAGGAATAGGCATAAAGTAAATTGTAATTCCCATTTCGTAAGGTGATGAGAAATGAGGATTAGGAATAAAGTAAATTGTAATTCCCATTTCGTATTGTGATGTGAAACGTGGAATAGGCATAAAGTAAATTGTAATTTTCGTTGACGTGAAATGAGGAATAGGCATAAAGTAAATTGTAATTCCCATTTCGTATTGTGATGAGAAAGCTAGGAATAGGCGAGAGTTAATCGTAATTCCTTATTTCTATAGGAAGGTAAAAGATAGGCATAAAGTAAATAGTAATCTCTACTTCCACTCCAATAAATAGGCATAAAGTAAATTGTAATTTTTTGGACATGAGCAATGATCTAGAATCTGTGATGATTCATAGTAGGCTCTCGAACGTGATGATATGACTTACTGAGTGTTAGTCATATTCATGGAATCGGGTATGTTCCCGTCATCGCAAGATGTTTATATGTACGGTAAGAATGATGGCAAACCAGGTTTGTTTATACGCTTTGTTTACATTGGTTTCCAAAGCTTATAAAGTTTTAATTTGAAAATGGATGTTCTCACTAGGCGTAAGCCTAATCGTTTCAAATTAAATTTTCTTACCAGGTACGAGCTCGGGGAAGTAATAGCGGGATGACGGACGAGTGATTTCTAATACTCAACTTTTGGTGATGAATGGAGAAGTTAGCTTATACGATGATGTTTTGGTGAATATGATGTTTTGGTGAATGGTCTAAACAACTAGTATAATCTGATCTTAATGTTTAGGATTAGATTAGTAGGTTGTTTTGATAAGTTCAATTTGTGTATGTGAACCCTCATTACTAATTCTCCATTTATGTATTAAAGTTGGATGAAATTATGGTTAACTTAGTGGAATTTTAAGGTTTAAATTTGTCCTGATTTTTGGACGTTTCAGTTTCATTTTCTTGAACCTCGTTGATCGGTGAAGACGGTTCATTCTCTTGATCTTCATTTGTAACCCCTTGAGGCTTATCTTCAATTGTCTCAACATGTGTTCCACTACTGTCTTCAATAGGGCCATCCCAAGTCTTTTCTTCGTCAAATATAACATCATGACTTACTACTACCTTTTTGGTGGAAGGGTTATATAATTTGTATGCTTTTCAATGTTCACCGTATCCCATGAATATCACTTTTCTGACATGTCTTCCTATTTAGTTCTTCGTTGTTTAGGAACATGGGAATATGCCAAACATCCAAAAATTCTAAGGTGGTTTACTCCATGTTTGTACCTACCCACACCAGGCTTCTTGAGGGGTGATATTTGCTAAGGCTTTGGTAGAAGCTCTATTCATCACGTATGCAACACATGCAATTGCTTCGGCCCAAAACATATCGGGTAATCTTTTGCTTTTAAGCATGCTTCTAGTCATTTCTAAAAGACTTTGGCTCTTTCTTTCCGCAACCCCATTTTGTTGGGGTGTATCTAGTAGTCATCTGATGATGAATTCCATTTTTATTAAGTTTTGAAAATCAGTTGAATTAAACTCCCGACCACAGTCGGTCCTCAAACATGTTATTTTTTATTACTTTGGTTTTCAACAAGTGCTTTAAAAATCATGAATATCCCTAATACTTCAGATTTTTCTTTAAGGAAATTGGTCTACTAAAATCATCTATGAATGTCAAAACATACCTGCTGCCTCCAATAGATGCAGTTCTCTTGGGTCGACACACGTATGAATGGATTAACTCAAGTACCTTCGATGCCCTCCAAACTGTCATGTGGAAAGGCTTCTCTCGGGTGTTTACCAAGGGTGCATCCTTCACATACTTCTTGAACTTTGCTTATGCTAGGCATTCCTCGAACCATGTTGAAGTTTAACGATCCACAATTTACATGACCATAATGATGGTGCCACGGAAGTGGGATATTTTGACTTATCATATTGAAGCTAAAGAATCGTTCCTCTTGAAATTTTATGGGAAACATTCTGTTGGTGGACATGTAAATTTTGTCGTTCATCGTTCATCATGCGGGCACAAAGGTATGCAAATCATGGGCATGATATTTTGTCGGAAGTACTTCAACATATTAGGCACATGGACCAATAGACCACAGAGGTCCAGAACACATGTGAAGATTTTCGTGACATATTTCCCTCCAAAATTCTATACAAATGCAAGTGACGTCTCTTCACCTCTCAATAAATGCAAATACATGACTTTCACAATCCTCTCAATTAACGTGAATAGATGACTTGCACAATCTATGTGAATACATGAATTGCACAATCCTCTCATTTAACGCGAATACATGACTTGCACAATCTACATTTGTTCTCAAACACATAGTTGTCGTAATTACACACAATGAGTGATAAAAGAACATTTGGAATTTATTTCACATATGACATAATTGACATCGCTATGAAATCTCTAGGGTGTAAGTAACGGAAGGTTTTCACCATGTCCCCAACGTTGTTCTCCGACCCCACGTACCAGTCCTAGTGTGCTTTATAGAATAGGGCCTTTTAGGCAATTATAATCAAGTGAAGAACAATCATCCAAGCCCATGATTTGAAAGATCTAATGTTTTCAGTTTGTAATTTTTTAATCATATGAAGAAAAATGTATACACCTTTTTATTGTTATTCCTATTGGTTACAATCTTTATCGTGATTTACGTATAAGAAAATCTTCCATACACCAATTACATTTGTAAATTCGATCGCGTGTTTACTACATTTGCATACATTACATTACAATATATATCATACCGATCCGCAAGTTAGCATCTAGGACCAATTTATTTTGCGTTTTCGATGTTCAAGGTTTTGCTTGAAGAAGAATGGAAGAGTAGGGAGCAACATTGTATGTATCCCCAATGCCAATCACGCCCTCAGGAACCATATCGTTTGGAGACTCAAGATTAGTGTCCACCTGTGTATCAATAACGAACGATATTGAATATATATACGACCTGCTACATCAATGTTCTTAATCTATATGATATATGCTTTTGGCCTAATGGTATCCAGTAAACACCAGCCTCCTATATATAATTATTATAAGGTTAAAATAAAAACTATAGTATAATTGTAAGAAGACTAACCACTCGGAACCATTGTCGTTTTTTAGGTGGTGAAGGTATTGGAACTTTAACGAAATAGTCATGCGCATTGAACGCCAAGTAAATGTCCCCTTCATCACGATCATGAAGCCTGTAACACAAGTTATTAGTAGAGTAACCATCTTCTTTTAATTAAAAAAAAGGATAATCTCTTGCATCATTGGAAGAAAAAAAACGAGTGTAAATAACACTTACGTGAATGCGATAAATCTGCTTTCATAGTTATCCCAGTTATCTTCATGCCATGTTATCTCTTCCTGCAGTTGGAACAAATGTTTCATTATAAAATGACAACAATTAATAAACTTCAAACGGTACTCAACATGTCGAATTAAAATTGCAACTTCCATTCTCGGTTGTCTAATATCAACTTGCGGCAAAACTTCACCCTAAAAAGTGTACATAGCTGCCCCCAAAGTCAATATGGCACGATATTTTAATGACATTTGACATGTTGCATCTTAATGGAAAAGGGACGCACAAAATTTAAGAATGGCAGAAAATGGGTACATGGATGGAGCATAAAATGCGGAAAAATTACCTTGCCGATGAAATATTCTTGTCTAAATACTTTATTCTTTTGTCGAAACTTGATGACCTCTGCAAAGAATCTGAAGCAATCGTTCTTCCTTGCATCCAACTGATGGGTCAAAGGTTCGGTAAGTTGAAGAAGTATTTATAGCTAAAAAAACAAGATGACAAACTTGTACCAAAAAAGTTATCGGCCCAGTGGTACCTGGGTGACTGAAAAGTCCCAAAACAACACGAGTACTGTGTGTGAGCTTTGCCGTATATATATATATAGGGTCAGGTTCAGGGCAAAACCTAAAAAAGAACGAAAACTGAGGAACACAATTGTCATACAAATAATTTGTAACATGCACACGTGCATGAAAACCAAAAAAACAACTTAATTTTATTTGTATGCACAAGTGCATACCGTCCGGGCGTCCGGTCCGGATGAAGGGCTACCATGGTGTTCCTCAGTTTCCATTTTTTTGAGGTTTTCCTGTGAACCTCCCACTATATTATATATATATATATATATATATATATATACATGAAAACAAGAATACGTACTTGTCCCCACTGAAAATGGTTTAGATCAGTGTCATGTCCATAGCTATTGTTATTTCCATGGCGAGTATGACCATATTCATCTCCCATTAGCATCATCGGTACACCCTACCCATCAAATTGGACGAATCATTAATGACAAATTAAAGCATAATCTTAAGACAAACTACTTTCAATTTTAGAATTGATACATATACATATTTAATCTCAAAAGATATATAATAATAGTAATAATAATAACTAAAATTTCGTTAAATACAAATTTGACGTTCAAAGTCAAAGGAGGACAACTAATAGAGCTTAGCTACTCCTATCTAGTAAGAAATTGAGTGAATTCTACTGCAAAAGGACATTTATGTAATAAAGTCAATTGTGGGATGCAAGAAGTAATTTGTGTAAATACCTGAGATACCATTAATGCCAGATAAAAATTCTTCATCTGCCGGAATCGTAGGGCTTTGATATTGGCATCAGAAGTTTCCCCTGTCAAGCATATACAAAATAAACATCAACTCAATATAAATTAACATTGCAATCCATAAACGCAGACTTCAGGCTCAAGATTCCTAGCCTGAAATCTGTGTTTATGGTAGATAATATTAATTTAGAAATAATTATTGATTGATCTTGCGCTAGGAATACAGGAAAAGACGGTTTTATATAAATTAGTATTTCTTGAATTCAATGTTATTTTTGATGATATAAACAATGTATTGAAAAAACATCGTAGTTATCGAGGGAGCCATTTTTATATCTCCCCCCAGGGCCTATAAAATATCAGGAACTGGCTTGTTCCTACGTTATGAGGATACTTGTTATGGCATATAGTGAAAATAACAACAAAAAGTAGGGAGAGAATTGAAGTATTAAACTAAGGTTGGTTACCTTCATAACCACAGTTCCAACTAAGGTTATCATTGCTTCCATCATTGCCACCTTCTCCGTTAGCATCATTGTGCTAGGAAAAAACATATAAGATGGTAAGTACATACATGGGAATTAGAGGGGTATGTGTAAATTTGTTAAATACCTTGTAATTATACGATACAAGGTCGTAAAGGGTAAACCCATCATGGGCTATAACGAAATTCACTCCATGGTATGGCTTGCGCTTGTTTACCTATAAAGCAAAAAATGACATGGGAATCTTCAGCTAAATCAAAAATCCAAGTTAATATCTATAAGATACCTCAGTAGACCATTCATGTGCTTGAATTGAATTACAATATGGTGTATAAATATCCAAAATACCCCTCAAGAATCACAAAAATAGAGGAATCTTTCGGGCCATAATTCTATGCTATCACTGTTTTATAGCGATTACTAACGGGTAGAAAAGGCCATTTTCGATAAATACTTGGTCAGTTAGGGAAATGTTGCATTTATTTTGCAACATCCTAAATTGCAATTATATCGGGATGAAAAATGTTTGGAATTCAAAGATCACCATCCATAGAAGAACTTACTTTGTATAAATCAGCAGAACCAGCAATTCGAGTTGCAAAACCTCCCTTCATACCGGTGTCACCCTATAATTTGATCAAATACATTATAAAAGACTATCAAATCCAGATGGAGGGACTCAAAAATCAAATCTTCTTGATATTTGCAATATTCCCCCATTCCCCTTATGACGCATCACTTACCTTTATAAATCTTCTCATGTCATCACGATACATCCCATTCCATTCTGCCCACCTGCACAGCAAAATCAAGAAATCAACAACAATCTAATAGAATTAAACCATAGTACTTGTCATTTGTTGCAGGTAACATCACACTTGTAAAAACACCAAAAAAGTATACAAGTATTTTACAACGAGAAATTCTTGAACAAAAATGTCGATACAAAAACAAATCATCATGTCAGGGGCTGTTTGTTTTTTTGCATTTTCTCAAGAAATATAGCTTGTTTGCAGAAAAAGTCCAACGTAGAATTTAGAAAAGTCAATTGCTCTGACATATTATGGAGATATATTGGAAGAAATATTGTAAACTAAACAAGTACACCATGTGGAGTGCAACTTACGAATATTAAGAAATGGACGAGTTCAAAAAAAAATTACCTGTCCCAGTTCGGGAACTTCCCAACAAGATATAGGCCTCCACAATCCCATGGTTCAGCGATAATTTTACATTTGGACAGTATACTATCTTTTGCTATGGCCTGCTCCATTTTACCAAGATACATGCAAGTATAACAAAATGTTCCTCTTAGAAATTATGTACAAGAATATAGCAGTGATATATCATCAGTTTTCAGGCTAGGTTTCCTAAGATTCTGCAAGCATAGAACGAAGAAACGAATAGTGCAGTGGACTTCATGAATCTTTTTTATCATTTGCACAATTTAGTATTATTTTAGCATTTGCTATAAACTGATGTCGAATGGTTGTATTTGAATTGCTATTACAGAAAAGTATCACTCCAATGGCTTTCGAGAGGCCATGGTCTCTCCCAGAGCCAAATCTCAAATTACAATTACTCAAACACAGAATGCCCAACAGAATACGCTCCCTCCTAACATATAATGGATCCCGCTCCTTATTCAAAAAGGGAAAGCCCAAAAATGCCCTTAGGCTTTTATTCTAACCATCTATTAAACGAAATAAAGGGTTCTTTCTAATTGGCCCTTCTCTTATACGTGAATCGTATCGGAGGTTTACCAATACTCCCCCCCAAAAATTTCACCTTGTCCTCAAGGTGGTCATTAGGAAATTGTTGTTGCTCTCACGAGGATTCAAAATCGGACAGCCCTTTCCATTTTACTACCAGCACCTCCAGCGGCCAGGATCACCGTGGGCCAATGGACGTCCGGTCCTCTCTGGCACTGCTTGTAACACCATATCCTCCGAAAGCTGAGTAGGAACATCCTGAGCCGACATACAACTGCCCAGAGCTTGTCTCAATTGTAATACGTGAAACACTGACCCTTGCTGGTAGCTCAAGCCTATAAGCGACCTTGCCAATCTTTTCCAAAATCTTGTAGGGACCATAAAATCGGGCTAACAGCTTGGGACTATTTCCTTTGACCAACAACTTCTGCCGATAAGGACGTAACTTCAAGAATACCCAATCTCCCGGTGCAAAATCCACCTCCTTCCGTTTCAAATCAGCTTGTTGATTGAGCCTTCAATAAATGCATCCAAACTTCATCCCAGAATTCATCTCTATTGAGGAGCTCCTGCTCCACCGATTGTAAATTGGAAGAGGCTGGTCTGTATCTTAATAGTGGGGGTGGGTCTCGACCATAGAGCACCCGAAAGAGAGCACATTTGATCGAAGTGTGATAGGACGTGTTATAAGCCAATTCTGCCCAAGACAGCCATTTACTCCATTGCTTCGGTTTGTCCAAATACTGCTCTAAGCATTTGTTGACCACCTCATTCTGACCATCTGTTTGGGGATGGTAGGTTGTACTATACTTCAATTTAGAACCCTGCAACTTGAATAGTTCCTTCCAGAACACGCCGAAGAAAATCTTATCTCGGTCAGAAACTATCGACTGAGGTAACCCATGTAACCGAATAATCTCTCTTACAAACACATCAGCGACGGACCGAGCATCGAAAGGATGTTTAGTCCCACAAAGTGAGCATATTTACTAAAACGATCCACTACAACCAAATAGAACTCATACCATTTGATCGCGCTAAACCTTCTATAAAGTCCATCGAGATTTCTTGCCAAATAGTAGAAGGCAAGGCCAACAGTGCCGGCTGGGGATCCACTTAAGCTCTTATTCGGTTGGCACACTTCACATCTTTTCACCAAATCACTAATGTCTTTTCTCATTCCCACCCAGAATACTTCGGAAGCTATACGTTGGTACATACGGTCCTCCCCGGTGTGACCTTCCGATCGGAGAGCCATGAAATTCTTCGAATAATAAGAGAATAAATTGTGATTTCCTAGGCAAAACCAATCTGCCTTTGTATAACAGGAGATCTTGCTGCACTTCAGATCCTTATGAACATTAGGATCTAACAGCAAATCATCTTTGATTTTCTTCAAAAAATCATCCTCCTCAATTTCCCGTTTCACACTGTCCTGTTATCTCCACTGAGGTCCACCTATACTAGAACATTCCATCGACTCTTTCTTTCGGGATAAAGCGTCGGCAGCCCGGTTTGCACTTCCAGGTTTGTAGACAATAGAAAAGTCGTAACTAACAGCTTACTCATCCACCACCTTTGATACTCTAGTTCCACCACCCTTTGCTCCAATAGAAATCGAAGGCTACGTTGG
Source organism: Saussurea involucrata (assembly GCA_033807775.1). Taxonomy (NCBI): domain Eukaryota; kingdom Viridiplantae; phylum Streptophyta; class Magnoliopsida; order Asterales; family Asteraceae; genus Saussurea; species Saussurea involucrata. The sequence goes on along the minus strand of CM066319.1, from coordinate 62,783,722 downwards.
TCACCGCGCACGACAAAACGCCTTCCCAACAGATACGGTCTCCACTTCCGGACTGCGAAAACAATAACCATCGGTTCCTTTTCATACACAGACTTTTGTCTGGCTCTTAACCCCAACGCTTGGCTAAAATAGGCTATCGGTTGCTCATTTTGCATAAGGACAGCCCCCAACCCATACCCTGAGGCGTCCGTCTCGATAACAAAGTCGACTGAAAAATCGGGCAGTTGTAAGACTGGGCAGTTGAGAGTAATTTCTTCAGTTCGTCAAAGGCAGAGCGAGCCTCATCAGTCCATTGAAACTGATTCTTCTTGAGTAATTCAGTGAGGGGAGCAGCCACCAAACCATACCCTTTAATGAACTTCTGGTAATATCCGGACAGACCCAAAAATCCTCGTAATTCCGTAACTGTTGTAGGAATCTTCCAATCCATAATGGCTTTAATCTTGGACTCATCGACTCCAACCCCATCACCCGAAATTATATGTCCCAAGTAGCCAAGTTTATCCCGACCGAACTTGCATTTTTTTTATTAGCATTAAGTTGATTTTGGGACAGTATCTCCAAATCAGCTCTCAAATGCCCCAAGTGATCCTCCATAGATTTTTACTGTACACGAGTATATCATCAAAGAATACCAACACGAACTTCCTCAATACACCACTAAAAACCTTGTTCATCAATCCTTGGAACATGCCCGGAGCGTTAACCAAACCAAAGGCATTACCAGAAATTCGTAATGTCCTTGATGGGTGCGAAAGGCAGTCTTCTGAACGTCCTCTTCCTTCATTCTGATCTGATGGTATCCTGACTTCAAGTCCAGCTTTGAAAACACTTAGCCCCATGAAGTTCATCCAACAGCTCGTCAATGACCGGAATAGGGAATTTATCTAACACCATAGCCTTGTTTAAGGCTCTATAATCGATGGAAAATCTCCAAATGCCATCCTTTTTCGATCTCATCCTTTTGATAATGTGGATATCTATACGGTCTCATGTTCCCTGGCTCGGATCCTTCCTTCAAAACAATCCCGTGCTCCTTATCCCTGACCCGGGAGCAACCCCGTTGGCATATGGAAAACCCGATCGAACTCCTGTAATAACGGATCAAGTATAGACTCTATCATCCGGACTTCCTTGCACAGACTCACATGAGCCCAGTTCAACCAACACCTCATGCCCTTCCTCGTGGATGACCTTCCCCATTGCCTTACCTTAGATCTACCAAGTGACGGATCACCATGCAACGACACAGATTTACCCCCGATCGTAAATTTCATAATCTGTTGTTTCCAATTCGTAGACCTAGCGTCTCTAACCACTGTACTTCCAAAATCACATCACTATTTCCTAGTTGGATTGGTAAGAAATCTTCTACTATATCCGGTCCTGTATTAACAATGTCACATGCCTGCAAACACCTTCTCCATTCACGGTTTTGCCCGTTCCCATGGTTATCATATACTCCTTATTCTCGACAGTTTGCTCCAATTTACTCGCTACCTCTTTCGAGATAAAATTGTGAGTAGCCCCACTGTCTATAAGCACCACTACCTTTTGATCACCGATTCACCGATAACGCCTTCCATTTTCATCGTTTTCGGATTAGTAAGTCCCACCACTGAATTGAGATGAACTTCTACCTTCGGTCCGAGATCCACGACATCCACTGTATTTAACGCCTTTTCCTCCTCATCCCCGTTTTCCCCCTCTGTCGAGTCTTCCTACACCAAAATAACGTTCATCTATTTTTTTTACACTTTTGCCCCGGTGAATACTTCTCGTCGCACCTATAACAAAGGCCGAGAGATCACCTATGTTGGACTCCTAATCGGATAACCTCTTGAATTCCGATCCAGTTTTGACATGGTAGCAGGGATGCCACTGAGAATGATGATCTGCTTGGCCTCCGAGACGGAATTAGTGTTCCTCCTGCTCAAAGCTGAAATTCGATCCTTACTGATCATTTATTTCTTCACTTCGATCTTCGACGCCGTCTCCATAGCTTCCCTCAACGAAACCGGGCTCATCAATCGTATCTCTGCTTTAATTGAGTTTTCTAAACCATTAATAATTGGCTCAGAAAAACCTCTTCTGAAATCCCGTCCAAAGATGCAGCAAACTCGACGAATTTCCTCCTATATTCGCCGATCGCCCCGTCATGTTTAATTGCCAGAAACTGTTCACAAAGAGAACCGGATGCTAATGATCTGAATTGCCTCAACAGTAGGTGTTTCAGATCCTCCCACCTCGTGATCGGATGACTTTTGTTTTCCCATTGAAACCACTTAAGAGCATCACCTTCGAAGGCGACAAATTAAACATCGATTTGCTCCTACTGACTCAATCGATTCAACGAGAAATACCTCTCATCCCTAAGAATCCATCCATCAGGATCCTTTCCGTCGAACGCCGATATCTCCAATTTTCGCCCCTTCACCGCTAGAAATCGATTTGGATCGTGTCCTTCTCCTTCTCTCCTTTTTCTGAAACGAACCAAATGCGTCAACGCCTTCAGACGATGGTAACGAGTTCAATTTACTCGTAACCTCATCTTGTTGTTTGAGGATTTTCTCCATCGTCTCCAATATTGTTTGCATCCCTTTCTCGATCGAACCAACACTGCTTTCCAGATCGTCCACTCGTGTCGCCACACTTCGAGTCGCCATCCCTGAATCGTTGCTGCTCTGATACCAATTTGCTATAAACCGATGTCGAATGGTTGTATTTGAATTGCTATTACATAAAAGTATCACTCCAATGGCTTTCGAGAGGCCATGGTCTCTCCCAGAGCCAAAGCTCAAATTACAATTACTCAAACACAGAATGCCCAACAGAATATGCTCCCTCCTAACATATAATGGATCCCGCTCCTTATTCAAAAAGGGAAAGCCCAAATATGCCCTTAGGCTTTTATTCTAACCATCTATTAAACGAAATAAAGGGTTCTTCCTAATTGTCCCTTCTCTTATACGTGAGTCGTATCGGAGGTTTACGAGCATTTCACTCACAAGATTGATGGTTTGTTTGCAATGAAAAGCCGATGGTTTTAAAAGTCAATAACTCGTTTAATATAATAATCTTTTATTAGTTTTATAACAAAAGACAAATTAACTCAAAAGTTAACATTCGCAACAGCTAAGCAATTGCATAAGAATACGAAATCAATGAAATCGAAAAATATGACTGTTAAAAGAGGAGTGGCTAACATACCCTAATAAGTGGAGGAGCATCGAGTGGAGAGCCATCTGTTCCTCGACAAAGAACACTTGCAAGGTCAAACCGGAATCCATCCACATGATATTCGGTGACCCTTCATTTAGTCAAAATAATGAATTTCAAATCCAAACCAATATACTGCATACATAGAATCATAACAAGTAATTTAAAATAACACAATACATAGAATCATAACAATGAGTAGTTTCCACAACAGATGGAACAAAATGTAAGTGGTAGATAAGCAAGTAATTTGAAAGAACAGAAAGTGTACCAGTGCCTTAGGCTGTCGAGTATGAGTTCCATGACAACAGGGTGGTTACAGTTTAATGTGTTACCTGCTTATAGAAAAAACGTACATGGGGGTCAAATTGTAGTTTAAAAATCATAGCTTAAGAAAACAATCTATATGATTCTAAATTTGACAATTTATATGGTAGACATTTTTTGTTCAAAAAGAAAGAAATGGTATAACCACTTTATGCTTGAATAATGAATTGACAAGTTTTCAAGTTAACATGTGTAAAACAAGTAAACAAAGAGAACGTGAACTCAAGAATGATGTGGGGGAGGATGAAATTACCACAGCCTGAGAAGTTCAATAATTGGCCATTACCATCCACCATGTAATATATCTATGAACAAAGAGATACAAAATATCAATAGCACATAAATTTTTCCTTAAGGAAATCAATTTCAAGTGACGAGCAAAGGTATAGCACAATATGAGACATATGTGACTCCTTCTACCATACTTGTGATGTACAAATGAGGCTTGAAAGCAACATTCCCGAAGAACGGCGGGTTTTTTGTGCAGAGAACATCTTAAAATTTTATTTTTGTATTTTCCTATGATAGAATCTACTTCCTAACTACTTAAATTTTTTAGATTTCCTAACCACATAAATTGTGTCAATATGCCTACGTAATCATATTTTAATAATAATTTCAAACAAAATCATGTTTTAAAAATATATAATGATGCCTTGACGATTGTCATAACATAAAGATAAATAGATAATTCGTGTTTAGCAGTGATATATTCCTTCTGATATGTACATGAATAACTTATACAGTGTCTCTCTGCAGTTCCATTGTTAAAATTAAATTGCAAAACCCGACCCTCTTTAGGCAATGATAATAAATTATGATATTACAACTTAATAAATTGATATTGTCACCATAAATACATGACAATGTATAAAAACAACTAATTGATTCTATATTTTTTCCTCAAGAACGATGACAGTGTGAGTTCAATAAGCTTAGTTTCTTTCTATTGAAGTTAATACCATATTGTCTATGCCACGGAATGACGTCGTATAGGGGTTCTTATCATCAGCCTCGTTAGTATGGTTGTAAACAACATCCAAAATGACCTGCAGGGTTAAAGACACATTGTTCATAGAAAGCACTTAAACTCTTGTTAGTTACCTGAAGAACTACATAATCAAGGTTCACTAAACAAAAAGTTAAATACCTCGATCCCTGCAAGGTGCAAAGCTTTAACCATCTCTTTGAACTCCTGTGAAGCACCAATAGGTCCTCCACCAGCACTGGCATAACGAGTCATTGGAGCAAAGAAATTTATCGTGGAATAGCCCCATGTGTTGATCTTGATGAATAAAATTTCAGAATATCGGGTATAAAATCATATAGTAAGAGGCGACTATCAAGAAAATAAAGCATCTGAAAAATGGATAGAACGTTGAGAATATATATATATATATATATATATATATATATATATATATGCTGATAGAAAGTGGAGGTTACCATGTGATCTCTAGGATTTGGGCGCCTCTGGAATTCGAACTCATCAAACTCAAAAACTGGAAGCAGTTCCACTGCATTGATGCCGAGCTCTAAAAGATGTGGTATCTTCACATCAAGAAGAATGTAAGCAATATAATGTGGAAGAAAATTGGGTTAATTAACGCATGATAGAAGCTTGAAAGATGGGCTGAAAGATTCAAACCAGCAACACATGATCTAAGAAAAAGAGATGTTGAGTTGGTGTATGCAAGAGAAATAAATAAATAATTTGTACAGAGAGAAATAAATAGTTTGTTATTTTATTTACGAGCTCATCACTTTAGATGTGTTAGTAACAAATTAGGCAGTGAAATTCAAAATTTTCTATAGTTTCTAAAGTTTGTTGTTAGAGGTCCGTACTACTGTGGAGTTCAAAAATTGTGGCGTTACCTTGTCAATTAGACCAAGGTAGCTGCCACGTATATCTTGTTCCAATCCACTAGATTTATCAGCAGTAAAAGCCCGGACGTTCATTTCGTATACTACAAGGTCCTTCTGCAATATCAGAAACAATTCTAATAAGGACACAAAAGATATCAACATGATTAAACATATACAAATACAAAACTAAAATGGTACGACCATACTAAAATTGTGTTTTCCTTGTTTTCCACACATCAACAAAGGGTAGGAACACAATTGTATGTATATAAATAACTAAAGGATAAAAATAGATAGGCGTATAGATAGATATAAGTGTAAGTGTGTGTGTGTGTGTGTGTGTGCATGAAATAATGTATATTTAAAACAGGGTGAATTCTATCTTGCCTCTGGTATGTTTGGTTGGGCATAATTGTCTCCCCAATCAAATGGCAAGCTACTGAAATCGTAAGTTCCATAAAGTTTGGAGAACCTCTCGCTGGCATCGCCGAAAATCCGGCGACCTTCTATAAGTTTTGCATAAGGGTCTATAAGGATATCACTGTTGTCAAAGCGATGCCCTTCATGCCAACCTTGAGGACCATCTACCCGATAACCATAAATAACGTTGCTCCGAGGCAGTTCCTACAATTGCTTCCTTTGTGTTAAGCATTCAATATTATGTTGAAGGCAATCAAACTCAAGTTTAAAAAAGAAAGTAAAACTGTTCATGCAGAAATTTAAAAATAAAACTACCTGAACACATATGTGCCATATATCTCCGGTTTTGTTTGCATGTGGGTCTAACTTCAGTTCGATCATTCCATCTTTTGGAGATGCATCATTTCCCCTGAAAGAAATAATCATGTAAATAAACAAGAGAAGAAAGCACAGAAAGCCAAAAATACAGAGTAACCTAATTTCCCAAATCAAGACACTACACAATCAAAGAGATAAAATCGTCAGCCAAATAATAGAGGTAGTTGACTAATCATCACAATCATGTTAATATAGCTTCATTCGGCAAGAAGGGTATACAAAAATGAGCTAAAGTCTCTTTCACCATCATATACGTAGGTGATGTAAAGACCGAAGGCAAGCTGAAACCAGAAATGTTATTAGAAAGTAAACTTCCCTGAAAAGAGGAAACCTATAATAGTTATACCATTGCAAGTCACCCTTAACTTCTAAACTGAACATTGTGTTCAAGAAAGCATTCTCAATATTTATCAGTCAAACTAGTTTAATTTATTTCAACTACCACGATCCACCAATTTAGACAAAAGAAAAGATTACATAACATGGTATGTAATCTTTGTAATAGATTAGGTTTTAAAAGAAAAGATGCAATGAAAATTATTATCTTTCGCTACACTAAATGGGAATTTAGTAAAATGAAAAAGACTCTTAACCTACCAAATCACAAGATACACACTCACCTCTCAGGAAGCAATAAACAAAGTGTAACTGAAGTTGCATGCTGTGAAAAAAGAGCCAAGTTGATCCCGTTTTCGGTTATTGATACTCCGAGAGGATTTGGTAGGCCTGGTATGTTTTTCAATGCTCGGCTGGTTTCTGACATCACTGTAACTTCGTCCTGAAATTTATCAAAATGGAAATGCTACAACAACCGAAAACAAGTGAACATTCATGGATACGAAAATGAAGTAGTTTAGATCATTGGTAGAATTGCAGTCCATATTAAACTACTATAAGAAAGCAATATTTCCCAAGTGTAATTGAGGATGGATATTAATTTATTTATTTTGGCCAGTCAACAAATATATATCATTGAACCGAGGGGAAACAAAGCAAGAGCTGATACAAAAACATCAAAGTGAAAAATATTAGCTACCTAAAAAATTAAAGGAAAACCACAATCTGAACAACATTGACTGAAACTAACTGAACCAAGAAGCTACAATCAACAAATACATAAAATCGAGATAATTTCTACACCAAATTGATCGATACCAATAGAATTATACACATTTTAGACAACTAATTTGAAAGATCTGGAGATGAGGAGAGTACCATAGATCAATTAATAAGTTGGGTTTATTTGATAAAGGAAAATTTTGAAGTGGAGTTCAAACGTTTATACAATATGGTTGATGCTTAGTTAATATAAAATCTAACAAAAAACACTTCGAAGTGATAATGGTAGACAATATTATTAAAAAATGTAGGGACAATATTTTGAGGAACACAATATTCATCAACAAAGCTCTTGTTTTGACACACCAAAACAAAATAGAATTGTTGAAAAAAAAATAATCTTCCCATTACTATATATGTGTTCCATAATCTTCATTTGCCTTCTCGCCATTGGCAAATTTATATTCTTGCCCCTCCAATCTTGTTACTGCTTCTTTAGCTTCAACCATTGTCTCATGTCTCACAAATGCATAATCTTTATTACATAGTATTTTCATCCCAACTATCTTTCTATATCTACCACAAATATTATGCAAGATTGCCTCATTGATTCTGCTCAGAATCCTCACAACAAAGACTGTTTTAAGAAAAATTATATAAGACCTTCCCTCTTACCTTTTGGCTTACAAGAGGGGGGAGACTGATAAGACCCTAAATCCTACAAATTTGTTCCTAAAAAATAAAAATCTCTATGCCAAATGATTTATTATCAGGCAAGGAAGGGCCCTTTAACATATATTCAAAAGAAATAAGTATCGACCAGGAGGCATGCGCATGCATTATAACAAAAAGTAATATTGATATTTGCTAAATGTCTTCTACTTCTTTTACATCTATAAATAACCTCCACCAACATATAATTAATACTACTACCTCCGTCCCAAAATAAATGTCAATAATGAAAAAAGCACACAGTTTTAGGAGTGTATAATTATTACCCACAACATCGCATGTCAAAAAGGGACTTCTTCTTTCTTGATTATTCCTATGGGTCATATGAAAAAGTTTCAGGACTCAGAAAAAGTGTCTTTCATCATCATTTCCTAAGTAATTCCATACAGATTTTAATTCCCAAAAAAAGGATTTGATTAAAGTAACATATAACTTGGTAAAGATTTGTAAGTAAATAATTCGCCTTTCAGAAGTTTCACCAAATATAAGTTGACAATTTTATAATATACATTATGCATGTGAACCCAATGGCATGTACCTCAACCACGATTTGTTCTGTGCGCTGACAGTGTACGTTGGTAGACTTATGCTTTATGTCTGATTCTTTAACCTGAGCCAAGAGTTTAGTCATGCATTCAGTTGTAATAAGCCAAACTGCATGCACATAATAATCCTAGCTATTAGCAAAAGGAAATTGAAGTGAACGAGCAGATGAAGAGATACCTTACTGGAAAATCCACTCACAGAACTCTTACCTGATGCATTTCTACTCCAAATTACTCTGTTTGGAAACCCAAATTTGGAAAGAAAAAAAAATGAACACATAAACAAATAATCGAAAAATTACAACTCTCATTAACCATCAAAAATTAGAAGTACAATTGAATGGATCAGAAAAAGTAACAAAAATAACCAAAACGGATGAGAAAATAACTCAACTAAAGTTACATAATGTACATAGAAAACTGAATACTATAAGAATCAGTCTATGGCTCAACAAAAAAGTTACAACTAAAATTTTAAGTTGGTTTCATTTCAAATCTAATGTAGTGTTAAAACCATAATTAACATAACCTCATCAACTACTTATTATAATGCATCCTCATCAGACAATAAATCAATAGTTAATTCTTTCTAAACTACAAAAAGAAATGAATTTCAAATGTGAGTTAAATTCAATTTCTTCCCAAATTAAACTGACCATACCACATGCAATGCTTTCTGATCAGACATGTCAAAAATTAACATCAAACAAGACCACTAAGAATAAGAAAACTCAGCCCCTAACCAACTACAAATTGATTTCAGTTACAAACATGAGTAAATTACAACTCCTAACGAACTACAAAGGGATACGAATTCCGAATGTGATAGCATTTCTATTTACAAATTTAAGTCTCCTGATTTCAATTTTCAACGGAGAGAGTACAAAACTAGAATGAAACAACGAAATTTGAAAGAAACATTATAATTGATGAAAGTAATGACATACCCCGTGGCGCGAAATGCAGAAAGAGGAAGGAGATGAGCGACATTACTGAACAATTTTGACGATGAATCACAAAGAGATGAAGTTGTTGTTGTGTTGAGAATCATCGTGTTAATCAGCGATTGAAATTAAGGATCTAGATAAAAACATACACACAGTGATTTCACTATAACTGTGTGTGTGTGTGTGAGCTGGATTGAATTTGAAGGTTTGGAGTGATCCAAGAAGAAGAGGTTTCAGAGTTACGAGAAGGGCATAGAAGCGGGAGGACGTCTCTTTTATGTATGTCTGCCACGTGACTCGTCACGTGTTTTATCTTTTTTTTTCCCCAAATATCTTCATGCCTTCATCGCTAACCGTCTGTTTTTTGGGACAAAATATTGAAATACAATAAGACTTGAATTCAAATTTGGTTCTTGTGGTTTACATAAATTAACGAGTAAGCTCTATATTTTTATGTTTTATAACAGATAAGATCTCCTCGTTTAACGCCGTCAATTAATTTCCATTAGTGACCCTTGTAATAACCCGGGTAAGTTTCGTTTCGTTTCGATTTATTATTTTATTATAAGGTTAAGGGGTACTTTATAATTAAACTTTATAAGTTTAGAGGTAAGTTTTAATAAATGTTATTAAGTTTGAGGGTCTTAATTGTTAATATGGTATAGTAGAGGCTTTTCTTATGCAATAATGGAGACATATATATAGGATTCACCACTTAGTCTTTGGAAAGTCGGCAAACATTTTTCAAGAAGTTTGGGTATGGGTTTCTTGAGAGAAGATAACGTAAAGAAGAAGCTACCATTCAAGGTTTGGAACCGATTCCAATTATTTTCTTTTAAAGATTTTGTGGTTTGGGTGTGAAGTTCTGTCTTAATAGTGATCGAGAGTGTGAAAATTTATCGTATCATCATTTAAAATGAGTTTTCTAGACATTTTCAAACTAGAATATATATATATATATATATATATGTTTTCAAATGTTGAATTTTATGTTTATGGGTAATACTTCAATTGTGTAAAATGGTTTATGATATATATATATATATATTTTGTGCTGAAAAAGGCACGGTGAGATATTTTGTGCTGAAAGAGACATGGTGAGATTTTTGTGCTGAACGTGGCACGACGAGATATTTTGTGCTGAAAGAGGCACGACGAGATATTTTGTGCTGAAAGAGGCACGGAGAGATAATTTTGTATTGATAAATATTTTTTTCATCAATGAGTTTTATAATGCTATGTACAAACTGATAGAGATTTTCTCACTAGACCAATTGGTCTAACTTTCATTTTGTTTTTAAAAATATGTATTCCAGGAAAAGTTCGTGGTGGAGATAAAAAGAATTGTTAGCTTGGAAAATAGATAGTTGTGAGTGGATTTGATTAGCAGTTCGCTAGAAGTTGATCAGGTTGTTTATATTTTTATCAGTTTGGGTGATCTTATATCAGTAAGGATCCGAATATACGATCATAATTTATTAGTGCGGATAGAAATATTCGTTTCGTCTTTGTATTTGAGGCGATTCTGGAAAGATTATTGTTGGTCTATTCTTTTAGAATCATATTTGGATGGTTTCATATTATTGTGGTTAAATTTTGAAACTGAGTCGTTACAACCCTCCCCTCTCTCAACTTTCATTTTTATTAACAGGTTTAGTCCCTCCAACTACTTTAACATATTTGGTCTCTCATAGTACTTTTCATTTTTATAACAGATTTGTTCTTCCCTCAACTTTCATTTTTAGGATATGGTCTCTCAATGTTTTCAATAAGCTATTTGGCACAAACATATATCTTCTTAATATAATGAGCAAATTAATTAAATAAAACTAGAATCTTAAACTTTATCATTAAAATATTTTATCCTTTCATAACTTTTTATTTTTATTTTTTTAGCTTAAATAAAATATAATTTTAATAAATTTTAATTAGTCAAAACATTAAAAAATCTAATCGGTTAATGCTAAATTATAACATTTTTATATATTTAATATATAATCAATATTTCTTTAACATATATTTTTATTAATTTATCATTTGACTGTCCCATTTTTATTATATATTAAATAATTTAAATAAATTAGTTCAATTTATATTTTTACCTCATATTTAACCATAATAATTTTTTATATATTAATTAGTTATAGTAAATTACTTAATTTGACATCTAGGTTTATATCTTAATATCTAACATGTTGTTAGATATTTAATTTTAGTGTTTTTTTCAACTAAACAAACAAAATATTTATCAAGATTATATTTTATTTGAGATAAACGATTTTATGAAAATAAAATTCCAGAAAATATAAAATACTTTAATGGTAAAATTTAAGATTCAAGTTTTATTTAGTTAATTTTCTCATTATATAAGAAGATATATGTTTGTGCTAAAAACTTATTGGAAAAATTGATGGACTATATCCTAAAAATGAAAGTTGAGGGAAGACCAAATATGTTACAAAAATGAAAAGTACTATAAGGGACCAAATCTGTTAAAGTAGTTGGAGGGACTAAACCTGTTAATAAAAATGAAAGTTGAGAGAGGGGAGTGTCACTAACGAAAATTAATTGACGGCGTTAGAAGAAGTGACCTTATCCGTTATAAAACATGAAACTATAAGGACGTTGTTCGTTAAAAGAAAATTTCAGGAACCTTACTCATTAATTTATATAAACCACAAGGACCAATTTTGAATTTAAACTCATACAATAATTATTCAATTTTATTTTTATTTTTCTCCACTTATGGATCATTTGAGGTTTTTGGTTTTTTGTCCGCTAAAATATTCTGGTTTTTTAATTTTATTTTTATTTTTAAATAATTAAAAACATCTTCAAACACATTTTTTAAGCTCTATTTGTCTCTTAACATATTTTTAAAATAAAATCTTTAAAATTCATGTTATACTCGAAAATTAGTGAGAGATGAGAAAACAATTTCCTGATTCCTTTTCATCAATAAAGTTGACACATCATTATTTCATATAAGTTTTTTAAAAATACATTAAAATAATAAATGTATAAAATATGTTGTTGATATATATCATGTTGAAAATTTTATATAGAAATAGGCTAGAAGTAATTTTGTTTTATTTTTAATTATTAATTTTCAATTTTAAAGAGTTTATCATAGATATCTAATATATTATATATAATTTTAAAAATATCATTGTAATAATAATTCTTTTCTTAATAAACAATTTAACAACTTGTAAATATGGAAGCATATTTTAGGTCACATTAAAATCGCTAAATATGTTTCTTTTTAGGCTAAATTTTGTAGAAATTTTAATACTATTAATCAAATATAGCATATAAAGTACATAGTATATAGTAGGGAAAAGTCTGGAAAAAAAACCCAACGAACAGTGTGTTTTTGAATGGTTAAGTCCCTAAACTATTTTTTTGAATGAAAAAACCATGAAATTTTTTAAAACCTTCTAATTACATCCTTTTTACATTTAATTTTTACCTGCTACCTGTTAATATCAATTGAAAAAAGGTAAACAAGCAAAACCCTAAATCGTACGACCTCCTCTACCCATTCCCGTCGCCACCACACTCCGCCACCAGCCGTCCGCCACCACCAGCCCTCCGTCGTCGCCATCACCTTCTCGCTCCATCAGGTTCGATTTCCATCTGCTTCACCATTCAATTTTTGTAACATCTCGATTTTCTATATAAAGTGTTACGTTTAGTTTTTTGAATAATTTGAGTATAATTATTCGATAGATTAATTTTATAGTTTATCCCCGAATAAGTTACGTTATTTGTTTTACGGAGTTATAAGTTAAGGGTAAACTTTATTTTTAATTTATAAGTTGGAGGCTATATTTTGCCAATCCTTAGATGTATGGGGTTTGTTTGGTGAAATTGGTGAAACCTAATTCACCCACCGCCTCATTCTATCTAAAATAGATAAGATAGATGAGATATTGCATTTTTGTCTGTGTGTGGGTTCTTCACGGCAAAAGAAAGACAGAGAGAAAGAAAATAGAAATTGAGAAAAGAAGAAGAAAAGAAGAACAGATTCCTGCTGCAAGTTAAGAATTCAAACTGGTATAAACAAGGGTGCTGTTGGATTTGAAGTTGATTGTGCAAGAGAAGTGGGTTTTATCTCCATAAGGTGAGTTCATTCACTCTTTTGATTAAATCCATGTTTTCTGTCAAATTAAACACTAAGATACCTGTATAAATTGTTTTGGGAATGAATGGTTGTGTTTAAAACAAGCTGAATGGAACAGACATGGTATTGGGTTGAATTTTTAGGCTGCAGGTCGAAGTTACCGGGTAAAAAGTTAATACCCGGTAACCTCTGTATGAAAGTTTCCGGATGGGGCAAAGTATCTGGTAAGTTCTGTTTATTCTGTAGTTACCGTATGAAATAGTTACCGGAATGTCATCCGGATTCAGTATAGTATCCGGTAAGTATAATATCCGGTAAGTGTTTGTATCCGGTAAATGTTGTACCCGGTAAGTTGTGTATTACCCGGTAAGTGGTAAGTATCCGGTAACTTGTGTAGTACCCGGTAACTTTGGGTTTTGTTAACTCTGAACAGGGTATATTAAAGAACTGAAAATTAGCTTGAATGCATCTACTATTGAATGGTAGTGTGTTAGGCTTATAGGTTACTTTAATTTGATACTAAGCAGGTGTGTAGTATATGATATAAATGTGATTTGCTCATACTGAATGCTATGAGGAATCTATGTTATATAAATGTGATTTGCTTATATTGAATGATATGAGAAATCTATATTAAGTATTAACTTGCACGAGCAGAAATAAATGTAAGGAATTTCATAGGCACTAGTTGTTATGAGCACATGGAATTGGCGTGTGGAGTAATCGTAATTCCAGTGTGTGTGAGGAATCGTGGAATTGGCGTGTGGATTAATCGTAATTCCTGATTTCTAAGGAAGAGGAGAGATTGGCATGTGTAATTGTAATCTCTACTTCCTCTCCAAGGAATGGGCATGTGTAATTGCGATTTCTTGGATATGAGCATTAATCTAGAATCCATGGAGATTCGTAGTGCGGCTCTGGAACATGATACGAGAAGGAATGGGCATGTGTAATTGCGATTTCTTGGATATGAGCATTAATCTAGAATCCATGGAGATTCGTAGTGCGGCTCTGGAACATGATATCATGACTGACTTAGTGTTAGTCATATTCCCGTTAACTAGGAATGAAACGAATAGGCAAAATAGAATTGCTATTCATATGGAATGATTGAATAGGTAAAATAGAATTACTATTCGTATAGGAACGGTTGAATAGGCAAAAGCATAACTGATATTCAAGTTGATCGATTGAATAGACAAAGCAGAGTTGTTATTCGTATTTGAGATGTGAAAATAAGAATTAGACGAAGGGTAAGTGTTGTTTTCATGTGTTTCGGCGGATTAAAAATAGGCAATATATAAGTGCTATTTCTGTATCCATTTCAAGAAGAAGGTATGATGTTTGAATGTAAGTCTGTAGGATTGATCGATAAACTAGAATCCGTGATGATTCGTAGTAGGCTATTGAATATGGTGATATGACTTTATGAATGGTAGTTATACTCATGGGATTGAGTGTGATTTTGTTATTATGAGAAGAGTACGAGTACGGTAAGAACGAGTGTAAGTCAAGTTGATAAACCTTGTTTGCATTGATTTAAAAGTATTATTTTGAAATTGAATGTTCTCACTAGGCGTTAGCCTAATTGTTTCAAATCATATTTTCTTACCAGGTACTAGCTCCGGGAAATCAAGGGATGTGGGCCGAGAGCTTTTGCAATAGCGGATAAGTTAATTAACAATGAGGTTTTGATGAATTGCTTAGATAGCCTCGTTAATCTGATTATAGTGACATGATTAGATTAATAGGTTATTTGGTGAATTCAGTATTTCTAAATATGACTTCTATTGGTTAATCCTCTGCTTATGTATAAAGTTTATAAGATTATGTTTAAATCTTGTTTTAAACTGAGGTTTAAATTAGCCCTGATTTTTAGGCTGTTACAATATGGTATCAGAGCATTAGTTTAAGTGAACTAGGTATGATGGTGATATACCTAGACTTAAGCTGAGATGAATTAAGATATGATATGTGAGATATGGGTAGAAGTACTAAGACGGGATAGTCTTAAAGTCGACGAAAATACGTGAAATTAATACTGTAGCGATGGTAACGAGGATTCTCATGTATAATATATTCACAATTTCAATTAGCTACTGTTATTATGAATATATTACTACACAAGCATACTTGTTTCTAATTGTTACAGTGACTAATGAACGGTAAAGTACGTTTCGTATATCTGCTTATGTGTAACCATTTCTTATGGTTATTTCTTTGTGTTATGTCAGAACGATGGTTAATACACCAATTAAGCCTTCTACTTCTTTGGAGGGTCGTGTGGCAAATGAAATTGTGAAAGGTCAACCTGAAAGAGATGAAGTTAAAATCCATCAAGGTTTCTTATTTTGGGAGAAGGAGGAAGTCAAACTCATCAACTTAATGTCAGTATTTCTGATCCGGTGATGACGGAATCTACTATGGAGTCCCGTATAATGAAAAACGTGATGTGGGTCATGCATGTTGCATTGACTCAACAACAGGAAATGTTTACAAAAATGTTGAATGATCGTATCGACGAGTCACAAAGACCAAAGGTGAGTACTGGTACTAGGATTCCACCTGTTAATCCAGTATTGAATACTGATGATAGAATAGAAGAAGTTTATGCTGGAAATAGAGTTGAAATAACTCAAGTGGGAGAGAAAAGAAAGTGGGAGGATAGATCAGAACCTTGCCAAAAATCGGAAACTTTGGCTAAAAATTATTGTATTGAATCCTGTCGAGAAACCAAATTGTATATAAAATGTTTCAAGTGCGGAGAAGCTGGCCACACAATTAAAAACTGCCATATTCAAGGGTCAACCTGCTATGAATGCAAGAAGCCTGGCCATTATCGGAGGGATTGCCCAAAGTTGAAAAATAGCGGAAATCAAGAGAAGAAATCCAACATTCCAAAATCAACAGGATGAATGTTTCGTAGGACGGTGGAGGATGTTAAGGAATGAGTGGGTGTAGTTTATGATACATTCCTTGTTATATAATATATAAGTGTGTATATTATGTAATGGTAGTATTAACTTGTCTTTTGTACTTCAATCTTTTGTTAAAAGTTAGCTATACCAGTTACTATTTTTGGAAGATACTTTGCAAGTTGATCTAACAAATGAAAGTTTACAACCTTTGGAGATTTTTGAGTGAAAGTGGGATAACTTAACCATTATCCACTTATTTCGTTTAGTTAGTTGAACGTTTGTTTTGACAACAATGGTTTCTTGAATCTAAGAGCCAAAAGACAGTAAGAGATTTAAAAAGCTTATGGTATTGATGGAATAATAGTCAATGGTTTCAAAGTTTTTATCTCCTTAGATGATTTGAGTATGTCTAAAATTGATATTGAAGCTTACACCATGAATAAAGAATTTGAAGCTTTCATGGATAGTTTTGATTATTCTTTCTAATGATTGATTGTTAGTTAAATGTTTCATTTGATGGAAAAAGAGATTTGTAGTAGTCTAGATGTGTTTATGTCAAGTTTTCATGCATTTTCTTCATCAAAATGACTTGGGTTTGAGTTGGGGTGTCAAAGGGTTGAACATGGGCTGTTGCAGGTGCAAAATGGCTGTCCAGAGACTTGCGCGGCCTTCTGCGCGACTTCAGGTCGCGTGATAAACCGCGCAACTCATTGTTTCAACATTTTTCAGTTTGTGTTTCTTGCGTACCGGTGTCGTTTCAAGGCGTAATATAGGGGTATGGGTACTCGTTTTGAGTGTAGAATAGCATTTGAACCCATTGAACATGTAAGTTTGTGCCAATTCCAAATTCCAAGTCTCGAATTTGAAGTTGGTTGTCGGTTTCAATCCGTTGTCCGGTTTTGCTGATTTTGGTGATCATAATCAAGGTGAGTTTTCTTTTAACCATTTTCGAACTGGAATTCATAGATTTTGAAATGGTTAATATATATTATGTGTAGTAATTTTATGTTGTTCGAAAAGAAAAAAAAAAGTGACGGAAAAGGGAGATATTGATACAAAGACGTAAAGAGGAAGGGAAAAGTAACAATGAACAAATTCTTCTGGAAAAGGGAAGAATGGAACTGTAAGAAGATAGAATATAAGTCGGGAGATGACGATGTTATGCACATAAAAGAGTTTTAAGTATTGCACGACAAATTCATGTCACTCGATTAGTAAGATGAATTCCTAAGACGGAATTTACTAG
This sequence comes from Saussurea involucrata, assembly GCA_033807775.1. Lineage (NCBI taxonomy): Eukaryota > Viridiplantae > Streptophyta > Magnoliopsida > Asterales > Asteraceae > Saussurea > Saussurea involucrata. The sequence goes on along the minus strand of CM066319.1, from coordinate 62,765,939 downwards.
TATTATGATGTGTTCATGGCAATGAACCGGTATCAAATGGAAGATAATGTGGGTAGTCAAATCCCATTATTGATTTAAGTCATAAGATTAATTTCAATGATGATGGTGACCTAATCCGAGTCTAGACTAGTTTGCCTCCTAGTAACCGTGTCTTAATTCAATTGCAGATGGAAAACAGAAATTAGATAAGTGGGATTGATGAAGTGTGAATTATGATCCGAAAGAATATGGAGAACCTAGGAAAGCCTCTTAGTGTCATGTCATAGTTAAACTTTTGTAGTGGTGTTAAAGCTTCAATGGCACATACATGGATAACCTTGTCCGGTAGTGGAATTTGGATTAATAACCAAAGGAGACCGATAGAATTTTAGGTCATTTTCAAGTTGGGGAGCGAGTAATGTTAAAGGATATGAGATCCAGAAAATGTGGAAAGTCGAGTCCTTGTTCTTCCTAGACTTTTAACTGTGATTAAGTATGTAAGACTAGAAATTGAAGGGGATATATGACATATTTTATGTTAGTATGATGTGATTCCATTTACTGAAGTAAGAATGGATGAAAAGAGTCGTGGTGTGGAGGAACCGGAAGCGATTCTAGAGAGATCGGTTAAGAAGTTACGATCTAAGAATGTGGTTATGTTAAAGGTACAATGGAAACATTATTGAGGTGTTATGGTGACATTAGAAGTTGAGAAGGATATGAAGATTAGATATCCTCACTTGTTTACCTAGCTTTGATTTCGAGGACGAAATCCTTTTCAAGTTGGGGAGTATTGTAACATCTCGATTTTCTATATAAAGTGTTACGTTTAGTTTATTGAATAATTTGAGTATAATTATTCGATAGATTAATTTTAGAGTTTATCCCCGAATAAGTTACGTTATTTGTTTTACGGAATTATAAGTAAAGGGGTAAACTTTATTTTTAATTTATAAGTTGGAGGGTATATTTTGCCAATACTTAGATGTATGGGGTTTGTTTGGTGAAATTGGTGAAATTGGTGAAACCTAATTCACCCACCGCCTCATTCTATCTAAAAGAGATAAGATAGATGAGATATTGCATTTTGTGTGTGTGTGGGTTCTTCACGGCAAAAGAAAGACAGAGAGAAAGAAAATAGAAATTGCGAAAAGAAGAAGAGAAGAAGAACAGATTCCTGCTGCAAGTTAAGAATTCAAACTGGTATAAACAAGGGTGTTGTTGGATTTGAAGTTGATTGTGCAAGAGAAGTGGGTTTTATCTCCATAAGGTGAGTTCATTCACTCTTTTGATTAAATCCATGCTTTCTGTCAAATTAAACACTAAGATACCTGTATAAATTGTTTTGGGAATGAATGGTTGTGTTTAAAACAAGCTGAATGGAACAGACATGGTATTGGGTTGAATTTTTAGGCTGCGGGTCGAAGTTACAGGGTAAAAAGTTAATACCCGGTAACCTCTGTATGAAAGTTTCCGGATGGGGCAAAGTATCCGGTAAGTTCTGTTTATTCTGTAGTTACCGTATGAAATAGTTACCGGAATGTCATCCGGATTCAGTATAGTATCCAGTAAGTATAGTATCCGGTAAGTGTTTGTATCCGGTAAGTGTTTGTATCCGGTAAATGTTGTACCCGGTAAGTTGTGTATTACCCGGTAAGTGGTAAGTATCCGGTAACTTGTGTAGTACCCGGTAACTTTGGGTTTTGTTAACTCTGAACAGGGTATATTGAAGAACTAAAAATTAGCTTGAATACATCTACTATTGAATGGTAGTGTGTTAGGCTTATAGGTTACTTTAGTTTGATACTAAGCAGGTGTGTAGTATATGATATAAATGTGATTTGCTCATACTGAATGCTATGAGGAATCTATGTTATATAAATGTGATTTGCTTATATTGAATGATATGAGAAATCTATATTAAGTATTAACTTGCACGAGCAGAAATAAATGTAAGGAATTTCATAGGCACTAGTTGTTATGAGCACATGGAATTGGCGTGTGGAGTTGTTGATCCAAACCCTCAGTGATTTGATAATGACCCTCTCTTAAATACTTAGTGAAAATTGTAAGTAAACAATATGTATCAGAGTTTCACTATCGCTGATAAGTACTAAGACCTTACAGTACCGCTGATAGGAACTCTCGCTCTTTAGATTAAACATTCAGCGAACACTGTTCACCATAATGCTCTGAGCCTGTTCAGTCCTTATGACGATCGCTGATAAGTTAGTTGTTTACTTATGATCCCTGAAGACAAGTTTCACGTCAACATAGGTTCTACGCTAAAGTCGAAGATCAAGCTCAAGAACCAGCGACAAGTCTCCTAATGAACTGATGCGGATCAGCGAAGACTCAGATTTGTCCACTCAACGTGAAGTATCAAGTACAAGACTTCAGCTATCGCTGGACTTTATCATTCGCTGATAAACAATGGTAAAGCGCTGAATCAACGAAAGCTGATCATGAAGTCCTCCGTACAAAGTACTTTTGTCTTAACCACCCTTGCACGACTCCGTACGATATGTCAGAAAAGAACCTCCTTATTGTCTAAAATCGTACAACCACTCTGATACTACACTTGTAATAACCAGGTATATTATTAACCTATTTATTATTATTTTGGGTTTATTTAAAGTTAAGTGTTTTATAGAGTTAGAAGTTAAGGGGTAAGTTTTAATTTTTAATTGGAAGTTTGGGGGTAAATCTTGCCAATTAGGATAAGTGTGGGGTTTATTTGGTCATTTTTGCAAAACCATACACACCACCGCCATTTCACCTCTAAGATAGGATGAGGTGTTCGTTTGGTTAGTTAAAAAAATATCCTAAAACCCATATGTGTGTGGGTGTTACGTGAAGAGAAAGAAGAGAGAAAAAAGGAGAGTGATTTTTAAGAAGAAGAAGGAGTTCTTTATTACTTCATCTGGGTTTTATTAATTGCAGCAGGAAATCAAGGTAACAAGTTCATTCTTTTATGTATCTTAGTTTTTTTAAGTTTTTCTATAAATTGTAGAAATGGGATTTGGTGATTTTAGGAAGATATGTATGTATTGGGTGTGGATTAGTGTCCTAGTAATAGTAGAAAACCTATCTGCAAAGTTACATAAACATGCATGGATAAAATCTGCAAAAATCTGGACTTAGGATGAACAGTGGACTGAGACATTCAAACATGTCGCAATAGTGGGTTGCGACATGGTTGAATGTTGCGACATTCATGAGTGTCGCAGCCTTGTGTTGCGACTTGCTCATTGAAGTCGCAATGGTTGATTGCGATTTGGCTTTGAAGTCGCAATGGTCGATTGCGACATGGTTTGGGATCGCAACAGAAGGTTGCGACTTGGTTTTGGAATCGCAATAATGGGTTGCGATCTGGGGTTGGAGTCGCAGTAGTGGGTTGCGACTTGTACCTATGCATTGCGATAAGGGTTCATTTTTAGTAGGTTGCGACTTGAGTCGAGGATTTTTATAAGTTTAGTCCTTAAAAGAGATATTTTGTATTTTACCTGATTACAGATTCTGTGAAAGATTGAAGTACGTAATAATTAGCTTGGGAAGATTTTTGGTGGTGAAAAGCAAAACAGGTGAGTTTTACTTCAAAGTTTTTTTTTTCTGGAATACATTTATGTGGATGTTGAATATTTGGTAAATGTTATGAATATGTCATACATGTGTAATTATGATATATTGAGATATTATAATTACGTGAGTATTATGTCAGAATATAATACGTGGCCGGGCTTAGGACCGGTGTGTTTACTGTATTTGTGGTACAGTAGAGAAAATTGATTAGTTGGCTCGCAACCAATTAATTGGGTCATTTGTGGAGTAATAAGGAGGAATGAGATGGATACGATGCACAAGTCTTGGTTGGTATTTAATTACGTGTGAATTATGTATGTTTTATATAAATGGATTTTATAACGATTTTCAAATGACAGAGATTTTCTCACTAGACCGCTAGGTCTAACCCTCATTTCTGTTTTAAAAATATGTATTCCAGGTGGTGGTTCGAGTAAGACCAAGTGATTAGGATACTTGATGAATAGCTTTTGTGAAGATGATCGTTATGAAGTTGTGGATGCTTTTTGTACTTAAGACTTTGTTATTGGTTATTATGTAATCTAAATATGATCAAGTTTGTACTGAATTTCTTACTATGTTTAGCCAGACTAGAGAACCGAATGTGAAATATGATGTACTGATGTTGAAATTATGTTATGACATATATGTTAATTGTATAAGTGGGAATCGGGTTGTTACAGATGGTATCAGAGCCCTAGTTTAAGGGATTTAGGTATTAGTATCTGTACCTAGACTGAAACTGCATGAGAAGTAGGATGTCCCTATTTATTTTAGAACCTAGGGATGCTAAGTATAAAAGGTAGAAGGAACATCATGTAAGGTAATTTCAGATTACACCTGGCCAGTGTAATTATGATCTTACAGGTACATGTTCGAACTGGAATACCTTGTTATATGGGGTATGTGCTTATGTGTATATTAACCTTGTTTGAATCTACAGAATGGCAAGTGGCACCAGACAAAGAAATCAAAGGGGAGGAAGGAATTCGGGTGGAGAGAACCCACCAGTAGGAACAGGAGGGAGAGGAGGAGACCGTGGCGGAGGCAGAACCGGAGGTAGAATCGGGGGTAGAACTGGAGGACGAATTGGGGGTAGAACTCAACCACAAGGTACAGAGTTTGTTACACGGGATGACCTAACTGCCGAGATGGGAAGATTACAGGCTAGTATACAAGCAATGTTTGAACGAAGTCGCAATAATGGAGATGATAACCCAGATCCAGAACAAGGAATCGAATTGCCGATCACCCCTACTGTCTTACCGGTAATTGTTAGTCCCAGATGGCTTAACAAGTATTGTAGAAGGGGGGGTTGAATACAATACACAAAAATTTCACAATTTTAATTCTTATATTTGAAAAACTTTCAAAAGAATTACACACAGAAAACTTAAGATTGTTGCGGAAAAGAACAGATAAACTATTCTAACAATCTTACACAAAGTATACAACAAAACAACTAAGAACACTAAGAGCAAAGCTATTGAGTTTTAAGGCTTAAAAGAAGGTTTCTTGCACTGAGAGAATTTCTTTTTAAAGCGTGAGAATTGCATGAAGAGCACTTCTCCTTTTATAGTGCCAAGGAGTGCCCAAGCATTAAATGCTTGGGACACTTGTCATCTTCACATATGCTGATAATGTTGACTTCAGGAGAACTGTGAAGTCCTTGTCACTTTTCACTAGGTGCAGACAGAGTAGCTTGAGCAGATAATAGGGACCTTAGCTGAAGGTGGATAAAAAGACAAACTGTCACTTTTCTCTGCTGGAGGATATTGTCCCATAATAAATGATCTTCTGTCTTGAGCCTTTAGCACCGAAGTGGTTTCCACCGAGATTTGACAAGTCTTCGGTGGAAAGAAGACTAGTCCACCGAAGTTGCAAGCAGGATTCGGTGGTAACTAGTCCACCGAAATTACGAGTATGTTTCGGTGGTGAGAGGACCACCGAAATTACAAGTATACTTCGGTGGTGAGAGGACCACCGAAGTTACATGTATATTTCGGTGGTGAGAGGACCACCGAAGTTACATGTATATTTCGGTGGTGAGAGGGCCACCGAAGTTACATGTATATTTCGGTGGTGAGAGGAGCACCGAAAGGGTCATCGGTGGGAGAAGGCCACCGAAGATGTCCTATAACTTCGGTGGAGAGAAGGCCACCGAAATGTCAAGGGATTTCGGTGGTGATGACTTGTTTGAAAGTTGCCGAGAGTCTTCTATTTTCCACAAGTAGAGAGTCTTCAAGCTTGGTTTCGGTTGATCTTCGACTTCACCGAACATTTGCTATCTTGTACAAGTCATTCAAAGAACTGAACTAAAATATTCTAAGTAGGAGTTTTAGGGAAAACATTGGTGAGTCAATTTCAAATCCTTGGTGACCCAACAATCTCCCCCTATTTGAATTTGAGCTCCTTATCTTAGAATATTCAAGAGTAAATAAAAGCAAGTGCGTTTTTGACCCTTTTTACTCTTTTGGGTTCTTTTCACATAGACCATTCTTTTTGATCTTTTTGACCTTTTTCTTTTGTATGTGTATGTATACTATGTACAGTATTTACAGGGAACAAAAAAAAATGAAGTATGTACGGAAATAAAATTCAAATAGAGATACTTGTATTAAGATAAGTTCTCGTACAATTTTTACAAAAAGAGAAATTAACTTTTACAAGTACTAAATGGAGAGAACTTACTTCTTTGAGGTTTTGCGGCGCTTGATTTCATCCAGTAAGTTTCTATAGAACGGTTGAGCTTCGGGGATGTTCGGAAAGAGGTTGTGAATGCCTTCCAGAAATATGGTATCGGCTATGGACATCTGGGCAAATCTGAAGAATGCCCGACGACCGAGACCGTCGTTGAAGAATAATCCTGGTATTGGTGAGAGGCTCAAGGTTGTGGTAGGATAGGGAACAGAGGTGGGAATGGTAAGGTTAAGATTGCTTACATTTGGGATTTTACCTTCTCTTGCCATTTCCTTGAAGACTGAGTCAGGAGGATTTTTGACTTTGGGGAGGATGATCTTCTCTTTCAGAGACAGCAGTTTGGCTCTTTCTTCGGTGGAGAGAATGATGTTATGTTTTCTTTTGATCTCCTTCATCTTATTCATTAGACCATCAATGTATTTGACAAAGATGTCTTTCCTTGGATTTGGACTCCTGACGAGGTGTTGGGTGATTTCATACCATTCCGAGAGACCGAAGAGTTGGAGATGGCTTTCTTTCACACTCTTCATAGAACCATCTTCCCAGTTAATAATCAATCTGATGTCTTGAGGATTTGCCTTGGAGGTGGCAATCTTTACTGAAGAAATTTGTGACCTATAGCTCCGGTGGTGCATGGTCTTTTTGTACCAATTAATTTCTTCATTCTTTTGTTGTTCCAAGGCACTTAGCACCGATTTCTGTGTTTGGATGGCATCGGTGGACTTGACTTTTGAAGCTTCTTCTGTGGCAGCTTTGAGAGAAAGATCTCTGGATTTGTCTAAGTCGATTTGAGCTATTCTTGCTTCCTCAATTTCTTGAGCAGAGAGGCCAAGTTCGGTGGTGATTGGTTGAGAAGCAGGCTTGAGTTTGAGAGTTTCAGCGTCCTTCGGTCGAGCCCCATATTTTGTCAGATCCTTTTTCTTCTTTGCTTCTCTGGCCAATTCTTCGGCCGAAAGAATTCTTTTCCCTTTGTCTTCGGAAGCATTGCTGGACTGCTCCCCCTCAACTGATGCATTAAGGTCAAGAGCTTCGGTGGAGCCAGTATTGGTCGGTGAGAGTGAGACATGTTTCGGTGGAGAAGAGGGTTTCGGTGGAGAGGATGGTTTCGGTGGTGAGGATGGTTTCGGTGGAGAGGGTTTCGGTGATGAGGATGGTTTCGGTGGTGAGGATGGTTTCGGTGGAGAGGGTTTCGGTGGAGGCTGGTTACTGGAAAGTTTCTTTATGGATGGAAGTTTCGGTGGAGCCGTGGTTTTCTCCCCCTCAGGAACAGCCGGCAACTTGAAACCTAACTCATAGAAGGCCTTATCAAACTTTGAGTGTAGGAAGGCCAGACTCGTTTCGGTGGTATGGGGAACCAAGGCAAAATCACCGAGATCCATTTCCCACTGGGAACGTTCAGGACTGGGTGAGTCGGTGGAAGGTTTGGAGAGGGACTCCACTGTGGTAGAAAGGGCAGATAATTTTTCTTGAATTGGCCGTAGGGCTTCGGTGATGGCATCAAGAAGAAGATGCGGTAGCTGAGACTCGAGGGTAGAGATGCGGGAATTGGCTTGGGAGATTAAGGTGATGGTAGATTTAAGAAAGGTAGAGGTGCGATCAATGTGCGGGGAAGTGTGGCCACCGATTTCGGGAAACTGGAAGAGGAGTCGGTGGGGGTCAGGCTCGGGAATGGGAATATGGAGGTAAGGCACCAAGTCGTCGGTTTGTAGCATTCGGGGGGGAGCAGATGATCGGGGGGGAGTAGGGGATCGGGGGGGTGATTGTTGCGAGGACGAGGGAGACTCGGTGTGATGTTCTTCGGTGGACGGGATGGTTTGGGGAGAACCAGTGTCCGCTAAAAGAAAATCAAAAAAATCAAAGGGTGCAATTGGGGGGGAACCCTTAGAGGGTTGTGCAATGTCTTCGATCGAAAACTGATCGGGTGTAAAGCTGTGTAGTGTGAAATCAGAACCCTCGAGCGGAGAGATCTCGAGGTCATCCCCACCACCCAAGGAGTCGAGTGGGGAGGTATGTGGGGGGTTCTCCTGAAATGTAACTGAGGCCTTTCGAGAGGCAACAGAGGAGACGGTGGGGTGTGTAGCGGGTACCCTTGGCCCGGAGGGATGAAGTTCAACAACCGGCGATTTTGGAGAATCGACGGTTGGATGAGTCGGTTGGGCCGATGGTTTCCGAGACCTCTTTGGAAGAGATCCCGAAGGGGAGGGTGAGTGCCTCCGCTTGTGAGAAGGGGTGTGAACCGGGGAAGTCTCCGAGGGATCTCTCGGTGACGTGGTTCGAGAAGCGGGAGCGGAGGTGCCGGTGGCCTTTTGTCGTTTCTTTTGAGTGCCACCCGACGTCACTCGGGACCGGGGAGAAGGGACCACAACATTTGGAGTGACCTCGGGAATTTCCAGGTGGCGAAACCCGGGAATTTCCGCGTCACCCCAACGAAGTTCGGGAGATAGAGCGAAGGAAATCATACCTGGGCGTAATGGGCGATCGGTGGCGAGCGGCTTGACGTTGAGGGTTTTGGTGCCCACAACGGGAGATGACCATTCATACGAGAACCGGGGCGAGGAAGAGCGGCGATCGGTCTCCAAAGCTTTGGAAAGCTTGTGTTGTAAAATCATGGAGATGAAGCGGGGAAAAGCAACGTAACACTTCTTGGGAGTTTTGATGACCTCGACAAGCTCTGAGAAGAAATATTGGGCGAAGTCAACTTTCCTTTGGAAGATGAGGGCATGAGCGAGTTTGTTGACGTGTGAGGGCGATTGGTCATGTCCACTTGTTTTGCGTGAGAGGCAATGGATAACGTGAGCGAAGAAGAAATTCCAAATGCCTCCCATTTTGCTGCGAAGAAGAGTACCGGGGCCTTTGGAGCTTTTGGAGGAGTCGTCGAGCACATAACCGGTGGTAAGAACAATGTCTTCATGGATGGTATCCAAATACATGTCTTCATAGTCGGAAAAGGCATCGATCTTGAGGGCTAGACGAACATCATCGACCCCAAAAGTGAGGTCGTGATCACCTTCGGCATTGGTGAAGATGGAGGCGTGAATGGCCTCATTGGAGGGATCGTATACGGAGGATAGCCAGAATTGACTAATGAGCATTTTGCTCATCCTGGGGTTGCATGAGAAGGCATGAAGAAGAGGAGAGCGAGACAAAAATTTAGCGATAGTAGAGAACTCGGGATGAGCGGGATCGGATTCAAGGCGGGCAACGTGATTGCATTGGTTGAAGCGGAGGTCTTCAAAACGTGTAGGAATTTGATATCGAGAGGATGCCATGAGAGAGATATGTTTGGAGGATAGAGAGATGCAGGTTTGAAATGTGAGAAGGAGTGGGGAAGAAATGAAGGGGGGTATGTGTATATATAGGGAAATGATAAGGCACTGTGATGATGATTTTGTATGGGAAGAGGGGACATGCGGCTCTTGAGGTGAAAGGGTTGTTGGAAATCGGGACAAGGAGCGGCGGATAGGCGAAGGGTCTGACGCAAAAGCAATTGAGTGGTCACAAGTGGGCTTTGGGAACCGTGTGAATCGGTGTAGACTCGGTGAAGCTTCGGTGGAGGAATCGGTGTTCGCTCGGTGGACGATCGGTGGGACTTCGGTGGGACTTCGGTGGGACTTCGGTGGGACTTCGGTGGGACTTCGGTGGGACTTCGGTGGGACTTCGGTGGAAGAAAGGTTTACCGAATTTGGATAGTACCACCGAAATGAGATGATCACCGATTTGAGACTTCGGTGGTGGACAAGTTTCACCGATTTGAGATGACCACCGAAATGAGATTTCGGTGGTGGACAGATTTCACCGATATGAGATGATCACCGATTTGAGACTTCGGTGGTGGACAAGTTTCACGGATTTGAGATGACCACCGATTTGAGACTTCGGTGGTGGACAAGTTTTCCACCGATTCTGAAAATTTTCACCGAAATGTGCTTCGGTGGTAGGCACGCTTCACCGATACTCGAGATTATTACCGAAATGGAAAAGAGATAGAAAAGATTCGACACATAGGTTTATCCACCGATGAGAGATCGGTGGAGAGAGAGAAGTAGATACGAAGGTGTCCACCGATGTGAGATCGGTGGAGCATGAACACATATTTATTCTTGGAAATTGCACATCCCAAGTTCACTGATGAGAAAGTTGAACCTGGTTTCATCAAGAGGTTTGGTGAAAATATCAGCAAGCTGCAAATCGGTGGGAATGAAGTGTAGTTCAATGTCACCTTTGGAAATGTGATCTCTGATGAAGTGATACCTGATATCGATGTGTTTAGATCTAGAATGAAGAACAGGATTATTTGCTATAGCTATAGCACTGGAATTATCACACAGAATTGGGACTTTAGAAAAGAATTGATTATAGTCCCTTAGTTGGTTTCTCATCCATAGAATCTGAGCACAGCAGCTCCCAGCAGCTACATATTCAGCCTCAGCAGTAGAGGTTGATACAGAGTTTTGTTTCTTGCTGGACCAACTTACTAATTTTCCCCCAAGGAGCTGACAGCTTCCTGTAGTACTCTTTCTATCAATCTGGGAACCTGCAAAGTCTGAATCTGAATAACCAATTAGTTCAAAACTCGAGTCTTTGGGATACCAAAGACCCAAGTGCAGTGTGCCCTTAAGATACCGAAAAATTCGTTTTACAGCCTTTAAATGTGATACTTTAGGATTGGCCTGATAACGAGCACATAGACAGGTAGCAAACATAATATCCGGTCTGCTAGCAGTTAGGTAAAGAAGAGAGCCTATCATACCTCGGTAAAGAATAACATCCACAGATTCACCTTTTAGATCGGCACACAATTTCAAGGGAGGTGCCATGGGAGTTTTCATAGGAGAGCTATCTAGAAAGTTAAATTTCTTCAGAAGGTCACGAATATATTTGCTTTGATTTATAAAAATTCCTTCTGAAGATTGTTTGACTTGGAGGCCTAAGAAAAATGTAAGCTCTCCCATCATGCTCATCTCATATTCACTCATCATGAGAGAGGCAAACTCATCACATAGGCATTCATCAGTGGCACCAAAAATGATGTCATCAACATAGATTTGAACAAGAATAATATTACCTGAGGTTTCTTTGATGAAGAGAGTATTGTCAATTTTACCTCTGGAATATCCATGCTTGAGAAGAAAGTTGGCAAAAGTGTCATACCAAGCACGTGGAGCTTGCTTGAGACCATACAAAGCTTTGTCAAGTCTGTACACAAAGTTTGGATGAGCTGGGTCTTCAAAGCCAGGAGGTTGTTTCACGTAGACTTCTTCTGCAAGTTCCCCATTAAGAAAAGCACTTTTAACATCCATTTGAAAAACCCTAAAATTTCGGTAGGCAGCATGAGCCAGAAAGATCCTTATAGCTTCAAGTCTTGCAACAGGGGCAAATGTTTCATCATAGTCAATGCCTTCTTCCTGTCTGTATCCTTGAGCTACCAATCGGGCCTTGTTCCTGATCACAGTACCATCTTCATCCATTTTGTTCCTGAATACCCACTTGGTTCCAATGATTGTCTTGTTTCTGGGTTTGGGAACCAATCTCCAAACTTTATTTCTCTGGAACTGAGAAAGTTCTTCTTGCATGGCAGTGATCCAACAAGGATCTGATAGAGCTTCATCCACTTTCTTGGGTTCAGAGAGAGAGAGGAAATTCACATAGAGACAGATATTTCCAACTCCTCTGCGGGTTTGGACACCTGCTTGTTGATCACCAATAATTTGATCTATGGGGTGATCTTTGGTCCATTTTAGAGCAGGGGGTAAAGGTGATGGGGTATGAGGAGTAGAGTGAAATGGAGTAGTAGGATCAGAGGTTTGGTGTAAAATGGGATTTTCGGTAGTGGAAGCCATGAGATTTTCGGTGGGATTAGGGATGGAAGAAGGGCTTTGGTGTAGAGTTTCGGTGGAAATAGGGAGCTTGGTGTGAGAGATGGGTTGATCAATTTCGGTGGGAGAGAGTGATCCAGCTGGGTTTTTTGAGATGGAAGGATTTGAGGGAATAGAGGAGATATCGGTGGAAGTGACTAAGGGAGTATCACCAATACATGATGAAATCCATCTGTGTAAATCATCCTCATCACTTGAAAGTGAGGAACATCTGAGATCATCAAACTTGACATGGATGGACTCATCAATGCTTTTTCTTCTGAGATTGTACACCCTATAAGCTTTGGAGGATAAGGAGTATCCAACAAATATTCCCTCATCTGCCTTGGGATCAAACTTCCCAAGATTTTCACGATCATTAAGAATAAAGCAGATACACCCAAAGACATGAAGAAAGCCAATATTTGGTTTTCTACCATGAAAAACTTCATACGGGGTTTTATCATGTCTTTTGGATATTACTGACCTGTTCTGAGTGAAGCAGGCAGTATTCACAGCTTCGGCCCAAAAATAGGTGGGAAGATTTGATTCGCTCAGCATGGATCTAGCGGCCTCACACAGTGTTCTGTTTTTCCTTTCCACCACTCCATTTTGCTGAGGAGTACGAACAGCGGAGAAGTTCTGAGAGATCCCTTTCTCGGTGAAGAAGTCTTCAAGAGCACTATTTCTGAATTCAGTGCCATTGTCACTTCTTACCGAGCGGACAAGCTGGCCATTGAGAACTTCATTTTTCTTGACAAAGTTGATGATTTCTTCAGTAGCATCACTTTTGTACCTGAGAAAGAACACCCAAGTATATCTGGTAAATTCATCAACAATAACAAGAATATACCTTTTGCCTCCAAGACTTGGAGTGCTGACTGGTCCACATAGATCCATGTGCAGCAATTGAAGAGGAAGAGTGATGGAAGAGCATTGCTTCGTCTTGAAGGATGTTTTGGTGAGCTTTCCCTTTTCACATGCATCACACAGCTTCTCTTTGACAAAGTTCAACTTTGGCATGCCCGTCACCAGCTCTTTGTTGGAAATTTTATGCAAGGTCTTGAAGTTTAGATGAGAAAGACGTTTGTGCCACAACCAGTTTCTTTTGGATGCATCATTTGACACAAAGCAGACATTTGAAGAAGAGTTGGATTGCCCCATATCTATGACGTAGACATTTTCCATCCGTCTTCCCGATAATACCACATTGAAATGTTTGTCTACCACGGAGCAGACACAAAGTTCAAAGATAACTTTGTATCCAAGATCACACAGTTGGCTAATGCTGAGAAGGTTATGCATGAGGCCGTCCACAAAAGCCACTTTGTTGAAGGTTACAGATCCGTTAGAGAGGGTCCCGTATCCTTTGGTGTAAGCCTTAGAGTTATCACCAAAGGTTACAGATGGACCTTTTCCCGGCACATAGTTGATGAGAAGAGACTTGTTTCCCGTCATATGGCGTGAGCACCCGCTGTCTAAATACCAAATTTGATGGTGCTCAAAAGCCTGCATGCAAACACATATTAGTTCTTTGGTACCCATTTTGTAATGGGTCCTTTGGGGTTAGACGAGCTTGATTCCTTAAGCTTGGATCTATCAATCCTATCCTTGGGACAGTCCTTAGCCATATGAAAAGTGTCACCACAGTTATAGCATTTTCTATAGATAAAAACCTTTTTAGCATTTTTCATGTTTTGGCTTTTATCATTTGTTCTTATAACCTTGTTAGAGGAGAACAGAGCAGGGGGCTTGGACCCAAGGATTCCTTTGGATAAATCTTTGGGAGTTGATTTTCTTAAAAGCACAGATCTAGGTACATAGGTGTTGTAAGAGGGAATGTTTGGGGTAGAACTTTTGGGATGAGAGCTTGCCATGCAGTTGACTACCGATTTTCCTTTGTCAGCACAGGAAATCCTTTTTGAGTGAACAGGAGTTTCTCTTTTGGGGATTTTTGAGGGCTTCGGTTCGGTGTAGGTATCTATGTGAATAGATTTCAACACTTCATGAAGAGGAATTGGAGGGTCATAGATTGTGGGATCGGTGGGCACAAAGGAGATGAGATCGGTGGGTTTAGATCTTTTGGAAGGATTAGCTTTTGCAGAGTTTGAGGAGGAGGCTTCATCCATGACTGAAAATTTGAGCTGATCATGGATGGGTTTGGAAACGTCATTTGAATCTTGCTTCTCAATAATTTGCAATGAGGAGTCTTTGGCCTTTAAGGATATCCCATACTTTAAGGCTTCACACAGATCTAACGAGTTCAAAGAGATGGAATCACAAGAGCTGGAATCAGAGAGATCATTACAAGCATTGGTGGGGGGAACAAGAGCAAAAGTGGACTCACAAACATCAGTTTTTCCAAATCCTAGACCGAACTTGTTTGAACTACAGATTTGACTTTGAAAGATTTGTTCAAGATTTTTGGAAGAGCTTGACCATTTTTTGATGACTTCTTGTTCCCTTTTTAGTTTCTTAAAGAGAGAGTTCTTTTCTTTTGAGATCACATGATTTATTGTTTTCAAGTCCTCAAGCTCAATTTTTATTTCCTCAAACCTTTTAAGCTTAGACATGCAAATTTCAAGTTCAGCTTTGAGCTCTTTCACTTGAACAGATTTTCTATTCTTACTGTCTTTAACAGAATAAAAATCTTGAGTTAAAGATTCATAAGCATTGATCTTTTCAATATCAGACATATTATTGAAGGGATGTACCTGAGCGTAGGCTGTGGAGCACCCAGTTGCCACTAGAGCCATAGGTGAAGTGGCACTTTCAGAAACTTCCATTTCTTCTGAGATGGCCACGAAGCATCTATTCTGAGAATCACTGTCGGAGGTGTCTTCGTCGTCCCAATCGTGGGTTTCTGCCATGAGACCCTTCCCTTTTCTCTCTAGACCCTCACTCCTTTCCTTCTCTTTCTTGTACTTGGCCTTATATTTCTCGGCACGCTCCTGATGATTTACGAAGGATGGTGGGGACTCCTTTTTGGGAAAGGTTGATTTGAAAGGCATGTGTTTGGATTTTTCCCTTTTTGAAGAGGGATTGTCAGAAGAAGTAAATTTGGACTTGGAGATACGCTTGCTTCTACACTCAGATGCAAAATGTCCTTTCTTGCCACAGTTGTAGCATTCCTCATTGGACTTGTCAGAAGAAGTTTTGAAAGATGAAGTTTTTCTAAGACTTCGAGATTTGTTGAAGGGACGAAACTTGTGTTTAGAGCCGGCCATCATTGCCATCTCATCCGACAACTGTTCAACCATGATATCCTCACCTTCATCATCAGCATCACTAAGATATGCTTCCGTTTGGTGGGTTACATTTGTTTGGCTGTCATTGTCAGAGTCAGATGAAGGATAGGTGATTCTAGGAAGATTTTGAGAATTCTTGGAACTTTCACTAACAAGAGCTATAGAGGAGCTCTTTATTTCCTTGATGAAAGATTTCCGTTGAAGCTTGGTTTGCTCAAAGTTGAAGAGAGTACCATATAGTACGGTTAAGGGCATGAACTCAAGGTCCTTGGTAGTTTTGATACAAGTACATATATTTTCCCAAAAATCTGGGAGACAATCCATGAACTTGCACAAGACTTCCTCATTATCATAGACTCTGCCCAACAACTTAAGATCATTTAAAAGAGAGTTGAAGCGGTTATAGAAACTAGGAAGAGATTCTCCTTTTTCAAAAGAAAATAGTTCATACTTTCTGATAAGACCAATCTTTTTGCATTTCTTGACTTCCTCTGTACCTTCGTACAGAACACATAGAGTGGTCCACATTTCTTTGGCAGTTTCAAAGTTCACCAAAGAGTGGTAGACCTCATCAGGAAGAGAGAGAGCAATAATAGCTCTTACCTTGGAGTCAAGAGTAACTAAACGTTTCTCCTCATCAGTATACTTTTTAGGATTTTTGAGAATATACCGACCAGTAGCACTGGATTTTTCCTCATCAGAATCACTTGAGATTTCCTTTTCAAAGGCCTCTTTGCCTGGCCTCTGCGTGTCATAGCGAGCCCAAACTCTGGGGATAATGGGTCCCTCGTTGAGAATGGTTGGATATCTAGTATCCACTCCTTCCATGAATAGCATCATGCGGCTTTTCCACAAAGAGAAGTTGTTGGGATTGAACTTAGGAGGTTTTGAAATAGAGCCGTTTTCAGAGAAGTTATTTTGAAAAGAGTTTTCAACAGTAGAAGAAGAAGAGGCAGCCATCGCAGATCAAGTTTATGGAATTAAACTTTCTGCTCTGATACCACTTGTTAGTCCCAGATGGCTTAACAAGTATTGTAGAAGGGGGGGTTGAATACAATACACAAAAATTTCACAATTTTAATTCTTATATTTGAAAAACTTTCAAAAGAATTACACACAGAAAACTTAAGATTGTTGCGGAAAAGAACAGATAAACTATTCTAACAATCTTACACAAAGTATACAACAAAACAACTAAGAACACTAAGAGCAAAGCTATTGAGTTTTAAGGCTTAAAAGAAGGTTTCTTGCACTGAGAGAATTTCTTTTTAAAGCGTGAGAATTGCATGAAGAGCACTTCTCCTTTTATAGTGCCAAGGAGTGCCCAAGCATTAAATGCTTGGGACACTTGTCATCTTCACATATGCTGATAATGTTGACTTCAGGAGAACTGTGAAGTCCTTGTCACTTTTCACTAGGTGCAGACAGAGTAGCTTGAGCAGATAATAGGGACCTTAGCTGAAGGTGGATAAAAAGACAAACTGTCACTTTTCTCTGCTGGAGGATATTGTCCCATAATAAATGATCTTCTGTCTTGAGCCTTTAGCACCGAAGTGGTTTCCACCGAGATTTGACAAGTCTTCGGTGGAAAGAAGACTAGTCCACCGAAGTTGCAAGCAGGATTCGGTGGTAACTAGTCCACCGAAATTACGAGTATGTTTCGGTGGTGAGAGGACCACCGAAATTACAAGTATACTTCGGTGGTGAGAGGACCACCGAAGTTACATGTATATTTCGGTGGTGAGAGGACCACCGAAGTTACATGTATATTTCGGTGGTGAGAGGGCCACCGAAGTTACATGTATATTTCGGTGGTGAGAGGAGCACCGAAAGGGTCATCGGTGGGAGAAGGCCACCGAAGATGTCCTATAACTTCGGTGGAGAGAAGGCCACCGAAATGTCAAGGGATTTCGGTGGTGATGACTTGTTTGAAAGTTGCCGAGAGTCTTCTATTTTCCACAAGTAGAGAGTCTTCAAGCTTGGTTTCGGTTGATCTTCGACTTCACCGAACATTTGCTATCTTGTACAAGTCATTCAAAGAACTGAACTAAAATATTCTAAGTAGGAGTTTTAGGGAAAACATTGGTGAGTCAATTTCAAATCCTTGGTGACCCAACAGTAATGAAAAAGTGTGATTACAAAATGTTTCTTAGTTGCAAACCCCCTACGTACTCAGGTGACCGGGATCCAGTAAAGGCGATGAGATAGCTGAAAGAAGTAGAAGCTATCTTCAAGACGAGTAAATGTGCTAACGAAGATAGAGTACTTTATGGAACAACAATGTTGAAAAGCGATGCTTTATACTGGTGGGAGGCTCACATTGAATCGGGAGGATCAGACATATATTCTACTTTTCCTTGGGAAGAATTCGTTTTAGCTTTCACAAAACAATTCTGTCCACAAGCGGCTGTCAGACAATTAGAAGAAGAATTTATGAGCCTACAGCAAGGGAATTTGTCGGTGAGAGACTATACTGCTCGCTTCTTAGAAAAATCTCGTTTTACAGGATATTACGTTGCTACGGAGAAATTGAAAATGGACAGATTCATTTATGGGCTAAATTCAGAAGTCAGAAGACTAGTAACTGCAACAAGACCCGATACCTTTACAGCCGCAGTGGATGCTGCTGAAAACGTAGAACGAGACAACAGAAGGGATGCCGGTGATAAGAATATGGGGAAAAGGAAATGGGAAGGGCCACCGCATGATCCGAAGAAGTCCAGGTTTCAGAGGTTCGATAACCGTCCGCCGTTTCGACCAGCGGAAAGACCGTGTCCGAAATGTAATCGATACCATCAGGGAAATTGTCAGGTGGAATCTCGGGTTTGTTTTAAGTGCGGGAAAACTGGGCATGTTGTTAAAGATTGTCGCGTGACGCGGTTTTGTTATTCATGTAATTCTCTGGATCACATGCTGCCAGATTGTCCGCAAAGAAGAATTCAACAGGGTGGATCATTAGGGAAACCAGCAATTGCTAGACCAGTAGTTCCAAGACTAGAGCCACCAAGAACAAGAGGTCGTTCATTTCAGATGACAGCAAAGGAAGCGGAGGAAACTCTGGATGTGGTCACAGGTACATTTTTCGTAAACTCTACACGTGCTAAAGTGTTATTTGACTCCGGTGCAAACCGATCCTTTGTGTCTCCTTCATTCGCTGCTCATATGCATTTAAAGCCCAAGGTGTTAGATCATGCTTTGTTAATAGATACTGCAAATGATAGCCAAGTGTCGGTTAAGGAAGTATTTGATAGCTGTGTGATAAATATAGAAGGGTGTGGAGTACCGATACAATTGTTTCCTATAGCTTTGATCGAATTTGATGTGGTAGTGGGGATGGATTGGTTAGCTGAGAATCAGGCTAACATAGTTTGTGATAAGAGGATAATTAATGTTGTTTTACCTGATAAGAGACCAGTAGTGATTTACGGTGATCGTAAGGATCGTCAGTCTTGCCTTATATCTATGATAAAAGCCCGTAAGTGTGTCAGCAAGGGATGCCCGAGTTATTTAGCCTATGTGATAGATAGTAGGCCTGAAAAGACTAAGTTGGAAGATATTCCCATTGTTAGTGAATTTCCAGGAGTTTTCCCTGAAGACTTGAACAGTCTTCCTCCTGTTAGACAAGTAGAATTTGGTATAGACTTAATACCTGGAGCCGCTCCTGTCGCTCGTGAACCTTACCGACTAGCACCTCCAGAAATGAAAGAGATGATGGCACAACTGCAAGACTTATCCGATAAGGGTTTCATCAGACCAAGTTCTTCGCCGTGGGGAGCACCAGTTTTGTTTGTGAAAAAGAAGGATGGTTCGATGAGAATGTGTATCGACTACAGAGAATTGAATAAGCGCACGATCAAGAACACGTATCCACTTCCAAGAATTGATGATCTCTTCGATCAATTAGTTGGAGCTTGTTACTTCTCCAAGATTGATCTCAGATCTGGCTACCATCAGTTGAAGGTTAAAGAAGAAGACGTTCTAAAGACTGCTTTTCGTACAAGGTACGGTCATTACGAATTCTTGGTGATGCCATTTGGACTGACGAACGCTCCAGCTGCTTTTATGGATCTGATGAACCGGGTATGTAAGTCGTATCTCGATAAATTTGGCATAGTATTTATCGATGATATACTTATTTATTCCCGATCCAAAGAGGATCACGCACAACACCTTCGTTTGATTCTGGAGTTGTTGAAGGAAGAAAAATTGTATGCTAAATTTTCAAAGTGTGAATTTTGGCTACGAGAAGTTCAGTTTTTGGGCCACGTAGTTTCCGAGAAGGGTATACAAGTTGATCCAACGAAAGTAGAAGCTATTGAAAGATGGGAACAACCGAAGACGCCAACGGAAGTACGCAGTTTTCTGGGCTTAGCCGGGTATTACCGAAAGTTTATAAAAGACTTCTCTCGTATCGCGACGCCTCTTACTAAGCTGACTCGAAAGAATCTGAAGTTTGAATGGAAAGCAGAACAGGATGAAGCATTCAGAATATTGAAAGAGAAACTCTGCAGCGCGCCGATATTAGCATTGCCAGAAGGTTCCGATGATTTTGTGGTTTACAGCGATGCTTCTAAACTAGGATTAGGATGTGTACTTATGCAACGTGGAAAGGTGATTGCTTATGCTTCTCGTCAACTGAAGGACCATGAAAGACAGTATCCTACTCATGATATGGAGCTTGCAGCAGTTGTCTTCGCATTGAAGATTTGGAGACATTATCTTTATGGTTCTAAGTGCCAAATTTTCACTGACCACAAGAGTCTCCAACATCTTTTCGATCAGAAAGAACTGAATATGAGGCAAAGAAGATGGCTGGAATTGGTGAATGATTATGATTGTGAAATCCTTTATCATCCCGGAAAGGCGAATGTGGTAGCTGATGCTCTGAGTCGTCAAGAAAGAAGTGGAACAATAAAAGCTATTTCACTAAGGGCCGAACTTCTACCGAACATATTTGATGAATTGCAAAAGTGTCAAATAGAAGCATTTCAAGAAGAACATCTGAAGACAGAACGATTAGTGGGGGTATCAGCATTGTTAGTAAAGGATGATCGTGGGTTGTTGTGTCTGGAGAACAGAATTTGGGTGCCTCGTTTGGGTGGGTTACGTGATCGTGTGCTACAAGAAGCTCATAAATCTCGATTTTCTATTCATCCAGGCTCGAATAAGATGTACAAAGACCTGAAGCAATTTTATTGGTGGCCGGGAATAAAGAGGAGTGTTGCTAAGCATGTGGAAGATTGTACTACGTGTAAGAAAGTAAAAATCGAACATCAAAAGCCGTTTGGTCAGTTACAACGACTGGAAATACCAATGTGGAAATGGGATCAGATCACTACTGATTTCATTACCAAGCTACCAAGGACTCCAAAGGGATTTGATTCTATTTGGGTGATAGTCGACAGGTTGACAAAGTCTGCTCACTTCCTACCAATAAAGGAAACTGATTCGATGGAACGCTTAGCCAAATTGTACATTGATGAAATAGTAACTCGACATGGAGTTCCAATCTCGATTATTTCTGACCGGGATAGTCGTTTTACTTCGAGGTTTTGGAGAAGTTTTCAGAAGGAGATGGGGACGCAAATAAAGTTAAGTACAGCATATCATCCGCAAACTGACGGCCAGAGTGAAAGAACAATCTAGACTTTAGAAGATATGCTTCGGGCTTGTATCGTTGATTTCGGGGGATCGTGGGATAAACATCTGCCATTGATAGAATTTGCCTACAACAACAGTTATCATTCCAGCATTCAAGCGGCACCATTTGAAGTTCTGTATGGTAGAAAATGCAGAACGCCTCTGTATTGGAATGAAGTGGGGGAGAAACAGTTAGCGGGGCCATATATAATACACTTAATAGCGGATAAGATCACTCAGATTCAGGACAGACTGAAAGTGGCTCAAGACAGACATAAAAGCTACGTCGATCGACGTCGAAAGCCGTTGGAATTTCAAGTTGGGGATTTCGTGATGTTGAAAGTTTCGCCTTGGAAAGGAGTCATTAGATTTGGGAAGCAAGGTAAACTTAGTCCACGGTATATTGGACCGTTTGAAATCACGGAAAGAATTGGTGAAGTAGCATACAGATTAGATCTTCCGCCAGAATTGAGCAGGATTCACAACGCGTTTTGTTGATCCAAACCCTCAGTGATTTGATAATGATCATCTCTTATATACTTAGTGAAAATTGTAAGTAAACAATATGTATCAGAGTTTCACTATCGCTGATAAGTACTAAGATCTTACAGTACCGCTGATAGGAACTCTCGCTCTTTAAATTAAACATTCAGCGAACACTGTTCACCATTAATGGTCTGAGTCTGTTCAGTCATTATGATGATCGCTGATAAGTTAGTTGTTTACTTATGATCCCTGAAAACAAGTTTCACGTCAACAAAGGTTCTACGCTGATGTCGAAGATCAAGCTCAAGAACCAGCGACAAGTCTCCTAACGAACTGATGCGGATCAGCGAAGACTCAGATTTGTCCATTCAACGTGAAGTATCAAGAACAAGACTTCAGCTATCGCTGAACTTTATCATTCGCTGAATAGATAATGATAATGCTCTGAATCAACGAAATCTGATCATGAAGTCCTCCGTACAAAGTACTTTTGTCTTAACCACCCTTGCACGACTCCGTACGAAATGTCAGAAAAGAACCTTCGACTGTCTGAAATCGTACAACCACTCTGATACTACACTGTTCATCCATGCGGCTACTAAGGTTGTCAACAAAGGTCAATGACATGCAACCAACCAGCTGATGACACGTGTAAAGTGTATACTGACTTGCATTAAATGCATGCAGTATATAAAGAGATGAACCCACTTCATTTGAAGTAACTTGCTAACTCTGGACAAGTTCAATCTCTTATCTCAAGATAGGTTATTATTAGTAATTTCCTTATCTCTCTTAGTGCAAGAAACCTTAGTGTTCCAACTTGTTTAGATTTAGGTTTATCCTTAATCTTGTTTCCGCAACAAGCTGTAAATTGTTAATGATTTATTAATAAACAATTTAGAAAAGTAAAATCTGTGTGTTTGTATTCAACCCCCCCCCCCCCCTCGCCCCCCCCCCCCCCTTCTACAAACTTGTATAGGCCTTCGGGACCAACAAGTGGTATCAGAGCGGATTTGTTTAATCTCATAAACAAGATCTAATCTAAGATATTTCTCTTCCTTGCTATTATCTGAAAATGGCCACCAACACAAACACAAATTATATAGACAATGGTTCTCTTGCTAAACCCCCTAGATTTTCCAGAGATAACTTCAACTTATGGAAAAATAGGATGACACTCTTCTTAGAAGATGTAGACCCTACTATGCCTTACTATCTCGAGAATGGTCCATTCATCCCTGTAATAATTGATGATGTTATTCCAGCCGCTGAGTAGGGGTGTTCATCGGTTGACATCCAATGGATGTGAGGGGAACCGAACCGATCCAATCATCCATTGGATGTTAGATTTTTTCAACCGAACCGATCCAATCATCCATTGGATGTTGGATTTTTCCAATCAAATGGATGATTGGATCGGTTCGGTTCCATCCAATGGATATTTTTATTGGATATCCATTGGATCACTTCGGTTTCATCCAATGTTAACTGGATCGGATTGGATCCATCCGATCCGACATCCAATGGATGATCGGATCAAATCCATCCGACATCCGATGTTTTAAATCCAATTTTCAACAATTCACATAATATTTTGAAATACTTAATTATCAATTCAAAAGTCCAAACTAGTGCTAAAAAGTAAACAAATACAACTACCAAATATAATCCCGTACATCAACAAAAGTTATAAAAGTTCTATCGAAAAGTGAAAAGTGGAAAGTGGAAAATGATAAACAATTAAACATTGTCCGTCCGCAACAAAACCGCAAGTCCGCAACAACTCAATCCATTCTGATTTCTCCATCTCCGGCCAACATTTCTACAAAATTAAGAAGTGTAAAACAAAAAAGTTATATTAGTATCTCATGAATAAACAATTTTAAGAAGTGTAAAACAAAAAATTTATATTATTTAACATATATACATTTACTTACCGGCTTCCAACGCTTCAACTTCTTCATTTGCGCCATCAACATCAATTGTTGTTGTTTTTCGGATCCAGTTTTGGGTACAAATTAATGCTTGTACCGCTTTAGGAGTCAAACGACTCCTATATGAGTCAATAATACGGCCACCGGTAGAAAATGCCGACTCTGATGCAACTGTTGATATGGGAATAGCAAATATATCCTGAGCAATGATGTAAAGAACCTTAAACCTACTTGCATTCTTTTTCCACCAATTCAAGACATCAAAATCATGCTGTAAATAAGTATACAAAACAAAGTTAAAACAAAAATTGCACCAATATAAAAACATATTAGAAATGCAAGAAAGGAAAACAAATATGCAAACCTGATCCGTATGGATTGGAGCAAGTAGAAGCCGTGATGGATTGGAGGCAGAGAGAGCAGCAAAAAGAGACGAGAGGTCGAGACTCGAGAGCAACGGTTGGGACTAGGGAGGGTTGAGAGACGAGAGCTTGAAGTAGAAGTTGTGCTGCTGTGGCCTGTGTATCGCCTGAGACCGCCGGCGGTGTCCGGTGCAATCGCCTGAGAGGAAGGTCGGCGGCTAGGGTTGAGACTTGAGTTGAGAGGGTGGGTGCGGCCGACGTGAGTGTGAGATAGATAGCTAGGGTTTTGTGACTTTTGTGTAATTGAAACTGAGAGTGAGACTGTGAGAGGATGTTTTTTTTGTCTAATTGAAACTGAGACTTGATATAATATAATATATTAATAGTTTTATTAATTTAATTGAAACTGAGAGTTTTTCATACTGAGACTTTTTTGTCTAATTCAAAAAATATTAATATAATATATTAATAGGTTTATTAATTTAATTTATTAACAAATATTATATAATATAATAATAATACATTAATTGGATGGAAATTGGATGGATATCGGTTCGGTTCGGTCGGTTCCCTATCGGTTCGGTTCGGTCGGTTCTGGACTGCCATCCAACAACCGAACCGATCCAATTGGATTTTGAAATTTTCGATCCGATCCGATCCAATTGCAATTGGATATCCAATCAAAGTCGGTCGGTTCTAATTGGATTGGTCGGTTCAGATTGGATCGGTTGGTTTTCTGCACACCCCTACCGCTGAGAATAAACCTTCTATTCCAGAAAGGCTGGTCCCTAAGGAAATCTTTCAATGGACCGACGAAGATAAGAAGAAAGTGGCTATAGATACAAAAGCCAGATCCATACTATCCATGGCTTTTCCTGACGAAGTCTACCATTCCGTCATGAATCTGAAAACATCAAAAGCCATGTGGGACACAATATGTGTTCAGTATGAAGGAACGTCTGAAGTCCAGGACTCAAGAAAGATCAACCTGGTAAGACAATACGAAAGCTTCATTTCTGGTAAGAATGAATCTCTCTCTGAAGTTCACCAACGTTTTAATTGTTTAATTATAGATCTGAAAACTGTTGGTAAGGAATATTCTAACTTTGAAGTTCTGACAAAGTTTCTAGAATGTTTACCTGAAAGCTGGGACAATTATTCTATGTGTCTCAAGCTGTCAAAGGATCTAAAATC
Organism: Saussurea involucrata; assembly: GCA_033807775.1. Taxonomy (NCBI): domain Eukaryota; kingdom Viridiplantae; phylum Streptophyta; class Magnoliopsida; order Asterales; family Asteraceae; genus Saussurea; species Saussurea involucrata. The sequence goes on along the minus strand of CM066319.1, from coordinate 62,740,959 downwards.
AATGACCCTTTCAACCTTATATGACACGTTGCTGAATCATGAGCAATCGAGCCATCTTAAGAAGAATCTTGTAAAAGATTCCAAAAGCACCCATGTTGCTTTAATCTCAGAGGAACCTTCTACTCAGCGACCCTCGGTCACTATCACTGAGTTAGAAAGTAACTCTGAAAGGTCATCAGATTCTGATTCTTCAGATGATGATGAATCTTTGGCTCTCCTAACTAAAAAGTTGGAGATTTGCCAAAAAGAAAATGCTTAGAAAGAACAAACCTCTTTCCATAACTGACAAGCCTAGATCATCAGCTTTTGTTGATAAGGCTACTGCTACTTGTTTTAACTGCGAAAAGACAGGACATTTCGCTAACGAGTGCAGGTCTAAGAAAGTTTCTAGACCCTCAGCTTTTACAAAGAAATCCTTTGTTCCAGGGAATAAAGATGACAAATATTCAAAGCTGAAAGAAAAATATGCTAAGCTGAAAAGCTTTAAGAAGAAGAGTAAAGGCCTGATGGCTAACTATGATTGGGCTGCTTCTGATGAAGAAGCATCATCATCTGACTCTGAAGATGATGAAGCAAATCTATGTCTTATGGCCAAGATTGAAGAAGAGGAAGAAAGTTCAGACATTCCCTCCACTTCAACCTCTGTTATTCAGGTATCACCTTCCTTCTTTACCAATATTGCAAATATTGATGAAGCTGATAGTCTCCGTAAGATCGATCTCTTGACTAGAAGTTTATACGAAGCCATGAACGGCAAAACTGTGGTTGAAAACCAAAACCTTGATCTCGCTGAAAAGCTTAAAAACTGCCACCTTCAAATAGAAAAGCTTTCTAAAATTGAAGAAGATTTTAAAGATCAAGTATATTTAAATCAACTAGTCAAAATCGAACGAGCAGAAGCTATTGCTGCATTAAAAGCTGAAAAAGCTACTGTTGAAGGATGGTGTAATTTTTCAACAAAGATCACTGAGATAATAAAGTCTCAGATTCCCCTAAGTGATAAACGTGGTCTGGGTTACAAATATGATACTCCAAAACCAACCACTGAGCGTTCAATGCTTAAATTTGGAACGTTCGTATCCTCAGTCGTTGATACTTCATCTTCTCAGTGCTCCTCGACCAATACACCATTCCCTGAGGAAACTCCTACCTCCTGAAAAGGCAAGGAGAAAACGGTTTATTCAAAACCAACCTCTGTCTCTAAAGACAAAGGTAAAGGAATTGTTATTTACCAGAATCCTCAGAAGGGTACCTTAGTACCAAAGGAAGCAGATCTCTGGATCTATTCAGCGATCTACTCCTAGACTCAGAGTGGATGTCCTTGGTAAGAAATCTGAAGAACTGAATGTTCGTCACATTTCTAAAGCCAATAGTTTACTTGGTGCTGGCACTTCTAATTCGAAATCAAAAGCTCAGCATTCAAATGGTCCTAGAACTACTTTTAGTTATAGGAAATGTTATCACTGTGGACTTACCGATCATATTGCTAGTAAGTGCCCCACAGCCACCAAAGCTGAAAAGATAGCTAAGGTGAAGATTGCCCCCAAGGCAAAGAAGACCAACCGTGGTGCAAATCAGGTCAAGGTGAATCCTACCACTGAGGTTAAGAAATTAACCAAAGTGAAGAAAGACAAAGCTGAATCTTCAAATGCTGCGAAGACTGCTGAATCTTCCATTCCAACTACTTCCACCGACAAATGTATATACATGGTTAAGTGGGTACCCAAGAAAAACTAATCTTCCTTTGTATTACAGGTTAAGAAGGGTATCTGGTATCTCGATAGCGGATGCTCTAGACACATGACTGGAAAGAAAAGCCTGCTCGCTGAATACAAGGAAGAGAAGGGTCCCTCTGTGACTTTCGGTAGAAATGGAAAAGGACATACCCGAGGGTATGGTGTACTTTCAAATGGTACAACCTCCTTCAGAAGAGTCGCATATGTTGAAGGGGTGAAGCATAATCTTCTAAGCATCAGTCAGCTTTGCGACATGGATAACAAAGTAATCTTTACTAAGGAATCCTGCTTTGTCACTGACAAAAAGGAGAAGATAGCTCTCAGCGGTTATCGTTTGGAAAATGTTTATGTAATAAACATGGACTCAACAACCACTGAGAACTCATGTTTCTTCTCAAAGGCCTCATCTGATGTCAACTGGCTATGGCATAAGAGGCTATCTCATCTAAATTTCAAGACACTGAACACTCTTTCTTCAAAAGAGTTAGTCACTGGTCTACCTCAGCATTCATACGCCAAAGAGTCTTTATGTTCAGCGTGTGAAAAGGGGAAGCAGACCAAAGCAAGCTTTAAATCAAAGCAAGTTTCATCAGTGTCATCTCCTCTACAACTACTCCATATGGATTTGTTTGGCCCTGTTAACAAACAATCCATCGCTGGAAAGAAATATACGATGGTCATAGTTGATGAATTCTCTCGCTTCACTTGGGTAATGTTTCCCCGTTCTAAGAGTGACACCCCTGAAGAACTCATCACCTTTGTTAGGAAGTTGGAAACCCTGAACAATCTGACCGTTCGCTCAATAAGGAGTGATCATGGGAATGAATTCAAAAACAGCTCTCTTGATTCCTTCCTTGAGAGTAAGGGTATTTCTCACAACTTCTCTTCAGTGAGAACACCGCAACAAAATGGAGTCGCTGAAAGAAGAAATAGAACAATTATTGAAGCTGCACGTTCAATGCTCAGCGATTCTCACCTGCCTACTCAGTTTTGGCAGAAGCTGTCAACACTGCTTGTTTTACGCAAAACAGGTCGCTGATAGTTAAAAGATTCAAAAAGACAGCCTATGAACTCTTTCATGGGAGAAAGCCTTCAATCAGCTTTCTTCACATCTTTGGATGTCAGTGTTTCATACTGAACAACAGAGATGCTCTTGGAAAGTTTGATCCTAAGGCTGATGATGGAATCTTTCTTGGATACTCCTCAATTTCCAAAGCCTTCAGAGTCTTCAATCGTAGAAGACAAACTGTAGAAGAAACTATTCACGTCACGTTTGACGAATCCCGTTCAGCGAACTCTAAACCGTCCGCTGATACTGAAGAACTGAATCAATGGATGTTTTCTCATCTTGGTGATTCAGAAGATATTCCCACTCCTCATGCTCATCCAGTAGAAGATGATAGTCCTCCTATCATTCCAAACATGCAGAATAGTGAAGCTGAAACATCATGGGTCTCAGCTGTTCCTATAAACACTATACCTACCGCTGAACCTAATGCCTCATACATTCCATATATCTCTCAGCAATCAGTAAATGAAATGACAAATGCAAGTATTCCTCTCTTAGCTGAAACTCCAGAAGTAGCTGAAGCCTCATCTTCAGCTCCTCCAGTTCAAGATGAGTCAGCGACTTATGCTCCGGCTCAGCGATGGACCGTAAATCATCTAATTGATCAAATTCTTGGTGATCCAAACGCTGGTGTTCAGACTCGACGAAGTGCATGTAATATTTGTTTATTTGTTAACTTTATTTCTCTAACTGAACCAAAGAAAATAGATGATGCCCTCAAAGATCCAAAATGGGTCAGCGCCATGCAAGAAGAGCTGACTGAATTCGAAAGAAACAAAGTTTGGAAACTTGTTCGGAGACCAACTGATAAAACAGTAATAGGCACTAAATGGGTCTATCGAAACAAGTTGGACGAACATGGTACTGTAACCCGCAACAAAGTTTGCCTTGTTGCTCAGGGATACAGACAAGAGGAAAGTATAGATTATGACGAAACATTTGCTCCAGTAGCAAGACTTGAATCTATTCGTCTATTCTTAGCATATGTTGTACACAAAAACTTCAAAGTACATCAGATGGATGTTAAGTCAGCGTTTCTGAATGGAAAGCTGAATGAAGAAGTGTATGTGGAACAACCTCCAGGATTCTCCGATTCTAAGCGTCCAGGTTATGTTTATAAACTGGATAAGGCACTTTATGGCTTGAAGCAAGCTCCTCGTGCATGGTATGACACTCTTTCTACTTATCTCCATATTGAAAAATTTGAGCGAGGTAAGATTGACAAAACTCTTTTTTTTAGAAAAGTGAAAGGTCATATCATTCTAGTTCAAATATATGTTGATGACATTATATTTGGTTCTACTAACCCTGAGCTTTGTACTCGTTTCGCTGATAGAATGAAAGATGAGTATAAAATGAGCATGATGGGTGAACTAACATATTTCATTGGTCTTCAGATTAAGCAAACTGAAAAAGGAACGTTTATTAATCAGGGAAAGTATGTTAAAGATATGCTAAAGAAATTTTATTTAACTCATAGTTCAGCTATGAAAACCCCTATGGCACCACCGCTGACACTTGACAAGGATTCAAAGGGAATACCTGTTAATGTCACGCTGTATCGTGGGATGATCGGCTCTCTCTTGTATCTTACAGCTAGCCGACCCGATATTATGTATGCAACATGTTTGTGTGCACGATATCAAGCTGAACCTATGCTATCTCATATGAAAGCTGTAAAGCGAATCTTTCGATACCTTAAGGGTACAGCGAACCTAGGTCTTTGGTATCCCAAAGATTCAGGATTCGATCTAACCGCCTATTCAGATAGTGATTTTGCAGGTTGCAAATTGGATAGGAAAAGCACCACAGGAGGATGTCAGCTCCTGGGTGGAAAGCTGGTAAGTTGGACAAGTAAAAAGCAAAATTCAGTATCCACTTCCACAGCTGAAGCTGAATATGTAGCTGCTGGAAGCTGTTGTTCTCAAGTCTTGTGGATGAGAAATCAGCTACTAGACTATGATCTTCAGCTCTCCAAAATTCCAATCTATTGCGACAGCACAAGTGCCATCGCTATAGCAAACAATCCAGTACTACATTCAAAGACCAAACACATAGAAATCAGATATCATTTTATCAGAGATCATGTGATGAATGGTGATATAGAACTTCATTTTATCCCAACTGATTATCAGTTAGCTGATTTATTTACCAAACCTCTTGATGATACAAGATTCAACTTTCTCATCAGCGAGCTTGGAATGCTGAACTTTGAAGGGTAAAATCCCCAACGGTTCACATTGATCAGCGATAGGATAAAATCAACTCGTATAACATATTCAATCATCTTCTCTCTGAATAAAACTTGGTTAAGCTGATATCAAGGTATGTTTTCTCTCTCTGACAATCGCATGAAAATGCAAGATTTCAAAACAAAATGCATCGCTGAATATCTCTTCCTTAACAGCGATATTTTGAAAATTCTTAAAATCATCACTGATATTTTCATTCAGTGCTTCATGTTTGTAAAAGAGTCCCTGAACTTTCAAAACCTCAGAGACATCCTAAAAGAATATGAAAGGACAGTTGTGACGTCATTGCAACGGATAAACCCCGGCACGTTTCTCTTTCTGACACACGTTTGCACGTCTCGTTCAAACTTCCAATCAAATGCAAACACGTGTCCGTGTCATGATGAAAATCTTTTCCCGCTCAAGATTTTCTCTCTCTAATCTCTCTATATAAACAAACTCGTGGTTTATATTTTTCTTTTACGCGAACAATCTTCCTCTGCAAGAAAGAATTCAATGTTGCATTTGTGCTTTCTAAAACTTCAAAGAACTGTTCATCATCTTCTTCATCAAACATCAAGGTTAATATGTTCTTATTTATTACCGAATGCGTATAACTTGTTTCCGATCTTTTCCTTGTTTTAACAAGATCAAACAAAAGAACTTCTTAAAAATGAAATCATTTTTTTTCATGGTTTTATGAACACAACCATTTCATGGTTGTTCTTCAAGTTTAAATGCAAAAATCTTAAACTTGTTCTTCATTCGTTTCCAGAATCTATTTCTTCATTGAAAACTGGATAACAAGAATAAATGGGTTTTACATTTCGTTTCTTAAAATCAAGAAAAACCCTAATCTTCATTAAGACATTTGTGTCTGAATGAAATGGATAAAATTTGAACCATCTTAATGGAAAATCTTTCCACATTAAGATTATTCTTATTTGTTAACATCTTTGGTTGAACTGATAATACAAAGAAATGGCATCGTCTGACATTCCTGCTACCGCTGAGAACATCTCCGCTGATTCTGAGGAAGTGGAATTTATCAAGGCTCCTCAGGTTAAGTTCACTCTAGAACAACTAGATTGGACCAAAACGAACAACCTTTCTGCGCTTCTCGAGTTTCCTCCTCGAAAGCAAGTCACACATCTGAAAGATGCTGTGAATTTCCTAAAGAATTGCTGCATTTCAACAGCACTGACCATCTCACCTCCTGCAAGTCAGCTACTACTATCCCAGTTCTGGTACACTGCCAGACACTCTCAGTTACCATCCGCCAAAGATCCCTCCAAAACAATTGATTTTATCCTCAGCGATACTGAGTATGGAACGATAAAGATCACACCTGCCATCATTCGCAAAGCTCTGAACTTTCCCATCGCTACAAAAGAAAAGCCTTTTGTTCTTTTCCCTGACCATAAGAAACTCGCTGACAAAGAAGCTCTTATTGCATTTTTCGATGCAATGGGCTATGTATGGGAAATTGGCAGAGACAAGAAGCCCGAGAAGAAGCTGACCCTGCTAAAGAAGTCGAAAATGCCCAGCGAGATGAACTTCATCTTCGCTCACTTAATCAGCTGCATGACTGCCAAGACCGGCTCCTCTGACCAAGCCGCTCAACCTCAGTAAGCAATGGGATACGCTCTGCTGAAAGGTCTACACATTGACTGGGCATCTCTTATCTATAATGACTTGGTGCAAAGAGTAGACTCTGCCGCTGACAGACCTCCATGGGTTCCTTACCCCCGATTCATCAGCGCCATCTTCCAATATGGCCTGAAGGACAGCTACCCGCAAGAGGGCGACCTGAAACTCTCTCAGATTGGCCCTAAGGTACTTGACTTCAAACCAGTTGAAAATGAGGTACGTCTTTCTACCCTTTTAACTCTTCTCAACCCTTCTTCTTCTACTTTTGTGGCTCCTTCAGCGACAATACCCATCGCTGATACCCTGGCCACAAAATCCTCTCCTTCTAAGAAAAGGAAACAATCATCTACCCCACTTGGTTCTAAAAGGATCAAGAAAACAAAGGAGCAACCCCAGCAATCTCATGCTGAAGACTCCTCAGCTCTTTCTGCAGAGCTGAAGGAACGTTCAGTGGTACGCTCTGCCACACCTGAACAACCCATCCATTCCATCCCAACTTCAGCGTCTCTAAACGCTGAGGTTACAAACTTGGAACCTACCCAACCTCCTTCAGTCTCTCAAAAGACTGATTAAGTGATTTTCAGCGAATCCAACGCTGAACACAGAACCCAACCTCCATTCTTATCCTTCGCTCCTCCCTCTACTCATTTGGTCTCTCCTCCAGTTTTCGCTGGAGCTGCCATCATTTCTACGGAAACTAAAGCTGATACTCCAGGAATGATGAAGATAGAACCTGCAGGACAATCCATGGGCACTTTTGAAGATGACATGGAACATTTTTCAGGAACCCGTAATTTTGACGAGTTCATCAATCCTCCTGCAGGTACACACCAACCCATAAACACTGTCACTAAACCCCAAACTTCTGAGCTTTCCTATGTTCACAAGTTCTTATATGTTACAGGTCCTAATTTGGGAGACATCAACGCCTCTCTGAAGTCCGTGGAGACAAAGCTGACAGGTCTCACCACTACTCTTTCAAATAACTCTACAGCTGTAACAAACGCTGGAGAGAATCTTACAAAGCTGACAACGGTGGTGGAGAAGAAGGCTTCCACAGATGACATGAAGCAGGTTGATAAAACTCTCAGCGAATTCGCCAAGGTGCTCGTTGACATCTACACAGACTACACCTCTCTCAAAACTTCAGTTTCATCCATATCCAGCGAGGTCACAACGCTGAAGACATCGGTTGGACAACTAGAGGGAGATATGTCTACCGTAAAGACTGACTTAGGCTCTGTAAAGACTGATGTTGGTTCGATGAAAACGATGATCGAGCAGCTACTACACAAAGCGAATACTCCTGTCCCTGCATCTGACAATTTCACAGCGGCGGATCGCACTGAGCTGGAGAAGATCAATCCTGCTATTTCTGGCCTTCAAGACAGAATAGCAAAGATTGAAGGTTGTATAGGTATCTCTGGCCAAGAAGACAGAGAACCTGCCAACGCTGCTGAGTCAACCCATTCCTCCCCTACTCATCATGAGAAACAGGGGGAGAAGGGCGCTGAAAATCTCTCCAAGAGCGCTGAAGACCTTTCCCATGATGAATCTATCAGGGGAGAGAAGAAGGATGCTGAAGAAACCACCGCTGGACCTCAGGGAGATGAAAACCCTGAGGAAACCGAGAAGCTCGCCTTTTTATCTGAGGGGAAGCAACTCAAAGAAGAAGCTGATAAAACCGAATCCGAAGCAGAAGATGATGAAGCCGTCGACATCCCTGATGATGAACCATCCTCTTCTCCAAAGAATGATGATGATGATGACGAAGATGACGATGACTTCTTTATCGTCAAACCTGCTCCGAGGATCAAAGTTCTTAAGGGAATCTCGATAAATGAACCTTCAGGGGAGCGGACAAAGACAAAGCCCTCAGCCTCTAGAGCTGAGAAAGGCAAAGGCAAAAGCGTCGCTGAAGATGACAATCTGACGATCTTGCTTGAAAAGCCGGTTTGTCAGGTACACTAAACATCTCTCACTCCATCCCTCCTCTATTATACACTATCAGTTCTACTACCCAAGCCTATACACTTGAACAAAAATTCTCTCTCTGATTCTACCCAAGCTCTTACTTGTAAGATCGTTGTGTTTCAGCTAGTCCTCTCCCCTGTTTTAGGATATCGCTGAAAGTTCCACAACTGCGACTTCACCAATAATACCAGCTGCTGCTGAAGAAATAATCCCAGTCTTAGATTTAATCTCTGAGACTGATGAACCTGAAGAACAGCTACTCTCGCACAGACGCAGACCTTCCTTAGCTCCTCAAAAGCCAAGTGAAGAGGATCAGAAAAGAAGAGAAGAGATAATAAAGCAATTCGAGGATCAGCGAATCATTCTGAGGCGTGATCAACTTCCTTCAGTTCCTCCAAAGTTCAGAATTTCCCAAAAGGAATACAAGGATCACCTCAGAGCTGAAAGATTAATCGCTGAAAGAAAGGAAGCTGAAGAAAAGGACAGAGAATACGCCATCCAGCTTTCTAAACGATCAGTGAAAGACCCCAAGCTGAAAAGAGTTCCTATTGAAGTTCAACGTCAGCTCTGGGAAGACGCCAAGAAGATAACTGAAGAAAAGAGAATTGTGTCTCAGTCCACTTTAGCCTGGTGCAAAGAAAAGGTCAACTACAGACTCTCTCCTGCCAAAATCAACAAGGTATTCATCTCTGGAAGAACAACCCTTGTTTCAATCGCTGAAGTCGAGATATTCAGAGAAGATAAGAACTACGAAAAATTCTATGCTGAAGCCATAACGAAGTACGGTATCTCTGAATGGTTGGAGATCAGGTTAGCCATCCAGAAGTCTCAGTCGAAGTACAAGGAACATGTTGAAAAGCTGATCAACAAACAAATCGACTTAGTCTACTCCTGTGTGGATATTCCTCCTCCTCCTCCTCTCGAAAGTCAGAAAAGAAAGGCCTCAGCGAAGAAGAAGAAATCTAAATCTTCAATTGATGGCCCTGTCATACGAAATGAAACAGGTATTGGTTTTTCACGTGCTGAAGTCCTTGGTCCTGATCCTGATCTTTCCATGCTTGACACATCTCTTCCTCCTGGTGAGACTTTCATCCCTGGCAAAGTCATAAGCGAACCCTACGGGATATTTTTCCATGACTACGATGGTGGAAAGCATTTTCAACGCATCTCTGAACTTCACATCACTCCCATCGAACAGCTGAGAGATCTCATCTATTGGTGTGACTTCAGGAATGACCCTCAGGCACGACATCTGAAACCCTTGATTTTTGAAGAAGCGTTGATCAAAAGAAAACAAGGTGTAACCGTTCCTGACTGGATGATTCCCACCACATCAATGACCCTTGATGAACTTCTCATTAAGGAAGAACCCTTTACAAACTGATATGATCGCCTATTTCTCTATTGTATCAGTTATTCTTTTGTACTTGTAATTTATTTCGCTTGTACTTGTAATCTTTCCATTTCTCTTTATAACCTGATTCAAAGTTTTAAAGAAAGATTTTAGCGAATGTACTTTACTCCATCAGTACTGAAAAGATCCCAGAAAACAGTAAAAGGGACAAATATTTTATGAGTTCTTTTTATCCTTATGTTTTCATTAAATAGCAATTTTCTTTGTTGCTATGTCATAATCAAATAGGGGGAGATTGTTGATCCAAACCCTCAGTGATTTGATAATGACCCTCTCTTATATACTTAGTGAAAATTATAAGTAAACAATATGTATCAGAGTTTCACTATCGCTGATAAGTACTAAGATCTTACAGTACCGCTGATAGGAACTCTCGCTCTTTAAATTAAACATTCAGCGAACACTGTTCACCATTAATGGTCTGAGTCTGTTCAGTCATTATGATGATCGCTGATAAGTTAGTTGTTTACTTATGATCCCTGAAGAAAAGTTTCACGTCAACAAAGGTTCTACGCTGAAGTCGAAGATCAAGCTCAAGAACCAGCGACAAGTCTCCTAATGAACTGATGCGGATCAGCGAAGACTCAGATTTGTCCACTCAACGTGAAGTATCAAGAACAAGACTTCAGCTATCGCTGAACTTTATCATTCGCTGAATAGATAATGATAATGCTCTGAATCAACGAAAGCTGATCATGAAGTCCTCCGTACAAAGTACTTTTGTCTTAACCACCCTTGCACGACTCCGTACGAAATGTCAGAAAAGAACCTCCGACTGTCTGAAATCGTACAACCACTCTGATACTACACTGTTCATCCATGCGGCTACTAAGGTTGTCAACGAAGGTCAATGACATGCAACCAACCAGCTGATGACACGTGTAAAGTGTATACTGACTTGCATTAAATGCATGCAGTATATAAAGAGATGAACCCACTTCATTTGAAGTAACTTGCTAACTCTGAACAAGTTCAATCTCTTATCTCAAGATAGTTATTATTAGTAATTTCCTTATCTCTCTTAGTGCAAGAAACCTTAGTGTTCCAACTTGTTTAGATTTAGGTTTATCCTTAATCTTGTTTCCGCAACAAGCTGTAAATTGTTAATGATTTATCAATAAACAATTTAGAAAAGTAAAATCTGTGTGTTTGTATTCAACCCCCCCCCCCCCTTCTACAAACTTGTATAGGTCTTCGGGACCAACACGTTTCATGTATCAAATTTTCGAAAGTGTTTGGTTACACCAGACCAGGCAGTGTCTCTACCAGATATACAAGTTGATGAAAAGCTAAACTATGTGGAGGAACCTGAAGCTATTGTTGACCAAAAAGTCAAAGTTCTAAGGAATAAGGAGATAAGACAAGTGAAAGTTCAGTGGCGACATCATAGGGGTCAGGATGCTACGTGGGAATCAGAGTCAGAAATGAGAGCCAAATATCCTCATCTGTTCGCTTAATCGAATTCCGGGAGGGAATTCTTTTAAGGGGGAGATGTTGTAATAACCAGGTATATTATTAACCAATTTATTATTATTTTGGGTTTATTTAAAGTTAAGTGTTTTATAGAGTTAGAAGTTAAGGGGTAAGTTTTAATTTTTAATTGGAAGTTTGGGGGTAAATCTTGCCAATTAGGATACGTGTGGGGTTTATTTGGTCATTTTTGCAAAACCATACACACCACCGCCATTTCACCTCTAAGATAGGATGAGGTGTTCATTTGGTTAGTTAAAAAAAATCCTAAAACCCATATGTGTGTGGGTGTTACGTGAAGAGAAAGAAGAGAGAAAAAAGGAGAGTGATTTTTAAGAAGAAGAAGGAGTTCTTTATTACTTCAGCTGGGTTTTATTAATTGCAGCAGGAAATCAAGGTAACAAGTTCATTCTTTTATGTATCTTAGTTTTTTTAAGTTTTTCTATAAATTGTAGAAATGGGATTTGGTGATTTTAGGAAGATATGTATGTATTGGGTGTGGATTAGTGTCCTAGTAATAGTAGAAAACCTATCTGCAAAGTTACATAAACATGCATGGATAAAATCTGCAAAAATCTGGACTTAGGACGAACAGTGGACTGAGACATTCAAACATGTCGCAATAGTGGGTTGCGACATGGTTGAATGTTGCGACATTCATGAGTGTCGTAGCCTTGTGTTGCGACTTGCTCATTGAAGTCGCAATGGTTGATTGCGATTTGGCTTTGAAGTCGCAATGGTTGATTGCGATTTGGCTTTGAAGTCGCAATGGTCGATTGCGACATGGTTTGGGATCGCAACAGAAGGTTGCGACTTGGTTTTGGAATCGCAATAATGGGTTGCGATCTGGGTTGGAGTCGCAGTAGTGGGTTGCGACTTGTACCTATGCATTGCGATAAGGGTTCATTTTTAGTAGGTTGCGACTTGAGTCGAGAATTTTTATAAGTTTAGTCCTTAAAAGAGATATTTTGTATTTTACCTGATTATAGATTCTGTGAAAGATTGAAGTACGTAATAATTAGCTTGGGAAGATTTTTGGTGGTGAAAAGCAAAACAGGTGAGTTTTACTTCAAAGTGTTTTTTTTTTCTGGAATACATTTATGTGGATGTTGAATATTTGGTAAATGTTATGAATATGTCATACATGTGTAATTATGATATATTGAGATATTATAATTACGTGAGTATTATGTCAGAATATAATACGTGGCCGGGCTTAGGACCGGTGTGTTTACTGTATTTGTGGTACAGTAGAGAAAATTGATTAGTTGGCTCGCAACCAATTAATTGGGTCATTTGTGGAGTAATAAGGAGGAATGAGATGGATACGATGCACAAGTCTTGGTTGGTATTTAATTACGTGTGAATTATGTATGTTTTATATAAATGGATTTTATAACGATTTTCAAATGACAGGGATTTTCTCACTAGACCGCTAGGTCTAACCCTCATTTCTGTTTTAAAAATATGTATTCCAGGTGGTGGTTCGAGTAAGACCAAGTGATTAGGATACTTGATGAATAGCTTTTGTGAAGATGATCGTTATGAAGTTGTGGATGCTTTTTGTACTTAAGACTTTGTTATTGGTTATTATGTAATCTAAATATGATCAAGTTTGTACTGAATTTCTTACTATGTTTAGCCAGATTAGAGGACCGAATGTGAAATATGATGTACTGATGTTGAAATTATGTTATGACATATATGTTAATTGTATAAGTGGGAATCGGGTTGTTACAGATGGTATCAGAGCCCTAGTTTAAGGGATTTAGGTATTAGTATCTGTACCTAGACTGAAACTGCATGAGAAGTAGGATGTCCCTATTTATTTTAGAACCTAGGGATGCTAAGTATAAAAGGTAGAAGGAACATCATGTAAGGTAATTTCAGATTACACCTGGCCAGTGTAATTATGATCTTACAGGTACATGTTCGAACTGGAATACCTTGTTATATGGGGTATGTGCTTATGTGTATATTAACCTTGTTTGAATCTACAGAATGGCAAGTGGCACCAGACAAAGAAATCAAAGGGGAGGAAGGAATTCGGGTGGAGAGAACCCACCAGTAGGAACAGGAGGGAGAGGAGGAGACCGTGGCGGAGGCAGAACCGGAGGTAGAATCGGGGGTAGAACTGGAGGACGAACTGGGGGTAGAACTCAACCACAAGGTACAGAGTTTGTTACACGGGATGACCTAACTGTCGAGATGGGAAGATTACAGGCTAGTATACAAGCAATGTTTGAACGAAGTCGCAATAATGGAGATGATAACCCAGATCCAGAACAAGGAATCGAATTGCCGATCACCCCTACTGTCTTACCGGTAATGAAAAAGTGTGATTACAAAATGTTTCTTAGTTGCAAACCCCCTACGTACTCAGGTGATCGGGATCCAGTAAAGGCGATGAGATGGCTGAAAGAAGTAGAAGCTATCTTCAAGACGAGTAAATGTGCTAACGAAGATAGAGTACTTTATGGAACAACAATGTTGAAAAGCGATGCTTTATACTGGTGGGAAGCTCACATTGAATCGGGAGGATCAGACATATATTCTACTTTTCCTTGGGAAGAATTCGTTTTAGCTTTCACAAAACAATTATGTCCTCAAGCGGCTGTCAGACAATTAGAAGAAGAATTTATGAGCCTACAGCAAGGGAATTTGTCGGTGAGAGACTATACTGCTCGCTTCTTAGAAAAATCTCGTTTTGCAGGATATTACGTTGCTATGGAGAAATTGAAAATGGACAGATTCATTTATGGGCTAAATTCAGAAGTCAGAAGACTAGTAACTGCAACAAGACCCGATACCTTTACAGCCGCAGTGGATGCTGCTGAAAACGTAGAACGAGACAACAGAAGGGATGCCTGTGATAAGAATATGGGGAAAAGGAAATGGGAAGGGCCACCGCATGATCCGAAGAAGTCCAGGTTTCAGAGGTTCGATAACCGTCCGCCGTTTCGACCAGCGGAAAGACCGTGTCCGAAATGTAATCGATACCATCAGGGAAATTGTCAGGTGGAATCTCAGGTTTGTTTTAAGTACGGGAAAACCGGGCATGTTGTTAAAGATTGTCGCGTGACGCGGTTTTTTTATTCATGTAATTCTCCGGTTCACATGCTGCCAGATTGTCCGCAAAGAAGAATTCAACAGGGTGGATCATTAGGGAAACCAGCAATTGCTAGACCAGTAGTTCCAAGACTAGAGCCACCAAGAACAAGAGGTCGTTCATTTCAGATGACAGCAAAGGAAGCGGAGGAAACTCCGGAGGTGGTCACAGGTACATTTTTCGTAAACTCTACACGTGCTAAAGTGTTATTTGACTCCGGTGCAAACCGATCCTTTGTGTCTCCTTCATTCGCTGCTCATATGCATTTAAAGCCCAAGGTGTTAGATCATGCTTGTTAATAGATACTGCAAATGATAGCCAAGTGTCGGTTAAGGAAGTATTTGATAGCTGTGTGATAAATATAGAAGGGTGTGGAGTACCGATACAATTGTTTCCTATAGCTTTGATCGAATTTGATGTGGTAGTGGGGATGGATTGGTTAGCTGAGAATCAGGCTAACATAGTTTGTGATAAGAGGATAATTAATGTTGTTTTACCTTATAAGAGACCAGTAGTGATTTACGGTGATCGTAAGGATCATCAGTCTTGCCTTATATCTATGATAAAAGCCCGTAAGTGTGTCAGCAAGGGATGCCCGAGTTATTTAGCCTATGTGATAGATAGTAGGCCTGAAAAGACTAAGTTGGAAGATATTCCCATTGTTAGTGAATTTCCAGGAGTTTTCCCTGAAGACTTAAACAGTCTTCCTCCTGTTAGACAAGTAGAATTTGGTATAGACTTAATACATGGAGCCGCTCCTGTCGCTCGTGCACCTTACCGACTAGCACCTCCAGAAATGAAAGAGATGATGGCACAACTGCAAGACTTATCCGATAAGGGTTTCATCAGACCAAGTTCTTCGCCGTGGGGAGCACCAATTTTGTTTGTGAAAAAGAAGGATGGTTCGATGAGAATGTGTATCGGCTACAGAGAATTGAATAAGCGCACGATCAAGAACACGTATCCACTTCCAAGAATTGATGATCTCTTCGATCAATTAGTTGGAGCTTGTTACTTCTCCAAGATTGATCTCAGATCTGGCTACCATTAGTTGAAGGTTAAAGAAGAAGACGTTCTAAAGACTGATTTTCGTACAAGGTACGGTCATTACGAATTCTTGGTGACGCCATTTGGACTGACGAACGCTCCAGCTGCTTTTATGGATCTGATGAATCGGGTATGTAAGTCGTATCTCGATAAATTTGGCATAGTATTTTTCGATGATATACTTATTTATTCCCGATCCAAAGAGGATCACGCACAACACCTTCGTTTGATTCTGGAGTTGTTGAAGGAAGAAAAATTGTATGCTAAATTTTCAAAGTGTGAATTTTGGCTACGAGAAGTTCAGTTTTTGGGCCACGTAGTTTCCGAGAAGGGTATACAAGTTGATCCAACGAAAGTAGAAGCTATTGAAAGATGGGAACAACCGAAGACGCCAACGGAAGTACGCAGTTTTCTGGGCTTAGCCGGGTATTACCGAAAGTTTATAAAAGACTTCTCTCGTATCGCGACGCCTCTTACTAAGCTGACTCGAAAGAATCTGAAGTTTGAATGGAAAGCAGAACAGGATGAAGCATTCAGAATATTGAAAGAGAAACTCTGCAGCGCGCCGATATTAGCATTGCCAGAAGGTTCCGATGATTTTGTGGTTTACAACGATGCTTCTAAACTAGGATTAGGATGTGTACTTATGCAACGTGGAAAGGTGATTGCTTATGCTTCTCGTCAACTGAAGGACCATGAAAGACAGTATCCTACTCATGATATGGAGCTTGCAGCAGTTGTCTTCGCATTGAAGATTTGGAGACATTATCTTTATGGTTCTAAGTGCCAAATTTTCACTGACCACAAGAGTCTCCAACATCTTTTCGATCAGAAAGAACTGAATATGAGGCAAAGAAGATGGCTGGAATTGGTGAATGATTATGATTGTGAAATCCTTTATCATCCCGGAAAGGCGAATGTGGTAGCTGATGCTCTGAGTCGTCAAGAAAGAAGTGGAACGATAAAAGCTATTTCACTACGAGCCGAACTTCTACCGAACATATTTGATGAATTGCAAAAGTGTCAAATAGAAGCATTTCAAGAAGAACATCTGAAGACAGAACGATTAGTGGGGGTATCAGCATTGTTAGTAAAGGATGATCGTGGGTTGTTGTGTCTGGAGAACATAATTTGGGTGCCTCGTTTGGGTGGGTTACGTGATCGTGTGCTACAAGAAGCTCATAAATCTCGATTTTCTATTCATCCAGGCTCGAATAAGATGTACAAAGACCTGAAGCAATTTTATTGGTGGCCGGGAATAAAGAGGAGTGTTGCTAAGCATGTGGAAGATTGTACTACGTGTAAGAAAGTAAAAATCGAACATCAAAAGCCGTTTGGTCAGTTACAACGACTGGAAATACCAATGTGGAAATGGGATCAGATCACTACTGATTTCATTACCAAGCTACCAAGGACTCCAAAGGGATTTGATTCTATTTGGGTGATAGTCGACAGGTTGACAAAGTCTGCTCACTTCCTACCAATAAAGGAAACTGATTCGATGGAACGCTTAGCCAAATTGTACATTGATGAAATAGTAACTCGACATGGAGTTCCAATCTCGATTATTTCTGACCGGGATATTCGTTTTACTTCGAGGTTTTGGAGAAGTTTTCAGAAGGAGATGGGGACGCAAATAAAGTTAAGTACAGCATATCATCCGCAAACTGACGGCCAGAGTGAAAGAACAATCTAGACTTTAGAAGATATGCTTCGGGCTTGTATCGTTGATTTCGGGGGATCGTGGGATAAACATCTGCCATTGATAGAATTTGCCTACAACAACAGTTATCATTCCAGCATTCAAGCGGCACCATTTGAAGTTCTGTATGGTAGAAAATGCAGAACGCCTCTGTATTGGAATGAAGTGGGGGAGAAACAGTTAGCGGGGCCAGATATAATACACTTAACATCGGATAAGATCACTCAGATTCAAGACAGACTGAAAGTGGCTCAAGACCGACAGAAAAGCTACGCCGATCGACGTCGAAAGCCGTTGGAATTTCAAGTTGGGGATTTCGTGATTAATACTGCTAGAGTGAAGTTAGTACTGCTTATCATAATTAATACTGCTAGAGTGAAGTTAGTACTGCTTGTCAAGATTAATACTGCTGAAGCAAGGTTAGTACTGCTGAGTCAAGTTAATGCTGCTGGAATGAGTTAATGCTGCTGGAATGAATTAATGCTGCTGGAATGAGTTAATGCTGCTGGAATGAATTAATGCTGCTGAAATGAGTTAATGCTGCTGGAATGAATTAATGCTGCTGGAGAATATTAGTACTGCTCATGCTGAATGAAGTTAATACTGCTCAAAGATGTTAATGCTGCTTGTGTTCATAAGTTTGGAATGCGAGAATGTTGGAGATAAAGATGGAATGATTGAAGATAATCGTGAAAGAATATTCTGAAGATCAATTTTGTTTTGATAGTTATCTTGTAATTATTTTGTATAAATAGATGTTGATAGATAGCTATTTAAAATAGGCGATAGACGAGAGTCTCAGAATACGTTTTGCTTTAGAGAGAATTAACCTCAAGGTTTAGAACCCTATTTCTAGAGAAGTAGAAGTCGTCTTGATTGAGCCTGTTCATCAAGATTGAGGTTTGGTTGTAAGCTTGTGAGTTGAATTAGTGAATACAAACAGCTGTGTGTTTTCTGATATATTGTTCTTTGATTGTGTGAATTAAAGTTCTATTCCGCAGATTCTTTAATTCTGAATTCTAAGTATTATTAGTCTTGTTAAGATTCGATCCTGACTAGTGGTATCAGAGCTTGTGTTTCTTAGAATTCTACAATTATTATGGACAATTCTATTGAATCAAACAGTACTCTTGTTTCTAAGGTTCCCATGCTCAGACCCAATGAGTTTGACATGTGGAAAATTAGAATCAAGCAGTATATTCTGCTTACTGATTATTCCATCTGGGATATCATAGAGAATGGTCCATGTGCTGAAGGAAGAATTGGACCAGATGGCAAAAGACCTCCTCCAAAGACTGATGCAGAGAGAAAAGTCAGACAAATAGAGATGAAGGCCTTAAGCACTCTGCTTTTGGCTATCCCCAATGAATATCAGCATCAATTTCATCACTGCACTGATGCTCAGACTCTGTGGAATGCATTGGAAAAGAGATTCACTGGCACCAAAAGCACCAAGAGGAATCAGAAGGCAATTCTCAAGCAGCAGTATGAAAACTTTACTTCTACTAAGAATGAGTTTATGACTCAAACTTTTGATAGATTTAATAAGCTGATTGGAGAATTGGCCACAGTAGGAGTCAAGATGGAGGCTGATGATGTTAACAGAAAGTTCTTAAGATCATTAGGTGAAGAATGGACAATGTATACTGTGTCCTTCAGACAGAATGACCAATTGGAAGATAAAGAGCTTGATGATCTTTACAATGATCTTAGAGTCTTTGAAGCAGAGGTTGAAGCCAAAAAGAAGCCCTCTGGATATGTACATAATGCTGCACTCCTTTCAGCATCACCTGATTCTACTGCTAACCCTGAATCAGTTAGTGCTGCTGGAGGAGTCAATCAGGAAAAGACCAATGATTCAGTACTAGAAGCCTTCTTTTCTAGTCATGTTAATTCCTCATTGATTAATGACGAATTAGAACAGATTAATGCTGATGATCTTGAAGAGATGGATATCAAGTGGCATATGGCTATGCTGTCTATGAGGGTGAAGACATTCATAAAGAGGACAGGGAGAAATAACTTTTCCCAAAGAAGAGAAGATGGTGCTGGATTTGACAAGTCCAAAGTTGAATGCTACAAGTGTCACAAGATGGGACACTTTGCCAGGGAATGCAGAGGTGGAACATCTCACAACAGCCATCAACAAACTTAGGCTGGAAGCTCCAATCAAAACAGAAACTCTATTCAAGCTCTTATCTCTCAACAAGGAATGGGATTTGATTGGAGTGATCAAGCAGAAGAGGCCATCCAAAATCAAGCTCTTATGGCTGAAGTTTCAGATCTTCCCACTGAGGTAAAATCTAATCTCTGTACTCAAGCTTGTATAGACACTGTTAAAAGGTATAGAGATCACAATCAGGGAATGTGTGATGACCTTAAGAGATTAGAAAAGGACAGAAAAGACTATGTAGTAATTGTTGAGAAGTTTGAAGAACAGATTAGGGCTTTTCAAGCCAATGAACTTCAACACTCCTATGATACAAACTACTGGAAATGGGAAAAGGATGGTCTAGAGTTCCAGCTTAGAGAATCCAGGGAAGAGTGTGAGAAACTAAAAGGAGAGCTTGAGAAAGTTAAACTTGATGTAGAAAAGTTTAATTGTGCCTCTAAAGTCATGGACAACATAATCAACTCTCAAATCCATAGTAAGTTGAAACCAGGCATAGGGTACAATGCCACACCCCCACCCTACAACAACACCTACATCCCTCCTAAGTCAGACCTATTAGAAACCAAGGATAGGAAGGACTTACCTAAAGGAGCCACTGAAGTAGATCCATTAGATGAAGTAGTGGTTGAGAATAAGACTGAAAAAGAAGGATCTGATGAGGAATGTGTAAGTCCATGTGTTAAGAACAATGAGATGAAAAGGACTGGAAAGGGAAAGGGAGTTCATTATACACAGACCACTGTTGTGAACTCTAATACTTGTGAACATTGTTCTTGAAAGAAATCTCAAGAGAATAAGCCCCAAAAACATGATAAAAAGAGGGGAAATCAAAGAAATTGGAATAACCAGTGGGCACAAAAGCAAGGAGTTGATCTGCAAAGGATTAACATACCATAACCTTGTTTTATTTGTGGCAAATTGAATCATCTTGCCAAACACTGTTATTTCAATCCTATTAACCAAAAGAAAAGTTTTCAAAGAAGTTTTCAAAAATCTTCTGGTTATAGGAAGCCTGCAAGGAATAATGTGGCTAAGAAACAAGCTGAATCCAAAAGCCACATGAGAAAACAGACTGAAAAGGAATGTGTCAATATGTGGGTCCCCAAAAGCACTAATGTTAATACTGCTACCTCAGATAGTACTGCTGACAAGGATAGTGCTGCTAGAAGCAATACTACTGCCAATACTGCTGCTAGCAGTGTTAGTGCTGCTAACACTGTTAGTACTTCTTTTAAAGAGAATGCTGATGCTAGCAGTGTTAGTGCTGCTAACTCTGTTAGTACCTCTTCTAAGAACAATACTGCTGCTAGCAGTGTTAGTGCTGCTAACACAGTTAGTACTTCTTCTAAGGTTAATACTGCTTCTAGTTTTTGTGCTGCTAGACCAATCATATTGACAAAGTACTCCAGTACTGCAGTACCTAAGTTTGAAAATCTCATCAAAACCCAGTGCAAGTACTTTGATGAGCAAGGGAGACCCAAAACCACTTCGGCTTGGGTTCCCAATAAAAACTAACTGATTTATCTGATGTGCAGGGCAACCAACAGCTCAAGGGGAAGAGCATCTGGCATGTTGATAGTGGTTGCTCCAGGCACATGACAGGTAACATGGCCTGCCTCAAGAATTTCAAAAAAATTGATGGAGGACATGTTGCTTTTGGAAATAATCCTGCAGGAGGTAAGATAAGTGGTAAAGGTGATGTGTCAAAAGGTAAGATGACATTTGAGGATGTTTACTATGTTGAGCAATTGAGATACAACCTGTTAAGTGTATCACAGGTCTGTGACAAGAAACATAGTATATTATTTACTGATTCTGAATGCATTATTCTTGCTCCTGGATTCAAAGTAGTTGATGAAAACATGATACTATTGAGAACTCCTAGAAAGGATAATGTGTATTGTTTAGATTTAGAAAGTGTTTCATTTGATTCATCTCTAAATTGTTTGGTTTCAAAAGCTTCAATAGATGAATCTTCACTTTGGCACTGAAGGATGTGTCACATGAATTTTAAAACAATGAATAAACTTGTTAAAAATAATCTTGTTAGGGGTTTACCATCAAAAGTCTATTCATGTGATGATCATTGTGTTGCGTGTCTCAAAGGCAAACAACACAAAACTTCTCATAAGTCCAAAGAGATAAATACTATCTCAAATCCTCTTCAGTTGTTGCATATGGATCTGTTTGGCCCTACAAAGGTCATGAGCATTGGCAAGAAGTCATACTGTTTAGTTATTGTTGATGATTACTCTAGATTTACTTGGGTATATTTTCTGAGAACTAAAGATGAGACAAGTGGACTGATCAAATCTTTTATTCTTAGAATTGAAAACCAATCAAATCAAAAAGTGAAAGTCATTAGATCAGATAATGGGACTGAATTTAAAAACTTTGATCTAAACACCTTTTGTGAGGAAAAAGGAATTGAGAGACAATACAGTGCTCCTAGGACTCCACAACAGAATGGTGTTGCTGAGAGAAGGAATAGGACACTGATTGAGGCTGCTAGATCTCTGTTAGCTGATTCAAAATTACCCACTACTTTTTGGGCAGAAGCAGTTAATACTGCTTGTTATGTTCAAAACAGAGTTTTGGTCATAAAGCCTAAAAACAAGACACCTTATGAGCTTTTTCTGAAAAAGAACCCATTTATTGGATTTTTCAAACCATTTGGGTGTCCTTGTACAATTCTCAATACCAAATCTCACTTAGGTAAGTTTGATAGCAAAGCAGATGATGGCTTTCTTGTTGGTTACTCATCTCAGAGTAAGGCTTACAGAGTGTTTAATACCTCTTCTAGAATAATTGAAGAAAGTGACAATGTCAAATGCAATGAGAACACACCAAATCCTATTGGTTCAGGTCCTGATTGGCTATTTGACATTGATTCACTCACTAATTCTTTGGGTTTCAGTAGTGATGTAAATGCAGGACAAAGGGATGCACCACCATCAGATAACAGTATTCAGTCTGTGATATTTCCACTTCCTACCATTGATCCTGTTGACTTCTGTGAACCAGAAAAAGAAGCTGAACCCATTCAGAATGAAGAAGAGAGAAGAATAGAGGAAAATCAGACTTCAAGAGAGTCTGAAGTGACTGAAGAAGCTGAAGAAAATCCAGACTTAAATGAGTCAAATCTGGATGTGAACTTACAAGAGGAATATGGTCATCCATCAAGAACTCAGAAAAATCATCCTCCTGAGTTGGTTATAGGAGACATTGCTTCTCCCATGATGACTAGGAATCAAAGCAGACTTCAAGATCTACAAGATCAGCAGAATACAGTTAATACTGTACTTACTTGCTTTCTATCCCAAATTGAGCCCAAAAAGGCTTATGATGCTATGAAAGATCCAAGTTGGATAGAAGCAATGAAAGAAGAGCTGCTACAGTTTAAATTACAGGATGTTTGGGACTTGGTGGACCTTCCAAAAGGTCATAGAGCAATTGGCACCAAGTGGATTTCAGAAACAAGAAGGATGACAGAGGAATTGTGATCAGAAACAAAGCAAGGCTGGTTGCACAAGGGTATACTCAGAAAGAGGGCATAGACTATGAGGAAGTCTTTGCCCCAGTGGCACGGATTGAAGCAATTAGGCTATTTCTAGCCTATGCCTCATACATGAAGTTCAAGGTCTACCAAATGGATGTAAAAAGTGCTTTTCTGTATGGAAGTATTGATGAAGAAGTATATGTCTGTCAACCCCCTGGATTTGAGAATCCATTGCACCCTGACAGAGTGTACAAGTTGAAGAAGGCACTTTATGGTTTACATCAAGCCCCAAGAGCATGGTATGACACCCTGTCTACCTATCTCTTGAAAAATGACTTTGAAAGAGGAGTCATTGACAAGACCTTGTTCATTAAGAGGAGAAAGAAAGACACACTACTTGTTCAGATCTATGTGGATGACATCATCTTTGGATCCACAAATGATCACATGTGTAAAGAGTTTGAAGAGTTAATGCACAAGAGCTTCAAGATGAGTTCCATGGGAGAACTTACTTTCTTCCTTGGGCTTCAGGTGAAACAGAGGAAAGATGGGATTTTCATAAGCCAATCCAAATATGTGAAAGACATCTTGGACAAGTATGGTTTAACAGACTCAAAGCCAGCAAGCACACCAATGGAGACACACAAACAGATCACTGCAGATCTTGAGGGGGAGGATGTGGATGTCCATCATTACAGATCTATGATTGGATCACTCATGTATCTCACAGCCTCTAGACCAGACATTATGTTTCCAGTATGTGTTTGTGCCAGATTTCAGGTTACACCTAAGCAATCACACCTTCATGCAGTCAAAAGAATTTTTAGATACCTAAGAGGGCAACCTAGATTAGGTCTTTGGTATCCTTATGAATCTTCATTTGACTTGCTTGCATACTCAGACAGTGACTTAGGTGGAGCTAACATGGATAGGAAGTCTACTTCAGGTGGATGTCAGTTTTTAGGTGCAAGACTTGTATCATGGCAGTGTAAGAAACAAACCACAGTGTCCTTATCTACAACAGAAGCTGAGTATATAGCTGCTGCAAGTTGCTGTTCTCAGGTGTTATGGATTCAGAATCAGATGTTGGACTATGGGGTAACATTTTTTCACACTCCAATCTTCATTGACAACAACAGTGCCATTAGCATTGTTAACAATCCTGTCAAGCACTCAAAAACAAAGCACATAGAGATCATGTATCACTTTATTAGAGACTGTAATGAAAAGAAATTGATTCAAGTTGCTAAAGTTCATACCAATGACCAGTTTGCAGATCTATTCACAAAAGCTTTTGATGTGGGTAGATTCACTTTCTTGGTAGCAAGTGTGGGCTTGATCAACCTTGAATAAATTCATGATTTTTAATGTTTTATACCTGTATTTCTTTGTATATTTGGTGTTACTAACTAGTTTTCTCAGAACCTCAGTATGACTCAGATTGACAAGTGCTGCAAAGTGTAAGTATAGTTACTACTGCCAGTGCAGAGTTACTACTGCTAGTACATATTTTCTACTGCCAATGTGTAGTTAATACTGCTTTGTAGTTAATACTGCTTAGTGGTTAATACTGCTTTGTAGTTAATACTGCTTAGTAGTTAATACTGCTTTGTAGTTAATACTGCTTAGTAGTTAATACTGCATGTGTAATTAATACTGCTTTGTAGTTAATACTGCTTAGTAGTTAATACTGCATGTCTAATTAATACTGCTTTGTAGTTCACACTGTATGTGTAGTTAATACTGCTTAGTAGTTAATACTGCTTAGTAGTTAATACTGTTGTGTAGTTAATACTGCCTTGCAGTTAATACTGCCTTGCAGTTAATACTGCTCAGTCGTTAATACTGCTAAGTCGTTAATACTGCTTTTAAAGAAAATCAGGGCTAGTACTGCTATAAATACTCTTTCAACCCGCCAAAGTTCATAACGTCTCTTTGCATTCAATTTATCTCTCTCTCGTTCTAACCTTTTCTCCCTAGAATCTCTGTGTTTTCTATCCAAATCCTCAGGAAGAATGACGACAATGGAGTTTGTCGATGAGCACAATGAGATTGCGATGAGCACACACATCTCTCATGCCCTAACAGTGTGCCCAACCATATATATCGAGCATCAAAAGCAATTTTGGGAGAATGCCACTGTTATATTTGAAGATGGGCAGAAAATCATTCGAACAAGGGTTTGTGACAAACCCTTGAAGGTCACAGAGGAGGTTATTCGCATCACTCTTCACTTAGATGATGCCTCAGGTATAACCTATCTCTCTAATGATGAACTTTTCTCGACCTTACCAAGAATGGGGTATGAAGGTCCCATTGGAATTTTTAAATTCTACAAGTCAAAGTTTTTCACCCAATGGCGATTTTTTGTTCATACTCTTATGCACTGTATTTCAAAGAAAACAACTGGATGGAGTGAGTTTAGCAGTACCATTGCTTATGCCTTGGTCTGCTTAGCCACTGCCAGAAAGTTCAATTTTTCAGCAATGATTTTTAATGATCTTGTGGCAAACCTAGAATCCAAAAAGAGCTTTTACATGTATCCCAGATTTGTCCAAGAAGTAATTAACCATGAATTGACGGATTTACCTCAGTCTGCTGAGGTATATGTGCCAAAACCCCCTAAAGGGAAGGTTTTCTCAAATATGAGAAGAATTCCTAGGGACTCGGAAGGAGTTGACACACCATTGTTCTCTACAATGATGGTTGTGTCCCACACCACTGAAGGTATGGCATCAGGGTCAAGGCCCCCATTAGACACACCCACTGATGACCAATCCCAACCTTCCATCACCAAAGAAATCCCACAGTCCATTCTTTTAAGACCCACTCCCAAAATCACCAAGAAGTTTGAAAGAAGAAAGGTACACAAGGTTCCTTCCCTTGATGTATCTCCTAATAGCCCAAAGCCTACAAGCCCTCTATTGGAGCATTCTCCAATAGAGAATATCAAAAGGGTAACCACAGGGGTGTCTCCCAACCCCAAGAAGGTGCTCTCTAAGGAGAAGGATGAGCATGTGGGCTGCAAGGCTGCCACTACTTCTGCTAGCAAAGAGAAGGACAGTGGTAACATCACTAAGACCTTCCCCACGACAACTCAGAATGTGAAAACATTCAGAGGACCCAGGCGCCAAGAAACCATGGGAGTAGGTTGTGCTTTTGCTAGGCAAGAGACACCTACTAAAACTTCCAATGATCCTGTAGGGGATGTAAACACTTCTAAACCAGGTGAGGATAGATATACTTATGAGGAATTGATGGAAACCATTGCCAACATCAACATTGATGTCATGAATCAGCAGAAGGAGATTGATGAGCTTAAGAAGGTGGTTCTTTATCAACACACCAAGATAGAGAAGAATAAGAAGATGATCACCAAGCTGCTGCAAAGAAGGAAGAAAGCTCGGTATGTTCTGAAAATGAGAAGATCAACCACTGATGCTTCCAAAAAGGGGGAGTTAGAAACTGAACTAAACATGGAGGATGCAAAGGTTGAGGGGGAGAATGAGCATAAGGTTGAGGGGGAGGCTGAGCAGGTTGCAGAAGTTGCAAAGGAATCAGAAAGTGAGAAAGCAGCAGTAACTGAAACTGCAGAAAATGAGAAGGAAGTAGTATATGAGTTTCTAGCAGCAGAAACCACAGAAAAAGCAGTAGAAACAGTTAATGCTGCAGTATCTGAGATTGAAGCAGCAGTAGCTGAAACCACAGAAAAAGCAGTAGAAACAGTTAATGCTGCAGTATCTGAGATTGAAGCAGCAGTAGCTAAAATTATGAAGAGTCTTGTTGATGCAGCAGTATCTGAAAGTGAGAAGGAAGCAGTATCTGTATCTACAGTAACTAAATCTGAGATTGAAGCAGAGGTATTTGAGATTGTGAAGAATAGTGTTGAAGCAGCAGTATCAAAGATAGTAAAAGAAGCAGTAACAGATAGAGCAGCAGAAATGGTTAATGCTGCTAGTCAAAAAGCAGCAGAAACCATTCAAGCAGCAGAAATGGTTAATGTTGCTGAAAAACATAAGGCAGCAGAAACCATCCCTGAAGCAGCAGAAACAAAGGAAACAGCAGAAACCATCCCTGAAGCAGCAGAAACAAAAGAAACAGCAGAAACCATCCCTGAAGCAGCAGAAACAAAGGAAACAGCTGAAACCATTCCTGAAGCTGTTAAATCACTCAAAAGAACCAAGATGGTGTCAAACAAAAGACCAAGAACAAAGTCTATAGCTTCAAAGAAGAAAGTTGTAAAGAAGCCTAGGGTGGAACCCATTGTAGAAGAAGCTAAGGAGGAAGTTGTGAAAGAGAAAGCTGATCAAAAAGTTGCTGAAGAAGAAGTGGCAACTCCATCAGGTCAACCAAGCAATGTACAATCACCAACAAATGCTCAATGTGATATGTATATTACTGTGGTTGATACTAGTCCAATCAAAGTTAAACCATTAGCTTCTATGGCTCCTGAGATCATCTTCTGGGATACTTTGAGAGATCGGAGAAAGGAGTACATTAGAGTAAAAAGAGCAGATGGGAAGTTTGAGGTCAGTTCTACATGGGGAAGACTTATCAGGATGTGCTCTAGATCTGACATAGAGGAGATGTTCAAGGTGGGAATGAAGCTTTATGGAAATATGATGACTGAGAATGGAATGTCCATCACCAAAATGGTACTTGAATACTTGTGTCTGATGTTCAATACAGAAGCAGTTAAGTATTTGACAGAAAGGCAATTTCAAGCTGTTACCAACTGGATGCTTATTGAAAACTGTGGTGTGTATGTCATAACACTTGACTATGCATATCATGAGTATTATTTGGTGGATAAAGTATACAAGCACAACATGACAAGGTTGAATGGAATGCTAAAAGATAAGTTGGTGGGTAACAAAGATTATAAGATGGCAAGATACCTGGTAAGAAGGATCATCAATCAAAGTTTGGGATTGAATCCTGACTTGTGTGTTCAAGATTAAGTTTTGGAAGCATCATCATCTGAAGAACTTGACTTCTCAACCTGAAAAGTCAAGTTAGAGGGAGATTGTTGGGAACTGAAGATTTGCTAAATATGGATAATACTGTCAGAACAACATTAATACTGCTAGAGTGAAGTTAGTACTGCTTATCATAATTAATACTGCTAGAGTGAAGTTAGTACTGCTTGTCAAGATTAATACTGCTGAAGCAAGGTTAGTACTGCTGAGTCAAGTTAATGCTGCTGGAATGAGTTAATGCTGCTGGAATGAATTAATGCTGCTGGAATGAGTTAATGCTGCTGGAATGAATTAATGCTGCTGAAATGAGTTAATGCTGCTGGAATGAATTAATGCTGCTGGAGAATATTAGTACTGCTCATGCTGAATGAAGTTAATACTGCTCAAAGATGTTAATGTTGCTTGTGTTCATAAGTTTGGAATGCGAGAATGTTGGAGATAAAGATGGAATGATTGAAGATAATCGTGAAAGGATATTCTGAAGATCAATTTTGTTTTGATAGTTATCTTGTAATTATTTTGTATAAATAGATGTTGATAGATAGCTATTTAAAATAGGCGATAGACGAGAGTCTCAGAATACGTTTTGCTTTAGAGAGAATTAACCTCAAGGTTTAGAACCCTATTTCTAGAGAAGTAGAAGTCGTCTTGATTGAGCCTGTTCATCAAGATTGAGGTTTGGTTGTAAGCTTGTGAGTTGAATTAGTGAATACAAACAGCTGTGTGTTTTCTGATATATTGTTCTTTGATTGTGTGAATTAAAGTTCTATTCCGCAGATTCTTTAATTCTGAATTCTAAGTATTATTAGTCTTGTTAAGATTCGATCCTGACAATATTTTTATTGGATATCCATTGGATCACTTCGGTTTCATCCAATGTTAACTGGATCGGATTGGATCCATCCGATCCGACATCCAATGGATGATCGGATCAAATCCATCCGACATCCGATGTTTTAAATCCAATTTTCAACAATTCACATAATATTTTGAAATACTTAATTATCCATTCAAAAGTCCAAACTAGTGCTAAAAAGTAAACAAATACAACTACCAAATATAATCCCATACATCAACAAAAGTTATAAAAGTTCTATCGAAAAGTGAAAAGTGGAAAGTGGAAAATGATAAACAATTAAACATTGTCCGTCCGCAACAAAACCGCAAGTCCGCAACAACTCAGTCCATTCTGATTTCTCCATCTCCGGCCAACATTTCTACAAAATTAAGAAGTGTAAAACAAAAAAGTTATATTAGTATCTCATGAATAAACAATTTTAAGAAGTGTAAAACAAAAAATTTATATTATTTAACATATATACATTTACTTACCGGCTTCCAACGCTTCAACTTCTTCATTTGCGCCATCAACATCAATCGTTGTTGTTTTTCGGATCCAGTTTTGGGTACAAATTAATGCTTGTACCGCTTTAGGAGTCAAACGACTTCTATATGAGTCAATAATACGGCCACCGGTAGAAAATGCCGACTCTGATGCAACTGTTGATATGGGAATAGCAAATATATCCTGAGCAATGATGGAAAGAACCTTAAACCTACTTGCATTCTTTTTCCACCAATTCAAGACATCAAAATCATGCTGTAAATAAGTATACAAAACAAAGTTAAAACAAAAATTGCACCAATATAAAAACATATTAGAAATGCAAGAAAGGAAAACAAATATGCAAACCTGATCCGTATGGATTGGAGCTCGAAGTAGAAGCCGTGATGGATTGGAGGCAGAGAGAGCAGCAAAAAGAGACGAGAGGTCGAGACTCGAGAGCAACGGTTGGGACTAGGGAGGGTTGAGAGACGAGAGCTCGAAGTAGAAGTTGTGCTGCTGTGGCCTGTGTATCGCCTGAGACCGCCGGCGGTGTCCGGTGCAATCGCCTGAGAGGAAGGTCGGCGGCTAGGGTTAAGACTTGAGTTGAGAGGGTGGGTGCGGCCGACGTGAGTGTGAGATAGATAGCTAGGGTTTTGTGACTTTTGTGTAATTGAAACTGAGAGTGAGACTGTGAGAGGATGTTTTTTTTGTCTAATTGAAACTGAGACTTGATATAATATAATATATTAATAGTTTTATTAATTTAATTGAAACTGAGAGTTTTTCGTACTGAGACTTTTTTGTCTAATTCAAAAAATATTAATATAATATATTAATAGGTTTATTAATTTAATTTATTAACAAATATTATATAATATAATAATAATATATTAATTGGATGGATATCGGTTCGGTTCGGTCGGTTCCCCTATCGGTTCGGTTCGGTCGGTTCTGGACTGCCATCCAACAACCGAACCGATCCAATTGGATTTTGAAATTTTCGATCCGATCCGATCCAATTGCAATTGGATATCCAATCAAAGTCGGTCGGTTCTAATTGGATTGGTCGGTTCAGATTGGATCGGTTGGTTTTCTGCACACCCCTACCACTGAGAATAGACCTTCTATTCCAGAAAGGCTGGTCCCTAAGGAAATCTTTCAATGGACCGACGAAGATAAGAAGAAAGTGGCTATAGATACAAAAGCCAGATCCATACTATCCATGGCTCTTCCTGACGAAGTCTACCATTCCGTCATGAATCTGAAAACATCAAAAGCCATGTGGGACACAATATGTGTTCAGTATGAAGGAACGTCTGAAGTCCAGGACTCAAGAAAGATCAACCTGGTAAGACAATACGAAAGCTTCATTTCTGGTAAGAATGAATCTCTCTCTGAAGTTCACCAACGTTTTAATTGTTTAATTATAGATCTGAAAACTGTTGGTAAGGAATATTCTAACTTTGAAGTTCTGACAAAGTTTCTAGAATGTTTACCTGAAAGCTGGGACAATTATTCTATGTGTCTCAAGCTGTCAAAGGATCTAAAATCAACGACCCTTTCAACCTTATATGGCACGTTGCTGAATCATGAGCAATCGAGCCATCTTAAGAAGAATCTTGTAAAAGATTCCAAAAGCACCCCTGTTGCTTTAATCTCAGAGGAACCTTCTACTCAGCGACCCTCGGTCACTATCACTGAGTTAGAAAGTAACTCTGAAAGGTCATCAGATTCTGATTCTTCAGATGATGATGAATCTTTGGCTCTCCTAACTAAAAAGTTGGAGATTTGCCAAAAAGAAAATGTTTAGAAAGAACAAACCTCTTTCCATAACTGACAAGCCTAGATCATCAGCTTTTGTTGATAAGGCTACTGCTACTTGTTTTAACTGCGAAAAGACAGGACATTTCGCTAACGAGTGCAGGTCTAAGAAAGTTTCTAGACCCTCAGCTTTTACAAATAAATCCTTTGTTCCAAGGAATAAAGATGACAAATATTCAAAGCTGAAAGAAAAATATGCTAAGCTGAAAAGCTTTAAGAAGAAGAGTAAAGGCCTGATGGCTAACTATGATTGGGCTGCTTCTGATGAAGAAGCATCATCATCTGACTCTGAAGATGATGAAGCAAATCTATGTCTTATGGCCAAGATTGAAGAAGAGGAAGAAAGTTCAGACATTCCCTCCACTTCAACCTCTGTTATTCAGGTATCACCTTCCTTCTTTACCAATATTGCAAATATTGATGAAGCTGATAGTCTCCGTAAGATCGATCTCTTGACTAGAAGTTTATACGAAGCCATGAACGGCAAAACTGTGGTTGAAAACCAAAACCTTGATCTCGCTGAAAAGCTTAAAAACTGCCACCTTCAAATAGAAAAGCTTTCTAAAATTGAAGAAGATTTTAAAGATCAAGTATATTTAAATCAGCTAGTCAAAATCGAACGAGCAGAAGCTATTGCTGCATTAAAAGCTGAAAAAGCTACTGTTGAAGGATGGTGTAATTCTTCAACAAAGATCACTGAGATAATAAAGTCTCAGATTCCCCTAAGTGATAAACGTGGTCTGGGTTACAAATATGATACTCCAAAACCAACCACTGAGCGTTCAATGCTTAAATTTGGAACGTTCGTATCCTCAGTCGCTGATACTTCATCTTCTCAGTGCTCCTCGACCAATACACCAATCCCTGAGGAAACTCCTACCTCCTGAAAAGGCAAGGAGAAAATGGTTTATTCAAAACCTACCTCTGTCTCTAAAGACAAAGGTAAAGGAATTGTTATTTACCAGAATCCTCAGAAGGGTACCTTAGTACCAAAGGAAGCAGATCTCTGGATCTATTCAGCGATCTACTCCTAGACTCAGAGTGGATGTCCTTGGTAAGAAATCTGAAGAACTGAATGTTCGTCCCATTTCTAAAGCCAATAGTTTACTTGGTGCTGGCACTTCTAATTCGAAATCAAAAGCTCAGCATTCAAATGGTCCTAGAACTACTTTTAGTTATAGGAAATGTTATCACTGTGGACTTACCGATCATATTGCTAGTAAGTGCCCCACAGCCACCAAAGCTGAAAAGATAGCTAAGGTGAAGATTGCCCCCAAGGCAAAGAAGACCAACCGTGGTGCAAATCAGGTCAAGGTGAATCCTACCACTGAGGTTAAGAAATTAACCAAAGTGAAGAAAGACAAAGCTGAATCTTCAAATGCTGCGAAGACTGCTGAACCTTCCATTCCAACTACTTCCACTGACAAATGTGTACACATGGTTAAGTGGGTACCTAAGAAAAACTAATCTTCCTTTGTAATGCGGGTTAAGAAGGGTATCCGGTATCTCGATAGCGGATGCTCTAGACACATGACTGGAAAGAAAAGCCTGCTCGATGAATACAAGGAAGAGAAGGGTCCCTCTGTGACTTTCGATGGAAATGGAAAAGGACATACTCGAGGGTTTGGTGTACTCTCAAATGGTACAACAACCTTCAGAAGAGTCGCATATGTTGAAGGGCTGAAGCATAATCTTCTAAGCATCAGTCAGCTTTGCGACATGGATAACAAGGTAATCTTTACCAAGGAATCCTGCTTTGTCGCTGACAAAAAGGAGAAGATAGCTCTCAGCGGTTATCGTTTGGAAAATGTTTATGTAATAAACATGGACTCAACAACCACTGAGAACTCCTGTTTCTTCTCAAAAGCCTCATCTGATGTCAACTGGCTATGGCATAAGAGGCTCTCTCATCTAAACTTCAAGACACTGAACACTCTTTCATCAAAAGAGTTAGTCACTGGTCTACCTCAACACTCATACGCCAAAGAGTCTTTATGTTCAGCGTGTGAGAAAGGCAAGCAGACCAAAGCAAGCTTTAAGTCAAAGCAGGTCTCCTCAGTGTCATCTCCTCTACAACTTCTCCATATGGATTTGTTTGGCCCTGTTAACAAACAATCAATCGCTGGAAAGAAATATACGATGGTCATAGTTGATGAATTCTCTCGCTTCACTTGGGTAATGTTTCTCCGTTCTAAGAGTGACACCCCTGAAGAACTCATCACCTTTGTTAGGAAGTTGGAAACCCTGAACAATCTGACCGTTCGCTCAATAAGGAGTGATCATGGGACTGAATTCAAAAGCTATGTGGGACACAATCTGTGTTCAGTATGAAGGTACTTCTGAAGTCCAGGACTCACGAAAGATCAACCTGGTAAGGCAGTATGAAAGCTTCATTTGTGGTAAGAATGAAACTCTCTCTGAAGTACACCAACGTTTTAACTGTTTAATAATAGATCTGAAAACTGTTGGTAAGGAATATTCTAACTTTGAAGTGCTGACAAAGTGTTTAGAATGTTTACCTGAAAGTTGGGACAATTATTCGATGTGTCTCAAGCTGTCAAAGGATCTAAAATCAATGACCCTTTCTACCTTATATGGCACGATGCTGAATCATGAGCAATCGAGTCATCTTAAGAAGAATCTTGTAAAAGATTCCAAAAGCACCCCTGTTGCTTTAATTTCAGAGGAACCTTCCACTCAGCGACCCTCGGTCACTATCACTGAGTTGGAGAGTAACTCTGAAAGGTCATCAGATTCTGACTTTTCAGATGACGATGAATCTTTGGCTCTCCTCACTAAAAAGTTCAGGAGATTCGCCAAAAAGAAAATGTTCAGAAAGAATAAACCTCTTTCCATTACTGACAAGCCAAGATCATCAGCTCCTATTGATAAGGCTGCTGCTACTTGTTTTAACTGTGAAAAGATAGGACATTTCGCTAACGAGTGCAGGTCAAAGAAAGTTTCGAGAAACTCAGCGTTTCCCAAGAAATCCTTTATTCCCAGGAATAGAGATGACAAATACGCCAAACTGAAAGAAAGGTATGCGAAGCTGAAAAGCTTTAAGAAGAAAGGCAAAGGTCTAATGGCTGACTATGATTGGGTTGACTCTGATGAGGAAGAATCATCTGACTCTGAAGATGATAAAGCCAATCTCTGTCTTATGGCCAAACTTGAAGATGAGGAAGACAACTCTGACATTCTCTCTACTTCAACCTCTGCAACTCAGGTATCACCTTCCTTCTTTACCAATATTGCAAATATTGATGAAGCTGATAGTCTTCGTAAGATCGATCGCTTGACTAGAAGTTTATATGAAGCCATGAATGGCAAAACAATAGTTGAAAATCAAAACCTTGATCTCGCTGAACAGCTTAAAAACTGTCACCTTCAAATAGAAAATCTTTCTAAAATTGAAGAAGATTTTAAAGATCAAGTTCACCTAAATCAGCTAGTCAAAATCGAGCGCGAAGAAGCTATCGCTGCATTAAAAGCTGAGAAAGCTACTGTTGATGGATGGTATAATTCCTCAACAAAGATCACTGAGATAATTAAGTCTCAGATTCTCCCGAGTGATAAACGTGGTCTTGGTTACAAAGCTGATACTCAAGAACCAACCACTGATCGTTTCATGCTCTTATTTGGAACTTTCGTATCCTCAGTCGCTGATACTTCATCCTCTCAGTGTTCCTCTTCTAATCCGCCTATCCCTGAGGAAATTTCTACCTCTTCAAAAGGTAAAGAGAAAATGGTTTATCCAAAACCTACCTCTGTCTTTAAAGATATAGGTAAAGGAATTGCTTTTAACCAAAATCCTCAGAAGGGTCTGTATACCTAAGCTGAATGCTTCTAAAGCTTCAGTGACCTATCCCTCTGGATCAAGGAATCAGATCTCTGGATCTACTCAGCGTGGATCTATTCAGCGATCTACTCCTAGAATCAGAGTGGATGTCTTTGGTAAGAAATCCGAAGAACTAAATGTTCCTCCCATTTCAAAAACCAATAGCTTATTTTGTGCTGGTCCTTCTAATTCAAAATCAAAAGCTCAGCATTCAAATGGTCCTAGAACTACTTTTAGTTATAGGAAATGTTATCACTGTGGACTTACTGATCATATTGCTAGTAAGTGCCCTACAGCCACCAAAGCTGAAAAGATAGCTAAGGTGAAGATCATTTCCCCCAAGGCAAAGAAGACCACTGAGGTTAAGAAATTAACCAAAGTGAAGACTGACAAAGCTGAATCTTCAAATGCTGCGAAGACTGCTGAACCTTCCATTCCAACTACTTCCACTGACAAATGTGTACACATGGTTAAGTGGGTACCTAAGAAAAACTAATCTTCCTTTGTAATGCGGGTTAAGAAGGGTATCCGGTATCTCGATAGCGGATGCTCTAGACACATGACTGGAAAGAAAAGCCTGCTCGATGAATACAAGGAAGAGAAGGGTCCCTCTGTGACTTTCGATGGAAATGGAAAAGGACATACTCGAGGGTTTGGTGTACTCTCAAATGGTACAACAACCTTCAGAAGAGTCGCATATGTTGAAGGGCTGAAGCATAATCTTCTAAGCATCAGTCAGCTTTGCGACATGGATAACAAGGTAATCTTTACCAAGGAATCCTGCTTTGTCGCTGACAAAAAGGAGAAGATAGCTCTCAGCGGTTATCGTTTGGAAAAGATTATGTAATAAACATGGACTCAACAACCACTGAGAACTCCTGTTTCTTCTCAAAAGCCTCATCTGATGTCAACTGGCTATGGCATAAGAGGCTCTCTCATCTAAACTTCAAGACACTGAACACTCTTTCATCAAAAGAGTTAGTCACTGGTCTACCTCAACACTCATACGCCAAAGAGTCTTTATGTTCAGCGTGTGAGAAAGGCAAGCAGACCAAAGCAAGCTTTAAGTCAAAGCAGGTCTCCTCAGTGTCATCTCCTCTACAACTTCTCCATATGGATTTGTTTGGCCCTGTTAACAAACAATCCATCGCTGGAAAGAAATATATAATGGTCATAGTTGATGAATTCTCTCGCTATACATGGGTTATGTTTCTCCGTTCTAAGAGTGACACCCCTGAAGAACTCATCACCTTTGTTCGGAAGATGGAAACCCTGAACAACTTGACCATTCGCTCAGTAAGGAGTGATCATGGGACTGAATTCAAAAACAGTTCTCTTGATTCCTTCTTTGAAAGCAAGGGTATTTCTCACAACTTTTCATCGGTGAGAACACCACAACAAAACGGAGTCGTGAAAGAAGAAATAGAACAATTATTGAAGCTGCACGTTCAATGCTCAGCGATTCTCACCTGCCTACTCAGTTTTGGGCAGAAGCTGTCAACACTGCTTGTTTTACGCAAAACAGGTCGCTGATAGTCAAAAGATTCAATAAGACAGCCTATGAACTTTTTCATGGGAGAAAGCCTTCAATTAGCTTTCTTCACATCTTTGGATGTCAGTGTTTCATACTGAACAACAGAGATGCCCTTGGAAAGTTTGATCCTAAGACTGATGATGGAATTTTTCTTGGATATTCTTCAATCTCCAAAGCCTTCAGAGTCTTCAATCGAAGAAGACAAACTGTAGAAGAAACTATTCACGTCACGTTTGACGAATCCCGTTCAGCGAACTCTAAACCGTCCGCTGATACTGAAGAACTGAATCAATGGATGATTTCTCATCTTGGTGATTCAGAAGATATTCCCACTCCTCATACTCATACAGTTGAAGATGATAGTCCTTCTATCATTCCAAACATGCAGAATAGTGAAGCTGAAACATCATGGGTCTCAGTTGTTCCTTTAAACACTATACCTGCTTCTAAACCAAATGTCTCAGATATTCCATCTACTTCTCAGCAATCAGTGAATGAAATGACATCTGCACCTACTCCTCTCTTGGCTGATATTCCAGAAATTGCTGAAGCTTCATCTTCAGCTCCTCCAGTTCAGGTTGAGTCAGCGTCTTATGCTCCTGCTCAGCGATGGACTGTAAATCACCCAATTGATCAAATTCTTGGTGATCCAAACGCTGGTGTTCAGACTCGACGAAGTGCATGTAATATTTGTTTATTTGTTAACTTTATTTCTCTGATTGAACCAAAGAAAATAGATGATGCCCTCAAAGATACAAACTGGGTCAGCGCCATGCAAGAAGAGCTGACTGAATTCGAAAGAAACAAAGTTTGGAAACTTGTTCGAAGACCAACTGACAAGACAGTGATATGCACTAAATGGGTCTATCGTAACAAATTGGATGAACATGGAACTGTAACCCGCAACAAGGCTCGACTTGTTGCTCAGGGATACAGACAAGAGGAAGGCATAGATTACGATGAAACATTTGCTCCTGTAGCAAGACTAGAATCTATTCGTTTATTCTTAGCATACGATGTACACAAAGACTTCAAAGTATATCAGATGGATGTTAAGTCAGCGTTTCTAAATGGAAAGCTGAATGAAGAAGTCTATGTGTAACAACCTCCAGGATTTTCAGATCCTAAGCGTCCAGGTCATGTTTATAAACTGGATAAGGCATTTTATGGCTTAAAGCAAGCTCCACGTGCATGGTATGACACTCTCTCTACTTATCTCCATATTGAATAATTTGAGCGAGGTAAAATCGATAAAACTCTATTTTTCAGGAAAGTAAAAGGTCATATTATTCTTGTTCAGATATATGTTGATGACATTATATTTGGTTCTACTAACCCTGATCTTTGTACTCGTTTCTCTGATAGAATGAAAGATGAGTATAAAATGAGCATGATGGGTGAGCTAACATATTTCCTTGGTCTTCAGATAAAACAAAAAGAAAAAGGAACTTTCATTAATCAGGGAAAGTATGTTAAAGATATGCTGAAGAAATTCGATTTAACTCAGAGTTCAACTATGAAAACCCCTATGGCACCTCCGCTGACACTAGATAAGGATACTAATGGTATTCCTGTTAATGTCACGCTGTACCGTGGGATGATCGGCTCTCTTTTGTATCTTACAGCTAGCCGACCCGATATTATGTACGCAACCTGTTTGTGTGCACGATATCAAGCTGAACCTAAGGAATCTCATATGACCGCTGTAAAGCGAATTTTTTGATACCTTAAGGGTACTGCGAATCTAGGTCTTTGGTATCCCAAAGACTCAGGGTTCGATCTAATTTCCTATTCAGATAGTGATTTTGCAGGTTGCAAATTGGATAGGAAAAGCACCACAGGAGACTGTCAGCTCCTAGGTGGAAAGCTGGTGAGTTGGACAAGTAAAAAGCAAAACTCAATGTCCACCTCCACAGCTGAAGCTAAATATGTAGCCGCTGGAAGCTGTTGTTCTCAGGTATTGTGGATGAGAAATCAACTACTGGACTTAGGGGTGAGCAGTGGAACTGGGTACCCGCCTTTGGAACCGAAACCGCTCCGGAACTGCCGGTTCCGGAACCGGAACCGATGTGACTGGTTCCGGTTCCTAAAATAACGGAACCGATGTGACTGGGTCCGGTTCCGGTTCTCATTTTTTTAGAACCGCTACCCGCTGGGTACCCGCCGGGACCGGGTACCCGGAACCGCTGGGTACCCAGAACCGGAACCGCTGGGTACCCGGTACAAATTAAGTATTTACATATAAATATTTATTTAAACTAAATAAAAAAGTTAATAAACTAATAAAATTTCTTTTTAGGGTTTAGGTTTCCATTCACATTTCACAGTTCACACTTCTCACCAACTAGGCAACTAGCGCCGCATACATCATTACATTGTATTGATGTATTCTCTTCATCTCTTGTGAACACACACACCTCAGTCCCCGTCCTCCAGCCGCTGTCCCTGTCCGCCAGCCGCCGACCACCGTCCCCGTCCGCCAGCCGCCGTCCGCTCGCACACAGCCGCCTCGAGATCTACCCTTTCTGTAAATAATCAATCAGCTGATTTTGACCAGTTGCAGGTGGATTCCATTTTCATATATATTATTTGTAAGTCGTGTTAGAAATCTTGATATTTTGTTTACCATAGTTCCAATTTATTTCCGAGATTTTGTTTACCATTCTGATTTCTGACAGATTGTTTTTGAACTGTGTTAACTGAAAAAAGTGATAAAATGACTGAAACCCATTGAGATATAGACTAGAACAACAATAAGAGGGTGGTTGCTATGTATGTATGTGTACATCCTTTATCTCAAATCATATACTGAAAATGTAAAAAGAAAGAAAGAAAGTCTTGGGATTGATGTGTAAATATCTAATCATATATATATATATATATATATATATATGTCGATCAACTGTATCTATATATCCAGATTTGTACTTATGGTTTTACAACAGTGTGCATTTGGCATGTGCCAAATGGAAACCACCTTGAGTGGAAATGACATTTTACAGTTAGTCAAAATCAAAAGGAAGTCTTTTAGATAGATAGATGGAGACAAAAAGGACCAAGACTTTAAAGTTTTTAGAAAAAAGGGTTAACCATTCTGATTTCTGACAGATTGTTTTTCACTGGTGTTGGCAAGATCTGTTACATTCCATGACCATTTTTTATATATTTCTTCCTACGGTTAAATTATTTTACCTTATCAGTTGCTTTGAATTTATGGTAAATGAACTCCAAATGTTGGGACGGTGAAGAATAAACAGATGAGAAAAATCTATGATGAGTTTTATGAAAATGATGTTGGGGATGCTATTGAGAAATCTGAGTTGGAAGAATATCTTGAGGCTCCGCCTGAAAAAATGGATGTTGAGAAGTTTGAAATTTTGAGGTGGTGGAGTGAAAAGTGTACTACATATAAGTGTTGGAACCACCTTAAAAGTGACCGTCACTGATCGTTTATCATTCCTGATATGATAATTGACAATAACTGAAATCCCTATGTCTAGTAAATATATGATGGGCGTATTTACTATTATTGACATACTATAGGGTTTCCCATTAGGTGATTGGAACTATGGGGAATTATATGGCACATAATAAACACCAAGGGTTAAAAGTGTGAGATACTCTTATTATAAATAGAGTACCCTAATCTTTCTTTTAACCCTAATCACAAAATCAGCTGATTAAGAACACAGTCGTGCGCCTCCCTGTGATCGTCTCTTCCAGAATCGATCTTCACCCATCATCATACAATAACCTCGTTCTGGGAACCCGACAATCAATGGCAAATATGTTTAATGCTTTCACTGGATCCTCAGGATCATCGGGTATGTTTTCTTGTCATCTTATTATCTATCAAATACAAATCATGATTATTCCAACATGTGGTATCAGAGCCCCAGGTTCAAAATTGATTCATGATTTGTATTAGTTTTTGATGGCTTTAATTCATTGGTTTCTTTCGTGTTTATGTATGCCGCCGCAAACATCAAAACTGCATTGAATTGCAATTTTATCATCTGCGATTATAATGCTATTTTTCCATCGTATTAAACCCTAATTATGCCATGTTAATTGATCAATGTTATTTATCCCGAATTGATCAATGTATAGAATTTTTTTTCGGTTGAACCTTACTTTTCGCTTCTGTACATAGCGAAAACCTTACTTTTCGCTACTGTACATAGCGAAAACCTTACTTTTCGCTACTGTACATAGCGAAAACCTTACTTTTCGGTATTGTACATAGCGAAAACCTTACTTTTCGCTACTGTACATTGCGAAAACCTTACTTTTCGCTTATGTACATTGCGAAAACCTTACTTTTCGCTACTGTACATTGCGAAAACCTTACTTTTCGCTTCTGTACATTGCGAAAACCTTACTTTTCGCTTCTGTACATTGCGAAAATCTTGCACTAATATTTATGGTCTCATCATTTGTGCCCAAAGGTCAAATATGATTCTCATAATGCATTTTTTTTTCCTTTTGCATAATGAACACTGAGTATACTAATTCTGCCCAAAGGTGATTTAATATACATGTGTGTCAAAAGGACTTTCTACATGCATAATTCACACGATGCTCTATTTTGTGCCCAAAGGTCAAAAGATAAGCATTGCGTTGCATAACCCTAACGCTCATGTTTACTTAGATATTAGTTATTTTTGCCCAAAGGTGATGTAACATCTAAGTAGAGCCTTACTTTGACTTATTGTTTTGGTGTTTACAATAGGTATACTCATCACTAGCTTCATCACTAAAATGGTCATAGTTTCATTACTCTAAGGAATATTACTGTTAGGCCTGCTTACTTTAACATTACTTTGATTCCATTACTTTAAGAAACATTACTTTGTCCGCCTTTTATAGCTAACTACGTCACTATGATAGTCTTCTATAACTTATATCCTCCTCCTTTCCTAATCAATACCTAACTTTGGCATTGAGCCACTTACTGGTGCGAACTTTGCGTCATGGAAGGATCAATTACTTCTTACTCTGGGGATGCTAGACCTTGACCATGCTATTCGCCATGATGAACCCACTGCTATTACTGCTGCGTCCACTGCAGCTCAGAAAGCGGATTTTGAAAAGTGGGAAAGGGCAAATCGCTTGTCACTAATGGTGGTCAAGAACTCCATTAACCTCAGTATCCGAGGAGCTATCCCTGACTCTGATAAAGTCAAAACTTACCTCAAATCTGTTGAGGATCACTTCAAGGGATCGTCTAAGGCTCATGCAAGTAGCTTAATGCTACAGATGCTCACTCTGAAATATGAAGGAAATAGCAGTGTCCGTGAACACATTATGAAAATGATTGATATGGCTCATAAGCTTAAGAGTCTTGAGATGGAAGTCTCTGATAATTTTCTTGTGCATTTCATAATGACCTCTTTGCCTGCTCGGTTCGACACCTTCAAAGTTAACTATAATGCTATGAAGGATAAATGGTCGATAAGTGAAGTGATTGCAATGTGTGTGCAAGAGGAGGATCGCCTAAAGCTGGTACAACCTGAAGCTGTTCACCTGACAACCACTGGTAATTCTAAGAAAAGGAAGGGTAACCACAGTAATCAGACTGGAAATAAAGTCCAAAAGGATAACAATCATGGTGCCGTTGCCTCTGGCTCTAAATCCTTGTCTAACAAACCTAGCTGCAAATTCTGTCGTGCCAAAGGGCACGGACAGAAAGATTGCCCTAAGTTCAAGGAATGGCTAGCTAAGAAAGGTAACATTCTTTATGTAATATTTGATTCCTTTACTACTGATGTCCCTATTAATACATGGTGGGGTGACTCTGGTTCTATGGTCCATGTGACAAACTCAATGCAGGGATTCCTTACAATCCAGAAGCTACCAAAGGGCCAAAGAAAACTTAGAGTTGGAAGTGGTGATCTCTTAGATGTCGAAGCCATGGGAACTTTAAATTTACATATGAGTACCGAAAGTGTATTAGACTAGTGGATACCTTATATGTACCGAGAATTACTCGGAACCTTGTATCCATATCTAGACTAGACCTTGAAGGTTATGTAATAATTCATGGTTGCGGCAAGATTGCTATTACTCATAATAATGAATTACTTGGTCGAGGTTTCTTGGATGGATTACTGTATAAATTGGAACTAGATCATAATTTCTCACAGTCTTTGTTGTCACTTAATATTGATGACGTAACTAAAACAACAAAATCACCTAAACAATTAGAGAATTCCTCCATGTTGTGGCATAAACGTCTTGGCCACATCTCACGAGATAGAATGACTCGACTCGTAAAGGATGGAATCTTACATTCTCTTGATTTTAGTGATTTTGAAACATGTATTAAGTGCCTCAAAGGAAAAATGGCAAAAGGGAATAAGAAAGGAGCTACTAGAAGTTCCAACTTGTTGGAAATAATTCACACTGATATTAGTGGTCCTTATCCCGCATCAATCACAGGACATACATCATTTATTACATTCATTGACGATTATTCGCGTTATATGCACCTATATCTGATTAAGGAAAAATTTGAATCCTTACAAACTTTTATTGATTTTAAAACTTTGGTTGAAAACCAACTTGATCATAAAATAAAAGTTGTGAGATCAGATAGAGGAGGTGAGTATTATGGTAGACATACTGATATTGGTCAAGCTCCTGGTCCTTTCTATAATTTTTGCAAGGAACATGGCATAATTAACCAATACACCATGCCTGGTTCTCCTCAACAAAATGGTGTTGCTGAAAGGAGAAACAGAACCTTAATGGACATGGTGAGAAGTATGCTTGCTAACACTAACTTACCTACTTTCCTATGGACTGAGGCATTAAAAACAGCCGTTCATATACTCAATAGGGTTCCATCAAAATCTGTCCCTAAAACTCCTTATGAAATCTGGACAGGTAGGAAACCGAGTCTAAAATATATGAAAGTATGGGGCTGTCCTG
The DNA here is from genome assembly GCA_033807775.1 of Saussurea involucrata. NCBI lineage: Eukaryota > Viridiplantae > Streptophyta > Magnoliopsida > Asterales > Asteraceae > Saussurea > Saussurea involucrata. The sequence continues at coordinate 62,697,453 of CM066319.1, read as the reverse complement.
CCGAAGCAAAAGTCTATAACCCTAACTTAAAGAAACTGGATCCTAAAACCCTTACATGTTTCTTTATCGGTTATCCTGATAACTCAAAAGGTTATCGGTTTTACTGTCCTTCCCACACTACGAGCATCATTGACACGCAGCATGCCACATTTCTTGAGAACTCAAAGATCAGTGGGAGCACGACAAATCATGACTCAGATTTGCAAGAAGTACAAGAAGCGGGGGGAAACCATTCTTCCGGTATACTTATTCCTCCGATAATTCCTCTTGTACCCACCGCTGCTCCTAATATCACTGATCCTGCTCCTCCTAACCAAAATACCGAGGGAACATCATCATCGCTTCCGAACGCTGATCCTAATATCACTGATCCTACTCCTCCCGCTACTGAACCGGAAAATCAACTCAGGAGATCATCTAGGGCACGCAGGGCCACAAATTTTGATGATTTCATAACCTTTTTATCTGAAGTTGAGGACATTGGAAAGCTTACTGATCCTACCTCTTATCGAGAAGCCATTAATAGTGATCAGGCCACTCAGTGGAATGAAGCCATGATTGAAGAGCTTAATTCCATGCATCATAATGATGTTTGGGACTTGGTTGAACTTCCTGAAGGATCCAAAACTATCGGTTGTAAATGGGTCTTCAAAACCAAAATAGACCCGAAAGGAAACATCGAACGCTATAAGGCCAGACTGGTTGCAAAAGGCTTTACTCAAAAGGAAGGAATCGATTATCAAGAGACCTTCTCTCCTGTCTCTCGTAAAGATTCTTTAAGGATTGTTATGGCACTTGTAGCTCATTATGATTTAGAGTTACATCAGATGGATGTCAAGACCGCATTCTTAAATGGAGACTTGCAAGAAGACGTATACATGCGACAACCTGAAGGATTCATTCCAGAAGGTAAAGAGCATATGGTCTGCAAGCTGAAGAAATCCATTTATGGGTTGAAGCAGGCATCACGACAATGGTACCTCAAGTTCGATAAAATCGTAAAAGGGCAAGGTTTTCTAAAGAATCAAGTGGATCAATGCACCTATCTCAAGATCAGTGGGAGTATCTTTATAATCCTTGTCTTGTACGTAGATGACATTCTACTAGCAAGTAACAACTTGGATATGCTGCATGAGTCGAAGCGGATGCTTTCGCAAAATTTCGACATGAAAGATCTCGGTGATGCCTCTTATGTCATTGGTATCGAAATACATCGAGATAGGCATAATGGTGTTTTGGGTCTTTCTCAAAAGGCATATATTGAGCGTATCTTAAAACGCTATAACATGCAGCACTGTACACCACTGTAGCTCCAGTAGTTAAAGGGGACGTGTTTGGTTCTTTCCAAGCTCCGAGCACTGAGATTGAAAAGGAAGAAATGAGGATGATACCTTATTCGTCTGTAGTAGGGAGCATTATGTATGCTCAGGTCTGTACTCGTCCGGATATCGCTTATATCGCTGGTATGCTGGGACGTTACTTATCTAATCCCGGAATAGCACACTGGAAAGCGGCTAAAAAGGTTCTACGATATCTGCAAGGGACCAAAGACTACAAATTAACTTATAGAAGAAGTGACAACTTAGAAGTAGTAGGATATTCTGATTCCGATTTTGCTAAATGCAAGGAAGATAAGAAATCTACTTCTGGGTACATATTTATGTTAGCTGGTGGACCTATCTCATGGCGGAGTCATAAACAAAAGCTGACTACAACGTCCACCATGATGGCTGAATACGTTGCCATTTATAATGCCAGTTGTCATGGGATGTTGTTAAGGAACCTGGTCAGTGGACTCAAAATCGTCAACTCCATTTCTAGACCATTGAAGCTTTACTGTGATAACTCAGCTGCCGTAACTTTCTCGAACAGTAACAGTTCAACTGGCGCTGGGCTGTATCTTGATACAAAGTATCTGTTCGTGCGCGAACGGGTTGAGGAAAATGTCCTTTGTATCGAGTACATAAGTACAAAGAATATGCTAACGGATCCGATGACCAAAGGTCTTCCTCCTAATGTCTTTGTAGGACACGTGTCGAAGATGGGGCTTACAAAAGACTTAATTTAATAGCATATTGTACTTATTGGTCATTACTATTATCTTAATAAAATTTTCCTCTATATTCAGATTTTGTTTGTCTATTAGTTACGCTTTGAGCTCATAATGGTGTATGGACATTATTATAACGAAATCTGTCTTAGTCAATTGATCATTGCTTATTCAGTTTTAAATTTGAGTCATAGTTTGACTAGTGGGGGTCCTGAGTTGATATTCTTCTCTACGGCTGTACTTATTAGCTATGATTTCAGTTTAAAACAAAATGAGTATCATCCCGGCCGGACTTATTGGTACTCATAGATAAAAGATCGCTTGGTCAAGTGGGAGAATGTTGGAACCACCTTAAAAGTGACCGTCACTGATCGTTTATCATTCCTGATATGATAATTGACAATAACTGAAATCCCTATGTCTGGTAAATATATGATGGGCATATTTACTATTATTGACATACTATAGGGTTTCCCATTAGGTGATTGGAACTATGGGGAATTATATGGCACATAATAAACACCAAGGGTTAAAAGTGTGAGATACTCTTATTATAAATAGAGTACCCTAATCTTTCTTTTAACCCTAATCACAAAATCAGCTGATTAAGAACACAGCCGTGCGCCTCCCTGTGATCGTCTCTTCCAGAATCGATCTTCACCCATCATCATACAATCACCTCGTTCTGGGAACCCGACAATCAATGGCAAATATGTTTAATGCTTTCACTGGATCCTCAGGATCATCGGGTATGTTTTCTTGTCATCTTATTATCTATCAAATACAAATCATGATTATTCCAACAATAAGGTATTGGGATCAATGGAAAAGGACATTCTAGCCATTCCGGTTTCTACGGTTGCTAGTGAGTCTGCTTTTAGTACATCCGGTCGGGTGGTAGATGAGTTTCGGAGTAGTTTGGGTCCAAAGACGGTGGAAGCTTTGATATGTGCTCAAGATTGGTTGAGAGGATCATCAATATGTTTGGACATGGAACAATATTTGGAGGATGTGCAAAAATACGAGGAAGGTAATTTACTTATTTATTGTCTTTTTTCATATATATTTATATTTGTTAATTTCATATGTAACATTCTAATTTGCGTTTTTTATTTGTTAATTTCAGAAATTGGTCGTATTGATCTTGATGAGACATTTGTTAACATCAACTAATTTCTTTTTGAGGTAATTTTCTAATTTATATTTATTGTAGTGACAATTTATAAAATGGCATGGTATTGGTTTAGTTAGGTATTTTATTTGTTTTGACTTTGATCCAAGTGTTTTATTTGTTAGGTGTTGAGTTGACGACTTGACGTGAAGTTCCATGAAGTCGTGAAGTGCCGTGAAGACATGAAGCGTTTTATTCGTTTTGTACTTTTGTTGATGTCGTATCAAGACTTAAGTTTAAGTTGGTTATGTAATAATTATTTTCTAATTTGGTTATGTAATAATTATTTTTATCGGATTAGTTTTTAGTTTTAATCGTTTGTTGTATGAAAAATTGAAAACTATGTTGGTACTTTAAGTTTAAGTTGTTTTTTTCTACTTTGCAAGTGTTTTAAAATTATGTTTTATTGTAAAAAGTGTTAAAAAAATAAAAAAAAATTGCCAGCGGGTACCCGGAACCGGTTCCCAGCGGTTCCGGGACCGGTTCCAAAAAAAGAGAACCGACGGGAGCGGTTCCGGTTCCGGTTCTTTCTTTCTAGGAACCGCCGGTTCCGGTTCCGGTTCTTTCTTTCTAGGAACCGCCGGTTCCGGTTCCGGTTCCATGAAAAAAGGGCGGGTACCCGGTGTTGCTCACCCCTAACTGGACTATGACCTACAGCTCTCAAATATTCCAATCTATTGCGACAGCACAAGTGCCATCGCTATAGCCAACAATCCAGTGCTACACTCAAAGACAAAACATATCGAAATCAGGTATCATTTTATCAGAGATCATGTGATGAATGGTGATATAGAACTTCACTTTATCCCAACTGATTATCAGTTAGCTGATCTGTTCACCAAACCTCTTGATGAGATAAGATTCAACTTTCTCATCAGCGAGCTTGGAATGCTGAACTATGAAGAGTAAAATCTTCAGCGGTTCACATTTGATCAGCGAAAGGATAAAATCAACTTGTATAACCCATTCTATCATTCTCTCTCTGAATATAATCGATTCGCTGATATCAAGGTATGTTTTTCTTTCGCTGACAATCGCATGTAAATGCAAGATTTCAAAACAAATTTCATCGCTTAATATCTCTTCCTTAATCAGCGATACTTTGAAATTTCTAAAACCAACACTGATATTTCTATTCAGTGCTTCATGTTTTCAAAAGTGTCCCTGAGCTTTCAAAACCTCAGAGACGTCCTAAAATATGAAAGGACAGTTGTGACGTCATCGCAACGGATAAGCCCCGGCACGTTCTTTTTCTAACACACGTTTGCACGTTTCGTTTACCTTCCAATCAAATGCAAACACGTGTCCGTGTCATGATGAAAAACTTTCCCGCTCGAGTTTTTCTCTCTCTCAAATCTCACTATATAAACACATTTTGGGTTTATATTTTTCCTTTACGCGAAAAACTTCTCCTCCAAGCAAGAAATAGAAAATTATTGTTGCATTTGTGCTCTCAAGTTTTCAAGAACTTCTTCTTCTTCAACGAACCAGGTTAATAATTTACCTGTTTCTTAAAACTTGTTAATGATCTTCTCATTATTTTTACAAGATCAAACAAAAGAACTTTTTCAAATGAAATCATTTCTTTCATGGTTTTATGAACACAACCTTTCATGGTTGTTCTTCAAGTTTAAACGCAAATATCTTAAACTTGTTCTTCATACGTTTTTTCCAGAATCCTAATTCTCAAAGGAAACTGGAAAACAAGACTTTTTATTGGGTTTGCGTTTCTTTTTCAAAACCAAGAAAAACCCTAATCTTCATTAAGACATTTTTGTCTGAATGAAATGGACAAAATTCGAACCATCTTATTGGAAAATCTTTTCACATTAAGATTATTCTTATTTGTTATATATTTGGTTGAACTGATAATACAGAAATGGCATCTACTGTTATTCCTACCGCTGAGAACACTGCTGCTGCTGAGGAACTGGAAATCATCAAGGCTCCTCAGGCCAAGTTCACACTTGAGGAACTGGATTGGACAAAAACAAACAACCTCTATGCGCTTCTCGAGTTTCCTCCTCGAAAGCAAGTCACACATCTGAATGATGCTGTGAAATTCCTCAAAACCTGTTGCCTCTCTACAGCCCTGACCATAACACCTCCTGCACATCAGCTACTACTATCTCAGTTCTGGTATTCTGCCAGACACACTCAGCTACCATCAGCCAAAGACCCCACGAAGACAATCGATTGCATCCTCTGTGACACTGATTTTGGCACCATAAAGATCACCCCTGCCATTATCCGAAAAGCACTGAGCCTTCCCATCGCCACTAAAGAAAAAACTTTTGTTTCTCTCCCTGACCACAAGAAACACGCTGATAGGGAAGCCATCACTACATTCTTTGATGCAATGGGCTATGTATGGGAAACTGGAAGGGACAAGAAGCTTGAGAAGAAGCTGACCCTCATCAAGAAGTCAAAAATGTTAGGACACTGAAGTTGTCCTTTATAATAGAAAGTTTTGTAAAGCAATAGCTGTGTTAAAGGGCTTATGCTTAATTGTTGTAGCAAGTGATGAAGACTATAAATAGGTCTTTACTTGTAGTTTGTAAGAAGTGAATTCATTAATACAAGATGTAGATCTCTAATCACTTTGTGTTCTCTCTAGGTTAGATTTCCTTTTCAATAAAGTTCTTCATCATCTTGTTACACAATACTTGGATTGTATGAAGATCATGGACCTAACAAGTGGTATCAGAGCCAAATCGAAGAATTTTTCATCGATACGATCATCGGATCTTCACAATTCAAGTGTTTTTAGCCCTATTTTGCTCAGATTTCGGATTCTTATGGTGTTTGTTCAAGAAAAAGTCGAACTCACTTTTTGGATCAAAAGTATGCCAAATCGATCGAATTACATGTTTTGATCAACTAGAAATCTGTTCATCTTCATTTTTCGAATAAGTCTGCGAAAGAATCACTGAAATTGGTCAAGAATTGAAGAAGTTATGATGATTTTAGTGATTTTCGGATGCTGTTACTTGAATTCGGATTATTCTTGATGAATTCGGATTATTCTTGATGAATTCGGATCCTTCATCGTTTACTGTTCATTGATGAATTCGGATCCTTCATCATTTACTGTTCATTGATGAATTCGGATCCTTCATCGTTTACTGTTCATTGATGATTTCGGATCCTTCATGCTTTACTGTTCATGGTTTCGGATGCTACTATTGTTTGGATGGCTTAGATGGTTTCGAACTGTTCAGAGTTGTTGGTTTCGGATCTTGTGAAGTCCGAAATATTGCTGAATTTGGTCATCTTAGTTCTGAATTTCGGAATGTGCTTACACCTAAAGGTTCAAAGGTATGGATGGCTTCGCATCTTTCTAATCCTCATTCTAATGGTTTCGAATTCCATTTATTCAAGATAGGCATGGTTTCGCATCCAACATGACACGAAATTGCCATGATTTCGAACCCAGCATGATCCGAATTGAGTGAATTCGCACCCAGTATGATCCGAATTGAGTGAATTCGCACCCAGCATGATCCGAATTGAGTGAATTCGCACCCTACTTAATCCGAATTGAGTGAATTCGCACTCAACATGATCCGAATTGAGTGAATTCGCACCCTACTTAATCCGGATTCATTGGTTTCGGATGCTTCATGGTCCGAATTCTGATGGTTTCGGATCCAAGAAATTTATTGAAAAATATTTCTCATTAAAAAAAAAAAAAAATCCGCTAACCGGGTAGCGGAACCCCCGTGCTAAGTCTCAGGAGGGGGACATTGTTCATGAAAGTTAGCATAAGGCGTGTGTGACATCATTCTTATATTCAGTGTGCCACGTACATTTAGCAACTGTCAAAGTTTAAAAGAGCTCAAGTCTTTCAAGATATTCAGAAGTTGATTGTTGGAGTTTAGTCTTTGATTGGATTGGAAGAGACGCTTGAATATTTGCAATCATTATTCTGAAGTTTTGTTGACGATGCTAGACCGTTGAATGCTCTTAATCATTCTTCTGACCTGATCAATCAGAATTGTGAGTGCTTGCAATCATTGTTCTGGTGCTTTGGTTGTGATTCAGACTTTTGAGTGCTTATAATCATCCAGCTATTTCTTGAAGATTGAAGTTCTGGATTCTCTTCATTCAGTGGCTTGAAATATTTTGAAGACGAGTATTTCTCCACAGTTGCTGAACAATGTTATTTGCTTGGGTCGTCTCATCCCTACCTAGTAGTGCGTGCTTATTACCGTTCCTCCTTCAAGCAAGACGGATTCTATGTTTTTCACTAAATGCATACACTTTGAAGATGATTTTAGTGCATTTAGTCGAGGCTAAGAGCAACATTCAAGGGGGAGCCAAGCCTACATTTGAAGAATGCACCGCTAAAGTTTTTACAAGGAAATCAAGGGGGAGAGGAGCTAATGATTTGAAGATGATTTGCTTTCCAAAACTTTAGGGGGAGAATGTTAGGACACTGAAGTTGTCCTTTATAATAGAAAGTTTTGTAAAGCAATAGCTGTGTTAAAGGGCTTATGCTTAATTGTTGTAGCAAGTGATGAAGACTATAAATAGGTCTTTACTTGTAGTTTGTAAGAAGTGAATTCATTAATACAAGATGTAGATCTCTAATCACTTTGTGTTCTCTCTAGGTTAGATTTCCTTTTCAATAAAGTTCTTCATCATCTTGTTACACAATACTTGGATTGTATGAAGATCATGGACCTAACAAAAAATACCCAGCGAGATGAACTTCATCTTCGCACACTTGATAAGCTGCATGACTGCAAAGACCGGCTCCTCTGATCAAGCCGCTCAACCTCAGCAAGCAATAGGTTATGCATTGCTGAAAGGTCTTCATATAGACTGGGCTTCAATAATCTACGATGATCTTATACTCAGAGTAGACTCTGCCGCTGACCGACCACCATGGGTTCCATATCCTAGATTCATCAGCGCCGTCTTCCAAACAGGCCTGAAGGACAACTACCCACAAGTAGGAGACCTGAAACTCTCTCAGGTTGGTCCTAAGGTACTCGACTTCAAGCCAGTGGAAAACGAGGTACGTCTCTCTACACTCTTAACTCTTCCCAATCCTCCTTCTTCGACTTCTGCAGCTCCTTCAGTGGAAAAACCCACCGCTGATACCTCAACTACAACCTCCACTCCTTCAAGAAAAAGGAAACACTCATCTACCCAACTTGGTTCCAAAAGAACTAAGAAAACCAAGGAGCAACCCCAACAATCTCTTGCTGAAGACTCCTCGGCTCATCTTGAAGAGCTGAAGGAAAGTTCAGTGGTACGCTTTGCCACAGCTGAACAAGCCACCCATTCCATCCCAGCTTCAGCGTCTCTAAACGCTGAAGTTATAAACTTGGAATCTACCCAACCTCCTTCAGTATCTCTACAGACTGAAGAAGTAATTCTCAGCGGATCCAACGCTGAACCCCGCACCCAACCATCATTCTCAACCTTCGCTTCTCTCTCTACTCCATTGGACTTTAATCCAGTTTTCACCACGACCATTGGATCACCCGTCATTCCTCCAGAAGCTAAAGTTGATACTCTCAAGGAATGATGGATGCAGGACGTGCAGAAATGACCATGCGTACACGCACTCTAGCTGACGACATGGAACTCTTTTCAGGACACAGAGGTTTTGACGAATTCACCAATCCTCCTGCAGGTATACACCAACCCATATACACTGTAACTGAACCCCAAACTTCTGAGCTTTCCTCTGTTCATAAATACTTATATGTTACAGGTCCTAATTTGGGAGACATCAATGCCTCTCTGAAGAACCTGGATACGAAGCTGACAGGTCTCACCACTACACTCTCAGACAACTCTTCAGCTGTAACAAACGCTGGAGAGAATCTCAACAAGCTGACAACAGTGGTTGAACAGAAAGCCTCTAAAGCTGATTTGGAGAAGGTTGAAAAAACTCTTGGTGACTTTGCCAAAGTTCTTGCTGACATCTACACAGACTACACCTCTCTCAAAACAACAGTTCAATCCATGTCCAGCGAGTTCACAACTCTGAAGACATCGGTTGGAAATCTTCAGGGAGAGATGACTGATGTAAAGACTGACGTGAGTTCTGTAAAGACCGACATGAATTCAGTAAAGACTGACGTAAATTCAATGAAGACAACGATGCAGCAGATCCTGAATAACATGACCGCCCCTGCCCCTGCACCTTCGCATTTTACTACGGCGGATCGTGCTGAACTTCTAAAGATCAGTCCTGCTATTAATGGCCTAGAAGACAGAGTAGCAGCGATTGAAAATTATATGGGGATCCCTGGCCAAGAAGACAGGGAACCAAAACCAACAGCTGAGTCATCGCATTCCTCCCCCACTCATCATGAGGAAGGGGGAGAAGAACTCTGAAGACCTTCCCCATGATGAATCTATCGAGGGGGGGGGGGAAGGAAGACTGAAAACCTTACCCTTACTGAAGAGGGTGAGAAGACAACTGAAGAAGTTATTACTGGACCTCAGGGAGATGAAAACCCTAAGGGAACCGAGAAGTTTACCTCTGTATCTGAGGGGGAGCAACTCGAAGAAGATGCTGAAGAATCTGAATCTGAAGCTAAAGACGAAGAAGTCATCGACTTATCTGATGATGAACCATCCTCTTGTCCAAAGAATGATGATGATGACGATGATGATGATGATGACTCCTTTATCGTCAAGCCTGCTCAGAAGACTACAGCTCTTAAAGGGATCTTGATAAAAGAACCTTCAGGGGAGCGGACCAAATCAAAGCCTTCAGCGTCTGAAGCTGACAAGGGCAAAGGAAAAGGTGTCGCTGAAGACAATGACAATCTGACGATCTTGCTTCCAAAGCCAGTTTGTCAGGTACACTAAATCTTACTTCCTTATACTGCATCCCTCCTCTATCTATACACATTATCAGCTCTACTCTCCACAAAGCCTATACACTTAAACCAATTTCCTTTCTCTGTTCTACCCAAGTTCTTATTCGTACGATCGTTGTGTTTCAGCTAGTCCTCTCCCCTGTTTGAGGATATCGCTGAAGTTTCTACAGCTGCGACTTCACCAACAATAATCCCAGCTCCCAACGCTGAAGAAATAATTCCGGTCTTGGATTTGATCTCTGAGACTGATGAACCTGAAGAACAGTTGCTCTCTCACAAAAACAGACCTTCCTTGGCTCCTCAAAAGCTGAGTGAAGAGGATCAGAAAAAGAGAGATGCAATGATCAAGAGATTCGAAGATCAGCGAATCATCCTGAAGCGTGATCAACTTCCTTCTATTCCTCCAAAGTTCAGACTTTCACAAAAGGAATACAAGGATCACCTCAGAGCTGAAAGATTAATCGCTGAAAGAAGGGAAGCTGAAGAAAAAGACAGAGAACTCGGCATCCTGCTTTCTCAACAATCAGTGAAAGACCCCAAGCTGAAAAGAATTCCAATCGAAGTTCAACGTCAGCTATGGGAAGACGCCAAGAAGATCGTTGAAGAAAAGAGAACTGTGTCTCAATCTACTTTAATCTGGTGCAAAGAAAAGGTACACTTCAGATATCGACCTGCCAGAATCAACAAGGTACTTATCATTGGAAGATCAACCCTTAAAGTTTCAATCACTAAAATCGAGATATTCAGAGAGAACGGACAGTACGAAAAATTCTATGCTGAAGCCATCACGAAGTACGGTCTCTCTGAATGGTTGGAGATCAGATTAGCCATCCAGAAGTCTCAATCTAAGTACAAGGATCATTTCGAAAACCTGATAAATAAACAGATCGACTTAGTATCTTCTTGTGTAGATATTCCTCCTCCCCCTCCTCTCGCAAATCAGAAAAGAAAGGCCTATGCAAAGAAAAAGTCTAAACCTTCAGACTCAGGTCCTCTTATACGAAACGAAACAGGTATTGGTTTTTCTCGTGCTGAAGTTCTTGGTCCAGAACCTGACCTCTCCGCACTTGACACATCTCTTCCTCCTGGTGAGACTTTCATCCCTGGGAAAGTCATAAGCAAACCCTATGGGATATTCTTTATTGACTATGGTGGACGAAAACGTTTTCAACGTATCTCCGAACTACCCATCACTCCCATCGAACAGCTAAAAGATCTCATCTACTGGTGTGAATTCAAACGCGACATTCAGGCACGACATCTTAAACCCTTGATTTTTGAAGAAGCGCTGAACAAAAGGAATCAATGAGTAAATGTCCCTGACTGGATGATTCCCACATCAAAGACCCTTGATGAACTTCTCATTAAGGAAGAACCTCTATAAACTGATAGGATCGCCTTATTCTTCTATTGTATCAGTTAATCTTTTGTACTTGTAATTTATTTCGCTTGTACTTGTAATCTTTCCACTTCCCTTTGTAATCTGATACGAAGTTTAAAGAAAGATTTCAGCGAAAGTACTTTACTCCATTAGTACAGAAAAGATCCCAGAAAACAGTAAAAGGGACAAATATTTTATGAGTTCTTTTTATCCTTATGTTTTCATTAAATAACAATTTTCTCTGTTGCTATGTCATAATCAAATAGGGGGAGATTGTTGATCCAAACCCTCAGTGATTTGATAATGACCCTCTCTTAAATACTTAGTGAAAATTGTAAGTAAACGATATGTATCAGAGTTTCACTATCGTTGATAAGTACTAAGACCTTACAGTACCGCTGATAGGAACTCTCACTCTTTAGATTAAACATTCAGCGAACACTGTTCACCATAATGCTCTGAGCCTGTTCAGTCCTTATGATGATCGCTGATAAGTTAGTTGTTTACTTATGATCCCTGAAGACAAGTTTCACGTCAACATAGGTTCTACGCTGAAGTCGAAGATCAAGCTCAAGAACCAGCGACAAGTCTCCTAATGAACTGATGCGGATCAGCGAAGACTCAGATTTGTCCACTCAACGTGAAGTATCAAGTACAAGACTTCAGCTATCGTTGAACTTTATCATTCGCTGATAAACAATGGTAAAGCGCTGAATCAACGAAAACTGATCATGAAGTCCTCCGTACAAAGTACTTTTGTCTTAACCACCCTTGCACGACTCCGTACGATATGTCAGAAAAGAACCTCCTTATTGTCTGAAATCGTACAACCACTCTGATACTACACTGTTCAAACATGTGGCTACTAAGGTTGTCTACAAAGGTCAATGACATACAACCAATGAGCTGCTGCCACGTGTAAAGTGTAAACTGCCATGCATTAAATGCATGCAGTATATAAGAAGAAGAACTCACTTCATTTTGAAGTAACTTGCTAACTCTGAACAAGTCATCTTTCTTATCTTGAGATAGGTTATTATTAGTAATTTCCTTCTCTTTCTTAGTGCAAGAAACTTAGTGTTCCAACTTGTTTAGATTTAGGTTTATCCTTAATCTTGTTCCGCAACAAGCTGTAAATTAATAATGATTTATCAATAAACAATTTAGAAAAGTAAAATCTGTGTGTTTGTATTCAACCCCCCCCCCCTTCTACAAACTTGTATAGCCCTTCGGGACCAACAGGAGTAATCGTATGTAAGATCCCACATTGGTTGGGGAGGAGAACTAAGGTTGCCTTATAAGAGGGACTTGATACCTCCCCTATCAGACGCGTTTTAAAACCGTGAGTCCAGGTGTGTGGACAAAGCGGACAATATCTGGTACGGTTGCCTGGGATGTTACAGATGGTATCAGAGTCGGGAACCGGACTGGTGTGCCAGCGAGGACGCTGGGCTCCCAAGGGGGGTGGATTGTAAGATCCCACATTGGTTGGGGAGGAGAACTAAGGTTGCCTTATAAGAGGGACTTGATACCTCCCCTATCAGACGCGTTTTAAAACCGTGAGTCCAGGTGTGTGGACAAAGCGGACAATATCTAGTACGGTTGGTCTGGGATGTTACATCGTAATTCCAGTGTGTGTGAGAAATCGTGGAATTGGCGTGTGGATTAATCGTAATTCCTGATTTCTAAGGAAGAGGAGAGATTGGCATATGTAATTGTAATCTCTACTTCCTCTCCAAGGAATGGGCATGTGTAATTGCGATTTCTTGGATATGAGCATTAATCTAGAATCCATGGAGATTCGTAGTGCGGCTCTGGAACATGATACGAGAAGGAATGGGCATGTGTAATTGCGATTTCTTGGATATGAGCATTAATCTAGAATCTATGGAGATTCGTAGTGCGGCTCTGGAACATGATACGAGAAGGAATGGGCATGTGTAATTGCGATTTCTTGGATATGAGCATTAATCTAGAATCCATGGAGATTCGTAGTGCGGCTCTAGAACATGATATCATGACTGACTTAGTGTTAGTCATATTCCCGTTAACTAGGAATGAAACGAATAGGCAAAATAGAATTGCTATTCATATGGAATGATTGAATAGGTAAAATAGAATTACTATTAGTATAGGAACGGTTGAATAGGCAAAAGCATAACTGTTATTCAAGTTGATCGATTAAATAGACAAAACAGAGTTGTTATTCGTATTTGAGATGTGAAAATAAGAATTAGACGAAGGGTAAGTGTTGTTTTCATGTGTTTCGGCGGATTAAAAATAGGCAATATATAAGTGCTATTTTTGTATCCATTTCAAGAAGAAGGTATGATGTTTGAATGTAAGTCTGTAGGATTGATCGATAAACTAGAATCCGTGATGATTCGTAGTAGGCTATTGAATATGGTGATATGACTTTATGAATGGTAGTTATACTCATGGGATTGAGTGTGATTATGTTATTATGAGAAGAGTACGAGTACGGTAAGAACGAGTGTAAGTCAAGTTGATAAATCTTGTTTGCATTGATTTAAAAGTATTATTTTGAAATTGAATGTTCTCACTAGGCGTTAGCCTAATTGTTTCAAATCACATTTTCTTACCAGGTACTAGCTCCGGGAAATCAAGGGATGTGGGACTAGAGCTTTTGCAATAGCGGAGAAGTTAATTAACAATGAGGTTTTGATGAATTGCTTAAATAACCTCGTTAATCTGATTATAGTGACATGATTAGATTAATAGGTTATTTGGAGAATTCAGTATTTGTAAATATGATCTCTATTGGTTAATCCTCTGCTTATGTATAAAGTTTTGAAGATTATGTTTAAATCTTGTTTTAAATTGAGGTTTAAATTAGCCCTGATTTTTAGGGTGTTACAATTTTCCATCTGCTTCACCATTCGATTTTCCATCTGCTTCAAGGTTCGATTTTCAGTTTCGATTTTTGTACGTTTCCATTTTCAGGTTCGATTTCCATCTGCTTCACCATTCGATTTTCTATCTGTTTCACCTTTCGATTTTCCATCTGCTTCAAGGTTCGATTTTCAGTTTCGATTTTTGTATGTTTCCATTTTCAGGTTCGATTTTTTAGGTTCGATTATGGTAACTTTATTCCCTTTAGTCGATTATGTTTTCTTTGACATTTGGTAATTTCACAGCAAAGGGTTTCTTGAAACAATTCTTGTTTGATTTGATATTCAACTCTTTGTAAACAATTCTTGTTTGATTTTTGGTACATTTTGTGAAGGGATAGACGCTTTTTTGGGTACATTTTGTGAAGGGATGGGTTTCGTTCGACATCTTGCTGTTGGTTCGTGGCAGTGGGGGATTGGTGATCGTGATGCGCGGCGAGGAGGGGTTTGTGTGTCGCTAACAGTCGGTCTCTCTGTCTGACGGAGATGTTTTTTCGAGTTCCAAAGGCGGTGTCTCGAATGGACCGGTGGAAGATCTCGCACCAAGAAACTGCTGGTAAGTGTTGTAGTGGCCTAGTGGGGCTGTAAGTAGACTTTTGATTCGGGTTGTTTGTGGATGGCTTATTCTGGTAAGACGATTCGTGAAGCAGCGGTTTTTAAGCTGTTGGGAGGGGTCTGCAGTTTTCGTTTTGGCTGTCATTAAGCTGCTGGTAAGTACTGAAGTGGGGCTATTTTAGCCTTTGGTTCGGGTGGTTTGCGTTCAGTACGTGCGTGGGAAGGCGTAGTCTGGTAAGGCGATCGTGGAGCTTCTTGTTTCGGTGGGCTGGGTGGGGTTATTCGGCTTATGTGCAGGGGCTGTGTTGGGGTTGTTTTTGTTCTCTTTCTTGGTGGGTTGGTCTTGTTGTTGCTTTGGTTATTTGTGGTTGGTTCCTTGTACATATGAATTTTTAGTGCAGTGAAATAAAAATTGTGCTTGCCTTGCAACAAAAAAAAATTGTTAAGGGATGGACGCTTTTTTTGGTATATAATTTGTGAAAGGATGAGCATATTTTTGGTATATTTTGTGAAAGGATGGGTATAATTTTTGTATGGGTATATTGATGTTTTAGGCATAACTTTTGAAATGTTTTGGAATTAGTAATGGAAATGGTATAATTTTTATGTGTTTAATTGATTTATTTTACTTTGTTGTCGGTGAGAAAATTGAAATATATTTATCTGTTTAAATCTAAGTCATGATTTCGTTTCTTCAAAAAAAGTTCTAGAATTTATTTGGTAAAAATATTTAGAAAAAAGTTTAGAGATTTATTTGTTAAAAAAATTGAGGGACCTAATCATTCAAAATCAAATAGTTTGTTGGATTTTTTTAGACTTTTTTCAAATTCTTTATCACATTAACCTGTTTTACAGGTTGCAAGGATGTATTTAACCGGTTTTAGAAAGTTTAATGGTTGTTTCATTCAAAAAAATAGTTTAGGGACTTAACCATTCAAAAACACATAGTTCGTTGGTTTTTTTTAGACTTTTCCCTATATAGTATTAGTACTTTAACCATACTTGATTATGAAAATATCTATACTATATTATAAAACATTTAAGAAAAAACTCTCAAAAACAACTCACAAAGCTTTATGTACTGCTATTTAATGTTAATTACTTAAAATCTTTTAAAAACAATTAATTAAGCTTTATGTACCGTTTTTAATGTTAATTACTTAATTAATCCTTATCTCTAACAACTTTCAAATCCTTAAAATGTAGACTCTTATTAATTAATCTTTATCCCTAACCTCTTTCAAATTCTCAAATCATGAACTTCTCAAAAAGTGTCATTCTTTAAACTAATTTATAAAAAAAATCACCATTTTCTCAAAACTATTAAAATCGAGATATATCGCGCTGCATTGCGCGAGTATGCTTCTAGTAAATATTAAATAACTTAATATAAGATTTATATTTGTCTTTATTTAAAATTATAAGTTAATGTAAATTTATAGTATATTTAATAATAAATTTAAAGCTTTTCTAATTAACATATTAAATTATTTAATTTTTCTTTACTATCTTGTTTGTATTAATTAACATATTATATTACTATAAATTTATTTTAATTATATTATAAAATTTGTAAATAATTATTTTTTCAAGATGTCATTTTTTGTCGATTTTACATGTTTATCAGCTAGTTTTTGTCAAACATGACTTATTCATCAGCTAGCTTATCAGTCGTAAACTAGCTTATTCATCAGCTAGCTTATTAGTAATCGGCTAGATTATAAGCTAGTTTGTCAAGCATAACGTTAAGGTGAGCTTAGAAAACTCACCTGGTCGAACTTACCTAAGCCAATGGTATGTGACTTATTATGTGAAATCCAAGTTGTGTCCATGAGTGACTTCCTAGTCTTCTACAGTCTTGCCTACAACATTGTCTTAACGAACATCACCTATTTGACTTTACATGTTGCTTACACTATCATGAGAGTTGGCGGCACGACATTTTGCTCCTTAATCATGTATAAACATATCGACTATCTCATGAACAATGCAATAGCCGCTTTTAATTGAAATAATGGCCTTAAGTCCTCCATTTATGTTCAACATCAATGCCAAACAGTTCTATACATGTCATATTATTGTCCCATCAATTAAACTTGAGTTTCAAATTTGGATTGAATTCTTAGTACCTTAAATATATGCTTCTGAAATTACCTATACCATTGACCCAGGCGAGTGTAACCGTTTTTACACGAATCTGGGTCGTTTAAATTCATCCAATATTTAATCTCAGCTGTTCAAAATCAATTTCCCACACCAACATCGCATGTTCCCTTAGGGTGCGTTTGGTAGGCAGAACAAGGTGGAACAGAACAGCCTTGTCCCATGTTTGGCATGAACATAAGTTGAACAAACATGAACTAACTAGAACAAGATTGGAACACCCGTGTTCCACCCCTTACCCTGGAACTAAGTAGAACGGGATCTGATAGACCAAAATACCCTAAAAACCTTTCCTCTGGACTTCGTCTCCCTCGCGTGGACTTTGTCTCCCTCTCGTCTTCACCAGGGATCGACTTCGACTTCAGGTAATTGATTTAAGGTAATCGATTTCTTAGGTAATCGATTTCTCATCTTCATCTCACCGACTTCAGGTAATTGATTTCAGGTAATCGGTTTCTTAGGTAATCGATTTCTCGTCTTCATCACACCAGGGATCGATTCTCTCATCTTCACCGGGGATCGACTTCAGGTAATCGATTTCAGGTAATCGATTTCTCGTCTTCATCTCACCAGGGATCGATTCTCTCATCTTCACCCGGGATCGACTTCAGGTAATCGATTTCTTCTCGACTTCTCTTTCTGAAAAGAGAAAATCGATTTCTCGTTCTTATTTGTATGTGTGATGCTGTTTGATTTTTTTGAAAATCAATTTGTTTGATGCTTATTTGAAAATCGAATTGGTTGATGCTTATTTGTATGTGTGTGTGTGTGTGTGATGCTTATGTGGATCGATACTGGATTTTCTGCTGTATGAAATTGATGCTGTTTGATTTTCTGCTGTTTGAAATTGATGTTGTTTGATTTTCTGCTGTTTGAAATTGATGTTGTTTGACTTTCTGCTGTTTGAGTTTATGTGGATCGACATGTTTCTTGGATGTTAAACAGCTCACTAAGGGTAAATTGGTCATTTAATCAATCATGTCCTGTTCTGTCTAGTCTAGTTGTTCTGTTCTGTCATGTCCTGCAACCAAACGCACCGTTAAGAGCATCTCCAATGGACCGCCAATTTCCATTTTTAGCGGCCAAAGACGCTCCAACCGACCGCCAATTTGGTTTAGTTTTTGTCGGCCGATGAAAATGAACGGCAAATATGTCGGTTGATTCTTGACCGTCATATTTGGTGGTCCCACCATTAAATCAATTAAATAATATTTAGTATAGTTATCTTTTTTTTGGAAAGGGGTACATCCTTGACAAACAACCGACCGCGAAGTAATGCAGCCCTGAGAAAATCCCAGTGGCCACAAGTGCTGTGGGTGGGGCTCGAACCCGGGCAAGCGCTATGAACTCCTCAGGCCTTACCACCACACCACATCCCTTGTGGTTTGTTATATTTTTTATTAGTTATATAAACTATTATTTAATTTATTCAAAAAAAACTATTATTTAATATATGTTATATATTGAAAAAAAGCATATTAATTTTTTTATTTTGGCTACTCTTTATTAAATAAATTATTTTTAAACTTTGCATTAATACAAAAACTAATAAAATACAAATTCATAGTATTCACTAATTAAGTTAATTACAAATTATAATTATAGTTATTCAAAATAAGAGTAAAATAATTTCTTAGTAAATAAATATATTATTTTAATGTGGGGTCCATAAATTTGGTGTGTTTTTTTTACAGTATGGTTGGAATTGATTTCTTTTTTAGTGTTAAAATTTGGTGTTTTTGGTGATATTTTTGGTGTCAAGGTTGGAGATGCTCTAAAGTCTCGTACAATTTCGCCTGTTATCTTCAACCTCTACACACCATTTCTCCCACGCTTCTGATTTCTCTCACGATTACAGTCGCCTTCAACCTCCAGTTATGGAGTTTCAACTCCCCCACTCCCATTTAGGAATGGCAACGGGCCGGTTTCGGGCCGGTTTTTAGGGTCCCCGTCCCCGATAAGCATCCCCGTCCCCGTAACCGTACCGATCCCCGTTGGGGATGTTATCGGGGATCCCCGTCGGGTCCCCGCGGTTTCCCCGATCCCCGTTGGGGAACCCGTTAAGGGTAAAATTCACCGTTACCCGTCGGTTTTCCCCGAACCCGAACCGAAATGAAAAAAAAAGAAACCTAAAATAGTTCATTCGACCATATACATATAAATGATATAATCCAAAAAACATCACGAACAAAATATCTTAAATTGCAATGTAAAAGATAACAAAAGTTTAGACAATCCATAACATTATCGACTCAAAAGTCGAAACTCCCCAAACGGACAAACTCGTTAACCCAAACTTGAATTTTCCTTAGCTTCCTACAATAGCAAAGCAATCGGTCAATAAATCAAAGTAAACCCTACAATAGCAAAGTAATCGGTCAATAAATCAAAGTAAATATTTATGGAAAGCAATCTGTCAATAGCAAAGTAAATAAATCAAATGTTTATGCAAAACAATCTGTCAATAACTTACAACAATTACACCATTGTCTCACATTCAGAATAAACATGATCAACTATAAGATGAAACAAAATAAGCAAAATTATATTATGTTTGTAATTGAATGTAGCTAAGAATGTTTTGTTTGAAACAAAATAAACATGATCAATTTTAAGATGACAAAAACTTTCTGTCTCGCAAAAATTGCAATGTTTGTGGTTCAAGAAAATGTTTCCCAGTTAATCTATTGTCTAAATAAGGTTATCTCATGGAACAAAAGCAACGAAGTCAATAATATATACTTTTGTAATTATGGAACCTGCTACATAGGTTAGTTATCTAACTTCAAATTTTGCCAAAACCAAACCACCTGAAGTTGGGGTAAAGGGAAACCAGCGGCTGTTTCCGTGAAGATCGCATATTTTTGCCAAAAATGGAGGCGAAATAGAAATGGTTGCAAATTCCATCAAGAGTCGAATATGGACTACTTTTGGGGAAATCAGGATCAAGTCCCCATTATAGTAAGCTTAACCCATAATAACTTCAACTATAAAATCAACATGAAAAAACGTATTTGAAAGTCATGTGATATTAGGGCAAATATTCATAGTAACCACGATGATAACCATTAGTAGCAAAACCTCCTCCACTTAATAAACACAAAAAAAAAAACTCATTAAATAGTTGCATATTAATACCCTGTTTTGATGGATTGAGTCATAGATTATGCACTTATATGAAAGGAATTCGCAACAAACACTCTCAATGATCGAATATACCACATATAAGATAATACCTGCTCGAAATCACGAAGAACAGTTAACTCGAAGGCGTTCTAGGAGAAAGGAACAAACAAACAGCCTTCATCGCTTCCTTGCCGTCGCCGCCCGTCGCCGTATCTTGTTTGGTGAACGGAAGAGAACGAGGGAGAGGGTTTCGGGAGAAACACACAGAGGTTTCAAAATTAACAAACCACAGGGACGATTAGCTGTTTTACTCTTTAGGGTTTTTTGTGGGTCGATTAGCTGTTTTACGATTAGCTGTTTTACTGTTTAGGCTTTGGACTTTGGCTTTGGGCTTACCTATTACATTTGGATTAGGCCCAAGTTTAAAACAACAAATATATATATATATATATATATATATATGGGCTTAATCAAATAAGAACTATTTAGTTTGTGGTAACTGTAAGAACCAATGTGAGCCACACATTTAAAATAATTTATTTATTTATAATTAATAATAAAAGGATAAATTAGTAATTTTATGTTTATATCGACAACTCATCAAAAAGATATTCTCAAATTAGTTACATATTTAGCCACGAAAAAAGGGAATAAAAATCTTTTTCCATTAATGGTGTATCATTCATTTGATTTATCCTTCTTTCATTCTCATCCTCTGCCATAACCGCCAAAACCCCTTCATTCCACCACAGCAGCAGCCACTCTTCGCCTATTCTTCCATGATTGCATAGTGGGTGCTTGTGGCGCCTTCATCCTCATTAATTTCTTCCAATGCATATAACAAAGCCGAGAAAGTTCAAGACATCAATGGATCGTCGCTCGCCGAAGATGTGTTTGACATACTCGTTTCAAAACCGCTCTTGACCCGATATCACCGTCACCACCAGACCTTATAATTCAGATCAGCGATCCACATTATGAAGCGAAGTTAAGCCGAAAAGATAGTGGTATCACAGTGTATCACTACGGGTTTGGTTTTGAGTTTAAGGTTTGGGTGTAACACAATGGGTATCATTGTGGGTTTGATTTTGATTTTAGGGTTAGGAGGTAACACAATGGGTATCACAATGCTTCTTGTATTTTATTTTTGGGTATCACATTGGTATCACAAATGTTCTTGGAGTATTACCAAAGTAATGAATGTGATGCTGAATTGGATGGTAATGGGTATCACATTGGTATCACGGATGTTCTTGAAGTATTACCAAAGTAATGAATGTGATGCTGAATTGGATGGCAATGGGTATCACGGTGGTATCACAAAAGTTCTTGTATGTATTTTCGGTATTACAATTGGCCGGAGAGAGAGAGAGAGAGGAGGGAGGAGAGAGGAGAGATGAGATTTTAAAATACCTAAAATGCCCTTTTATTTAAATTTCAAACAAAATTACCAAAATTAATAATTTCCTAATTTATAGCTTAATATGTGGCTCACATTGGTTCTTACAGTTACCACAAAATAACTAGTTCTCCCTTGAATGGCCCCCTATATATATATAATATCGGGTCGGGCCGGGCCGGTGAGAATGGTCCCCGTCCCCGTCCCCGTTAAAATCCCCGAAACTATCCCCGATCCCCGCCCCGTCCCCGTTAAGACGTCCCCGAACCCGACCCGAAAATTTCGGGTTTCGGTTTTCACCGTCGGTTTCGGTTTTTTTTTGCCATCTCTACTCCCATTCCCTTCTTATATGCCTCCACGATCCAAAGCACACCCCTCTGTTTTCGCACCCTCTTCTTCAACCTCCAACCACGTTCTGAGTCTCCCACCATCCCCTCTAAGGCCATCCGTAGCCCAGGGTTCACAACCCTCTTACCCTCTGCGCCACATCAGCTTTCCACTTTAAACCCTCTTGAACCTTTTTTGAACCCACAAATCCCGTACCCCAACCTTTTGAACCTCTTGAACCCACATGCCACCTCATCTAATTTTTTAATAAAAAATCATAACATTCATAAAAATAAAAATAAAATTACAAAATAAAATTAAAATTAAAAATTCCAATTATGTTTTTGTCGAATTCTCTCTTTTCTTGTCGATCCGGGGATGATTGTTGTGTGGAGATCGTTTGTGGTGTTTCCGGAATAATCTCTTCAAGATCGATTCCGGTGTTGAAAGCGGGTGGAGGAAGTTGGAAATTTGCGGGCGCAAAACCTTGTAGGATCAAGCCTTCACGAGAAAATGGATAAATAGGACTTTGTTGAAATTGTTGGAAACCAACGTTCGGGGCAAATTGCGGAATATAAGGACTTTGTTGAAATTGTTGGAAACCAACGTTCGGGGTTTCTTGCGGTGAATCCGACCTCGTCGATCGGTTACGACGGGGTGTGGGTGGGGTGTTTGAATTCATGATGAGAGAATTTAGAGGATTGAGAGAATTGAGAGTGAAAAATGAATTGAGAGAATTGGTGTGAAAAATGGATGAGATTTGAGGTTGATTTATAGTGTTTAAATTGAAAAAAAATTGCAAAGAGCCGTTTGAATTGTACCGTTGGAATTAAAAAAAAAATTGAGAAAGGCTTCGGGTATGAGCGGGGTGGGGAACCCGATCGCCGAACCCGTACCCCGAAACCGCTGGAACCCGCCCCCTGCGTACCCGGTTGCCGTGGTACCCGGGGAACCCGCATGCCAAGCCCGTCACCGAGCCCGCATGGGGTACGGATGGCCTAAGTAAAGTTTTTATCTATAAATACCAAACCTGACAATAATTCCATTGGTGTTGTTTATTTTTGGGGTGCGTCGACTTTTGTAACTTTTTTTTGGAGTTGTTCGGAGAAGAGAGGGAAAAAGAGATGGTGGGCGACAGTCTCGGAAACCCTAATGGAGTTCCGAACAAGAATGAAGCAAGTCTTGGAACACGTTTGTGCCTCCATTTTCAGTTCACATATATTTACTATCCCTGATATATTATTCACTACATAAATGACTCTCCCTATGATCTTGAAAATTGAGGGCAATCCACTGATTTTGAAATTTGGGGGGTAAAGAAGAATATATCAATAAAGATCAATCAACAATGGTGAAGGAATAATTCCGTTATTAGTGGCCATCGGAGAAGTGGCTTACTCCGTCTCCAAAATCATGAAACAAGGTTTAGTTGATCTTTTTGTTCTATGAATATGTATCTGAATTTGAATTTGATTTTGATTTTGATTTTGTTATTGTGGATATATAGGCAATTTATAAACCTGCTCACAGTTGCTAATTTCATACCAATGAAGGCATTTTGTGGTCTGAGAATATGCATCTTTATAATGGTTTATTTGATAGGTTTTTCAAGATATAATCAAGGTTTTAAAGTACGGAAACGTGAGGCGAGGCGGTTACCCTTGGTGAGGCGAGGCGTACGCCTCAAGGCGGTCCGAGGCGTAAGCCCCGAGGCGGAAAACAAATAAAATTCATAAAATATATAATATGTAAAAGATAATCTCATAATAAACCATGAAAGTCATAAAATCCATAAAATTACTACTTATCTAATAGCTGCTGGTTATTTGTCTTATCTAATCGGTCATGTGCTTTTGGTGGATGATGAAACTGTTCTCAGGGATCCAACTTTCCTAGCAATCTTTTCTTCTTTGGAGGTATTTTTTTTAAATCTTCATATATTATACTACATTCTTTATTGTTATATCTTATTACATAGCAAGTCTTTCACCGCGAACTAATTTTGGTAGGCTAAAAAGAGAGAGAAATACTTTGCCTAAGCGTTTTTCTCAGTATTTTTTGTGTATGTGGCATGTGAAATATTTTCAATATTCTCTCTTCCTTGTGTAATTGTATATGGTTTCTCCTTCAGTTTTATACGAGCGGTATAGAAGCTCTGAATAAGAATAACCTAAAGTTTCTTCATTAGTTCGAGTGTTGGTATTATCAGGTTTCATAATTGATATTTGGTTATAAATTCTTTAAAATCACATTGGTTAAACGATGATTTTGTTTTGTAGGCTTTTAGCTGCATCAATGAGAGCTCAATAATTTTAGTGGATGTTCTATTTGGTATCTTGGTTAATATTATCAGAATGAAGTTGTAACACCCTGGAATTTGGAACGAGCAACTAAATAAAATTTCGATAAATTATCCAACAATATAAAATCATTTCTACAATTCACTCCTTAATATACCTCGGAATTTAAAACATTATAATTCCCCAATAGAATAACTTAAACGGGTGTTACTTAACCAACACAAGTTGCTAATTCCAAGTGCGTGCGGAAGACATCACTAAACAAGTCACCTCTCGTGCACTTTACTAGCACTCGCCACTTCACAATGTAGCTAGAGCTACCCAAACCTGAGCCTGTTGCACATGCCGACAAATAAAAAGGGTTAGGCTTACGCCTAGTGAGTTCAAGCATTTTATCATGACTATATAAAACATAAATCAGGAATTAGTGGTTTTAGTCATGATTCAACAAATCTTTAATGAAAGTTTGCGACAAAGGTTATCCTTTCAAAAGAGTTCTCAAAATAGACATAAATGACTCATTTTCCAACGCACCCAAAATCCATGGGAATCTTCCCCCAAAAGTGTAAAGCGTTTTCGAAAAATGAGTTACGAACCCCAATCCACTCAAATACGTGAATAAATCTAGTTTTAGGCAAAACCTGCAAATACGGTTGACAATACATACTCAACCCGTAAAACATGGAAACCATCCATTTAAATATATTCTTTCATTGGAAACATAATACGAAGCAAAACTCACGCAACGTAAAATGTATTAAAATCCAAATACCATAGAATAAAACTCCAGCAGTTACAACGTCCAATAAGAATGTAACATAAATCCGTCCATCAATCATGGAAAACAATCCATATGCATGTAATATAACCTCAACAATGTGAATAAATAAAATATCCGAAATCAACACCCTTCGGTGACGGGGGAGACCCGATCTCATCGAATGTGGCAAACACATAAATTAAACCACAATTAAATAAATGCAAGTAACATATGACATCAACCATAACTCGGTCTTTAGTCAATTTTAGACATCAACCCAAACTAGGTCTTTAGTCCATCTCCGGCATCAACCCAAACTAGGTCTTTAGCCCATCTTAGACATCAACCCAAACTAGGTCTTTAGTCTATCTCCGGCATCAACCCAAACTAGGTCTTTAGCCCCTCTTAGACATCAACCCAAACTAGGTCTTTAGTCCAAGCCCTCAAGTTCAACCATACTAGGTCTTTACCTTGGAAAAATCCACCATCCAAAACAAGCTTACTTAACTTAAAAATTCATACAAGACCTCAAAAGAATAACTAATGCATTCAAATCATGTAAACTTCAAATATGATGCAACTCATGAAATGCAAACCCCAAGCCCACGTCGAGCTTATTAAAACCGGGCGAATGCCATCAAGACCCAATCGAGTCCAAAACCGAGCCCTCTGCTCAAAGATCTAATGATCATTTATCGACGTCATATCATGCAAATGAAATGAAATTAAGCATGTAACACATCCTAGACTCCACCCCGAGCATGTAAATATCAACGACATGCAATAAAATGCAACACGGTGCAATAAAAGCAACCCGTAAATAAGACTCCCCATCGAGCCATTTAAACCGGACGAATGTCCCAAGACTATCTCAAAGTCAAAACCGAGCAAAGTGCTCAAAGCTTGCTAGACCCATAATGTCGGTCATCCTCGCATAAAATGCGTTTAAACATTGTTTAAGAAAGCACGTATCCCAAAAATATCATTAACCTCAAAACTCAACACGGGTTAAACAAAAGGGTTTTCCCAAAGGACTCACACCCTTAATATTCTCAAATGACTCATAACACTAAAAGTGCATTTTCCCAAATGGTTTATTAAAATCATTTACACTAACATGATTAAACCATCAAATAAACCTCATTTTGAGCAATTAATCTTTTAAAGACAATTTTGGCTTCTAATCATCCAAATATTCAAAAGCCCCAAATATGGGTGTTTTACACATTTATGAAGAAGATAAACACTTCAAAAGAGTTAAACCATTCAAATAACTCAACCACATATATTTCCAAGTAAAACACACAAATATTTGGAAAATATTCATTTTGGCATGTACAAAGTTTTTGCAAAGCAACTTGAACTCACCTTGCTAGATTTAGCTAAATCTAGGGTTTCTCCAACGTAAGCTCCTTTGATGAAGTTTGCATCCTCAAGCCAAAACTTCCAAAACCAAGATTTATGAATTCTCAACCATCAATAATCATCCTCAAACACTTACATACATTTCCCCCAACATAAATCATCCAAAAACACCAAAAATATCAAAACCTTAACCTCTTAGATGGAGAAAAGTGAGAAATTACCTCAACCACCGCCAAATATTCCTGGACCAATCACCATACTTCAAAACTCTTCCTAGATCCTTGAAGATCTCTCAAAAACGAAACCGTAGCAACTTGAATCACTCAAATCGGAGTTGTGATGCAAAAGTTATGAAGAAATGAAGTTTGAGGGTTTGAGATTCGCGTTTTAAAGTTCCAGACCCTTCCCGCGGTTTGTCCCGCGGCTTGTAAGTCGCGTGGAAAGCCGCGCGTCTCTCTGTTTGGTCTCTGTTGGGTCGGATACTGTTTCGGCCGTAACTTCTTCGTTATAGCTCCGTTTTTGCTCCGGAAAGAACTGTTGGACTCGTATTCGAATTCCCCATCCAACAATACCATAAAATCTAGGATTTAACCTCAAAACTTGTTTTTCATATTTTTCTTAAAGATCGGTTCCACACTGATTCGACATTGGACCTATCTGGAAATTACGGGTGTTACAATCCTCCCAACCTTAGGATGATTTCGTCCTCGAAATCTACATCCTTTTCAAACCAAGGTTAACCGACCCAACGCCGACTATAATTTATCAGTTCCTAACTGGGATCTAAATTCCCTCCACACAGTCTATAAAGACAAATCCTCGAAAATTGCTTATCAACAAAGCCCCTTCACGTACATTGTACTTATGTCCGGGAGAACACTCCGACAACCGGAATAACTCCTAGTCAAACGACTTTGGTTGTCTCCCAACCTTAGATGTTCCATACATCTCGATTTTCGGTTTCAAGCTCTAACCACTCCAAGGTTGATCACTAACGTGCCCAACAGAATTCCTCAATTCCGATCATTACTACCATCACCCGTCGGTTAACTCCAACGAGTTCTAAAAGACTCCAAAATCCACCTCAATATTAATCATCAACCGACAGGTTCATTAACCACACACGAAGGTTATTCTACCAGAACCGCTCGTCACAATTGAGCATCTTAAGGTTACTATGTAACGTCCCAAAAATTACAAGCAAATTTAAAATTTTAAAATAATTATTTCATTTATAACAACTCATTAAATAATCCCAACGTTTCGTTTGCAAACTCATAATTAATATCTTTATAAAATAAAACCAGCGGAATAAATGTTTAATTATTAAAACCAGAAAGCAACCAGCTCTCCTCGCGCGCCAGTGTGTACTCGTCACGCCTTAGAGCCGCCCGGACCTGAAACCACAGTTTATTGGGAAAGGGTAAGCACGAAGCTTAGTGAATTCAATCCATACATAGGATCGCAATTATATCAGCATCACCCTTAAACATACCAGCACATAAATTTCTTGGAACATCCATCAAGAAAAATATAACACGATTAATAATAATCCTTATGCTCCTTGGAACCACCATCAAGAAGACACAATCACAACACATTACACCAATACACCTACTCCTTGGAACAACCATCAAGAAGTGGCCTTATACTTCTTGGAACAACCCTCAAGAAGATATAATCACAACACATTATACCAATACACCTACTCCTTGGAACAACCATCAAGAAGTGGCCTTATACTTCTTGGAACAACCCTCAAGAAGATATAATCACAGCTTATTATACGAACGCATATACCTCTTGGAACATCCATCAAGAAGTACATCAATCACAGTTCAATATATACACACAAATATATATATTCCACACCACAATAATATCAGCAAACAATCATAATCAACACAACTCGAACTATAGCAACACAAATATAATTCTCATTCTATATAGTGAGAGAACTCACCTCGAATGCGCGCCTAGCTTAACAATACAATTCAAGCTTCCCATTCTATTTCATGAACAGAAAGTATTCTGAGTTAGGGTTCCAAGGACATATTATACGCCTCCTAACGATTTTTCTACAATTTACTACGGATTTTACAAAAACAGTTTCCAGAACAGCAAAATTCAGCACCTTTCAGTATAAAACGACAATTTGACCCATGCTACGTCCCGAACTGGGTTTTGCACAAAACACAGAAAAGTTTCTAGACTCAAAAAGGGAACTTTTGACACCGGTTTCACCCCAAACCGAGTTACGAGCAGAAAGTTATGTTTTCGCAAGATCAAGGCAGATTCCAAAAATTTTCACATGAAATGACGAAACGCCGAACTTGCGACCACTTTTTCGCCTAGCTAGAGACCGAACCAGTTTTCCGCTAAAACACGGAAAACGTGCCCGATCCCGAACTTGAACCGTGGACGCAAGTTTCGGCTCAAACGGAGTTACGACAGAAAAGTTACGATCACACGAAAACTGGACAACACACTTAGAATTTTCATAAAATCACGATTTATAAAAACGGTTCAAGGCTTAACGGTTCGGGTTACAACTAGGGCTGGACACCCCACGCACCACCCACTGCCACCTCCGGCAGTGGTGGTCGGCGGCGGCGGCGGCAACCGCCGGTGGTGGTTTCACGGCGACATCAAAGAAACAACAAGGGGGGGGGGGGGGAACACTTACCTACGACGACGTCTCACCACCACGACCACACCTCTCTCTCTCGATCTCCGACGAAACCAGGTTGGTGGCGCCCTCCGGCGACAGCAGCAGCGGCGGCGACGGCTGCCGCTGTGGTCTTTCTTCTCGTCTCTCTCTTTCTCGCGATCGCTCTCTCCCTTTTCTTTCACTTACGGCCGCACCACACACCAAGGAAACTAGGAGAATGAATTGTAGGGTTGGAGATTGTTGGCTTGCTTGAAACACAAGGAAAAAAAAAGAAAAACGGGAATGGGTTCCAGCCATGGGCCGAGACCCATGCAACATATTTCCAAGATTTGCACAAAGGCCCCTCCATTACGTCTTAACTCACAATCTATAACAAAAGACACGTAAGCTAACATTTTTGGTCCTTTTTGACACCAAACCACTAACCAAAAACAATTAAAGGTAAACACTTTAAAATGGTTTAAAGATTTATTACGCATTTGGTCAAACTTGCTAACCCCGTTAGTAAAGATTCACTAAAATAACGATATTAAAGCAATTAATTAAAATATATATAAACATACCGGGACACGGGCTTTACAACTCTCCCCCACTTGGATTAGACTTCGCCCTCGAAGTCTCTGCCTACGAATAGCTCCGGATAGTTCTCCCTCATCTCAACCTCAGGTTCCTAAGTCCACTTGAAACCCCTACTAAACTTCTCGAATACTATTCTTACTAACGTACTCTTTCTAAGACACTGGGATTATGATCGGCAGAACACCCCGACAATTGAAATCATTCCTAGCCAAGCGACTACGGTTGTCCCCCAACCTTAGATATTCCATACATCCCGAATCAAATCTCAAGCTCTAACCACTCTAAAGCTGCTCACCAGTATACTCCACAGGATACTCGATTACGATCCCTCATATCATTAATTGACGATTAACTTCTACGAATTCTAATAGACTCCAGAGATTTTCAATAACTTATATTAACAAAACATCGACCCCTTGCCGAACATCGGTCCAACCGATTACAATAACAAACGTCGGCCACCCGCCGAACATCG
This sequence comes from Saussurea involucrata, assembly GCA_033807775.1. Lineage (NCBI taxonomy): Eukaryota > Viridiplantae > Streptophyta > Magnoliopsida > Asterales > Asteraceae > Saussurea > Saussurea involucrata. The sequence continues at coordinate 62,667,371 of CM066319.1, read as the reverse complement.
GTCCAACCGATTACAATAACAAACATCGGCCACCCGCCGAACATCGGTCCAACCGATTACAATAACAAACATCGGCCACCCGCCGAACATCGGTCCAACCGATTACAATAACAAACATCGGCCACCCGCCGAACATCGGTCCAACCGATTACAATAACAAACATAAGCATGGTATTATCCTAGACACTAACACAAATAGATATCCCCCACAACCAAATCAACTAACACACACGTAGGTCATTCCACCATAACCATCCATCACAAGTGATCATTTCAGGGTTACTACTACCGACACCATGATTATCTTAAAATCGGCTACAACTCTCCGATTATACTAAAGGTGTTTGGCCTCAAGCCCAAACGTCGACACCTAAATATATCACCTACCTCAAAATGGTTGATGCGCATTTATTCTCTTAATAACAAAGGGCATCAATCCCTTAACCGATACTATTCGGCCTACAGTACTAACGCGCGTGGAATACCTACCTTCCACCGTCGACGTATCATCCACACTTGCTCTACGAAGCCAAGTCACACCGTATCGAGGATACACCTTGACGTCTACCTCCCAGGTAACGCCTCAAGACCCAGCACACCGGAACTACCTCCCAGGTAAGTGCCCACAACTATATCCTCCTAGTACCTACTGGAAAGTCTAGGTTAAACACATGAATACCGGGGTGCCACCCCGAGATACCCAACCAACCATTACCAACGACTGACTGACGTGTCTAAGGATCCAAAGCAAACAGCCTACCAACAACATGCCTATTCCGGATTGACTCACTCACCCAAACATGTAAACACTCAGCGTGCAAAGAATGCCAAACGGTGCGACAAAAACAACTCATCAACTAGACTCCACATCGAGCCATTAAAATCGGGCAATTGGCCCATGACTAACTCCAAGTCAAAACCGAGCAAAATGCTCCACGCTTGCTAGACCCATAGGTCGGAAAATGCGTTTAAACAAAGTTTAAGCAAGCAATACTCTGAAATCAACCTTAGTCTCAGACTCAACACGGATTAAACAAAAGAGTTTTCCAAAAGGACTCACACCCTAAAAATTCTCGAAATGACACATGACACTTAAAAGCACATTTCCCCAAATGGTTTACAAAATCATTTACAAAATATTTTCAACATCAGGATTTTCATCTCAAAAGATCGTATGTAATAAAACTACTATTACCTGATCGATAGTTATGCAAAACTGGACACGCTCGTCCCACATAGGAAAATCATGTTGAAAATCGTTCCATTGCAGTTCAGTTTACTCACACAAAAGCAAGCGTAATAAATAATTTCTTTAAAATGAACCGCCTCGATTCCAGTATGGATTGACTCATGACGTGCACTTAAAGTAACCGCTTGACCTTAAACAGGGTGCGACAAAGGTGTGCACATAATTCAAAATAAGTTTCACGACATTTGATTCAAAAATTCTTCTTTTTAATCATAAAAATGACGTGGCACAGGGTTCGCCACAAATTTTTCGCTCGTCAGCTAATCACACAAAACGATGACACGGTTTACAAGTATATTTTTGTTAAAACACAACTGTCTCGTGTAAGTTTCAAACTTGAAGACAGAAACCAGTCCGCTTCTATTAATTGGAAATATCGACTAAAACCTCATAAAATCTCAAACTGGGGGCAGGCATGCAAGCTTGTAACACTTCCTCAAGTTTCGTACTTGGGACATATAACGTCAAAACATTATAGTTTAAAAATGTATTTATCGAAAATGCTCAAAATACTCGTTTCCTCCAAAGCAAAAGTTTTTAATTTCCCAAAAAAATGATCGGTAATTCTAAATTAACCGAATGTCAAAAATCTACGCATTTATATTTCCAAAATATAACACATTGTAATCGAATGCATGATATTCACAACATTAAAACACTCCTTGGATCAAATGGTCTTTCATTTCGACAAAAAGGAACTAAAACATTTTCATGCACGACTCGTTCATCAAAATGTCGAGAACAAAGGTTACCCCAGTATGCATACCCCTAAGTCGATAAATCGCATTTTCATGGAAATGTCAATAAAACCTTTAGCTGACTAAAAAGCGCACTAAACAACTCCTTATGAAATGTTACCAGAATTCCTCCATGCATCACTTATGTCACGCATGAATCAATCCACACACTGAACTATTTGCAATAAAACACTTAGTAATACAAACTCTCGAACGAAAAGTTAAGCGACACTGGAATTCCAAACTCATTTTAAACAAATCACCAAAATAGCCTTTATACAGACATCGTGGAATGTAACTTTTCGTCTCAACTCTAACACATGTGGAGGAGTTCCAATGTTAGAGTCTCAATCCGTAGTCACTTACCCAACATCTTAACCACCACCAAAACACGGATAACATCGTACCCGAAAGAACCGTTGGAAAGATAACAAAAATGAGACAAATTCTAACAAAGTTTGCACTCCCGTGATAAAACGATTTCATACACTTTCAAAACCATATTTCAAAATCTTGTGCGTGTGCTGAGCAGTTCCCAAAATTCCAAAACACCGTCCATACAAAGATTTGAAACACAAGAATTTGTTAATGCAATCTTATTTTCAAAATAACTTCGTGCATGACTCATTCGGCATTCAACGTCTCGACCCCTACTACTCCGAAACTCTCCGGTCTACTATTGTCATCCAGACATTTAAACCTCTTAAGGCAAGTTGGGAAATCACATCAAATCATCTTACGGGTTTTCCTCAAATCAAAGTCGGCTCTATGAGCCTATGACCCTAGCACAATCTTCCATCTTGGCCCGAAATGATCTGCTTACAACAAATATCATCCCTATCGTCACTCCAAGTGACTAATATTAGAATCGTGTTTCTATTCCAACGACTACTAGTTTAGGACCTTCATCACTACCCCCAACGATCATCACCTCAAAACACTTCGAGTACACACATGTACTAGTAGGTTTACTATAGTTGTTCCTCCTTGTGATGGCTATTCTGGGTAGACAATACAACGCGTTATTAGCACATAATAACTCATACTAACAACACTCACGCTCAACTCCTTGGATTCCTCGTGACTTCCCCGACTCGAGCATTGATCCTGTGCTTCCGGTAGTAGGAGCTCTACTACTACCATCCACACCTATCATCGCCCGTTCCGAGTTCCATCCCAAGGGGTCCAAGTAGTTTCTCGCCGAAACTATACACATATGCCCGCACCGGCATATGTACACACTCTTCCTAGCTCCCTAGGAATTCCATCCAAACCACTACCCTTGCTACTGCCAAATCCCTAATAGCAAGCAGCAGACATGCCATACAGTGTAATAAGCACCAAGCAATTTAGCATACATACTCCTATGTTCTAGAAAGCAATCTAGCACACGTACTCATACATAAACATCCTTCCCAGCTCTCTAGGAACTTCCTCTTATCCCACTACCCTTGCTACTACCGAATCCCTACTAATTATAACGGGTGACCTCGCGAATACCCGATTATATGCAGTGCGAAACAAATAGACAGTCGAATACAAGACTCTATCCTAGAACGGTTGGACTCAAACAAGAGTTGCGCAATAGAACTAAATCGAATATTCTAAGGCTATAAATCTCTTACTGCATACAACCTAGAGGGCATCCACTTAGTAACCTATCATAATTAGCATAAATTCCTAATAGCAAGTAGTTCGACATACAACATAGTGTCCACAACAGGAAATCTAGCATGCATACTCTATGATCTAGAAAGCTATAAAACACTAAGTACTGTACCGTTCCCCTTTGGCTCCGGCTGACTGTACACACTGCGTCTCCGACCACCGTTCCTCGAACGGGTCTTTACTTTTTCTTTTATTTCCAAAAAGATTTAATAAAGAATTTGAAAATTTCCCAGCCGCAACTTGAGACCAAACACACCGAGGTGCGTTTGATTCACTCAAGCTATGCTCTGATACCAAGTTGTAACGTCCCAAAAATTACAAGCAAATTTAAATTTTTAAAATAAATATTTCATTTATAACAACTCATTAAATGATCCCAACGTTTCGTTTGCAAACTCATAATTAATATCTTTATAAAATAAAACCAGCGGAATAAACGTTTAATTATTAAAACCAGAAAGCAACCAGCTCTCCTCGCGCGCCAGTGTGTACTCGTCACGCCTTAGAGCCGCCCGGACCTGAAACCACAGTTTATTGGGAAAGGGTAAGCACGAAGCTTAGTGAATTCAATCCATACATAGGATCGCAATTATATCAGCATCACCCTTAAACATACCAGCACATAAATTTCTTGGAACATCCATCAAGAAAAATATAACACGATTAATAATAATCCTTATGCTCCTTGGAACCACCATCAAGAAGACATAATCACAACACATTACACCAATACACCTACTCCTTGGAACAACCATCAAGAAGTGGCCTTATACTTCTTGGAACAACCCTCAAGAAGATATAATTACAACACATTATACCAATACACCTACTCCTTGGAACAACCATCAAGAAGTGGCCTTATACTTCTTGGAACAACCCTCAAGAAGATATAATCACAGCTCATTATACGAACGCATATACCTCTTGGAACATCCATCAAGAAGTACATCAATCACAGTTCAATATATACACACAAATATATATATTCCACACCACAATAATATCAGCAAACAATCATAATCAACACAACTCGAACTATAGCATCACAAATATAATTCCCATTTTATATAGTGAGAGAACTCACCTCGAATGCGCGCCTAGCTTAACAATACAATTCAAGCTTCACAATTACGGTCACTTCCCAGCACCTAAACGCATGTTAAAACGTGTCAATACAAGACTCGGACCCTATGACACGACACACGCTTAAACCGTCACTAAAACTACTTTCCGTTCCCGCCAAACAGGTCTGTTCGGGACCTGTTTCGACCCCTTTAAACCCAGAAAATTCCCAATATTATTTCATGACCAGAAAGTACTCTGAGTTAGGGTTCTAAGGACATATTATACGCCTCCTAACGATTTTTCTACAATTTACTACGGATTTTACAAAAACAGTTTCCAGAACAGCGAAATTCAGCACCTTTCAGTATAAAACGACAATTTGACCCATGCTACGTCCCGAACTGGGTTTTGCACAAAACACAGAAAAGTTTCTAGACTCAAAAAGGGAACTTTTGACACCGGTTTCACCCCAAACCGAGTTACGAGCAGAAAGTTATGGTTTTCGCAAGATCAAGGCAGATTCCAGAAATTTTCACATGAAATGACGAAACGCCGAACTTGCGACCACTTTTTCGCCCAGCTAGAGACCGAACCAGTTTTCCGCTAAAACACGGAAAACGTGCCCGATCCCGAACTTGAACCGTGGACGCAAGTTTCGGCTCAAACGGAGTTACGACAGAAAAGTTACGATCACACGAAAACTGGACAGCACACTTAGAATTTTCATAAAATCACGATTTATAAAAACGGTTCAAGGCTTAACGGTTCGGGTTACAACTAGGGCTGGACACCCCACGCACCACCCACTGCCACCTCCGGCAGTGGTGGTCGGCGGCGGCGGCGGCCACCGCCGATGGTGGTTTCAAGGCGACATCAAAGAAACAACAAGGGGGAGGGGGGGGGGGGGGGGGGGGGGGGGAAACACTTACCTACGACGACGTCTCACCACCACGACCACACCTCTCTCTCTCGATCTCCGACGAAACCAGGTTGGTGGCGCCCTCCGGCGACAGCAGCGGCGGCGACGGCTGCCGCTGTGGTCTTTCTTCTCGTCTCTCTCTTTCTCGCGATCGCTCTCTCTCCCTTTTCTTTCACTTACGGCCGCACCACACACCAAGGAAACTAGGAGAATGAATTGTAGGGTTGGAGATTGTTGGCTTGCTTGAAACACAAGGAAAAAAAAGAAAAACGGGAATGGGTTCCAGCCATGGGCCGAGAGCCATGCAACATATTTCCAAGATTTGCACAAAGGCCCCTCCATTACGTCTTAACTCACAATCTATAACAAAAGACACGTAAGCTAACATTTTTGGTCCTTTTTGACACCAAACCACTAACCAAAAACAATTAAAGGTAAACACTTTAAAATGGTTTAAAGATTTATTACGCATTTGGTCAAACTTGCTAACCCCGTTAGTAAAGATTCGCTAAAAGAACGATATTAAAGCAATTAATTAAAATATATATAAACATACCGGGACACGGGCTTTACATACTATCACTATCACCATCATTCTTTTAAAATTGGCTACAAACCACCGATTACACTAACGGTTTCCGACCTCAAACCAGCAAAGGTTAACACCTAGTTATACCACCAAACTCTGAACTCTGACAGGACTCCACATACGAGTTCCGTTCACCGAGGTTTCCACAAAACTAAGGTTGTCAACAAAACGGCTATACCAACCTCGAAATGCGTTATTGAAAGTCTAACGCTCCAATTGCCACCATCACATTTACTTCGCTACCGATATCATCCGGCCTATAATACCAACATACGTGGAATACCCAACCTTCCACCGCCGAAGTGCCACACGCACTTACCCTTAACTGGGTTACATACCCTTACCAAGGTCCTAACGAGTTCAAGGTTTTCAAGTGCGTTATTCGATAAATATGCCAATTAATCAAAACCATTCACAAAATATTTTCAACACCAAGACTTTCATCTCAAATAAACCGTATGTATTGAAAACTGCTATCATCAAATCGGTAGTTACGCAAAACGGACACACTCGTCCCACATATGAAAATCGTGTTGAAAATTATTTCATTGCAGTTCAGTTTACCCACAAAACGCAAAAGCGTAATAAACAACTCTCTTTAAAATGAACCGCCACGGTTCTAGTATGGATTGACTCATGACATGCACGTAAAGTAACTACCCGACTTTAAACAGGATGCAATAAAAGGTGTGCATGTATTTCAAAAGAATTCCAACGACATCTGACTCCAAAATTCCCCTTTTAATCATAAAAATGGCATGAGGCAAGGTTTACCAACAAAATTTTGCGCGCGTCAGTTTATTACACAAAACGATGGAACGGGTTACCAAAATTCTTAGTCAAAACACATAATGACTTGTGCAATTTCCTAGTCAATACAAAACCCCAAACGTTTCCATCACTTGAAAAATCGACTAGAACATCATACAACTTCGCATTGGGGTAGGCATGCAAGCTTGTAACACTTCCATTAGAAATTTTCTTGAAACGAAATAACATGCATCAAATGGTTGGCGACTAAATTTCAACAAATGAAACTCTTTAAATCAATTTCCCAAAATTTCTCATCCGGTCCTATAATGCCATTTGAGTAAAACGTTTCTGGCAAAACTTGCACACAACAATGCGTTATTCCAAAACATACAAGGAAATAAGTGTTAATAATTTGTTGACACCAAAAAGGGTTCAACCTATTTTCAAATCCCAAATTGCACCAACGGTGCGCATCAATGTCCAAAACATAAGAGATCCCGCGTACTATAATTTTATACAAACAATTCTCTAAAATCTTCATCACGAAGCATTTTCCTCAAGATTTCATACTTGGAACAGAAAACGTCATTGCAGAAATGCATTTGTCAAAAATACTCAAAACACCCATTTCCTCCAAACCAAAAAAAAAACTTTCAATTCTTTTCCAAAATATTCGACAATTCAAAATTGACCAATGTCAATGGCTCATACATTCGTGTTTTTCAAATATCATGCATCATAAACCATTCGTGATCCCCAACTCACTAAAACCTGCTTTGACCAAATGGTCTCTCATTTTAACAAGGAGTTAATAAAACATTTTCATGCACGACTCGTTTATCGAAGTGTCGAGAAACAATGGTTACCAAGCTATGCATACCCTAAGTCGATATAATACGTTTTACATAAAAACGATAATAAACATTTAACTGACCAAAAGCGCACCAAGCAATTTATTACGAAATGTCACCAAAAATGTCCTTTCATGCATCACTTAAGTCACGTATAAATCAATCCATACACTGAACTATATGCAACGAAACATTTAGTAACACAAACCCTTTGAAAGAAAAGTTACGCGACACTAGAGTTCCAAACTCATCTCTTTCTAGTCGCCTTATGGCATAAAATTAACTTTTCTCAACAAAATTTGAGTGGGACAAAATACCCACATAACTCATAAACCTTTCACATAAGTAATTAAAGCATGCACCTCATGAAATTATACTCACACGAGTCAACATGTCGTAAAACAAAACTCCATGAACCTCAATGGACTCAATGACTCCAAGTCAATAAAACGGCGCTAAACATCATGCTTCCAAAGCCAAATTGCTATAAGCAAAATCATAAACGAGACGCCAAAATCCCACAATACCTTTCCATGGTAATACCATATAAACAACATTGTTTAACAAACTCATATTAAACAAATTCCCAAAATAGTTTTATACAGACATCATGGAAGGTAACTTTCCGTCCCAACTCTAACATATGTGGAGGAGATCCAATGTTAAAGTCACAAGTCGTAGTCACTCGCCCAATATCTTAAACACCATAAAACACGGATATCACCGTACCCTAAAGAAACGTTGGACGATAACAAAATGAAACAAATTCCGACAAAGTTTGCAACCCCCGCCATAAAATGGTTCATGTACGTCCAAAACCATGATTTGAAATATTGTGTGTGCTAAACATTTTCCAAACTTGTAACACAATCCTCATAAGGATTTGAACACACAAAAATATTTAATGCAATTTATTTCCAAAGTAGATTTTGTGCAAAACCTAGTCGGCATTCAACGTCTCAACTTAAACTCCTCCAAAATTCTCCGGTCCACTATTTCCACCCGGATATTCAAACCTCTTAAGGCATGTTGGGAATTACATCAATTAACCTTACGGTTTTTCCTCCAATCAAAGTCGGCTCAAAAGCCTAAGGTTATAATCCAACCATCAATCTTGACCCGAAACGGTCTACTTAAAGTAAATATTATGCTTATCGTCACTCCAAGTGACTAATACTAGAATCGTTCATCTATTCCAACGACTACTAGCTTAGAACCTCCTTCACTACCCCAACGATCATCACATGATAGCAATTCAAGTATGCACATGTACTAGTAGGTTCACCATGACACTGGCCAGGTGTCACCATGAACGTACAGCACATGATTATCCTTGTTACCCTCGATGTGATTCTCGTTTCTAACAACATCCATCAACTTCAAAACATCTTATCTTAAAGTGCCTAAAGGTGAAATTCACTATCATTTACTTAAACAAACGCTAGTTTGAGTCTAGGTATTCAAAGTCAACACCTAAATTTCTCAAACTTATGCTCTGATACCAACTTGTAACACCCTGGAATTTGGAACGAGCAACTAAATAAAATTTCGATAAATTATCCAACAATATAAAATCATTTCTACAATTCACTCCTTAATATACCTCGGAATTTAAAACATTATAATTCCCCAATAGAATAACTTAAACGGGTATTACTTAACCAACACAAGTTGCTAATTCCAAGTACGTGCGGAAGACATCACTAAACAAGTCACCTCTCGTGCACTTTACTAGCACTCGCCACTTCACAATGTAGCTAGAGCTACCCAAACCTGAGCCTGTTGCACATGCCGACAAATAAAAAGGGTTAGGCTTACGCCTAGTGAGTTCAAGCATTTTATCATGACTATATAAAACATAAATCATGAATTAGTGGTTTTAGTCATGATTCAACAAATCTTTAATGAAAGTTTGCGACAAAGGTTATCCTTTCAAAAGAGTTCTCAAAATAGACATAAATGACTCATTTTCCAACGCACCCAAAATCCATGGGAATCTTTCCCCAAAAGTGTAAAGCGTTTTCCAAAAATGAGTTACGAACCCCAATCCACTCAAATACGTGAATAAATCTAGTTTTAGGCAAAACCTGCAAATACGGTTGACAATACATACTCAACCCGTAAAACATGGAAACCATCCATTTAAATATATTCTTTCATTGGAAACATAATACGAAGCAAAACTCACGCAACGTAAAATGTATTAAAATCCAAATACCATAGAATAAAACTCCAGCAGTTACAACGTCCAATAAGAATGTAACATAAATCCGTCCATCAATCATGGAAAACAATCCATATGCATCTAATATAACCTCAACAATGTAAATAAATAAAATATCCGAAATCAACACCCTTCGGTGACGGGGGAGACCCGATCTCATCGAATGTGGCAAACACATAAATTAAACCACAATTAAATAAATGCAAGTAACATATGACATCAACCATAACTCGGTCTTTAGTCAATTTTAGACATCAACCCAAACTAGGTCTTTAGCCCATCTTAGACATCAACCCAAACTAGGTCTTTAGCCCATCTTAGACATCAACCCAAACTAGGTCTTTAGTCTATCTCCGGCATCAACCCAAACTAGGTCTTTAGCCCCTCTTAGACATCAACCCAAACTAGGTCTTTAGTCCAAGCCCTCAAGTTCAACCATACTAGGTCTTTACCTTGGAAAAATCCACCATCCAAAACAAGCTTACTTAACTTAAAAATTCATACAAGACCTCAAAAGAATAACTAATGCATTCAAATCATGTAAACTTCAAATATGATGCAACTCATGAAATGCAAACCCCAAGCCCACGTCGAGCTTATTAAAACCGGGCGAATGCCATCAAGACCCAATCGAGTCCAAAACCGAGCCCTCTGCTCAAAGATCTAATGATCATTTATCGACGTCATATCATGCAAATGAAATGAAATTAAGCATGTAACACATCCTAGACTCCACCCCGAGCATGTAAATATCAACGACATGCAATAAAATGCAACACGGTGCAATAAAAGCAACCCGTAAATAAGACTCCCCATCGAGCCATTTAAACCGGACGAATGTCCCAAGACTATCTCAAAGTCAAAACCGAGCAAAGTGCTCAAAGCTTGCTAGACCCATAATGTCGGTCATCCTCGCATAAAATGCGTTTAAACATTGTTTAAGAAAGCACGTATCCCAAAATCATCATTAACCCCAAAACTCAACACGGGTTAAACAAAAGGGTTTTCCCAAAGGACTCACACCCTTAATATTCTCAAAATGACTCATAACACTAAAAGTGCATTTTCCCAAATGGTTTATTAAAATCATTTACACTAACATGATTAAACAATCAAATAAACCTCATTTTGAGCAATTAATCTTTTAAAGACAATTTTGGCTTCTAATCATCCAAATATTCAAAAGCCCCAAATATGTGTGTTTTACACATTTATGAAGATAAACACTTCAAAAGAGTTAAACCATTCAAATAACTCAACCACATATATTTCCAAGTAAAACACACAAATATTTGGAAAATACTCATTTTGGCATGTACAAAGTTTTCGCAAAGCAACTTGAACTCACCTTGCTAGATTTAGCTAAATCTAGGGTTTCTCCAACGTAAGCTCCTTTGATGAAGTTTGCATCCTCAAGCCAAAACTTCCAAAACCTAGATTTATGAATTCTCAACCATCAATAATCATCCTCAAACACTTACATACATTTCCCCCAACATAAATCATCCAAAAACACCAAAAATATCAAAACCTTAACCTCTTAGATGGAGAAAAGTGAGAAATTACCTCAACCACCGCCAAATATTCCTGGACCAGTCACCATACTTCAAAACTCTTCCTAGGTCCTTGAAGATCTCTCAAAAACGAAACCGTAGCAACTTGAATCACTCAAATCGGAGTTGTGATGCAAAAGTTATGAAGAAATGAAGTTTGAGGGTTTGAGATTCGCGTTTTAAAGTTTCAGACCCTTCCCGCGGTTTGTCCCGCGGCTTGTAAGTCGCGTGGAAAGCCGCGCGCCTCTCTCTGTTTGGTCTTTGTTGGGTCGGATACTGTTTCGGCCGTAACTTCTTCGTTATAGCTCCGTTTTTGCTCCGGAAAGAACCGTTGGACTCGTATTCGAATTCCCCATCCAACAAGACCATAAAATCTAGGATTTAACCCCAAAACTTATTTTTCATATTTTTCTTAAAGATCGGTTTCACACTAATTCGACATTGGACCTATCTGGAAATTACGGGTGTTACAGAAGCAGTCATCTCGCACAAACAGATAATCCATTTGTAAATTTTGGTTCGCCGTAAGATGCAAAAATTCTTAACATCATTAGAAATTGGATAAGATTCTCCCTTTGGGTGTTAACTGCCTGCATTGTTGTTATTTATTCCCCCATCTTTAAAGCTTAAATTCACAAGCGTGCATTTATATGTTGAAAAACAATAGTGAGTTAGTGATCCGGTTACTAACCTTCCCTCTCCACTCCAACCACCCTCCACGATTCCTCACAACCCCCTCTCCCTAGCATGATTTTCCTGAGCCGCTGATCTATTCCTTGATTCAATATCAACATTCACTACTTATGAACTCTTCCTCTACGACACCTTCATATTCTACACCTTTTCTTAAAGCAAAAGGTATTGAGTAGTACTTTACATGTCATCATAAAGCAAGGGGCTTGAATCCATGGGGTGTTATTATTTACTTTGCAGGTTGTGGATGCACCCGAGATTCTGACTGTACTAGGAAAAATTTTGTTCTTCATCAACTCCCAGTACGAATGTCAACATAAATCATTCCTCTGCTTTTGGTGAGTTTATTTACATCTTGATATTGTTATATGGTATTGAAAATTAAGTGCGACATCAAAGCACTATTACATAGATTATGTGTTGAGGTGAGACGTGAAGATGGTCGAAAAATATTTGGCTTCGTTAACACACTTAAAAGATTATATTGCACAATACTTGAGCAACTACACTTTTATTGTTTTTTATATTTATACTTCATATTACCCTAATAAATCTTGTCCCCGGGATGAAAAACGATGTTTAAATATTTGCAATGTAGCTTTGCCATCAATTATGTTGCCATCGTGCTCCATGGTTGTGAACCTTGTCTGCAAATCAGAAGTTCTAGGACCCAACAGAAAAATTAGAGCCCAGCAAAATATATGCAATTTAAAGACCAGTGTTGTTTTTTTGAATATCCAAGGCGATAGTAATTGTTATACATTATTTTTACTTTTTTTGATTTCATAGGATAGGATCCAATAAATGAACACACACGTGGATGCTAACGGCCAAGACATTGGTGTGGATTCTTTCAAGGATGCACTCATGTCCAACCTGTTCATGTTTTACACCTTTGATTGGTGCAAATGATTGCTGTTATTGTTGATTTTGATGATTGTGAGCATGATGATGAATAGTTTTTCTCATGCCTCCGTTTTATTTCATTATGATAATGGATTTTGTTACTATTCCTTTTTGTTCCTTATGCAATAACAAGTTTATAAACTAATTCAATTGATTATTGGTATGAGATGCAAACAGTTTAATGTTTTTCCTTTGTTAATAACTTTGAAGGTTAGCCACTCCTGCAGATGCTACAAATTCAGGTGCGGTTGAAAGAGAATGACATCGAGATGCATTTGTTTACACCTTACAGTTCAAATGAGGCTGTAAAGTTAAAAAAAACAACACACTTTAACATTCTAATTAGCATATAAATGTTTTGGGAATATGAATAAACTTGCATCAACTTTGCGCCTCAATGTTACAAAAGTTGATATTCTCTAATATGGACGGGAGGCTTGCATCCTTTTATATTTTCCTATGGCTTTGCCGTCCGCATATTAGGTCACTTATGATTCAGTGTAAGTTGATAAATCTTTATAATCTTAAAGATTATAAATTTATCGTAGTTTTACTCTCTAATCAAATTTCTGAGTTTTTTTTTGTCTTTATAGACTCAAATACATCGTAAATACAAATCTGAATGCAAGTAGTGATCTTTCATAAATCGTAATCAATATTTTCACTTACGTTTATTTAAATTATACATCTTGCCACATTGCTTGGATACACAAGTAGTATATATATAGAGGTGGGTTATTATGCAATCCTTTTACATGATGCAACCCATGCAACCCTTTTATACGCCACTCATTTTATTTTCAAGTCTTTTTCCTTTTTCTTAATTACAAAAGTGAAAATAAAACATACAGAAGGTTAAAATGGTAATATCAAATAAATGAATCTAAATACCCGACCAACGGACGGATATAACACTAGTTTGTTTCTACTATTGCGTCGACCCACATCCAAAGTCAAACTATTTTCTTCATAAAACTCTCTTTGTCTGCAATAAAATAAAAATAACAAACTGTTTCTACCATTTTAGCTTGCAACTGTTTACACAACTTTTACCAACCATCACCTCTTTTACCGGTAGTTTTCAATTTGAAGTGTTCTTAATAGTTTCAATTTTGTCCAACTCTTTACTCATATGACAATCAATCCCCTTGCACTTCCATGTTTCAGGTATTATTACACAATTAGCTCTCCATATGACATTTATTTGCATATTGATCGACTTTTGGGGTGTTACAATCCATCATAGTGAATGCTACATATATAATTTGGCCTAAATATGTCAACTACACCCTCAATTTGAGCCATGTATCACACTTAACTAACACATTCTAGTTTTTAAGATTTAGAAAATAGGTCCCTAAGGTTTGAATCTTAATTATATAATCCGATTCCTAATTCTAATTTGTGTTTTTGTTCAAGTTATTTTTATCCCAGTTTTGACTCACTTCTTCCATGACAAGCACCAATTCAAGCACCAACCCGGGTTCGAGTCCAGTGGTGATCACTTCTGCGGTATCCCGATCGTGGGCCTGCCCAATTGGGCCGGGTCGTGGGTCGAGGGGGAATAGTCTGGGTGGCACCCTTAAGTGGGAGCCCGGGATACCCCCGGAAAGCGTGTGTGTGTTGCCTTTCAAAAAAAAAACACCAATTCGAGATATCATTGTGCAAGAATACTACATCTATTCATAATTTCAACGGCTAAAGCATAGTATGTGCCCAGGAGCGGCCTTCGGTTATTTGCACATCTTGAATACTGAGATCTTCAAAACCCTTTTGACAACAACTAGGACTAACAGCATCTCCATTTCTATAATTTCTCTAAAATAGAAAATCAAAAGTTAAAATCTCTAAAAAGAGTTACATTCATCTCCAACAAATTCTCTATTTTAGAGATTTGAACACAAGTTATATTAATATAATATTCTCTAATTTATCTTCCCAATACACAGTTTTTAAAAAAAAACTTAATATAAAATAATAAAAGTTCGGTCTAATTGGTTGGATTGAATAAAATAATCATTTTTCTCTCCTGCCATAGAAAACAAGATAGTAAAGTTGT
The DNA here is from genome assembly GCA_033807775.1 of Saussurea involucrata. NCBI lineage: Eukaryota > Viridiplantae > Streptophyta > Magnoliopsida > Asterales > Asteraceae > Saussurea > Saussurea involucrata. The sequence continues at coordinate 62,652,105 of CM066319.1, read as the reverse complement.
TGGAGAAGTATATAACACAAAAACACAATTTCTTCTTTTTTAGCAAAGTTGTTGGAGATGCTCTAACTTTCCCTATTCGACATACCAATTTGATCATTGGAGCGTTCTTACAGTTCTGTATCAATTACAAGTTATTTTTTCAGGTTAAAAAGATGTAGGTAATCAATTTATAAAAGTTTAATGATTTATTGAATCAAGACTGTCTAAGGACTTAATTATTCAAACCACAAAATTCGAGATTTCACTTTAAGACAAAAGGTTTAGGGACATAATCATTCGAAAAAAGGAAAAAAAAAAAGAATTATCCCTATTATTTACATACCATATGTGATTTAATAATAAAATAAGTGAAAATCCTTCCAGAAAAAGTAAAAAATTGATGATACCAAAAAACAAATAAAGCATATAATATACTAATAGTATTGTATACTTAAACTTCTTCCCTCCATGAAGGTAGGATTACTGGATACCAAATGGCCCTTTGACTATAAAATTATGATAAAATTAAACCTTAAAATACAACTTCTTAGTGTACAAATCTAACTCCTGCCCATATAAGAACCATGAGTTGCTTTTTTTTTCTTACAATATTTGACCTTTTATTTCTAAACAAAAAACCAAACTGGCAATGTTACTAATAAAAGAGTTCAAGCAGACTATAAATAAATAATCAAATAACAATATGGGTTTATAAACGGCCTATGGGATTAGTCAAGTCTTGCGTAAGCTGATGATCCAGACACTCACGGTTACCCAAAAAAAAACCCCACAATACTACCATGAAAACAAACAAGTAACATATATTGCTATTCGACCAGTAGGTTGAAGTCTTTTGCTACAAATATAGGTCGATAACATTTGTTTAACATTGTAATGATACACACAAAATAAAACAACAAAGATTGCATCCGAATGTAGACCAAGCAATGTACATGACCATCGTTCATTAATGGAATCGAATTAATGACCGAGTTGAGTTCAGGTGAAGGATAATAAACCTGTATCCCTTCTCCTTGCACTATGAGCAAAAACCAAAAAAAAACAATTTGGGTTCCATATAGACATCATCCAAATGGGGGGAATACCAGTTCAGATATATCTATCATTTGTAAACACAACTTCTAGTTAAGATCAGTATACTGACTTGTACAACTGGAGATCTCTTCTTTTTCTCAATTGCTGTTACCAATAGATTGATTGCTCTATGAAAATTGGGAGCATTTCCTGCATAACAACAATAAACAAGATAAGGAGGCTGGCATGAAGGGTAATAAGGTAAATGGCCTCAAACTTAAGATGCATATGATCCCATAGAAATTACAATTTACAACATTATGTTTCTACTTTTCACAAATTTCACAATCAAATATACATATTGCCAAATGCTATGGATTTCGTCCCATGATATTCACTTATCTGTCACCATCATATATAGGGCATCTAACACATTTGACGAATAACCAATCAATTTCATAAAATGAATATATCCATTTTAAATGGCCATCTAATGTTTTCATCTTGTAGATCTCATTTATATGGTGTATGAAAACCATAGATGTGATGGTATTTCTAGAGCTCAGCTTAAAGAAATAGAAATAAAAATAAATATGGAGAACAGAGGAAACTTTGCCAGTGGCATGAAGTGTTAGAGCATCTCCAACAGCTTCTCTAAAATAGAGAAAATGGAGCTTTTGTTCTCTATTTGGCTCTAACAGCTTCTCTATCTTGTTCTCTAAAATAGAGAAAACAAGAAAAAACTAAGTTTAGAGAATTCTCTAAAACTTGATGGGAGGTGAGAGAAATAATTTTTTTATTCATATCCACCAATAAGATTGAACTATCATTATTTTGTTTTATTTTTTTCATAAAAGTGCATTGGGGTGATAAAATTATATAATATTTTATTAATATAATTAAGGTTGAAATCTCTAAAATAGAGAATCTGTAGGAGATGCTCTTAAGTTCCATTCCCGTGAAGGCCTTCACCTTGTGCATAGTGTACAACAAAAAACGAATAAAGATTCTTAAAATTTGCAGAAAAAGAATATAAGAATATCATTCGAAAAAGAACTTGAAAACAAAAAAAAGGCAGTGTCATGATTTGAAAAACAAGCTAACATAAGCAACCAAAATCAAACACACAAAACTGAACAAGTAACCAAGGTAGGAAGAAAGGTCTAAAAGAATGGTACCTCTTTTTTTGCCAGCTACAACAAAGCTTTGTGTGAAAACTGAACCAAATAAGCACAAATTTGTCCCAGTTAGTTAGTATACAGAGAAAGAAACTCTTGTTTATACAGTTAGGCATCTAATGGGCCCCTCCTATTTGATTGCAGAGGATGTAGCATTAGCCTCTGCAATCAAAGCTGCCGGTTGTCGGGCCTGAAGACAAGCACCTATGTCGAATGGACGCAACTCAGATCCATCAAAGATAAGAGTAACACCAGGAAGAACAGTTTCTCCGCTCTCCTTATCATCTGATTCAGCTTTACCACTACTCGTTTCTTCATTCATGTTGCTGCTGCCTTCATAAGCTGAACCCAAAGCATATGATCTGCAAGTGATATTAATTGATTAAGAGCACAGTTGAAATCTAGAGAAGACAAGGGAGTATAAGGGGTTGTTTTGCTCATTGGTTTGGTGCAGAATGATTAAGTGGTCAGAATCATTAAGAGGTTCTTATGATATACTCCAAAATGAAATATGGTTGTTTGGTAATTATTCAGAATAAAATCAGGGCGCTGAATGGTTAAGGGAGGCCCAAGATACAAAATCATTCAAAGGGTTTTAGAACCATTAAGAAGCAGATTTTTTTTGCCAAACAAGATTTACCTCTTAGCGATTCAGAGGTTGCCTCTTAATGGAACTATTAAGAGGTAAATAAACAGCTCCTAAAAGACCAATCATGGCATACCTTAAAATGTTACCATCAAAGCTGAGGACTTCTGTATGACAACGCTGCCTATTAGCAAGTTTAAACCTCTGTAGATCACTCGTTCCTGAAATTGGAGACGACGGTTCAGTGATAGGATTCCATCTCTGACTCGCATACGTCATAAGTTGTCTCTTTTGAGTCCTTGGTTGTTGATCTCTTTGGTAAAGCATCCTTGCACTAGAACCACTTGCTTGATATTCAGAACAAATATCACGTAACCTTAGTCTCACTTCTTGCATTGCATCACGATGCTCTGTAAACAAATTTGTTTGAAGTAATTGTGATGAAACCACTCTTTTACATATATAGTTGCATAATTTTGGACTGAATAGAGGAATCCCAAACTCTACACATAACGGAACCCATTCATATTTCACATCGTCTGCTGCAAACATGTTTGCGTTTCCTTCTTTATAGAGCTTCACTAGACGAATATAACCAATGGTCCACAGTGGTATTCTATCTGCTAAATTGCGCAAAAGCGCGTTCAACTTCGAACTTTCATCTACACCTAGTCCCAATTCCTTCCCTATATCAGCAAACGAACCATCGGAGTTCTTTAACGGCAACGGAACATCAATGGTGTTCATTTTTCCAGACTCTTTAAGGTCAAACCTGGTCAAGGGCTGCACTAATATGGCTGTGTGTTTAAGAAGTGAATTTATACAATGTAAGAGTATACTTCCTTTGACTAAATTCCCTTGAAACTTGGCTCCCAACCCTGCAACCGTGGATCCATCCCAAGACCACACAAGGGCTTTCTCACAACCAGCCAATGGTGCAGGGAGTAATCTTAAACATTGACCCTTCATTAAGACAACTGACACAGGACCACTATCCACAGCTGAATACAATACTAAATTCATCCATGGCGACATAGAGGAATGACAAGGAGGCCCAAAATGAACAGGGCCTTTTGGTCCCGGCAATAAAGAAGAATGCGGAAGGGGAACCATTGACACAACAATGTCATAATCACGTCGAAATAACCTATCTAGTGTTGTTGAAGAAAGTGTAGCCAAACTTTCACAACGCAAGATATCCACACGGTATTTCCTCACTCTCCTTGTAACTTTTCCAACTTCAGGAGATACTAGTTTCTCACCATCCTGCAAACCCTGATCCAATCTGGAATCGCCACCTAAGCTACTATCCTCTTGAGATTTTTCAGGCAACAAGTTAACATCATCAGTATTTCCATTTGAAGAAGTGGTATCAGAACCAATTTTAGGTGTTTCTGTATGCATAGGATTGTTGGCAAGTGGGCCCGACTCACCCATAACAGTTCCGGAATCTTCTGTTAGTGAGATAGCAGCCACAGTAGATGTAAGTACTTCTTCATTGTTCGAAGAACAAATGTCGGGCGTTTCCAGTTCATCAGGAGGAAGTCCTCCAGATGTTAAGCATTCTAGAACACACCGAAGGCTAAATGCATGGTTGGCAAATTCCTGCAGCTCGCCCTCGAATTTTGTTCCTTCTAATGTGCTTAGATCTTTGCAAAGATCTTCAATGCTAGCATAACCTAGTTTTCCTGCTTCATATAGTGTTACTGCATGAGATTTTAAGCCTGCAAAAGATCAAGAAGAAAATGAATGATAGTAAAACAGGTATAGATTAACAACTGTGATAATAAAAAATAAGAGTAAATTACGTTTTTAGTCCCTGTGATGATGATTTGTTGAAAATTTCTATTTTCGTCCTTATGGTTTTGAAATTGCGATTTTCATCCCTATGGTTTATAATTCATTACCTTTTTCATCCTTATGATTTTAATTTTATTGCTATTTTCATCCTTATAGTTTACAATTCATTTCTATTTTAGTCCTTCATACTTGAAAGTAGTGTTTTGGCCTCAGGGACGAAAATAGAAATGAATTGCAACCATAGTGACGAAAATCAAAATTTCAAAACCACAGGGACAAAATCCGCAATTTTAGCAAACCACGGGGACAAAAAACGTAATCTACTCTAAAAAATCTACATACAATGAATCATGGAGAAGAGAAAAGAATGATAAAAACAAAGAGAAAGTGAGAAGACTGTCCACTGACATTCACGCAGAAAATAACGTGATGAACTCACATGAAAGATGACATAAATATCCCTGAAAAGTTAGAACGAAAAAGTAAAGGAAGAGTGAAAAATGCAAACTAACCAGGTGAAACAGACCCCATCATAAGATACGATGTTATGTTAGCATCAACCACAAATGCAACACGTGCATAAGCAGAACCAGGCCCATGATTTTCTGCCCCTAGAGTATCTTGTTGAAATAAACCGCCATCGGTTGACAAGTTTCCAGAGGCCACAGTAACAAGAGAACCTTCTTCTTCATCACTGAGGGCACCAGTAGTTTGTTCTTGAAGAATAGATCCAGGGTCGATTAGTTTTACTGCCCAACCTAATCTACAAGCAAAGGATGCAGCAGCCTGCAGTTGAGAGAGTTCAGCCTGTAGTGTGGTCGCCAGCTCAGCAACAGTTGAGTTCTCACTTGAAACCACAAAAACAGCATAAAGCAACCTGTAGAGTAAAGTTAGCAATACAAGGATAATTACTTGATTGGTTGCAGAGTAAAACTCGTGTGGATAAAGGGAAAATGAAGCAGTTGTTATGTAAAGACAATCTCTTACTCCTCAATGGGGTCTTCATATGACTGCTCTCTGTTGGAAACAAACCCTTCTAGTCTGGACACTGAAACATTAAACACATCAACATAGGAAGTAACACGGAACAAAAGCAACAAGCACCATATAAAAGTGAGGGTAGAACATTTAGCCAAGAAAAACATTCTATCAACTAGCTATTATCCATTTCTAAGGTGGCGATTGGTTCATTGGAAAGTGGTGGAATGCAAACTCACATTCCAATTGACTGAATTGCGAAGCATTGTTTGGTTGCTGTTTTGAACGGAAATCGAATTCCAATGAATGATGAATTCCTTTGCATAAAGAGAATTTGCAATTCCTTACCAACACGCATGGAATGCCCGTTTCATGTGTTCCCGGCAGGAATTCCAATTTTGGGATACCACCTAAATAACTTCTAAGCTCTTGGATTCTGCCCTGCACCTCTAGCTATCTTATAGCAGACATCTAAGGCAAGCCTACTCAACTAATCTCCTAAGTTAAATAAAAGCGTGTTTGCATCAATAAGTTTGTTTGAGGGTCCGCTGGTCACCTCATATATATATATACCCAAACCAGAGGTGTTCAACAGTTTAGTTTCAGGTTGGTCTGTTTGCTCGATGCAGTTTGAATTTTTTTTACCCAAACCAAAAAGCAAACTGGATACGAAATTTGATCTATAGAATAAAAGCAAATTCATAGTTTGGTTCGTATTCGATTCAAATAAACCGAATTTTGAATTTCAATTCAAACAGACACCGACTTCGATTTCTATTAAAAAAATCCTTACAACCATTACATTCCATTTCCAAATATGTATTCACCTATGCTGTTACAGCGGTCAAAATAGGAAATCGCGGTTGATATTTGAAATAGCGGTTATCGCGATGGTAAAGCGGTGGTATAGCGGTTCATATAATAATTAGAATTATATATATATATATGATACATATGTATATACCATAAAAATATATAGCTTCCAAAACATCAACTTAAGCAAGTAAGTTCCACATCAAAACATCAACTTAAGCAAGTAAGTTCCACATCAAAACTCAAAACATCAAAACATACAGGAAGGAGGGATGAGCAGATGAATACATACGTGAACTCGTGAAGGATGGAGGAACCGACGTGAAGGATGGAGGAACACCAAACAGAACTGAACGTGAAGGAGGAGGAAGCTAAAATCGTGAATGGCAAGACTGGAGTCGTAAACAGTAAAACGTGAAATTGATTTGAGGGCTGACCTAATTTGTGTTAATGTAATGTCTAAATAAATTCAGCCCAAAAACCTAAAAAACACTAAATTAAACAAGCCCACTGATAGAAAGCCCAAGGTTAAGTAAGCCCCAAAATCACGGTTTTTTCACCGCTATACCACCAAAAAATCGCGTTCGAATAGCTGTGTTTAGCGCCGCTTTTTGCGGGACCGCTATATGGGACCGCATTTTGACCACCGCGATTTACCCTACCCCCGCTAACCGCTATACCACCGCTATAGCGGCGCGATTAACAGCATAGGACTATTCACAACCAACATAAAATCACAAGAAAAACTGAATTGCAATTTTATTCCATTCCATGCCAACCAAATGCATAAGCCGACCACTTTACATACAATTCCAATTTCCTCTACAATGAATTCCCTTTGACCATTCCTTCCTTCCTTAAAATTCCGTCGAACCAAATGCCACCCAAGCCATTATCAGGAGGGAATAATATTTTCCAACTTCTATAGCAGCCATGCAAACAAAATCTTTTTACCATTATGACGTACTAAACATAATCAAGCTATATCAATCGTCATTCGAAGTCATTTTTCAACCAAGGTATTGATAACTTACATGATCAAAATGATAGACTTTTGTCATTCAAAGTCACGAGCAGTGTGAAGGGCAGAATGTCAATAAAATATTAGTAGGGAAATGAGACAATATCCTTCTCAGGTCTGAGTAGCACCATTATTTGCCAACCAAAATCAGTAAAGAAGGGAACTTATTTCGTGCAAAATGTACGTAAAAGACAATTACCAAATATTTAGTCCATCCACACACTGTGCTAAGCGCTTGATCCTTTTCAGCAAGTACATGAGGCATCTGGCGGCACAATTTACTTTGTAATCCAACAAGACCTCTTGTGTACCTCACTACCAGTTACTATGCCAACTCTCTTTCACATCACACTCGCATTGGGGTGAAATTCTTTAGCTTCATGATCTGATTGTTGAGTGGTTTTTAAACCTTAAGAGGAGCATTTCTCTATTTGTGTGCAGGTGTGCACGTGTGTGGGCCTTGCTCTGTGTGAGAGAGGATGGAAACAACAATTGTGGACATAACTACTTGTGTTCTCTACATGCATATATGGTTCAGAAAACACAACATGGATGTTCTAAAACTGTTACTTATTCCTTCTCCCTGCCCCTATATTATGTCAGCTTTGATTATGTCGATTGGAGTTCTTGGTTAAGGGTCATGGGGGGAAGTTTGGAAGGTCTTTTATGGGAGAGAATAGTACATAATAGCAACCAGCTGACACTTGATTAAAGAAATTCCCTTTGTTTGGTTGGTAGTGGATAACAAGACTTGATTACCCATTAGAAGACAGCCAAGTGCATGACAACTTTTAAGCCAGTAAGAGTCCAGTTTAAATAAATTAACTTCAGACAGACTAAAATTTGTATGGATCATAAAAGCTCCAAATAAGAAACCTATAACAAAATAAAAGTTTAAGCAAAAAAAAGCCAAAAGAAGACCAACAGTTCAGGAGAACGTTTTTGTCATAAACTCTAAATAAGTAAAATATACTAGGCTACCAGAATATCAAAATACTGATTTCATAATGTTACCTTTAAAACGGTCATCAGCATAAACAGGGACATCAAAGTAGACTAGCCCTCTCCGGTGAAGACCCTTGATGACAACAGGATCAAAAAGTATGAATGCATTTGCTTCCTCCTTACAGATCTTGTCAATTGTTGCTGTTTCTTCTTCTGAAAGTTTCTGCAATTAATGCAAGATAGAGAAGGGAGCCAACATCAATTAGCATGCATTAATGCCTCTATTTGTTCATAACCAACATAGGACAAGATCATATCTTCAATGTTTCATAGAGTACATAGATATATCGAATTGATGATTGGTAATATTACCGTGAGTATTGTTACGATAAAAATATTTATCAAGAATCTCACCTTGAATTCTTCCAACGTAAAGTTGACAAGACAAACTCCCCACCATGGTTCAATTGCAAAGTCCACAGGATGTGTGGGCAATGCTTCCTTGGCTATAGACTTGTTCAGCTTCCACATTATTTTCTGGAAAGCTCCAAATCATTAACGATAATTAGATTAAAGGTGGATAATGTTTCCAGCTACCATTAGACTAAAGGGGGCAGATCATAGTGTAAAAAAATGAAGGCACCTAACAATTTAGACATGCACATATATACGACAAAATATAAATGTAAGTTGATACCTTAGATCTACATTTGTTCATGATATCGATGAATTCGTTTCTGCCTATACCAGTTAGTCGCAGGGCATCTGCCGCACTAAAATTTGGAATGCTATCGTAAGGTTGTTCTGCAGATGATATGAACATAAGATTCCTCTTGGAAATAAAATGGAAAGGCTGCACAAAGAAATGATGTGAAACCACTGAAAATGATGCATAGAACATATTGACTATTTACGATTCCTAATAAGAACGATTGACTAAAATCGTAGAAGTCAACAGAAAAACCCAACATGCAGAGAAATTCCCGATCAATGACTAATTATGATTCCAAATACATGTGTACCAGCTATTCCTTTATAGCAAATAAAAGGCACACTTTAAGGATAAAGTGATGATAAACAGGGGATCTAGATATGCAGATAGACAAGGCTCCATGGACAATTAACAGATAATCATTCACTACCCAAGGTCAACAATTACACATCCGGGTGAATGACAAAGCTATAAACCAGAAACAAAGAAATACAATTGTTCATTTAAGGTATTATATAGTAGCAACCAAGAAAACCAGTCAATTGTACCCTTTGATGCAAGTGCCCTGACCAGACGTGCCAATGCCCCAATGCAAGAAAAACTTTCTTTCCGGCAAGAAAACAATTAGGGTCCGTTTGGTTTGCAGGAAAGGAATGGAATGAATTTAGGGGGATTTGGATTTCAAGTCCATTCCAATCCCGCGTTTGGCTTGCAGGATTGTCCGGATTTGAAATCCTAGGATTTCCTGGAAATCCCTCAAACATAGGATTTTGAAATCCCATGGGGATGGCTAGGATTTCAAGGGATTTCGTAGGTTTTGTATATAATAATGTTTAAAAGTATGTTAAAAACATTTGTTTTCTAATAATCAATTAAACAAAAGGTAATGTAATTATTTTTATGATTTTTATAATTTTTTAATGATCTTTTAATAAATAAAGGAATTCAAATCCAATTCCAAATCCTACGAACCAAACACACAAAAGGATTCCAAATCCCTCCAAATCCAAATCCCTACATGAAATCCAATCCATTCCTGCAAACCGAGCGGGCCCTTATGGTTAGAAGCAGTGCATCGGTACAATACTACCATATATGGAGTAAATCCAACATAAGAAACTGGTGTCGCTTTACGAACAGGTTGAAAAGCAACATCGTATGCTAGGTACCACAAAAGATAGCACATGATGGTGTTAAACATAAGCAGCCATTTGAAACTCAACATCATCTGTTACCTTTGTATCACATGCTAATAAGCATGGAAAATTTTATGGGATAATGGGAGCTTGTGATGAAGCTTAGAAGTCAAAAACCGCTGCTCTCAATTAGTTATAGAGGATTTGAAGTGACCAAGAATAAAGATGAAAGATACTTTACGATTCATGTCCCTCCAAGCAGTTGAACATGGGGACATCCTAATGTAGAGACTCTGCTTGAGGCTTCTATGTAGATTCTTCTCTCAAACAACTTAGGGCCTCAAGCTGCTGGTGTTTAAGCAAGTTAAGAGAGTTTTTTTTTTGTCATGACTGTTATTTTTGGTTGCTCATCACTTATTGATTTGGTTAGTGGCAGATCTGATTTCTTGGTCTTGATTTTTCTAGTTTATAGTTGGGTGGACTTTTGTCTACTTGTATACTTTATCTCGTAATGTATACATACATAGAGCCCCAACCATTTGCAAACCTTCTAATTCATACAAACCAAACAAGATATTTATGGAAAATGATAAGGCTACATTTATTATGATCAAGATATTTATGGAAGATGATCGAGGTTCATTTACTATGATCAATGCTTTAGGAAACAATTGAGATATTTATGGAACCAAATATTCATTAGCCTAAATGAACGGTTGAGATTAGTTTGTATGGTTTGTATGAATTAGGTGGTTTGCAAATGATTGGGACTCTACATATATATATATATATATATATATGTGTGTGTGTTGATGTCATATCCAACATTTGACCACTATCACTTGCAAAATTGTTCATACATTTGAATTCAAATTGACATAATGACACCAATCACTTGAGAAAATGCTTATCTTACATTTGTACCAAGAAAAAGTACCCCCTAAATATCTAGCTTTTATATGTGGAATTACTAAAGAGTGGCCCTGCTGCATCAAGACTCCTTAACCTCATGATTACCAAAAAATTAAAGAATAGCTCATTGCACTAGCCATGCACATTTTGGCCTTTCTATAAGAGTCTAGCATGGAGAGAAACAATGGAACATTGTACTTCTTTTTCTAATTTGCTTAAGAAAATGTCACTGATACAGATAGCAGTAGTTTCATTTCCACATAAGTAAGATTGAAATCATGTAAATTAATATGACAACCTAGTACCATTTTTCATGACTTCGAATATCATATCACAATAGTATCTGAATGGGGAAATCCTCATTACACGGCAAACATAATCTGCAAGATGATAAGGAAACAGCTGCAAAACAAAACAAACAAGAAAAAGAAAACATAATCAATCATGTGCCTAAGTTTTTGGAGCCTGATTACAAAAAATTAAACACTAAAGCATCCTGGGTGAATCAAAAAGATATATAGGACACAGATATATCTTGATGAATAGTTGAGTGTCTGGTGCATGTAGACAATGGGGACACATTATAGCCGATCTCACATTCATTTATTAAAATCCATGATTAATACTAGCAGACCTACAACCAAGAAATGGGTAACATGCAGACTATCAATGAAACCAAGAATCTCTGCTTAGTACATACTGCTAAGTTCCTTCGAAGATATCGCATCATATCCTCGTAGTATTCTCCTTCTCTGCATACTTTACGGACAAAAGATGTGTTCCATTGGAGCCTTTTCTTTATGCAATGTTCAGTTATCCTGCAAAATTATACTGTTAGATAAACAACAGAGTTCGCAAAAATCTGGAACACCAATAAATGTCATCAGGGGCCTCTTTCCAAAGGAAAGGAAGCTTAAGTTTAACTAAAGGAAAAATATACTGAAAATATGAGCGATCTTGGCATTTTATATGTCATTTAAATCAACTAAAAAGATAGAAGAAAGGTTATGTGCAATAGTGCCTAGGTGCAACCATCAACCCATAAACAACATTTGTTAGTTAAAATCCATATACATGCCACCAGCATAAATTTCATCGCCATACAACATCTGAATGCCAATAACTTCACATATTATCTTTTTGTGCTTAAAATTGATTATATGCAGATACAAGACCCATATAGTCCATCAATAAAAATTAATGAAAGAACCCAAGCAGTATGACATTTGAGGGAGAACTTGTACCAAGAAGTCTAGGACCTAACGAAGGGATCAAGGAAAATTAAAATTTACAAGTCGCGATGATAGGTTATATAAAAATCACATTGATGACGATTGATGGAGGTTAACAAGGATAGATGACCACAATTTCTTTGGAGAATGCTAGCATATTATATATGTTGAAATTTCATTTGATTGTAGGCGGTTTTCACTTTAAATACATCACAAATAAAACATTATAAGCTAATTAAGTTGAATAAATGTAATGACTAACATGGATGTAATTATGGTTTGGCCCAATGATTACTCGATCGATAAGGTAAAGATAATGCCAAAACTAGAGCAATAGAGTACTCTAATTCTGACAATCGAGAAGATAACAATTGTACACAAAACATGCATCACAACAAGAAGTTGTAAGAACTTGCTCAATAACTTAATACTAGAGAATAGTGTATCGAATGACCAATTGGCTTCATGCCACAGATTTCGACAATTAAAGATACCATAATTCTTAATCAATTCTATTATTTCTTTGAACCAAATATTCAATTGAGTTCAACTAACCTGTAATATCAACATTTGCTTCAAGTATTACTGATTGGATACTAGTACATGACATTCATGTTCATGTCAGCTCTGTCTTTTTTCCCTCTTTTCCATCATCATAACCCCCTCCCCCAAAAAATATGAAAAAATACACTTAGTTACCGTCATTGTACTCTAAATCTTAGTTGTTTTAACAGTTTTTGGATGCTGAACATAGGAAGCATATCTTTAAAGATACGAAGATAATCAACTAATTCAAAGCAATAGATGCAGAAAGTGCTAGATGCATGATAATCCCATTCCCAAAGTACATACCCCAAATGCATGTTCAGCTGCAAATTAATTAGTACTTGGAACACCATAGCAAATATGCCGAATAAACTAATGGCAGTTAGCAAAGTTACCTTCTATGCCATTCATCCTTCGAATTCAAAGTCGACTGAAGACGCTTAGGGAGATTCTCCCAAGAACATTCTTCCTTGATTGCTCTGAGAATTAACTGTTCCTCGATCGTGGTGGGTACGTGCAGCATGCTACCCGAATCAAAGCTTTTATTATGAACTAAAGTATTGAAGAGAACTCGTTCCAACCGAATCACTCGATTACTTCTACTGAACAAAACCGCTAATCCCTGCAAACAGATACCCGATCGCTAAATTTCAGAGAGTTTAACACAAAAGTCAAACTAAATTAATTTACACACACTGAACCATATCCGCCATATCGAATTTTAAATGCAATGATCCATTTATAAGAGTATGTAGTAAGAAATGTGTATGAATTGAGGCAATTTACCAGAGTTTTCGGTAGATCGATGGAAGTTGAGCTAGGGTTTTGTGAGACGGAGATCTTGAAATTGAAGAGAATGAGAACTTAATTGGAAACCTGTGGGCCCGATTATTAATTTCCGTTTCCTAATCTTTTTCTTTTCCTATTTCTTTTTTTATGAAAAACAAAACTCCAAGAATCCTATGTGGATTGAAAGTCTCTTTCATTCAGAATCCTTCTCCTTCTTCTCCACCGAATCTCCCCCCCCCCCCCCCCCCCTTCTCGTCTTACCTCTTTACTCACCGCCCTTGGCTCCACGTCTCGAAGCCTTCCTGGTCAGACAACGTTCTTAGTTACACCGAGGTTTACTCTTGCATTCTTCTTCCTCCTCGTTGTAACCTCTGCCGGCAACCTCCCTCTCTCTTTAGGTTGTCCCGTATGGCTTCACGTACCGGGACCATTGACAACCTCTCGAAGCTAACCACTAAGCTCAACGTCGTCAAAGAGTGGTTGTTGAGTCCATGTTTATTACATAAACATTTTCAAAACGATATCCACTCAAAGCAACTTTCTCTTTCTTGTCAGTGACGAAACATGCTTCCTTAGTGAAGCAAACTTTGAAGTCCTTGTCACATAGCTGACTGATGCTAAGAAGATTGTGCTTCAGCCCTTCAACGTATGCGACTCTTCTGAAGGTTGTTGTATCATTTGAGAGTACACCAAGCCCTCGGGTATAGCCTTTTCCATTTCCACCAAAGATCACAGAGGGACCTTTCTCTTCCTTGTATTCAGTGAGCAGGTTTTTCTTTCCAGTCATATGTCGAGAGCATCCATTATCAAGATACCAGATACCCTTCGAGACCTGCAAACAAAGGAAGATTAGTTTTGAATAGGTACCCACTTAACTATGGGACCACATTTGTCAGTGGTGGTAGAGGAAGTGGAATGTTCAACAATCTTCGCAACATTTGAAGATTCAGCTTCAGTAACATTCTTCACTTTGGTTAATTTCTTAACCTCAGTGGTGGTTTTCACCTTAACCTGATTTGCACCAGGATTGGTCTTCTTTGCCTTGGGGGCATTGATCTTCACCTTAGCTAATTTCTCAGCTTTGGTGGATGTAGGCATTTGCTAGCAATGTGATCGGTAAGTTCACAGTGATAACATTTCCTATAGCACTAAGAATACCTTTGGCATTGGAAATCGGAGGAACAATAAGTTCTTCAGATTTCTTACCAGTCACATCCACTCTGATTCTAGGAGTCGATCGTTGAACGAATTCAGGGATCTTATTCTTAGAAGTAGAGGGATGGCTCGCTGAAGGTTTTTGAACTTCTTTTTCTTTACCTTTAGAAATCAAGGTAGGTTTATCCTCAGGGATGAGAGTTTTAGAAGAAGAAGAAGAGCACTAAGGTAATGAGGTGTGAGGGATAGAAGACACGGACATTCCAAACTTAAGCATGGAATGGTCAGTGGTTGGTTCCTCAGCACCAGCTTTGTAACCAAGACCACTTTTGTCTTTGGCGGGGATCTGAGCACCGATTATTTCAGTGATCTTTGTTGAGGATTTATACCATCCTTCAATAGTAGCCTTTTCAGCTTTCAGTTCAGCGATAGCTTGTTCTCGCTCGATACTGATGACTTGATTTACATAGACCTGGTCATTCAAATTATTTTCAATGTTTGAAAGCTCTTGAATTTTCAGGTGACAATTTTTAAGTTGTTCAGTTAAATTTAAATTCATTGTTCAGCTTTGGTCTTGCCATTCATGGCATCGTAAAAATATAAAGTCATCATATCGATAGCTCGAAGTCTATCAGCTTCAGTGATAGCTGAAGTAGAAATAGAAGAAATTGATACATGAGAGGTAGGAGTAGAGGGAATTTCAGTTCGTTCTTCCTCATCTTCTATTTTGTCCATGAGACAGAGATTGGCCTCATCTTCTTCATTTGAATCTGACTCTTCATCAGACTCAGCCCAGTCATGATCTTCAGTAATAAGACCTTTTCCTTTCTTTTTGTATGCTTTCAGTTTAGCATACTTTTCTTTAAGCTTTTGGTATTTGTCATCTCTAGCCCTTGGGTTAGAGGATTTCTTGAAGGAAGAAGAAGGTTTGAAAACTTTCTTTGACCTGCATTCACTTGCAAAGTGTCCTACTTTTTCATAGTTAAAGCAAGTAGCAGTAGCCTTATCAACAGGAGTAGATTTAGGCTTGTCAGTGATAGTGAGAGGTTTATTTCTTCTGAAGTTACTCTTTCTAGCAAACCTCCTGAAAGAATTTGTCAGGAGCGTCAGAGATTCATCAAGTTCTGAAGGATCTGCGTCTGATGAAACATCAGAGTTAGATTCCATTTCAGTGATCGTGACAGTGGATCGCTGAGCAGGTATTGACTCTAAAGAGAGTAAAGCAACAGGTGTGCTTTTGGAATCTTTGACAAGATTCTTCTTAAGTTGACATGACTGCTCATGATTGAGCATAGTGCCAAATAAGGTAGAGAGGGTCATAAATTTCAGATCCTTAGATAGCTTAAGACACATAGTATAATTGTCCTAGCTTTCAGGAAGACATTCCAAGAATTTTGTCAGGATCTCGGAGTTAGAGTAAGTCTCACCAACAATTTTTAGATCAATAATTAAGCAATTGAAACGTTGGTGAACTTTAGAAAGAGTTTCAGTCTTACCACATATGAAGCTTTCATATTGCCTTACCAGGTTTATTCTTCCAGAGTCCTGGACTTCAGCAGTACCTTCATATTGAACACATATAGTGTCCCACATGGCTTTGGAACTTTTCAGGTTCATTTGGTAGACTTCATCAGCTAGAGCCATGGAGATGATAGATCTGGCCTTTGTGTCAATGGCCACTTTCTTCTTGCCTTCGTCAGTCCACTGAGAAACTGCCCTAGGTATCATTCTTTCATGAACGGCAGTTGTGGTGGCAGTGGCTGGAACAGCATGATCTATAATGAAAGGAACATAGGGTCCATTTTCAATATAGTAAGGTATAGTTGGATCTACACCTTCCAAGAAGAGCGTCATTCGATTTTTCCAAAGATTAAAGTTGTCTTTGCTAAATCGAGGTGGTTTGGAAATAGAGCCATTATCTATGTAATTCGTGTTTGTAGAATTTGCCATATTGAGGAAATCGCAAGGAAGAGAGTATAAGAAAGATCTTGTTTATGAGATTAAACAATCTGCTCTGATACCACTTGTTGGTCCCGAAGGGGTTATACAAGTTTGTAGAAGGGGGGTTGAATACAAACACAAATTTTTATCTTTCTAAATTGTTTATTGATATATATATCAAACAATTTACAGTTTGTTGCGGAACAAGATTAAGTTAAAAACCTAACCTAAACAAACTATGAGAATACACACAGTTTTCTTGCACTAAGAAATATAGAGAGAGAAAATAAGAAAACTAAGGATAGTTTTCTTACACTAAGTAGTTCAATGAGAGAGATGTCGAGCACTTCACAAATAAAGTAGGGTTCTCTATTTATACTGCATGCATTTAATGCAAGTTAGTATACCTTTACACGTGGCAGCTTCTGGTTGGTTGCATGAATTAGACTTTAACAAACATCCTACTGGCCACATGATGAACAATGTAGTTGCAGAGTGGTTTGTACGATCCTGGACAAAAGGGATGTCCGTTCTGACAAAATCGTTTGGGGGCGTGCAAGGAGACAAGACAAAAGTTGCTTGTAGAATAGGCTTCATGATCAGCGTTCGCTGAATGGATCTTTATCAGCGAATGATAAAGTTCAGCGTTCGCTGAAGTCTTCTACTTGAAACTTTGCGTGGAATGGACAAGTCTTGTCTTCGCTGATATCCGCATCAGGTCACTAGTAGACTTAGTCATTCGTTCTTTAGCTTGGTCTTCGATTTCAGCTTCGAACTTGGTTGACGTGAATCTTGTCTTCAGGGATCATAAGTAAACAATTACATGATAAGCATTCAGCGATCATCAGCAAGACTGAACAGGCTCAGGTCTCGCTGATGTACAGTGTTCGCTGAAGTATAAATTAAAGTGAGCAGTTTCCTATCAGTGATACTAAACAGACTTAGTATATTTTCTTAGATGGTGAAACTCTAATACATATTGTTTACTTACAATTTTCACCAAGTGTTTCTCAGGGTCATTATCAAATCACTGAGGGTTTGGATCAACAAATTGACCTTTAGGTCCTTGTCGCATAACTGACCTATGCTAAACAAGTTGTGTCCTAAACCATTGACGTAGGAAACCTTCTTGATGGTGATGTTCTCTTGAACGATGTCGCCATAACCCATCATTGGTGCATTGTCGTCATTCCCAAATCTCACGTTGCGACAGTAGTTTTTGTTGAAGTTCGTGAGAAGCTCCCTTCTTCCGGTCACGTGCTTGGAGCAACCTGAATCTAAGTACGACACATGACCGTTCTGCAAAAGGAATTAAACAGCTTTAGGTACCCATTTGAAAATGGGTCCTGGGGGGTTAGGTGTAGCACCTGTTTTAGGAACCCATTTGGAATTGGGTTTCCGTATGGGTTTGGGCGATCTAAACTTAGTGCGATAATTAAATACATGATAAGAGTCAAACCAATCAGATGCATACTGTTTATCAAAAAAGTCATTCAATCCACAACTTGAACAACATACACAATCATGAGATAACTGAATTAATTGCTGAATTGAATAAATCCTTAACGGGAAAATAATACGTTGTTCAACAATAGTACTTGAATCAAATGCATCACGATTATTAATGTTGTTCCCTAACCCCGAGCCGAATACGGGAGACATAAGGAGAGAGGAGGGGGAATTAGTTGAAAATCTGGAACAGGTGAGGCGGAGAGAATAGAGATCTGAAAAGAACAACGAGAGAGCGAGTCTACTAAATAGAGAGAAGAATGAGCGAAACGGAGCCCGTGTCGCCCAGGTTGCCACATCTACTGCCTCGTCTCCTCCGTTGGGACGAGACATTGAAGAAGCCGTCGTGGACCTAGCTACGCAATTGCACAACCTCCTCAGCCACTCAAGTGACTCTCAAAAGTCACTTGTTTCAACTTCGCACGGGGAATTAGCACAAAGTCTATCGTTCTCTCACTCGGAGAGTTTCGATATTGAAAATAGAGAACAACATCCCCCGTTCTCGATTTCATTCATTGCACCATCGAGTCTAGAGCCACTTGACACATTAGTACATTCTTTGGCTAAGACACAGATACCTACTGCTACTATCGGTGAATTAAGTGAACCGATCGGAACATCCGTAGTAAGTCTGCCTTTAAGCGAATTACGAGGATCGGATAGAAATTGTACCATAGCTAACATCACGCCAACTATGAACGTAGGTGGCACTTCTGTTGCTTCAACGGTTGTGACCTCAACCGGTAATCTAAGTGATCCCGGTGGTGACTTACCCGACTTCGTGTGAAGGAAGTATTTGGACGACGCCTTAAAGGCTGTCCGCGAAGCGATGACCCAGGAGTTCAAAACAGAATTGGACAAAGTCAAGAGCCTACTGAAACGTAAGAAGAAAGTAGTTGAAACCGAAACTGCACCAAACCCTCCACCAGTAACTGCTCAACCATCTTACTCGGTGGATGATCTGAAGACCATGCTCCTTGCCCAACTGCTCCAACATACCAACTCTGACTCCTCCATCGAAGCATATTTATTTTTCGTGCTCCGATCACAGGTAACTTCACCACCTGCTCAGCTCAACACTCGATTGGACCGGCTTGACTCGACCGTGAAGGACGTTCAGGATGCCCTTACAACTATGTCCGACAGGGTTGCCTCACTCGAAGAAACCTGTAAGAGTCAAGCTGTCTGACTCAAACGCTCGCACGATGACCAGGATGATCCTGATCACCGGGAGGGGGAGAACAAGCATCAACGATTATCCGAGTCCGAGCCAATCACCATCGACACTACTCCAACGGTTCAACCAGAACCATCAACTGTGGCACCATCAGAAGATCAGCCACAAACTCAGTTAAGTCTAGTCGATATGGTTATCGACATGGACATCTCAGATGAAGAAGACCCAACGGTTGAAAAGCCCGAGGGAGAAAACCAAGAGCCGATCGAATGCTCAGCAACGGAACGACCAGAATTTGAAATGATCGATCTAGAATCAAAAGTAGACCCGGAAACCGAGAACGCATGGTACAAAAAAGCCGCTAGTGCAATTAACTCCGAGGTAAACATGATCTTCCCGACCGAAGCTGACGATGATTTTGATTATGATCAGTTCCTTCTTCAGTCCATTCAGAGTACCCCTGCTTATGCCCAACTGTTACCCGAGACTTCTACAACAACTCAACCGACATGTCCTAAGACCGAAACAGCTCCAGATCAACCACCACAACCTGTAAGATGGGAGAAAATCATAATCCTGATCCCTTTCCTAGAAGACTCCCTAAAGAGGTTGTTCGTCCACAAGCTACGACCACTCGATCCAACCTTCTGCCTCGGATTATCTAAGTTCGACGACGTCTACAAGAAGCAATACTTAGATGTCATGAAAAAGTGTTTACCGTTCAGTCAGGTCCGAACCAAGCACAAGATAACCGAAGTCACCAACATTAGGTCAGGTCGTATTCTGAAGATCTGGTACCCAGTCTTTACCGTCAAAAGAGAAGATGGGAAAGAATGGATATTTTCTGAAGCAGACTTCAAGAATCTCAGACTGAACGACTTCCACGCCATCCTCAAAGACCTCCGAACCCGAACTATCCGACCGCTCCACATCACAAAGGCACTTGAAGCGGTAAAGCGATTCCTGAAATACACGGTAACTATGTCTTATATTACGGATTTTCAGATGGGAGTCGAACACAGGACGAAGAAGCTCAATCTGCTGAAACCCGATCAAAGAGCTCCAGAATTGAAGATGTACCTAGCCAACACAATGCTGATGCAACCCGAGTTCGGAATCATCTATCTCAACGAACTGAACGAAAAGAAGTAATCGCCAAGGAAAAGCAAATCCAAAAGACATTTGTCGTAAGAATTAACGAGACAAATGCTCGAGAAGCCTTGGAAATTGTTGAAGACCGTATCGAGTTCCGCAAAGCCATCCGAAGCTTCGAGATTCCTTTTGCACTCCGAAAGAGATACGTTCCAAACTGGCGCGAAATTGAACTTCGATTCAAAGGGGGAGATTGTTGGGAATAAATTGTATTGAATAGAAGTTCAAGGGTTAAAGTTGTAACTGTTCTATTTGGGCTTAATAGGTTAATGGGCCATGGGCCTCAGGCATTAAGCCTTAGTATATAATGTTCTTTAAATCTTGCAACTCAGATACAGGACTACTTCCTTCTTCTAATCCTCCGGAAGGTTCACTTTGCTCTTTATCATGCGTGGAAACTCTTGAAGAGTACTTATGCTTCTTTCCAGCAACAAAAGCCAAAGGATCAGCGGTTGACTTTACTGTCCGCTTATGTGTCTCCAAAATTTCTAACACCTCATCTTGGTTTTGACTCAGATTTTCATAAACAGCATGAATATCCAATTCAGATAGATTTTTATTCCGAATGACGTTAGTGGCAAATCTCTTCCATTCGGGCCTCGGGTTATTCACAAACTTGATATTATTCTTAATATTTGGCTTTTGAATCCCATTTTTCATCAATTCGTTCAACAAATTAAAGTACCGGTTGTACATACTTTCCAACATTTCTCATTCTCTTGCTTTGAAACTTTCGTAGCTTGTCAGACAATTAGTTACTTTTATCTGTGCTCCCATATCTGTACCCATCATCTGCTTTGAGATCTCATGGCCGTCTTATGACTATCAACACTTGTATAAATTTCATTTTTCATTCCTTGCAACAAGTAAGACCTAGCCAATCTGTCAACTTTTTGACGATTCGTTTTTTCTCAGCTAATTTGGATGGATCCTAAGCTACTCTCCTAGCCGGTATATGTGAATTTTCATGTCGCACTGCGGGTACATTGTAATACCCCGGGTAAGTTCGTTAGTTAAATCCTAATTCCGTTATA
Organism: Saussurea involucrata; assembly: GCA_033807775.1. NCBI lineage: Eukaryota > Viridiplantae > Streptophyta > Magnoliopsida > Asterales > Asteraceae > Saussurea > Saussurea involucrata. The sequence goes on along the minus strand of CM066319.1, from coordinate 62,630,475 downwards.
TTTAGTTAACTTTATAATTGATGTTTAGGGTAAGTTTGGGGTAAATTTATAAGTTTAAGGGTGTTTAGGTAATTAGTGATTAGTTCAAGGTCTAAATGGTAAATATGGTTTGATATTATCCCTTTAGACATTCAGATATTTCATACAACACAAAAATCAGTGAGTGTGTGTGTGTGTGTATGTTTTGAGACAAAAGAAGAAAAAGGAAGAAAGCTAAGGTTAAGACTTCAATTGAATTGCTTGGAAGTGATTTAAGGTATGTTTCCTTTGTATTTTATGTTTGTAATGGTTAGTAGATAGTTTCTATCGGATTAGAATAGTCGATTTTCCGCTTGGTAGTAATTTCTGTCGAATCTGGGTAGAAAATGGGTAAACAGTCAGAGGTTTCCAGATGAAATGAATGTGTTTGGGTAGTTTTGTTGATGGTGTCCGAATGATGTTCTAGTGGTGTCCGGACGAGTTCTTTATCCGGGTAAGTTCCTCTTTTCCATAAGTTTCCGGTTAAAATGAGATACCGGATAGTGTCCGAATTTCTTTGGTGTCCGGGTGTTATCCAGATTGTTTATGTTGTCCGGACAGTTGTGTTGTCCGGAATACCTGTGCTATCCGAAAAGTTGTGTTGTCCGGATAGTTTGTGTTATCCGGAAACTTTGAGCTGTTTGGTCACTTTTGAGAGTTCAGATGCTTTTGAGTATTTAGTAACCTGTGTTTTGTTGACTCTTGGATGGGGAATGAATGAGGACTGAATATACGGTGGACTCGACTTAAGTTCGGGTTTAGGGGTAACATTTGAGGATTAATGTTATCTAGAGTTCTTAACTCTAGTAAGTTTTATGTGTTTTATTTGGTAAAGAGATACTTGTATCTAAATTGTTTCAGATTCTGTGAATTTGGAGTGAAAGCTGAATCTGTTGGGAAAAGCTTGAAAGAGTTTTGATAAGCAATTAGGTGAGTTTTACTTTAAAACGTTTTTAAACTGGAATACATATATGTGGAATGAGAATGTGATGAATAGTGTAATAATGTGCATATTATGTTTATATGAGTATTACGCTACATGAGTGCAAGTTGGTCGGGCTTAGGACCGGTGGAGTTGGCTGTACGAAGGGACAACGGTGTTGGCTGTATTTAGTACAGCGGAGTAAATTGATTAGTTGGCTCGCAACCATCTAATTTGGCCATGGGAATGAGACAGGAAAGTACACAATGCATGAGTCCTAAGTGGTATTTATATTTGTGTTATGTACATGGTGTTGTGCAAATGATTTCCAACTAACAGGGTTTTTCTCACTTAGACCACCAGGTCTAACCCTCATTTTGTTTTAAAAATATGTATTCCAGGTCATGGATCGGGTAAGAGCAAGTGAATAGAGTAATCGGTGGCTAGCTTTTGGGAAGACTTATAATTTGAAGACTATGACGTGTTTTGTAGTTATAACCTCGTTATCAGATATCATGTATTTACTTAGCGAAAAAGTTGTAATGAAATACCTTATTTTGGATTGAAAAGACTAACGAGACCGTACTTGTTATATGATGTATCTTGTTATGTAACGATGTTATGCAATGTATGTTACTTGATGCTTGTTTGGGAATCCGGGTCGTTACAGATGGTATCAGAGCCCTAGTTTAAGAAATTTAGGTATTCGTATCCATACCTAGACTTAAACTGCATGTGAAATAGGGTGTCCCTATTATTTTAGAACCTTGGGATGTTAAATATAAAAAGGTATAAGGAACATCATGTAAGGTAATTTCAGATTACATCTGGCCAGTGTAATTGTGAACTTACAGGTACATGTTTGAACTGGAAAATCTTATTATATGGGGTATGTGCTTATGTGTATATTAATCTTGTTTGAATCTACAGAATGGCAAGCGGTACTCGAAATACGAATAGAGAGGGAGGAGGAAATCCTAACAGAACTAATCCAACAGTCGGGACAAGGGGAAGAGGAGGAGAAAGAGGTAGGGGCGGAACAGGAGGCAGAGTTCAGTCGCAAGGTACAGAATTTGTTACAAGGGACGATCTGACCGTGGAGATGGGAAGACTGCAAGCAAGTATACAAGCTATGTTCGACCGAACTCGTAATACCGAAACTGAAATACCAGATCCTGGTCTGGAAGACGAAATGCCCATTACACCGACTGTTATACCGGTACCAAGAAAGTGTGATTATAAAATGTTCTTAAGTTGTAAACCTCCAACGTATACAGGGGAAAGAGATCCGGTGAAGGCTATGAGATGGCTAAAGGAAATAGAAGCTATCTTTAAAACCAGCAAATGTGCTGATGAAGATAGAGTATTATACGGAACAGCGATGTTGAAAGCAAATGCTTTATTTTGGTGGGAAGCTCTTATTACGTCGAGAGGGTCGGATGTGTATTCTACTTTTACTTGGGAAGAATTCACCATATCCTTCAAAAGACAGTTCTGTCCTCAAGTAGCAGTTAGGCAACTGGAAGAGGAATTTATGAATCTGCAACAGGGTAGTTTATCGGTTAGGGATTATACTGCTCGTTTCCTGGAGAAGTCTCGTTTTGCAGAGTACTATGTGGCCACGGAGGCACTGAAGATGGAAAGGTTTATTTTCGGGTTAAATTCAGAAATTAGAAGGCTAGTGATTGCAAAAGGACCCGATACCTTCTCAGCTGCAGTAGATGTCGCGGAAAATGTGGAACGGAATAATAGGAGAGATGTTAGTGATAAGAGTGCTGGGAAGAGAAAATGGGAAGGACCACAGTACGATCCGAAGAAGTCCAGGTTTCAGAGATTTGATAGCTGATAGGGTTATTTATTTAACCCTATTTTAGCTATATAATTCCAATTTTTGAACCATTTTGCCATCCCATTTAGTTAATTTTAGTAATTATAGCGTAAAATAAATAAGTTGGGCCTTTGTGTGTAAAGTTGGCCAAAAACGTCTATAAATGCATGAAAAACGTTCAAAAACGCTTATTGCAAATTCTATGCTTTTCAGGTAACGAAAAAACGGTCTTTTGGAGCTTGTAAGATAAGAAGATAGCGGACAAAACGGAATAGACAACTCCAACTTTTGAAGACCGGGCTTTTGTGTTCGTGGATATCTCGCATTTTGGATGAACTTTCGTGATAATTTTTGGGCCGGCCTTGTACAAACAGTTGGGCCGAATTCATGTAGTAGACAAACATCACATTTTGGGCTTGGAATGATTTTGTTGGTGGATCTTGAGAGATGGATCTGGACCATTCGGCCCATGGATCTTATAATCCATGGGTATAACCCATTTTAGCTACCTCCTTCTCCAAGTCTATGTGTTGTATATATATGTTTGTATTGCTGCAGAACAAAAAACACCCCTGGATACTTAGGTATCTAAACTCCTCAACACCAAAGGCATCTTGCTACTTCTTTGTTTAGTATTATGGTTAATTAGTTAGCTTGGTTTAGTTTAGCAAGTGAGCAATAGAGCCGAAGCTCTAGCTCACGATTCGAACCTTGTGGTTTCACCTCTCGGTTCGGTTCAGTTCGTATGTTGAAGACTTGCTCGTTAGCTCTCGGTTGTAACCCATTTCCAGCATCTACTAATCTCATTTTGTTGGGTTAATCTTGTTGCTAATTTCTTACTTTACGGTTTTATTTTCATTTATGCACCCACTGCTTTGCTTACTTTCTATTCCACTGTATTCAGTTTTCAATTTGTTTAGTTAAGATTTCATTTCTGCAGCTTACCAACTCGATATTAATCTCGTTTTTGTTGCTTTCGGCTTAATTTAATTTACTCTTAATCTCGACACTAATCTCGTTTTCTTGCAGCTTGCATAATCTCGTTTACTAGCTTTTAAGTGTAGTTTATTAACTCGCAGTTAACCTCGCTCTAATTTGTTATTTACAGTTCTTAATCGCTTATTAACAACGCTCTTCTTTTCCCTTAAACTCGTAGTTTTAGTTAATTAATTCTCGAGCTTTTTAAGTAACCAAATCCATAGCTTAACATTTGGAATTTATTCCAAACGTAACCGGTGGTGGTTCACTTAAAGGTTCTTTTATTTTAAGTTTTACATTTAAAACAAGATTTTCCACCTAATTTTCAAGCTGTCGTTAACTTCTCATTAGATTAATTTGTCGTTACTTGCATAACAAGTTACGTCCTTCCCATGCATTGTCCATCTCCGTTATTTGCCTTTCACTTTTACACATCTCTTATAATTAGAAACCGAACGATGATGGGCTAACCGTCTTAGTTCGGGGTATGGGGTGAAGTTGGGACCGAGACTAATAATTGAATAGAAAGGTGTCGCGTACTGCATGATTGTCCAAAGTTATTTAAATCAATGTCATATTTTGTGGTGTAAAAACAATTGACCAATTGACACTCGGTTCGTTGTATCATAAAATAGTCAACGTCTGAGATAACTGAGGAATGCGGTCTCACCGCTATATTTAATTATTATTATCATCTCAACAGATCTTTATACCCTGTGCTTCTTTTTATAACTGATTTCCGTCATTAGTTGTTAATCAAACCACCAAAATATTGTTTTCGAATTCGCCATCTGAAACTCGCTTTTACAAACTGGACTTTTAAAGAGAAACTTTTCCACGCTTCCATGTGGGTTCGATATCCGGTACTTTTGTACCATTATTACTTGTTTGAGACGATAATAGATTGAGATGTATACTTGCGTCTTGGTTTATTTATTGAAAGATTTGGTCCTATAAACACTACGTTTTCAGCTACAATAAAATATAATTTTAAAAAGGGAACACCAAATTAGTCAACAAGTTTTTGGCGCCGTTGCCAGGGAAGCACGCTAGAAGTTTTTCTTTTGTTCAAAGTAAAGTTTTTAAAAGCAAGTTTTTCTTCCATCCATTAGAAAAACCAAAAAGATATAGTGTATGCCAAGGTTGCCTCACGGTGAACTTTTTGAATTTGATCCTGACATTGAAAGAACATTCAAACACCGAAGAAGAATCCAAAGAGCTAACACAGTCTTAAATTCTCCCGAGATGTCTGAACAATATTCTTCAGCGTCAGATAATGAGGATGAAGCACCACTATTTGTCAATCCTGATGGGCAACCTAATAATGGTGAAATACCAGAAAACCGACCAGTTAATAATAGTGATGATGAGGAACAAAACATCTTTCGGTTAGCTAACTCAAAAGATGGTGGTATTATGTCTTATGCCATTCCTGTTTTAACTCAGTTACACTAAGGAATTTTAAAACCAACTTTGCAAACCCACCACTTTGAGTTAAAACCAATCATGTTTCATGTGTTACAAACCAACGGTCAATACGCTGGTATGGCAACAGAAGATCCTCATTCTCACTTACGGTCCTTCATGGAAATTACAGATTCTTTTAAAATTCCTGGAGTTGAAGATGATGCACTAAAATTAAAACTTTTTCCGTACTCTTTAAGAGACAGTGCAAGATCTTAGTACAACTCCTTGAAACCAGATTCTATAGTTACATGGGCCCAAATGGCTGAGAAATTTTAAAAAATATATTTTCCACCCACGAGGAACGCTAAGTCCAGAAATTCAATCTGCACTTTTAGACAAATGGATGATGAAGCAGTTCCTGATGCATGGGATAGGTACAAGGAGCTTTTGAGAAAATGCCCTCACCATGGCATTCCGTATTGTATACAGTTAGAGACGTTTTACAGTGGTTTAAATATTACTGCAAAACAAATGCTCGACGCTACTGCAAACGGAGCTTTCACCTCTTGTACCTATAATGAAGGATATGACATCTTGAGAGAATTTCTAACAACAATGGTCAGTGGGATGATCCACGTGCATTACTAGTTAGAAGAACAGCAGGAGTGCAAGATCCCAATGCTTACGCATTAATATCCACTCAGTTAAGTGACATGGCATCTTTGATTAAAAACCTTAATGCTGTGACACTCAACCCTGTTGCACCACCTCCTACTGTCAAGTCTGTACAATGCACATATTGTGGTGATGGCCATAACTTTGATCATTGTCCTGGAAATCCTGAGAGTATTAACTACGTTGGTCATAGCAGTCACAATAATAATAATAACAACAACAAAGGAGGTCCCTTTTCTCAAACTTACAACCCTGAGTGGAGGAACCATCCTAACTTTTCATGGCACAGTCCATCTTTGAATCCACCACCACCAAGATTGCAAGGTCAAAACCAGCAATTTCAACACAGACCTCAAAACAATCAGCACGCAAATTCTCAAAATAATCAACATGCTTTTCAAAAGTCTAACCATCATGCTGAGTCCTCTACTTCTTTGGAAGATATGATGAAGGGATTCATGTCCCAAACTCAGGCATCCATTAAGAATCTGGAGACCCAAATGGGTCAAATGGCTTTAGAAATGAGGAAATGTCCTCCCGGTTCATTGCCTAGTGATACTGAAACACCCTCGAGAATCGGAAAAGAGCATGTGAAAGCTGTAACTTTAAGGAGTGGTAAGGATTTGATAGAAAATTCACAAAAAGATCTTAATTATCCAAACAAAGCAGAGCTAGAAAAGAAAAATACAGACTCAAGCTCTGCTCAAGCTAATGGAAATATTGGGACAAGTAACATCAATGTGCCCAGTAGTTCCACTACCGTTCCTATTTTCCCACTGTTAGTCCCTGATGAACCCAAGAAAGATTCCCAAACCAAAGAAAGACATGTTGTGGATGTGTCACAAGCTGGTGACAGTCCCAAAGTTCCTAGTGATATTAGGAAAGACACCACCTTACCATCAATACCAACACCTACTCTTCAAAAGACTACACCTTCTACTACAGTTCCTCTTTACATTCCTTATCCTCAAAGAATAAGAAATGAGAAAGAGCAATTGCAATTCAAAAAGTTTTTAGATGTTTTTAAACAATTGCATATAAACATTCCTTTGGTTGAAGCAATTAAACAAATGCCAACCTATGCAAAGTTTTTGAAAGACATTTTGAGCAAAAAGAAAAAGTTGAATGAGTATGAGACTGTAGCTCTGACTGAAGGTTGTAGTGCTATGTTGTCCAACAAAATCCCTCCAGAGATGAAAGATCCGGGTAGTTTTACAATACCATGTTCCATAGGAGGAAAAGAGGTAGGACAAGCTTTATGTGACTTAGGAGCCAGTGTAAACCTTATGCCTTTATCTGTTTTTAAAACTTTAGGCATAGGTGAAGCTAGACCCACAACTGTTTCCCTTTTATTAGCAGATAAGTCCATAGCTTGGCCTAAAGGTAAAATTGAGGATGTCCTTGTTCAGGTCGATAAGTTTATTTTCCCTGCAGATTTTATCATCCTAGACTTTGAAGCTGATAAAGACATCCCTATTATCTTAGGAAGACCTTTCTTAGCTACAGGCAGAACTCTGATAGATGTCCAAAAAGGTGAGTTGACCATGATAGTGCAAGACCAACAAGTAACATTTAATGTGTTGGACTCCCTTAAATACCCTGAAGAAAGAGAGGAATGTTCTACCTTAGGTTTGATTGAATCTTGGTGTCAAGACCAAAGTTTTGGGGAGGCTATGGGAATTGGAGAATTTGATAGTGAAGATGATATAGCAGAGTTTGATGGCTCAGAAGACATACAGGTCACCTCTGCTATTGAAGTGTTAGAAAATAAGGATAGGAAGACTCTTATTCCTTCTTTAGAATGTGCTCCAGATTTAGAGTTGAAACAACTTCCTTCACATTTGAAATATGCCTTTTTAGGAGAAACAGGGAAGTTACCAGTCATTATTTCTGCATCATTAGAATCTGATCAAGAAGAAAAATTGGTCAGTATGCTGAGACATCACAAGAAAGCCATAGGATGGACCATAGCTGATTTGAAGGGTATAAGCCCTACCATTTGTCAACATAAAATCATTCTAGAAAACAAAGATTTTACCTCTGTTGAGCCTCAAAGAAGACTCAACCCCATGATGAAAGAGGTGGTGAAAAAAGAGTTTTTAAAATGGCTTGATGCTGGCATAATCTATCCTATTGCTAGTAGTACGTGTGTCAGTCCAGTGCAATGTGTACCCAAGAAGGGTGGAGTTACTGTGATAACAAATGAGAAGAATGAACTTATACCCACTAGAGTTGTGTCAGGTTGGAGGATATGTATGGACTACAGGAAGCTTAACCAAGCTACCCAAAAAGACCATTTCCGATTACCCTTCATAGACTAAATGTTAGACAGACTAGCAGGCAAGGAGTTCTATTGTTTCTTAGATGGTTACTCAGGTTATAATCAAATTGCCATTGCACCGGAAGACCAAGAGAAAAACAATTTTACCTGCCCTTACGGCACTTTTGCTTTTAGAAGAATGCCTTTTGGACTTTGTAATGCTCCTGCCACTTTCCAAAGATGTATGATGTTTATTTTTTCAGATATGCTTGAACAATCCATGGAAGTCTTCATGGATGATTTTTCTGTTTATGGAGCATCATACGATCTATGTTTAGAAAACCTTGAGAAAAGTCTGAAAAGATGTGAAGAAACAGATTTGGTTTTAAACTGGGAAAAATGCCATTTTATGGTTAAAGAAGGCATTGTGTTAGGGCATCTCATTTCCAACAGAGGTATTGAGGTTGATAAGGCAAAATTGGAAGTAATTGCAAATTTGCCTGAACCAACCACTGTGAAAGGGATCAAAAGTTTTCTAGGACTTGCAGGTTTTTATCGGAGGTTCATAAAAGATTTTTCCAAAACATCCAAACCTCTGTGCTCACTATTACAGCATGACCATGCTTTCAACTTTGATGAAGATTGTAAAAAAGCTTTTAAAATCTTAAAGGAAGCATTGGTCACTGCTCCGGTAATAGTGGCACCTGATTGGTCTTTACCTTTTGAAATCATGAGTGATGCAAGTGACTGGGCTGTTGGAGTCGTGTTAGGACAAAAGAAGAATAAAGTTTTTCATTCTATATATTATGCTAGTAAAACCCTCAACGAAACTCAAATAAATTACACCACCACTGAAAAAGATCTATTAGCCGTGGTTTTTGCTTTTGAAAAATTCAGATCATACTTGATGGGTGCCAAAGTAACTGTGCACACTGATCATGCTGCCATCAAGTATCTTATTTCCAAAAAAGATGCAAAACCTAGGTTAATCAGGTGGGTCTTGTTGTTACAAGAATTTGATTTGGAGATTGTTGATAGGAAGCGTATAAATAACCAAGTGGCCGACCACTTGTCAAGACTGGAAAAACAGGACACCAAAGAACACATTAGTGATATCTGTGAAGTTTTTCCAGATGAGAAAATTTTAGCTGTACAACATGCTGCATTACCTTGGTTTGCAGATATTTTTAATTATTTTGCTTGTGGGATCATTCCTAAGGAACTCAACAAACATCAAAGGAAGAAACTTATTTGTGATTCAAGACAGTTCCTGTGGGATGATCCATATTTGTTTAAAATTTGTGCAGATCAGGTGATACGAAGGTGCATTCCAAAGGAAGAAGTGACTTCCATCTTACATCACTGTCACTCTGGACCATGTGGTGGTCATTTTAGTGGACAAAGGACAGCTGCAAAAGTCTTGCAATCAGGATTTTATTGGCCCACCTTGAACAATGATGCTCACAATTTTGCAAAAAGTTGTAATGAGTGTCAGAAAAGTGGAAACATCTCTCACCGGAATGAAATGCCCTTAAATGGAATTTTAGAAGTAGAATTATTTGATGTTTGGGGTATTGACTTCATGGGACCTTTTCCACTGTCCAACACTGTTCCTATATTCTGGTATGTAACATCTAGAATTTTGAGGTATTTTTATAAAATACATATTTAACCATAAGGGTCATTTGGTAAATTGATTTAAAGTAATTGTGAAATATTACTTGAGGGTCTCTTGTGGCAACTAGTTGAAGTTGGGGGTTGTTTATGAAAGTTTGGATGACTCATACAATTATAGGAGGAGGTGTCACTTAATTAAGTAACTAAGACTAAGTGTGAGTATTGGAGATTGTGTGTATTCGGTTGTTTGAGAAGAAAAGAGCCGAGAGTTTTTGAGATAGAGAAATCGAGAAAAGAGAAAGAGAAGAAGAAGAACAACTGCAGTTAACTGATTTTAGTGATTAATTTTGAAGAAACAAAGGTAAACTAATCTACTTTTATGTTTATAATTGTTAGATAAGTTTAGAAATGGGTTTTTATGATAAATAGATGTTTTGGGAAATTTGAGTACATGAGTAGGTTTAGTTTATAACCATAAACATATCTGCACATTTTCAGAAACATACATAGATTAAAACTGCAAAATTTGGGTTTAAGAATGAACTTAGTGGACTAAGACTTGGATGAACAACATCGAAGTCGCAGCCTTGAGTTGCGACATTCATGATTGTCGCAATAGACCGTTGCGACTTGGCTTTGGAGTCGCAACAATTGGTTGCGATTTGGAGTGGAATCGCAATGGTGGGTTGCGACTTGGCACTGTAGTCGCAACAGTTGATTGCGACTTGGGTCGAAATCGCAATGGTGGGTTGCGACTTAGGTTGGAATCGCAACAGTTGGTTGCGACTTGGAATTGGAATCGCAATAGGCGGTTGCGACTTCAGTTCACTGCGATTTGAGATGTAATTTTAAGAGATTAAGGATTCATAACTGTGGAGGGTTCTGTTTTATAATTAGTAATCAGAATATATGTAAATTGAATATTACAGTAAGCTGTGGTAGTAAAGAAAGGAGTCCCTGCGAGTTTAAAAAGGATTAAAGGAAGTGTGATTTCATATCAGGTGAGTTTACTCAACTCTCTTTAAAATTCAGTAATTAATATTGAAATAGATGTTTTATATGTATGCATGGATATGTTTTATGAACTAGTACTTATTATTATTCTTGTATGCTAAGTTTGATTATCTACTATATGCAATTTGCAATATGGTTATGAACTCTAAATATGATTTGAAGCTTTATTGAGATAAATTATAAAGATCTATCTATGAGTCCAAAAATGTAGATTAACAACTGAGATATTAACTTCCGTGCTAAGTTGCAAAGAGGGGATAGTTAAGAGATTGAGATGAGGAGCTAATAATATTCTTTATTCTTATATAAATAGAATATGTTCGGAGAAATGATATATTGTATGCCGGACGCATATAGTAGTATCGATTATTACATATATATATTATGTACTATGTGCTTTTGCTAAAAATAGGCATCCGGTCACCGAGGGCACTTGGGTACGGTATAATGGGAACCGATTACTCGCCATAGACCATAGGGATGTAATTTTTAGTAATTGGGTGTACCTTGAATCATCGTGGGTCCCGATTTGAGTATCGCGATATTATAATCCCATTGGGACCATTGATTCTGAGGTGGAATGTGGAATAAGCAGTTTTTGTTTAATAATTCCCATTTCGATTTGGGAAGATCAGAGATTTCCCAGTGATGAGAGGAAGATCTGAGATAGGCATAAAGTAAATTGCAATCTCTACTTCCTGATTAAGAAATAGGCAGGTTTTGACTTGTAATTTCTTGTGTTTGAGTATTGACTGTGAATCTGGGATGATTCATAGTAAATTCTTAAAAGTTGTTATTATGATTAGATGAGTTAGTTGTAAGTATGGGATCGGGGTAGATTTCCCGATTTGGAAAGGAATTGTCGTACGGTAAGATGGGTGAGAACAGGTTTGAGTTATCTGTTCATATTTTAATTATTAAATTTTATTTTGATTTGAGTATTCTCACTAGGCGAAAGCCTAATGTTTCAAGTTGAATCTTCTTACCAGGTACAAGCTCCGGGAAGTAAGCGGGAGTGATAGAAGAGAATTTTGAGAAGAATCAGACTTAGAAATAACGGAGGATCTAGTTTTTCTGTGAAGCTTTTGGGACGTATGTTTGGATAACTTAATTAATCTGATTGTTATGTTGTGATTAGATTAGTAAGTTATCTAAGTATTGTCATATGTATATAGAAACCTTGCTTTTGATCCTCAGGTTATATAAGTTTGAAGTTTTTGATCATAACTTGTGTTAATTTTAAAGGTTTAAATTGACCCTGTTTTTAGGGTGTTTCAGTATGGTATCAGAGCTTTAGTTTAAGTGAACTAGGTATGATTTTGAGATACCTAGACTTAAGCTGAGATGAAGTAAGTTATGATCCGTGAGATATGGGTAGAAGTACTAAGATTGGGTAGTCTTAGAGTCGACAGAAATACGCGAAGTTGGTAGTGTAACAATGGTAATGAGAATTCTCATGTATGATATGTTCGCAATTTCAATTAGCTACTGTTATTATGAATATATTATTACACAAGCATACTTGTTTCTAAATTGTTACAGTGACTGATTAGCGGTAAAGTATGTATCGTATGTTTACTTGTATAAACCATTAACTGATGAGTATTCTTTGGTGCTCATATCAGAACAATGGTGAATACGCCCCCGAGATCTCCAAATTCTTCGATGAATAGGAATTGGTTAGACGATGCAGGAGAAAGACAAACGGGATTAGGCGGAGTTCCTGATACGCCAACAGATTTTCTTTCCTTAGGAGGCATGCGAAGTCGAGCACATCCAGGAGGTACCAGTAATGCTGATCAAACATCGTCAGATTCAGGTATGGAAGGGCGAATAATGGATAATGTGACTCGATTGATGAATGCTTCAATGGAGAGGCAAGCAGAGATGATGAATACTATGATGGGGAGGCAGGCAGAGATGGCTACAAAGATGTTCAATGATCGAAATGTGGAACCAAGACGAACAACGGTTGATACTAATGTGATAAATCCGACTGTAAATCCAGGGGTGGAGACAGAAAGGAGGGTTGAAAGAAACTGCTCTTACAAAATGTTTCTAAGTTGTAAACCACCAGAATTCAAGGGAGATGATAATCCAGCGGCTTGTATGAACTGGATAAGAGAGATCGAGCAAGCTTTCCGAGCTTGTGAATGTTCTGATGAAAGATCTAAGGTGAGATTTGGGTCGCAAATGTTGTGCGGCAAAGCGTTGCAGTGGTGGAATGTGTTGTCATCAACTGTGACAGAAGCAGCTTTGAATTCCGTAACTTGGAATCAGTTTAAAGCAAAGATCTTAGAAGAATATTGTAACGAGCACGAGATGGACCGAATCGAAGAAGAGTTCCGGAATATCAAGAAAGGTAATATGTCAGTGAGAAAATATACTGAAGTCTTTATGAAAAAGCTGAATCTTGTGGGGCACGTGGCTCCATCGGAGAAAGATAAGATTAAATATTATCTGAAAGGTCTACCAGCAGATATGATGACAAGAGTTCGCAGTTCGAAATCTGCTACTTTGAGGGAGACGATTGAGGAAGCAAAGGTCATAGAAGAGATGTATGTGAAAGATAAGGAGGAGAAAACGCAGGTTGGGGAAAAGAGAAAGTGGGAGGGTCGTTCAGAACCTTCTCAAAAAGTAAGATTATTTGGAAAGAACATTCGTAGTGATTCCCGTAGGGAACCGAGTTGGTGTTCAAAATGCAAAAGTAAACATTTTGGCCAATGCCGTGTGGTTGGAAATCAATGTTTCAAGTGTGGGAAGATGGGACATATGGCATCAAATTGTACAGTATCGGGGTCGGTTTGTTTTGAATGCCAGCAACCGGGTCATTTTCGGAAAGATTGTCCGAAGTTGAAGAAAGGAGGAGATCAGGGAAGAAAGTTGGTTATTCCCAAGCCAACCGGTCGTGCATTCCAAATGACTGCTGATGAAGCGAAAGGATCAAAAGACGTGGTCTCGGGTACATTTCTTATAAACTCTATTCCTGCACGTGTGTTGTTTGATAGTGGCGCAAATTATTCTTTTCTGTCCAAGTTGTTCCAACATAAGTTAGCTATGCCTGTTACTACTCTAGGAGATGTCTTAGTAGTCGAAATAGCTAATGGAATTCAGTCTTTGGTTAAGGAGAGCCTGGCCGATTGTAAGATTATGATAGAGGGAACGGAATTTCCGATTAACTTGTTGTTAATGGAAATTGGGAGTTTTGATATTGTAGTAGGGATGGACTGGTTGAGCAACAACCAAGCAGAAATTATGTGCGCAAAGAAGCTGATCCGAATTCCAAGGGGCGATAAAGACGATGTATTCGTATTTGGAGAGAAACAGGAAGGAGATGTTCCTTTGATTTCGGTAATGAAGGCGAGTAAATGTTTATCGAAAGGGTGTTGGTCCTATTTAGCCTATGTTATTGATACAAAGTTGGAAAAGAAAAATGTTCAAGATATCAACGTGGTGCGTGAATTTCCGGATGTATTCCCGGATGATCTTCCAGGTTTACCAGTTGAAAGACAGGTGGAGTTTCGTATCGACATTATTCCTGGATCGGCACCGATTGCACGAGCACCTTATCGTTTAGCACCTGCGGAGATGAAAGAGATGATGACTCAGCTTCAAGAGTTATTAGATAAGGGTTTTATAAGACCGAGTTCTTCACCTTGGGGAGCTCCAGTTTTATTCGTTAAGAAGAAGGATGGTACCATGAGAATGTGTATTGATTACCGGGAGTTGAATAAGGTAACCATTAAGAACAAGTATCCGCTTCCGAGGATTGATGATTTATTTGATCAACTCCAAGGTGCGGGATGCTTTTCAAAGATAGATTTAAGATCAGGATACCATCAGGTACGAGTAAGAGATGAAGATGTTTCGAAAACAGCGTTTAGAACAAGATATGGGCATTATGAGTTCCTTGTAATGCCATTTGGGTTGACGAATGCTCCTGCAGTATTCATGGATTTGATGAATAGAGTGTGTCGACCATTTTTGGATAAGCTTGTCATTGTGTTTATTGATGACATACTTATCTATTCAAAGACTGAAGAAGATCATGAACAACATCTTCGTGAAGTCTTAGAAGTTTTAAGAAAGGAGAAGTTATACGCAAAGTTTTCGAAGTGTGAATTTTGGTTGAAGGAGGTGCAGTTTCTAGGGCATGTGATTACTTCTGAAGGAGTTAAAGTAGATCCTTCAAAGATTGAAGCGATGACGAATTGGGAGACACCTAGAATTGCATCTGAGATAAGAAGTTTCTTGGGATTAGCAGGATATTATAGAAGATTCATAAAGGATTTTTCGAAGATTGCGTCGGCTTTGACTTTATTGACTAGAAAGAATGAGAAGTTTGTTTGGACAGAGAAACAGGAAACAGCTTTCAGAACGTTACGTCAAAAGTTGTGTGAAGCACCTATTCTTGCTCTACCTGAAGGGACAGAAGATTTTGTTGTTTATAGCGATGCTTCAAAAATGGGTTTAGGATGTGTACTAATGCAAAGGGGCAAAGTGATTGCCTATGCCTCAAGACAACTTAAAGAGCATGAAAAGAATTATCCTACTCATGATTTAGAGTTAGCAGCGGTTGTGTTTGCTTTGAAGCTGTGGCGACATTATTTGTATGGAACGAAGTGTACTCTTTATACTGATCACAAGAGTTTGCAACATGTTTTTGATCAGAAGGAGTTAAACATGAGGCAGCGAAGATGGTTAGAATTACTTAAGGATTATGATTGCGAATTGCATTACCATCCTGGTAAAGCAAATGTCGTAGCTGATGCCTTAAGTAGAAAAGAATATGGTGGGTGTTTGAAATCGGTAAATGCTAGAATTGATGTGACGTCAAGTTTGATGGAAAAGATAAAAGAAGCACAAGTGGAGGCCTTGCGAGATGAAAACTTGAAAGAAGAAGTGATGGGTAAGCAACATCTTCAGTTAACAGAAGATGGTCGTGGGGTTAAGTTATTTCAAGGAAGAGTTTGGGTGCCTAAAATGGGAGGAAATCGAGAGTTGATTCTCGAAGACGCTCATAGATCTAAGTATTCCATACATCCTGGGAGTACGAAGATGTATCGAGATCTGAAATTGCATTATTGGTGGCCGGCGATGAAAGTAGATGTGGCTCGAAAGGTAGAATTGTGTACAACGTGTTCGTTGGTGAAAGCTGAACATCAGAAACCTTACGGAAGTTTCCAATCCTTGGAAATTCCGGAATGGAAGTGGGAGAAGATTACCATGGATTTTGTGACGAAGTTACCAAAGACGCAAAAAGGTAACGACACAATATGGGTAATCGTGGATAGATTAACTAAGAGTGCTCATTTTCTAGCAATGAAAGAGGCATCACCAATTGAGAAATTGGGAAAGCTGTATATTGATGAAGTGGTGTCAAGGCATGGTATACCGGTGTCGATAGTGTCAGATCGTGATAGTCGGTTTACTTCGAGGTTTTGGCGATCACTGCAAGAAGAATTGGGTACTAAAGTTAATCTGAGTACGGCTTTTCATCCACAAACCGATGGACAGAGTGAGCGGACCATTCAAACTTTGGAAGATATGCTCAGGTGTTGTGTTTTAGATTTTGGTGGTAACTGGGATACGCATCTACCGTTAGTAGAATTTGCGTATAACAATAGTTATCACTCGAGTATCGGGAGAGCACCCTTCGAAGCGCTGTATGGTCGAAAGTGTAGAACACCGGTATGTTGGTTAGAAGCCGGAGAGAAACAGTTTGCTGGTCCAGAGTTGGTACAGCAAACAGCGGATAAGGTGAAAGAAATTCGGCAGCATATGAAAGCAGCCCAAGATAGACAGAAAAGTTATGTTGACCCGAAGCGGAGACCAAAGGAATTTCAAGTTGGGGAGCGCGTGATGCTCAAAGTATCCCCATGGAAAGGTGTGATAAGGTTTGGAAAACGTGGGAAGTTGAGTCCTCGTTTTCTAGGACCTTTCACCATTATTGAGAGAATTGGGTTACAAGCTTACAAGTTAGAACTTCCACCAGAATTGGAAGGGGTTCATAATACTTTCCACGTATGTTATCTTCGGAAGTGTTTGGCCGAAGAGGAAGGTGTGATTCCACTCACTGATGTGTGAATTGATGAAAAGAGCCACTGTGTAGAAGAACCAGAGTCAATTTTGGAAAGATCGGTTACGAAGCTACGTAGTGGTAAAGAGGTAGCTATGTTGAAAGTGCAGTGGAAACACCATAGAGGTACTAATGTAACTCTAGAGTCGGAAGAGAGTATGAGGGATAGGTATCCTCATTTGTTTACCTGACTTTGATTTCGGGGACGAAATCGTTTTCAAGTTGGGGAGTATTGTAACATCTAGAATTTTGAGGCATTTTTATAAAATACATATTTAACCATAAGGGTCATTTGGTAAATTGATTTAAAGTAATTGTGAAATATTACTTGAGGGTCTCTTGTGGCAACTAGTTGAAGTTGGGGGTTGTTTATGAAAGTTTGGATGACTCATACAATTATAGGAGGAGGTGTCACTTAATTAAGTAACTAAGACTAAGTGTGAGTATTGGAGATTGTGTGTATTCGGTTGTTTGAGAAGAAAAGAGCCGAGAGTTTTTGAGATATAGAAATCGAGAAAAGAGAAAGAGAAGAAGAAGAACAGCTGCAGTTAACTGATTTTAGTGATTAATTTTGAAGAAACAAAGGTAAACTAATCTACTTTTATGTTTATAATTGTTAGATAAGTTTAGAAATGGGTTTTTATGATAAATAGATGTTTTGGGAAATTTGAGTACATGAGTAGGTTTAGTTTATAACCATAAACATATCTGCACATTTTCAGAAACATACATAGATTAAAACTGCAAAATCTGGGTTTAAGAATGAACTTACTGGACTGAGACTTGGATGAACATCATCGAAGTCGCAGCCTTGAGTTGCGACATTCATGATTGTCGCAATAGACCGTTGCGACTTGGCTTTGGAGTCGCAACAGTTGGTTGCGATTTGGAGTGGAATCGGAATGGTGGGTTACGACTTGGCACTGTAGTCGCAACAGTTGATTGCGACTTGGGTCGAAATCGCAATGGTGGGTTGCGACTTAGGTTGGAATCGCAACAGTTGGTTGCGACTTGGAATTGGAATCGCAATAGGCGGTTGCGACTTCAGTTCACTGCGATTTGAGATGTAATTTTAAGAGATTAAGGATTCCTAACTGTGGAGGGTTCTGTTTTATAATTAGTAATCAGAATATATGTAAATTGAATATTACAGTAAACTGTGGTAGTAAAGAAAGGAGTCCCTGCGAGTTTAAAAAGGATTAAAGGAAGTGTGATTTCATATCAGGTGAGTTTACTCAACTCTCTTTAAAATTCAGTAATTAATATTGAAATAGATGTTTTATATGTATGCATGGATATGTTTTATGAACTAGTACTTATTATTATTCTTGTATGCTAAGTTTGATTATCTACTATATGCAATTTGCAATATGGTTATGAACTCTAAATATGATTTGAAGCTTTATTGAGATAAATTATAAAGATCTATCTATGAGTCCAAAAATGTAGATTAACAACTGAGATATTAACTTCCGTGCTAAGTTGCAAAGAGGGGATAGTTAAGAGATTGAGATGAGGAGCTAATAATATTCTTTATTCTTATATAAATAGAATATGTTCGGAGAAATGATATATTGTATGCCGGACGCATATAGTAGTATCGATTATTACATATATATATTATGTACTATGTGCTTTTGCTAAAAATAGGCATCCGGTCACCGAGGGCACTTGGGTACGGTATAATGGGAACCGATTACTCGCTATAGACCATAGGGATGTAATTTTTAGTAATTGGGTGTACCTTGAATCATCGTGGGTCCCGATTTGAGTATCGCGATATTATAATCCCATTGGGACCATTGATTCTGAGGTGGAATGTGGAATAAGCAGTTTTTGTTTAATAATTCCCATTTCGATTTGGGAAGATCAGAGATTTCCCAGTGATGAGAGGAAGATCTGAGATAGGCATAAAGTAAATTGTAATCTCTACTTCCTGATTAAGAAATAGGCAGGTTTTGACTTGTAATTTCTTGTGTTTGAGTATTGACCGTGAATCTGGGATGATTCATAGTAAATTCTTAAAAGTTGTTATTATGATTAGATGAGTTAGTCGTAAGTATTGGATCGGGGTAGATTTCCCGATTTGGAAAGGAATTGTCGTACGGTAAGATGGGTGAGAACAGGTTTGAGTTATCTGTTCATATTTTAACTATTAAATTTTATTTTGATTTGAGTATTCTCACTAGGCGAAAGCCTAATGTTTGAAGTTGAATCTTCTTACCAGGTACAAGCTCCGGGAAGTAAGCGGGAGTGAGAGAAGAGAATTTTGAGAAGAATCAGACTTAGAAATAACGGAGGATCTAGTTTTTCTGTGAAGCTTTTGGGACGTATGTTTGGATAACTTAATTAATCTGATTGTTATGTTGTGATTAGATTAGTAAGTTATCTAAGTATTGTCATATGTATATAGAAACCTTGCTTTTGATCCTCAGGTTATATAAGTTTGAAGTTTTTGATCATAACTTGTGTTAATTTTAAAGGTTTAAATTGACCCTGTTTTTAGGGTGTTTCATGGTAGCTGTAGACTACGTGTCCAAATGGGTGGAGGCTATGGCCTGTCATGCCAATGATGCTAAGACCGTTGTCAAATTTCTTCACAAGCACATATTCACTAGATTTGGTACGCCTCGTGCCTTAATTAGTGATGAAGGCACCCACTTCATTAACAATTTATTAGAGGAAGTCCTGGACAAATACAACATTCAGTACAGGGTGGCAACTGCTTATCACCCGCAAACCAATGGTTTGGCTGAACTGTCCAACAGGGAAATCAAAGGTATCTTAGCTAAGGTAGTTAAGCCACACAGAAAAGATTGGGCCTCCAAATTGGATGATGCCCTGTGGGCCTACCGGACCGCTTACAAGACCCCTATTGGAATGTCCCGCTATAAATTGGTTTTTGGAAAGGCATGTCACTTACGTGTTGAATCAGTATTCATGGATTTGATGAATAGAGTGTGTCGACCATTTTTGGATAAGCTTGTCATTGTGTTTATTGATGACATACTTATCTATTCAAAGACTGAAGAAGATCATGAACAACATCTTCGTGAAGTCTTAGAAGTTTTAAGAAAGGAGAAGTTATACGCAAAGTTTTCGAAGTGTGAATTTTGGTTGAAGGAGGTGCAGTTTCTAGGGCATGTGATTACTTCTGAAGGAGTTAAAGTAGATCCTTCAAAGATTGAAGCGATGACGAACTGGGAGACACCTAGAAGTGCATCTGAGATAAGAAGTTTCTTGGGATTAGCAGGATATTATAGAAGATTCATAAAGGATTTTTCGAAGATTGCGTCGGCTTTGACTTTATTGACTAGAAAGAATGAGAAGTTTGTTTGGACAGAGAAACAGGAAACAGCTTTCAGAACGTTACGTCAAAAGTTGTGTGAAGCACCTATTCTTGCTCTACCTGAAGGGACAGAAGATTTTGTTGTTTATAGCGATGCTTCAAAAATGGGTTTAGGATGTGTACTAATGCAAAGGGGCAAAGTGATTGCCTATGCCTCAAGACAACTTAAAGAGCATGAAAAGAATTATCCTACTCATGATTTAGAGTTAGCGGCGGTTGTGTTTGCTTTGAAGCTGTGGCGACATTATTTGTATGGAACGAAGTGTACTCTTTATACTGATCACAAGAGTTTGCAACATGTTTTTGATCAGAAGGAGTTAAACATGAGGCAGCGAAGATGGTTAGAATTACTTAAGGATTATGATTGCGAATTGCATTACCATCCTGGTAAAGCAAATGTCGTAGCTGATGCCTTAAGTAGAAAAGAATATGGTGGGTGTTTGAAATCGGTAAATGCTAGAATTGATGTGACGTCAAGTTTGATGGAAAAGATAAAAGAAGCACAAGTGGAGGCCTTGCGAGATGAAAACTTGAAAGAAGAAGTGATGGGTAAGCAACATCTTCAGTTAACAGAAGATGGTCGTGGGGTTAAGTTATTTCAAGGAAGAGTTTGGGTGCCTAAAATGGGAGGAAATCGAGAGTTGATTCTCGAAGACGCTCATAGATCTAAGTATTCCATACATCCTGGGAGTACGAAGATGTATCGAGATCTGAAATTGCATTATTGGTGGCCGGCGATGAAAGTAGATGTGGCTCGAAAGGTAGAATTGTGTACAACGTGTTCGTTGGTGAAAGCTGAACATCAGAAACCTTACGGAAGTTTCCAATCCTTGGAAATTCCGGAATGGAAGTGGGAGAAGATTACCATGGATTTTGTGACGAAGTTACCAAAGACGCAAAAAGGTAACGACACAATATGGGTAATCGTGGATAGATTAACTAAGAGTGCTCATTTTCTAGCAATGAAAGAGGCATCACCAATTGAGAAATTGGGAAAGCTGTATATTGATGAAGTGGTGTCAAGGCATGGTATACCGGTGTCGATAGTGTCAGATCGTGATAGTCGGTTTACTTCGAGGTTTTGGCGATCACTGCAAGAAGAATTGGGTACTAAAGTTAATCTGAGTACGGCTTTTCATCCACAAACCGATGGACAGAGTGAGCGGACCATTCAAACTTTGGAAGATATGCTCAGGTGTTGTGTTTTAGATTTTGGTGGTAACTGGGATACGCATCTACCGTTAGTAGAATTTGCGTATAACAATAGTTATCACTCGAGTATCGGGAGAGCACCCTTCGAAGCGCTGTATGGTCGAAAGTGTAGAACACCGGTATGTTGGTTAGAAGCCGGAGAGAAACAGTTTGCTGGTCCAGAGTTGGTACAGCAAACAGCGGATAAGGTGAAAGAAATTCGGCAGCATATGAAAGCAGCCCAAGATAGACAGAAAAGTTATGTTGACCCGAAGCGGAGACCAAAGGAATTTCAAGTTGGGGAGCGCGTGATGCTCAAAGTATCCCCATGGAAAGGTGTGATAAGGTTTGGAAAACGTGGGAAGTTGAGTCCTCGTTTTCTAGGACCTTTCACCATTATTGAGAGAATTGGGTTACAAGCTTACAAGTTAGAACTTCCACCAGAATTGGAAGGGGTTCATAATACTTTCCACGTATGTTATCTTCGGAAGTGTTTGGCCGAAGAGGAAGGTGTGATTCCACTCACTGATGTGAGAATTGATGAAAAGAGCCGCTGTGTAGAAGAACCAGAGTCAATTTTGGAAAGATCGGTTAAGAAGCTACGTAGTGGTAAAGAGGTAGCTATGTTGAAAGTGCAGTGGAAACACCATAGAGGTACTAATGTAACTCTAGAGTCGGAAGAGAGTATGAGGGATAGGTATCCTCATTTGTTTACCTGACTTTGATTTCGGGGACGAAATCGTTTTCAAGTTGGGGAGTATTGTAACATCTAGAATTTTGAGGTATTTTTATAAAATACATATTTAACCATAAGGGTCATTTGGTAAATTGATTTAAAGTAATTGTGAAATATTACTTGAGGGTCTCTTGTGGCAACTAGTTGAAGTTGGGGGTTGTTTATGAAAGTTTGGATGACTCATACAATTATAGGAGGAGGTGTCACTTAATTAAGTAACTAAGACTAAGTGTGAGTATTGGAGATTGTGTGTATTCGGTTGTTTGAGAAGAAAAGAGCCGAGAGTTTTTGAGATAGAGAAATCGAGAAAAGAGAAAGAGAAGAAGAAGAACAGCTGCAGTTAACTGATTTTAGTGATTAATTTTGAAGAAACAAAGGTAAAATAATCTACTTTTATGTTTATAATTGTTAGATAAGTTTAGAAATGGGTTTTTATGATAAATAGATGTTTTGGGAAATTTGAGTACATGAGTAGGTTTAGTTTATAACCATAAACATATCTGCACATTTTCAGAAACATACATAGATTAAAACTGCAAAATCTGGGTTTAAGAATGAACTTAGTGGACTGAGACTTGGATGAACATCATCGAAATCGCAGCCTTGAGTTGCGACATTCATGATTGTCGCAATAGACCGTTGCGACTTGGCTTTGGAGTCGCAACAGTTGGTTGCGATTTGGAGTGGAATCGGAATGGTGGGTTACGACTTGGCACTGTAGTCGCAACAGTTGATTGCGACTTGGGTCGAAATCGCAATGGTGGGTTGCGACTTAGGTTGGAATCGCAACAGTTGGTTGCGACTTGGAATTGGAATCGCAATAGGCGGTTGCGACTTCAGTTCACTGCGATTTGAGATGTAATTTTAAGAGATTAAGGATTCCTAACTGTGGAGGGTTCTGTTTTATAATTAGTAATCAGAATATTACAGTAAACTGTGGTAGTAAAGAAAGGAGTCCCTGCGAGTTTAAAAAGGATTAAAGGAAGTGTGATTTCATATCAGGTGAGTTTACTCAACTCTCTTTAAAATTCAGTAATTAATATTGAAATAGATGTTTTATATGTATGCATGGATATGTTTTATGAACTAGTACTTATTATTATTCTTGTATGCTAAGTTTGATTATCTACTATATGCAATTTGCAATATGGTTATGAACTCTAAATATGATTTGAAGCTTTATTGAGATAAATTATAAAGATCTATCTATGAGTCCAAAAATGTAGATTAACAACTGAGATATTAACTTCCGTGCTAAGTTGCAAAGAGGGGATAGTTAAGAGATTGAGATGAGGAGCTAATAATATTCTTTATTCTTATATAAATAGAATATGTTCGGAGAAATGATATATTGTATGCCGGACGCATATAGTAGTATCGATTATTACATATATATATTATGTACTATGTGCTTTTGCTAAAAATAGGCATCCGGTCACCGAGGGCACTTGGGTACGGTATAATGGGAACCGATTACTCGCCATAGACCATAGGGATGTAATTTTTAGTAATTGGGTGTACCTTGAATCATCGTGGGTCCCGATTTGAGTATCGCGATATTATAATCCCATTGGGACCATTGATTCTGAGGTGGAATGTGGAATAAGCAGTTTTTGTTTAATAATTCCCATTTCGATTTGGGAAGATCAGAGATTTCCCAGTGATGAGAGGAAGATCTGAGATAGGCATAAAGTAAATTGTAATCTCTACTTCCTGATTAAGAAATAGGCAGGTTTTGACTTGTAATTTCTTGTGTTTGAGTATTGACCGTGAATCTGGGATGATTCATAGTAAATTCTTAAAAGTTGTTATTATGATTAGATGAGTTAGTCGTAAGTATGGGATCGGGGTAGATTTCCCGATTTGGAAAGGAATTGTCGTACGGTAAGATGGGTGAGAACAGGTTTGAGTTATCTGTTCATATTTTAATTATTAAATTTTATTTTGATTTGAGTATTCTCACTAGGCGAAAGCCTAATGTTTCAAGTTGAATCTTCTTACCAGGTACAAGCTCCGGGAAGTAAGCGGGAGTGAGAGAAGAGAATTTTGAGAAGAATCAGACTTAGAAATAACGGAGGATCTAGTTTTTCTGTGAAGCTTTTGGGACGTATGTTTGGATAACTTAATTAATCTGATTGTTATGTTGTGATTAGATTAGTAAGTTATCTAAGTATTGTCATATGTATATAGAAACCTTGCTTTTGATCCTCAGGTTATATAAGTTTGAAGTTTTTGATCATAACTTGTGTTAATTTTAAAGGTTTAAATTGACCCTGTTTTTAGGGTGTTTCATGGTAGCTGTAGACTACGTGTCCAAATGGGTGGAGGCTATGGCCTGTCATGCCAATGATGTTAAGACCGTTGTCAAATTTCTTCACAAGCACATATTCACTAGATTTGGTACGGCTCGTGCCTTAATTAGTGATGAAGGCACCCACTTCATTAACAATTTATTAGAGGAAGTCCTGGACAAATACAACATTCAGTACAGGGTGGCAACTGCTTATCACCCGCAAACCAATGGTTTGGCTGAACTGTCCAACAGGGAAATCAAAGGTATCTTAGCTAAGGTAGTTAAGCCACACAGAAAAGATTGGGCCTCCAAATTGGATGATGCCCTGTGGGCCTACCGGACCGCTTACAAGACCCCTATTGGAATGTCCCGCTATAAATTGGTTTTTGGAAAGGCATGTCACTTACCTGTTGAATTAGAGCACAAGCCTACTGGGCTATCAAGGAACTTAACATGAGTCTAGATGACGCTGAAAGAAAGAGAACTCTACAACTTTGTGAACTGGAAGAACACATGAATTATTCTTACGAAAACGCCAAACTCTACAAAGAAAATACCAAAAAATGGCATGACAAGAAAATAGTTCCAAAAGAGTTATTTGAGGGCCAGCAAGTTTTATTGTTTAATTCTAGACTCAGGTTATTTCCTGGGAAATTGAATTCTAGGTGGACTGGACCGTATCAGATTGCAAAAGTTTATCCCTATGGCGTTATTGAATTAATTAATCCAGAAAAGGGAGACTCTTTCAAGGTAAATGGTCAAAGGGTAAAACCTTTCATCGAGCCTACAGCACTGATGCAACAACCTCTTGAGGTTGTTCACCTCCAGAACTAAGATGCTATCTGAGTGTTCTTGGATTTCTTATAATTCAAGAAAGTTGTAAATATCATTCTTAAAAAGAAAGAAAAAGTTTTTTTTTATTTTGTTTTTAATTCATGACCAAGTCTGTTATTTTAAAAGAAAACGGAAAAGAACAAAAATAGGAAAGATGCTTTCAAAAGAGGAAGAACGAGGAACCTCAGTTTTAACAACGCAAATATAAATTTTTCGGCCCATGGCCAAAATTTTTATAAACGGTTCTTTTGGGTTTTAAATAGGAAGGTATTTCAGACATGGATGGTAAAATGAACTATCGAGATTAAAACGTTTCGTTCGAAAAACAATTTACGATTCATTTTACCGTGGGCCAATTACGTTTTGTTGGGATTTTAGAATCTCGGCCTAAACATGAGAAACACTTGGGCCCAAGTCTAGGCTCCAAACCCAATTTTCGGCCCATGTGGTATTTTCTCTAAAAACTGAATTATGGAATTGGGTTGACAGCTAATCTGGTTTGTTTCTAACTAAACCAGATTTTAGTTGGTAGATTTGGAGAGTACACTGTAGATTTTATCTCAGTGTTTGGAATTTGAACAGTGTAGGGAAGCAGAGAGTACTTCATCGTACTGAGCAAACAACTCTCTCTATTTTCTCTCTGCACTCGCCTCTCTCGACCACTCACGCCGCACACGTCATAGCCGACGCTGACATCCCACCAATGCCACTAGTCAGTTCTGCCTATTTTATGTTCCCCATGAAGACCTTCGGTACCTCATCTTCTTCTTCTTCTTATAATCGATCATCCAAATGGAGGGGAGCACTCATCTCTACTCACCACCCACCTAAACCCCCTCTGGGTTTCAAACAATCACCATCGAGCAGCAATCGCCGGCGCAAGCAGCGACTCGACTCGTGAGCTTTTCCGGTGTATTCCTCGAACACCACAGGTCCCGCCGAACGAAACCCCTCATCACCGATCATCGCTAGAAATGGAGAATCAAAACCCTAATCTTCCCTATTTCTTCGGTTCGACCTCCGACGCCCATCGATCACTAAACCCACCTCAGAATCAAACGACGATCATAACCCGTGATTTTCTTGGTCTGGACCTACTAGCTCAATTTCACCGAGCTCCGGCGGACATACAACAGTACCTGATCGATACTCGTCGAGCCGCCGCACCACCGTCGCATCCGCCGGGTTTTTCCACCCCTAGGTATGAATCTCGCCCCTCTCCTCTCGCAACCCGACCCTTTGCATCTGCGGTCGTGCTGGACTCGAATGGCGAACCTATCTTGACCAGACCCTCGGCTTTTCGCCCAGTCCGGCGACAACCACGCTTGAACCTCGAATACCCTCCTATCGCACCCACTGCTGTACCACTTGACCATCAGACCAATGTTCCCGCACCCTCTCTCACTTTCCCTACACTCACTCTACCCTCAGCCCCGACAATCACCACCACCGAACCCATCGACATCACCCCTACCTCTTCACCAAACCCCATTTCGGTCGCACCACCAATGACCTCACCCATCACCACACCCACTGTCCAACCAAAACCCCCCATTCAGTACAAACGCAGACATACGACAGTGGTTGAAATCAATGACACACTCGTAAAGAAGCGAAAAATCAGTAACACGGGTGTGGTCATTCGGGAACGAGAGGAGGGTGAAATCAGTGACTCCATTGAAGATTCGGATGAGGATATCAAAGCTGAGAAACATGCTGTTTTGCCTTCACAATCTGCCACACAACAAGATAAGGGTAAAACAAAAGTGGGTAACGTCTCTAATCTCCATATTACTCACATGCATATGTTTAGCTGTCATGAGGCATTGATATGTCATAAATCTTTTGCAACTAAATTAGGACATTCTCCGAAAGGTTTTGATCATCGCATATTACTTGCACACCCACATTTTCAACAAACAATCACCAAACTGGGATGGGAACTACTTTGTGGTGTCCCCAATCCTTATAATATAGATTGGATACGTGATTTTTATTCCGAGCTTTCAGTTACAAATGGAACAGAAATCACAGTCCGATAAACCCCAGTTTGCGTGTCAGCTTTTAAGATTAATAAAATATTGGGATTGGTGCCACCACCGTACTCATCTGAGTTTCAGAGGCTTTGTAATCATGCAACTGATGATGACTTGGAAGCAGTCCTTAAAAGGATTGCTCATGAAGGGTCACGTTGGGAATTTCAAGGAACACAACGTATTTTGCGCACACAATTGTTTGATACTAGAAGTGAATGTTTGGTATTACTTTTTAAGACACACGTTGATCCCTACCTCGCATGACACTAACCTATGCATGTTTAGAGTTATGATTCTGTATTGTATTATGGAGGGACACAAAATTGATATCGGCCGACTCATCTCCAATACCATTCTTGGAGGTGCGGATAGGGCTAATGCACGAATGCCGCATCCCACCATAATACACTCTCTCATGCATCAAGCAAAGGTTCCCACTTTATCCACGGATCATTTCTCTGAAGATAAGATGATCATGGATAAAATGACTGTCGATCGGTTGTTGCGTAATAATACATGCTTTCAACCGAGGAATGATGGTGCCAGCATAGCTTCCTTAGAGGCAACCCTTGGCTCCTTTAAAAAAGAAATTCGGGTGGCACTAAGAGAACACCAACGCTTTATCACCACACAGATTACTGGCACCCACGATGACATGTGGAGCACCATCAAGAAGTGGAGGAGAGAGGACAGAGAAGAAAAGAATGCATGGATGAAATATGAAAAAGCTAAAGATGACGCCATGAGATTGATATGGAGCAGCGAACACCCGAATATTTTGAAGACAATACCCCCCTTTCCAATGCACTTGCTATGGCAGCCCGCGGGGCAGCATCCTACTCCTTCTCAGTAGGACATGTTTTTTCTATCACCCTTTTTAGTTTATGTTTTTATATTTCATGCCTAGTATTAGCTTTAATTTTATAAATATGGGAATTCTTTGTGTTGTTATTTGTGGAAGGTTCCATTTCTAGTGTTCTCATGCATTCATGCAACCCATGCACAGGTATTTATACACATGATTCGTTGCTCTTTATATTTAGTTGTTCCATAGCCTCGAATAATTTCTTTGTTTTCTTGATCTCACTCTTTTCACACATCACTAGAACTAGCCGTCTAACTTCTTGTCTCACCAATTTTTGTTGGATAAAGAATTTTTGCATACACCATACACTGATACATAAATCTTACCAACAATTGGTTCGATTTTTCTTCAATGTTCAATGAGGACATTGCACCATTCAAAGTTTTGGGGAGGAGATATGGTTATTATTCATAACATATCAATTTTTGCACATATCTCCATGCATACCCATGTACACATACATATTCAAAAATGCACACGTGAAAACACATAAACACTCAAAAAGAGCAAAGCTCTACGTATGTTTTCCGTGTATACTTGTCAAGTGTCAAAGACACTTATTCGGACCAATGTGTCCAAATGCAATTCCTCAAAATGAGAAGACGGCAAATATTGCCATATGTTGAAAGTGGTACAAAGGCAATCGCCAAACCATTCAAGACATGTGCAATTTTTTTTTCTTTTCCCAATTAGGCATTGAGTTGTTCGGCTAGCTTATGGTTGATGTGTTTTAAAGAATGAGTTGTGGAACATTGAGTTGTAAAGGGCTATTTTTTCTCAACTAAGTGAAAGTTAGTAATTGCTTCATTGTGTTGAATACAAATGCATGATTGTGGGATGATAGGCGGGTATCACCCCCCCTAAATCTCACCGCAAGTGTACGGGTCGAAGTCAAGTAATAGTACTAGAAAGTACGAGCATCGAATCACGGGGAACTAAGTATCACAATTACTATAAAAACTATTAACTGAACGATCGCAAGTTGAGTTGGTTGGTTTATAATTACTAATTGCAAACAAAACTAAATCAAACACGGAAACAATAAACAGCTTAAGAACTTCAGATAGAGAAAACAGTTGAGGGTTGGAAATCCTTAGGTTTTCACATACGAATATCTGACTTTAAACAATTACCAGTTAATCCCCTTAATGAATACCCAATCTTGAAAATCACCGTTGTTCTCTTTCGAGCAACATCGGGTTTTATTTTGAAAAGGATAAGTTTTATCTTTCGATCTCAACCTATGGATTCCAAAACACATTAAGTGCAAGATTCATAATTGAACGAATAGATTTAATCTCTCGATCTCAACCTAAATGGCTCACTTAGGACTAAGGCGTATTCGGTATATCTCTATCACCAAAATCTCGCCTTAGACATGCAATTCCTAGTTCTATCTAACAGTTAATTCTCTCGAACTCAACTGGAAGCAACAAAACAATTGAAAGCTAGCTAAACTCTCAAAAGCATTAAGAATCAAATTACATGCATTCATTAAAAAGGAAAAACTGATAAAAGTCATTCGTCATCCGTTCATATGTTCAAGCCTAATTCAATCCAACCCCCAACATCTAAAGATTAGTTCATGATGTTGGGGAATACAAACGCAAGAAAAGGGGATGTAAAAGTGTGTGCAAACATGATAACGAGAATGTAAAAGATGTAATGGTGAATGATGATGAACTCCCTTCTCCTAGCTCGAATCCGCTTCGCGTCGTGAATTACTCGTCGATTCCTCCTCTATCGTGGCTCCGAAAGCTCCGAAAAGTCTCTGAAAATTGCCCCTGGACTGCCCACCGTCGTCGTGTGAAAGGTGCGTATCGAGCGTGACCTAAAGTTGGAATAATAAAGCTGGAAATTGTGGAACAGAGGGATACGCGGCCTTCCACGCGACTTGCAAGTCGCGCGCTTTCCAGAGCTCTTCTGGTTCGGGCGCGGGTCTTGGGCTTAGATCTCGGGCTTCCGTTGGGCTTCGTTTTGGCTCTTTTTGGGCTCTTTTTAACTTCTTTTCTCGAAGATTACTACCTGTTAAAGAACCTGCACATTCCACTAAATAAACCATAAAATCCCGCTTCTTTGCTTAAATACAAGCCAATCTCATTGGTTTGAGAACCGAAAATAACGCCAAAAAGTGGCGTTATCAACAACCCCAAACCGAGCGTTGCTTGTCCCCAAGCAAATTAGCGATAAAACAGAATAAAAGCACATATAAGAGAAATGTAATAACTGCACAACTCCCAATCGGTACCATGTAATGCACTGGTGATTTCCCATACCCGTGAATGCCTATCTCACTCTCGCCTCATTCCTATTCCGTTTGATCTATGACCTTCCATTGTAAGTTGAACTCGTGACTGCTCCGTTTCCATTAAGGTTGTTCTAGGTCCAAACATACTAGGGAAAACATTTCGCCTCGACCCTACCTCACAGACTTCTCTCATTTCGCTTGAACCTAGGTTATCGCACATGTTGTCATGTATATGGAGTTTATGTACAAGGATATTCAAAAATTACATGACAATTCTAATGAAAGACGCACAAATGTCCAAAATTGATCTCAGAAAGGAATCAAGTAGCAAGACAGGGAATATTGGTAAGGGTGGTCGTATACTCTAATCACATTTCCCAAAAGATCATCCAGGTCTTCACAAGGGTTGTAACGGGGCTAAGAAGTGAAGGGTAAAACGGTTCAACGATCCTTGGTGTATCAAGCTTTAGCAATTCTGAACTTCCTAGGTTTATGCTCTATCGTTTGGCCCTCTGTGTCACTAGTGAAGTCTCTTTGACACTCTTATTCAGCTGTTGTGAAGCTATTTAACAACTGTAAATATTTTTTTTTGGGACTTCAATGGTCCTCTTTATTAAATTGGGGCTGCATTGGCCCTCTTTTCTATTTCTTGGGTTACATTGACCCAATTTATTTTTCTGACTAGCCTGTACTATTTTCTTTTCCGCTCTATCTTTTTCAGTTCATTACCGCTCAGATTGACACACTTTCGGATAAGGTTGGCTAAGGCTTTTGGCTCGGGCTTAAAGGTGGGTTTGAAATGAAAAAGGTGTGTGTATGGCTACAAAGGGGCTATGGTTACGCACAAATGGGTGAAAAGGGTACGATAGCTAAAAACAGGGTTAAACAAACACACATTGCCTGGAATCACATCTTAAGGTCCACACGAAAGGGTCTACTACACCCTTACCCAATATCCCGATGGTCGTCTTTGCTACTCAATGCAATAATATAGCGAGATCATTCTATATTCACGACAAGGAACTCGAAAAAGTGTATGCGATTTTCGTGTATGAATCCCTCGAATTGAAAAGACGTCTTTTAGGCTCAAATATCACTAATGGGTGGTCTCCACTAATGTCCCTAGTCATGTCCTTTCCCGGTCCTTCCCTAGCGGTCACGTCACTATCACAAGATTCTTCCTACAATGGTTGGTCTCAAGCATTCAAAACAAAATTTTTAGCTAAAGTGCTCTAGGCATGCAGAGGTGCGGGAAGTCTACGTGCATAAACGTGGGCCCGATTGGGCAACCCCAAACCTTACCCACACATTGTCCCCAATGTGCAAGTGTCGGCGTAGGCGATACTAAGACAAGTATCGTTGTGCGGTTATTACATGCAACATACAGGTAAGGCATAACATTGAAGCATAACATCAAAGAGCTTTCTCATTAAAATATGGCCACCCCAAACCTAGGCCGTGGCCTAGGTTCGTCAAAAACGCCAACCCCAAACCTCGGTGAAACCGAGGTTTGCACAGGATTAAAGAATGAGTGTGTAGATGTTGAAAAGATGAGGCACCCCAAACCTAAGTGAAACTTAGGTTTGTTGCATCTCGTTAACTAATAAAAGTCAGTCATCTTACACACCCGTTACATACAAAGTTTAGAGCGTACCTGTTTGCCCGAACGGAGGAGATTCTCTTGAAAGAGTTGAAATGATCACGATTGAGAAGCATCGGAGAAGGGAAAAGCAAAACAAAGCAAACAAAACAAAAGACGAAAGGAAACACACAAAGCAGAAAAAAATAACACACTGCATGAGGACAGGAAGCCGCGCGGCTTTCGCCGCGGTATGGAAACCGTGGGAAAGACCGCGCAACCCCCTGTTTCGAAAAACACCCAGAGGGCCCCGCGGTTTGGCATGTGGCTTGTAGGCCACAGCACAAGCTGCGTAAGTCCCTGTTTCAGCTATTTTTTGATTTTTTCATTTTTATAGGTTTTTCTTACTAAAACACACTCAAAAACAGGAAATTAAAAAGAAAACTAACCTCGGGGGGTTGCCTCCCACCCATCGCTGTATTTAAAGTCGTGGCACGACTTTCTTTCTGATCACTCCTTCGACTTTTTATGCTTGCCCGACTCCTCTTCACTTCTACTCGCGAACATCTTGAATGTCACCCTTTCGCCACCAACTCTTAGCGTCATCTCCCCTTCTTCCATGTCAATCAAAGCTCTGCTCGTGGCCAGAAAAGACCTTCCCAAAATCAGTGAGACCTATATGTCCTCATCGATGTCTAACACCACGAAGTCCACCGGGAAGTAGAATTTGCCGACTTTGATCAATACGTCTTCGACTACTCCATGTGGATATACTATCGACCTATCCGCAAGCTGAAGGGTCATGTTTGTCAGCTTCACTTCCCCGAGGCCGAGTTTCCTGAAAACAGATAGAGGCATTAGGTTAATACTAGATCCTAAATCGCATAATACCTTATCAAAATTAAAACTCCCAATTTGGATAGGGATCGAAAAACTCCCTGGATCCTTGAGCTTCGGGGGAAGCTTGTTCTGGATTATAGCACTGCACTCCTCAGTAAGTGCAATTGTGGCCTGATCCTCAATCTTCCTCTTCTTGGATAAGATGTCTTTCATAAATCTCGCATATGAGGGCATTTGTGCCAAAGCATATGCAAAAGGAATGTTAATGTGCAGCTTTTTAAATATATCAAGAAACTTAGAAAAGTTAACATCATCCTTATGCGATTTAAGTCTGCCCGGATAGGGTACTCTCGGTACCACCGGCTTAACCAGTGGTTGCTTTGGCTTCGTCTCCTCACTCTTCTTGTTCTCTTTATCCTCCGGGTTCTCCTTCATCTCAAACTCTTTCTCGGTTTCCAACTCGTCTATATCTACAACCTCAACCTCTTCCTCTTCATGACCGGTTTCCTTTGATGGCGGTTCCCGTGTATTGTCCTCGATCAGCTCCTTGCCACTTCTTAGATATATGGCATTACAATCCTCCCTTGGTTTCTTTTCAGCCATACTCGGGAAGGTTCCGGGAGCTCGGTTTTGTAGGGCTTCGGAGATTTGCCCCACTTGCCTCTCCAAGATCTTGATGGATGCGGTGTTCTGATCAGTAGCCGCCTTGACTGTGCTCACCGTGCTTGCTAGCTCTCCAACCGTGCTGTCCATCTTGGCCATAAACTTCATCATCATATCTTCCAGCCCCGGTTTCTTCTCTACGGATGGTCCTTCGTTCCTTTGGTTGAAACCTGGAGGACGGTACACATTATTAGTATGAGAAGAATTAGAAGAGTTAGAAAAATTACCTTGTTGTTGACCGGGTTGACTCCACGAAAAATTGGGGTGTTTCTTCCACCCTTCGTTATATATATTGGAGAACGGGTCGTTCCTCGGTTGATTGTTCCGGTTTTGCACAAATTGCACTTGTTCAGGTGCTTCCGGATTACCTCCCTTCAGATGGTTCGTGATAAAAGCTAGTTGAGCTTTTATTTCCTTCAGCTCATCCGACTCTTGAACACTCGCAACTCTTCTAACATCGGCTCTTGGAGTAGAAAAACTATGCTCGGCCAGATTGTCAATCAGCTCACATGCTTCCTCATACGACTTATCCATTAGTGCTCCACCCGACGCAGCTGTGATTTCGTTCTTGAACTGCGGGTGAAGTCCACTAAAGAATGTCTGAATAATGACCCATCCTTGCAACCCATGGTGAGGGCATTTCTTGATCATATCTTTATATCTCTCCCACGCCTCATACAAGGTCTCTTGATCCCATTGCGCAAAATGGGTGATTTCCGCCATAAGTTGCGCGGTTCGACTCGGAGGAAAGAATTTCTGAAGGGACGCTGCCTTCAGTTGTGCCCAAGTAGTGATCGAGTCTGGTTGGATACTCTCGGTCCATGTCTCGGCTCGGCCCTTAAGTGAAAATCCAAACAACCTCAGTTTGATTGCATCCTCTTCCATCCCATTTATCTTGAATGTGTTGCAGATTCTCTCAAATGACCGGAGATGTGCATGAGGATCTTCGGTCGGTGCTCCTCCATATTGATTTTGTTGCACCATCACAATGGTGCTCGGCTTGATTTCGAAGTAATTCGCCGCAGTAGTGGGCGGTTGGATGCCTATGCGTGCCGCTGCCACATTCGGATTGGCAAACGACTTCATCGGAACTCTCGCCGGAGGAGGCGGAGGTGGGTTGTTACCAGGTGGTCTATTAACGGGCATTTCGTCACCCATCTTTAGATGTCTCTTGGCTTTGGTCTCTTGGCGTATTCGGCGGGTGGTTCTTTCAATCTCCGGATCGATCGGTTCGAGTTTCTCCCCTCGGGTCTTCCTTGGCATAAACCAATTAGTACCTGAAACGAAAAAAAAACAAACAAAATTAGCAATCCAAAAATTGAAGGTGAAGGTATAAAGCAATAAAAAAATGTTCAATCTAATAGTGCTTATAGCTGGTAGTGCTATCAGTTGCAACTAGTTCCCCGGCAACGGCGCAAAAAACTTGATAGGCGGGTATCAACCCCCCTAAATCTCACCGCAAGTGTACGGGTCGAAGTCAAGTAATAGTACTAGAAAGTACGAGTATCGAATCACGGGGAACTAGGAACTAAGTATCACAATTACTATAAAAACTATTAACTGAACGATCGCAAGTTGAGTTGGTTGGTTTATAATTACTAATTGCAAACAAAACTAAATCAAACACGGAAACAGTAAACAGCTTAAGAACTTCAGATAGAGAAAACAGTTAAGGGTTGGAAATCCTTAGGTTTTCACATACGAATATCTGACTTTAAACAATTACCAGTTAATCCCCTTAATGAATACCCAATCTCTAAAATCACCGTTGTTCTCTTTCGAGCAACATCGGGTTTTATTTTGAAAAGGATAAGTTTTATCTTTCGATCTCAACCTATGGATTCCAAAACACATTAAGTGCAAGATTCATAATTGAACGGATAGATTTAATCTCTCGATCTCAACCTAAATGGTTCACTTAGGACTAAGGCGTATTCGGTATATCTCTATCACCAAAATCTCGTCTTAGACATGCAATTCCTAATTCTATCTAACAGTTAATTCTCTCGAACTCAACTGGAAGCAACAAAACAATTGAAAGCTAGCTAAACTCTTAAAAGCATTAAGAATCAAATTACATGCATTCATTAAAAAGGAAAAACTGATAAAAGTCATTCGTCATCCGTTCATATGTTCAAGCCTAATTCAATCCAACCCCCAACATCTAAAGATTAGTTCATGATGTTGGGGAATACAAACGCAAGAAAAGGGGATGTAAAAGTGTGTGCAAACATGATAACGAGAATGTAAAAGATGTAATGGTGAATAATGATGAACTCCCTTCTCCTAGCTTGAATCCGCTTCGCGTCGTGAATTACTCGTCGATTCCTCCTCTATCGTGGCTCCGAAAGCTCCGAAAAGTCTCTGAAAATCGCCCCTGGACTGCCCACTGTCGTCGTGTGAAAGGTGCGTATCGAGCGTGACCTAAAGTTGGAATAATAAAGCTGAAAATTGTGGAACAGAGGGATACGCGGCCTTCCACGCGACTTGCAAGTCGCGTGGAAAGTCCCGCGCTTTCCAGAGCTCTTCTGGTTCGGGCGCGGGTCTTGGGCTTGGATCTCGGGCTTCCGTTGGGCTTCGTTTTGGCTATTTTTGGGCTCTTTTTAGCTTCTTTTCTTGAAGATTACTACCTGTTAAAGAACCTGCACATTCCACTAAATAAACCATAAAATCCCGCTTCTTTGCTTAAATACAAGCCAATCTCATTGGTTTGAGAACCGAAAATAACGCCAAAAAGTGGCGTTATCATGGGACTCTTGAGAACTTATCTAAATCGTCACTTTCCACATTGACACGACATAATTTCGTTCAAAAATTATGCTCTTAATGAAGTTGCTTGAGGACAAGCAACAATTCGAATTTGCGGTTGTGATAGGGTTATTTATTTAACCCTATTTTAGCTATATAATTCCAATTTTTGAACCATTTTGCCATCCCATTTAGTTAATTTTAGTAATTATAGCATAAAATAAATAAGATGGGCCTTTGAGTGTAAAGTTGGCCAAAAACGTCTATAAATGCATGAAAAATGTCCAAAAACGCTTATTGCAAATTCTATGCATTTCAGGTAACGAAAAGACGGTCTTTTGGAGCTTGTAAGATAAGAAGATAACGGACAAAACGGAATAGACAACTCCAACTTTTGAAGACCGGGCTTTTGTGTTCGTGGATATCTCGCATTTTGGATGAACTTTCGTGATAATTTTTGGGCCGGCCTTGTACAAACATTTGGGCCGAATTCATGTAGTAGACAAACATCACATTTTGGGCTTGGAATGATTTTGTTGGTGGATCTCGAGAGATGGATCTGGACCATTCGGCCCATGGATCTTATAATCCATGGGTATAACCCACTTTAGCTACCTCCTTCTCCAAGTCTATGTGCTGTATATATATATATATATGTTTGTATTGCTGCAGAACAAAAAACACCCCTGGATACTTAGGTATCTAAACTCCTCAACACCAAAGGCATCTTGCTACTTCTTTGTTTAGTATTATGGTTAATTAGTTAGCTTGGTTTAGTTTAGCAAGTGAGCAATAGAGCCGAAGCTCTAGCTCACGATTCGAACCTTGTGGTTTCACCTCTCGGTTTGGTTCAGTTCGTATGTTGAAGACTTGCTCGTTAGCTCTCGGTTGTAACCCATTTCCAGCATCTACTATTCTCAATTTGTTGTGTTAATCTCGTTGCTAATTTCTTGCTTTACGGTTTTATTTTCATTTCTGCACCCACTGCTTTGCTTACTTTCGATTCCACTATATTCAGTTTTCAATTTGTTTAGTTAAGATTTCATTTCTGCAGTTTACCAACTCGATATTAATCTCGTTTTTGTTGCTTTCGGCTTAATTTAATTTACTCTTAATCTCGACACTAATCTCGTCACAATCTCATTTTCTTGCAGCTTGCATAATCTCGTTTACTAGCTTTTAAGTGTAGTTTATTAACTCGCAGTTAACCTCGCTCTAATTTGTTATTTACAGTTCTTAATCGCTTATTAACAACGCTCTTCTTTTCCCTTAAACTCGCAGTTTTAGTTAATTAATTCTCGAGCTTTTTAAGTAACCAAATCCATAGCTTAACGTTTGGAATTTATTCCAAACGTAACCGGTGGTGGTTCACTTAAAGGTTCTTTTATTTTAAGTTTTACATTTAAAACAAGATTTTCCACCTAATTTTCAAGCTGTCGTTAACTTCTCATTAGATTAATTTGTCGTTACTTGCATAACAAGTTACGTCCTTCCCATGCATTGTCCATCTCCATTATTTGCCTTCCACTTTTACACATCTCTTATAATTAGAAACCGAACGATGATGGGCTAACCGTCTTAGTTTGGGGTATGGGGTGAAGTTGGGACCGAGACTAATAATTGAATAGAAAGGTGTCGCGTACTGCATGATTGTCCAAAGTTATTTAAATCAATGTCATATTTTGTGGTGTAAAAACAATTGACCAATTGACACTCGGTTCGTTGTATCATAAAATAGTCGACGTCTGAGATAACTGAGGAATGCGGTCTCATCGCTATATTTAATTATTATTATCATCTCAACGGATCTTTATACCCTGTGCTTCTTTTTATAACTGATTTCCGTCATTAGTTGTTAATCAAACCACCAAAATATTGTTTTCGAATTCGCCATCTGAAACTCGCTTTTACAAACTGGACTTTTAAAGAGAAACTTTTCCGCGCTTCCATGTGGGTTCGATATCCGGTACTTTTGTACCATTATTACTTGTTTGAGACGATAATAGATTGAGATGTATACTTGCGTCTTGGTTTATTTATTGAAAGATTGGTCCTATAAACACTACGTTTTTAGTTACAATAAAATATAATTTTAAAAAAGGAACACCAAATTAGTCAACAATAGCCGTACACCTTTCAGACCAGCTGAAAGACCTTGCCCAAAATGCAACCGTTTTCATCAAGGAAATTGTCAAGTTGACCCTCGAGTGTGTTACAAGTGTGGAAAGACCGGTCATATTGCTAAAGACTGTAAAGTAACTCGATTCTGTTTCTTATGCAATTCTCCTGATCACATTCAGTCTGATTGTCCACGGGGGAGAATATAACAGGGTGATACTTCAGTGAGACCAGCGGGTGTAAGACCGGTAGTACCAAGGTCAGAGTTACCAAGAGCTAGGGGTTGTGCCTTTCAGATGACAGCACTAGAAGCGGAGGAAACTCCTGATGTGGTTACAGGTACATTCTTAATAAACTCTACACGTGCTAAAGTGTTATTTGACTCCGGTGCAAACGATCATTCGTGTCTCCTTCATTTGCTGCTTATATGCATTTAAAGCCTAAAGTGTTAGATCATGCTTTAATGGTAGATACTGCAAATGATAATCAAGTACCAGTTAAAGAGGTATTTGATAGTTGTGTGATAAATATAGATGGGTGTGGAGTACCTATCCAGTTGTTTCCTATAGCTCTAACTGAGTTTGATGTGGTAGTGGGAATGGATTGGTTAGCCGAGAATCAAGCTAGTATAGTTTGTGATAAGAAGTTGATTAATGTTGTCTTACCTGAGAAGGGACCAGTAGTGATTTACGGTGACCGTAGAAATCATCAGTCTTGCCTTATCTCTTTGATGAAAGCTTGTAAGTGTGTTAATAAAGGATGCCCGAGTTACTTAGCTTATGTGATAGATTATAAGCTAGAAAAGAATAAGTTGGAAGATATTCCTGTGGTTTGTGAATTTCTGGAAGTATTCCCAGAAGACTTGAATAGTGTTCCGCCCGTTAGACAAGTAGAGTTTGGTATAGAT
Source organism: Saussurea involucrata (assembly GCA_033807775.1). Classification (NCBI taxonomy): domain Eukaryota; kingdom Viridiplantae; phylum Streptophyta; class Magnoliopsida; order Asterales; family Asteraceae; genus Saussurea; species Saussurea involucrata. Next base: position 62,591,270 of record CM066319.1, on the reverse strand, counting down.
CTGATTCCTGGAGCCGCTCATGTTGCTCGTGCACCGTATCGTTTGGAACCTCCAGAGATGAAAGAAATGATGACGCAACTGCAAGATTTATCCGACAAGGGCTTCATCAGACCCAGTTCTTCACCGTGGGGTGCACCGGTTCTGTTTGTGAAAAAGAAGGATGGCTCGATGAGAATGTGTATTGATTACCGGGAACTGAATAAGCGCACGGTCAAGAACAAGTATCCGCTTCCCAGAATTGATGACCTCTTTGATCAATTAGTTGGAGCTTGCTATTTCTCCAAGATTGATCTAAGATCTGGTTATCACCAATTGAATGTCAAAGAAGAAGACGTTTTGAAAACTGCTTTCCGCACAAGATATGGTCACTACAAATTCTTAGTGATGCCCTTCGGCCTGACGAACGCCCCAGCTGCCTTTATGGATTTAATGAATCGGGTATGTAAGCCATATCTCGATAAATTTGTTATTGTGTTTATCGATGATATCCTTATCTATTCCCGATCCAAAGAAGAGCACGCACAACATCTTCGTTTGATTCTAGAATTGTTGAAGAAGGAACAGTTGTATGCTAAATTTTCAAAATGTGAATTCTGGCTACGGGAGGTTCAATTTCTTGGGCATGTAGTTTCCGAGAAAGGTATTCAAGTTGATCCGACGAAAGTAGAAGCAATTGAAAGGTGGGAACCGCCGAGAACGCCAACCGAAGTACGAAGTTTTCTGGGTTTAGCTGGCTACTATCGAAAGTTCATACAAGATTTCTCCCGTATCGCTACGCCTTTGACCAAGCTGACTTGAAAGAATATAAAGTTTGAATGGAAAGCAGAGCAGGATGGAGCATTCCGAATATTGAAAGAGAAACTCTGTAGCGCGCCGATATTGTCACTACCTGAAGGTTCCAACGACTTCGTTGTCTACATTGATGCTTCCAAACTAGGAATGGGATGTGTATTAATGCAGCGTGTGAAAGTTATCGCTTATGCTTCTCGTCAACTAAAGGATCATGAGCGGCAGTATCCTACACATGATATGGAACTTGCAGCAGTTGTTTTCGCGCTAAAGATTTGGAGACATTATCTTTACGGTTCTAAATGTCAAATTTTTACCGATCATAAGATTCTCCAACATCTCTTCGATCAACGAGAATTGAATATGAGGCAAAGTAGGTGGTTAGAATTGTTGAATGATTACGACTGCGAAATTCTTTATCATCCGGGGAAAGCGAATGTGGTAGCTGATGCACTGAGTCGCCAAGAAAGAAGCGGAACAATAAAGACAATTGCACTACGAGCTGAACTTCTACCTAACATCTTTGACGAACTGAAGAAGTGTCAAGTAGAAGCATTCCAAGAGGAACAATTGAAAACAGAACGATTAGTGGGGATATCAACATTGTTTGTAAAGGACGATCGTGGGTTACTGTGTTTGGATAGCAGAGTTTGGGTGCCTCATTTGGGTGGTTTACGTGATCGGGTACTACAAGAAGCTCATCAATCTCGTTTCTCTATTCATCCATGTACGAATAAGATGTATAAAGATTTACGACAATTTTACTGGTGGCCGGGAATGAAAAGAAGTGTTGCTCAGTATGTGGAGGGTTGTTCTACTTGTAAGAAAGTGAAGATTGAACATCAAAAGCCTTTTGGTCAGTTACAACGTTTGGAAATACCAATGTGGAAATGGGATCAGATTACTACAGATTTCATCACGAAGTTACGAAGAACTCCGAAAGGGTTTGACGCTATTTGGGTGATCGTTGACAGGTTGACAAAGTCTGCTCACTTTCTACCGATAAAAGAAACCTATCCGTTAGAAAGACTAGCCAAATTGTACATCGACGAAATAGTAACTCGACATGGAGTTCCAATCTCGATTATCTCTGATCGTGATAGTCGTTTTACTTCAAGATTTTGGAGAAGTTTTCAACAAGAAATGGGAACCCAGATAAAGCTAAGTACAACGTATCATCCTGTTGATCCAAACCCTCAGTGATTTGATAATGACCCTCTCTTAAACACTTAGTGAAAATTGTAAGTAAACAATATGTATCAGAGTTTCACTATCGCTGATAAGTACTAAGAATTTACAGTACCGCTGATAGGAACTCTCACTCTTTAGATTAGATATTCAGCGAACACTGTTCATCATCATATAGCTCTGAGCCTGTTCAGACTATGAGATGATCGCTGATAAGTTAGTTGTTTACTTATGATCTCTGAAAACAAGTTTCACGTCAACCAAAGTTCTACGCTGAAGTCGAAGATCAAGCTCAAGAACCAGCGACAAGTCTACTCATGAACTAATGCGGATATCAGCAAAGCAAGACCTGTCCATTCAACGTGAAGTATCAAGTAGAAAACTTCAGCAATCGCTGAACTTTATCATTCACTGATAAAGATCTGACTCAACGAAAGCTGATCATGAAGTCTCCCTGTATGTTACTATTGTCTTACCTCCCTTGCACGTCTGCGTACGAACTGTCAGAACGGACATCCCTTTTGTCTGTAATCGTACAACAACTCTGATTCTACACTGTGCACCATGCGGCTACTAAGGTTGTCTACAAAGGTCAATGACATGCAACCACTCAGCTGCTGCCACGTGTAAAGCCGTACTGCCATGCATTAAATGCATGCAGTATATACGAAGAACCTTACTTCAGTTTTGAAATGTGCTCGGACCATCTTCTTATTTCTTATTGTTAAGTTATTATTCGTAATTTCTTTAACTCTTTCTAGTGCAAGAAACTTAGTGTTTCTCAAGACTTGTTAAATCCTTAATCTTGTTCCGCAACAAGTTGTAAATTGTCTTGATTTATCAATAAACAATTTAGAAAAGTAAAAACGTGTGTTTGTATTCAACCCCCCCTTCTACAAACTTGTATAGCCCTTCGGGACTAACAAGTGGTATCAGAGCGGATTTGTTTAATCTCATAAACAAGATCTGATCTATACTAAGATTTCTCTTCCTAGCTATTTCTTAAAATGGCTACCAACACAAACACAAACTATATTGACAACGGTTCTCTTGCAAAACCCCCTAGATTCTCCAGAGATAATTTTAATCTATGGAAAAATAGGATGATTCTCTTCTTAGAAGGTGTAGACCCTACTATGCCTTATTATCTTGAAAACGGCCCATATATTCCTGTAAGAATTGATGCTGCAGTTCCAGCCGCTGAGAATAGACCTGCTATTCCAGAAAGGCTGATTCCTAAGGAAATTCATATGTGGACTGATGAAGATAAGAAGAAAGTGGCTATCGACACCAAAGCCAGATCCATACTCTCCATGGCTCTTCCTGACGAAGTCTACCATTCCGTCATGAACCTGAAAACCTTAAAAGCTATGTGGGACACAATCTGTGTTCAGTATGAAGGTACTTCTGAAGTCCAGGACTCTCGAAAGATCAACCTGGTAAGACAGTATGAAAGCTTCATTTGTGGTAAGAATGAAACTCTCTCTGAAGTACACCAACATTTTAACTGCTTAATAATAGATCTAAAAACTGTTGGTAAGGAATATTCTAAATTTGAAGTACTGACAAAGTTCTTAGAATGTTTACCTGAAAGCTGGGAAAGTTATTCTATGTGTCTCAAGCTGTCAAAGGATCTAAAATCAATGACCCTTTCTACCTTATATGGCACGATGCTGAATCATGAGCAATCGAGTCATCTTAAGAAGAATCTTGTAAAAGATTCCAAAATCACCCCTGTTGCTTTAATCTCAGAGTCACCTTCCACTCAGCGATCGACTATCACTGTCACTGAGTTGGAAACTAACTCTGAAAGATCATCAGACTCTGATGTTTCAGATAATGATGAAACTCTGGCATTCCTGGCTAATAAGTTCAGGAGATTTGCTAGAAAGAGTAATTTCAAGAAGAATAAACCTCTTGCTATTACTGACAAGCCAAGATCATCAAAACCTGTTGATAAGGCTACTGCTACTTGCTATAACTGTGAAAAGATAGGACATTTTGCTAGCGAGTGCAGGTCAAGGAAAGTCACCCTCAGCTTTTCCCAAGAAAAACTTTATTCCCAGGAATAGAGATGAAAAATATAAAAAGCTGAAAGAAAGGTATGCAAAGCTGAAAACCTTTAAGAAGAAAGGCAAAGGCCTCATGGCTGAATATGATTGGGCTGCCTCTGACGAAGAAGAATCATCTGACTCTGAAGATGATGATGAAGCAATCTATGTCTCATGGCCAAACTTGAAAATGAGGAAGACAATTCTGACATTCCCTCTACTTCAACCTCTGCAACTCAGGTATCACCTTCCTTCTTTACCAATATTGCAAATATTGATGAAGCTGATAGTCTTCGAAAGATCGATCTCTTGACTAGAAGTTTATATGAAGCCATGAATGGCAAAACTGTAGTTGAAAATCAAAACCTTGATCTCGCTGAACAGCTTAAAAATTGTCACCTTCAAATAGAAAATCTTTCTAAAATTGAAGAAGATTTTAAAGATCAAGTTCACCTAAACCAGCTAGTCAAAATCGAGCGCGAAGAAGCTATCGCTGCATTAAAAGCTGAAAAAACTACTGTTGATGGATGGTATAATTCCTCAACAAGATCACTGAGATAATTAAGTCTCAGATTCCCCTGAGTGATAAACGTGGTCTTGGTTACAAAGCTGATTCTCTAGAACCAACCACTGATCGTTCCATGCTCTTATTTGGAACTTTCGTATCCTCAGTCGCTGATACTTCATCCTCTCAGTGTTCCTCTTCTAAACCGCCCATCCCTGAGGAAATCTCTACCTTAACTTCTAAAGGTAAAGAAAAAGTTATTTATCCAAAACATACCTCAGTCTTTAAAAACAAAGGTAAATGAATTTCTTTTAACCAAAATCCTCAGTAGGGTACCTCTGTACCAAAGCTGAACGCTTCTAAAGCTTCAGTGACTTATCCCTCTGATTCAAAGAATAAGATCTCTGGATTTATTCAGCGTGGATCTATTCAGCGATCTACTCCTAGAATCAAAGTGGAAATCATTGGTAAGAAATCCGAAGAACTAAATGTTCCTCCCATTTCAAAAACCAATAGCTTACTTGGTGCTGGTCCTTCTAATTCAAAATCTAAAGCTCAGCATGCAAATGGTCCTAGAACTACTTTTGGTTATAGGAAATGTTATCATTGTGGACTTACAAATCATATTGCTAGTAAGTGCCCCACAACCACCCAAGCTGAAAAGATAGCTAAGGTGAAGATCATTGCCCCCAAGGCAAAGAAGACCAATGAGGTTAAGAAATTAACCAAAGTGAAGACTGACAAAGCTGAATCTTCAAATGCTGCGAAGAATGCTGAACCTTCCACCTCTTCTTCTAACCCCACTGACAAGTGTGTACACATGGTTAAGTGGGTACCCAAGAAAAACTAATCTTCCTTTGTAATGCAGGTTAAGAAGGGTATCTGGTATCTCGATAGCGGATGCTCTAGACACATGACTGGTATGAAGAACCTGCTCACTGAGTACAAAGAAGAGAAGGGTCCCTCTGTAACTTTCGGTGGAAATGGAAAAGGACATACCCGAGGGTTTGGTGTACTATCTAATGGTACAACAACCTTCAGAAGAGTCGCATATGTTGAAGGGCTGAAGCATAATCTTCTAAGCATCAGTCAGCTTTGCGATAAGGATAACAAAGTAATCTTTACTAAGGAATCCTGCTTTGTCACTGACAAAAAGGAGAATATAGCTCTCAGCGGTTATCGTTTGGAAAATGTTTATGTAATAAACATGGACTCAACAACCACTGAGAACTCCTGTTTCTTCTCAAAAGCCTCATCTGATGTCAACTGGCTATGGCATAAGACGCTCTCTCATCTAAACTTCAAGACACTGAACACCCTTTCTTCAAAAGAGTTAGTCACTGGTCTACCTCAACACTCATACGCCAAAGAATCCTTATGTTCAGCGTGTGAGAAAGGCAAGCAGACCAAAGCAAGCTTTAAGTCAAAACAAGTTTTCTCAGTATCATCTCCTCTACAACTTATCCATATGGATTTGTTTGGCCCTGTTAACAAAAAATCCATCGCTGGAAAGAAATATACACTGGTCATAGTTGATGAATTCTCTCGATATACATGGGTTATGTTTCTCCGTTCTAAGAATGACACCCCTGAAGAACTCATCACCTTTGTTCGGAAAATGGAAACCCTGAACAACTTGATCGTTCGCTCAATAAGAAGTGATCATGGGACTGAATTCAAAAATAGTTCTCTTGATTCCTTCTTTGAGAGTAAGGGTATTTCTCACAACTTTTCTTCAGTGAGAACACTGCAACAAAACGGAGTCGCTGAAAGAAGAAATAGAACTATTATTGAAGCTGCACGTTCAATGCTCAGCGATTCTCACCTGCCTACTCAGTTTTGGGCAGAAGCTGTCAATACTGCTTGTTTTACGCAAAACAGGTCGCTGATAGTCAAAAGATTTAATAAAACATCCTATGAACTTTTTCATGGGAGAAAGCCTTCAATTAGCTTTCTTCACATCTTTGGATGTCAGTGTTTCATACTGAACAACAGAGATGCCCTTGGAAAGTTTGATCCTAAGGCTGATGATGGAATCTTTCTTGGATATTCTTCAATCTCCAAAGCCTTCAGAGTCTTCAATCGAAGAAGACAAACTGTTGAAGAAACTATTCACGTCACTTTTGACGAATCCTGTTCAGCGAATTCTCGACCTTCTGCTGATACTGAAGAACTGAATCAAGGGATGTTTTCTCATCTTGGTGATTCAGAAAATATTCCCACTCCTCATACTCATACAGTTGAAGATGATAGTCCTACTATCATGCCAAACATGCAGAATAGTGAAGCTGAAACATCATGGGTCTCAGCAGTTCCTTTAAACACTATACCTGCTTCTGATCCAAATGTCTCAGACATTCAATCTACTTCTCAGCAATCAGTGAATGAGATGACATCTGCTCCTACTCCTCTCTTAGCTGATATTCCAGAAGTTGCTGAAGCTTCATCTTCAGCTCCTCCAGTTCAATTTGAGTCAGCGACTTATGCTCCTGCTCAACGATGGACTGTAAATCACCCAATTGATCAAATTCTTGGTGATCCAAATGCTGGTGTTCAGACTCGACGAAGTGCATGTAATATTTGTTTATCTGTTAACTTTATTTCTCTGATTGAACCAAAGAAAATAGATGATGCCCTCAAAGATCCAAACTGGGTCAGCGCCATGCAAGAAGAGCTGACTGAATTCGAAAGAAACAAAGTTTGGAAACTTATTCGAAGACCAACTGACAAAACAGTGATAGGCACTAAATGGGTCTATCGAAACAAGTTGGACGAACATGGAACTGTAACCCGCAACAAGGCTCGTCTTGTTGCTCAGGGATACAGACAAGAGGAAGGCATAGATTACGACGAAACATTTTCTCCAGTAGCAAGACTAGAATCTATTCGTCTATTCTTAGCATACGCTGTACACAAAGTCTTCAAAGTATATCAGATGGATGTTAAGTCAGCATTTCTCAATGGAAAGCTGAATGAAGAAGTCTATGTGGAACAACCTCCAGGATTCTCAGATCCTAAGCGTCCAGGTTATGTTTATAAACCGGATAAGGCACTTTATGGCTTAAAGCAAGCTCCTCGTGCATGGTATGACACTCTCTCTACTTATCTCCATATTGAACAATTTGAGCGTGGTAAAATCGATAAGACTCTATTCTTCAGGAAAGTAAAAGGTCATATTATTCTTGTTCAGATATATGTTGATGACATTATATTTGGTTCTTCTAACCCTGACCTTTGTACTCGTTTCGCTGATAGAATGAAAGAAGAGTATAAAATAAGCATGATGGGTGAGCTAACATATTTCCTTGGTCTTCAGATAAAGCAAAATGAAAAAGGAACTTTCATTAATCAGGGAAAGTATGTTAAAGATATGCTGAAGAAATTCGATTTAACTCAGAGTTCAGCTATGAAAACCCCTATGGCACCACCGCTGACACTAGACAAGGATTCAAATGGAATACCTGTTAATGTCACGCTGTACCGTGGGATGATCGGCTCTCTCTTGTATCTTACAACTAGCCGACCCGATATTATGCCTGTTTGTGTGCACGATATCAAGATGAACCTAAGGAATCTCATATGATCACTGTAAAGCGAGTCTTTCGTTACCTTAAGGGTACTATGAACCTAGGTCTTTGGTATCCCAAAGACTCAGGGTTTGATCTAATCGCCTATTCAGATAGTGATTTTGCAGGTTGCAAATTGCATAGGAAAAGCACCACAAGAGGCTGTCAGCTCCTGGGTGGAAAGCTGGTGAGTTGGACAAGTAAAAAGCAAAACTCAGTGTCCACCTCAACTGCTGAAACTGAGTATGTAGCCGCTGGAAGCTGTTGTTCTCAGGTCTTGTGGATGAGAAATCAACTACTAGACTATGACCTTCAGCTCTCAAAAATTCCAATCTATTGCGACAGCACAAGTGCCATCGCTATAGCCAACAATCCAGTGCTACACTCATAGACAAAACACATCGAAATCAGGTATCATTTTATCAGAGATCATGTGATGAATGGTGATATAGAACTTCATTTTATCACAACTGACTATCAGTTAGCTGATCTGTTCACCAAACCTCTTGATGAGACAAGATTCAACTTTCTCATCAACGAGCTTGGAATGCTGAACTTTGAAGAGTAAAATCTTCAGCGGTTCACATTTGATCAGCGATAGGATAAAATCAACTTGTATAACCCATTCTATCATTCTCTCTCTGAACATAATTGATTCGCTGATGTCAAGGTATGTTTTCTCTCTTACTCGCTGACGTTCGCATGTGAATGTAAGATTTCAAAACAAATTGCATCGCTTCCTTAACAGCGATACTTTGAAATTTCTTAAACCAACACTGATATTTCTATTCAGTGCTTCATATTTTCAAAAGTGTCTCTGAGCTTTCAAAACCTCAAAGACATCCTAAAATATGAAAGGACAGTTGTGAAGTCATCGCAACGGATAAGCCCTGGCACGTTCTTTTTCTGACACACGATTGCACGTTTCGTTTACCTTCCAATCAAATGCAAACACGTGTCCGTGTCATGATGAAAATCTTTTCCCGCTCAAGATTTTCTCTCTCTACTCTCTCTATATAAACCATTTTGGGTTTATATTTTTCTCTTTACGCGTAAAAACTTCTCCTCCAAGCAAGAAAAAGATTTACTGTTTTATTTTGAGCTCTCAAAATTTCCAGAAACTGTTCATCTTCTTCTTTGACGAACCAGGTTAATACTCTTATTATTTACCTACATTACTTGTTTATGATCTTATTCTTTGCTTTTAACAGATCAAACAAAAGAACTTTTATAAAATGAAATCATTTTCTGTTCATGATTTTATGAATACAACCTTCATGGTTGTTCTCCAAGTTTATATCAAAACTCGTAAACTTGTTCTTCATATGTTTTTCCAGAATTCCTTCTTCAAATGAAAACTAGAAAACACATAATCTCTACGTTTTGTAACTCTTTCTCAAAACAAGAAAAACCCTAATCTTTCTCAAAGGGATTTTTGGCTGAATGAAATGGACAAAATTCAAAAACATCTTATTGGAAAATATTTCCACATTAAGACTATTTGTTTTCTTGATCTTTGGTTGAGCTGATTACAGAAATGGCTGCTCCTTCTACTGGTATTCCAACTGCTGAGAACACTGCTGCTGCTGAGGAACTTGAAATCACCAAGGCTCCTCAGGTCAAGTTCAAACTTGAGGATGTCTCTTTTACAAAATCAAACAACCTCCATGCGATGTTCGATTTTCCTCCTAAGAAACAAGTCAAGCATCTAGACGACGCTGTGAATTTTCTGAAAACCTGTTGCCTCTCTACAGCCTTGACCATAACACCCCCTGCTCATCAGTTACTATTATCTCAATTTTGGTATACCGCCAGACACACTCAACTACCATCATCTAAAGACCTTACCAAACTACTTGATGTCATCCTCTGTGACACTGATTTTGGCACCATTAAAATCAACCCTGCTATCATTCGAAAAGCACTGAATCTCCCTGTTGCCACCAAAGATAAACCATTTGTTCCTTTCCCTGACCCCAAGAGACACGCTGATAGAGAAACACTAATTGCATTCTTTGATGCAATGAAGTACGTATGGGATCAAGGGAGAGATGAAAAAGCCGAGAAGAAACTGACTGCAATCAAGAAGTCAAAGATGCCCAGCGAGATGAACTTCATCTTCGCACACCTGATAAGCTGCATGACAGCGAAGAGTGGCTCCTCTGATCAAGCTTCTCAACCTCAGCAAGCCATGGGCTATGCATTGCTGAAGGGTCTCCATGTTGACTGGGCCTCGATAATCTACGATGATCTTGCGCTCAGAGTAGATTTTTCTGATAGACCATCGTGGGTTCCATACCCAAGATTCTCCAGCGCCATCTTCCAAACCGGCCTTAAGGATAACTACCCAAAAGTAGGAGACCTGAAACTCTCTCAGGTTGGCCCTAAGGTGCTCGACTTCAAGCCCCTGCCAAACGAGGTACGTCTCTCTACTCTCTTATCTATTTTCAAACCTCCTTCTTCTACTTCTGCGACTCATTCAGTGGAAATCCCCACCACTGATACCCCAGCTGCAACCTCCACTTCTTCTAGAAAAAGGAAACAATCTACTATCCAACTTGGTTCCAAAAGAATCAAGAAAACCAAGGAGCAACCCCCCAGCATTTACATGCTGAAGACTCCTCAGCTCATCTTGAAGAGCTGATGGAAAGTTCAGTGGTACGCTCTGCCACAGCTGAACAAGCCACCCCTTCCATCCCAGCTTCAGCGTCTCTAAATGCTGAAGTTATAAACTTGGAAATGAACCCACCTCCTTCAGCCTCTCTACAGACTGAAGTGATTCTCAGCGGATCCAACGCTGAACCCCGCACCCAGCCATCATTCTCATCCTCCATTCCTCTCACCTCTTCTTTGGTCACTCAATCTATTCCCCTATTCTCCTCAACAACCGTCATCCTCAGCGACACTACTGCTGAACATTTTCAGAGGATGGTAGGACACACCACAGGACCTGCAGGTACTTCCAGTCGTCTAGGAAATATTGAAGCTGACTACGAAACTTTTTCAGGACATCGAGGTTTCGAAAACTTCGCCAACCCGCCTGTAGGTATACACAAAATCCCACACCCGTCTCTCTCTTAACCCCAAACTTCTGAGCTTTCCTCTGTTCATAAGTTTATAACCTTTTTAGGTCCTAATTTGGGGGATATCAACACCTCCCTGACAACCCTGGAAACAAAGATGGAGTCTTTCAACAAAACTCTAACTGCCAACTCTTCAGCGGTTACAAACGCTGGAGAGAACTTGAAGACTTTGACCACTGAGGTCGAAAAGAAAGCCTCCAAAGTTGATCTGGAGAAGGTGGATGGTAGCATTGCTAAATTTGCTACCACCCTCGCTAAAAACTCAACCGCCACAACCACTCTCTCAACAAACTTCACCTCTCTGTCCAATGAAGTCACATCATTGAAGATAGAGGTTGGTTCTCTTAAGAGTGAAGTTTCCACGATCAAGACTGAAGTCTCTGCGGTCAAAGAGATTGTTCAGAAAGTGCCCGATCGCCTGAACACCCCAACTTCTCATTTCACTCAGGCCGATCGAGACGATCTCAAAAAGATCAGTCCTGCTATTACTGGCCTAGAAGACAGAGTAGCAGCGATTGAAAACTGCATAAGAATTACTGGCCAAGAAGACAGTAATTCTATTGCTACTGCTGCTGCTGAAAAGTCCGTTACCTCCCCCAACCATGATGTGGAAGAGGGGGAGAAGCCTAAAGAAGACCTTCCCCATAATGATGAGGGGGAGAAGAAAAATAAAGAAGACCTTCCCCATGCTGAGTGGGAGGGTATTGAGACTGAAGCTGATGCTACTTCTTCAAAACCTCAGGGAGTTGAAAACCCTGAGGGAACCGAGAAACCTTCCACTATATCTGAGGGGGAGCAACTCGAAGAGCAGAACATTGAAGCTACTGTTGTGTAACCTCACCCTACGCTGAAGAAGTTGAATCTGATGAAGATGAAGCTGAAGACGATGAAGCTGTCGACATCTCTGATGATGAACCATCTTCTTCTCCAAAGAATGATGATGATGACGATGATGATGATGATGATGATGATGACTCCTTTATCGTCAAGCCTGTTCAGAAGACTACAGCTCTCAAAGGGATTTTGATAAACGAACCTTCAGGGGAGCGGACCAAGACAAAGCCTGCAGCGTCTGAAGCTGACAAAGGCAAAAACAAAGGCCTTGCTGCAGAAGACAATCTGATGATCTTGCTTCAAAAGCCAGTTTGTCAGGTACACTACCTCCTATTCCCTTACACTGCATCCCTTCTCTATCCCTTCTCAATCTCAATCCTTCTATCCATAAAACCTCTATACACTTAACCACATTCTTTTCTCTATCTCTTTCTTCCCCAACTCTGCTTACTTAAACGATCGCTGTGTTTTAGCTAGTCCTCTCCCCTGTTTGAGGATACCGCTGAAGCTCCTTCGACTACACCAGGGATAATCCCAGCCACAAGAGCTGAAGAAATAATCCCAGTCTTGGATTTAACCACTGAGACTGATGAACCTGAATAACAGCTGCTCTCTCACCAAAACAGACCTTCCTTGGCTCCTCAAAAGCTGAGCGAAGAGGATCAAGAAAAGAGAGATGCAATGATCAAGAGATTTGAAGATCAGCGAATCATCCTGAAGCGTGATCAACTTCCTTCTATTCCTCCAAAGTTCAGACTTTCACAAAAGGAATACCAGGATCACCTCAGAGCTGAAAGGTTAATCGCTGAAAGAAGAGAAGTTGAAGAAAAAGACAGAGAACTCGCCTTCCAGCTTGTCCAATAATCGGTGAAAGACCCCGCGCTGAAAAGAACTCCCATTGATGTCCAACGTCAGCTATGGGATGATGCCCAAAGGATCGTTGAAGAAAAGACGAAAGTATCTGATACGACTTTGAAATGGTGTAAAGAAATGCTGAATTATCGATTTCGACCATCCAAAATCATCAAAGTAAACATCAGAGGAAGACTGTTCGTTGACGTTTCTGTTATTGAAATTGATGTATTCAGAGAAGATAAAACCAAGCAAACCTTCTATGCTACTACTTTAGAGAAGTTTGGTTTCTCTGAATGGTTGGAAGTGAAATTAGCCATTCAGGGATCGCGCTCAAAGTTCAAGAGCCATGTCGAGAAAATTTTAAATACTTAGATCGACTTGGTTTCTTCTGCTGTGGATATTCCTCCTTCCACTCTTCTTACTCCTCAACAAAGAAGAGTCTCTGCAAAGGAAAAGAAAGTCTCAGACTCAGGTCCTCCTATACGGAATGAAACAGGTATTGGTTTCTCTCGTGCTGAAGTTCTTGGCCTTGATGCTGATCTCTCAGCGCTTGACACCTCCATACCACCTGGAGAAACTTTCATTCCTGGCAAAGTTGTAAGTGATCCTTATGGTATATTCTTTCTAGACTACCAAGGAAATCATCACTTTCAACGCATCTCTGAGCTTCCAATCACTCCCATCGAACAACTCAGAGATCTCATATACTGGTGTGAAGTCAGACGCGACATTAAAGCTAGACACCTGAAGCCCTTGATTTTTGAAGAAGCTCTGAACAAAAAGAATCAAGGAGTAAATGTCCCTGACTAGATGATTCCCACATCAAAGACCCTCGATGAACTTCTCATCAAGGAAGAACCTTTTGACGGATAGGATCACCTTGTAATTCTTTCTATCCTTATCTGTCTACATCTTTTGTACTTGTAATTTTATTTGCTGTACTTGTAATTTTTCCACTTCCCTATGTAATCTTTACGAAGTTTAAAGAAAAATTTCAGCGAATGTACTTTACTCCATCAGTACTGAAAAGATCCCAGAAAACAGTAAAAGGGACAAATATTTTATGAGTTCTTTTTATCCTTATGTTTTCATTAAATAGCAATTTTCTCTGTTGCTATGTCATAATCAAATAGGGGGAGATTGTTGATCCAAATCCTCAGTGATTTGATAATGACCCTCTCTTAAACACTTAATGAAAATTGTAAGTAAACAATATGTATCAGAGTTTCACTATCGCTGATAAGTACTAAGACTTTACAGTCCCGCTGATAGGAACTCTCACTCTTTAGATTAGATATTCAGCGAACACTGTTCATCATCATATAGCTCTGAGCCTGTTCAGTCTATGAGATGATCGCTGATAAGTTAGTTGTTTACTTATGATCTCTGAAGACAAGTTTCACGTCAACCAAAGTTCTACGCTGAAGTCGAAGATCAAGCTCAAGAACCAGCGACAAGTCTACTCATGAACTGATGCGGATATCAGCGAAGCAAGACCTGTCCATTCAACGTGAAGTATCAAGTAGAAGACTTCAGCAATCGCTGAACTTTATCATCCGCTGATAAAGATCTGACTCAACGAAAGCTGATCATGAAGTCTCCCTGTATGTTACTATTGTCTTACCTCCCCTGCATGTCTCCGTATGAACTGTCAGAACGGACATCCCTTTTGTCTGTAATCGTACAACAACTCTGATTCTACACTGTGCACCATGCGGCTACTAAGGTTGTCTACAAAGGTCAATGACATGCAACCACTCAGCTGCTGCCACGTGTAAAGCCATACTGCCCATGCATTAAATGCATGCAGTATATAAGAAGAACCTTACTTCAGTTTTGAAGTGTGCTCAGACCATCTTCTTATTTCTTATTGTTAAGTTATTATTCGTAATTTCTTTAACTCTTTCTAGTGCAAGAAACTTAGTGTTTCTCAAGACTTGTTAAGATTAGATTTATCCTTAATCTTGTTTCGCAACAAGTTGTAAATTGTCTTGATTTATCAATAAACAATTTAGAAAAGTAAAAACATGTGTTTGTATTCAACCCCCCTCCTTCTACAAACTTGTATAGCCCTTCGGGACCAACACATTGTAAAGCCCGTATCCCGGTATGTAATTTATTAGTGTTAATTTTTTTTTAAAGTTTTATTTAATGTGGTGTCCGTTAACGGGGTTAGTCGAGTTAGACCTAATCGTAAAAATGTCGGAATTTTGGCTAGTTGCGAGAAGGTTTGTAGTTGAAGGGCCAATTGTGTTAAAGGGCCAAAGGGTTAGAGCTTCGGCCCATGCTATTGTATAACCCAAATCCATTTTTGTATTTTGTTTGGTGTGTGGCGTGATCAGCAAGCCAAAAGGAAGAAGAGTAGAAAACTAAACCAAACCCTTCTCATTTTTTTTGTTGTTGATTGGGTGCCGTGAGTCAAGAAGAGAAAGAATAAGATTATCAAAAACCAAACCCTACGGCTCCTTTGCTTCTTGTGTGTCGGCCGGAGTGAGAGAGAAAGAGTCGCCGGAGAGAGAGAAGGCTCGCCGGAGAGAGAGAGGGAGAGCGAGCGAGAGACAAGAGAAGCCGGAGTCGTGTGTCACGGTTGTGTCGTCGCGAGGTAAGATTTCTTTTCGTCTTGTTTCCTTCTTGCGTTATTGCCGAAACCGCCACCGCCGGTGGTGGCTGCCGCCGCCGCCGACCACAACCGCCGGAGGCGGCAGTGGGTAGTGATTGGTGTTGTCCAGCCTTCGTACGTCCGTGATATCTAAACCGTTTTAAAAATCACTTTCTGTCCCTACTTTGCGTCGGCCATAACTTTTTCTTCGTAGCTCGGTTTGAGGCGAAACTGGTGCCCACGGTTCACGTTCTGGGTCGGGCACATTTTCCGTGTTTTAGTGGAAATCTGGTTCGACCTCTAGCTAGGTGAAAAAGTGGTCGTTTTTACAGCAGTTCGTCATTTTATGTAAAAAACTGCAGTTTCTATTCCTGTTTTGCGTTAACCATAACTCTTTACTCGTAACTCGGATTGGGGTGAAACCGGTGCCAAAAGTTCCCTTTCCGAGTCTAGCAACTTTTATGTGTTTTGTGCAAAATCCAGTTCGGAACGTAGCATAGGCCAAATCGTCGTTTTATACCGATAACTGCTGTTTTTCACTGTTCTGCGAACCATTCTTATAAAATCCGTATTTAATTGTAGAAAAATCGTTAGGAGGTGTATAATATGTCATTGGAACCCTATCTCAGAGTACTTTCTAATCATAAAATAATATTGGGAATTTTCTGGGTTTAAAGGGGTCGAAACAGGTCCCGAACAGACCTGTTTGGCGAGAACGGAAAATAGTTTTAGTGACGGTTTAAGCGTGTGTCGTGTCGTAGGGTCCGGGTCTCGTATTGACACGTTTTAACATGCGTTTAGGTGCTGGGAAGTGACCGTAATTGTGAAGCTTGAATTGTATTGTTAAGCTAGGCGCGCATTCGAGGTGAGTTCTCTCACTATAACTAATGTCGGTTATTTTTACATTACGTTGTGTGTATGTGTGGTAGTTCTATTTGCTTGTGGTGTGGGGTTAAATTGTGGGGTGTCTAGTCGGATCTAATAACGGTTGTTTTATCATTGCTATAGTACGTATGTGGTAGCTTTATGTGATTGTGTTGTGGAACCAGATAGTGGGGTGTCTAGTTGATACTATGTTGTTACGTTAACTCGGTGGGACCGAGGATCCGGCGGGGCCGGAGATTTTATACGCGGGTAGCGTAGTGACTTGGTGGGGCCAAAGGTTGTATACGCGGGTGGCGTATGAACCCGGGGGTGCCGGGTTGCGAAGGTTGTATACGCGGGCGGCGTATGAACCCGGGGGTGCCGGGTTGCGTTTGCACGGTTGTCGTGTGGTCGGTGGGACCGACGTTTGCCTATTAGGTGGGTTGGTGTGAGTATGCACGTCTATGATTTGTTCGTAGACTTGTATGCTGTTTATGTGCTATTATCTGTTTATGGTGGTGTGGAAATAACTGTGTTATTTATGGTGTTTGAATTCACTAAGCTTCGTGCTTACCCTTTCCCAATAAACTGTGGTTTCAGGTGCGGGCGGCTCCAAGGCGTGACGAGTACACACTGGCGCGCGAGGAGAGCTGGTTGCTTTTTTGTTTTTAATAATTAAACGTTTATTCCGCTGGTTTTTATTTTGAAGATATTAATTATGAGTTTGCAAACGAAACGTTGGGATCATTTAATGAATTGTTATAAATGAAATGTTTATTTAAAAATTTAAATTTGCTTGTAATTTTTGGGACGTTACACACATCCTCAAACTGACGGTCAGAGTGAACGGACGATTCATACTTTAGAAGATATGCTACGGGCCTGCATTGTTGATTTTGGGGGATCGTGGGATAAGCATTTACCATTGATTGAATTTGCTTACAATAACAGTTATCATTCCAGCATACAAGCGGCACCGTTTGAAGTTCTGTATGGCAGAAAATGCCGAACACCTTTGTGTTGGATTGAAGTGGGAGAAAAGCAATTAGCAGGGCCAGATATAGTTCAGTTAACCGCGGATAAGATTACTCAGATTCGAGAACGATTGAAAATGGCTCAAGACAGACAGAAAAGCTACGCTGACCGACGCCGAAAACCGTTAGAATTCCAAGTTGGAGATTTCGTAATGTTAAAAGTCTTGCCTTGGAAAGGAGTCATTCGTTTTGGCAAGCAAGGTAAACTCCGTCCAAGGTACATCGGACCGTTTGCATTAACAGAAAGAATCGGTGAAGTAGCTTACCGGTTAGAACTTCCGCCGGAGTTAAGCGGAGTCCATAATGCTTTTCATGTTTCGAAATCTATGAAAGTGTTTGGTTACACCAGATCAGGTAGTTTCTCTACTAGATATTCAGGTTGATGAAAGACTGAACTTTATGGAGGAACCTGAAGCCATAGTTGACCATAAAGTTAAAGTGCTGCGGAATGGAAAGGAGATCAAGCAAGTAAAAGTGCAGTGGAGACACCATAGAGGTCAGGATGCTACATGGGAATCAGAATTAGAAATGAGACCTAAGTACCC
Organism: Saussurea involucrata; assembly: GCA_033807775.1. Classification (NCBI taxonomy): domain Eukaryota; kingdom Viridiplantae; phylum Streptophyta; class Magnoliopsida; order Asterales; family Asteraceae; genus Saussurea; species Saussurea involucrata. The sequence continues at coordinate 62,573,357 of CM066319.1, read as the reverse complement.
GTACCTTTTTGCCTAACCGAATTCCGGGACAAAATTCTTTTGAGGGGGAGATGATGTAATACCCCGGGTAAGTTCGTTAGTTAAATCCTAATTTCGTTATATTTAGTTAACTTTATAATTGATGTTTAGGGTAAGTTTGGGGTAAATTTATAAGTTTAAGGGTGTTTGGGTCATTAGTGATTAGTTCAAAGTCTAAATGGTAAATATGGTTTGATATTATCCCTTTAGACATTCAGATATTTCATACAGCAGAAAAATCAGTGAGTGTGTGTGTGTGTTTTGAGACAAAAGAAGAAAAAGGAAGAAAGCTAAGGTTAAGACTTCAATTGAATTGCTTGGAAGTGATTTAAGGTATGTTTCCTTTGTATTTTATGTTTGTAATGGTTAGTAGATAGTTTCTATCAGATTAGAATAGTCGATTTTATGCTTGGTAGTAATTTCTGTCGAATCTGGGTAGAAAATGGGTAAACAGTCAGAGGTTTCCGGATGAAATGAATGTGTCCGGGTAGTTTTGTTGATGGCGTCCGGATGATGTTCTAGTGGTGTCCGGACGAGTTCTTTATCCGGGTAAGTTCCTCTTTTCCATAAGTTTCCGGTTAAAATGAGATACCGGATAGTGTCCGGATTTCTTTGGTGTCCGGGTGTTATCCGGATTGTTTATGTTGTCCGAACAGTTGTGTTGTCCGGAATACCTGTGCTATCCGGAAAGTTGTGTTGTCCGGATAGTTTGTGTTGTCCGGAAACTTTGAGCTGTTTGGTCACTTTTGAGAGTTCAGATGCTTTTGAGTATCTAGTAACCTGTGTTTTGTTGACTCTTGGATGGGGAATGAATGAGGACTGAATATACGGTGGACTCGACTTAAGTTTGGGTTTAGGGGTAACATTTGAGGATTAGAGTTATCTAGAGTTCTTAACTTTAGTAAGTTTTATGTGTTCTATTTGGTAAAGAGATACTTGTATCTAAATTGTTTCAGATTCTGTGAATTTGGAGTGAAAGCTGAATCTGTTGGGAAAAGATTGAAAGAGTTTTGATAAGCAATCAGGTGAGTTTTACTTTAAAACGTTTTTAAACTGGAATACATATATGTGGAATGAGAATGTGATGAATAGTGTAATAATGTGCATATTATGTTTATATGAGTATTACGCTACATGAGTGCAAGTTGGCCGGGCTTAGGACCGGTGGAGTTGGCTGTACGAAGGGACAACGGTGTTGGCTGTATTTAGTACAGCGGAGTAAGTTGATTAGTTGGCTCGCAACCATCTAATTTGGCCATGGGAATGAGACAGGAAAGTACACAATGCATGAGTCCTAAGTGGTATTTATATTTGTGTTATGTATATGGTGTTGTGCAAATGATTTCGAACTAACAGGGATTTTCTCACTTAGACTACCAGGTCTAACCCTCATTTTGTTTTAAAAATATGTATTCCAGGTCGTGGATCGGGTAAGAGCAAGTGAATAGAGTAATCGGTGGCTAGCTTTTGGGAAGACTTATAATTTGAAGACTATGACGTGTTTTGTAGTTATAACCTCGTTATCAGATATCATGTATTTAGTTAATGAAAAAGTTGTAATGAAATACCTTATTTTGGATTGAAAAGACTAACGGGACCGTACTTGTTATATGACGTATCTTGTTATGTAACGATGTTATGCAATGTATGTTACTTGATGCTTGTTTGGGAATCCGGGTCGTTACATACATAAATGAAGAATTCAGTTGGACCCTCTTTGTAACACCCGTATTTTTTTGTTTGGAACACGTTGGGGCAAATTATATGTTATATATATATATATATATATAGCAAAGTTGAATCATATCTCACTCGTCGTAGGCCCGATTTAAGTGATTCAAGTTCCTATGGAAATTTAACACATATAACTACAATCTTCATGTTTTGAGTTTTTGTAAGTTTGAGGCGCATAAGACCCGAAACCAATGCCAATGTTGGGAGAAAAACTGGTTCCGGCTGAAAGAAGGATAAGTAAATTAATTACGCTGTTGAAACACAAATATAGGTGGTGGCAGCTTGGTAAACGCGTCCACCTATGCACACAGGTGGTCCTGTGTTCGACTCCAGGCAAGCATGTTTTGATTTTAGTATTTTTTTTTATTAATGATAGCAGTGTCAGCCCAAGTAGTTAGCATGGCCCAGTTTGAAGCAAACTCATTTATCTCGGCCCAATAGGTTATATTAGGTATTTAGGGTATTGAATATCAACTTTTTAGAAGGAGAATGATAAAATGTGAGGTAGAAGAGTTTTAAGGGGGAAGAGGCAGCAGCCATAGCTGCTGCGTTGCTTTTCTTTTTGTTGGTTCCTGTTTTGCTTAAACAATGATCTTAACTTTCAGTTAGTTCAGATTTAGATATGGTGCGGAAGCGTATTTAAGAACTGAAAGATAATGTAAGGTAGAAGAACACACAATATCAAATAAACAGTATGTAAGAACAGATGAATATCTCCAAGATTACTGTATTTGATATATATTAAGAACACCAAGAACTTCAAAGGATTAACAAGAAATCTGCAGTTAATGGTGTGTGTGAGAAGTGCAAAGCTTAATGATATATGTGTTTTTTCGTGGTATTAAGCTTAATAGAAGAGAAATGAGCCTTCTATTTATACTACTTCTAAAGGGGACAATAAGGACTGAAGGTACAAAGACACTGTTGAGTAATAGTAGCTGGAAGGTACAAAACACTATTCTGGAACTGTTGCAGATACAACGTTCATTAAATGCTCCGTATTCAGCTTTAGGCGGAAACCTATCAGAGTTTGACACGTGGAGTTGTCAGGTCATGCCTTTGTACGATTGATCTTTAGAACCTTCGAATGGTAGATATTGTAAGAAGCATGTTCGTCCTTGTTAAGATCTTTTGCGTAGATCTTCTTTTTACCACAGAAGCTCTGTCAAGTATGACAGAAGCTCTGTGGTCTTGCCCGCTTAGAAGTGTTTTCTGTTGCTTCTTCGGTCTTCTTGGTTAACCCGACAGAGCCTCTGTTGAAGACTTCTGTCTTCTCGGCTACTCGGCAGAGCCTCTGTCGAACACTTCTATACTTAGCCTATTTTTCACTACTTTCATAAACTGAAAGATTGGAGCTAACAATCTCCCCCTAAGTAGTGAAAAATGAAAAATTGAAAAGTACATGGATTTTTAGGCTAAGTACATACTAAGAACACTTTTCTTTTCACATTTGATTATGCCAGAGGCATTTACATATGATTGTATTGAAAAGAAAATATTACAGAGGATCTGTTTGACTGACTCAGACGTTGGCATCCTTGAAGTCATTGAAACTTCTGCGGTCGAGTCCTTCTTGTATGAGTTCGTGATAGAAGCTGATGCATAGAGTTCGAAAGTTGATTGTTTCATCGATAACCTCTATCAGTCTGTCGGCAAGACTTTGATTCATGAGCTTTGTTCCTCTGTGCTCCACTAGTATCGCTCTAAACTCTGTCAAAGTACTTGTTGCGTACTTCTGACAGTCCATCTCTACGAACAACTTTGATTTACCAGAAGGATCTAGAAATACTAACCCGACCCTTGGATTTGTGATGATTGAGTTTGGTGTAGCAGAGGGAGGGCAGTAGTCTTCTGGTGGTTGAACGTTTAAGCTTTTCACTCCAAGATCTCGAGCCAATTGGAAATCTACCATGCTGTATAGTAGAAGCTTTTCGCGTATGGCCTTTCTAATCACCCTGTAGGCTCTGCGAACTTCGTCGGTTGTGAAGTTCTCTTTCGTCCATTCCAGAAGGTCAGGTAGATCATAAGGATTGAGATTCCTAAGATATGCATCTGCAAATTGGTTCTCTGATCTGTCCTCTCTTTTGACCTTGTAGATGTTGTAAGAGAGTTTAGGCCAGGTTCTGGTTCTTGAGAACTTACAATATAGGACTTTGACGATCTTGGATGTTGAGAAGACTTCGTGTTTAGGCTTGGGTTTTGTTCTGGTGAAGAGGTTTTCGAGGACAGCACGGAAGTCAGGGTCTTGAATGGTTGGTTCTGATTGATCCATTATGCCCATTCTGCTGTATAAGTACCTGTATACCACTTCTTCCATTTGTGGTGGTGGTGGTTGAGGTAAGGTTCTGCACAGAGCATCTAATTGGTTATTGACTTCTGTCACTCGATCTTCTGAAGATTTTGTCTTTGGATCCAGAACAGGAATATTTGACAGAGGTGTAGTGCCGAAAGCCCAGTCTTCTTCTTCAGGCTTTGGTGTCTTATACGCATCGAAAGAGCTCTTCATCAGTTTTTCCGTCGAAGGTTGATGCTTGGGCTTTTTCTTCTGCGGTTCTTCTGTTATAATCCCTTTTCCCTTGTCTTTTGCCTTTGGCTGTTCTGCTTGTTGAGATGGGGTTGCCTCTGTAGGATTTGACGCTTGAGTCTCAGAGGGCTTTGTTGTTGATGTTTCTGTTGGTTTGGGGATTGCCTCTGTTGGTTCTGACACTTGAGTTTCAGAGGGCTTGATTGGTGATTTGGGTTCTGTTGGAGAGGTTTCAGGTGTTTTGCTTATATATTTTCTTTTGTGAGCAATGGTTTTGGTTTTTGGGTTGGTTTTGGGTGTTGGGGAAGGTAGTTCGTCTTCGGAGGATGTCAGAAGTTGGACCTCTTCTTGGATTTGGACATCTTTTCCAAATACAGAAGTAAATTCCACAGAGGTGGGTGTTGCCTCTGTGGTCTTCTGTTGAACTGTTGTTTTGGGTACTTGGGTTTCTTCAGTAATGGATTCCACAGAGATGGTTGTTGTCTCTGTGGTTTTGTTTCTGCTTTGGGTTTCAGGTTTTTGGGTTTTAGCAGGGGTTTCTTCAGAGATCATTTCCACAGAGGTGGTTGTTGCCTCTGTGGACTGTTGTTGGTTTCCTCCTTGGTTTTGAGTTGGGGGAATTTGGTTCAGGGGTTCTGCGGATACTGGTGGTTCTGGTAGACCTCTGCTTGCAGCTACTTTCCTTTGTTTCTCCCCTTGATTCTCCCCCTCAGGATGATCTGATGAATCGTCAGAATCATCATCAGAGTCATCCTGACCCTTATCTGTTGTACCCTCTGCCCTGCAAGATGTATCTGGTTTCTTTGGTGGAACAGCCCCTGCAACAATCATCTTTGCGCATAAGTCATCACAGAGGCCGAGCAATGTCTCAACCTCTGCTTCTGTGTTGAAGCGCATTTTGCCGACGCTTGCTTGAAACTCTCTGACATAGTTTGCGTTGGCAGCGGTGAAAGCTTTGATGAATTCTGTCATCTGATCAAGTATTCCTTGGCCGAGTTCTGTCACTTAAGCTCTTGTCATGTAGTCAGAAGGCTTCATGGCCTGAGTATTTTTGGTTGTTTGCTCTTGAACTTCGTCTAAGGCCTTCTTCAGGTCTTCAGGTGTAAGACCTTTAGATTTTGAGGATTGCTCTTTTAGTTGTTGAAGAAAGTGCTTGACAGATTCTTTGAATGCAGAGGTTGCGGCTTTTCCAAATTCAGTTGCTGCAGAGGTAGTAGTGGTGGTAGCAGTTGACTTCATCTGGGTTACGGCATTTTGCACCTCTGTGGACAGTTTGTCCATTTTGGTGTTCAGATCAAGAATTGCCCTGGATGATGTTTCTGCAAAAGATTTGAAAGAGCTTTGCAACTCCTTCAATGTATTGTTCACAGAGGTGACAAGGGTTTGGAACTCATCCCTTGATACATGTGAACTAGTTGTAACCTCTGGGGGAACACATTCGTCCCCAGAGTGAGTCTCTGTTCCTGAGACACCTTCTTTCATCCCTGTTTTGATGTTGAGGACAGAAGGATTTTCTTCTGATCTTTGAGTAGAAGCATCTTGTGCTTCAGACTCTACAGAAGTTCTGAGAATGACATTGTCTAGATCCACTCCATAGGTGGGTATTAGATTATCCTTCCGTTGACTCGGAGACTTGTCTAGAGTCTCTCCGTCTTTGTGCACTCTAATCTCCTCTGAAGAGATGTTTGGATCTAATTGTGTGCGTGTGGCAGAGGAAACAAATTCCTCTGCAAGGATTTCTGTTGTGATCCGGGGCAATATATCACTTACTACGGATGAATCCGTTAGAGAGGATTCCCCTGGAATGGTTTCCCCGGTTATTAATTGTACGGAGGATGAAAGAATTTCCTCTGTCCGGATGGGTTGGGTTGGGGTCGAGCCGTGCTGCTCTTATTCAATATTGCCCTCTGCCACTAGACTGGCGGCAATAGAAGTGTGGGTTGCACTGGGAGTTGGTTTTGGTTGTGTGCCTCTATTAATCCAGGCATCTTTTCTTGCTTCTGCTTCTGTGAAGCATCCAACCACTTGTTCTCCATCTATGGTCTCAACCTCTGTTGCTACCATATGAGTTGAGACTTCTACCCTAGTCTCCCCTTCTTCTGTTACCTCTTCTTCCCTTGGACCTAGGGAGTCGTACATAGGATGAGTACCAAAAAGTTGTTGTACTTGGGGGTGCATAACCTATGTACCGTCAGAGGCAAAGATTACTTGCTCTGGGCTTCTTCTGTGAATATCAAGGCCAGGTTGAAGGAAGGGATTCTGCAGTACCTCTGGGGTCTCAGCCGGATTGTCCCTTGGAGTTTGATCATCATCATCAAGATCAGAATCAACTCCAGAGATTGTGAAATCTGGATCTTCTGTGGCTTATGTGGTTTCATGTGACAGAGCTTCTGCAGTCCATCCTGCAGTGTCAAGGGTGTTGGCAAATTCAGGGCGTTGAAGGAAGTTAGAGAAATTCCCATGATGTGCACAGTTGAGCGGATTTAGGGATTGCAGAGGGGATTCTTGTGCTACTTCTTCTGTTACCTGTTCCTCTACGTCTTCTGCTACTCCTTCCTCTGCAATTGTTTGCATAGGAGACAGAGGTTTCCCAGTTTTCTTCTTGCTCTTTCTCCTCTTGGGTTTAGGTGCCCCTTCCTCTGAGGCTTTGGATTGTCTCTTCTTTTTGTGCTTTGGAGGAGAGGGAGGTGCAGATGATCCAACCTCTGTTGCATGAGGTGGAGATTGTTGAGCTTCGACAACAGAAGTTGAAGTACTCTCTGTGGTTTTCCTCTTTGTTTTCTTTTTAGGAGTTGAGGCAGAGTAAATGGATTTCCTCTGAGCAAGGAACTTGGTTTGAACTTCTTCATGCTTCTGGAAAGCCTTAGCCCATTCTTCATCTGTCATTCTTTCAATTACCCTAGTTTCTAAAGGCACACCTAAACGCGGGGGTGTCACAGGGCTCGGTTCTGGAGTCCTATGATCGCGTATGTAAGCTAACCTTAGGGTTTCATCTGTAGCATATCCCAGAAGTCTTGATGGCAGAGGTCTGCAGAAAGGATATCCATAGACGTGTTCAGTTGGAATGTTTTTTGTCATGGCATATATTTTGGCATTTGGACCTTCTAAAGACCATTTTTCTAGAAGGAGTAGGGGCTCCAGAAGTACTCCAAGAATTCGTTGATACTGCAGAGGAGGTAGAGATGGTTTTGAGCGTTCTTTGGCTTTCTGGGTGGAGATTTTTCTGTCAATGGTATTTATGGATAGAATCTGATGGGAGGTTTGATCTGGACTACCGATTTTGCCAGTGAGGCATCTGTTTAGAATTGAGAAGAGGGTATTCCACAGAGGGGGTAATCGACCTCTTCTGAAGTCGTTCCTTTTTCTTAGGGTTGTGTTGTACCCTAACATTTCAACAAATCTACAGAGTTCTTCGTCTGTAGGTGCTTCAGCGTAATTCTTTATACCTAGCAGACCTCTGGTTAGAAGACTGAACTCAAGTGAGAACATCGTTCTATTGAACTTGAGTTCCATGTGTTGAGTTTTATCAGGTTTAGAAATGTAGCCCTTGATCTGTCGGTCCGCTGGGTCATATCTGCTGCTTTGCCAAAATTGGTTTAGATATCTTGCTGGTATTTTGCTGACGGTTTTTGTCAACAGGGGGAAGAGGTAATGTTTCTCCAAAATGTGAAGGAGAATGGCATGAGATTCCCCAAAAGTGGTTCTTGAAGGAACAAGATAATAGTTGTTGGGTTTGAGAGGAAGAACACTTTCAAAGTGTTCATTTGCGATGAAGTTTTTCTCGTGAGTGGTTGGAGAGAAATTTGCTTCATAGCCGGAGTTATCTTTTTCAAGGTCTGCGGCTATATTTGGATTTTGGGAATGCTCAGATTGAGCAGGTGAGTTTTCTTGAACATGGGAGTCTTCAGGAATGTTGGAGGATGATGCCATTGTTGTTTATCTTGAAGAAAGAGAATGAAAAATAGGTAGGTTGCAGGTTTTGCAAGGTTCGTCGGAGAAGAAGATAAGAGTTTGTAACGTTTATGAGGATTGGTAACTTGGGTTTTATACTGAAGGGTAACGGTTAGAATTCTGAAGAGGTAAATATATGGAAGTGAATAAGATTTGGAATCCGTACTCGAGTGTAAACGGCTGGTTCAACTTTCCCGAAGAACGTGTTCCATGTACGCAAAATGAAAATGAGACACGTCAGCAGTGTCAGAGTATGACAGGAGGTCGTGCGCGGCCCATTAATGCTTGGTGCGTGGGTTTCCTTTCCTCCACATAATTTTTACTCGCAGTAAAAATAGCCGTTACTGTTACAGAGTTTCCCAATTTTGAAAATGACAGAAGCTCTGTTGAGATAGAGCTCTGTTGTTTGAAACTCTCATTGTATCCTCTGTTGCTTGCACCTTTACCAAAAACGTTTGAGAAGCATTGGAGAGGATCGATAGATTTTTAGAGAAGAAATTGTATTCACAGAGGTTTTTAAAGCTCTGTCAGAGCTAGCAGAAGCTATATGAGATGGAATTTCTCATAACTAAAAATTTATAATATATTTTTATCATCCAAAGTTTTCACTGCTTTATAAACTGTTTTTAGGACATATTTGAAATTTTGTGTCCTAGAAAACTGTTCTGGAAAAGTTTTTGTGCGTGACGCTCCTTTTTGAGTGTCTAGATTGGTCGACAGAGACTTTTTATGGAATGAGCTCTTTGTCCCAAAAGACCTTCTTCTGTAACCTTTTGTTCGAGTAAATCCTTAAAGAGAACATTTGAGTTTGATCGGTAGAGTTCTTGTATGAGATTTGTAGTTTATAGAGGATTCTGCATACAGAAGCTCTGTTGAGCTCAGCAGAAGCTCTATTACACTAAAAATCTCATAACAGAAGTCTCGTAAATCTTTTTGATCAAAACATGTTTGGTATATTTTAAACAATGTTTCTAGGATATATTAAGAAATGTTTGTCCTAGAAAACTGTTTTCAAAAAGGATTTGTTTCGAGATACTTATCCTTTGGCTCTCTCTTGCTCGGTATAATACCTGATTTTTGTGAATCATGAGTGATCACTTCTCTTCTTTGGCTCCCCCTTGAATGATCAACTTCTGTAGATCATTTCAAGGTCTCCTTCTGCTCCCCCTTGATCTATGCTTGGGTCAAAATTTGATAAGTAATGCTTAGGGCATAGATCAAGTTTCTCAGAGGTTCTGTAAAGATTGTCAGAGGTTCTGAGCAATCCTACAGAAGCTTTGTTTTTGTGCAGAACATTCGGCGATTGAGAATTTACATATAGAAATGAAATAAAATAAATAAAACAACAGAAACATGTATATATATATTTACAGAAGATTTAAGTTATACTTACAGAGGTTTTAACTCATGTTTATCATTCCCAACTTACCCACCAAGAAAAGAAATCTTTTCTCATCTAGTGCCTTGGTGAATAAGTCTGCAAGCTGGTACTCTGTAGACACGAAGTGCATTTCGATTGTCCCATATTCAACATGGTGTTTCAGAAAGTGGTAACGGATATCGATATGCTTTGTTTTTTAGTGCTGTACTGGATTGGCAGAGATGGCTATGGCGCTCCTTGAGTCACAGAAGATGGGAGTCTTGAATATGATGTGGCCATAGTCCTTAAGCTGAGTTTTCATCCACAGAACCTGGGAGCAACAACTAGCAGCAGCAACGCATTCGGCTTCTGCTGTAGATGTGGATACGCAGTTCTGCTTCTTAGAGGTCCAGCTGACTAGTTTACCACATAGGAATTGACAACTCCCAGAGGTACTCTTTCTGTCGAGCTTGCATCCTCCATAATCTGAATCTGTATAAGCTTTAAGACCAAAACCAGAGTTCTTCGGATACCAGAGGCCAAGATTTTTGGTCCCTTTGAGGTATCTGAAGATCCTCTTTACAGCATTATAATGGGATTCCTTCGGGTTAGCTTAAAATCTTGCACAGAGACATGTGGCATGCATTATGTCAGGTCTACTTGCAGTTAAGTATAACAGAGACCCAATCATTCCTCTGTAGAGCGTGCACTCTATAGGTATGCCATTTGGATCTGAGTCTAACTTATTTCCTGTGGCCATTGGAGTTCTCATTACAGAGGCATCAGAGAGACTGTATTTTGAAAGTATGTCAGAGACATATTTAGCTTGATTTATGAAAATTCCCTCTGATGATTGTTTTACTTGGAGTCCGAGGAAGAAAGTTAATTCTCCCATCATACTCCTTTCAAACTCACTCTACATGAGTTTTTCAAACTTTTTGCACTCTTCTGTATTTGTAGACCCACAAATTATGTCGTCCACATATATTTGTACAAGCATAATTTCATCACTTTTTCGTTTATAAAACAAAGTTGTATCCGTCGTACCTCTGTCGTAACCATTATCGAGAAGAAAGGTAGAAAGTCTTTCGTACCATGCTCTTGGAGCCTGTTTCAGTCCATACAGAGCTTTGTCGAGGTAGTACACGTATTTTGGATACTTAGAGCTTTCAAACCCTGGTGGCTGTTGGACGTATACTTCTTCTTGGATTTCGCCATTTAGAAAAGCAGATTTTACGTCCATTTGAAATACTTTAAAACCTCTGTGGGCTGCGAAGGCTAAGAAGATTCTTATGGCTTCGAGCCGTGCAACAGGGGCAAAAGTTTCATCGTAATCTATGCCTTCTTCTTGGCGATATCCCTTGGCCACCAATCTTGCTTTGTTTCTTATGACCAATCCATCTTCATCCTTCTTATTTCTGAAGACCCATTTAGTTCCTATGGCTTGTTTTCCTCGTGGCAGAGGAACTAAAGTCCAGACTTTGTTTCCTTCAAACTGTAGAAGCTCTTCTTGCATAACATCTACCCAGTTTGGGTCGTCAAGGGCTTCAGAGATCCTTTTTGGCTCGATCATACTAATAAAGTTTGTAAAGAAACAAAAGTTAGCAGTGGCAGATCTTGTTTTTACCTTTTTAGAAGGTTCGCCGATTATAAGACTTGGAGGATGGCTCTTTGTCCACTTTGTTGTTCTTGGGAGATGGTCATCGATTTCATCAAGTTGATCTTCAGAGGTTTCTATTTGTTGTTCTGGTGTAGCCTCTGTTGTAGATTTTGCTTTCGTGCTTGATCCTACAGATTTTGGAATGATTGGAATGAGTGGCGGTGTTTGTTCCTCTAAGGAAGTATAAACTGAGTCTTTTTTGTTCCTCTGTTATTGGTTCCTCTGTGGTTTCTGGAGTTGGTTCTTCAGTAGCTTCTGTAGTTGTTTTCCTTGTTGTATCATCTTCTGTTGGCTCCCCCTCGGCATTTGCATCTGTATGATTAACAGAGGAAGATGAATTATTTAAGGGACCAGTTAGAGAGATACCTATTGCGTTCTGGCTGGCAGAAGATGATTCTCCAGAGGCTCTGACGGCTCCAGCAGAGGGATCAATGTCGTCATGGAACATCTCTTGAAATAGAAGATTTAAGTCTTCTTCTCTTGTTTTTGAGATGCCAGAGGATTCCCCTTTTAGACCGAGTTCTGAACTGATTTGTTCAGAAGTCTTTTGGAAGGTGACGTCAAAAGAAACATTTATGCTTTCTACGATCGTTTGAGACCGCAGAAGATAAACTCTGTAGGCCTTGGAAGTTGCAGAGTATCCTATGAACTTGCCTTCATTTGCCTTTACTTCAAACTTTCCTATTGCTTCTCTATCATTTAAGACGAAGCACTTGCATCCAAATACATGGAAGAATTTGATGTTTGGTCGTCTTTTGTTGATCAAATGATATGGTGTTTTGATGTGTCTCTTTACGTTGGTTGATCGATTTTGGGTATAGCAAGCGGTTGATACTGCTTCTGCCCAAAATGTCATTGGTAATCCACATGCGGTTAGCATTGTTCTGGCGGCTTCCATAAGCGTGCGATTCTTTCGTTCGACTACGCCATTCTGTTGTGGGGTGCGTGCAGCAGAGAAGTTCTGTGAAATTCCTTCTTCTGTAAGATAGGCTTCAATGACAGAGTTTTTGAATTCTGTGCCATTGTCGCTTCTCAGTTTCTGAATCCGGCACTCATACAGAACTTGGATTCTTTTCATTAAATTTATCAGAATGTTTGGAACATCTGATTTCTTTCTGACAAATTCAACCCATGTAAATCTTGAGAATTCATCGATCAAAACAAGCAGATATTTCTTGCCACCTAGACTCTGTGTAGATATTGGACCGCAGAGGTCAACATGTAGCATGTACAGAGGTCTAGGGCAAGATACATCAGTTTTGCCTTTATGGGAAGCTCTTTTGAGTTTTCCCATTTCACAGGCAGAGCATAAATGATCTTTATTAAATTTAACGTTTGGTAGACCTTTGACTAGATCAAGTTTTACAAGTTTATCAAGAGTATGAAAGTTTAAATGGCAGAACCTGTTGTGCCATAACCAGGCTTCTTCGCTTTTGCATGCAACAAGGCAGATTTTGTCTTTCTTGTTCTTTGCATTGAAGTTCATGAGATATAGATCTCCTCTTCTTTCGGCTCGCAGAAGTTCAAGTCCTGTGTCCTCGCTCTGTAGAGAGCAAAAGGTTCTTTTGAACATTACGTCGAATCTCGTATCGCAGAGTTGACTAACACTGAGAAGATTGTGTTTAAGGCCATCAACATATGCAACTTTGCATACGGTTATATTTTCCTTCTTTATGACTCCGTAGCCTTTGATGTACCCCTTTTTATTGTCTCCAAAGGTCACAGATCCACCATCGTTCTTTTCTTTGTATGTGGATAGAAGACCTCTGTCGCCAGTCATGTGCCTCGAGCATCCGGAGTCTAGATACCAGATTGGCACATACTGCTTCTGCAAGACAATTAGAGAGTTTTAGGTACCCATATCCACATGGGTCCAGTTTTGTTAGGGGTCTTTGTTTTAGCTTCTGTTGAAGAAGCATTTTGTTTCTTCTTACCCTTGGATTTATCTTTTGCTTTGGGTACAGTGAGAAGACAGTGTGGACTTTTGAAATGTTGGTTTATTTTAAACATTAGATCAAAGCAATGACAGTATTGAATGTGCGAAGAGATTTGCTTGAACTTTTCATTAAATACATTAAATGGGGGCACAGAGGCATTACAATTTATCCTAACATTAGACTTTCTATTACAAGAAGGTTTATGTAGGATAGATCGTTGTTTGCAAAATCCTTTGTTGAGTGCGGCCTTCTGTGTTCCCCTTCTGTGGTGAACTTCTGTAGATTTCACTGTCACAGAAGAAAAAGATTTGTTAATTTTAGTCCATTTACCCTTCTGTTGCCATGTTAGTTTTTCTTTAACAGGTTTTAAGGGTTTTAAAATCTTTAAACTCGTTGGAATTTGAGTGGACATTAACTTCTGTTGTTTGAAATTTTCAAGCTCAAGAGAGGTTTTGGCTTGTATGCACATATTCAAAAAGTCTGGACAGATAGGAATTCCAGTGATTTTCTCCTTGGGAGGAATAGTTCTGTTAAGAACTTCAGAGGTTTGTTTAAAAACCTCTGTGTCACTAGGTCCGATCTCTGACTTAGAGTCAGTCTCTGATTCGTCAGAGGATGAATCGTCCTCATATACAAAGGTTGAGTCACTTGGTTCTCTTTCGACAGAGGCTGGACTTTCAGAACATGTCTCATACTCACTTTCTTCCTTTTCTGAGGAACTGTCTTCTAAGTTAACAGAAGTATCTGTTGAGTTTTCTTCAGAGAGATCTTGATTGCTGGAAGATGTACAGAGGTTTTCTTCAGAGATATCAAGTTTTTCTTCTGTAATTCTTGGCTTGAACTCAGGTGCCTCTGCTGATAATTTCTTTTCAAAATTCATCATGCAGACAAATGCAACTTGAGTTTGAGTCTCGGGATTACCAAACTTGAAGATTCCTATCTGATCTTGAGTTTTCAGATACCTCTTAGGTTTGGATTCTCTTTTGACAGAGATTGAAGGTGACAAATCTGTGTTTTCAAATCACACATTTGTCATCTTCAGAGGTTTCCTCTTGTGAGGTTCCCCAGAGACTTTTTGCCTTTTACTTACAGAGAGAAGATTTGGAAATCCAGGTTTTCTTGTATCTCCAATGTGAAATAGAGAGGACAGAGACTTGTCTCTTTTGGTTCCAGTATAAGGATCTATATCACAGAAGCCAATTCCCCGTCTCCCTATTTATGTGTTTATTTTTTCGTACACCTTCTGAGCATCTTGAAATTTCTTAATTTGAAGATCACTTCTGAGTAAATCTTGACAGAGGATTTCTCTTTCCTTTTGAAAATAATTTTTAAGAGCTAGGATGTTCATTCTGTCGCACTCAACGTCCATTAGTTCTTTAGACTTTGTTTTCAAAGAAGAATTGAGTTCATAAATCTTTTCTTTTAAAGGATTTAACTTTTTGTTCAAGTACATTTCAATTTCTTCTTTTTCTTTAAAGATTTTGGCTTTTTCTTGAGTGAGAAGTCTAGCTTCTCTCTCATAGAAGGTGAGCTTTTTCTGAATATTTTCACATGTCTTTTTCATTTCAGTGTCTTCAATGTTAAGTTTAATCAAGTCATCTTCTGCAGTATTAGAGTTAGAGGTAAAAGTGGATACCTCACTGTCGGAGTCGGAGCTGACTTCTACCATGCCACAGAATAGAGCATTCTTTGTTTCGCCTTCGTCAGAGGATGTGTCTGACTTCCAGATTTCTTTGTTCACCATTAGTGACTTCTGAGCATAGTATTCAGCTTTCTTTTTGTAGAAAGCTGCATCCCTCTGAGGGCGATTTGACTTGCTCCTGCATTCGTTGGCAAAGTGACCTGGCTTTCCACAGTTGTAGCATCCTTGGTTCTGTGTGGAGTTTCCAGCTCTGTCGTCTGACCTCTGTCGGTCACCACGTTTTTTGGTTCGGCACTCATTTGCGTAGTGGCCCGGCTTACCACATTTGTAACACTCTTGAATCTATGGAGTGTTGCCAGCTTTGTCTTCCGACCTCTGTCGGTCATTTCCTCTGTCATTTCTATCACTTGACCTCCGTCGGTCACCACTTCTGTCGTTTGACCCTTCTCTTTCTCGATTATCTCTTTCATATCGTTCATTACCAGATTTCTTCTGGTATCCTCTGCTGAATTCCCTAGTCAAGAGAGCTAAAGATTTAGCTATCGAGGCCAGGGTCGTTTCTTCTTCTGCTGCTACTTCCTCTTCTTCTTCACATTCCACCATCATGTTTTTCTTCTTCTTCTCCTTTCTTTCCTCTATTGCTTTTTCTTTCTTTGGTTTCTCTCTAGCCTCTATAGTCTTACCAACCAATGCAAGAGGTGCAATGATCTGGGCTTTTGCTTGTGCTACCTGAGGCTCTTGTGCTGCCAATGTTCCATAGAGGTCTGATAGGGTCCAAGAATCTAAGTCTTGATTTGTTTGCAGAGACATAGATAACTGAAGCGATTCTTCTTTGAGAGACTTCAGGAACATAACGTTGTTTTCTTCAGAGGTTCTGTGGATGCCGAACTTTTTGCACTTGTTTATTAGAGAGTTGAACCTATCATACGTAGTTTGCAGAGATTCGGTTGGCAGAGCTTTAAAGGCATATTATTCATTTATGTATTGAGCTCTGCGGTTCTTCTGGGTTTTGACTCCTCCTTCTAGTTGTTTTTCCAGTTCTTTCCATAGATCATATGCAGATTCACATGCATCCATGGACTGGAAAAGGTCATTTGGAATGGCCATAATCAGAATTCTCTTAGTTTTCTGAGCAACTTCGTATTTAGCTCAATCAGAATCAGACCAATTTTCCTGGGTCTTTGGTTTCGTGTGTTCTGGGATTTCAGGTGTGTCGTCTGTGCTAGGAACACGAGGTACAGTTATCATGGGAATGAAAGAAGGGTTACGGATATAATAAACCAATTCTTTGTCAGTACCCTCAAAGAAGTGAACCATTCGTATCTTCCATTGAGGGTATTCTTCTCTAAGAAGAGTGGGAGGTTTGGTTAAGGAACCAGCAGAGAGGAAGTTGTTTGTACTTGTCATTTTTAGAGAGATAAATTATCCAGAAAAGGGTTTTAACAGCAAACTTTTCAGAGTATGAAGTGGATGCTTCGTATGAAGTTTTTAAGCTTTAAAAGCTTTAAGCTGAGCACTAAAATGGTGTTTTTAACCAGAATAACAGATTCTATAAGTTTACCAAAGTTCGAATGAATCGAAAATGGCAGAAAAACAGAAACTGTTTGAATAATATGAAGAATAGATTAAAAATCCAAGTTTCTACCAAAGATCATAGTTTTAGAGTGGATCCCTTGATATTAAAAATCAAGGTTTACTCTGATACCAATTGTTGGTTCCTGTTTTGCTTAAACAATGATCTTAACTTTCAGTTAGTTCAGATTTAGATATGGTGCGGAAGCGTATTTAAGAACTGAAAGATAATGTAAGGTAGAAGAACACACAATATCAAATAAACAATATGTAAGAACAGATGAATATCTCCAAGATTACTGTATTTGATATATATTAAGAACACCAAGAACTTCAAAGGATTAACAAGAAATCTGCAGTTAATGGTGTGTGTGAGAAGTGCAAAGCTTAATGATATATGTGTATTTTCGTGGTATTAAGCTTAATAGAAGAGCTCACATGAGCCTTCTATTTATACTACTTCTAAAGGGGACAATAAGGACTGAAGGTACAAAGACACTGTTGAGTAATAGTAGCTGGAAGGTACAAAACACTATTCTGGAACTGTTGCAGATACAACGTTCATTAAATGCTCCGTATTCAGCTTTAGGCGGAAACCTATCAGAGTTTGACACGTGGAGTTGTTAGGTCACGCCTTTGTACGATTGATCTTTAGAACCTTTGAATGGTAGATATTGTAAGAAGCATGTTCGTCCTTGTTAAGATCTTTTGCGTAGATCTTCTTTTTACCACAGAAGCTCTGTCAAGTATGACAGAAGCTCTGTGGTCTTGTCCGCTTAGAAGTGTTTTCTGTTGCTTCTTCGGTCTTCTTGGTTAACCCGACAGAGCCTCTGTTGAAGACTTCTGTCTTCTCGGTTACTCGGCTACTCGGCAGAGCCTCTGTCGAACACTTCTATACTTAGCCTATTTTTCACTACTTTCATAAACTGAAAGATTGGAGCTAACACTTTTCATATATATATATATATATATAGCCTTAGGTTCAATAGAGAAGTGCAAATATTTAGAGAAATAGAGAAGTAAAAAAACACGGGACCGTTCATATATGAACGTTCATATATGACTATTATATGAACGTTCATATATGAACGGTCCCGTGTTTTTTTACTTCTCTATTTCTCTAAATATTTGCACTTCTCTATTGAACCTTTCCCTATATATATATATATGTATATATATATCAAGTATATTTGGTTTTGTTCCATAATATGATGATTGGAGATCCAAGTTAAGTATTTTAATGGAGAGGCAATGTTAGTATTTCAAGGGAAGATTGAAGATCATAAAATCTATTGTTGATGAAAGGTATAAACTCTCTAACCCTTTAATCTAAGGTTTCTCTAGTTATTGGGTAAAAATATAGAGTTTTCGAGATATTATGAATTTGAGTTTTTTTGGTTAAAATAGAAAGTTTGATGAAAAGTGTTTGGAGAATGATTCTAAGTACTTGGGTTGTGTGTTTATATTTGGAAACTTGTGGATCTAGAGTTTGGAAGAATTTCTTGTAGATTCAAGTTTCTTCAAGGAAGCTCAAGATTAGGGTAAAACCTAGATTTACCCTAAATCTAGCAAGGTGAGTTCAAGTTGATTTGTGAAAACGTTGTACATGCCAAAATGTTCATTTAAAAGTGTTTTAAGTGTTTTACAAGAAAATATGCATTGTTGAGTTATTTGAAAGATTTTGATTACTTGGAATATTTAATTTTATAAATTTTGCAAAATAACCATTTTTGGGATTTTTGGATAACTTGATAAAATAAGCATTAATGGAGGTGTTTTGATATTTAATGCATAATTGAAGGTTATCTAATGAAAATACACTTTTAGTGTTTTGTTGGAAATATGCATAATCTTATATGGTGGTACGTTTTGAATCATGAACGTGTGCGTCATTTGGTTTTGGGTCATTTCTGACCTTGTGAACATTTTAAAAGTTGTAAACCATTTGGTTTGAGAAAAGATGTAAGTCGGGAATTTTGATGGAGGAACCTTAAGCATTGTTATTTTAAATGATCTATTTTACATTTGTAAATCTTTGGGTATAAATGCACTTGGATGTGTACTTTGGGAAATGGCGTGTCTTAAATTAAGAGTTGTGTTGAGTAATTCGAGTCTATGAAGTATCTTTCGCATAAACGTGGGTTACATGTGTTTTGCGGGATTATTTGGTTTTCATGAGTGGTTAATTGGTTTTGGTTAAACTTATGGCTCGGTTTCTGACTTTAATGAGTATTGAGGACATTTGTCCGGATTTTAACATTTGAATATGGAGCTTTGGTCGTCAGTTGCGTTTATTGCATGTTATTTAAAGAGTACATGTTTTGAGTGCGGGTGTCATTCAAGTGGAGTTATGTACTATTAGACTGTAATGCATTGAATCCATAGGCATATGAGTCGGTCATATTTGCATGGTGGAAAGTCTTAGTATTCTCACTTTGGGAAGTATGCTGTCTTGGCATTTGTGTGTTCCGGTGTCGGGGAGAGGAACCTTATTGGGTTGTACTCCAGAATCATGGGTTTGTGGTGTGATGTTCCAACACTTGTGCACGAGAGTTGAACATCTTGAGTTATCAAGTAAGGAGTCGAGGCTCCAATTCTTGAATGCGAGTAAGTAGGCAATGTGGGTCCTTTGGGGACCTTGAGGTGTAACTTACTAGAGGCTGAACAGGCAATGAGATCGTGTATCCTTGAGGTGTAGTTGGGCACATCAGGCAATGGGGGATACGGTGGTGCCACCCGTATATGGGGTGGTGGACTTGAGGTGTAGCTTAGCTAGCAGGCACTAAAGTCCGACTCGAGTTAAAGCTTATCAAAGCAGACAATAGAGTCACGATCTGAGGTGTAGTTCAATAACATAATTATGCGACTTAACTTTGTGTTCCGTCACATATAATGGAAGCGGGTCTCCCCCGTCACCGAAATATGTTATCTGGGTATTCATTTTTATCCATGTTTTCGGTGACTTCTTAAATATATGTGGATTGTTGTCCACAATTTATGAGCTGAGTTATATGCCCATCCGCGTTCTGGATGTTTTGGGATATGATGTTTTATCTACATTTTCATTATTTAAGGGTTAAACCATCATTCACATTTCGGGTGAGTTTTTTTGGGTTCGAGCTTATATCTTTAAGAAACGATTGATGTTGGTATTTCCGTCACCTAAAATGCATGTTATTGGGAAACGGGTCGTTTTCGTGTTTATAGTAAATCATTTTGGAAATCATGATTAAAGTTGTGTTTCTTTCCTTTTAACGATTTTATATAATCATGATGTAAACTCTTGAACTCACTAGGCGTTAGCCTAACCTTTTTATTTGTCGGCATGTGCAACAGGTTCAGGTTAGGAATAGTTCTGGCGACACTGTGAAGAGATGAGTGCTAGTTGTGTGCTCGTGAAGTGAATTGCTTAGTGAAGTCTTCCGCACTTGGGGAATATCAACTTGATTTTGGGGTTGTGTAACACCCGACATTTTGTAGTCTTGGCGAATGACTTAGGTTTGATTGTTGAAAATATAATGTTTATGTTGAGGTAATTTCAGGAATGGTTTGTAGAAGGAATTTTATTCTTAAGTGGTTATTTTATTGAAAATTTTATTTAGTTGCTTTTTCCAATTTTAAGGGTGTTACAAGCTGGTATCAGAGCATGAGTTTGAGGGATTTAAGTGTTGATTTTGGATACAAACTAGCGTTCTTTTAAGTGGATGAGAGCGAATTTGCACCATTAAGCACTTTAAGATAAGATGTTTTGAGCTTGATGGAGTCACTAGAAACGGGAATCTCGTCTAGATTAGCAAGGATGATCATGTACGGTACGTTCATAATTGCACCTGGACAGTGTTATGATGAACCTACAAGTTACACATGAGTACTTGGACTACTTTGGTATGATGACTGTTGGGGTAGCGAAGAAGTTTCTAAGTGAGTAACCGTTAGAAGAGGTTAATGATTTTAGCATTTGTCATTTGGATCGACAATAGGCATGATGACTGCATTAAGTGGACCGTTTCGGGTCGAAATTGATGGTTGGATTAGAACCATAGGCTTATGGAATCGACCATATTCGAGGAGAAATTGTAAGGTGAACCGATGAAATCTTCGATGATTGCCTTAAGATGTTTGAACGTCCGGATGACGATAGTGTGATTGTAGGAATATGAGGAATGTGCTTTGGAGACGTTGAGTGCCGACTAAATTCATGCACGAAATTTATTTTATAAATAAAAATAAATTGCATCAGTTGTTTCTTGTGTTTCAAATCGTCATGTGGGTATATTACGAAATCCTGGAAAAACGTTTAGCACACATACAAGATTTTAAACCATGATTTTAAACATGCATGAAATTATTTTATTGCAGGTGATTGCAAACTTTGTCAAATCTTTCTTTGTTTTCGTTGTTGTCCAACGCTACTTTCGGATACCGTGATATCTGTTTGGGTATTGTAACGACCCGGATTCCAAAACATAGTTCAAATAGCATACATTGCATAACGTCGTTAAAACAAGAGATACATCATATAACAAATATGGTCCCCTAGTCTTTACAAACATTCAGTACATCATTACAACGTTTACATAGTAAATTTACATCATTACTAATAACAAGCTGTAACTACAAAACACATCATAATCTTTGACTACATAGTCCTCCCAAAAGCTATTCGCGGATTAACCTTCTTATTTGCTCTTACTTGATCCACGACCTGGAATACATATTTTTAAAACAAAATGAGGGTTAGACCTTGAGGTCTAGTGAGAAAATCCCCGTTAGTTAAAAACCATTTGTACAAACCTCATACACATAACACACATAATAATACCAACTATGACTCATGCATCATGTATCTTTCCATCTCATTCTCCTGGCCATATTAATTGGTTGCGAGCCAATTAATTAATTTACACCACTGTACTGAATACAACCAACACCACTGTCCCTCTGTACAGCCAACATACACCGGTCCTAAGCCTGACCAACTAGCACCCATGCAGTGTAATACTCATATAAACATAATATGCACATTATTACACTCATTCACATATATGTATTCCAGTTAGAAAACATTTTAAGTAAAAACTCACTTGTTTCCTTATCAAAACTCTTTCCAGTCTTCCACAAAGAATTCATCTTTCACCTTCGATTCACAGTATCTGAAACAAATAAATACAGATATTCCTTTACCAAATAGGTCACATAAGTCTTACTAAAGCTAAGAACTCTAGATAACTTTAATCCTCAAATGTTACCCCCAAACCCGAACTTAAGTCGAGTCCACAGTACATTCAATCCTCATTCATCCCCTATCCAAGAGTCGACAAAACACAGGCTATTGGATACTCCAAAAGCATCTAAACTCTCAAAATTTACCAAACAGCTACAGTATCCGGACAACACAACCTTTCCGGACAACACTAACATTCCGGACAACACCAACTTCCCGGATAACAAAAACAACCCGGATAACATAACTATCCGGACAACATCAATAATCTGGACGATATCCGGAAACCAAAGTAACCCGGATACCACCCGGTATCTTAATTTATCCGGAAACTTAGGGGAAAAGAGGAACTTACCGGGTACATGAATCGTCCGGACACCAGCAAGCAAAACTACCGGACACTCTCAATCTATCCGGAAACTACTGACAGTTCATCCCATTTTCACCCAGAATTCGACTGAATTATTACCAGTTATGTAAATGATGATTCTACTCCGATAGAAACCTTACTGTAGCAATTACAAACATAAAATACAAAGGAACATACCTCAATTCCTCTTCCAAGTACACCAATTTGAGTCTTTTAGCCACAAACCCTTCTTTCCTCTTTTGGTCTCAAACACACACACACACACACACACACACACACACTGAATTTTCTGGATATTTTGTTGTGAAAATATCTGATTTAACTAAGTATTTATATTTTTGACTTAATTTACCATTAAAGCTTAAACTATCCAATAATGACCCAAAACACCCTTAATTTCTAACTTAACCCAAACTCACCCTAAACATCTATTATAGAGTTAACTAGATTTTAACGGAACTCGAATTTAACTAACGAACTTACCCGGGGTATTACATCATCTCTCCCTTAAAAGAATTCCGTCCCGGAATTCAGTTAGGCAAAAAGGTACGGATACTTAGTTCTCATTTCTGATTCTGATTCCCATGTAGCATCCTGCCCCTTGTGATGTCGCCACTGTACTTTTACTTGCCTGATCTCCTTATTCCGCAGAACTTTGACTTTACGATCAACAATGGCTTCAGGTTCCTCCACATAATTCAACCTTTCATCAACCTGTATTTCTGGTAGAGAAACTGCCTGACCCGGCGTAACCAAGCACTTCCGGAAATTCGATACGTGAAAAGCGTTGTGAATCCTACTTAACTCTGACGGAAGATCCAACCTGTAGGCTACTTCACCAATTCTTTCTGTTATTGCAAATGGTCCAATATACCTTGGGCTCAGTTTACCTTGTTTCCCAAATCGAATGACTCCTTTCCATGGTGAGACTTTTAACATCACAAAATCTCCAACTTGGAATTCTAACGGTTTTCGGCGTCGGTCGGCGTAGCTTTTCTATCGGTCTTGAGCCACTTTCAAACGTTCCCGAATCTGAGTAATTGTATCCGAGGTTAACTGAACTATATCTGGCCCCGCTAGCTATTTCTCTCCCACTTCGTTCCAACACAAAGGAGTTCGACATTTTCTACCATATAAAACTTCAAACGGTGCCGCTTGAATGCTGGAATGATAACTGTTATTGTAGGCAAATTCGATCAATGGTAAATGCTTATCCCACGATCCCCCAAAGTCAACAATGCAAGCCCGGAGCATATCTTCTAATGTCTGAATCGTTTGTTCACTCAGACCGTCAGTTTGAGGATGATATGATGTGCTTAACTTTATCTGCGTCCCCATTTCCTTTTGAAAACTTCTCCAGAATCTTGAAGTAAAACGACTATGACGATCAGAAATGATCGAGATTGGAACTCCATGTCGAGTTACTATTTCGTCAATGTACAATTTAGCTAATTGTTCCAATGAATCAGTTTCCTTTATCGGTAAAAAGTGTGCAGACTTCGTCAACCTGTCGACTATCACCCAAATAGAATCAAATCCCTTCGGAGTCCTTGGTAGCTTTGTGATGAAATCTGTAGTAACCTGATCCCATTTCCACATTGGTATTTCTAATCGTTGTAACTGACCAAACGGCTTTTGATGTTCAATCTTTACCTTCTTACAAGTAGTACAACCCTCCACATGTTGAGCAATACTCTTTTTTATTCCTGGCCACCAATAAAATTGTTTCAGATCTTTGTACATCTTGTTCGTACCTGGATGTATAGAGAAACGTGATTGATGAGCTTCTTGTAGTACCCGATCACGTAAACCACCCAAACGAGGCACCCAAATTCTGTTCCCCATACACAATAACCCACGATCATCTTTCACTAGCAATGCTGATAACCCCACTAACCGTTATGATTTCAGATATTCTTCCTGATAGGCTTCTACTTGACACTTCTTCAGTTCGTCGAAAATGTTAGGTAGAAGCTCAGCTCGTAGTGTAATAACTTTTATTGTTCCACTTCTTTCTTGACAACTCAACGCATCAGCTACCACGTTCGCCTTTCCCGGATGATAAAGGATTTCACAGTCATAATCATTCACCAATTCTAGCCATCTTCTTTGCCTCATATTTAATTCCTTTTGATCAAAAAGATGTTGGAGACTCTTATGATCGGTATAAATTTGACATCTAGAGCCGTAAAGATAATGTCTCCAAATCTTCAACGCGAATACAACTGCCACCAGTTCCATGTCGTGTGTAGGATACTGTCTTTCATGATCTTTTAACTAACGAGAAGCATAAGCAATAACCTTTCCACGCAGCATAAGTACACAACCCAATCCCAATTTGGAAGCATCACTGTAAACAATAAAGTCATCGGAACCTTCAGGTAGTGATAGTATCGGCGCACTACATAGTTTTTCTTTCAATATTCGGAATGCTCCATCCTGTTCTGCTTTCCATTCGAACTTTATATTTTTTCGGATCAGCTTGGTCAAAGGCGTAGAGATACGGGAGAAATCTTGTATAAAATCTCGATAATAGCCGGCTAAACCCAGAAAACTTCGTACCTCGGTTGGCGTTCTCGGCGGTTCCCACTTTTCAACTGCTGCTACTTTCATTGGATCAACTTGAATACCTTTCTCAGAAACTACATGTCCGAGAAACTGAACTTCCCGTAGCCAGAATTCACATTTAGAGAACTTAGCGTATAACTGTTCCTTCTTCAACAATTCCAGAATTAAACGAAGATGTTGGGCGTGCTCTTCTTTGGACCGGGAGTAGATAAGGATATAATCGATAAACACAATAACGAATTTATCGAGATATGGCTTACATACTCGATTCATTAAATCCATAAAAGAAGCTGGGGCGTTCGTCAATCCAAAAGGCATTACTAAGAATTCATAGTGACCATACCGTGTGCGAAAAGCAGTTTTTAGAACGTCCTCTTCTTTAACCTTCAGCTGATGATAACCAGATCTCAGATCAATCTTGGAGAAATAGCAAGCTCCAATTAGTTGATCGAAGAGGTCATCAATTCTAGGAAGCGGATACTTGTTCTTGATCGTGCGCTTATTCAGTTCCCGATAATCAATACACATCCTCATCGAACCATCCTTCTTTTTCACAAACAGAACCGATGCTCCCCACGGCGAAGAACTGGGTCTGATGAAGCCTTTATCTGAAAGATCCTGCAGTTGCGTCATCATCTCTTTCATCTATGGAGGTGCCAGACGATACGGTGCACGTGCAACAGGAGCGGCTCCAGGAATCAGATCTATACCAAACTCTACTTGTCTAACGGGCGGAAGGCTAGTCAGATCTTCTGGAAAAACTTCCGGAAATTCACGAACAACCCGAATATCTCCCAGCTTATTCTTTTCTAGCTTAATATCTATCACATAAGCTAAGTAACTTGAGCAGCCTTTATTGATACACTTACGAGCTTTTCAAAAAGAGATAAGGCAAGATTGATGATTTCTATGGTCACCATAAATCACTACTTGTCCCTTCTCAGGTAAAACAACATTTATCAACTTCTTATCACAAACTATATTAGTCTGATTCTCGGCTAACCAATCCATTCCCACTACCACATCAAATTCGATCAAGGCTATAGGAAATAACTGAATAGGCACTCCACACCCATCTATGTTTATCACACAACTATCAAATACCTCATTAACCGGTACTTGATTATCATTAGCCGTATCTACCATTAACGCATGATCTAACACTTTAGGCTTTAAATGCATATAGGCAGCAAAAGAAGGCGACACAAACGATCGGTTTGCACCGGAATCAAATAACACTTTAGCACGTGTAGAATTTATTAAGAATGTACCTGTAACCACATCGGGAGTCTCATCTGCTTCTTGCTCCGTCATTTGGAAGGCACGGCCCCTTGCTCTTGGTACTACCGGTCTAACACCCGTTGGTCTTATTGACGTACCACCTGGTTGTATTCTCCCCAGTGGACAATCGGACTGAAGGTGATAAAGAGAATTGCACGAGTAACAAAATCTAACTACTCGATAGTCTTTAGCAATATGACCGATCTTTCCACACTTATAACAGTTTCTAGGATCAACTTGACAACTTCCTTGATGAAAACGATGGCACTTTGGGCAAGGTCTTTCAACTGATCGAAAAGGTGGACGGCTATCAAATCTCTGAAATCTAGACTTCTTTGGATCGTACTGTGGTCCTTCCCATTTTCTCTTCCCAACACTTTTATCACTAACATCTCTCCTATTATCCCGTTCTACATTTTCCGCGGCATCAACTGCGGCTGAGAAGGTTTCGGGTCCTTTTGCAACTACTAACTTTCAAACTTCTGCATTCAATCCGAAGATAAACCTTTCAATCTTCATTGCCTCCGTGGCAACGTAGTATTCCGCGAAACGAGACTTTTCCAGAAAACGAGCGGTGTAGTCCCGAACTGACAAATATCCCTACTGTAAGTTCATAAACTCCCCTTCCAATTGTTTTACTGCTGCTTGAGGACAAAACTATTTCCTAATTGCTATAACGAATTATTCCCAAGGGAAGGTAGAATATATGTCAGACCCTCCCGAAGAAATATGAGCTTCCCACCAGTATAAAGCATCGGCTTTTAACATTGCAGTTCCATATAGTACTCTATCCTCTTCGGCACACTTACTAGTTTTGAAAATAGCTTCTATCTCCTTCAGCCACCTCATAGCTTTCACTGGGTCTCTATCTCCTGCATAAGTTGGGGGTTTGCAACTTAAGAACATTTTATAGTCACACTTTCTTAGTACTGGTGTGATTGTAGGTGTAATAGGCATCTCGTCTTCCTGACCAGGATCTGGTGTATCAGCTTCATTATGACGAGTTCGATCAAACATGGCTTGTATACTGGCCTGCAGTCTTCTCATTTCGGCTGTTAAATCATCCCTAGTAACAAATTCATTACCTCGCGACGGAGCTCCACCCCCAGTTCTACCCCCAATTCTGCCTCCTGTTCTGCCTCCACCTCTTTCTCCCCCTCTTCCCCTTCCTCCGGCTGTTGGGTTTGTTCTATTCGGATTTTCTCCTCCTTCCCGATTCGTTTGTCTAGTACCACTTGCCATTCTGTTGATTCAGACAAGGTTAATATACACATAAGCACATACCCCATATAACAAGGTATTCCAGTTCAAACATGTACCTGTAAGATCACAATTACACTGGCCAGGTGTAAGATGAAATTACCTTACATGATGTTCCTTCTACCTTTTATACTTATTCATCCCAAGGTTCTAAAATAATAGGGACATCCTACTTCACATGCAGTTTAAGTCTAGGTACAGATACAAATACCTAAATCCCTTAAACTAGGGCTCTGATACCATCTGTAACGACCCGGATTCCCAAACATAGTTCAAATAGCATACATTGCATAACGTCGTTAAAACAAGAGATACATCATATAACAAATATGGTCCCCTAGTCTTTACAAACATTCAGTACATCATTACAACGTTTACATAGTAAATTTACATCATTACTAATAACAAGCTGTAACTACAAAACACATAATAATCTTCGACTACATAGTCCTCCCAAAAGCTATTCGCGGATTAACCTTCTTATTTGCTCTTACTCGATCCACGACCTGGAATACATATTTTTAAAACAAAATGAGGGTTAGACCTTGAGGTCTAGTGAGAAAATCCCCGTTAGTTAAAAACCATTTGTACAAACGTCATACACAAAATACACATAATAATACCAACTATGACTCATGCATCATGTATCTTTCCATCTCATTCTCCTGGCCATATTAATTGGTTGCGAGCCAATTAATTAATTTACACCACTGTACTGAATACAGCCAACACCACTGTCCCTCTGTACAACCAACATACACCAGTCCTAAGCCCGGCCAACTAGCACCCATGCAGTGTAATACTCATATAAACATAATATGCACATTATTACACTCATTCACATATATGTATTCCAGTTAGAAAACATTTTAAGTAAAAACTCACTTGTTTCCTTATCAAAACTCTTTCCAGTCTTCCACAAAGAATTCAGCTTTCACCTTCGATTCACAGTATCTGAAACAAATAAATACAGATATTCCTTTACCAAATTGGTCACATAAGTCTTACTAAAGCTAAGAACTCTAGATAACTTTAATCCTCAAATGTTACCCCCAAACCCGAACTTAAATTGAGTCCACAGTACATTCAATCCTCATTCATCCCCTATCCAAGAGTCGACAAAACACAGGCTACTGGATACTCCAAAAGCATCTAAACTCTCAAAATTTACCAAACAGCTACAGTATCCGGACAACACAACCTTTCCGGACAACACTAACATTCCGGACAACACCAACTTCCCGGATAACATAAACAACCCGGATAACATAACTATCCGGACAACATCAATGATTCGGACGATATTCGGAAACCAAAGTAACCCAGATACCACCCGGTATCTTAATTTATCCGGAAACTTAGGGGAAAAAGGAACTTACCGGGTACATGAATCTTCCGGACACCAGCAAGCAAAACTACCGGACACTCTCAATCTATCCGGAAACTACTGACAGTTCATCCCATTTTCACCCAGAATTCGACTGAATTATTACCAGTTATGTAAATGATGATTCTACTTCGATAGAAACCTTCCAGTAGCAATTACAAACATAAAATACAAAGGAACATACCTCAATTCCTCTTCCAAGTACACCAATTTGAGTCTTTTAGCCACAAACCCTTCTTTCCTCTTTTGGTCTCAAACACACACACACACACTGAATTTTCTGGATATTTTGTTGTTGTGAAAATATCTGATTTAACTAAGTATTTATATTTTTGACTTAATTTACCATTAAAGCTTAAACTATCCAATAATGACCCAAAACACCCTTAATTTCTAACCTAACCCAAACTTACCCTAAACATCCATTATAGAATTAACTAGATTTTAACGGAACTCGAATTTAACTAACGAACTTACCCGGGGTATTACAGGTATAAAATCACACCTCACGACCGACGCTAGAAAACACGAATAACACTTTCATAAGACCACTCTTGCATTTAGATACGGTCTTACTGGTTGTTTACAGACGTATGCTCGGTCGTACGTTTTTATGCTGGTCGTACGTTCCGTACGACCGACGCATGAGACTTAAGACGGTCGTACGATTATACTAACCGTTAACAGTCAAACATCCATTTCTTTTGTTCATTAATGCAGGTCCACGAGCATTCATGGTGCAAACGGCCAGTAACGGACGAGTCATCAATGGAATTTATAGCCCGACAACGGTTACAAAGCAAGCCATAAAGACACATTCAATGACCGACGAAAGCTATATAAAGGCCTGCTCAACACTCAAAAGCTATCGAATCTCATCTGAGTTAACCTGATTCAATCTGATTTACATCTGCTCCATCTACTCTCTAAGCAATTACACATCAGAAACACAGTGATTTACAGAGCATTCGAACGAATACCGCTAAGGCAACCTTCGCACGACAGCAGTTCGAACCGCACGACAGCAGCTTATTTCGCACGATTAACACACGACACACGTCATTTACACACGACTAAGTCTATTTTTACATTCATTTGTAATCTGTTGTACACAAAACACTTGTTACAAAAAGGACTTTCGCCCCTGTTTGGCGACTATAGTGCACCGTCGACTCTCACAAGTCGACCACGTTTTTTCCCTCGTTTTGGAGTTTTCCGCGTCACCAAATCTCTTGTCTTGTTTACTTTTTCCTTGCGATCGTGTTGCTTGGTCTTGAGATACGTTTCTTTAGTTGTTAAAAGTCCACATCAACCTTAAGTTGTTCTTTTGGGCGATTTTTGGCATTAACAGTTTGGCGCCATCCATGGGACCCCATCTAGAAAAAATCTCAGACCATCGCATATATCGCTCTAACGATCTCGAAAAGTTTTTGTTAATTCCAGAATAATGGAAGCCCAATCAGATCTTGCGGCGCAGCAGATCCAGGGTACCCCTGAATCCTCAAATGACTATTGTTTGGAAGAAGTCATCCTAGATCAGAAAAAGCCTGATCAGATTGTCTTCGTGGAGGCATCATTAGATTCTGCTATAAAAAGTCAACCAATCTCCTTTTTGCAGGAATATGCTGACTGTTTTGCTTGGACGCACGAGGACATGATGGGAATAGACCTCAATGTCATATCCCACAAGCTGAACGTCGACCCATCTTTTAAACCAGTAAAGCAAAAGCGTCGAAAGTTTGCTCTTGAGCGAAACAAAGTAATCAACGACGAGTTAGACAACTTGCTTAAGACTGGGAAGATCAGAGAGGTAAAGCACCCCGATTGGTTAGCCAATGTCGTGGTCGTTCAAAAGAAGAATGGGAAATGGCGCGTCTGCATTGACTTCATAGACGTTAATAAGGCCTGTCCTAAAGATCCGTTCCCATTACCCCACATCGACGCAATGGTCGACGCGACCGCAGGACATGAACTCCTGACGTTCATGGATGCTTATTCCGGGTATATACAAATTTCGATGCACATCGAAGACCAAGAGAAGACTGCTTTCATGACAGACAAAGGCATCTATTGTTACAAAGTCATGCCTTTTGGTCTGAAGAATATGGGGTCGACCTATCAAAGATTGGTTAACAAGATGTTCAAAGAACATCTTGGCGACACCATGGAGGTCTACATTGACGACATGCTTGTCAAGTCTAAGCAGGCGACCGATCATATCAATCATCTGAAGAAGTCCTTCGACCTCCTGCGAAGACATCAGATGAAATTAAATCCTACGAAATGCTTTTTCGGGGTAAGTGCCGGGAAATTCCTGGGCTATATGGTCGCGCGGCGAGGCATAGAGGCAAACCCAGACCAAATCAAGGCCTTGATGACCATCAAGTCGCCCAAAAATTTCAAGGAAGTCCAATGACTCACAGGTCGTGTGGCCGCCCTAAATCTCACGATCGTCGGATAAATGCCGTTTGTTCTACAAGGGCTTCGACTGGACGAACGATCACGAGCTGGCATTACAACGATTAAAAGAGTACATGGCCGTCCCGCTATTACTTTCGAAACCAGAAGAACACGAGATCCTACAATTGTACCTCGCCGTAAGTCCTCACTCTATGAGTGTCGTCTTAACTAGAGAAGACGACAGGCAGCAAATGCCAATTTACTACGTCAGTAAGTCTCTATGGGATGCAGAAACCCGTTATACGTACATGGAGAAATTACTTTTGTCACTCGTGACAGCAACAAAGAAGTTAAGACACTACTTTGAATCCCATCCCATCACCATCGTGACAAGCTTTCCTCTTAAGTCAATCTTAAGAAAACCTGAACTATCAGAGTGACTAGCGAAATGGAGTATATACCTCAGCAGCTACGATATCGACTTTAAACCGCACACGACAATAAAGTCACAGGGCTTAGCTTATTTCGTCGCTGATTTCAGTCCCGAACTGGAAGAAGAAGCACAAGCCAAAATTTGTACTGTGGCGACTATAAGCGACACGACCTGGATACTCCACGTCGATGGTTCCTCAAACTCAGAGGAGCCGGCCTTGGTGTCGTCTTAAATTCCCCACAAGGGGGCAAGATGGTATACTCCATACAATGCAGTTTCAAAGATACTAACAATGAGGCGGAGTACGAAGCTCTAATCGTGGCATGAGTATGGCTCACGACTTGGGGGCAGTCGGGCTCCACGTTAGAAGCGATTCCCTACTGGTCGTAAACCAAATGAGCGGGGAATTTTAAGCCAAAGACTCCAAAATGATGGCCTACCTCAAGGTAGCCAGAGATAAATCCAAGATGTTCGATCCATTCTCAATCGAGCAAATTCCCAGAGATCAAAATTCTCAGGCCGACGCACTAGATAATCTTGGATCAACGCTTAATAAGCCATCATTCGACGTTATTCCTATGATACATCTATCGACCTCGTCTATTGAGGACTCTAAGGAAATCTGTGCTCTTAGCACGGAAGACAGTTGGTCGACTGACATCAAAAATTACCTTATGCACGACCAACTACCTGAAGATCGAATGGAAGCTCGCAAGATTCGATTCAAAGCATCGAAATACATAATCATTGGCGACAGACTCTATCGACGCTCGTCGACGGGTCTAAATTTAAGATGCGTCGATAATTCCAAACAGGTACAAAATATCTTAAAGAAGATGCACGATGGCGAATGTGGCAACCACTCAGGTGGTCGCAGTCTTGCAAATCGTATCTCACGACAAGGCTATTATTGGCCGACATTAAGGCAAGATGCCGCCAGGTACGTCCAAAGCTGTGATGCATGTCAACGACATTCATGTATGATCCACCAACCCTCCGAACCTTTACATACGCCCTTAATTCCATGGCCTTTCATGAGGTGGGGAATGGACATCCTTGGCAAATTACCTCCTGCCCCAGGGCAGAAGGTCTTTCTGTTAGTCCTTACAGATTATTTTTCTAAATGGATAGAAGCAGCCGCCTACTCCCAGATTCAGGACAAAGAAGTTATTTCTTTTATCCAGACTAACATCCTATGTAGGTTCGGAATCCCTTCCGAAATCGTGTGTGACAATGGGTCGCAATTCATAAGCGATCGCACACTACGATTTTGTGAGGATCGTAATATCAAACTTACGACCTCAACCCCACGTTATCCCCAATCTAACGGTCTTGCAGAATCAAGCAATAAAGTCATCATCAATTCAATCAAGAAAAGACTTAAGGCCGCAAAAGGGAAGTGGGTCCAAGAACTCCCATCGATCATGT
This sequence comes from Saussurea involucrata, assembly GCA_033807775.1. NCBI lineage: Eukaryota > Viridiplantae > Streptophyta > Magnoliopsida > Asterales > Asteraceae > Saussurea > Saussurea involucrata. The sequence goes on along the minus strand of CM066319.1, from coordinate 62,540,608 downwards.
GGGCCAATCTTACGACGCCCCGAACATCGACAGGGCAAACACCATTTTCACTGGTCTACGGTTGCGAAGCCGTCCTACCTATTGAAATACAACTCCCGATATCGAGACATACGTCCGTCGATCATAATTTGGTAGACCTAAGCTACGACCTCGACGCTCTTGAAGAGTTAAGAGAGTCTGCTTTAGTCAGAATGGCATATCAACGACAAGTCGTTGAGCGACATTTCAATAAAAATGTTAAAGCCAAAAAATTTCAGGAAGGTGACTACGTCTTACGACGGGTGTTCCAGAACACTAAGGAACCAAATGCAGGTAAGTTGTCCACTAAGTGGGAAGGACCTTATCAAATATCTGAGGTCGTCGGGAAGGGTGCTTACAGGCTTCAAACCCTCGACGACCAAGACATCCCACGAAGCTGAAACGCAGTACATGTTTGGGTAAAATTTCACCAGTCTCGATCACGACCAGAAAGTTACTCACGACACTCGACCGTCGTAAGACACCTCCCGACCTCGGCCTACTAACGTGTGATAACTGTTATGATTTTCGTGTTTAATGCAGGGTCAACATTATTAATGGCCAACGGACATAACCGACGAGGTTAATTACGGGCATTAACTTCAGCAACCGTTACGACCATTAGTCAAAGTCTTTATGGAGTCATTTAAAGCTACGAAGACTATAAAAACAAGAACTCCATCACCATTTGCGGACATCTGATTTCAAGAACAATCACATAGCAAAAGCACTTGAAGCAAAGAAATCTCTCTCGCAGATCGCTCTCAACGCACGATTCCTACGCACGACGCATAGTCCTTACACACGACGCACTTGTTTTTACATTCGATATACTTGTTACTTTACATTTAAAGTCTTTCTTTCATTTGTATTGTAATCATTGTACACTCGACACCTAAAACATAAGGACATCGCCCCTGTTTGGCGATCATAGTGCAGCGACGACATCCACAGGCGTTCGCGGGTTTTTTCCTCGTTGAGGTTTTTCCCGCGTCATCAAAATCTTGCGTCTCATTTACGTTTTTTGCCTTTGTCGCACTGTTTTGTCGAACGATTTCTATTCTTTAGTTGTTAAGCTCCACAATCAACCTTAAGTTATCCTTCTAGACGATTTTTGGCATTAACAGTTTGGCGCCCATCGTGGGGCCCCATCTAGAGAAAATCTTCGACAAACGTGCATCCTACTAACGATTTCCCAGAGTTTCCTCTTTTTTGCTGTTTCAGGAAAATGGCAGGTAATGGAAACCAAGAGTAGCTCATTGTCCAGATGTATCTGAAGTTGGAAGCTGCGTGCAATCAAATCAACGTCCTTGCCGAGCAAAGTCGAAGGGCAGCCGAAGAGATCGCGCGACTGAGGAATCCATTCGGACCGCAGAATGGTCCTAGACCATTCGTTCAGAATCCCGGTCCAGGATCGTTCGGTCAGAATCCAGGATCCGCTCCATTCGTCCAGAATCCAGGACCAGGACCAGGACCAGGACCATTCGGTCAGAATCAGCAGCAGGGATCGTTCATCCCAAATCCCCAGTTCGGGCCAATTCCTCCTCAGCATCTAAGGCCACATCCCATGAACAATGGGTCCCAGCCGTACTTTGTCCCTTTCAACGGGGACACCAATGGCTCGTCGTACGGAAATGGCACCAGTTCAGGAGTTAATCCTCAAGCAAGAGTAAATCCTGATCATAACGACCCCGTCGCTCAGCGGTTAAAGATGCTAGAAGACCAGAATGAGCGTGTCCTATCCTTGCTCGCTAAGCTGCCGGGGGCAGCCGTACCTGTCGATGTCGAGCCTCGTTCAAGATTTCAGGCGTCGCCTTTCGTTGATAAGATCGCGACAGTCGACGTCTCAAAGAAATATTATATCCTTGCTTTCACGCCCAAGTATTCGGGGATAATCGATCCCACAGAGCACATCGCGCAGTATAAGCAGTTAATGTGGACGGTTTCGATCCCACATATATATCAAGAAGTTTGCATGTGCAAGAGTTTTGGGGCGACCCTCACTGGTCCTGCCCTCCAATGGTTGATTAACCTCAAGCCCAAATCCATCGGGTCGTTCGTTGAGTTAGTCAACTAGTTCTCCCAGTAATTCGCCAGCAGTCGCAACATGGAGAAGCAGACCAGTGACTTGTATTATGTCGTGCAGAAGGCCGGTGAATCTATCCGAAGCTATTTCAATAGATTCAATGCAGATATGATCAGTGTCCGCAACTGTGACGTAAAGACCGTGATCGAAGCCTACAAACGTGGTCTAGACGACAGTTCGGGTCTATACATTGACTTGACCAAGTATCCTCCAGAGAATTTCGAAGATGTCCGTGCAATAACCCTTGCTTATATGAGGGTGGAAGACGACGCTGCTTTCCGTCGTAAGCACACTGACGAAAAGAGGTCGTTAAGTGTAAAAACGCCAGAGTTCAAGACAAAGGCGGTGTCCAAGTCAGAACCTGCGCGACAAATCTCGAACGTCCGATTCAAGACGAAGGCGGAGTTCGAGACCGCGACCACGGCCAAATTCCCTCAGTACCCTAAGATATCCTCCTACGGATTCAAAGGGACTACTAAGGATTTGGTCGAGGCCTTGAAGACCATCCAGGCGACCATCCGGTGGCCGAAGAAGTCCGACAAAGACGACGGTAAGAAAGATAAGTCAAAGTGGTGCGACTTCCACGTCGACCACAGCCACATGACGGACGACTGCATAGCTCTCAAAAAGGAGCTGGCATATCACGTCCCGAAGGGCAATCTCAAAAGTATTATCGACGACGTCGTTACTCCAGATAACGATGCTCGACCCCCGACTCCCGAGCATGCAAAGGTCATCAACTGCATCACTGGTGGGTCTGACATTTGCGGTCTGACGTATTCCGCAGCCAAACGCCACGCCAGCCAGACACCTGACGATCGACCTACCCCTCGTTCATCAAGACCCAAAGGGGGCCTGGAGTTAGAAACCATGAAGATTTCATTCGACCAAGACGACCTCGGTGATTCGTATCAGAAGCATCATGACGGGTTGATCATTCAACTCACGATTGGTAATTGTTTAACCCGACGAGTCTTGGTCGACGGAGGCAGTTTAGCAAACGTTATCTTCCTTGATACCATCAAGGCCATGTTAATCGATCGATCGGAAATCACCCGACGTTCGACAACTTTGGTCGGTTTCAATAGAGACGCGACGAGTACCTTTGGAGAGATCACTTTGCCTGTCTATGTCGGAGGAATCAACAAGCAGACGAAGTTCAACGTCATCGACTGTGCGTCGGCCTATAACATCATCTTGGGCCGACCATGGATCCATGACATGAAAGTTGTTCCCTCGACGTATCATCAAGCCATGAAGTTCCCTACGCCTTGGGGAGTCCTGGAGATCAAAAGTGAGCCGAAAGTCGCCCGCGAATGCTATAAGACCACCCTGAAGCCGCAGAAGCATGCCATCTAGCAATTACAGGTCCAGGATGCTCCTGGGACAGCCGACGACTATCGCTTAGAGGAAGTCATCCTGGACCAGAGCAAGCCTGACCAGAAAGTCTTTATAGGTTCGTCCCTCGATCCCTGCCTTAAAGACAAAGTGATATCTTTTTTGCAGGAACATGCCGACTGCTTTGCCTGGTCGCACGAAGACATGGTCGATGCGACAGCAGAACATGAACTATTTACGTTCATGGACGCAAATTCTTGATATAATAAGATCCTGATGCACGTCGAGGACCAGGAAAAGACTGCATTCATGACAGTTCGAGGTATTTATTGTTATAAAGTTATGCCGTTCGGTTTAAAAAATGCAGGTTCTACCTACCAGCGTCTGGTGAATAAAATGTTCAAAGACCATCTTGGCGGCACGATGGAAGTTTATATCGATGACATGATGGTCAAGTCAAAGCAAACAGTCGACCATTTGAGGCAGTCGTTCGACATCCTCCGAAAGTATAGCATGAAGCTCAACTCGACGAAGTGTTCCTTTGGTGTCAGTGCCGGGAAATTCCTGGGCTATATGGTCACTCGTCGAGGGATCGAGGCCAACCCTAACCAGATCAAAGCCATCGTCGAGATCAAATCTCCGAGAAATTTCAAAGAAGTCCAAAGGCTTACTGGTCGGGTGGCAGCTTTGAACAGGTTTATCTCTTGATCCTCAGATAGATGTCATCTGTTTTATAATGTCCTCAAGAAAAATAGAGGCTTCGACTGGACCAACGATCATGAGCAAGCATTGCAAAAATTAAAAGAATATATGACGTTGCCGCCTTTGCTGTCAAAGCCTCACGACCATGAGGTCTTACAACTAAATTTAGCTGTTAGTCCTAATGCAGTAAGTGCTGTCTTGACACGAGAAGACGAAAAGCAGCAATTGCCGATCTACTATGTAAGTAAATCTCTCTTGGACACAGAAACCAGGTATTCCTCTATGGAAAAACTACTTTTATCGCTTGTTACAGCAGCGAAGAAATTGCGTCACTATTTTGAATCACATCCTATTACTGTCGTGAATAACTTTCCCCTTAAGTCTGTCTTGAGGAAACCTGAGTTGACAGGTCGATTAGCGAAATGCAGCATATATCTCAGCAGTTACGACATCGATTTTAAGCCCAGGACCGCGATCAAATCACAAGCTTTGGCAGATTTTATTGCTGATTTCAGCCCTGAGATGGAAAAAGAAGCAGAGCTCAAGGTGTCAACTGTGGCGACTCACGACGACGTGCCCTGGACTCTATATGTCGACGGTTCATCCAACACTAGGGGTTCAGGACTAGGCGTCGTCTTAAAGTCGCCACAGGGGGGCAAGATGGTGTATTCCGTACGATGCGACTTCAAAACCACCAACAACGAAGCCGAGTACGAGGCCCTGATCGTGGGAATGAATACGGCCCACGACTCGGGGGCAACCGCGCTACATGTCAAAAGCGATTCTCTCCTGGTCGTGAACCAAATTAATGGAGAATTCGCGGCTAAAGATTCAAAGATGACAGCGTACCTAAAGGTAGTAAGAGAAAAATAAAAAATGTTTAAGTCATTTTCTATTAAACAGATTCCAAGGGACCAGAACACTCAAGCCGACGCTTTAGCAAACCTTGGGTCTGCATTAGTCGAACCGGTATTCGACAGTATTCCTATGATCCATCTGCGACGTCGTCCAGATCGAAGACCAAGAAGATGATTGGTCGCGCGACATCCGAAATTTCCTTATGCACGACCAACTCCCAGAAGACAAGATGGAAGCTCGGAAGATCAGATTCAAAGCATCCAGGTATGTCATGATCGGAGATAGACTCTATCGACGATCATCGACAGGCCTAAACCTGAGATGCGTCGTCCGCAAAAGTCAAGTTCAGAAAATCCTTCAAGAGATGCACGATGGAGAGTGTGGCAATCACTCAGGAGGTCACAGTTTGGCTAATCGTATCTCTCGACAAGGGTATTTTTGGCCAACACTGCGACAAGACGCCGTTAGGTATGTCCATAACTGTGATCCCTGTCAACGACATTCAGGTACGTCCCATAAACCTTCTGAACCTTTACACTCGACACTGATCCCATGGCCCTACATGAGATGGGGGATGGACATTGTCGGCAAGCTACCACCTGCCCCTGGGCAAAAGGTATTTCTCCTCGTACTTACGGATTATTTTTCTAAGTGGGTAGAAGCAGCTGCCTTTTCCCAAATCCGGGACAAGAAAGTCGTCTCTTTTATCCAAACTAACATCATATGTAGGTTTGGGATTCCATCCGAAATTGTCTGCGACAATGGATCCCAGTTCATAAGCAACATGACTCGACAGTTCTGCGAAGACTGCAATATCAAGCTGACGACCTCGACACCCAGGTATCCCCAGGCAAATGGACTTGCAGAGTCGAGCAATAAGACCATTATTGCTTCGATCAAGAAAAGGCTAAAAGCTGCAAAGGGAAAGTGGGTCGAAGAACTCCCTTCGGTCCTATGGGCGAATCGCACGACACCCCGCACATCCACAGGACAAACCCCTTTTTCTTTATTCTATGGTTGTGAAGCAGTTCTGCCAGTCGAGGTCCGGCTCCCGACCTCGAGGCATACTTCCGTCGACCACAACCTGGTCGATTTAAGTTATGACCTCGATGCCCTTGAAGAGCTTAGAGAATCAGCATTGATCAGAATGGCGTCGCAGAAGCAAGCGGTCGAGCGACATTTCAACAAGAATGTAAAAGCTAAAGTCTTTCAAGAGAGCGACTACGTCATACGACGAGTGTTTCAGAGAACTCAAGAGCTCAATGCAGGTAAGATTTCCACCAAGTGGGAAGGTCCTTATCGTATCTCAGAAGTCGTGGGTAAAGGTGCCTATCGGCTCTAAACCCTCGACAATCAAGATGTCCCACGTAACTGGAATGCAACACATTTGAAAAGGTATTTCTTCTAAGTCTTTTTCCTTCTTTCATACGATTTTGTATTCATCACAACGATTACTGACTTAAGCATCGGAGGGTCATTGGTTAGCCAACGACCAACCTCTGACATTGTTTTATCGCAGGATCGCACGACATAAGTTACTTAATCTATTATACGACTCCAGTAAACTCCCGCAGGATTGCACGACATAAGCAGTCAGGTCTATTAGATGACTTGATTGTACAATTGCAGGAACATACGACTCAAGTTCGTCGCGGCGATCATAAGATCCAAATGACCTCGCGGTCTAAGTTTTTAACTTAGAAAGAATTCCAGTGTTTTGGATGAACGCTTTAATCGCTCGTACTTACGTTTGTTTTACACGATTTAAAGATCTTTCGACTTATGTTTTAATCGTTGTATTTCAATGGATGCCTATGTCGCACGTCTCTATATTCATTTCTATACGATGTGTATTTACTTAATGAAGCTCACAATTGATATTGTATATATATTCATAAAATTTATGAGACAAAGTAATGCACGAGTTCAAAAGAAAAATAAATCCATTTATCAGCAGTCGATTACATTGAACGACTCGACCATTAATGGTCGATCGCTATAAGCAAAACTAAAATTTTGTCTAAGGTTGAGGAGGATCGACAGCTGCGTCCTTGCCAGAGGCCTCTCCCTTTGAACCTTCGTCCACCTCCTCCTCCTCGGCCTCCTTCTCGTCGTCTGAATCGAGGTCCCTTTCTGTCTCGACTTTCGCCAAGAAGAACGCCAACTCGTCCGACGCAGAGGCAAGAGGATACTTGCCCGACAAGTGTTGTCGCATGATTGCCGCCCGTGCGGTCAGTCGGGCAAGAGCGAAGACGGATTTAGCCTCGTCCTTCAGCTCCTTCACCTCCTCTTCTAGCTCCACCACCCTGAACCTGGACTCCTCGGCTTCTTTTTCATTCGCAGCCAAGGACTCCTTAGCCCTGTCTAGCTCAGCCCTCTGCCCGGCAATCAGGGATAAGGACTACTTCAGACGAAAGTTCGCCTCGTCCCTTGCACGCCCGATGGCCTCCGATTCGTTCAAGGAATCGTCGAGCCTTACAGACATCTCCTCGGCACGGGCCAAAGCAGACTTTTCCCTCTCCAACGTATTCTCTCTTTCAAGAGCAGAGGACACTAGACCTTCTATCTTCGTCGTTTCGGTGTGCAAAGCCAAAGAGGACTGAAATGCCTGAAAAACACGAGAACATATTAGTAAACACTCGACAAAGTTAGCAACGACAAAACAAGTCTTGAAAGAAATACTTACCATAAACGCCAGTCCGGCAACATGGGATCCCGTCTCCTCGACCGAGACTCCCCAGAAGCGCTCCCTGAAAGAGGGGAGCTGATATTTACCCAGATGAGGAAACAGCGTCGTCTCGTCTAGGACATTATCCGCCATAAAGTTTGACGGCAACGTAAAGTTGACCGTCATAACCTCATCCTCTCCCGTCTTAGGACCCTTGCCCTTGTCGGCCGACGAAGGGGTTGACGTAGCAGTAGGAAACACAGTCGATTTCGCCGGAGGCGCATAACTGACAGGTGTTGCGTCGATTGCATCAGAATGCGGATGCGACCGACACCTTCGCCTTCTCAGGCGTGACGACTCTCGACGAGATGCCCGTCTTTGAAGACGGTTCCCTCGGGACCGACACCTTTGTCCTCTTCAGGACCCCCGACCCAGTTGTCGGAGCATCCTTACTCTTTTCTCTCACCCTACGAGCCATTTCGGCTTGGGCCGCCCTCTTGGCCATCACAAACGACGCTTTCGGCTGGGTTTCTCCTCTAAAGCAAGAAAGGAAGAACGATTAAGCGACTGAAATAATGGAAAGAATAAGTCTAGCAGAGTAGGGTACACTTACCAATCATCTCTACCTCTTCTTCTTCTCTCGACTCCTCTTTCTCTTCTTCCTCTTCTGTCTTCTCTTCCTCCTCCTCTTCCTCTCGTTTATCCTGACGATTTTCACCCAAGAAAACCAAGTCGTCGTCCTCGTCTATCAGATGACGTGTGATGAACGAACGGTCGTCGGTGCTGAGATCCAAGAACTTCTCAATCTTAGCCTTGGAATCGTCTTCGGGCTTCACGTCCTCGAATTTAATGTCTGAAGGCACAAAAGAAAGAAAATCAGTTAGAAAGCAAATCAATAAATGCAATAAAAACACGCTCGACCAAAGCTAAAACTCACCCGTCATGTTCCAGCCGGACCTAATCCAGTCGCTGTCAGGGTCCAACATCGACACATGCACGAATGCGTACCTGGTCTTCCACTTGCGGTCGTTAACCGCAGTCTTCAAGACCAGGGTGCGATCGCCTTTGTGCTTGGAAAATAGGTTATATCAACGATACATGTCCATCTTAACCTGGTAAGCCGTCAAGAGGTCTTTCACGTTCATCAGCGAATCCCAATTCCCGGTAAGTCGCTCGATGACCTGTATGACACGCCAGAATTGGGGCATCAACTGCCCCGGCGACAGGTCAAATCACACATAAACGCCTTAGCTAAAGGTGAATATGGCCACTGGAATCCTATCTTAAATGGGTACTCGTATATCACGACGTACCCAGTAGGACACATCTCCGGTCGAATCTGACCGGCCTTACTCAATGTAATCCCCACAGAGATTTTTGCTAGACTCCTAAGGTAATCGATATCATCTTCACTACGAATGGTACTCTTAGGTTCGGTCGACATTGCTAACCCTGTTAACCAAACGTGCAAGTCTGAAAACCCCCAAAGATCCTAGTTTTCCTAGGTTTTCTAGCTATAGACTTACGACGCATGCAAAAGATGAAGAGTCGTACCTTATATAGGCGCTCTAAACCTCGAAATACCTAATCAATTCGAAGATTTTTTGCAGGTTTGGAAAGGATTCGCTGGAAATGTGGCAAGAAATCGGGAAGAAATCTCTCTCTAAACTCTCTGAAAGCGTAAACTAAAAAAGATCCACCAAGGGTCACTATTTATGTAAACGATCGTGTCAGGTCGAGTCACTCGATGATCGACACGTGCCTTCGCCTTTTCGTATGCACACACGGATCGTCGACACCTGGCGATTACAGTTGTTAGGTGATAACTCTATTTTTAGAGTTATTATTTCCTTGAATTTTCTATTTTATTTTGTCAATTTTAGCCATTCCGCTTCTAAAAACCCCCATTCTTGGAACAATTCTCGAAAATGAGCAAAAAGAGTGAACCATAGTCTTTAATAAATTATTTGGTGGAATTTGGGTGTTCTTCACGATTTATCCTGCAGTGACCACTGTTATGCCCACTCCGGTTTCCCACTATTCGAGCAGAGCAAGGAGACAAAAGCAACTAGTAGTTGGGATGCAAGTATTCTGGAGTTTAGAAAGTTCAAATGGCAGGAAAATATGGGCTGGAGAAGTACAAAGTAGTTTCCTTAAAGATGACAACAAGTACACCTTCTTGTACTTAGAGATTGACTTGGTGAATGGTCTATTGGGTAAAAGGATTGTCCAAAGTGCTGATTTCTGTCATAATACTGCAGTCTTTACCCATTAGAAAAACCCACCTCTTTGTGTAATACCCAACTCTTTCTCCTAGTATATAAAGGAGCACTTGGGTGCCATTTATGATATGCTTGGCTTAGTCTTAAATTCTCTCAACTACTACATTAGTGTTAGTCTTTCATTTACTGAAGTAGCTAGCTTTAAAATTCTGTATCTTAATTTCTTAGTTTAATTGTAGTTCGAAGTACACAGTGACAGGGACGACTTCTCGTTCCCCACTATGAGTTCAATTCAAGCCACTTTCAGTTTAATTATGTGCAACTTCTACTCTCTTGTTTTCTGTACTTTAATTATGGGCTAAACATCCTTTGGGATGTAGGAAGGAGAAGTATCTGGATTTTATTAAAAATGCTTGAGTAATCTTTATACTTAGAATATTTGTTGTTTTGGTCATTCATTCTCGATTTTTACCCAAGGATGCGAACAAGCCGATCACTTGCTAGGATCTAAAGTCTAATTCTTAACTTAGAAATAAGTAGAACGTAGTGACACGAGCTTGAATGATGCTAGGGGATTCGAAAGAATTTTTATGACACTTACGAAAGTGAGGTCGGCACAGTGAGCTAATCTCAACCCACTGGAGTAGTAGGCAAACTAATTTGTGTATTAAAAACACTTAGAGTATTTGTCTCTACACATTCCATCGAGACCTGAAAAGGTCCATTTTTGAGATTACCATTGACAAAACAATAAATATTAAGAGTATGGGATTTTTATCTAACGGTGTGAGTATTTTGTAACCGGGCTTTTCTAGCGAAAATGCCTACCTCGAATACAAGGATCACTTTTAGGACCGAGTATTTAGTATAAAATCTAGGGAAAATCTAACCTACATTCCTCCTTTTAAAATCTTAGTAAAATCGTCAAAGTAGCTATTTCACCAAACAAACCAAACTATTGCTTCCTCTCTAATTGAAACTTGTAAAAGGAGCTCATGAGAACCATATTGTCTTGATTGTCCAGTCTCTGTGGATTCGATTCTGGTATTTTACCAACTATTACTTGCTGTGACGATCATAGTGGACAGTGTACACTTGCACTTCCCACTGTGGACAGTTTGCAACCCACTGCGATTAAAACACATATTTCGCACGTACCAAGTTTTTGGCGCCGTTGCCGGGGACTGGCGTGATTTTAAATCTCAAGAGATTAGTTTTTGTTCGAGTCCGAGTAACTCGTTTTTCTAAGCTGTTCGTGTTGCATGCCACGGTAACAAAACGAACCTTTGGTACCAATCGATCTTGAAATAGAAAAAAACTTTTCGAAGAATACGTAAAAACAAGAACACAAATCGACAACCCCCTGTGATCCCCACTGTAAACATGGAAGCAATACCACCTCCTATAGTGGAGACCACAGTGACGATTGCCGATAGCAAAGATCGAAAAATACGGGACTACGCTACTTCCGGAGTTGGTGATTTAAGCTCCGGAATTTTAAGACCCAACATTGTTGCAACTCATTTTGAACTCAAACCGGTTATGTTTCAAATGATCCAAGCCATGGGTCAGTTTGGAGGATCACCATCTGAGGATCCACACTCGCACTTAAAATCTTTCTTGGAAATGACTGATTCCTTTCAATTGCAAGGTGTGAGTGATGAAGCGTTAAGACTAAGACTTTTCCCCTTTTCACTAAGGGATAAGGCAAAGTCATGGCTGAACTCGAATGCACCTCACTCGATAACCACGTGGCAAGAACTTGCCGATATATTTTTGCAAAAATACTTTCCTCCAACAAGGAATGTAAGGTTTCGAAATGATATAATTTTGTTTAGGCAAGAAGAAGATGAGGCTGTTTCGGATGCATGGGAACGATTTAAAGATTTACTTCGAAAGTGCCCACATCATGGCATCCCCCATTGCATCCAATTGGAGACTTTTTACAATGGTCTTTCCAATGTAGCCAAAATCATCTTAGATGCAACAGCCGGTGGAACATTTACGAGTAAAACCTACAATGAAGGATATCAAATCTTAGAAAAAGTGTCCAACAACAATACCGAGTGGTCCAATCCTAGAGCAATAGTACCAAAGACCAACACCATCGATTCCGAAGCACTCAAAACCATGAATGCACAGTTAGTGGCCTTAACAAAAATCGTTTTGAACCAAAATAGAGGCCAAGTCAATTCTGCAACTCATCTAGCCAAAAACTGCTCCCTCTATGGAGAGGAGCATCTTTTTGACTATTGTCCAGCAAATCTCGAAGCCGTTAATGTTATAGGAACCAATCCGAGAAACAACCCATACTCACAGACTTATAATCCAGGTTGGAGAAATCACCCAAATTTCTCTTGGGCTGGTAATCCAGGACTCCAACCCCACGGGGCGAGTCATGCCCAACAAAGACCACACAATCCCCCTGGATTTCAGCAACATCACAGTGGGCAGTCCCCACATCACAGTGGGCAGAACTCACAGAACTTTCACCAAGGGCAATCCTCACAACAATTCCAACCACGAGGAACTCAAGCCGCTGAGGTTCAACCATCACTTGAATCAATTCTCAAAGGTTTCATGAATCAAACTCAAGCAGCCATTAGGAATATAGAGACCCAAGTAGGACAACTAGATGTTGAAGTTAAGAATAGACCACCAGGGACGTTACCTAGTGACACCGAGCATGCTAGGGTGATAGGAAAAGGACCTGAACATGTCAAGTCCATAACACTGAGGAGTGGAAAGGATCTGAAAGATATCGTTTTCGAGTCTGATGATTCGCCTCAAATACCCACTGTAATTCCCACAGTGGGCACTCCTCAAGTCACTGTCATCCCCACAGTGGGGAACGACATCCCTGACCTTCCCACTTTTAGACCTGTTCCAAAACCTACTGTTCCAAAGCCAATACCACAGAAAACTCAAATTAACCCACGAAGCATACCTTTTCCTGACAGAATGAAGCCTAAAAATGTCGATGTTCAATTTAAAAAATTCTTAGACATTTTTAAACAGCTTCACATTAACATACCCTTGGTAGAAGCTCTTGAGCAAATGCCAAGCTATGTTAAATTTTTAAAGGATATTTTGAACAAAAAAAGAAAGTTGGGTGAGTTTGAGACTGTGGCTTTGACCGCAGAATGTAGTGCCTGTTTGGGCAAAAAATCACGTCGTACGACCACGACCAGAGCAAGTAAGACGTATGTTATAATCCAAATCTTGTATTAAGATAAGGTCTCGACAAGAACCCAGAAAACATCCGTCGTAAAAGGTAAGCCGTACGTCTCCCATGACGCTCGACCATAGCATCGCCCGTCCCGTACGACCATTGCGTAAGATCATTGCACCTTCGACCAAAGCTAACGTTAACCTTGACTGTTACGTTTGTTAAGTATTTAATGCAGGAGTCAAAGCCATTAACAGCAAGCAGCCGTAACGGACGAAGAGCATTATGGATAATCACTCTGGCGACCGTTTCCAGCCGTTGTAGCCGTTGATCAAATCATTAATGGAGCTAATCAATGGCACGAAGACTATAAATATCAAGTTCAAGCAATCATTTCAGGACATCTGGGACAACACAAAAGAACTCTACAACAAATTCAAGTGAAGAATTCTCTCTCGAAGAACTCACTCTCGACGCACGCCAACAGCTCTCGACCAGCAGTTCCCACTTTGTATTTACACACGACAAACACCTGTTTTTACATTTAAACACTTGTACTTTACATTTCGAAGTATTTCCTTCATTTGTATTGTAATCATCGTACGATCGACACCAGTACCAAGGACATCGCCCCTGATTGGCGACCATAGTGCAGCGACGACACCCACTGTCGTCTGCAGGTTTTTCCCTCGTTTGAGGTTTTTCCTGCGTCATCAAATCCCTCGTTTCTTTATTTTATTCCTCGTCGCACGCCTCGTCGAAAGATCCTTTCTTTAGTTGATTAAATCCACATCGACCTTAAGTTGTTCCTTTGGTGCGATTTTTGGCATTAACAGTTTGGCGCCATCCGTGGGACCTCATCTAGAGAAAATCCTCGACGAACGTGCACCATACTAACAGTTTCTTGGAGTTTTTTTTGCTCTCTATTACAGGAATAATGGCAGCCCCTGGAAATCCGCAGCAAGCTGTTGCTCAGATGTATCAGGAGCTCGAAGTCGCCAGGAATCAGCTCAATGCAATGGCAGAGCAGAATCGCAGAGCAGCTGAGGAGATCGCGCGGTTAAGAAATCCTCTTGGGCCTCAAAATAGTCCTAGGCCGTTCGTGCAGAACCCAATTCCAAGATCGTTCGACCAGAATGGCCCTTGACCATTTGTCCTGAATCCAGGTTCATCCGCGCAGAATCAGTATCCAGGCCCGTTCATGCAGAATCAACAGCCAGGGCCGTTCAACCCAAATCCTCAGTTTGGGACAGTTCCTCCTCAGCACATAAGGCCACCACCCGTGAATAACGGGTCTCAGCCATTACAAGGGTCGCAACCTTTCCAGCAGGGGTCGCAACCATTTCAGCAGCCATTTCAGAATGGACCTCAAGGTGGATCTCAGCCACTCCACGGTGGATCGCAGCCTTTCCAGCAGGGACCACAATCGTTTCAGAATGGACCGCAACAATTCCAATATAGGTCGCAGCCATATTCTATTCCGTTCAACGGGGACAACAGAGGTTCGTCGCATAGTAATGGCACTAGTCCAGGGACCAATCCCTCGACCGGGACAAATCCTGATCTTAACGATCCCGTCGCCCAGCGTTTGAAGATGTTAGAAGACCAAAATGAGCGAGTCCTGTCCTTGCTCGCCAAGTTGCCTGGGGCAGCCGTGCCTGTCGACGTCGAGCCTCGCTCGGGGTATCAGGCGTCGCCCTACATCGACGAGATCGCCACTGTCGAGGTCCCAAAGAAGTATAACATTCCTGCTTTCACTCCCAAGTATTCTGGTGTGACTAATCCGACAGAGCACGTCGCGCAGTACAAACAACTCATGTGGACAATCTCGATTCCACACATGTACCAGGAAGTATGCATGTGCAAGAGTTTCGGGGCGACTCTCACTGGTCCAGCTCTCCAGTGGTTGATCAATCTCAAACCCAAATCTATCGGGTCGTTCGCCGAATTGGTCAACCAATTCTCCCGGCAATTTGCCAGTAGTCGCAAGATGGAAAAGCAGACTAGTGATCTGTATTATGTCGTGCAGAAGACCAATGAGTCTATTCGAAGTTATTTCAATAGATTCAATGCCGAAATGATCAGTATCCGCAATTGCGACATCAAAACCGCGATCGAAGCCTATAAGCGTGGTCTGGATGATAGTTCGGGTCTATACACCGACCTGACCAAATATCCCCCGGAGAATTTTGAAGACGTCCGAGCCCGAACCTTAGCATATATGAGGGTAGAAGATGATGCCGCCTTTCGTCGCAAGCACACTGATGACAAGATGTCGTTAGGCGTCAGAAAGCCAGAGTTCAAGACAAAGGCTGTTTCCAAAGTAGAGCCAGCGCGCCAAATTTCAAATGTTCGTTTCAAGACAAAAGCAGAGGCCAAGACCGCGACTAAGTTCACTCAGTACCCTAAGATATCTTCTTACGGATTCAAAGGATCTGCAAAGGACTTAGTCGAAGCTCTGAAGACCGCTCAAGCTACCATTCGATGTCCAAAGAAGTCCGACATGGACGATGCTAAGAAAGATAAATCAAAGTGGTGCGACTTCCATGCCAATCATGGTCATGCGACAGACGACTGTATCGCATTGAAGAAGGAACTAGCATATCATTTTCCGAAAGGAAATCTCAAAGATATCATCGACGATGTCGCTGTTCCAGCTAATAGCCATCGACCGTCGACCCCCGAGCACGCAAAAGTCGTCAATTGCATCACCGGTGGTTCAGACGTATGTGGTCTGACGTATTCTGCGGCCAAGCGTCATGCCAGTCATGCACCCGATGATCGGCCTATTCCTCGCTCGTCCAGACCCAAAGGAGATTTGGAGCTAGAAGCCATGAAGATTGTGTTCAACCACGTCGACCTTGGCGGCTCGTATCAGAAGCATCACGACGGGTTGATCATTCAGCTCACAGTCGGTAACTGTCTAACGCGTCGAGTCTTGATCGACGGGGGCAGCTCAATAAATGTCATTTTTCTCAACACTATCAAAGCCATGGGAATCGATCGCTCGGAAATCACCTGACGTTCGACGACTTTGGTCGGTTTCAATGGAGAAGCGCCGAGCACCTTTGGAGAGATAATTTTGCCCGTCTACGCTGGAGGAGTCAACAAGCAAACCAAGTTCAGCGTCATCGACTGTGCGTCGGCCTATAACATCATCTTAGGTCGACCATGGATCCATGATATGAAAGCTGTTCCTTCGACGTATCATCAAATGTTGAAATTCCCACGACATGGGGAATCCAGGAGATCAAGAGTGAGCCAAAAGTCGCTCGTGAATGCTACAAGTCTACCTCGAAGCCGAGAAAATAAACTGAAGTCGCAAGATCAAGCTCTCGACAGGTACGTTCTTCTATTCCTAAATTAATATCTTTTCCACAGGGATAAATCTACTATGGTGCCTCGTCGCACGACAACATAGTCGACCGCAGGACAATATTTCTCCGTGTCATTCTGTCATTTAAAACCTATATTTTCCTCCCGAAAAGGATACGGTAATAAATGACAGGGGGCAAATAGAGAGAGTCTGAAATGGTACGTTCTCTAACTCTTTCTCATAAGATTTTTTCTCACAAAACGTTTACTGACTTAAGCATCGGAGGGTCGTTGGCTAGCCAACGACCAACCCCCGATATCGTTTTATCGCAGAATCGCACGACAGTAATCATTAAGTCTACTATATGACTTTAATATCGCAAGGTCGAACGACATAAACGATCAGAACTTTCTCCTCATCCCTCCACAGGGACATACGATACAAATTCATCGTACGATCTCGTCGTACAATCGCAAAGCCTAAAACAACTTATCTTAAAGTTTCTTAGCTTTCATACCCTGAATGGATGCTTTAATCGAGTGTTTTTATACTTGTTTTACGTTCTTGTCATCGTATTACAATGAGTACCTTAGTCGCATGATTTCATATGTATTTTATGTTCGACTTCATAATCAATATGATTTGAATAAAGCATAAGATTCAAAGCAAAAGATATATTCTTTGAGTAAACCATCATATACATACTCAACCCTCGATAGGTCAAATGGCAAAAACAACAAGGAAAGAAAAAATTCTAGACGACAGGGGAACATCGGTCGTATCCCTGCTCGAAGTCCCGACCTGAGGGCCTTCATCTGCCACTTCTCCCGCACGAATCTCCTGCAGTTCATACTGAGCATCGAAAAGCTGGATGGCTAGCTCGTCAGCACGCACCAAGGCAAACTTCTCCCTATCTAAAGCCGCCCTCTCTCTCTCCAACGCCGCATCTTCTCTTTCAAGGGCAGACGCCATCAACCCTTCAACCTTCGACATCCCAGCGTGTAATGCCAAAGACGACTGGAACGTCTGAAAAATAACACAAGAAAATATTAGATGACTAAACGAACGTGACAAGTCATGAAAGATTGACACTCACCGTGAACGCCAGACTGGCAACTTGAGATCCAATCTCTCCGGCCGGAACTCCACGAAAACGCTCCCCGAAAGACGGGAGCAAATACTTCCCCAGATGATGGAACGACGTCGTCCCGTCTAGGACACCATCCGCCATAAAGTCAGACGACAACGTAAAATTGACCGTCATAACTTCGGCCGACGATCCCTCGCCCCTGTCGGCGGATATTGGGATCGACACTTGAGACACCGGTTTTGTCACCGTCGCCGGAAACGCAGAACTTGCTGGTGTCGCGTCCATCACGCCAGGACGGCTAGATGACGCCCTCGCCTTCTTAGGCAGAACAACTCCTGGTGAGTTATCAACCCTCGACGACGGTTCCCTCAGGACTGTCCTCTTGGTTCTCTTCTCGCTCGACCCAGCTGTCGAAACATTTTCGCCCCGAAGGGCACGCATAACCTGCTTTCCTCTCGCCCTAGAGACCGATTTCCTCTCGGTCGGCACTGATCAGGAAACACATGAAGCGTCAGACAGATAGAGTAAGCAAAATGAAATAAAAACTATGGTACACTTACCAGTCGCCTCTTCCTGCACGTCCTCATCTCCTTCTTCTATCACGTCCTCATCCTCATCCTCGACCGCCGATTGCCACGAAACGAAAGATCGGTCATCAACACCAAGACTCAAGAACTTGTTGATCTTAGCCTGGGAACCCACAGTCGGTTTCACTTCGTCAAGCTGAATCTCTGAAGGCGACAAGAGGAAAATGATAAGTAAAAGTCATAAAGATAAATAAAACTCGGAAACAAACGAAGCATACTTGTCTTATTCCAGTCTGACCGCATCCAATTGCTGCTGGAATCTAATGACTCGGTAAGAACAAATACATACCTCGACTTCCACCCACGATCATTGACGCCAGTTCCCAAAACCAAGGCACGATCACCCTTGAACTTAAAATAAGGACTATAACGCCAGTTTTTATCCTTTTTAACTTGGTACGCCGCCAAGAAATCATTTATGATCATAGAAGACTCCCATTTCGCGGACACTCGCTCAATGACCAGGAAAACTCGCCAAAGTTGGGGCATCAATTGTCCCGGCGACACATCGAAATCCTGCATGAATGACTTGGCTAAACCAGAAAACGGCCATTGAAACCCTATCTTAAAAGGATACTCGTACAAAACGAGATATCCCTCAGGGCAATCCTTAGAACGAACAATCCTTGGACACCGCAACTCTACATTTGTAGGAATTTTTGCTAAACTCCTAAAAGCATCTAAGTCTACGTGATTCATGATAAGACTAGCAGGCTCCATCGACATTGTGAATCAAAGGACAGAACAAGGTCTTATATAAACGCTCTCAACTGAGGTTTGAAGATTTGCAGTGATTCGAGTAAGTTAGGACGAAGAATGGAAAGGAATCAAGGCGAAATCTCTTCCCAAATAAACACTTCAAAAATATAGCAAGAAAAGATCCGTCGTGATCTTTATTTATACAAACGATCGCATCAAGTCGAATCCCTGGATGATTTCCCCGCGTCCGTGTCCTTTCGTATATCCGCCCGGATCTTTGACACCTGTGCTCGACAGCTGGTAAGCATCATCGTGTGTCAGTATGACGTCACGACCTCGTTCCCTTTTCAACTTCTCGTTCAGTTAGAAATGGACCAGTCTAGCTCCAAGGCGATTGAGGTAATTTCTAACTCTTGTCTTATTTCCTACACGTCTAATTGACAAAATTTAAAACTTAAATTTGACATTCAATTTTCAAATTTTGGGGGCAAACTGTTTGGAAAAAAATCACGTCGTACGACCACGACCAGAGCAAGTAAGACGCACATTATAATCCAAATCTTGTATTAAGATAAGGTCTCGACAAGAACCCAGAAAACATCCGTCGTAAAAGGTAAGTCGTACGTCTCCCATGACGCTCGACCATAACATTGCCCATCCCGTACGACCATTGCGTAAGATCATTGTTGGTCCCGAAAGGCTTAAACAAGTTTGTAGAAGGGGGGGGGGGGGGGGGGGGGTTGAATACAAACACACTATTTTACTTTTCTAAATTGTTTATTGATAAATCATTAACAATTTACAGCTTGTTGCGGAAACAAGATTAAGGATAAACCTAAATCTAAACAAGTTGGAACACTAAGGTTTTCTTGCACTAAGAAAGATAAGGAGATTACTAATAAAATCCTATCTTGAGAGATTTGAACTTGTCCAGAGTTAGCAAGTTACTTCAAATGAAGTGAGTTCATCTCTTTATATACTGCATGCATTTAATGCAATCCAGTATATACTTTACACGTGTCATTAGCGGATTGGTTGCATGTCATTGACCTTTGATGACAACCTTAGTAGCCGCATGAATGAACAGTGTAGTATCAGAGTGGTTGTACGATTTCAGATTTTCGGAGGTTCTTTTCTGACATTTCGTACGGTGGCGTGCAAGGGAGGTTAAGACAAAAGTACTTTGTACGGAGGACTTCATGATCAGCTTTCGTTGATTCAGCGATTATCATTTACTATTCAGCAGATGATAAAGTTCAACGATAGCTGAAGTCTTGTACTTGATACTTCACGTTGAGTGGACAAATCTGAGTCTTCGCTGATCCGCATCAGTTCATTAGGAGACTTGTCGCTGGTTCTTGAGCTTGATCTTCGACTTCAGCGTAGAACCTTTGTTGACGTGAATCTTGTCTTCAGGGATCATAAGTAAACAACTAACTTATCAGCGATCACCATAAGGACTGAACAGACTCAGCGATATGGTGAACAGTGTTCGCTGAATGTTTAATCTAAAAGTGCGAGAGTTCCTATCAGCAGTACTGTAAGATCTTAGTACTTATCAGCGATAGTGAAACTCTGATACATATTGTTTACTTACAATTTTCACTAAGTATTTAAGATAGGGTCATTATCAAATCACTGAGGGTTTGGATCAACAATCTCCCCCTATTTGATTATGACATAGCAACAGAGAAAATTGCTATTTTAATGAAAACATAAGGATAAAAAGAACTCATAAAATATTTGTCCCTTTTACTGTTTTCTGGGATCTTTTCAGTACTGATGGAGTAAAGTACATTCGCTGAAATCTTTCTTTAAATCTTTGAATCAGGTTACAATATGAATAAGAAAGATTACAAGTACAAGCGAAATAAATTACAAGTACTGAAGGATGACTGATACAATAGAGAAAATGGTGATTGTTGTCAGCCTTCAAAGGGTTCTTCCTTAATGAGAAGTTCATCAAGGGTTGTCTTTTCAGTTGGAATCATCCAGTCAGGAACCTTTTCTCCTTTATTCTTTAGCTTCAGAGCAGCTTCAAAAATCAAGGGTTTTAGGTGTCGTGCCTGAATGTCTTTTCTGAAGTCGCACCAGTAGATGAGATCTTTGAGCTGTTCGATTGGAGTGATTGGAAGCTCAGCGATCCGTTGAAAGCATTTACGTCCGTCGTAGTCAAGAAAGAATATTCCATAAGGATTACTGATGACTTTACCAGGGACGAAAAGTTCACATGGTGGCAAAGAGACATCAAGGGCAGATAGATCAGGATCAGGACCAAGTACTTCAGCGCGAGAGAAACCAATTCCAGTTTCATTTCGAATGACAGGACCTGAGTTTGAATCTTGACGTTTCTTCCTTGGAGAGTCCTTTTTTCTTTTCGGCTTTAGATCAGGAACAGGAGGAATATCCACACAAGAAGATATCAAATCGATCTGTTTGTTTATCAGCTTTTCGAAATGATCCTTGTACTTAGATTTTGACGGTTGGATAGCTAACCTCATCTCCAGCCATTCAGAGAGACCATACCTTTTTACAGTGTCAGCACGAAAGGTTTCAGATGAGTCATCTTCTCTGAACAGTTTGATGTCAACAATAGGTACTCCGATGGAGGTTCTTCCAGAGATGAATACCTTGTTGATCTTCGCTGGACGATATCTGAAGTGGATTTTCTCTTTACACCAGATCAGGGTGGTCTGAGAAACTTCAGCTTTCTTTTCCACGATCTTCTGGGCTTGTTCCCAAAGCTTTCGTTGGATTTGAATGGGAATACGCTTCAGCTTGGGGTCTTTGACAGATTCTTGAGTGAGCTTGATGGCGTATTCTCTGTCTTTATCTTCAGCTTCCTTCCTTTCAGCGATGAGGCGTTCAGCTCTGAGATGATCTTGGTATTCAGCTTTTGAAATTCTGAACTTAGGAGGAACTGAAGGTAGTTGATCGCGCCTTAGGATGATTCGCTGATCCTCGAATCGCTTTATCATTTCTTCTCTCCTCTTTTGATCTTCTTCACTCAGCCTTTGAGCAACTGAGGAAAGTCTGTTTCTGTGCGAGAGAGGTTGTTCTTCTGGTTCATCAGTCTCAGAGATTAAATCTAAGACTGGGATTATGTCTTCAGCGGTAGCTGGAATTATTGGTGAAGTCGCAACAGATCTTTCAGCGATATCCTCAAACAGGGGAGAGGACTAGCTGAAACGCAGCGATCTTACAAATAAGAACTGGGTAGAAGAACTTGGGTAGAAAAGATAGAAAAAAAATGAGGATGTGTATGGTGTTTGTGGAATGGATAACTGATTTTTCATAGATGATCAGGGAAGGAAAAATAAGTTTAGTGTACCTGACAAATCGGCTTTGCAAGTAGGATCGCCAGATTATCATCTTCAGCGATGCCTTTGTCTTTGCTTTTCTCAGCGCCAGAGGCTGAGTGCTTTGTCTTTGTCTTCTCCCCTGAAGGTTCTTTTATTGAAATACCTTTAAGAGCTTTGGTTCGAGGAGCAGGTTTGACAACAAAGAAATCATCGTCATCTTCATCATCATCATCATCGTTCCTTGGAGAGGAGGATGGTTCAGCTTCAGGGATGTCGAAGTCTTCGTCTTCTTCTGCTTCAGATTCCTCAGCATCTTCATCGAGTTGCTCCCCCTCAGATATAGAGGCGAGGTTCTCGGTTCCCTCAGGGTTTTCATCTCCCTGAGGTCCAGTAATCCGATCTTCATTACCCTCTCCCCTGATAGATTCATCATGGGAAAGGTCTTCAGCGCTCTTCTCCTGTTCAGCGCTCTTCTCCCCCTCTTTCTCATGATGGGCGAGGGAGGAATGGGTAGATTCAGCATTGGTGTTGTCTCTGTCTTCTGGGCCAGAGATTTTCACACAACCTTCAAGCTTAGCTATTCTGTCTTCTAGGCCAGAAATAGCAGGCGTGATTTTCTTCAGCTCTTGGCGATCCTCTGCGGTGAATGAGTCCAAAACAGGTGCAGGGGCCGGAGCAGGAGCTGGATTATTTGCCTTGTTCACCAGCGTCTCGATCATTGTCTTCACAGAACCAAGGTCGGTCTTCACTGAGCCCAAGTCGGTCTTGACCACTGACATATCACCTTCGAGTGTACCAACCGATTTCTTCAGCGTTGTAACTTCGCTGGAAATGGTGGAAACTGATGATTTGAGGTTGGTGTAGTCAGTGTAGATGTCAGAGAGCACTTTGGCAAAGTCGGCGAGAGTTTTATCAAGGTCTTTGATGTCATCAGAGGAGGCCTTCTTTTCCACCACAGTAGTCAGCTTCGTCAGATTCTCTCCAGCGTTTGTTACAGCTGTAGAGTTATTTGATAGACCGGTGGTGAGATCCGTAAGTTTCATCTCCATAGACTTCAGAGACTGGTTGATGTCTCCCAAAAAAGGACCTGTAACATATAAGTACTTGTGAACAAAGGAAAGCTCAGAAGTTTCAGGTTTAGTTACAGTGTTTAAGGTGGGATCTGTACCTGCAGGAGCGTTGACGAACTCATCAAAGTTTCGAGTCCCTCCATAGTGTTCCATATCTCCCTCAAAAGTTTCGTGAGGAATGGAGATCTCTGCAGGTCCTTTCTTCGTCATTCGCTGAGAAGCTTCAACGGCTTCTTGAATGATGGCATCTCCAGTTTTGACTGGAGGAGTGTCCAAAGAAGTAGAGGGAGGAGCGAAGGATAAGAATTGGGGTTGGGGTTCAAGTTCAGCGTTGGATTCGCTGAGAAGTACTTCATCAGTCTTTTGAGAGACTGACGAAGGTTGGGTAGATTCCAAAGTTCTAACCTCAGCGTTTAGGGACGCTGAAGTAGGTTTAGAAGGGATGGCTTGAATTGGTGTGGCAGAGCGTACTACGGAACTTTCCTTCAGCTCTTCAGAATGAGCTGAGGAGTCTTCAGCATGCAACTGCTGGGGTTGCTCCTTGGTTTTCTTGATCCTTTTGGAATCAAGAGGGGTAAGAGATTGTTTCCTTTTCTTAGAAGGAATGGATTTTGTAGCCGGGGTATCAGCGATGGGTATTGTCGCTGAAGGAGCCACAGAAAGCGGAGAATTAAGAAGAGTGAGAAGAGTAGAGAGACGTACCTCGTTGGCGACAGGCTTGAAGTCGAGAACTTTAGGGCCAATCTGAGAGAGTTTCAGATCACCCTCTTCAGGATAGCTGTCCTTCAGGCCATATTGAAAGATGGCGCTGATGAATCGCGGGTAAGGAACCCATGCTGGTCGGTCAGCGGCAGAATCAACACGTTGAATGAGGTCTTCATAGATGATGGAGGCCCAGTCAATGTTGAGACCTTTCAGCAGTGCGTAACCCATGGCCTGCTGAGGTTGAGCGGCTTGATCAGAAGATCCGGATTTCGCTGTCATGCAGCTGATCAGGTGAGCGAAGATGAAGTTCATCTCGCTGGGCATCTTGGATTTCTTTATCAGCGTCAGCTTCTTCTCAGGTAGCTTGTCTCTTCCAGTCTCCCAGATGTAACCCATCGCATCAAGGAAAGCAATGATTTCTTCCCTGTCAGCGTGCTTCTTGTGGTCAGGAAATGGAATGAAAGGATTTTCTGAGGTAGCGTTAGGGAATTTCAGAGCTTTACGGATTATTGCGGGGGTTATCTTGATGGTGCCATACTCAGTATCGCTGAGTATGCAGTCGATGGTTTTAGATGGATCTTTGGCTGAGGGTAGGTTGGTGTGTCTGGCAGAGTACCAGAATTGGGATAATAGACGCTGACTGGCAGGAGGTGTGATTGTCAGTGCTGTGTATATGGGGCTATTCTTCAAAAAAATCACAGCGTCGTCTAGATGGGATACCTGCTTCCGAGGAGGAAACTCGAGAAGCGCTGAAAGGTTGTTTGCCTTTGTCCAGTCTAGTTGATCCAGCTCAAACTTAACTTGAGGAGCTTTGGTGATTTCCAGTTCCTCAGAATCACTGGAGATGGACTCAGCGGTAACATTCAGCTTTGAAGTTGCCATTTCACTGTATTATCAGTTCAACCAAAGATGTTAACAAATAAGAAATATCTTAATGTGGAAAGAGAATTTCCATTAAGATTTTTCGAATTTTGTCCATTTCATTCAGACAAAAAAGTCTTAATGAAGATTAGGGTTTTTCTTGTTTTTTTAAAAAAAAAACGAATATAACACCTATAAGCCTTGTATTCCAGTTTTTTTTTAAAAAAATGGATACGAAAGAAGAACAAGTTTAAGATTTTAGATTTAAAACTTGAAGAACAACCATGAAATGGTTGTGTTTATAAAACCATGAAAGAAAATGATTTTATTTTTGAGTTCTTTTGTTTGATCTTGTGTAAAACAATGATAAGATCGAAAACAAGTTATTTGCATTTGATAAAAGATAAGAACATATTGACCTTGAGTTTGATGAAGAAGATGATGAACAGTTCTTGAAGATCGAGAGCACAAAATGCAACAGTGTTCTTTTCTTGCGGAGAAAGATTGATTCGCATAAAAGACAAATATAAACTTTGAGAGAGTTTATATAGGAAGAGAGTAGAGAGAGAAAAACTTGAGCGGGAAAGTTTTTCATCATGACACGGACACGTGTTTGCATTTGATTGGATAGACAACGAAACGTGCAAACGTGTGTCAGAAAAAGAAACGTGCCTGGTGTTATCCGTTGCAATGACGTCACAACTGTCCTTTCACATTCTTTCGTTGTCTCTGAGGTTTTGAAAGAAAAACTCAGGGACTCTTTGGAAAATATGAAGCACTGAATAGAAATATCAGTGAGGGTTTTAAGAAATTTCAAAATATTATTCAGCGATGAAAGAATTTGAAATCTTGCATTTTCATGCGTTTTGTCAGAGAAAACATACCTTGATATCAGTTTAACCCAATTTATTCAGAGAGAAGATGATGAAATGGATTGTACTAGTTTATTTTATCCAGAGCCTATACAAGAATGTATAAACGTATCGCTGATTAAATGTGAACCGCTGAAGATTTATCCTTCAAAGTTCAGCATTCCAAGCTCGCTGATGAGAAAGTTGAATCTTGTCTCATCAAGAGGTTTGGTAAACAAATCAGCTAACTGATAATCAGTTGGGATAAAATGAAGTTCTATATCACCATTCATCACATGATCTCTGATAAAATGATATCTGATTTCTATGTGTTTTGTCTTTGAGTGTAGCACTGGATTGTTTGCTATAGCGATGGCACTTGTGCTGTCGCAATAGATTGGAATTTTGGAGAGCTGAAGATCATAGTCTAGTAGTTGATTTCTCATCCACAAGACTTGAGAACAGCAGCTTCCAGCGGCTACATACTCAGCTTCAGTTGTGGAAGTGGACACCGAGTTTTGCTTCTTACTTGTCCAACTTACCAGCTTTCCACCCAGGAGCTGACATCCTCCTGTGGTGCTTTTCCTATCCATTTTGCAACCTGCAAAATCACTGTCTGAATAGGCGGTTAGATCGAATCCTGAATCTTTGGGATACCAAAGACCTAGATTCGCTGTACCCTTAAGATATCGAAAGATTCGCTTTACAGCTTTCATATGAGATATCTTAGGTTCAGCTTGATATCGTGCGCACGGACATGTTGCAAACATAATATCGGGTCGGCTAGCTGTAAGATACAGTAGTGAGCCGATCATCCCACGGTACAGCGTGACATTGACAGGAACACCCTTTGTGTCCTTATCAAGTATCAGCGGTGGTGCCATAGGGGTTTTCATAGCTGAACTTTCAGTTAAGTCGAATTTTTTCAGCATATCTTTAACATACTTTCCCTGATTTATAAAAGTTCCTTTTTCAGTTTGCTTAATCTGAAGACCAAGGAAATATGTTAGTTCACCCATCATACTCATTTTATACTCATCTTTCATTCTATCAGCGAAACGAGTACAAAGCTCAGGGTTAGTAGAACCAAATATAATGTTATCAACATATATTTGAACTAAAATGATATGACCTTTTATTTTTCTAAAAAACAAAGTTTTGTCAATCTTACCTCTCTCAAATTTTTCAAGGTGGAGATACGTAGAAAGAGTGTCATACCATGCACGAGGAGCTTGCTTCAAGCCATAAAGTGCCTTATCCAGCTTATAAACATAACCTGGACGCTTAGGATCTGAGAATCCTGGAGGTTGTTCCACATAAACTTCTTCATTCAGCTTTCCATTTAGAAACGCTGACTTAACATCCATTTGATGTACAGTGAAGTTTTTGTGTACAGCATATGCTAAGAAAAGACGAATAGATTCAAGTCTTGCTACAGGAGCAAAGGTTTCGTCATAATCTATACCTTCCTCTTGTCTGTATCCCTGAGCAACAAGACGAGCTTTGTTGCGAGTTACAGTACCATGTTCGTCCAACTTGTTTCGATAGACCCACTTAGTGCCTATCACTGTTTTGTCAGTTGGTCTCCGAACAAGTTTCCAAACTCTGTTTCTTTCGAATTCAGTCAGCTCTTCTTGCATAGCGCTGACCCAGTTTGGATCTCTGAGGGCATCATCTATTTTCTTTGGTTCAGTTAGAGAAATAAAGTTAACAAATAAACAAATATTACCTGCACTTCTACGAGTCTGAATACCAACGTTGGGATCACCAAGAATTTGATCGATTGGGTGATTTACAGTCCATCGCTGAGCCGGAGCATGCGTCGCTGACTCAGTCTGAACTGGAGAAACTGAAGATGAGGCTTCAGCTACTTCTGGATAATCAGCTAAGAGAGGAATGCTTGCATTTGTCACTTCATTCACTGATTGCTGAGAAATAGATGGAATTTCTGAGACATTTGGATCAACTGCGGGTTGTATGAGTATGAGTAGTGGGAACATCTTCTGAATCACCAAGATGAGAAAACATCCATTGATTCAGTTCTTCTGTATCAGCGTTCGGTTTAGAGTTCGCTGAACGGGATTCGTCAAACGTGACGTGAATAGTTTCTTCTACAGTTTGTCTTCTTCGGTTGAAGACTCTGAAGGCTTTGGAAACTGAGGAGTATCCAAGAAAGATTCCATCATCAGCCTTAGGATCAAACTTTCCAAGGGCATCTCTGTTGTTCAGTATGAAACACTGACAACCAAAGATGTGAAGAAAGCTGATTGAAGGCTTTCTCCCATGAAAAAGTTCATAGGCTGTCTTTTTGAATCTTTTGACTATCAGCGACCTGTTTTGCGTAAAACAAGCCGTGTTGACAGCTTCTGCCCAAAACTGAGTAGGCAGGTGAGAATCGCTGAGCATTGAACGTGCAGCTTCAATAATTGTTCTATTTCTTCTTTCAGCGACTCCGTTTTGTTGTGGTGTTCTCACTGACGAAAAGTTATGAGAAATACCCTTGCTCTCAAGGAAGGAATCAAGAGAACTGTTTTTGAATTCAGTTCCATGATCACTCCTTATTGAGCGAACAGTCATATTGTTCAGAGTTTCCATCTTCCGAACAAAGGTGATGAGTTCTTCAGGGGTGTCACTCTTAGAACGGAGAAACATTACCCATGTATAACGAGAGAATTCATCAACTATGACCAGCGTATATTTCTTTCCAGCGATGGATTGTTTGTTAACGGGGCCAAACAAATCCATATGGAGTAGTTGAAGAGGAGATGACACTGAGGAAACTTGCTTGGACTTAAAGCTTGCCTTGGTCTGCTTCCCTTTTTCACACGCTGAACATAAGGATTCTTTGGCGTATGAATGTTGAGGTAGACCAGTGACTAACTCTTTGGATGAAAGAGTATTCAGTGTCTTGAAGTTGAGATGTGAGAGTCTCTTGTGCCATAGCCAGTTGACATCAGAAGATGCCTTTGAGAAGAAACAGGAGTTCTCAGTGGTTGTTGAGTCCATGTTTATAACGTAAACATTTTCCAAACGATAACCGTTGAGAGCTATCTTCTCCTTTTTGTCAGAGACAAAGCAGGATTCCTTAGTGAAAATCACTTTGTTATCCATGTCGCAAAGCTGACTGATGCTCAGAAGATTATGCTTCAGCCCTTCAACATATGCGACTCTTCTGAAGGATGTTGTACCATTTGAAAGTACACCATACCCTCGGGTGTGTCCTTTTCCATTTCCACCGAAAGTTACAGAGGGACCCTTCTCTTCCTTGTATTCAGCGAGCAGGCTTTTCTTTCCAGTCATGTGTCTAGAGCATCCGCTATCGAGATACCAGATACCCTTCTTAACCTGCAATACAAAGGAAGATTAGTTTTGCTTGGGTACCCACTTCACCATGTATACGCGTTTGTCAGTGGAAGTGGTTGGAATGGGTTCAGCAGTCTTCGCAGCATTTGAAGATTCAGCTTTGTCTTTCTTCACTTTGGTCAATTTCTTGACCTCAGCGGTATGAGTCACCTTGACCTGACTTGCAACTGGTTTGGTCTTCTTTGGTGCTATCTTCACCTTAGCTATCTTATCAGCTTTGGTGGCTGTGGGACACTTACTTGCAATATGATCGGTAAGTCCACAGTGATAACATTTCCTATAACTAAAATTAGTTCTAGGACCACTTGTGTGCTGAGCTTTTAATTTGGAATTAGAAGTGCCAGCACCAAGTACACTATTGGTTTTTGAAATAGGACGAACATTCAGTTCTTCAGATTTCTTACCAAGGACATCTACTCTGAGTCTAGGAGTAGGTCGCTGAACTGATCCAGAGGTCTGATTTCTAGAACCAGATGAATGAATCACTAAGGCTTTGGAAGCATTCAGCTTAGGTACTAAAGTACCCTTCTGAGGATTTTGATAAATTACAATTCCTTTACCTTTATCTTTAGAGACAGAGGTAGGTTTTGAATAAACCATTTTCTCCTTACCTTTTGAGGAGGTAGGAGTTTCCTCAGGGATTGGTGTAATCGACGAGGAGTACTGAGATGAAGAAGTGTCAGCTACTGAGGATACGAACGTTCCAAATTTAAGCATTGAACGTTCAGTGGTTGGTATTGGAGTATCATATTTATAACCCAGACCACGTTTATCACTCAGAGGAATCTGAGCCTTAATTATCTCAGTGATCTTTGTTGAAGATTTACACCATCCTTCAACAGTAGCTTGTTCAGCTTTTAATGCAACGATAGCTTCCGCTCGTTCAATTTTGACTAGCTGATTTAAATGGACTTGATCTTTAAAATCTTCTTCAAATTTAGAAAGCTTTTCTATTTGAAGGTGGCAATTTTTAAGCTTTTCAGCGAGATCAAGATTTTGGTTTTCAACCACAGCTTTGCCGTTCATGGCTTCGTATAAGCTTCTAGTCAGTAGTTCGATTTTACGGAGACTATCAGCTTCATCAATATTTACAATATTGGTAAAGAAGGAAGGTGATACCTGAATGGCAGATGTTGAAGTGGAGGGAATGTCTGAACTTTCTTCCTCTTCTTCAATCTTGGCCATGAGACATTGATTTGCTTCATCATCTTCAGAATCAGATGATGAGGCTTCTTCATCAGAAGCAGCCCAATCATAGTCAGCCATTAGGCCTTTTCCCTTCTTCTTAAAGCTTTTCAGCTTTGCATACTTCTCCTTCAGCTTTAAGTATTTGTCGTCTTTATTCCTTGGAACAAAGGATTTCTTTGTAAAGGCTGAAGGTCTCATGATTTTCTTTGACCTGCACTCGTTAGCGAAATGACCTGTCTTTTCGCAGTTAAAACAAGTAGCAGTAGCCTTATCAACAAAAGCTGATGACTTAGGCTTTTCAGCTATAGAAAGAGTTTTGTTCTTTCTAAACATTTTCTTCTTGGCGAATCTCCTGAACTTTTTAGTTAGGAGAGCCAAGGATTCATCATCTGAAGAATCAGAATCTGATGATCTTTCAGAGTTACTTTCTAACTCAGTGATAGTGACCACGGGTCGCTGAGTAGAAGGTTCCTCTGAGATTAAAGCAACAGGGTTGCTTTTGGAATCTTTTACAAGATTCTTCTTAAGATGGCTAGATTGCTCATGATTCAGCAATGTGCCATATAAGGTAGCGAGTGTCATTGATCTTAGATCTTTTGACAGCTTGAGACACATGGAATAATTGTCCCAGCTTTCAGGTAAACATTCTAAAAACTTTGTCAGAACTTCAAAGTTAGAATATTCCTTACCAACCGTTTTAAGATCTATAATTAAGCAGTTAAAACGTTGATGTACTTCAGAGAGAGTTTCATTCTTACCAGAGATGAAACTTTCGTATTGTCTTACCAGGTTGATCTTTCTTGAATCCTGGACTTCAGACGTTCCTTCATACTGAACACATATTGTGTCCCACATGGCCTTCGAGGATTTCAGGTTCATGACGGAATGGTAGACTTCGTCAGGAAGGGCCATGGATAGTATGGATCTGGCTTTTGTATCTATAGCCACTTTCTTCTTGTCTTCATCGGTCCAATGATGGATTTCCTTTGGAATCAGCCTTTCTGGAATAGCATCTCTAGTTGCAGTGGCTGGAACGGCAGGATCAATCGTTACAGGGATGTGTGGACCGTTTTCAAGATAGTAAGGTATAGTAGGGTCTACACCTTCTAAGAAGAGTGTCATCCTATTTTTCCATAAGTTGAAGTTGTCTCTGGAAAATCTAGGGGGTTTTGCAAGAGAACCATTGTCGATATAGTGAGTGTTTGTGTTTGAGTTGGCCATTTTCAGATAATAGCAAGGAAGAGAAAATATCTTAGATTAGATCTTGTTTATGAGATTAAACAAATCTGCTCTGATACCACTTGTTGGTCCCGAAAGGCTTAAACAAGTTTGTAGAAGGGGGGGGGGGGGGGTTGAATACAAACACACTATTTTACTTTTCTAAATTGTTTATTGATAAATCATTAACAATTTACAGCTTGTTGCGGAAACAAGATTAAGGATAAACCTAAATCTAAACAAGTTGGAACACTAAGGTTTTCTTGCACTAAGAAAGATAAGGAGATTACTAATAAAATCCTATCTTGAGAGATTTGAACTTGTCCAGAGTTAGCAAGTTACTTCAAATGAAGTGAGTTCATCTCTTTATATACTGCATGCATTTAATGCAATCCAGTATATACTTTACACGTGTCATTAGCGGATTGGTTGCATGTCATTGACCTTTGATGACAACCTTAGTAGCCGCATGAATGAACAGTGTAGTATCAGAGTGGTTGTACGATTTCAGATTTTCGGAGGTTCTTTTCTGACATTTCGTACGGTGGCGTGCAAGGGAGGTTAAGACAAAAGTACTTTGTACGGAGGACTTCATGATCAGCTTTCGTTGATTCAGCGATTATCATTTACTATTCAGCAGATGATAAAGTTCAACGGTAGCTGAAGTCTTGTACTTGATACTTCACGTTGAGTGGACAAATCTGAGTCTTCGCTGATCCGCATCAGTTCATTAGGAGACTTGTCGCTGGTTCTTGAGCTTGATCTTCGACTTCAGCGTAGAACCTTTGTTGACGTGAATCTTGTCTTCAGGGATCATAAGTAAACAACTAACTTATCAGCGATCACCATAAGGACTGAACAGACTCAGCGATATGGTGAACAGTGTTCGCTGAATGTTTAATCTAAAAGTGCGAGAGTTCCTATCAGCAGTACTGTAAGATCTTAGTACTTATCAGCGATAGTGAAACTCTGATACATATTGTTTACTTACAATTTTCACTAAGTATTTAAGATAGGGTCATTATCAAATCACTGAGGGTTTGGATCAACAATCATTGCACCTTCGACCAAAGCTAACGTTAACCTTGACTGTTACGTTTGTTAAGTATTTAATGCAGGAGTCAAAGTCATTAACAGCAAGCAGCCGTAACGGACGAAGAGCATTATGGATAATCACTCCGGCGACCATTTCCAGCCGTTGTAGCTGTTGATCAAATCATTAATGGAGCTAATCAATGGCACGAAGACTATACATATCAAGTTCAAGCAATCATTTCAGGACATCTGGGACAATACAAAAGAACTCTACAGCAAATTCAAGTGAAGCATTCTCTCTCGAAGAACTCACTCTCGACGCACGCCAACAGCTCTCGACCAGCAGTTCCCACTTTGTATTCACACACGACAAACACCTGTTTTTACATTTAAACACTTGTACTTTACATTTCGAAGTATTTCCTTCATTTGTATTGTAATCATCGTACGATCGACACCAGTACCAAGGACATCGCCCCTGATTGGCGACCATAGTGCAGCGACGACACCCACTGTAGTCCGCAGGTTTTTCCCTCGTTTGAGGTTTTTCCTGCGTCATCAAATCCCTTGTTTCTTTATTTTATTCCTCGTCGCACGTCTCGTCGAAAGATCCTTTCTTTAGTTGATTAAATCCACATTGACCTTAAGTTGTCCCTTTGGTGCGATTTTTGGCATTAACAGTGCCCTCCTTACTAGCAAGATTCCACCTAATTTGAAAGACCCGGGTAGTTTCACCATTCCATGCACAATAGGAGGACAAGAAGTAGGTCAAGCACTTTGTGATTTGGGAGCTAGTGTCAATTTGATGCCGCTATCCATTTTTAACAAGTTAGGTATTGGAGAGGCTAGACCCACAACCGTGACATTACAATTAGCCGATCGGTCCATTGCCTACCCAAAGGATAAAATAGAAGACGTTTTGGTCCAAGTGGATAAATTTATCTTCCCAGCCGATTTTCTAGTTCTAGATTATGAGGCCGATAAAGAAATCCCAATCATCTTAGGACGTCCGTTTCTTGCAACCGGACGAACTTTGATTGATGTACACAAAGGAGAACTCACGATGAGAGTTAATGACCAAGAGGTGACATTTAATGTGTTTAAATCCCTGAAGTATATAGATACTGAAGACTGTTTTGCTTTGAGTTCGATTAGTGAAACCCACTGTTTTGACTCCGTCCCCACAGTGGGAAGTGAGAGTGAGCACTCCGACTTAGAAAGTGAGGACACTTTTGAGGATGAGCGTAACGAAGTAGTGGCAGCCTTTGAACCTCTAGACTTTAAGGATAGAGATGTTCAACCCCCTTCAATAGAACAACCTCCCGAGTTAGAGCTTAAACCATTGCCTTCCCACTTGAAATATGCTTATCTCGCTAAGGATAATAAACTTCCCGTTATTATCTCTTCTAAACTTAGTGAGAAACAAGAACAACTTCTGATCGATTTGTTGATAAAGCATAAGAAAGCAATTGGTTGGACCATAGCAGACATTCGAGGTATTAGCCCCTCCCTCTGTCAACATAAGATTAACTTGGAGAGTGACCACCCTGGGAAAGTCCAACCTCAAAGAAGGTTGAACCCCATCATGAAGGAGGTAGTTAAGAAAGAAGTTTTGAAGTGGTTAGATGCCGGTATTATCTATCCCATTGCTAGTAGTAGTTGGGTGAGCCCCGTCTAATGTGTCCCTAAAAAGGGAGGGACGACCGTAGTGAAGAACGAAAAGAACGAGCTCATTTCCACTAGAACTGTAACGGGGTGGAGGATATGCATGGACTATAGACAACTCAACTTGGCCACTAAGAAAGACCACTTCCCCCTACCTTTCATCGACTAAATGCTTGATCGGTTAGCGGGAAACAAATTTTATTGTTTTCTAGATGGATACTCCGGATACAACCAAATCCACATCGCCCCCGAGGACCAAGAAAAGACCACCTTTACTTGTCCCTACGGTACTTTTGCATTCCGGAGGATGCCATTTGGATTGTGTAATGCCCTAGCCACTTTCCAACGTTGTATGATGGCCATTTTCACCGACATGATTGAGGACACCATAGAAGTTTTTATGGATGACTTTTCTGTGATAGGGACATCATTCGACAACTGCCTAGGAAATTTAGAGAAAAGCCTAGTGAGATGTGAGACCCACGACCTTATTTTGAATTGGGAAAAATGCAGTTTTATGGTAGAAGAAGGTATTGTCCTAGGTCATCTTGTCTCAAGGAGAGGGTTGGAAGTTGACAAAGCCAAGCTTGAGGTAGTGGCACAACTTCCCGAACCCACAACAGTAAAAGGTATTCGCAGTTTCTTGGGTCACGCAGGTTTTTATAGGAGGTTCATCAAAGATTTTTCAAAAATAACAAAACCCCTTATGCATCGAGGCAATTAAAGGAGCATGAAAAGAATTATCCTACTCATGATCTGGAGTTAGCTGCAGTGGTGTTTGCTTTGAAACTATGGCGTCACTATCTGTATGGAACGAAGTGTACTCTTTATACTGACCATAAGAGTTTAAAACATGTTTTTGATCAGAAAGAGTTAAATATGAGGCAACGACGTTGGCTAGAGTTACTTAAGGACTACGATTGTGAACTGCATTACCATCCGGGTAAAGCAAATGTCGTAGCTGATGCCTTAAGCAGGAAGGAGTATAGTGGTTGTCTGAAGTCAACAAATGCTAGAATTGATGTAATGTCAAGTTTGATTGAACGAATAAAGACTGCTCAAACGAAAGCTTTACTGGAAGAAAACTTAAAAGCTGAAGTTATGGTCAAACAACGGTTTCATCTGACAGAAGATAGTCGTGGGGTGAAGTTATTTCGAGGCCGTGTTTGGGTACCAAGAATAGGTGGGAATCGAGAATTGATTATGGAAGATGCTCACAAATCTAAGTATTCCATTCACCCTGGGAGTACTAAGATGTATAGAGATCTGAAGCTACACTATTGGTGGCCAACTATGAAGTTAGACGTGGTTCGATGTGTAGAAAAGTGTGGAACCTGTTCTTTAGTTAAAGCTGAACATCAAAAGCCATACGGAAATTTTCAATCTTTGGAAATTCCGGAGTGGAAATGGGATAAGATTACTATGGATTTCGTGACGAAGTTACCAAAGATGCAAAGAGGTAACGACACTATATGGGTAATTGTTGACAGGTTGACAAAGAGTGCTCATTTTCTTGCTATGAAAGAAGCTTCACCGATAGAAAAGTTGGCGAAGTTGTATATTGACGAAGTGGTGTCAAGACATGGTATACCAGTGTCTATTGTTTATGATCGTGATAGTCGGTTTACATCAAGGTTTTGGCAGTCACTTCAAGAAGAGTTGGGTACGAAATTGAATTTGAGTACCGCGTATCATCCACAAACGGACGGTCAAAGTGAAAGAACTATTCAGACATTGGAAGATATGCTAAGAGCATGTATATTAGATTTTGGAGGTAATTGGGATACGCATTTACCATTAGTGGAATTTGCGTATAACAATAGTTATCATTCTAGTATCGGAAGATCACCGTTTGAAGCCTTGTATGGTAGAAAGTGTAGAACTCCAGTATGTTGGTTAGAAGCTGGAGAGAAACAGTTTGCCGGACCGGAAATGGTGCAAAAAACGGCTGATAAAGTGAAGGAAATCCGACAACACATGAAAGCGGCTCAGGATAGACAGAAGAGTTATGCTGATCTAAAAAGGAGACCAAGAGAATTTCAAGTTGGGGAGCGAGTTATGCTGAAAGTATCTCCGTGGAAAGGTGTAATTCGTTTTGGAAAGCGTGGGAAGTTAAGTCCTCGTTTTCTAGGACCTTTCACTATCTCTAAGAGAATTGGTCAGCAAGCGTATCAATTAGATCTACCACCTGAATTAGAAGGAATTCATAACACGTTTCATGTATGTTATCTTCGGAAGTGTTTAGCTGAAGAAAAGGACGTAATTCCAATTTCTGATGTAAAGGTAGATGAGAAGAGTCGATGTGTTGAAGAGCCGGAAGCAATACTGGAAAAGTTTGTTTGGAAATTGAGAAATGGCAAAGAAGTAAGTATGCTGAAAGTACAATGGAAACATCATCGAGGTAGTAACGTGACTTTAGAGTCAGAGGAAGAAATGAAGAAAAGATACCCTCATTTGTTTACTTAGTGTGATTTCGGGGACGAAATCATTTTCAAGTTGGGGAGTATTGTAACACCTCGAAAATTCCATTGTAATTTTGTTATGTTATATTTTGTTTAAAATTTAAGTTAATGGGAAAAGTTAACTAGAGGGGTTTTAATTGCCATTATTCGGAAGTTTGGGGTACAAATTGGAAAATGAATTAATGACTCATCTTTTTATCGAGGTGTCAAGTAGAGAAAAATCAGTATTTTGAATACTGATTTCTTTTGGTTATTGCTTCACAAAAAAAAGGAAATAGAATTAGAACAGAGAGAGATAGAGAAAAACGAGATAGAGAGATAGAAATCGAGAAGAAGAAAAGAAAGAAAGCAATTGGATTGAATTTGTGGTAAGAAACTTGACTTCTCCTACTGATTTCTTGTAAGGAAGATAAGTAATTGGTTAATTTCTGTTTTTAGCTATTGATTAAGCTAAAGAATCAAGTTTTGTGAAGAACTCAGTGTTCAGAAATTACCCAGGTGAGTTTATTCAATCTTCTTAAAATTAAGCAATTAGAATTGAAATTGATATGTTATACTTGTGTTTAAACATGATGGTATGACTTAATTGAGAAATGGTAGGCTTAATGAGATGAATTTATGAACTGACTTAATGAAGAAGACGAATGAACAGTGTTTGCGAAAAGGGAGAAATTCGCAACAGTTGGTTGCGCAAAGTGATAGAATTCGCAAGCATGGCTTGCGAGTTTTGAAGAATTCGCAAGCGTGGCTTGCGAGTTTTGAAGAACTCGCAACAGTGGGTTGCGACTTTTGAGCTTTTCGCAGCTTTGGCTTGCGAAAAGTGTAGCTTTTCGCTACAGTGGCTTGCGAAAAGTTTTGGACTTTCAGTAGTAGTTTGAAGCTTTTATGTGGAATACAATCTGATATTTATATGTTATTTGTTATATGATTTTAACTCAGAATTTGATACGAAAACCATATTATCAATAATTGTAAAGGACTTATTTATGAGTCCGATCATATAGTTAACATTTGAGATGTTGATCCCCGAAGCTAATTGGCAAAAATGGGGATAATTGTTGTAATTAATATTCTGTATATAAACATATAGAATATATGATATATCGTACATCTTTAGTACACGATAGAAAGGGTGGTGATACACAGTTATTGTGTTACGTTGGCTAGCAATATTCATCCGGTCGTGGGGGCATTTAGTACGGTCTAATGGAAACCGTTTACTAGCCATTGACCATTGGGATATTATTCTAGTTGTTGGAGTGAATCTTGAATCATCTGTGAGGGACCTTGTTGTTAAGTGCTATATAAATTAAATTCCATTTGGGGGCCAGTAATTCAAGATGGTGAGATAGTGAAATGTGGAATAGGCAGACATAGAGTTTGTAATTCCCATTTCAGGCGAAAGATTTGATATCTTCATTTTAAATTTGGAGATAAACAAATATTGAAATTTGTAATCTCTACTTTCGGACTAAGAAATAAGCAGGTATAGAAACTGTAATTTCTTGGGGTTGAAGATTACTTATAATCAAGTGGGATTAAAGTAATTGTTGGTTGATAGTGATATGACTAGATGAAATAGTCATAAGGAAGGGATTTGGGTAGATTCCTGTTGTTGAATAGAGCTTGGTACGGTAAGATGATTGATAACAGGTTTGATATATCTGTTAATATTTTAGTTGTTAAATTTTATTTTGATTTGGATATTCTCACTAGGCGAAAGCCTAATGTTTCAAATTAAAATTTCTTATCAGGTACAAGCTCGGGGAAATAGTCTGGGAAAGTGAGATGCAGTAACTGGAAGAAATCAGACTTATAGATGTTAAAGGATCAAGATCTTCTTTTGATGATTTTGGGGCGCAAGCTTAGATAATCTAGTAATCTGATTATGTTGCTATGATTAGATTAGTAAGATTATTCAAGTTAGATATTTATGTACATAAAACTTCACTTTTGATCCTTTGGTTATAAAAGTCTGATATTTTGGTGATCATAACATGTTTATATTGAGGTTTAAATTGGCCCTGGTTTTTAGGGTGTTATAGTATGGTATCAGAGCAGTAGTTTAAGTGAACTAGGTATGATATTGAGATGCCTAGACTTAAGCTGTGATGAAATTAAGTTATGATCTGCGAGAGATGGGTAGAATTGCTAAGATCGGGTAGTCTTAGGGTTGATGGAAATACACGAAATTAGTACTGTAACGATGGTAACGAGAATTCTCATGTATAATATGTTCGCAATTTCAATTAGCTACTGTTATTATGGATATATTGTTACATAAGCATACTTGTTTCTCAATTGTTACATTGGCTAATTAGTGATAAAGTACGTTTAGTATGTTTAGAATTCTGTTTAACCATTTGTATGGTTATTTGTGTCTGTTCAGAACTATGGTGAATACGCCACCTAGAGAAAGAGTTGGAACTGATGAAGCAGAAGTGAGTAATATGCATAATACACCAAGAAATTTTCTTTCTTTGGGAGGTATGCATACTCCAGCCCAGAGGGTGGGTACAAATAATGTTAGTCAGACGACAGAATCTAATATGGAAACAAGAATAATGGAGAACGTATCAAGAATGATGAATGCTTCGGTAGAAAGACAAGCTGAGTTGATGAACGCCTCCATGGAGAGACAAACCGAAATGTTTACGAAGTTGTTCAATGAAAGGAATGTAGAACCAAGACGTCAAGTAATTGATACTGGAGTGACAAATCCGACGGGTAATCCAAGACCAGAGGCGGAACGAAGGGTAGAAAGAATTTGTTCTTATAAAACATTTCTAAGCTGCAAACCGCCTGAATTTAAAGGGGAAGATAGTCCAGTTGCATGTATGAATTGGCTGCGAGAAATAGAGCAAGCTTTCCGAGCCTGTGAATGTGAGGAAGGATCGAAAGTCAGATTTGCCTCTCAGATGTTAAGAGGTAATGCTTTGAACTGGTGGAATGTTTTGACAGCTTCTTTAGCGACACCTATGTTGAATGCCATGACATGGGGAATATTTAAAGAGAAGATACTGAAAGAGTATTGTAATGAACATGAGATGGATCGGATAGAAGAACAATTTAGAAATCTCAAGAAGGGTAACATGTCGGTGAGAAGATATATAGAATTATTTATGGAGAAACTGAACTTGGTAGGGCACGTGGCTCCTGCTGAGAAAGATAAAGTTAAAGCATACTTGAAAGGGTTGCCGGCCGAGATGATGTCCCGAGTGCGGAATTCAAAGGCGGTAACACTCAGGGAAACAATTGAAGAGGCCAAGTTGATAGAGGAGATGTATGCCAGAGATAAGAAAGAGAAAGCTCATGTTGGTGATAAAAGAAAGTGGGAAGGTCGTCCTGATTCTTCTCAGAAACTTAGATTGTTTGGTAAAAACATACGTTCAGATTCTCGAAAGGAACCCAGCTGGTGTCCAAAGTGTAAAAGTAAGCATTTTGGGCAATGTCGAGCAGGCGGACCAGAATGTTTTAAGTGTGGAAAGACTGGACACATTGCAATCAATTGTTCTATTCCGGGGGTGATGTGTTTTGAATGTAAGCAGCCAGGACATATTCGGAGGGATTGTCCAAAATTGAAGAAGGAAGGAGAACAGGGAAGGAAGACGATTATTACTAAACCCACAGGACGAGCGTTTAATATGACTGCTGAGGAGGCGAAAGGATCCAAAGATGTCGTCTCCGGTACTTTTCTTATAAATTTCATACCTGCTCATGTGTTATTTGATTGTGGTGCAAATTATTCGTTTGTATCCAAAGGGTTCTATGGTAAGTTAGCTATGACTGTCACTACTTTAGGAGATGCCTTAGTAGTTGAGGTAGCTAATGGGGGTCTAGCTTTGGTTGGTGAAAGAATAGATGGTTGTACAATTCAGATAGAGGATATCAAGTTTCCAATTGGCATGTTGTTAATGGAAATTGGGGGATTTGATGTTATTGTGGGTATGGATTGGTTGACAGATAACCAGGCAGAGATAATATGTGCCAAGAAGTTGATCCGAATCTCTATGGTTGACCAAGATGATGTATTTATTTATGGGGAAAAGCAGAAGGGAGAAGTACAGTTGATCTCAGTTGCAAAGGCACGTAAATGTTTATCGAAAGGATGTTCGTCGTATTTGGCCTATGTTTTAGATGCAAAATCAGAAAAGAAGCAGATACAAGACATCAAAGTAGTACGTGATTTTCCTGATGTATTCCCAGATGATCTTCCAGGTTTACCTTTGGAAAGGCAAGTAGAGTTCCGTATTGATCTAATTCCTGGAGCAGCACCAATAGCTCGTGCACCGTATCGTTTGGCGCCAGCAGAGATGAAAGAGATGATGTCACAATTGCAGGAGTTATTAGACAAAGGCTTTATTAGACCGAGTTCTTCACCTTGGGGAGCTCCGGTGCTGTTTGTTAAAAAGAAAGATGGAACTATGAGAATGTGCATAGATTATCGGGAATTGAATAAAGTGACAATCAAGAACAAGTATCCGTTGCCACGAATTGATGATTTGTTTGATCAGTTGCAAGGTGCGGGATGTTTTTCTAAGATTGATCTGAGGTCGGGGTATCATCAAGTCCGAGTAAGGGATGAAGATATTCCGAAGACTGCTTTCAGAACAAGGTATGGGCATTATGAATTCCTCGTGATGCCATTTGGTTTGACTAACGCTCTAGCTATATTCATGGATTTGATGAATAGAGTGTGTCGACCCTTTCTAGATAAGTTTGTCATTGTATTTATTGATGACATACTAGTCTATTCAAAGAATGAAAATGATCACGAGAGTCACCTTTATGAAGTTTTAGAAGTGTTGAGAAAAGAGAAATTGTATGCAAAATTCTCAAAATGTGAATTTTGGTTAAAAGAAGTACAATTTCTGGGTCATGTAATTTCTGCTGAAGGTGTGAAAGTGGATCCAGCCAAAATAGAAGCAATGATGAATTGGGAAACCCCAAAGAATGCATCTGAAATAAGAAGTTTCTTGGGTTTGGCTGGGTATTATCGGAGGTTTATCCAAGATTTCTCGAAGATTGCTTCTAATTTGACAGTGTTAACTCGTAAAAATGTAAAGTTTGTCTGGACTGAAAAGCAAGATTCAGCTTTCAAGACTTTAAGGCAGAAGTTGTGTGAAGCTCCTGTTTTAGCACTGCCAGAAGGTACAAATGATTTTGTAGTTTATAGTGATGCTTCAAAGATGGGTCTAGGATGTGTATTGATGCAAAGAAGCAAGGTAATTGCTTATGCATCGAGGCAATTAAAGGAGCATGAAAAGAATTATCCTACTCATGATCTGGAGTTAGCTGCAGTGGTGTTTGCTTTGAAACTATGGCGTCACTATCTGTATGGAACGAAGTGTACTCTTTATACTGACCATAAGAGTTTAAAACATGTTTTTGATCAGAAAGAGTTAAATATGAGGCAGCGACGTTGGCTAGAGTTACTTAAGGACTACGATTGTGAACTGCATTACCATCCGAGTAAAGCAAATGTCGTAGCTGATGCCTTAAGCAGGAAGGAGTATAGTGGTTGTCTGAAGTCAACAAATGCTAGAATTGATGTAATGTCAAGTTTGATTGAACGAATAAAGACTGCTCAAACGAAAGCTTTACTGGAAGAAAACTTAAAAGCTGAAGTTATGGTCAAACAACGGTTTCA
Organism: Saussurea involucrata; assembly: GCA_033807775.1. Taxonomy (NCBI): domain Eukaryota; kingdom Viridiplantae; phylum Streptophyta; class Magnoliopsida; order Asterales; family Asteraceae; genus Saussurea; species Saussurea involucrata. The sequence goes on along the minus strand of CM066319.1, from coordinate 62,498,485 downwards.
TCTGACAGAAGATAGTCGCGGGGTGAAGTTATTTCGAGGCCGTGTTTGGGTACCAAGAATAGGTGGGAATCGAGAATTGATTATGGAAGATGCTCACAAATCTAAGTATTCCATTCACCCTGGGAGTACTAAGATGTATAGAGATCTGAAGCTACACTATTGGTGGCCAACTATGAAGTTAGACGTGGCTCGACGTGTAGAAAAGTGTGGAACCTGTTCTTTAGTTAAAGCTGAACATCAAAAGCCATACGGAAATTTTCAATCTTTGGAAATTCCGGAGTGGAAATGGGATAAGATTACTATGGATTTCGTGACGAAGTTACCAAAGATGCAAAGAGGTAACGACACTATATGGGTAATTGTTGACAGGTTGACAAAGAGTGCTCATTTTCTTGCTATGAAAGAAGCTTCACCGATAAAAAAGTTGGCGAAGTTGTATATTGACGAAGTGGTGTCAAGACATGGTATACCAGTGTCTATTGTTTCTGATCGTGATAGTCGGTTTACATCAAGGTTTTGGCAGTCACTTCAAGAAGAGTTGGGTACGAAATTGAATTTGAGTACCGCGTATCATCCACAAACGGACGGTCAAAGTGAAAGAACTATTCAGACATTGGAAGATATGCTAAGAGCATGTATATTAGATTTTGGAGGTAATTGGGATACACATTTACCATTAGTGGAATTTGCGTATAACAATAGTTATCATTCTAGTATCGGAAGATCACCGTTTGAAGCCTTGTATGGTAGAAAGTGTAGAACTCCAGTATGTTGGTTAGAAGCTGGAGAGAAACAGTTTGTCGGATCGGAAATGGTGCAACAAACGGCTGATAAAGTGAAAGAAATCCGACAACACATGAAAGCGGCTCAGGATAGACAGAAGAGTTATGCTGATCTAAAAAGGAGACCAAAAGAATTTCAAGTTGGGGAGCGAGTTATGCTGAAAGTATCTCCGTGGAAAGGTGTAATTCGTTTTGGAAAGCGTGAGAAGTTAAGTCCTCGTTTTCTAGGACCTTTCACTATCACTAAGAGAATTGGTCAGCAAGCGTATCAATTAGATCTACCACCTGAATTAGAAGGAATTCATAACATGTTTCATATATGTTATCTTCGGAAATGTTTAGCTGAAGAAAAGGACGTAATTCCAATTTCTGATGTAAAGGTAGATGAGAAGAGTCGATGTGTTGAAGAGCTGGAAGCAATACTGGAAAAGTTTGTTCGGAAATTGAGAAATGGCAAAGAAGTAAGTATGCTGAAAGTACAATGGAAACATCATCGAGGTAGTAACGTGACTTTAGAGTCAGAGGAAGAAATGAAGAAAAGATACCCTCATTTGTTTACTTAGTGTGATTTCGGGGACGAAATCATTTTCAAGTTGGGGAGTATTGTAACACCTCGAAAATTCCATTGTAATTTTGTTATGTTATATTTTGTTTAAAATTTAAGTTAATGGGAAAAGTTAACTAGAGGGGTTTGAATTGCCATTATTCGGAAGTTTGGGGTACAAATTGGAAAATGAATTAATGACTCATCTTTTTATTGAGGTGTCAAGTAGAGAAAAATCAGTATTTTGAATACTGATTTCTTTTGGTTATTGCTTCACAAAAAAAAGGAAATAGAATTAGAACAGAGAGAGATAGAGAAAAACGAGACAGAGAGATAGAAATCGAGAAGAAGAAAAGAAAGAAAGCAATTGGCTTGAATTTGTGGTAAGAAACTTGACTTCTCCTACTGATTTCTTGTAAGGAAGATAAGTAATTGGTTAATTTCTGTTTTTAGCTATTGATTAAGCTAAAGAATCAAGTTTTGTGAAGAACTCAGTGTTCAGAAATTACCCAGGTGAGTTTATTCAATCTTCTTAAAATTAAGCAATTAGAATTGAAATTGATATGTTATACTTGTGTTTAAACATGATGGTATGACTTAATTGAGAAATGGTAGGCTTAATGAGATGAATTTATGAACTGACTTAATGAAGAAGACGAATGAACAGTGTTTGCGAAAAGGGAGAAATTCGCAACAGTTGGTTGCGCAAAGTGATATTATTCGCAAGCATGGCTTGCGAGTTTTGAAGAATTCGCAAGCGTGGCTTGCGAGTTTTGAAGAACTCGCAACAGTGGGTTGCGACTTTTGATCTTTTCGCAGCTTTGGCTTGCGAAAAGTGTAGCTTTTCGCTACAGTGGCTTGCGAAAAGTTTTGGACTTTCAGTAGTAGTTTGAAGCTTTTATGTGGAATACAATATGATATTTATATGTTATTTGTTATATGATTTTAACTTAGAATTTGATACGAAAACCATATTATCAATAATTGTAAAGGACTTATTTATGAGTCCGATCATATAGTTAACATTTGAGATGTTGATCCCCGAAGCTAATTGGCAAAAATGGGGATAATTGTTGTAATTAATATTCTGTATATAAACATATAGAATATATGATATATCGTACATCTTTAGTACACGATAGAAATGGTGATGATACACAGTTATTGTGTTACGTTGGCTAGCAATATTCATCCGGTCGTGGGGGCATTTAGTACGGTCTAATGGAAACCGTTTACTAGCCATTGACCATTGGGATATTATTCTAGTTGTTGGAGTGAATCTTGAATCATCTGTGAGGGCCCTTGTTGTTAAGCGCTATATAAATTAAATTCCATTTGGGGGCCAGTGATTCAAGATGGTGAGATAGTGAAATGTGGAATAGGCAGACATAGAGTTTGTAATTCCCATTTCAAGCGAAAGATTTGATATCTTCATTTTAAATTTGGAGATAAACAAATATTGAAATTTGTAATCTCTACTTTCGGACTAAGAAATAAGCAGGTATAGAAACTGTAATTTCTTGGGGTTGAAGATTACTTATAATCAAGTGGGATTAAAGTAATTGTTGGTTGATAGTGATATGACTAGATGAAATAGTCATAAGGAAGGGATTTGGGTAGATTCCTGTTGTTGAATAGAGCTTGGTACGGTAAGATGATTGATAACAGGTTTGATATATCTGTTAATATTTTAGTTGTTAAATTTTAATTTGATTTGGATATTCTCACTAGGCGAAAGCCTAATGTTTCAAATTAAATTTTCTAATCAGGTACAAGCTCGGGGAAATAGTCTAGGAAAGTGAGATGCAGTAACTGGAAGAAATCAGACTTATAGATGTTAAAGGATCAAGATCTTCTTTTGATGATTTTGGGGCGCAAGCTTAGATAATCTAGTAATCTGATTATGTTGCTATGATTAGATTAGTAAGATTATTCAAGTTAGATATTTATGTACATAAAACTTCACTTTTGATCCTTTGGTTATAAAAGTCTGATATTTTGGTGATCATAACTTGTTTATTTTCAGGTTTAAATTGGCCCTGGTTTTTAGGGTGTTACAATAGTGCACACGGATCATGCAACGATAAAATACTTGATCAACTAGGCTGATTCCAAGCCACGCTTGATTAGGTGGGTTTTATTGCTGCAAGAATTTGACCTTGAGATCGTTGATAGAAAAGGAACAAGCAATCAGATAGCTGACCATTTGTCCAGGCTCGAGAAGATAGTGGGCACTGTTGATCCCACTCCGGTCAGAGAGAATTTTCCCGATGAACAATTGTTATCAACCCAACATCTCGAAAATAATATTCCTTGTTATGCTGACATTGCCAACTTTTTAGCAAGTTGACTAAAACCCCATGGGATGAGTGGACAACCATTTAAAAAGTTTTTACATGATACACGACAATATGTTTGGGACGACCCTTTCTTGTATAAGATAAGGACGGACCAAATATTGAGGCGTTGTATCCACGAGAGTGAGCAACATCAAATACTCTATGGTAGTCACACATCCCACTACGGTGGCCACTTTGGTGGAAACCGCACTGCTGCAAAAATCTTACAAAGTGTGTACCTTTGGCCCACTATGTTTAAAGACTCTTATGAATTTGTGAAAAGTTGTGAGCAATGTCAACGCACCGGGAACATTTCGCAAAGGAACGAGATGCCTCTTAACAACATCTTAGAGGTAGAACTTTTTGATGTTTGGGGGATCGATTTCATGGGACCCTTTCCAAATTCTAATAATAATTTTTATATCTTGGTTGCGGTAGACTATGTTTCGAAATAGGTGGAAGCCATTGCGTGTCATTCTAATGATGCCAATACCGTGGTGAAATTTTTGCATAAAAATATTTTCACTCGATTCGGAACACCACGGGCATTGATCAGTGATGAAGGTACCCATTTTGTAAACAAAGTCATGGCTTCGGTCCTTGCTAAATATGATATACATCATAGAGTGGCCACCGCATACCATCCACAAACCAACGGTTTGGCCGAGCTTTCAAACCGTGAGATCAAAGGAATTTTGGAAAAAGTTGTTAAAACGCACCGCAAAGATTGGTCAACCAAACTTGATGATGCTCTTTGGGCCTATCGAACGGCCTATAAAACTCCCTTGGGAATGTCTCCATTTAAATTAGTTTTTGGCAAAGCATGTCATTTACCGATTGAATTGGAGCACAAGGCGTTTTGGGCCCTTAAAGAGCTTAACATGAGTGAAGATCCTGCGGGAATTAAGCGAAGTTTGCAATTGCATGAACTAGAGAAGTTGCGATATCACTCCTATGAAAACGCAAAGTTATACAAAGAAAAGACCAAGTTGTGGCATGATCGAAGAATCAACCATAGGGAGTTCATGGAAGGACAACATGTATTATTATTCAATTCCCGTCTACTCTTTCCGGGTAAGCTAAAATCACGATGGACGGGACCATACACCATTGTCAAAGTGAGTCCCTTTGGAACAGTGGAGTTAAAGTCCCCACAGTCTGGTCAAACGTTCAAAGTCAATGGGTAGAGAGTGAAGCATTTTCTGAGTGAGAGTGCTCACATTGTACCCCACCCACTCTCCACCCCACTATGGTTAAGAAATATCGGAACCGCTTGTAAATATTTTATTTCAGTTCTTTGCTGCCTTTTTATTATTTTTAGTATTTTTAATTCTGCATGGTAGTTCAGTTTGAATGTGTGTAGGAGAGATTCTCAACTTTTGAAGAAAAAGCCAAGAAATTAACTCGCAGTGGGGAGATGCAAGTCCTTGCGTTCCCCACTCCGCTTCTGAAGAAGGATATGACAGTTTTTGAGGGGCCCATGGCTGACACACATCACCTTTTTCTGCCACATAGTCTACTTTTGTTGCACTTGTGTCATAATTCCTTCAACTTCCCATAAAAACCATCATTTTCTTTCTCTCTCCTATGTAAACCGTACCCTCCTTTTGTACTAACCAAAATAAACCCTTTCCATTTCTTATTTCAAAATCCACTCTCTCCCAAAATTCAAAATACTTACCCCCTCTCCTTCTTCTTCATTTCTCGCGAACCATAACCGAAAAACCCTTCCCAAACCCTAACAATGGCTAGAAGCAAAAAGATAAACACCAACCCTGAGGCACCCACACGTCCGGCGGTCCGCCACCGAACCACCGAAGACCACCCGCTGGAAACCGTCACCGGCGACCTAAATGAACCGCCGCCGATCTCCGGCGAACCTACGATCGTGCCCGATATTCCAGACACAGGTTCGTCCAAGCAATGGAGTCCAAGGGGTGTTTCTTCATCGAAAGTTGCGGACTCCAGTTCTAGCCACCTCGATGAAGAGGCATTGCAGACCGAAGAAGAAGAAAGGAGATTGGAAGAAGAGTTTACCCAAAGGATGTCTGCTATCCGAAAGAGAAAGGAAGAACTCGAGAAGAAGCGAAAGGAGGAAGAGGAGAGACTGAAACGAGAAGAAGAGGAGAGACTGAAACGAGAAGAAGAGGAGAGGTTACGAGAAGAAGAGGAGGAGCGGAAACGACATGAAGAAGCCGAGAGATTGGCAAGAGAGGAAGAGGAACGAAAAAGAATTGAAGAAGAAAGAATTCGGGCAGAGGAAGAAAAGAAAAAGGCTGAGGAGGCAAGGCTTCTTGAGGAAGAGAAGAAAAAGGTTGAAGATGAACGATTGGCAAGGGAAGAGCAAGAAAAAATCCGACAAGAGGAGGAGATTCAAAGAAAGGGCAAAGAGCCGATTCAGACTGAAGAAATCCCCCAAGTCGCAAACACTGACGACTTGGAGGCAATACATGCAACTGCCTACAGTGAGAAATAAAGGAATGGTCACCAGGTCTGGGGTGACCATGTCGAAGAAAATACCCACCAAGAAGCTGAGAAAAGCATCGTCTGGGAAAGGTAAGGGTCTCCAACCCTCTTTGAGTTCATCTGTTGAAACTGATGCTAGAGATGGGCAAATGCCATCTGAAAACCCACACCATTCCACTGTGGGGACTGAACATGCCCCCAGTGGGGTGCCCAGGTAGTTTACCACTCCAGCAGCAGCATCCCACTATGCTTTTATTTCTAATCAAAAGTTGAACTTAGAGAGGGGTTTCGACCCCGACTTTATAGAGGCCAACCCATTTATCAAAGATAGAATTTTAGTGCAAGATTGGTCGACATTGGCATCTGCCAATCGTCGAGCAAATGCCTCGTTGGTGCGGGAGTTTTACGCCGAGGCTTCCCAAAAGAAGGTCCCCATTGTAAAAGTCCGGGGTCGAACCATGAACTATACATCAGATGAAATTAATCGGGTTCTAGGAAGGATCCCGGAAGCTTGTGACTTTTCACAGTTTCTGAAGAAAATGACCCCGACAGATGAGGATCTTATTTAAAAAGAGATAGCAATTGAAGGAAAGCCATGGGATAGAGATGGCCAGAGGAAATGTCTGCACGCTAGCTCCCTCACTACAGAGGCCGTTGTATGGTTCCAATTTCTCTGTGCCTCTGTATCCCCAACATCACATGATACAACTCTTTCAATGCACAAGTGTGCCTTGTTATATTGCATCCTCACTGGGAAAAAGATCAATCTGGGGATTGTTATGCACGCTGCCATTCATCAAGCCCGCACTCGTAAAAAGGTAATCTTGCCACTCCCTTGTTTAATCACTTCATTACTAATAGAAGCTGGAGTCCCCTCAGCTGCAGATGATCAGTGGCTTGTTTCAACAAGCAATATCAATATGGCAACCATACGCAAAATGGGAAGAGTAATCACTGTCCCAACCGATGATCCCGCTGACAATCCCACTGTGGGGATCGCTGATGTGCACACTGTGAGAAACGCTGGTACCCCACTGCGCCAGCCAACTGTAGGAACCGCAAGCACAAGCAACCCCCTGACAGCAATTATGCAAACATTGACATCTCTCACCTATCGTTTCGAACTAATAGAGGCCCAGCAGAAGCATGCCAACCGAGCCAATGAGTTGTTTTGGATGTATACTCGGGACCGTGATGCAGTTCTCAATCAGATGTACCAGGGTGTTGATCCCCTGCTCGCTGCATAGCTCCCCGAGTTTCCAGAAGGTATTTGCCCCTTATATGACAGTGAGGATGATTTCGAGGAGGAGGATTCTGGCGACAGTTCACCGCAAGCAACCCCGGCCCACTAATGGTTTATTAAAACTTTGATTCCACTCTTTTGCTGCTCCAAAAACAACTTTATTTTTCTGTATGATGTTCGTATTCTGCCTATGGCTAGGCATTTGACACTATTTGCTGCTTTTAAACTTTTGGTTAATGATGCATGAAAATCCTACTGCTGAGTAGGTGATTTTGGGTTACTAACGTATTTTCTTAGTTGAATGCTTGTTTGATCTCGTTTCCATTTCAAGGTACAACTTTCAGCTTCCGACTTAAAAGGTCACTTTTGTAAGTACAAATCTCAACTTGTCACCATGAAATGATATAGGTCGTTTTTCGCATCCAAACACGACCCTTTTTGCATCCCCAAAACACCTCGTTCATCCCTATTTCCATGTCACAGTAGGGACACTGTGCAATTTTAAGTTTGAGGTGGGAACTTCCAGAGTGACTTCCAGTCTTCCCACAGTGGGGACACTGTGAGGTCATAAGTTTGAGGTGGGTAAACCATAACCCACCTCCAAAAAAAAGAGAGAGAAAAACACAAAAATACAAAAACAGAAGAAAAACGGAGTATCACTAACAAAATTGATGGTGTGCCTTTTCTGGACCATCAAAGTGCTCACTCCCAGAAAAAGATGGTGTGCCTATTCTGGACCATCAGAATACCCACTTTCAAGAAAAAATAGCCATACCCAAATAAAGCCTGAAAGTGTACGTACTTACCCATGCAAAATACAAACCACTCACTTTTGGAAATAAAAATCTCAAAGCGAGATCGTCGGTCCATGTTTGGAATTTCGTGCCAAAACCCTTGGAAAAATATTCAAAGCCAGAAACCTTTCGAACCCAAGAAAAGTCCTATTGATCAATTGTGAACAAGGGAAAGATTTCGTCAAGTACAAAAGTGAATCTTTGAATTTGGAACCGAAAGAAGTACCTGTGGAGGGAGATCAACATCCAGTCAGAGTGAGAAGTCAGTAAGTCCCTGAAAGCTCTTGTGCATTATTTTATATATATATATATATATATATTATTTTATTTTCTTTCTTTTTATTACTTGGGGACAAGTAATGGTTTAAGTTTGAGGTTGTGATAACTCTATTTTTAGAGTTATTATTTCCTTGAATTTTCTATTTTATTTTGTCAATTTTAGCCATTCCGCTTCTAAAAACCCCCATTCTTGGAACAATTCTCGAAAATGAGCAAAAAGAGTGAACCATAGTCTTTAATAAATTATTTGGTGGAATTTGGGTGTTTTTCACGATTTATCCTGCAGTGACCACTGTTGTGCCCACTCCGGATTCCCACTATTCGAGCAGAGCAAGGAGACAAAGAAACTAGTAGTTGGGATGCAAGTATTCTGGAGTTTAGAAAGTTCAAATGGCAGGGAAATATGGGCTGGAGAAGTACAAAGTAGTTTCCTTAAAGATGACAACAAGTACACCTTCTTGTACTTAGAGATTGACTTGGTGAAGGGTCTATTGGGTAAAAGGATTGTCCAAAGTGCTGATTTCTGTCATAATACTGCAGTCTTTACCCATTAGAAAAACCCACCTCTTTGTGTAATACCCAACTCTTTCTCCTAGTATATAAAGGAGCACTTGGGTGCCATTTATGATATGCTTGGCTTAGTCTTAAATTCTCTCAACTACTACATTAGTGTTAGTCTTTCATTTACTGAAGTAGCTAGCTTTAAAATTCTGTATCTTAATTTCTTAGTTTAATTGTAGTTCGAAGTACACAGTGACAGGGACGACTTCTCGTTCCCCACTATGAGTTCAATTCAAGCCACTTTCAGTTTAATTATGTGCAACTTCTACTCTCTTGTTTTCTGTACTTTAATTATGGGCTAAACATCCTTTGGGATGTAGGAAGGAGAAGTATCTGGATTTTATTAAAAATGCTTGAGTAATCTTTATACTTAGAATATTTGTTGTTTTGGTCATTCATTCTCGATTTTTACCCAAGGATGCGAACAAGCCGATCACTTGCTAGGATCTAAAGTCTAATTCTTAACTTAGAAATAAGTAGAACGTAGTGCCACGAGCTTGAATGATGCTAGGGGATTCGAAAGAATTTTTATGACACTTACGAAAGTGAGGTCGGCACAGTGAGCTAATCTCAACCCACTGGAGTAGTAGGCAAGCTAATTTGTGTATTAAAAACACTTAGAGTATTTGTCTCTACACATTCCATCGAGACCTGAAAAGGTCCATTTTTGAGATTACCATTGACAAAACAATAAATATTAAGAGTATGGGATTTTTATCTAACGGTGTGAGTATTTTGTAACCGGGCTTTTCTAGCGAAAATGCCTACCTCGAATACAAGGATCACTTTTAGGACCGAGTATTTAGTATAAAATCTAGGGAAAATCTAACCTACATTCCTCCTTTTAAAATCTTAGTAAAATCGTCAAAGTAGCTATTTCACCAAACAAACCAAACTATTGCTTCCTCTCTAATTGAAACTTGTAAAAGGAGCTCATGAGAACCATATTGTCTTGATTGTCCAGTCTCTGTGGATTCGATTCTGGTATTTTACCAACTATTACTTGCTGTGACGATCATAGTGGACAGTGTACACTTGCACTTCCCACTGTGGACAGTTTGCAATCCACTGCGATTAAAACACATATTTCGCACGTACCATTAGGCACGATCACACGTCAGCATGACGTCACGATCTTATCGCCTCTTCAACTTCCATAGTTCAAATCGAAACGATTCAGTTACCAAACCAACGACCTTCGACACGTGTCACGTCCCTTGACATTCCCTTGGACGAGGATTTTAAAAGATTTTCTTCTGACAAAAATTCAAAATTTGAAATTTGAAATTGCCTTTTCATTTTAAATTTTGGGGGCAAACTGTTTGGGTAAAATTTCACCAGTCTCGACCACGACCAGAAAGTTACTCACGACACTCGACCGTCGTAAGACACCTCCCGACCTCGACCTACTAACGTGTGATAACTGTTATGATTTACGTGTTTAATGCAGGGTCAACATTATTAATGGCCAACGGACATAACCGACGAGGTTAATTACGCGCATTAACTTCAGCAACCATTACGACCGTTAGTCAAAGTCTTTATGGAGTCATTTAAAGCTACGAAGACTATAAAAACAAGAACTCCATCACCATTTGCGGACATCTGATTTCAAAAGCAATCACATAGCAAAAGCACTTGAAGCAAAGAAATCTCTCTCACAGATCGCTCTCGACGCACGATTCCTACGCACGACGCGTAGTCCTTACACACGACGCACTTGTTTTTACATTCGATATACTTGTTACTTTACATTTAAAGTCTTTCTTTCATTTGTATTGTAATCATTGTATACTCGACACCTGAAACATAAGGACATCGCCCCTGTTTGGCGACCATAGTGCAGCGACGACATCCACAGTCGTCCGTGGTTTTTTTCCTCGTTGAGGTTTTTCCCGCGTCATCAAAATCTTACGTCTCATTTACGTTTTTTGCCTTTGTCGCACTGTTTTATAGAACAATTTCTAATCTTTAGTTGTTAAGCTCCACAATCAACCTTAAGTTATCCTTATGGACGATTTTTGGCATTAACAATACATCTAAAAAAGTACTTCTTTTAAATTTCCTCGATTTACTTCGACAAACGATTACTGACTCAAGCATCGGAGGGTCGTCGGACAAACCAACGACCACCCCTGATCTTACATTGCAGGCTCGCAGGATCGCACGTACGCCAGTCTTAGGACCTATATCAAAGTCTCTAAGACTACGAGGTCACAACAAATATGCCATGATTAATAAAATCACGACCCGTGATTTACGACTCGTACGACGTAAACCGAATCTTACGATTCACTATATAGATCTTATGATCACGACAGGTTTAACAGCAAGAAGCCAGTCTCTAAGACTTGCATATCACAAAAGGAATCTTATGATTCATTACACAGGTCTGATAACCATCGCAGGTGCTCTTTAAACTGAGTATCGAAATCAAAGTCTTATGACTTGAATTCCATACTTAGAATATTTTTTTGGCCCGGTCGCCCGACTACTTCCAGAGTTATATGTCGTACAATTTTACGTTCGTTTTCTATACTACCTTATTTTGTTTATTTACAACAAAGTAAGGTACATGATGGTATAACGAAAAGCATACTTGTATTAAATCCAAAAAATACAAGAAAAGGAACGACCACCAACGGTCGCCCAAAAAAGAAGTACAAAGTTACAAAATCTACTGAGGGCCCTGGTCGACTCCACCCTCATCTTCCGCACCACCCATCTTGGTCTCTGCGGAGTCAGTATCGTCGATCCTATCTTCTTGGTCGAGATCCTCTTCGGTCCCGACATGTTCTAGATAGGATGCGACCTCGGCCTCAGCGCCAGCCAAGGGATTCTTCCCCTGCAGGTGACGGCGCATGATCGCCGCCCTAACCCTCAGATGGGTCAGCGCCTCGAATGAGAGGAGCTTCTCCTCCAAGGCCCCCGTCTTTGCCTTAGCAGTCTTGACCGACATCTTGAGCTCCCCCACCTGTTTTTCGCACACGGTGAGGGATGCCTTAATCGTCGTCGCCTCTGCTTCATAAGCAGAGGCCCTTTCCAACGCCTCCTTGAGACGATTTTGGAGCTCCTCCTTCTCCAGCGACGACGTCTCCAGGAGACTTTTAAGATCGTCCACTCGAACGGAGAGAGCCTCCGCCTTGGCCTTAGCCGTCCGCTCCTCCTCTCGAGCTTTACGCTCTTCCTCTTGCGCTCGCTGATGTTTCTCAGTGATGCAAGGTTCGACCTTCTGGAGCTCCTCCAGTTGGCCGAAAAGGCACAACGATGCCTGAAACGCCTGCAGTCGCACGAAATCACATAAGGTAAGTCTGACTTACTAAATAGAGGAAGAGACGTACGACGAAAATAAAGTACTTACCAGGAATGCCATGCCTGCGACGTGAGACCCTGTCTCGTCCACGGTAGCGATACGGTAACGATCCTTGAAGGTTGGTAAGAGAAATTTTCCCATGTTAGGGAAAATCTTCGCCCTATCCAGGACGCCGTCCAACAAGAAGTCCGACGGTAACAGAAAGTTTACCGTCGTGACTTCAGGAGACCCCTCCGTCTGAGGACCCTTCCCCTTCTCCTCCGCAGTGAACGACCCCGGCGGCGTCGGTGTCGTCCTCGTTACGTCCGCAGACGTCTTCATCTTCTCGGGAATGGAGACCTTTAAGGGCTCTCCACCCGTCGACGACAGTCCCCTCAGGGGAACTGACTTCGTCTTCTTCAAAACCTCTGACCCCGAAGTCGGAGGATCCTTCCTCTTCAGCTCCTTGGTCTTCTTAGCCAAGGCCAGCTGGGCCTCTCTCTTCGCCTTACCCGAGGCAGACTACATATCAGAACCACCTGTAGAAAAAGAGAGTGTCAGAAATTATCGTACGCTTTGAAGAAAGATAAAAGGCGTACGATTAATAAACACTTAACTGGTTGAAGTCTCTCGTTGACTTCTTTCTTCAGCCTCTATAGTGCTGACGGTCGTACGACTAGGAGAGTCAAATAACTCTCCGACTCCACAAGAGAAAAGTCTCGCAACCTTTTCTTGAGAATCAACTGCAGGACCGAACCTGGCAAAATCAATGTCTAAAAACAAAAATGACAACAAACTAGCAAAAGACAAAGTTGAGTACAAGAAGACGTACGACAAAACAAAACTTATATCGCTGGTGTTCCACCCAGACGCGTCCCAGGAAGTGTCCTCGTCTACACGACCAAGCGTCCGTACACGACCAAGAACGTATTTGGTCTTCCACCCACGATCGCGGACCAGAGTGTCAGGAACCAACGTATGTCCTCCTCTTAGCCTAGAGGATAGGCTGTAACGGCGATAGTCGTCCAACTTCACGTCAAACGCTGTTAACAGATCACGCACCGTGAAAGGGACATCCCAATTACCGGTGATCCGATCGATCTCCTGAAAGATTTGCCAGAATTCTGGCAAGATCTGACCAGTAGATAAGTCGAAAATGCCCAGGAACTCCCTAACCAGAGGAGTAAATGGCCATCTGAAGCCTATTCTAAAAGGATACTCGTACATGACGAAAAATCCTCCTAAACACTCCGCCGGTCTAAGTTGGTCGGGAGTGTATAAACGGATTTCTACTAGAATACCCGCCAATAACCTAAAGGCTTCCACCTCCTCCTTTCCTTGGAAAGAGCTCGTCGGCTAGGAGGAGACAGAAAAATCAGGCACAGAAACTTGTGCTACGTATAGGTCCATAAGGTCCTTACGCGCAGAAGCCTTCTTGGCTATCGACTTTAGTCGCATGATGAAAAGAGGAGTAAAAGAATCGTACCTTATATGTCTAAAACCTCGAACGATCGAACAAGCAGTAAGGAATCCTCTAACTTTTTCTCTCGAAAAACTCTCTCGAAAATGTGTTGAAAGCGTAAAGAGAAAACGATTTCAGAAACACACTATTTATGGCGAAGATCATGTCAGGACGACCCGCTAGATGGTCGACACCTGTCCAACGACTTTTCGCATGCATCATGTCGATGGACGACACCTGTCCTCTAGACGTCTTTTCACCACTGACACGCCGTCGTGACGTCACGGCCCGATCATTTCCTGCAATCCAAATCGAACCAAGACGGTTGGAATTCGACCAGATCCTCTCCCCATGCGACACGTGTCGAAACACTTCGTCAGATTTAAAATTCGAACTTCACGCCTGAAATTCAAATTTTGGGGGCAAACTGTTTGGGTAAAAAATCACACCTCACGACCACCGCTAGAAAACACGAATAACACTTTCATAAGACCACTCTTGCATTTAGATACGGTCTTACTGGTTGTTTACAGACGTATGCTCGGTCATACGTTTTTATGTTGGTCGTACGTTCCATACGACCGACGCATGACACTTTTGACGGTCATACGATTATACTAACCATTAACAGTCAAACATCCGGTTCTTTTGTTCATTAATGCAGGTCCACGAGCATTCATGGTGCAAACGGCCAGTAACGGACGAGTCATCAATGACATTTAAAGCCCGACAACGGTTACAAAGCAAGCCATAAAGATACATTCAATGACCGGCGAAAGCTATATAAAGGCTTGCTCAACACTCAAAAGTTATCGAATCTCATCTGAGTTAACCTGATTCAATCTGATTTACATCTGCTCCATCTACTCTCTAAGCAATTACACATCAGAAACACAGTGATTTACAGAGCATTCGAACGAATACCGCTAAGGCAACCTTCGCACGACAGTAGTTCGAACCGCACGACAACAGCTTATTTCGCACGGTTAACACACAACACACGTCATTTACACATGACTAAGTCTATTTTTACATTCATTTGTAATCTGTTGTACTTAAAACACTTGTTACAAAAGGACTTTCACCCTTGTTTGGCGACTATAGTGCACCGTCGACTCTCACAAGTTGATCACGGGTTTTCCCTCGTTTTGGGGTTTTCCGCGTCACCAAATCTCTTGTTTTGTTTACTTTTTCCTTGCGATCGTGTTGCTTGGTCTTGAGATATGTTTCTTTAGTTGTTAAAAGTCCACATCAACCTTAAGTTGTTCTTTTGGGCGATTTTTGGCATTAACAATATCCATGTTTTAAAGTTGTTTAGGGTCTTGGACAAGTAACTGCGATTTATGGCCTTAACATTGGATCTCCTCCACATATGTTAAGGTTTTGGACGAAAGGTTACCTTCCATCATTTTGATGTTTGAGTTTTATTGAGTATTTTATTTCATGCAGCTTTTATTGAGCAACGTTACTTTATGTCGTATTGCAACAAAAATGGAAATTTTTGAAAATTTTATATTGTATGATTTATCGGTTGAGTTTTGTGTTAATACATTTCGTCACACAATATTTGGCGTACGAATCAATTTATACTTTTGGCGTGAGTAAGCGTATAAGAGTACCATGACAATTTATCTTAATGCTTTGTTTTGTGCATCTTCGGTTGTAGTTATCATCACTATTGGTTCACACATATGCATTATATTGATTATTGGTATGCAAGGCATTATAGCCACCACTTTTGGAATAAAGATGCATAATGTCTGTACAGCTTGAAATTTGAAGTCAATCTAAAATATTTTATGTTACGACTAAATCACATGCACATGTCGTTTTGTTAAGTTTTGAAAAGATAAACTGACGCACGTGGGTTTTGTTGGGAAATTTCATCCCACGTCATTTTATAGTTAAATGGAAAAAAAATTGGAACTCGATTACGTGAAGTTTCTCTTTTAAGTTTTGTATAAACAACCTGTTGCACACTATTTTAATGCATGAAAACTACTCGGTGTGCATGGCATAAGTAGATGCATGCTAGAACCGTAACAGTTCATTTTAAAAGTTCACCAAGCATATTTTGTGTCATCATTATTAGCTTGATTTGTGATCAAATAGTTTTCAAATTAATTTTTATATGTGTGACAAGTGTGTATACTTTACACAACTACAAGGTAAACGGTAGTAGATTTTTACACGTAAGAGTAATTATTATAAAGATCTTGCGTTGAAATTCTTATAAATTCTGTTGGATTGGCATATTTGTTGAGTCCTGCACTTGAAACCTTGAACTCGTTAGGGCCTTAAATGTTAAGAAACTCTCGTTAAGAGTGGGGACTCAAAAGGCCTTGGAAGTAGAAGTGTTGGGTAGTCCAACTTGTGATAGTACTGTAATCCGAGTGGTACCGCTTGTTAAGCCAGTGTACTTTTGATTTTGAGGTATTAGACTTATGAGTTATCCGGCTGTTTAAGTAGTGATCTTTCCATTTCAGTAAATCTTCGGGCTAAAGCTTGGTGTGGTTGTTTGCACACAATTGGATTTGAATTGAGGGATCATTTTACAGACATCATATTAAGTGTTAGTATTGCTCCCTCTTGGTTGGCCTTCGGTAATTAAGAAAGTTTTGGAATTCGTCGTTTGAGTTGTATATTTTGGGATTCTAGTTCTAGTATAAGTATGGTCCATATCTGTCAGTATGGTCCAAATCTGATTTCTTCTCATTGTTGTTTCTTCCTTACTCCTACCTGTGGCCATTGATAAGGGATGACTCCTACTATTATTTAATCGCTTAAATATCCCTTATAATCTTTTGTATGTATTAGTCGTCTTTCCTTCTTTGTGTTATGACTACGAAAGCCTTGGTTTGTTCCGATTGAACGTAAAGAATGTTAACTTCTTGTAAAGAATATTAACATTCTGTGAAGAATGTTAACTACTTGTAATGAATATTAACATTCTGTGAAGAATGTGTTAGTGTCTATTTTGTAAGTTGTATTCAAGTTGAGGGGTCTTTTTGTTAAATATGTGTCTAGGTATAAATAGCCTAGTTTACTCATATTTTCATAACACTTGAAATGAATATTAACATCCCGCAAAGAATATTAACTTTTTGTAAGGTATATTATTCATCTTCTCATATATTTCTTCAGCTTTTGAGGTAGATGACTCAATTAGGGTTTGGGATGTCATTCGTGTTGAATTTCTTGAGAAGTTTGGAAAGCGAACAATGACTCTGCATATATTTGATTTTGGTAATTAGTGATCGATGATTGAAATCATCCCGCCTTGCTAAGGATTTCAGTTTTAGATGAACAATGTTGAGGTGTGCCTTGATGCTAGATAGAGTACTTGTGTGTACTTCCCGTAAATTCTAAGAAACATTGCCATATAAGTGGTATATCTAAGGAGACAAGACTTTTGGTAATTGGGAGTCGATTATTGATATCTTTTGTCTTGCTAGCGATTTTATTTAGAACGATCAATGTTGGGATGAGTTTAGGGATTTGTGAAAGGATTGAATTCTGAATAGCTTGCTTTCTGAAGAATATTATGATACGTTCTTGAATGGAACGTTGGACCAACATCAAGATTTGTTGATTCAGGAACTTTGGAAACTCTTGTAGTGGGCATGCTTAGTATCAGTTTGGGGTTGTTAGAGAATATAAGAGTGAATTCTCGGCTTGGAAACACCTAGGAAGTGATTAATTGATGTCATGGACCATTCTCGAAGTAGCACGAGTCACTTAAGGTTGGGAGACAACCGGGACCGTATTATTGGAGATTGCTCAAGCAAGGTTCGATGTCTACACTAGTGTTTTGATATTGGAGGAACTTTTGGGTCGAAAATGTTTAAGTCAAGAAACGATCGAACCGTTGAGAATTGAGAAATCCGTTGTGAGCGACATTCGAGTTACGAATTGGCACTAGATTTCGAGGACGAAATCATTCTAAGGTTGGGAGGATTGTAACACCCGTATTTTTTGGTTTGGAACACTTTGGGGCAAAATATATGTTTATATATATATACACATATAACTACAATCTTCATGTTTTGAGTTTTTTGTAAGTTTGAGGCGCATAAGACCCGAAACCAATGCCAATGTTGGGAGAAAAACTGGTTCCGGCGGAAAGAAGGATAAGTAAATTAATTACGCAATTGAAACACAAATATAGGTGGTGGCAGCTTGGTAAGTGTGTCCACCTGCACACAGATGGTCCTGTGTTCGACTCCAGGCAAGCATGCTTTGATTTTAGTATTTTTTTTATTAATGACAGCAGTGTCGGCCCAAGTAGTTAGCATGGCCCAGTTTGAAGCAGACCCATTTATCTCGGCCCAATAGGTTATATTAGCTATTTAGGGTATCAAATATCAACTTTTTAGAAGGAGAATGATAAAATGTGAGGTAGAGGAGTTTTAAGGGGGAAGAGGCAGCAACCATAGCTGCTTTGTTGCTTTTTTTTGTTGAAGAAAATGGTTGCATCACGAACGTGTAACGGCAAAGCCATCACCCGAACGGGAGAACAAACCTTTCATTAAAAACAAGAACATTACAGGAAGCATTAAAACATTGCGAAATTGAAAACATAGAAACATCATGAACTTTAGTACAAGCTAAAAAACGAAAGCGACCCGCCGTCAAGTGAGAAGCTTCGTTATCTTGTCTGTTTATCGCCTGGACTGAGAGGCCCCGGTGATTCCAACTGAAGGTGATCATAAAAATGATTCCTTTTCTTGAACGCATAAACACATCATGAAGGTAAGGAGGAACAGTGGGAAGGTGCCACCTTGCTTTGAAGCAGTTCTCCATTGTGAAAGTGTGTATGTTCCACTTTCCTGTTTTGAGGTTTCCTTTGATATGAATATGCTTTGTTGCTTTTCTTTCCATATATATGTATATATATATATATATCAAGTATATTTGGTTTTGTTCCATAATATGATGATTGGAGATCCAAGTTAAGTATTTTAATGGAGAGCCAAGGTTAGCATTTCAAGGGAAGATTGAAGATCATAAAATCTTTTGTTGATGAAAGGTATAAACTCTCTAACCCTTTAATCTAAGGTTTCTCTAGTTATTGGGTAAAAATATAGAGTTTTTGAGATATTATGAATTTGTTTTTTTTTTGGTTAAAATAGAAAGTTTGATGAAAAGTGTTTGGAGAATGATTCTAAGTACTTGGGTTGTGTGTTTATGTTTGGAAACTTGTGGATCTAGGGTTTGGAAGAATTTGCTGTAGATTCAAATTTCTTCAAGGAAGCTCAAGATTGGGGTAAAACCTAGATTTACCCTAAATCTAGCAAGGTGAGTTCAAGTTGATTTGTGAAAACGTTGTACATGCCAAAATGTTCATTTTAAAGTGTTTTAAGTGTTTTACAAGAAAATATGCATTGTTGAGTTATTTGAAAGATTTTGATTACTTGGAATATTTAATTTTATAAATCTTGCAAAATAACCATTTTTGGGATTTTTGGATAACTTGATAAAATAAGCATTAATGGAGGTGTTTTGATATTTAATGCATAATTGAAGGTTATCTAATGAAAATACACTTTTAGTGTTTTGTTGGAAATATGCATAATCTTATACGGTGGTACGTTTAGAATCATGAACGTGTGCGTCATTGGGTTTTGGGTCATTTCCAACCTTGTGAACATTTTAAAAGCAGTAAACCATTCGGTTTTAGAAAATATGTAAGTCGGGTATTTTGATGGAAGAACCTTAAGCATTGTTATTTTAAATAATCTATTTTACATTTGTAAATCTTTGGGTATAAATGCACTTGGATGTGTACTTTGGGAAATGACGTGTCTTAAATTGAGAGTTGTGTTGAGTAATTCGAGTCTATGAAGTATCTTTCACATAAACGTGGGTTACAAGTGTTTTGCAGGATTATTTGGTTTTCATGAGTGGTTAATTGGTTTTGGTTAAGCTTATGGCTCGATTTCTGACTTTAATGAGTCTTTAGGACATTTGTCCGGATTTTAACATTTAAATATGGAGCTTTGGTCGTCAGTTGCATTTATTGCATGTTATTTAAAGAGTACATGTTTTGAGTGCGTGTGTCATTCAAGTGGAGTCGTATACTATTAGACCGTAATGCATTGAATCCATAGGCATATGAGTCGATCATATTTGCATGGTGGAAAGTCTTAGTATTCTCACTTTGGGAAGTATGTCGTCTTAGCATTTGTGTGTTCCGGTGTCGGGGAGAGGGACCTTATTGGGTTGTACTCCGGAATCTTGGGTTTGTGGTGTGATGTTCCAACACTTGTGCACGAGAGTTGAACATCTTGAGTTATCAAGTAAGGAGTCGAGGCTCCAATTCTTGAATGCAAGTAAGTAGGCAATGTGGGTCCTTTGGGGACATTGAGGTGTAACTTACTAGAGGCTGAACAGGCAATGAGATCGTGTATCCTTGAGGTGTAGCTGGGCACAACAGGCAATGGGGGATACGATGGTGCCACCCGTATATGTGGTAGTGGACTTGAGGTGTAGCTTAGCTAGCAGGCACTAAAGTCTGACTCGAGTTGGAGCTTATCAAAGCAGACAATAGAGTCACGATCTGAGGTGTTGTTCAATAACATAATTATGCGACTTAACTTTGTGTTCCGTCACATATAATGGAAGCGGGTCTCCCCCGTCACCGAAAGGTGTTATCTGGGTATTCATTTTTATCCATGTTTTCGGTGACGTCTTAAATATATGTGGATTGTTGTCCACGATTTATGAGCTGAGTATTATGCCCATCCGCGTTTTGGATGTTTTGGGATATGATGTTTTATCTACATTTTCATTATTTAAGGGTTAAACCATTATTCACATTTCAGGTGAGTTTTTTTGGGTTCGAGCTTATATCTTTAAGAAACGATTGATGTTGGTATTTTCATCACCTAAAATGCATGTTATTCGGAAACGGGTCGTTTTCGTGTTTAAAGTAAATCATTTTGGAAATCATGATTAAAGTTGTGTTTCTTTCCTTTTAACGATTTTATATAATCATGATGTAAACTCTTGAACTCACTAGACGTTAGCCTAACCTTTTTATTTGTTGGCATGTGCAACAGGTTCGGTTAGGAATAGTTCTAGCAACACTATGAATAGATAAGTGCTAGTTGTGTGCTCGTGAAGTGATTTGCTTAGTGAAGTCTTCCGCACTTGGGGAATAGCAACTTGATTTTGGGGTTGAGTAACACCCGATATTTTGTAGTCTTGGCGAATGACTTACGTTTGATTGTTGAAAATATAATGTTTATATTGAGGTAATTTCAGGAATGGTTTGTAGAAGGAAGTTTATTCTTAAGTGGTTATTTTATTGAAAGTTTTATTTAGTTGTTCTTTCCAATTTTAAGGGTGTTACACTCTTGTAATGAAAGAACAACTTCAACAACCAATTCTTGTATGTCTATGGAATACAAGAATTTCTCCTCTGAATAAGACCGGTGGTTTCTGGTCGAAACTGATAGTCATTGCGTCCCTCGACATGATCGTTTAAACGGTAATGTTTTGAAATAACCCAAAACTTTGATCAAAAATCAAACTTTGACCAAAAGGTCAACACTCCAGAAGTCAACAGTTGAAAAGTCAAGCTGTCGTGCAAATTCAAACTGTCGCAAAAAGAACAAACTGTTGCAGAAAGGTGCCAACTATCGCGTACTATTGTGCCATATCTTCATATATCGCAGGAGTAGCGTGCCATATAACCAACTTATCGCAACCCTTTATGCGATAAGATCACTTGTCGCACGTGAGATGTGCGATATCCACAATGTATCGCACAAGTGATGTGCGTTAAAACCAATATGTCACAGAGAGGTTCGCGACAAACAACCAACCTTTCACTCTTGATGTACGATAAATGATCCAAAAATACTAACCATTCTGTTCGAAAATTGATCTTTCCAAAATCAAAAACACTTGATAATACTTTGATCAATTAAAGAGTGATTTAACAACTAATTTGGATCAATTAAAGAGTGATTTAACAACTAATTTGGATCAAAACAACCAAGTTTCACCAATTTGATCAAGAACACCCAGAATAGTTCGTGAAGTTCAAGAACGCCGAAAACTTCAAATTCAATCCAATTCTTGATTAGAACTTGAAATTGCAGAATGAAATCAATTCATATCAATCCTATACTGAAAACCGAATTGGTTAGACCACAAATTCAATCAAGAAAACTTCAAAATCGCCAAGATTGAATTCACAGTTGACTTTCACGAGTTCTTCAAAATCTTCAAGAACATCTTCAAATACTTCCAAATTGTTTTTCAGATCAGTTCCAAATCAGTGTATTTGCTCTGATACCAATTGATAGTCTAAGATTCAGGTATATAATCACAATCAAGAATGTAGAAATCAAGAACACAACAATGCCTTCAATCTGTCATGTAATATTGAGGGAGAAAAGTTTACACCTTACAAAACACACTTAAGATCTCACAGATTACAAGAGTTAAGAAAATCTAACTAACAAAAGCTTTATATACTAAGGAAAGTAGTGGTGGCCAAATTGACCCGAACCGACAGGACAACCCGAACCGAAACCGACCAAGAACCGGTTCCGGCCCGACCCGGTCAAGAACCGGTTTCCAGCCCGAAAGCCGGGAC
Source organism: Saussurea involucrata (assembly GCA_033807775.1). Lineage (NCBI taxonomy): Eukaryota > Viridiplantae > Streptophyta > Magnoliopsida > Asterales > Asteraceae > Saussurea > Saussurea involucrata. The sequence goes on along the minus strand of CM066319.1, from coordinate 62,476,115 downwards.
CGGTTTGGGTTTTTAGGAAATTCTTCGGCCCGACCCGAAACCGGTTCGAGGCCCGGTTCTTGGCCCGACCCGGCCCATCCCGATTTTTTTCAAAAAAATATAGCCGTTAGAGAGCCGTTGGAGTGGGTTTTTGATCGTTTTTTTGGCTCAATTTTCACACTCCAACCCCATATAAATACTAGGGGTGTTATGGTTCATATCACCACCTTACATTGCTTACAAAACACAAAAAACGCATACAATTCTCATTTCTCGGCTCTCGCTATATTCGTTTCTCGCAAAAAACACATACAATTCTCTAGTCTCAACTCTCAAAAAAATGGCCGAACAAAATTACACCGTTCTTGCCGACCATGGACGAAAAGCACCGGTTTGGGAGCATTTTAACTTGGTGATGTTTTCCGACGGTACAAAAAAAGCGCAATGCAAACGGTGTGGAGATTTCCTTAAACCCGACTCAAATACCACGTTAAAGCGCCACTTCGATGAGAGATGCAAGAGGTTGAAATCGGGTGACGATCCAAGTCAACCCATACTTGACAATTCCGGTCAAGTATGGTCGTATAATGATGATATCGCCTGACAAATGCAAATGAAATGTGTCATTTAAATGGGGTTGGCGTTCGGACATTTCGACAATCCTCACATTACGAACATGATCAAACAAGGGTTCCAACCACGCTACAATGGTTCGGTAAGTCGTCAAACTCTTCGGCGTGATGCTTTAAAACTTTGGAATACGGCTAAAAAAATATGCGAGAAATGTTTTTAAACTTACCCAACAAAGTTTCTTTAACTTGTGATATATGAAGCGCACCATTCGGATTGCCACAATCTTATATATGCATAACGACACATTGGATTGTGCCGGGATCGTGGCAATTATGCAAACGTGTAATCACGTTTGAGCAGTTTGGTTCGCCACATTCGGGTGAGCGTCAGTTTACTATAATTATGAAATGTCTTCAATATTATAATTTAAAAAATAAAGTTATTAGTATTTCGTTTGATAATGCTAGTAATAATACGACATGCGTAGAAAAATTACGTTTGGCTTTATCACCTATTTTAGAGGGAAAATTATTTCATACACATTGTTGCGCACACATAATAAACTTAGCCGTTCAAGACGGCTTAAGTTGCCTTAGTGAGCCTTTAACTAAGTTTAGGCTTATGTTACGCCGAATTTTCACAAGAAATAAAAAAATGCAAAACGCATATAGAGAATATTGCAATCAAGTCGGTTTTAAAGATTTTCCTTAGGAAAGTCACATGTTGATTCCTCATAGCATTTACAAATCAACCTATCTACTTAAATACAACATTATAGTCCTAAGAGATAGTATAGATAAACATGTTCACTACACATTTATGATATTTATTAGTATAATTAAATTTAAAAATATTCAATGTTTGGTTCATTTTGAAGGTAGTCATCAAACAATTATAATGATATAATTTGTAAAAAACATATTTTTAATGTATTTTAATTCATATACGATTATTGATGTTAATATGATAAACGTGCAAAATGAAAAATGAAAAAAGTGGGATATAAATCAAATTAAATACATAACTATATGGTATAAATTGTAAGTTTTAAAAATAATTCAGTATGTATTTATACTATTTAATTATATAATTAAATCTAAAAATATTCAATATTAGGAGATTATTTTGAAGGTATTAATAAAACGATTATAATGATATACTCTGTATTAAGAAAACATTTTTTTTTGATATTTTTAGTTAATATACGATTATGTATGATAATAATATAAAATGGAAAATGGAAAAAAGAGGATATAAAATAAATTAAATAATTAATTATATAGATATAAAGCATAATTTTAAAATTTAAGTAATTTTAAAAAGTGAAATACAAAGCCCACACTTCCAAACGAATTTAAACAAAATTTTATTTACTTAAGCAGCAGAAAAAAAATAAAATAAATATTTGAATATCATTAAAAATATCCTTTATTTATTTAGCCTCTGTGTACGATTCATCGACATTAATGTTTATATAGATATATGGATGTATTCCATTTTATTTTCTGAAATAGTAAAATAATTAAGCAAAATATGTTCCTTGACAATTATAACTGTATCATATAATTATATCAATTACGTTAGTTTCATTTATTTTTAATTATTTTAATCAATAATAGTTTAAATGATTTTACTGTTGAATTGTTTTTTTTATCCCAAACATAAAATTAAACAAAAATAACATAATTAATCATTTAAAAAAAATATCAATTCAATAATTGAATAGGTAGTGTGGTTTTTTAATTAAAAATGGCCACACAATTGCATGTTCATATAAATTTAGTAAAATAACAATTTATTTTATAGTTGGTTTTATGAGTTGTAAAAAACATATTTAATTCATGAGAAATTATTCATACACCAATTTTAGAAAAGAGAATAATATAATTACGACAAGTTTATTAAGCCCTTGTCGGGTCATGAGAGACCACTACACTACTTGTATATTCCTAAACATACATATATATATACTCTTTTAATTAAGTAAACAATTATTTCCGTCGGTTTATTTATTTATGGGTTTATATTTTCACGTTTATCAAGCAATTTTTTTTGGAAGGCATAGCGGCATCGACCCTTTCGATCAACTACCACGAACACACGCATGCACGCCCCCCCGGCGGTATCGGACATCCGAGGGCAATCCACTAACATGATAATTATTAAGATAACATTAACATGATAATTAAGTAAGATAGTTTTATAGAAGTTTAATAAAGATAAAGAAAATGATATATAAGTTGTTAACGATGCATGACGGGATAGCGTAAGTTGAAAATGATACATAACCAATAATTTATGTAAAATCAGTTGTGATATATATATATATATATATATATAGGGTCAAGTTATTTTATTAACCACATTTTTTGTATTAACTTTATTAACCATTCTCATCCATTGATATTAGAGATCTACGATTGAGATTAATCTATTAATAAATACAATAAATTAAATGTTGAAGTGTAATTTGGGATATGTGAACCGAGGTGCTCAGAGTCAAAATAGGAATTTCTTGGTAGACTTTTTAATTAGGAGTTACAAAATATTCATTAATTAGGAGTTACAAAATTGTTTTAGCCATTATTATTTTTTAACAAAAATACTAGGTGTGTTGATTTTTCATTCATTCATCAACATTTTTTGTATGAAAATGGACTTTCGATGTGATCAAAACTACATTCAACCCATTTTGTTGAATGATTGTAATAATTCCACGGGGTTAGACGATGTCGATGGAGGAGACGATACGTATAAATGTTCATCATTGGACGTAAACATTTGTGAAGTTGAACATGCATGAAACATTTGTTTTTTCATATTTGTAATCAACTATGAAACAATATGAACAATAAATGTTCATGTTTGTTCATAATTTTCAACTATGAACAAATTGATTGATCCATGCCACACTTGGTTTTATTTGAATTTGAGCTCATTCTTACTATATTCAATAAAACTTTAATAACCGGAAATTTGTCCAATAAAAGTTTAACAAACGTTCATGTTTGTTCATATCAACTATGAAACAACAAATTTAAACAAAAGTATATGGACAACAAATGTTCATGAACACTCATGTTGTTCATGTTTGTTCATAATTTTAATCAACTATGAACAAATTGATTGATCCACGCCATACTTGGCTTTATTTGAATTTGAGCCCATTCTTACTATCTCCAATAAAACTTTAATAACATGAAATTTGTCCAATATAAGTTTAACAAACGTTCATGTTTGTTCATATTTTAATCAACTATGAAACAACAAATTTGAACAAAAGTATATGGACAACAAATGTTCATGAACACTCATGTTTGTTGTTCATGTTTGTTCATGATCAAAAATAGGGTCGATTCCACAGGGATTGGATGTGAACGTTGTTAAACTTCTACGCTTTATTAAAAAAGGGGGGTTGGATTTATATACTAAACTAAACATGAAATTAAAGCGAAAAACAAATAATTATAACTAGCAATGAATTTAAATCTTTGACCGGATCGTGTATCATAGACTTGTTGTGAAAATATTTTTATCATTCTATTCCAGAATGGCTTGAGTATCGATACGCATCGATATACCGTTTGTCAAACATCAATTAGCACGAGAAGCTCAGTAACTAATTTCTAACCGGTTAATCTAATCTAGTTACGAACATAGAGTTCAATTACCGATTGCTTTAAGATCACACAAACACCATTCCTAGCAAATAATCAGACGCCGACCATTTAGACTAGATTAAGCAAACCCATAACACTAAAATCAATCAGACGCCCAATTAATTGAAGTATTATTTGCTACTAGAACAGAAATTGAAACAATTACGGATTCACAACTCTATCTAGCAATTCACAATTAGGCTAAATTATTCAAGGGTACCGACTTAAATAAACAACCCAACAATGATAATCGATTAAGTCAAGGTTTGCATAAAATGGAAATCAAATGATGGTAAAAGTTTAACAAGTCTCAACACAATCCAAGCCAAATGATTATAAACTCATTGCTCTAACGTAAACGAATAACTAGGAAAACGAAAATTAAACTTAATCTAAAATACCTAATTGATGGAACAAAATAATAACGAATTGCTTCCCCAAAATCGTCTCTTCTCTTCTCTTTCTGGTCGGATTCCCCATTGAAGAAAAACCGTTCCAATGGTTCTTCAAAACCGAACAGTAGCGAACGTGACTTTGGAGCGGCCGAGAGAAGTCGCCTAGAATTTTGGGCCTCTCCCCCTTCTTGTTCTTCACGGCTCCACTAAAAATTCATTTTACTCATGGGCTGGAATTAAGCTTTCTTATTTCCTTGCTTCATTTTGGGCTGTGTTTTGGGCCTAGAGTTTGCTGTCAATAAAACAAAAAGAAGGTAAAAACCCAAATTTAAGTGAGCCATTTTTCTCTTCTTTTCTTCTTGTTTTGCTGCAAACGAGAAAGACTCCAAAACCATATAAAACACTTTTTTTTTACATTTTAATAATTGCAAATAAGTAAATAATAAACTCAACTTAAAAGGGATATTTTAAGCATCTAATCAACACCATTTTTAGGGTAGATTTGACATATAAATGTATAAATTTGGTACTTATCAATGTAATTTGTAACATGCACACATGCATATGCACAAATGCATAATGCACTTGTGCATAAAAATCAAAAAGTCAACTTAATTTACCTGTATGCACAAATGCATACCGTCCAGATGAAGGCTCCTAGGATGTTCTTCAGTTTTCCGTTTTTTAAAGTTTTCCCTTGAACCTCCCCTCTCTCTCTCTCTCTATATATATATATATATATATATATATATTGTTTTTTATCATAACTAGTTTTCAAGGTTATTTATATTTTCTGATCATAACTAGTTTTTAGGGACATGGATTTAGTAAACATTTTTTTTAGTTGGAATCATTTTTTTCAGCTTATGTTTACATTATAGTGAAATTATTGGGATATCTTACATATAGAGATAATTTTATTGTAAATAGAAAAACAATTGTTGATTCATCGAGCCAACTAAGGATGATAGGTCTAAAGGGGACCACCCTTTATAAAATTCCTGCTCCGCCCCTGTGCATACATGCATACATGATATCCAAATAATTAATAGTTAATATTAATATATGATTCATAATTAAAATTAATGTATAATTTATAATTTATAATTAAAATTAAAGTATCTTTCAACTAATATTATTTATAGGAGTTAACATTAGTAACAATTACTTTTTTAACATTAATTAACAGTTAATATTTACTAATGTTAGTAATAATTAATTTCTGTTGATACTTCTTAATAATTAGTATATATTAATTTAAAATTAACTAACACTTTTCAATCAATATATATATATTAAAGAAGAAACCAAAGACAATGATGTGGCATCTTCTAAGAATCATAAGACTATTTTTTTTTTTTCTAAGATTTTTGATTTTTTTAAATATTTGACATGGTAAAGACTTTTCCGTCCATGTACTAAAAAGATAAAACTCATTGAATTAGGGTTGTTTTGATAATTTTAAAAACTTTAACTTCCTAACCTTTTCATCTTCATTTCAAAGGTAAAACCTTCAAAACTTTTCAACTTCATTCTTGAATGTGAATAACTCCCTTCCATTTTGCATCATGATTTGTTCATCACTATATATCTTCTTCTTCCTCTCCATATCTGTTAATCCCAAATCTAGTGAGAGATTGAATATTCAAACCAAGATTCTAGAGAGAGAGCAATCTAGTCATCCATATATCATTCAAAGAGTTACAAGATTGTCTACAATGGAAAGTTATGAGTAATGCCAAGAATCTCCCCTAACAATGACACACAAAGCCTATTTATACCTAAAGGTTACAAGGCATAAAGACTAACTACAAGAGTTATACAAGACATTGACTTTCTATAACATTGACTTTACATAAAATCTTGAATACAATATAATGTCCTAACATTCTCTCCATTTGGATTCAAGATTTAACAAAAATATACCAGCAGTCTTCAGCTCTTGATCTTTAAAACTTTGACCTTGACCGCTTTAAACATTGAAGCTCTACCATCTTCAAACATAGAACATTCTTCGTTTTACTCTTTGTAAAGTCAATCTTCTTGAATAAAACTTCATCAGATTATCATCAAATCTTGAACATGAGATTCAGATCTTTGCAGCTTCAACTTTTCGCAACTAACTGGGCTTGACAAAAACTTTTCGCAGCCAACTAGATGAGTGAAGAAACTTTTCGCAGACTGAACCTTGCAAAAACTCCACTTTTCGCAATCAACACTATGCGAAAACCATTCTTTTCGCAATCAACGGCATGCGAAAACTTAACTTCTCGTAGGCAAAGCAAGCGAAAACTATAAACTTTTCGTAGTCAGCAGTATGCGAAAAACCAACTTTTCGTAGACAAAGCATGCGAAAACTATTCTTTTCGCAATCAACTGCATGCGAAAACCAAGCTTCTCGTAGATAACTTATGCGAAAACTACAACTTTTTGCAGTCTTGTTCGTGCGAAAACTTTACTTTGAGGCTTTGAACTCAACCTTTGAATGATTTCTTGAACTTTATATCTTCATCATTGTCGTTGAACAACGGATTTTCTCAAATCATCTCAGAACATCTTCTTGGCTTTGGCAAATCATTTCTCCCCCTTAATCTTTTATTGACAAATCTTCCCTTTTCTTATGTATATTATTTCTCCCCCTTGTGATGATTGTGAGCATCATGATCATCAAAACTCTTATCAATTCAGCACGACCTTTGTTCACCACTAACATTCTCCTCCTTTTGATATGAATAACCGTCAATTCCAAAAGAAATTTTATCCGAATCTTTTTAAATTTAGATAAAAAGAATTTGGTAACCCTGAAACAACAGATGAATCAGTTAAAATGCATGTAAGTAGCACAGAGCCACTTAGTACAACGAATGTACTTTGGAAATGAGCTTTTTGATGTTCACTCCCCCAGGGCTTCCATTCAATCATTGAAAAACACAAAGGAATTTCTATGAATGTTATGACAAGAAAACATATTCCTTGTGTGTACGTGCATGTGTAGAAATGATTGAAGCAACTTATGCTTTAGCAGGCTCAAAGTGTGTAAACTGTTGAGACATCAACAAGTGTTCCACGGACTCAATGTGCATGATCGAAGTGCGAAGGTGGGGCAAACTTCCTTCTTATTCAATATCCAAATCTTCCGAGTGAAGATCAGATAGATTATATGCTGCGTCCCCAAGAAAAATTGAAACATTTCTTTGTTGAGAAAGAAATTAGTAGCTGGTGGGGTTAAATACAAGAGTTGGCATGGGCTAACTGCCTGTTTCAATGATGGTCACCAAAGAATGTGAACCAATCAGTAATGTGGCTTCCCGACTCAGAAAATGGTTGGTGCAGAGTTCTCTTATTCTTTTAACTCTGTTCTCACATCCTCTTTCTGTTTTTAATCTGCTCACTTCTACCCAAACTCTCATTTACATTTTACCTCAGCACAATGAGATTACTCAACCTGATGAGTTATCTCCCCCACTCTTTGATGTAGACCCCTCACCCCTCAATCACTCAAGGATAACTTCTTGGGTAGGAAATACTGGTTAACGTGAATCCATAGAAGTATAATAATCTCACACTGATCCCATGAATTTTTTTCCTAAAAATTTGTGTTGTTCAACAGTTCAGCTTGAACAATTATGAATTTCTGCATTTTGACATTGTCATCTAAATGAATGCTCCTCAATAATCATGAAACATTTGAGCATTTGAACTTTGAAGAATTCTCACAACAAGAATATTGAAAGAATGAAATGAATTCGAAAGACTTGTTTGAGAATCTGACAATGTATCAATCAGATCAAATATGAAGGATACTCTGAACTGGGTAGGGTATCAAAGAATTGTAATTTTTTTATATGAACAAATATAAACATTCTTTGAATGAAACTTTTAAGTTCTCACGCTGTAATGAAAGTATGATGCTCAACAAAATTGAAATACAAACGGGAGTATTACCATCAAAAAAATTTGTTTTATTTTGAGACATGGTAATAACAAAGTCAATAAGAAGCTGTACCGGTGTGTGTAAATACTTGAAAGTATAGAAAAGATAATACACAAGTATTAATCTTTGGAAACACATGGTCAGAAGTGATGTTATAATAATCTGAGATCTCCATGAAAAACATTTAAAATCACACTTCTAAATTCATAAAATCTGTTTGAGAATAGAGAAGTGGTTTGAACATTTAAGGAAAATTATTTTTCATGTTCGAAAGTCGTTCTTCTTTCAAACAATCGAAGATAAAAATCATAGTCGTTGAAGAACGAGTCCTGATCTGATATGATCAGAAGTCAAAATCTCTTTGAAGTACGAGTCTTGAGCTAATTTACTCAGAAGTCTAGATCATTGAAGTACGGGTTCTGAACTGAATTATTCAGAAGCCAAATAGCTTTGAAGTACGAGTCCTAAACTGATATGTTTAGAAGCCATAATCGTTGTAGAACGGGTTCTAAACTGAGATGTTTAGAAACCATATATCTTTACTCCCCCTTAATAGTACAAGCACTCTTCTTCATCAAAATACACAAATATTCTTCTGTTTTTCAGTCATGTGTGTGGTATACATTGCACAATCAGCACTACACATGATGAACCTACAAAACAGATTAAGTTGATTTTGGTACCCAACGGAACTTGGGTCCTGGTTTGTTAGGTGCAGTTTTCTTTGAAGAAATTCGATAAGTACCGTACCAATAAGAGACATAATCTTTATGCACAAAATCATTTGTTCCGCAATAAGAACAACAAATTTTCTTTTATGCCAACCTAATCAGATGATTTGCAGAGTAAACAGGATTAGGTTTAACAAAAGACTTACCTTTGGGAGCATTGTTCTTCTTGGCATTCGAATTGGAAGCATATGAGTTTGAAACTTCTTTTAAAGATGTTGTGCCTTTCACTCTCCATTCCATCTTTATCTTCTTGAAGACTTGATTGTCCTTAGGCTTGGAAGAAGTATTAACTTTAGGAACATTTGAATTATTATATGATTTGTCAAGCATAGGATTATAGAAGAGATTAGAAGAACGAATCTGATCCTTTGAAATATCATTTGATCTGTTAAATTTCTTTGAAAAAATGTCTTTAAAGATTGAACTTGAAGCCGTTTTAAAAGAACATTCAGAATCAGTTGAGTTCACAAGTGGAGTCTGAACAATCGTGTCAGGACTGACTTGTTTTGAAACATCAACTTTAAAAATAATGTCTTCAAGTTCTTTAATTTTGTTGATTAAAACATTTTTCTCCTTAAACATTAGATCAAATTTCTTTTGAAGATCAGATTTTATCTTTTGATCCTTCATAATATCTGTCGATAAACCAGATAACTTTCTTGTAAGCTTAAGAATCTCATCTTCAAAATATTTTCGTTCAGTCTTGTAGATCCCAGTTTGATCAAGTAACATTGATATGAAAGCAATAGTCTTTATTAATCGAATGTGGAGAGTATTACAAGATTGGAATGATGAACAACTCTGTCTCTAAAAACTATTACGCGCATGAACTGATCTCTCAAAGTCTAATACGGTCACCCTAATTTCCTCAAAACAAAACATTAAATACCAAGGACTTAGTCCCTAAAGCCCATGGCCCATGACCTCTAATCTAAGCCCATTAAGCATAAAAAGGCTTTTACAAACAAATAAAGAAAACAATTATTTTCTTTATATCACTTTCTATTTTATAGGACTTTTAGCCCTAACAATCTCCCCCTAAAGTTATATAAAGAAAAATATGATCTTGGAATCTTCAGGTCTTGATCTTCTCTCCCTCTTGAATCTATGAAACACTTTAGTTTTGCTTATCTTCATGTCTTTCACGCCCCCCCCCTTGAAATATGCTCTTAGTCTTCATAGCATCACGAGTTGAACCACGAGTTAAATTGGCTTTGAAAAACTTCAGAACTTGTTGAACCAATATGCTTGAAGGAGGAATCAACTTGTTGCGAACACTTCTTGATAAGGGATGAGAAGAACCATGCACTTGTAATCTTTTCGGCACATATCATAACAGTTACTTCCCCTCAACATTTGCTTACTCCCCCTGAACTTGATAATCTGGGTCTTTGAACTTTTATAACGTTTCTCCCCCTCATGATGATGATTCGTGTCTTTGAATCTATATCAGTTCTCCCCCTCATGATGATTAGGAGCATCCTGAGCATCATGTAACTTCAAAGAAAACACTGATGAGTAGCAAAATATCAGATAAAACATTTTAGTAACCAACACGGGGTAATTAACTAACAAAGAAACACATAGTAACTGTTATCACAACAATTAAGAAAATTGTGTGGCCTATGTTCAGAGTTGGCATCGGGGTATCTCTGATAGGACTTCCAGTTATCACTGAAGTAAAATTTTTAAAATTAATTCTCAAACTGTTCCGGAAATATCACAAAGATATGCAATTGGAATCACAAAGACTCGTGCATGTGTGAAAGAAATAAATTATAGCAGTTTGGCTCAAAAATTGATTTAACATGGGACTCAAGTTAAAAATCAATTGATACAGTGAGTAGAATATGAAGTTCGGAGACCGGAGCTTATGTCTTCCTTTTTCAATATCTAAGACCTCGAAGTGAGGAATAGATAGTGTATGTGCTAAATCTCCGTGCATTTATGAAACAAGCATCTTTTGAGAGATACTTGAGTGGCTGGGTGGGGTGACACGAGTTATCGACACTGGGTCCATGTCTGTTTCAATATTCATCTCCAAAGAACGAGAATGAATAGATTGTGTGGTTACCCGGATAACTGACTCGGTTTGGTAAGGACCAATTTATTCTTTTAAGTCCTGTCACATCCTCACCATTTTTTTTACTCCAAACTCATCTATCAATCTAGACCCCTCACTGATGTCTATAATGGATGTGTTTCTTGGGTAGGTCCTTCCGGTTCTGGATAGACCATAGAAACAAAATAAATCCTATCACTCCTTTCACACTCTTTTCATTCACCAAATATAACAGTTTAGTAAACATTGAAGTACACATTTCAAAACGAGTTCTAAACTGAAATGTTTAGAAGTCATTGTTTTAAGAACAAGTTCTGAACTGAATTATTCAGAAGTCATAAGAATGAAGTCCGAGTTCTGATATTAGGTAATCAAAAGTCATTATAAAATGAAATAATTGAATTTCAAGAAACAAGATCAAGCGCAAAACAGATAGACTCATTGAGCATATCATGGTCAAAAATCAAACAAAGAATAGAAATTTTAATTGTAAAGAGAAAGTCACAATTATTATATCAGAGAAGAAGTGAATCATTAGCAAGAAATGACGAACAAATAGGAATTCAAACGAGTGTATTTCCACCGAAAAATCAACAAGTATACGAGACATGGAAATAACTAAGTTAAGAAAATATAACTTGTGGCATTCATGGAAGATAAAATTGGAGAATAACAAACACAAGTAAGTTATCCATAATGAATTACCACAGTTCTTTGAATTCGCTTAAAAAATCATTTATTGTGCAAAACCTTATGCTCCCCCTCAAAATTGGCGTAACCTTTTATTGCTGTCATGTGAAACGACTATTCTGAATTGTGTTACACATGACATTCCTGCAAAACAAATTAGAAAGATTTTGGTATCCATGCTTTGATGGATCCTTGATGGTTAAATGCCTTAACTGTAAAATGGGGATTGGGGATGCTATAGGTACCATACCAGTTGTTCACATACCTTGGATGTACGAAGTCACTCTTTCCACAATAAGTGCAACAGATCTTTGCTTGGTTTAGACTGATTAGCTTAGCTATAGGGTAAACATGAGTAGGTGAACCAGTCTTGGAAATAAATGACTTCGTATAAACTACAGAAGACTTATGAGACTTGTTTCCATCACTGTCTTCTGTAGTTGATTTCTTTCTCCAAACCATTTTTACTTTTCTAAATACATGATTATCTGAAGAATCATTAGGCTCATTGTCAGAAGAACTAGAGTAGTAAGATTGTCGTTTGTGAGAGTTACTGCTTTTGAACGTTTCTTAGACCGTCTTTTAGATTTAGATTTTGAAGAAGTGGTATTAGAAACGTTTGTGGAGTTAGAACATTCTCCCTTTTCAAGATTTACCGGTGTGTGCATTTTCTCCAAAAGTTGAATATGACTGACAAGCTTTGGAGCAAAGTCAATCTTGGAAATATCATCATCTTGACAAGCTGAGGAATTCATAAACTCAGAAAATCGTTGAGCAGAGTCAAGTGGATTTGGACAGTCGGAGTCGGATGAGGAAAAGTTAAAGGAATCATCCGCAAACGGATTATTGAAATCGGGGAAGAGATTCCTTTAAACGGATTCGGATTAAGCCTCTTTACATTTATTTTGAGAAATCAAAGGCTTGTTATCTGTGTCAAAAGACACTCCTAGAAAAGCTTTATACGAGTAATTATCCAAACAGGTAGGTGATGGGTCAACCGAGATGGTGTCCGGATAGATAGGCTTCATCGGGGTATCCTTTGGACTTCCCTTAGCCATCTTTGCTGTTAAAAGTTATGTCGCCAGGGCAGACAGTTTAGAGTTTAATTTGGCAATCTCGGTCTTATAACTCGTCCGTTCAGATTCGGATAATGACTCGGTTTTATTCTTTTTGAGCTCATTGATGGTAGATAAGAGTACGGTTTAAAAATAACCTTATCTCTCAAAATTGATTCTTCAAGTTTAAAAATTATGTTTTCTAAAATCAGAGGTGTAACGTAACGTTTGAACGTTGAGTTGGCATGAGAATCATCATCTAGTGTTGCTTAAACCGAAACCAGAGTTTCCACAGTTTGGCAACGGACAAGATGTCAAAATAATCATTCGAGAGATGAGGTGTTTTGCTTTTCAGATATGATGCATTAAGAGTTTCATACACGAAAGGAACTTGTACATTAATGTTTTTCTTAGGTGGGTCATCTTCCGATTTAGTGTTATCTTCAGAATTAGAGTTACCAGTTTTAGGCTTTGCCTCTACTTTTGGTAGAGGAATACCTGTTTTTTGTTTAAGATCCTCTTTTTCCTCATCCTCCTGAGACGGCTTAGTCCACTTGATCTTATACTCAGGATATTGCTTATCTAGGCCCATGAAATTGAATTCATATAGGGTGGGAACCTTAGATAAGATTTTCTTGAGGTAATGCAGATTATCATATCCGAGTCCCCATTGGGAGTTATAATACTTGAATTCCTTCGGTTTGTTCAAATGAATCGTTTGGTTTGTTTGACATCGCTTGTAAAGTTTGGATTCAAGATCCTTAAGCTTGTTAGTCAACTTATCATTTTCATTTTGAACGGTTAAGCGAAGATGGACAATCTTATTATTCTCTTCCTGAGACTTCCTGAGCTTTTCGGTGATTTCAAATAACTGGGTCTCTAGGGTTTCTGCTCTTTTTGAAATGGCTGAGCATTCAGATTGATAGTTTTCTATAACACACTTATGTTCAGCCTTTTCAATCGCTAGCTTGCCTATAGTGTCGTATTTGATTTTGGCATCGTCTTCTAGCTTAGTGATTTGGGCTTCTAAATGAGAAACTTTCTCTTTGAGCTCAGAGTAAGTTGGGTAAGACATTCTTACTTGAAAGAAATGATCGTGAGACAATTCAAGATATCGATCCAAAAATAATCAAACGGTGTATCAAAGAATACACAAATGTCCCCCTTCGGCGACTTAGCAAGGGTGTGGTTTCCTATGCAGAAGCAAAATCCGGAACAGGGGATCCGGAACCGGAATGGATCAGGACAAGATCCAAAGTGAAGAAAAGTTGGACACGAAACAACAGGAACTGGATCCAGATGGGATACCGGAACTGGTGTGGTACGGGATTAGAGAGAACCGGAACCGGGTTTGAATCCGGTATGCTTCCGGAACCGAGTTTGAATCCGGTATGCTTCCGGAACCGAGTTTGAATCCGATATGCTTTAGTAATCGGAATTGAAGTCCGGTAATAACAGAACCCGGTAATGAGAACCCGGATTTAGGAAGCCGGAACCGGAATTGAATCCGGTAAACACAATATCCGGTACGAGAAACACAAAGGAACCGAAACTCAGAAATTAAGTCCCGTATTCAAAAGTTCAATGAAAAAGAACGTACATGGACTTCCAAAATCGCAACTTTTTGACCGAAAAGCTTCGAATAACTTCTGCAAAAACTTGAGAAACACACCCAACAACCACAGAAAGCAAAAACAACTACCCAAATAGAATTTTAAAACACTTTTGAGCAAAAATTGAGAATGTTTTCAAGAACAGAGTATACAGAACCCAGACTTGGAAAAATTCAAAATTGATGATTAAGGAATTACCAAATAGATCTAAGAATTTGTAAAGATCAATAAAAGAATAATACCAACGATATCTCAAACAATAATTTCGTTTTAACACAGAAATCGATGATTAAAATTCTAACCTCAAGAACACAGCGCCGTTCTTTTCAGATTTGAAGAACACAAAATCAAAAAAATGATACCTTTTAGATCAATAGCTTTGTCCCTCTGCTCTGATATCACATGTAAATCCCAGTTTGATCAAGTAACAATGATATGAATGCAATAATCTTTATTAATCGAATGTGGAGGGTATTACAAGATTGGAATGATGAACAACTCTCTCTAAAGTCTAATACGGTCACCCTAATTTCCTCAAAACAAAACATTAAATACCAAGGGCTTAGTCCTTAAAGCCCATGGCCCATAACCTCTAATCTAAGCCCATTCAGCATAAAAAGGCTTTTACAAACAAATAAAGAAAACAATTCTTTTCTTTATATCACTTTCTATTTTATAGGACTTTTAGTCCTTACAAGTCTCAAAATCTTTTTCTAAAAATTTTCTTTTATGGGTTATCTCTTTGAAAATTTTCATATTTTTCTTTTTAAGATTTTTATTTTCTTTTTCACAAAGATCTTTCATTTCCGCAAAATCTTTTCTCTCATTCTCCAAAATCTTTTCTAAATCAGATATTTTTCCAGAAAGTTCAGCACTTTTAGTCTCAAAAGATTTTTTGTTCAACTTCAAAATCAACTCTTTCTTTTTCGAGCTTTTCTTTCTCAATAAATAAAACTTTTTCAAAGTCAGAGACTTGTTTCAAAAGCATTATGCATTTTAGCTCAACTTCTTTCTTTTCTTTAATAGCTTTTCTAGAAAAATTTGATAACTTTTGAGCACAAATATTTTCAAGCTCTTCCTTTTCTTTTGAAAATTTAGATTAAAAAACAGAGATTTTTCTTTTCAAATCTGCATTTTTAGTTTCCAAGACAAATATTTTTCTTGAAAACTCAAAAGACTTTTCTTTAAAAAAATTTCTTTCAGCTTCAAAAGTCTTTTCTAAACAAATCTTTTTGTTTTGAAAATCAGTGTTGTCAAAAATCAGTTTCTTGGCAACTTTATCCTTTTCAGCACGAACTCCTTTCAAATCTTGTATTTCTCCTTCAAGACCAGAAATCTTCTCTTTCAACGCCGTATTCTCAACTTTCAGATTTTATCGTTCAGCTTCGAGAATCGGAATTTTAGGCATGTACATGATTGCCATATCTCTCTTTGAGTAAGTAACATTCCCTCTTTCATCACTCGTAGGCATCTTAACAAGAGTTTACTCACTAGACTATGATCGTCAGAAAGTCAGACAACACAGTGTAAAAATTACACTTTGAAAACTTTGCAGAGAAAGTTTTCGCAGACCACTATGAGAAAAATCACAAACTTTTCGCATGCAACTAATCTTTAGAAAACTTTTTGCAACTAACTAACTTCCAGAATACTTTTCGCAACCAATCCTTTGCGTAAACTGAACTTCTCGCAACCAACGTGACAAGTAAAGTCACTTTTCGCAACCAACATGATGAGTAAACTAGACTTTTCGCAGTACACTTCTTGCGAAAACTAGACTTTTCGTGAACCAAGGAAGCGAAAACCGAACTTTTTGCAACTAACCAATGTGAAAAGCTTTACTTTTCGGAAGTAACAGAACCCGAGAAACAATCTTTTCGCAGCCTTCTATTGCGAAAACCACACTTTTCGTGAACACTTGGATACAAAACTACACTTTTCGTATGTAGCTATCTGCGAAAACTTCAACTTCCCTTAACCAATTGTTGCGAAAACAAGGATGAATCTTGCGAAAACTGATGAATCTTGCGAAAACTGATGAATGTTGCGAAAACTTAGAGAAATCTTCAAATTTGGCCATAACTTCTTGAATTCTTGATGAATTTGAACGAGATTTTCACATACTAGTTCGAAAATAAAAAACGCACACTTTTGTAGTTTACACAAAAGTTTAATTCGTCCAAATGAATGATTTTTCGATCCAAAACAGTAACTGAGAAGTTTTCGAACAAAAATTTATAAAATCCCAAAATTCTTCCAATCTAGATCGAATTAGGCAAAGATTCCTCAACATTGTGCGTGCGGTGTAACACCCCGTTTCCCAATTTACGTGATTTAACTGTCTCTTTTGGGGTTGAGTTAATTTTTGGGTCGTTATGTACGTGTTCAGGAATCTAGGGGCCAGTTTATCAATTTTGTAAGATGAGGGTGTGTTTTGGCATGTATGTAAAGGGGATGGAAACCCTAAACACCCTCATTTGCAGCCATTTGTTTCTTTAGCAAATAAGAGAGAAAAGAGAAAGGGATTTTCGGAGTTCTTGTGAGCTGCTGTGAAAGACCGACCGATTCTCCTTCGTTAACCGTTGGATCGTCGTGAAATTTGGACAGCGACTTCACGACCCTCTAATCTACATTCTGACCGGAGGGATTTGGCATCGGAGTTCCCAGTAGAGAGAACCAAGTGTCCGAAGTTGCTGTGAAAGGGATTTTCGGAGTTCTTGTGAGCTGCTGTGAAAGATCGACCGATTCTCCTTCGTTAACCGTTGGATCGTCGTGAAATTTGGACAGCGACTTCACGACCCTCTAATCTACATTCTGACCGGAGGGATTTGGCATCGGAGTTCCCAGTAGAGAGAACCAAGTGTCCGAAGTTGCTGTATTTTCCAGGCGAAAGATTTGGTGATTTTGGAAGATTCAAGTTGTGAAATTCAAGTTGATGTATTAACACAGAAATCGATGATTAAAATTCTAACCTCAAGAACACAGCGCCGTTCTTTTCAGATTTGAAGAACACAAAATCAAAAAAATGATACCTTTTAGATCAATAGCTTTGTCCCTCTGCTCTGATACCACATGTAAATCCCAGTTTGATCAAGTAACAATGATATGAATGCAATAATCTTTATTAATCGAATGTGGAGGTTATTACAAGATTGGAATGATGAACAACTCTCTCTAAAGTCTAATATGGTCACCCTAATTTCCTCAAAACAAAACATTAAATACCAAGGGCTTAGTCCTTAAAGCCCATGGCCCATAACCTCTAATCTAAGCCCATTCAGCATAAAAAGGCTTTTACAAACAAATAAAGAAAACAATTCTTTTCTTTATATCACTTTCTATTTTATAGGACTTTTAGTCCTTACAAGTCTCAAAATCTTTTTCTAAAATTTTTCTTTTATGGGTTATCTCTTTGAAAATTTTCATATTTTTCTTTTTAAGATTTTTATTTTCTTTTTCACAAAGATCTTTCATTTCCGCAAAATCTTTTCTCTCATTCTCCAAAATCTTTTCTAAATCAGATATTTTTCCAGAAAGTTCAGCACTTTTAGTCTCAAAAGATTTTTTGTTCAACTTCAAAATCAACTCTTTCTTTTTCGAGCTTTTCTTTCTCAATAAATAAAACTTTTTCAAAGTCAGAGACTTGTTTCAAAAGCATTATGCATTTTAGCTCAACTTCTTTCCTTTCTTTAATAGCTTTTCTAGAAAAATTTGATAACTTTTGAGCACAAATATTTTCAAGCTCTTCCTTTTCTTTTGAAAATTTAGATTAAAAAACAAAGATTTTTCTTTTCAAATCTGCATTTTTAGTTTCCAAGACAAATATTTTTCTTGAAAACTCTAAAGACTTTTCTTTAAAAAAATTTCTTTCAGCTTCAAAAGTCTTTTCTAAACAAATCTTTTTGTTTTGAAAATCAGTGTTGTCAAAAATCAGTTTCTTGGCAACTTTATCCTTTTTAGCACGAACTCCTTTCAAATCTTGTATTTCTCCTTCAAGACCAGAAATCTTCTCTTTCAACGCCGTATTCTCAACTTCCAGATTTTATCGTTCAGCTTCGAGAATCGGAATTTTAGGCATGTACATGATTGCCATATCTCTCTTTGAGTAAGTAACATTCCCTCTTTCATCACTCGTAGGCATCTTAACAAGAGTTTAGTCACTAGACTATGATCGTCAGAAAGTCAGACAACACAGTGTAAAAATTACACTTTGAAAACTTTGCAGAGAAAGTTTTCGCAGACCACTATGAGAAAAATCACAAACTTTTCGCATGCAACTAATCTTTAGAAAACTTTTTGCAACTAACTAACTTCCAGAATACTTTTCGCAACCAATCCTTTGCGTAAACTGAACTTCTCGCAACCAACGTGACAAGTAAAGTCACTTTTCGCAACCAACATGATGAGTAAACTAGACTTTTCGCAGTACACTTCTTGCGAAAACTAGACTTTTCGTGAACCAAGGAAGCGAAAACCGAACTTTTTGCAACTAACCAATGTGAAAAGCTTTACTTTTCGGAAGTAACAGAACCCGAGAAACAATCTTTTCGCAGCCTTCTATTGCGAAAACCACATTTTTCGTGAACACTTGGATACAAAACTACACTTTTCGTATGTAGCTATCTGCGAAAACTTCAACTTCCCTTAACCAATTGTTGCGAAAACAAGGATGAATCTTGCGAAAACTAATGAATCTTGCGAAAACTTAGAGAAATCTTCAAATTTGGCCATAACTTCTTGAATTCTTGATGAATTTGAACGAGATTTTCACATACTAGTTCGAAAATAAAAAACGCACACTTTTGTAGTTTACACAAAAGTTTAATTCGTCCAAATGAATGATTTTTCGATCCAAAACAGTAACTGAGAAGTTTTCGAACAAAAATTTATAAAATCCCAAAATTCTTCCAATCTAGATCGAATTAGGCAAAGATTCCTCAACATTGTGCGTGCGGTGTAACACCCCGTTTCCCAATTTACGTGATTTAACTGTCTCTTTTGGGGTTGAGTTAATTTTTGGGTCGTTATGTACGTGTTCAGGAATCTAGGGGCCAGTTTATCAATTTTGTAAGATGAGGGTGTGCTTTGGCATGTATGTAAAGGGGATGGAAACCCTAAACACCCTCATTTGCAGCCATTTGTTTCTTTAGCAAAGAAGAGAGAAAAGAGAAAGGGATTTTCGGAGTTCTTGTGAGCTGCTGTGAAAGACCGACCGATTCTCCTTCGTTAACCGTTGGATCGTCGTGAAATTTGGACAGCGACTTCACGACCCTCTAATCTACATTCTGACCGGAGGGATTTGGCATCGGAGTTCCCAGTAGAGAGAACCAAGTGTCCGAAGTTGCTGTGAAAGGGATTTTCGGAGTTCTTGTGAGCTGCTGTGAAAGATCGACCGATTCTCCTTCGTTAACCGTTGGATCGTCGTGAAATTTGGACAGCGACTTCACGACCCTCTAATATACATTCTGACCGGAGGGATTTGGCATCGGAGTTCCCAGTAGAGAGAACCAAGTGTCCGAAGTTGCTGTATTTTCCAGGCGAAAGATTTGGTGATTTTGGAAGATTCAAGTTGTGAAATTCAAGTTGCTGTATTAACACAGAAATCGATGATTAAAATTCTAACCTCAAGAACACAGCGCCGTTCTTTTCAGATTTGAAGAACACAAAATCAAAAAAATGATACCTTTTAGATCAATAGCTTTGTCCCTCTGCTCTGATACCACATGTAAATCCCAGTTTGATCAAGTAACAATGATATGAATGCACTAATCTTTATTAATCGAATGTGGAGGTTATTATAAGATTGGAATGATGAACAACTCTCTCTAAAGTCTAATACGGTCACCCTAATTTCCTCAAAACAAAACATTAAATACCAAGGGCTTAGTCCTTAAAGCCCATGGCCCATAACCTCTAATCTAAGCCCATTCAGCATAAAAAGGCTTTTACAAACAAATAAAGAAAACAATTCTTTTCTTTATATCACTTTCTATTTTATAGGACTTTTAGTCCTTACAAGTCTCAAAATCTTTTTCTAAAATTTTTCTTTTATGGGTTATCTCTTTGAAAATTTTCATATTTTTCTTTTTAAGATTTTTATTTTCTTTTTCACAAAGATCTTTCATTTCCGCAAAATCTTTTCTCTCATTCTCCAAAATCTTTTCTAAATCAGATATTTTTCCAGAAAGTTCAGCACTTTTAGTCTCAAAAGATTTTTTGTTCAACTTCAAAATCAACTCTTTCTTTTTCGAGCTTTTCTTTCTCAATAAATAAAACTTTTTCAAAGTCAGAGACTTGTTTCAAAAGCATTATGCATTTTAGCTCAACTTCTTTCTTTTCTTTAATAGCTTTTCTAGAAAAATTTGATAACTTTTGAGCACAAATATTTTCAAGCTCTTCCTTTTCTTTTGAAAATTTAGATTAAAAAACAGAGATTTTTCTTTTCAAATCTGCATTTTTAGTTTCCAAGACAAATATTTTTCTTGAAAACTCAAAAGACTTTTCTTTAAAAAAATTTCTTTCAGCTTCAAAAGTCTTTTCTAAACAAATCTTTTTGTTTTGAAAATCAGTGTTGTCAAAAATCAGTTTATTGGCAACTTTATCCTTTTCAGCACGAACTCCTTTCAAATCTTGTATTTCTCCTTCAAGACCAGAAATCTTCTCTTTCAACGCCGTATTCTCAACTTTCAGATTTTATCGTTCAGCTTCGAGAATCGGAATTTTAGGCATGTACATGATTGCCATATCTCTCTTTGAGTAAGTAACATTCCCTCTTTCATCAGTCGTAGGCATCTTAACAAGAGTTTACTCACTAGACTATGATCGTCAGAAAGTCAGACAACACAGTGTAAAAATTACACTTTGAAAACTTTGCAGAGAAAGTTTTCGCAGACCACTATGAGAAAAATCACAAACTTTTCGCATGCAACTAATCTTTAGAAAACTTTTTGCAACTAACTAACTTCCAGAATACTTTTCGCAACCAATCCTTTGCGTAAACTGAACTTCTCGCAACCAACGTGACAAGTAAAGTCACTTTTCGCAACCAACATGATGAGTAAACTAGACTTTTCGCAGTACACTTCTTGCGAAAACTAGACTTTTCATGAACCAAGGAAGCGAAAACCGAACTTTTTGCAACTAACCAATGTGAAAAGCTTTACTTTTCGGAAGTAACAGAACCCGAGAAACAATCTTTTCGCAGCCTTCTATTGCGAAAACCACACTTTTCGTGAACACTTGGATACAAAACTACACTTTTCGTATGTAGCTATCTGCGAAAACTTCAACTTCCCTTAACCAATTGTTGCGAAAACAAGGATGAATCTTGCGAAAACTGATGAATCTTGCGAAAACTGATGAATGTTGCGAAAACTTAGAGAAATCTTCAAATTTGGCCATAACTTCTTGAATTCTTGATGAATTTGAACGAGATTTTCACATACTAGTTCGAAAATAAAAAACGCACACTTTTGTAGTTTACACAAAAGTTTAATTCGTCCAAATGAATGATTTTTCGATCCAAAACAGTAACTGAGAAGTTTTCGAACAAAAATTTATAAAATCCCAAAATTCTTCCAATCTAGATCGAATTAGGCAAAGATTCCTCAACATTGTGCGTGCGGTGTAACACCCCGTTTCCCAATTTACGTGATTTAACTGTCTCTTTTGGGGTTGAGTTAATTTTTGGGTCGTTATGTACGTGTTCAGGAATCTAGGGGCCAGTTTATCAATTTTGTAAGATGAGGGTGTGTTTTGGCATATATGTAAAGGGGATGGAAACCCTAAACACCCTCATTTGCAGCCATTTGTTTCTTTAGCAAAGAAGAGAGAAAAGAGAAAGGGATTTTCGGAGTTCTTGTGAGCTGCTGTGAAAGACCGACCGATTCTCCTTCGTTAACCGTTGGATCGTCGTGAAATTTGGACAGCGACTTCACGACCCTCTAATCTACATTCTGACCGGAGGGATTTGGCATCGGAGTACCCAGTAGAGAGAACCAAGTGTCCGAAGTTGCTGTGAAAGGGATTTTCGGAGTTCTTGTGAGCTGCTGTGAAAGATCGACCGATTCTCCTTCGTTAACCGTTGGATCGTCGTGAAATTTGGACAGAGACTTCACGACCCTCTAATCTACATTCTGACCGGAGGGATTTGGCATCGGAGTTCCCAGTAGAGAGAACCAAGTGTCCGAAGTTGCTGTATTTTCCAGGCGAAAGATTTGGTGATTTTGGAAGATTCAAGTTGTGAAATTCAAGTTGCTGTATTAACACAGAAATCGATGATTAAAATTCTAACCTCAAGAATACAGCGCCGTTCTTTTCAGATTTGAAGAACACAAAATCAAAAAAATGATACCTTTTAGATCAATAGCTTTGTCCCTCTGCTCTGATACCACATGTAAATCCCAGTTTGATCAAGTAACAATGATATGAATGCAATAATCTTTATTAATCGAATGTGGAGGTTATTACAAGATTGGAATGATGAACAACTCTCTCTAAAGTCTAATACGGTCACCCTAATTTCCTCAAAACAAAACATTAAATACCAAGGGCTTAGTCCTTAAAGCCCATGGCCCATAACCTCTAATCTAAGCCCATTCAGCATAAAAAGGCTTTTACAAACAAATAAAGAAAACAATTCTTTTCTTTATATCACTTTCTATTTTATAGGACTTTTAGTCCTTACAAGTCTCAAAATCTTTTTCTAAAATTTTTCTTTTATGGGTTATCTCTTTGAAAATTTTCATATTTTTCTTTTTAAGATTTTTATTTTCTTTTTCACAAAGATCTTTTATTTCCGCAAAATCTTTTCTCTCATTCTCCAAAATCTTTTCTAAATCAGATATTTTTCCAGAAAGTTCAGCACTTTTAGTCTCAAAAGATTTTTTGTTCAACTTCAAAATCAACTCTTTCTTTTTCGAGCTTTTCTTTCTCAATAAATAAAACTTTTTCAAAGTCAGAGACTTGTTTCAAAAGCATTATGCATTTTAGCTCAACTTCTTTCTTTTCTTTAATAGCTTTTCTAGAAAAATTTGATAACTTTTGAGCACAAATATTTTCAAGCTCTTCCTTTTCTTTTGAAAATTTAGATTAAAAAACAGAGATTTTTCTTTTCAAATCTGCATTTTTAGTTTCCAAGACAAATATTTTTCTTGAAAACTCAAAAGACTTTTCTTTAAAAAAATTTCTTTCAGCTTCAAAAGTCTTTTCTAAACAAATCTTTTTGTTTTGAAAATCAGTGTTGTCAAAAATCAGTTTCTTGGCAACTTTATCCTTTTCAGCACGAACTCCTTTCAAATCTTGTATTTCTCCTTCAAGACCAGAAATCTTCTCTTTCAACGCCGTATTCTCAACTTTCAGATTTTATCGTTCAGCTTCGAGAATCGGAATTTTAGGCATGTACATGATTGCCATATCTCTCTTTGAGTAAGTAACATTCCCTCTTTCATCAGTCGTAGGCATCTTAACAAGAGTTTACTCACTAGACTATGATCGTCAGAAAGTCAGACAACACAGTGTAAAAATTACACTTTGAAAACTTTGCAGAGAAAGTTTTCGCAGACCACTATGAGAAAAATCACAAACTTTTCGCATGCAACTAATCTTTAGAAAACTTTTTGCAACTAACTAACTTCCAGAATACTTTTCGCAACCAATCCTTTGCGTAAACTGAACTTCTCGCAACCAACGTGACAAGTAAAGTCACTTTTCGCAACCAACATGATGAGTAAACTAGACTTTTCGCAGTACACTTCTTGCGAAAACTAGACTTTTCGTGAACCAAGGAAGCGAAAACCGAACTTTTTGCAACTAACCAATGTGAAAAGCTTTACTTTTCGGAAGTAACAGAACCCGAGAAACAATCTTTTCGCAGCCTTCTATTGCGAAAACCACACTTTTCGTGAACACTTGGATACAAAACTACACTTTTCGTATGTAGCTATCTGCGAAAACTTCAACTTCCCTTAACCAATTGTTGCGAAAACAAGGATGAATCTTGCGAAAACTGATGAATCTTGCGAAAACTGATGAATGTTGCGAAAACTTAGAGAAATCTTCAAATTTGGCCATAACTTCTTGAATTCTTGATGAATTTGAACGAGATTTTCACATACTAGTTCGAAAATAAAAAACGCACACTTTTGTAGTTTACACAAAAGTTTAATTCGTCCAAATGAATGATTTTTCGATCCAAAACAGTAACTGAGAAGTTTTCGAACAAAAATTTATAAAATCCCAAAATTCTTCCAATGTAGATCGAATTAGGCAAAGATTCCTCAACATTGTGCGTGCGGTGTAACACCCCGTTTCCCAATTTACGTGATTTAACTGTCTCTTTTGGGGTTAAGTTAATTTTTGGGTCGTTATGTACGTGTTCAGGAATCTAGGGGCCAGTTTATCAATTTTGTAAGATGAGGGTGTGTTTTGGCATGTATGTAAAGGGGATGGAAACCCTAAACACCCTCATTTGCAGCCATTTGTTTCTTTAGCAAAGAAGAGAGAAAAGAGAAAGGGATTTTCGGAGTTCTTGTGAGCTGCTGTGAAAGACCGACCGATTCTCCTTTGTTAACCGTTGGATCGTCGTGAAATTTGGACAGCGACTTCACGACCCTCTAATCTACATTCTGACCGGAGGGATTTGGCATCGGAGTACCCAGTAGAGAGAACCAAGTGTCCGAAGTTGCTGTGAAAGGGATTTTCGGAGTTCTTGTGAGCTGCTGTGAAAGATCGACCGATTCTCCTTCGTTAACCGTTGGATCGTCGTGAAATTTGGGCAGCGACTTCACGACCCTCTAATCTACATTCTGACCGGAGGGATTTGGCATCGGAGTTCCCAGTAGAGAGAACCAAGTGTCCGAAGTTGCTGTATTTTCCAGGCGAAAGATTTGGTGATTTTGGAAGATTCAAGTTGTGAAATTCAAGTTGCTGTATTAACACAGAAATCGATGATTAAAATTCTAACCTCAAGAATACAGCGCCGTTCTTTTCAGATTTGAAGAACACAAAATCAAAAAAATGATACCTTTTAGATCAATAGCTTTGTCCCTCTGCTCTGATACCACATGTAAATCCCAGTTTGATCAAGTAACAATGATATGAATGCAATAATCTTTATTAATCGAATGTGGAGGTTATTACAAGATTGGAATGATGAACAACTCTCTCTAAAGTCTAATACGGTCACCCTAATTTCCTCAAAACAAAACATTAAATACCAAGGGCTTAGTCCTTAAAGCCCATGGCCCATAACCTCTAATCTAAGCCCATTCAGCATAAAAAGGCTTTTACAAACAAATAAAGAAAACAATTCTTTTCTTTATATCACTTTCTATTTTATAGGACTTTTAGTCCTTACAAGTCTCAAAATCTTTTTCTAAAATTTTTCTTTTATGGGTTATCTCTTTGAAAATTTTCATATTTTTCTTTTTAAGATTTTTATTTTCTTTTTCACAAAGATCTTTCATTTCCGCAAAATCTTTTCTCTCATTCTCCAAAATCTTTTCTAAATCAGATATTTTTCCAGAAAGTTCAGCACTTTTAGTCTCAAAAGATTTTTTGTTCAACTTCAAAATCAACTCTTTCTTTTTCGAGCTTTTCTTTCTCAATAAATAAAACTTTTTCAAAGTCAGAGACTTGTTTCAAAAGCATTATGCATTTTAGCTCAACTTCTTTCTTTTCTTTAATAGCTTTTCTAGAAAAATTTGATAACTTTTGAGCACAAATATTTTCAAGCTCTTCCTTTTCTTTTGAAAATTTAGATTAAAAAACAGAGATTTTTCTTTTCAAATCTGCATTTTTAGTTTCCAAGACAAATATTTTTCTTGAAAACTCAAAAGACTTTTCTTTAAAAAAATTTCTTTCAGCTTCAAAAGTCTTTTCTAAACAAATCTTTTTGTTTTGAAAATCAGTGTTGTCAAAAATCAGTTTCTTGGCAACTTTTTCCTTTACAGCACGAACTCCTTTCAAATCTTGTATTTCTCCTTCAAGACCAGAAATCTTCTCTTTCAACGCCGTATTCTCAACTTTCAGATTTTATCGTTCAGCTTCGAGAATCGGAATTTTAGGCATGTACATGATTGCCATATCTCTCTTTGAGTAAGTAACATTCCCTCTTTCATCAGTCGTAGGCATCTTAACAAGAGTTTACTCACTAGACTATGATCGTCAGAAAGTCAGACAACACAGTGTAAAAATTACACTTTGAAAACTTTGCAGAGAAAGTTTTCGCAGACCACTATGAGAAAAATCACAAACTTTTCGCATGCAACTAATCTTTAGAAAACTTTTTGCAACTAACTAACTTCCAGAATACTTTTCGCAACCAATCCTTTGCGTAAACTGAACTTCTCGCAACCAACGTGACAAGTAAAGTCACTTTTCGCAACCAACATGATGAGTAAACTAGACTTTTCGCAGTACACTTCTTGCGAAAACTAGACTTTTCGTGAACCAAGGAAGCGAAAACCGAACTTTTTGCAACTAACCAATGTGAAAAGCTTTACTTTTCGGAAGTAACAGAACCCGAGAAACAATCTTTTCGCAGCCTTCTATTGCGAAAACCACACTTTTCGTGAACACTTGGATACAAAACTACACTTTTCGTATGTAGCTATCTGCGAAAACTTCAACTTCCCTTGACCAATTGTTGCGAAAACAAGGATGAATCTTGCGAAAACTGATGAATCTTGCGAAAACTGATGAATCTTGCGAAAACTTAGAGAAATCTTCAAATTTGGCCATAACTTCTTGAATTCTTGATGAATTTGAACGAGATTTTCACATACTAGTTCGAAAATAAAAAACGCACACTTTTGTAGTTTACACAAAAGTTTAATTCGTCCAAATGAATGATTTTTCGATCCAAAACAGTAACTGAGAAGTTTTCGAACAAAAATTTATAAAATCCCAAAATTCTTCCAATCTAGATCGAATTAGGCAAAGATTCCTCAACATTGTGCGTGCGGTGTAACACCCCGTTTCCCAATTTACGTGATTTAACTGTCTCTTTTGGGGTTGAGTTAATTTTTGGGTCGTTATGTACGTGTTCAGGAATCTAGGGGCCAGTTTATCAATTTTGTAAGATGAGGGTGTGTTTTGGCATGTATGTAAAGGGGATGGAAACCCTAAACACCCTCATTTGCGGCCATTTGTTTCTTTAGCAAATAAGAGAGAAAAGAGAAAGGGATTTTCGGAGTTCTTGTGAGCTGCTGTGAAAGACCGACCGATTCTCCTTCGTTAACCGTTGGATCGTCGTGAAATTTGGACAGCGACTTCACGACCCTCTAATCTACATTCTGACCGGAGGGATTTGGCATCGGAGTTCCCAGTAGAGAGAACCAAGTGTCCGAAGTTGCTGTGAAAGGGATTTTCGGAGTTCTTGTGAGCTGCTGTGAAAGATCGACCGATTCTCCTTCGTTAACCGTTGGATCGTCGTGAAATTTGGACAGCGACTTCACGACCCTCTAATCTACATTCTGACCGGAGGGATTTGGCATCGGAGTTCCCAGTAGAGAGAACCAAGTGTCCGAAGTTGCTGTATTTTCCAGGCGAAAGATTTGGTGATTTTGGAAGATTCAAGTTGTGAAAGGTTCTAGGAGGATTGTTGTTCGCGGTCTAGAATTGCAAGGTATGTGTATTATGTTTAGAAATCAATAGAAATGGGGTGTATGAAATGGGATGTTTGGCAAAGTTTTATGGTATTTGGACTATCCTAGCTATGTCATTTCGGGATGAGAGTTGGGATAGAATTAGAGTTCCATTTTTGGGCTTGTTATGATATGTGTATGTATGAATGTTATAGGTGGTACGAGGTGATTATTATACACTGTGAAGTACTTGGTAATTGACATCTTGACAGGGGAGTACTCTACCTATATTATGTAAGTTATGTGTATGTAGTTGGATTGCATGTGTGATTATGTGTATGTTGGCTTTGCCAAAGGAAAGAGTACCTATGGTGGTAGTAATACCCCTAGGGAATATGTTATGTATGAAGAGGCCTGGTACCAGTGTCTAGTTATGACCTTCCTTATTGGCTTTGTGCCTTAAGGAATGGAAGGATGTTACATGTATGTGATTGCTATGTTTATGCGAGTATGTATGCATGATGATATGTGGTATAGGTGCGTGCTCACTAAGCGAAAGCTTACCCCGTTGTTATTCATCTTTTAGTGGCAGGTACATCTTCGAAGAATAAAGGAAAGGCTCCAGCTTGAAGCTTTTGGATTTGCGGCAGCTCAGCAGCTTATATTTTCTTTTGATGAATGATAGTTTTGGATTCTCTAAGCTTTTCAGTTGAATATTGTTTGTCTCAAACTTATTGGTTTTAAGTTGCAAACTTGTACTCTTTTCTATAAGTTTATGGGATTTTATCTAAATGTTTTAATTACAAATCTTCCGCTGTATTTTAAGGTTACTTTCCGTTAAATGAGTGTTTTAAAGATAAGGGATGTTACAGTTGGTATCAGAGCCTTGGTTTAAGGGATTCGGGCATTCACAAGTGGTGAGTGTTTGAACTTAAACCCAAGTGCTCAAGTTTTCAAATAAGTAACCTTTAAAAAAAAAGTTGTTTCGTGTAAGAAAATGGTTTATAAGGAAAGGGTGTTTTAAAAGAAAAAGTTTTCACGGCTGAGCTGCGGTCCAGAGCATCAAGACGGGGGTGAGCACACTATTCCATATTAGGATTAATGATAAAGCATGTTCAGTTTTTGTGAAAGACCAGTTTTATAACTGTATTGGATGAGTAATTATGTTTATGTATGCTAGATATGGTCAATGTGACAAGGTTATGATTTCAAGTATGTTTTGTTGATGCATAATGTGAATTAGAATATGATTATAATGTTTATATGATAAGTGGTAGATATGGAAAATGTTGTGATATATATGTTAAAGGTACCAACTAAGCTGGGAATTGGAACCTTAGTGACGGTGTTGAGTCTAAACATGGAGGGTGTAATTATAATGGTATAAGGGCCCATACCATTGCAATTACATTGTACATGCCGGGACTTGATATAGTTGCAAAAGAATTCTATGAACCAGACAAGGTTGAGGGTTGGGTAGTAACATGCTAGAAAGGGATTTTGTTAAGAGAGTATAAGCAGAAGGTTTCTAAGGAGCATGTTAGAAAGAAAGACAACTAAGCTAGGACCTCTGGACTATGCTAGGAGTTTGCTCAGGGGGGGGGGGATGTAGATGAATTATTCTAAAGTATCATGTTTATGTATCAGAATGGTGAACACTAGAAGGCAAGGCAAGAGACCGATTATTGAAGAGGATCAGGAAATTCCTGATCTGAGAGGTGTGATCGCTGCTGAGGTCGGGGAGGTTCTTCACGAGTTACTCCCAAGTCTCTTTGAGCAGGTAAAGCAGGAACTGGCTAATGAAATTCGTAGTCAGGTAGAGGCAGCTGTGGCCAACAGGGCCAGTGGATCAGGGGGCTTGTCAGGCGTACAACCACGGGGGACAAGCTACAGAGATTTCTCGGCCTGTCAGCCGCCACAGTTTGAGGGGCAGAAGGACCCCGTAACCAGCACTCGTTGGATAGCTGAGGTGGAGGGTGCTTTCCGCACCAGTTTTTGTACCGAGGAAGTCAAGGTTCGCTACGCATCGAACCTTCTGAGGAAGGCAGCGAAAGACTGGTGGAACCTTATTGTTCGTGCTCGGACGCCAGAACAAGTGGATAGCATGACTTGGGAACAGTTCAAGGAACTGTTCATGGAACAGTATGTGCCCCAAATTGAGGTAGAGAGACTCACAAATGAGTTTCTATCTATGGAGTAAACTACGGAGTCGGTGAACGAGATCACTGACAAGTTTTTGGAGCGGTCCCTTTTCTGTCCTGAGTATGTCAGGAATGAAAAGGCCAAAATGTACATATATGGGAGAGTTTTGAAACAGGAGATTAGAGAATTTGTTGTTATGGCAAGGTGCACTGATTTTCAGCAGATGCACGAGGCGGCTCGGGCTAGAGAGCTCGAATTAGAGAGCCAAAGAAAGACAAGAAGGGCAGAAACGGTTCAGACTCAACCTCAGCAGACTAAGAGGTTCAAAACTGGGAGTCATAAACCGGAGGTAAAGAAAGAGTTCAAAAGAGAGCATCCCCGCTGTGGGAAGTGTGGACGACAGCATCCGGGAGAATGCCGTATGGGCTCCGGAACCTGTTACAAATGCGGGCAACCGGGTCATATCAGTCGAGACTGCAAGGCGACCGCAAAGATATGTTTTAAGTGCTACAAGCCGGGCCACTTTGCTGACGAGTGCCCAATGAATACCGGGTCGGTCCAGAACTCGGGAACCGCACCGGTGAAGATGCTAGAGGGTGGATTGGGAAAGAAGAACGACGCACCCAGGACTCGGGGGCGAGTGTTCCAGATGACCGTAGATGAAGCAAAGGAGGAGCCAGATGTCGTGACAGGTATTTTTCCTGTTAATGCATCACCTGCCCTTGTCTTATTTGACTCGGGAGCTACTAAATCTTTTGTTTCTTTATCGTTTTGTAAAGACTTTGCTATTGTAAAGGACAAGTTAGAGAGTCCGCTAGAAGTAGAAATAGCGGACGAGGAGTTTCGTTTTGTGAGTGATGTGTATAAAGGTAATGTAATAGAGATAGCCGGAGTGAAGTTTAGTATAGATCTTATTCCTATTGCGATGAGGGAAATAAATGTAGTAGTTGGGATATATTGGCTTAGTCGGAATGGAGCGCGCATTGATTGTGAAAAACAGGAGGTAGTGATTCGAACCCCAAGTGGGGGAGAATTAACTATCTCGAGTGAAGGAAGAAAAGGGGTACCAAAGGTGTGCACTTTGGCCAAAGCTAGAAGATATGTGCACCATGGTGGTAGCAGTTACTTGGCGTATATTGTTGATGAACGGGAGGAGAAAAAGAAGAGAACAGTGGCAGATGTACCAGTGGTCAGCGAGTTTCCGGATGTTTTCCCGGATGACTTGCCTGGCATTCCTCCCGGGAGGCAAGTGGAGTTCCGAATAGACTTGATTCCGGGGGCGGCACCGATAGCAAAGGCTCCTTACCGTTTGGCACCTCCGGAGATGCATGAACTGTCTAAGCAGCTGGAGGAACTGTTGGATAAGGGTTTCATCCGCCCCAGTAGTTCACCTTGGGGAGCCCCTATCCTTTTCGTGAAAAAGAAGGACGGGTCGATGCGGATGTGCATCGACTATAGAGAGCTTAACAAGCTTACGGTGAAGAACAGATACCCGTTGCCGAGGATCGACGATCTCTTCGATCAACTTCAGGGAGCCGTTTGGTTCTCTAAGATAGATCTTCGCTCAGGGTACCACCAGTTGAAGGTCAGGGAAGAGGATGTTCACAAGACAGCGTTCAGAACCAGGTACGGGCATTTCGAGTTCATCGTGATGCCATTTGGACTGACGAACGCACCGGCGGCATTCATGGATCTTATGAATAGAGTTTGCAGACCGATGTTGGATAAGTCAGTCATCGTGTTTATAGACGATATACTGATCTACTCCAAGTCGAAGGAGGATCATATGGAGCATCTACGAGAGGTTTTGGAGATTTTGCGTAAGGAGCAGTTATATGCAAAGTTCTCCAAGTGTGATTTCTGGTTACAAGAGGTTCAATTTCTAGGACATCTTGTGAACCGAGAGGGTATCAAGGTAGACCCAGCGAAGGTGGAGGCAGTGATGAAGTGGGAAACCCCGAAGACTCCCACTGAGATTAGGAGTTTCCTTGGATTAGCCGGATACTACCGCCGGTTCATCCAGGATTTCTCCAAGATAGCAGTTCCGTTGACGAAGCTGACGAGGAAGAACGAACGTTTCGTTTGGGGAGAGGAACAGAAAACAGCGTTCGAAACCTTAAGGAGAAAGTTATGCGAGGCTCCGGTGTTGACACTACCGGAGGGAGTTGAAGACATGACAGTCTACTGTGATGCGTCTTATCACGGGCTAGGCTGCGTTCTTATGCAGAGGGGAAGGGTGATTGCCTATGCGTCTCGTCAACTGAAGACGCATGAGGTGAATTACCCGACTCACGATTTGGAGCTTGCGGCAGTGGTGTTCGCTCTCAAGTTATGGCAGCACTACCTGTATGGGGTGAAGTGTACTATCTATACGGACCACAAGAGTCTTCGTTATTTCATGGATCAACAGAATTTGAACATGAGACAGCGGAGGTGGTTGGATGTGGTGAAGGATTATGATTGCGAGATTCTTTATCACCCGGGGAAGGCAAATGTCGTAGTGGATGCCTTGAGTAGAAGAGCGAGTAGTGTTCTACTTCGGGTACCGTTGATGAGACTAACAGTATCAACGTCGCTTCACGACTTGGTAAGAAGGTCTCAAGAGGAAGCGATCAAGGGTGAGAACCAGAAGAAGGAACGGATAAAGGGACAAGTGGATCAGTTAGTGCCCGACAGTCGAGGTATATTGACTCGGTACGGTCGGGTATGGGTTCCAGTATCGTATGAGGCAAGGCAGACACTTCTGGACGAGGCGCATAAGTCAAGGTTCTCTATCCATCCCGGTGCTACTAAGATGTATAGAGATCTGAAGACTGACTACTGGTGGCCGGGGATGAAGAGGGACGTGGCTAAGTACGTGGAGAAATGTTTGACTTGTTTAAGGGTCAAAGCAAAGCATCAGAGACCGCACGGGAAGTTACAGCCATTAGAGATACCAGAGTGGAAGTGGGAGCATATAACAATGGATCTGATTACCAAGTTGCCTCGAACACCTAGGAATCATGATGCCATTTGGGTGGTTGTAGATAGGCTGACAAAGAGTGCCCATTTTATCGCGATCCGTGAAAGTTCATCTGCAGAAAAGTTAGCTGACATCTATGTCAGTGAAATTGTAGCAAGGCA
Organism: Saussurea involucrata; assembly: GCA_033807775.1. Lineage (NCBI taxonomy): Eukaryota > Viridiplantae > Streptophyta > Magnoliopsida > Asterales > Asteraceae > Saussurea > Saussurea involucrata. The sequence continues at coordinate 62,442,573 of CM066319.1, read as the reverse complement.
TGGGGTACCGGTAACAGTGATATCAGACAGGGATGTTCGGTTTACGTCGCGGTTTTGGGGGAAGTTCCATGAAGATTTGGGTACGAGACTTCAGTTCAGTACAGCCTTTCACCCACAGACGGACGGGCAAAGCGAGAGAACAATTCAGACTCTTGAGGATATGTTGAGAGCCTGTGTTTTGGATTTTGGGGGCAGCTGGGATACGTATTTACCGTTGGCTGAGTTCTCATACAACAACAGTTTCCATGCCAGTATTGGCATGCCTCCGTATGAGATGTTGTACGGGAGAAGATGTAGGACTCCTATCTGTTGGGGAGAGGTAGGCCAGCGGGAGTTAAGCAGCACATAAGTGGTTCAGAAAACGACGGAAAGTATTGAGATGATTCGGGATAGGCTACGAACCGCACAGAGTCGTCAAAAGAGTTACGCCGACAAGCGAAGGTCGGATTTGGAGTTCAACGTGGGAGATAATGTTTTGTTGAAGGTATCACCTTGGAAAGGGGTGATCCGATTCCGGAAGAGGGGCAAGCTAGGCCCTAGGTTTATCGGACCTTTCAAGGTGATAGCACGGGTTGGGAAGGTTGCGTACCGGCTGGAGCTTCCGCCGGAACTCAGTCTGATACACAACACCTTCCACGTGTCTCAGTTGAGGAAGTGTTTAGCTGACGAGTCGGCGCATGTCCCTATAGATGACATACAGGTCGACGAACGGTTGAATTATATTGAGAGACCGATAGCAATCTTGGAAAGGAAGACCAAATCCTTGCGAAACAAGGAGATCAACTTAATGAAAGTTCAGTGGGAACACCGAAAAGGATCAGAATGGACATGGGAACCGGAAGCTGAGATGAGATCGAATTATCCGGAACTCTTCCAAGTCTGATCGATTTCGAGGACGAAATCCTGGTAAGTGGGGGAGAGTTGTAACACCCCGTTTCCCAATTTACGTGATTTAACTGTCTCTTTTGGGGTTGAGTTAATTTTTGGGTCGTTATGTACGTGTTCAGGAATCTAGGGGCCAGTTTATCAATTTTGTAAGATGAGGGTGTGTTTTGGCATGTATGTAAAGGGGATGGAAACCCTAAACACCCTCATTTGCAGCCATTTGTTTCTTTAGCAAATAAGAGAGAAAAGAGAAAGGGATTTTCGGAGTTCTTGTGAGCTGCTGTGAAAGACCGACCGATTCTCCTTCGTTAACCGTTGGATCGTCGTGAAATTTGGACAGCGACTTCACGACCCTCTATTCTACATTCTGACCGGAGGGATTTGGCATCGGAGTTCCCAGTAGAGAGAACCAAGTGTCCGAAGTTGTTGTGAAAGGGATTTTCGGAGTTCTTGTGAGCTGCTGTGAAAGATCGACCGATTCTCCTTCGGTAACCGTTGGATCGTCGTGAAATTTGGACAGCGACTTCACGACCCTCTAATCTACATTCTGACCGGAGGGATTTGGCATCGAAGTTCCCAGTAGAGAGAACCAAGTGTCCGAAGTTGCTGTATTTTCCAGGCGAAAGATTTGGTGATTTTGGAAGATTCAAGTTGTGAAAGGTTCTAGGAGGATTGTTGTTCGCGGTCTAGAATTGCAAGGTATGTGTATTATGTTTAGAAATCAATAGAAATGGGGTGTATGAAATGGGATGTTTGGCAAAGTTTTATGGTATTTGGACTATCCTAGCTATGTCATTTCGGGATGAGAGTTGGGATAGAATTAGAGTTCCATTTTTGGGCTTGTTATGATATGTGTATGTATGAATGTTATAGGTGGTACGAGGTGATTATTATACACTGTGAAGTACTTGGTAATTGACATCTTGACAGGTGAGTACTCTACCTATATTATGTAAGTTATGTGTATGTAGTTGGATTGCATGTGTGATTATGTGTATGTTGGCTTTGCCAAAGGAAAGAGTACCTATGGTGGTAGTAATACCCCTAGGGAATATGTTATGTATGAAGAGGCCTGGTACCAGTGTCTAGTTATGACCTTCCTTATTGGCTTTGTGCCTTAAGGAATGGAAGGATGTTACATGTATGTGATTGCTATGTTTATGCGAGTATGTATGCATGATGATATGTGGTATAGGTGCGTGCTCACTAAGCGAAAGCTTACCCCGTTGTTATTCATCTTTTAGTGGCAGGTACATCTTCGAAGAATAAAGGAAAGGCTCCAGCTTGAAGCTTTTGGATTTGCGGCAGCTCAGCAGCTTATATTTTCTTTTGATGAATGATAGTTTTGGATTCTCTAAGCTTTTCAGTTGAATATTGTTTGTCTCAAACTTATTGGTTTTAAGTTGCAAACTTGTACTCTTTTCTATAAGTTTATGGGATTTTATCTAAATGTTTTAATTACAAATCTTCCGCTGTATTTTAAGGTTACTTTCCGTTAAATGAGTGTTTTAAAGATAAGGGATGTTACATGCGGCTTCCACTAAAGTGCGATTCCGTCTTTCCACTACTCCGTTTTGCTGAGGAGCCCGTGTAGCAGAGAAGGTGTGTGTAATGCCTATCGAAATGAGGTAGTCACACATGTGCGGTTCTTGAATTCCATAACATTGTCCGTCCTGATCATTTGAACATATAGCTGCAGGTTCACTTGGACACTCTTCAGGTGCGAAATGATAAGCTCGGGGGTCTCATCCTTAGTACGAAGAAATTTGACCCAGGTGTAGCAGAAGCAATCGTCCACCATTACAAAGACGTACTTCTTTTGGTTAATGCTTTGAACACGCATCGGGCACAAAGATCCATATGGATGAGCTCTAGGGGCCTCGAGGTTCTTGGAATGGTCTTCGGTTTGTGCGTCACTCTTTTCATCTTTCCCATCTCACAGGCAGAGCACAGGTGTTCCTTCTCGAACTTTAGATATGCCATTCCTTTGACAAGTCTACCGAGCACCAGTTTGTTGATATTCTTGATATTGAGGCACGAGAGCCAATGATGCCATAACCAGTTCTGTTGGTCATCGCTTTAGACAGGAGGCACACGGCTTTATCAATCTTCAGAAAAGCAAGGTTGATGGTGTAGAGGTTTGTCCGTCGTGTACCAACGAGTAGTTCTCTTCCAACTTCAGTGCGAACGCTGTACCTCAATGCCTTAAAGTTAACCTCTAAGTTATTATCACATAACTGACCTATACTAAATAGGTTGTGACCTAACCCTTCGACGTAAGACACCTTTTTGATGGTAAGGTTGTCCTGAATTATATCTCTGTAGCCCATAATCGGAGCAAAGTCATCATTCCCAAAACGTGCATGACCACAATATTTGTCTTTGAAGTTGCTGAGCAGCTCCCTCCTACCTGTAATGCATTTGGAGCAGCCAAGATTCTAAATACCACACATGATCGGGCTGCAAAAAAGAGATTAGGCAGACTTAGGTACCCATTTAAAAATGAGTCATGTGGAGTTAGGTGTAGCACCTGATCTCGGAACCCGTTTTGAATTGGGTCCTTTACGATTAGATGAATAATAACCAAAAACACGACAATTAAAAACATGAAAAGAACCAAACCAATCAGATGCGTACGTATGATCAACAAACTCATTTAAACCACACACAGAACAACAAACACAATCACGAGAATTTGAAGCAACTGCTGAATTGAATAAAGTCTTAACGGAAACTTAACACATTGTTCAACATAATTACGAGAATTGAAAACTTCATGATTGTTATTGTTTGTCCTAGAATGCGAAAAAGAATTAAATGACTTTGTCTTCTCAGGGCGTGAAATAGACTTCTTCTCTACCCACACTTGTTTGACTGCTTTTTCCCGACCCGTTTTATCTGAAATAGCATTAAAGTCATAGTCAGAGGAACTGGAGTAATAAGATTGTCTTTTATTGGAGTGACAGGTTTTTGATCATTTTTTTGACCGTCTTTTAGATTTAGATTTTGAAGATTTAGGTCCAGAAACGTTTTTGGAGCACTCTCCTTGTTCAAAATTAACCGGTTCACACATCCTCTCAAGGAATTGAACATGACTTGAAATCTTGTGTGTGAAGTCAATCTTAGCAATCTCATCATCTGAACAAATTATGGAATTCATGAAAGCATAAAATTTAAGTTCAACACCAGACTTGTCATCAATGTCTGATTCGGATGAGAAACCATTGTGATTTAGATTTTGTAAGGAATTGGCAGCAAAAGGATTGTCAAAATCAGAGATTAGATTCTGTTTACAAAAATCTGTTTGAACTTCTTTGCCTTTAGTGGAAAAACTCAAGGCCTGGTCATCATTGTCGAAAGACAAATCACTACGAGGAGCTGCCTGAATTAAGAGGCAGGTTCAACTAAGAATTGTTCAAGGAAGCTTCCTTTGATAAGAGTAAATGTTTGATCAGGCAGATTATGGTTATCGGCCTTAGCAACCTTTTCTTGTAAAAGTTATGTCGCCAAAGCGGACAGTTTAGACGTGAGTCTAGCAATCTTAGACTTGACATGGTCCTTTCTGATTCAAATAGTTGCTCGGTTTAACTTCGTTCAAACTCTTTGACAGTGGATAAAAGCACTGTCCTTTCATACTCAAAGCATGCCTTTTCTCTTTCAAGTGACTCTTCGAGTTAAAACATAATGTAATGCCCCGGGTAAGTTCGTTAGTTAAACGTTAGTTCCGTTAAATTTATTTAACTTTATAATTAATGTTTAGGGTAAGTTTGGGTTAATTTATAAGTTTAGGGGTGATTTGGTCATTAATGGATAGCTTAAGGTCTAAATGGTAAATAGGAATAGATATTATCCCTTAGGATATTCATATATTTCCAAAAACAGCAAATATCCAGAAATCAATATGTGTGTGTGAGTTTTGGAGAGAAAAGAAGCAAAAGAAGAAAAAGGAGGTTATGGCTTCAAATTGGTGACTTTGGAAGTGTTTTGAGGTATGTTTCTTTACATTTTATGTGTGTAATTATTAGTAGATGGTTTCTGTCGGATTAGAATTATGAAATCTGGACTGGGGTTAAAATCAGTAGATTTCTGGGTTAAACTTATGCAATCCGACAGAGGTTTCCGGACACCATGAATGTGTCTGGGTGGTTTTGTTGGTAGTGTCCGGGTAATTTAGCTGGTGGTGTCCGGATGGTGTTCTAAGGTGTCCGGACGAGCCTTTTATCCGGGTAAGTTCTTCTTTCTATTTTGTCCGGTTGATATGAGTTTCCGGATATCGTCCGGATTGTTGATATTGTCCGGACAGTAGTGTTGTCCAGAATACCTGTTCTGTCCGGAAAGTTGTGTTGTCCGGATAGTGGGTGTTGTCCGGATACTTTGGCTGTTTGGTCAAATTTAGGAGTTTGGATACTTTTGAGTATCCAGTAGCCTGTGTTATGTTGAGTTTTGGATAGGGAAGGAATGAGGATTAAATATACTGTAGACTCGACTTAAATTCGGGTTTGGGGGTAACATTTGAGGATAGAGTTATCTAGCGCCTTTAGCTTTAGTAAGTCTTGTGCATTCTATTTGGTAAAAGGATATCTGTACCTACTTGTTTCAGATACTGTGAATCGAAGGTGAAAGCAGAATTCTTTGTGGAGGACTGGAAAGAGTTTTGTTAAGCAATCAAGTGAGTTTTTACTTAAAATGTTTTCTAACTGGAATACATATATGTGAATGAGTGTAATAATGTGCATATTGTGTTTATATGAGTATTACACTGCATGGGTGCTAGTTGGCCGGGCTTAGGACCGGTGTATGTTGGCTGTACAGAGGGACAGTGGTGTTGGCTGTATTCAGTACAATGGTGTAAATTAATTAATTGGCTCGCAACCAATTAATATGGCCAAGAGAATGAGATGGAAAGATACATGATGCATGAGTCGTAGTTGGTATTTTATCTGAATTATGTGTATGATGTTGTGCAAATGGTTTTTAACTAACGGGGATTTTCTCACAAGACCTCAAGGTCTAACCCTCATTTTTGTTTTAAAAATATGTATTCCAGGTCGGGGATCGAGTAAGAGCAAATAAGAGGGTTAAACCGCGAATAGCTTTTGGAGGACTATGTAGTTGAAGACTATGATGTGTTTAGTAGATATAGCATGTTGTTAGTAATGATGTAATTTACTATGTAAACGTTTTTAATGATGTACTGAATGTTTGTAAAAGACTAGGGGACCGTATTTGTTATAAAATGTATCTCTTGTTTTAACGACGTTATGCAATGTATGCTATTTGAACTATGTATGGGATTTCGGGTCGTTACAGATGGTATCAGAGCCCTAGTTTAAGGGATTTAGGTATTTGTATCTGTACCTAGACTTAAACTGCATGTGAAGTAGGATGTCCTTATTATTGTAGAACCTTGGGATGTTAAATATAAAAAGGTAGAAGGAACATCATGTAAGGTAATTTCAGATTACTCCTGGCCAGTCTAATTGTGATCTTACAGGTACATGTTTGAACTGGAATACCTTGTTATATGGGGTATGTGCTTATGTGTATATTAACCTTGTCTGAATCCGAATAGAACAAACCCAACAGCCGGAGGAAGGGGAAGATGGGGAGAAAGAGGTGGAGGCAGAATTGGAGGCAGAATTAGGGATAGAACTGGGAGTGGAGCTCTGCCGCGAGGTAATGAATTTGTTACTAGGGACGATTTAACAGCCGAAATGGGAAGACTGCAGACCAGTATACAAGCCATGTTTGATCGAACTCGTCATAATGAAGCTGATACACCAGATCCGGGTCAGGAAGACGAGATGCCTATTACACCTACAATCACACCAGTACTAAGAAAGTGTGACTATAAAATGTTCTTAAGTTGTAAGCCTCCAACATACTCAAGAGATCGGGATCCGGTAAAAGCTATGAAGTGGCTGAAGGAAATAGAAGCCATCTTCAAGACTAGTAAATGCGCTGAAGAGGATAGAGTACTCTATGGAACTGCAATGTTGAAAGGCGATGCCCTATACTGGTGGGAAGCTCATATGTCCTCGGGAGGATCTGATATATATTCTACTTACTCTTGGGAAGAATTCGTGATAGCTTTCAGGAAACAGTTTTGTCCTCAAGCCGCAGTTAAACAACTGGAAGGGGAGTTTATGAACTTGCAGCAAGGGAATTTATCAGTTCGGTACTACACCGCTCGTTTCTTGGAAAAGTCTCGTTTTGCGGAATACTACGTTGCTACGGAGGCCATGAAGATTGAAAGGTTTATCTTTGGATTGAATGCAGAAGTCAGAAGTTTTGTGATTGCTAAAGGACCAGAAACTTTCTCTGCCGCAGTAGACGTCACGGAAACCATGGAACAAGATAAAGGGAGAAGTACTAGTGATAAGAATGTGGGGAAAAGAAAGTGGGAAGGACCGCAGTATGATCAGAAGAAGTCCAGGTTTCAGCGATTTGATAACCGTCCACCTTTCCGACCGGTTGAAAGACCTTGCCCAAAGTGCCACCGTTTTCATCAAGGAAGTTGTCAAGTGGATCCTAGAAACTGTTATAAGTGTGGAAAGATCAGTCATATTGCTAAAGACTGTCGAGTAGTTAGATTTTGTTACTCGTGCAATTCTCCTGATCACCTTCAGTCCGATTGTCCACTGGGGAGATTACAACCGGGTGGTACGTCAGTAAGACCAACGGGTGTTAGACCGGTAGTACCAAGGCCAAAAGTACCAAGAGCAAGGGGCCGTGCCTTCCAGATGACAGAGCAAGAAGCAGATGAGACTCCCGATGTGGTTACAGGTACATTCTTAATATGTTCTACACGTGCTAAAGTGTTATTTGATTCCGGTGCAAACCGATCGTTTGTGTCGCCTTCTTTTGCTGCCTATATGCATTTAAAGCCTAAAGTGTTAGATCATGTGTTAATGGTAGATACGGCTAATGATAATTAAGTACCGGTTAGTGAGGTATTTGATAGTTGTGTGATAAACATAGAGGGGTGTGGAGTGCCTATTCAGTTATTTCGTATAGCCTTGATCGAGTTTGATGTGGTAGTGGGAATGGATTGGTTAGCCGAGAATCGGGCTAATATAGTTTGTGATAAGAAGTTGATATATGTTGTCTTACCTGAGAAGGGACCAGTAGTGATTTATGGTGACCGTAGAAATCATCAGTCTTGCCTTATCTCTTTGTTGAAAGCTCGTAAGTGTATCAATAAAGGCTGCTCAAGTTACTTAGCTTATGTGATAGATATTAAGCTAGAAAAGAATAAGCTGGGAGATATTCCGGTTGTTCGTGAATTTCCGGAAGTTTTTCCAGAAGATCTGACTAGCCTTCCGCCCGTTAGACTAGTAGAGTTTGGTATAGATCTGATTCCTGGAGCCGCTCCTGTTGCCCGTGCACCGTATCGTTTGGCACCTCCAGAGATGATGACATAACTGCAGGATCTTTCAGATAAAGGCTTCATCAGACCCAGTTCTTCGCCGTGGGGAGCACCGATTCTGTTTGTGAAAAAGAAGGATGGTTCGATGAGAATGTGTATTGATTACCGAGAGTTGAATAAACGCACGATCAAGAACAAGTATCCACTTCCTAGAATTGATGACCTCTTTGATCAACTAGTTGGAGCTTGCTATTTCTCCAAGATTGATCTGAGATCTGGTAATCATCAGCTGAAGGTTAAAGAAGAAGACGTTCTGAAAACTGCTTTTAGCACACGGTATGGTCACTATGAATTCTTAGTAATGCCTTTTGGATTGACGAACGCCCCAGCTGCTTTTATGGACTTAATGAATCGAGTATGTAAGCCATATCTCGATAAATTCGTTATTGTGTTTATCGATGATATCCTTATCTACTCCCGGTCCAAAGAAGAGCACGCCCAACATCTTCGTTTAATTCTGGAATTGTTAAAGAAGGAACAGTTATACTCTAAGTTCTCTAAATGTGAATTCTGGCTACGGGAAGTTCAGTTTCTGGGGCATGTAGTTTCCGAGAAAGGTATTCAAGTTGATCCGACGAAGGTGGAAGCAATTGAAAAATGGGAACCGCCGAAGACGCCAACGGAAGTACGAAGTTTTCTAGGTTTAGCCGGTTACTATCGAAAGTTTATACAAGATTTCTCTCGTATCGCGACGCCTTTAACTAAGCTGACTCGAAAGAATCTAAAGTTTGAATGGAAAGCAGAACAGGATGAAGCATTCAGGATATTGAAAGAGAAACTTTGCAGTGCGCCGATTTTGTCACTACCGGAAGGTTCCGAAGACTTTGTTGTTTACAGTGATGCTTCCAAACTGGGATTGGGATGTGTACTTATGCAGCGTGGAAAGGTTATTGCTTATGCTTCTCGTCAATTAAAAGATCATGAAAGGCAGTATCCTACACACGACATGGAACTGGCAGCAATTGTTTTCGCGTTGAAGATTTGGAGACATTACCTTTACGGCTCTAAATGTCAAATTTATACTGTTCATAAGAGTCTCCAACATCTTTTTGATCAGAAGGAACTAAATACGAGGCAAAGAAGATGGCTAGAATTGGTAAATGATTACGACTGTGAAATTCTTTATCATCCGGGAAAGGCAAATGTGGTAGCTGATGCACTGAGTCGTCAAGAAAGGAGTGGAACGATAAAAGCCATTGCACTAAGAGCTGAACTCCTACCTAACATATTCGATGAACTGAAGAAGTGCCAAGTGGAAGCTTTTCAAGAAGAACATTTGAAATCAGAACGGTTAGTGGGGTTATCAGCATTGCTAGTGAAAGATGATCGTGGGTTATTGTGTCTGGGGAACAGAATTTGGGTACCTCGTTTGGGTGGTTTACGTGATCGTGTACTACAAGAAGCTCATCAATCTCGATTCTCTATTCACCCAGGTACGAATAAGATGTACAAAGACCTAAAACAATTCTATTGGTGGCCGGGAATAAAAAGGAGTATTGCTCAGTATGTGGAAGGTTGTACTACTTGTAAGAAGGTGAAGATTGAACATCAGAAGCCGTTTGGGCAATTACAGCGTTTAGAAATACCGATGTGGAAATGGGATCAAATTAGTACAGATTTCATCACGAAGTTACCAAGGACTCTGAAAGGGTTTGATGCTATTTGGGTGATCGTTGACAGGCTGACCAAGTCTGCTCACTTCCTACCAATAAAGGAAACCTATTCATTGGAAAGACTAGCCAAACTGTATATCAACGAAATGGTAACACGACATGGAGTTCCAATTTCAATTATCTCTGATCGTGTAACATCCCGCAAAACGAAACATACATATAACATACATTCCATAACATGTTTACAACAAAGTACTTCATCTTTCACATTTGGTCCCATCTAAAGTCTGAACATAAAAATTCATTACAACTTGATCCACTTTGAATTACATAGTAATAACAAAAATTATAACTACAAAAGCATCCGTAGCATCATGATGATAATCTTCTCCAAAGCTAGCCAACAAGTATTCTATTTACTTGTTCTTACTGGAATCACCACATGGAATACATAATTTTTAAAACAGAAAATGAGGGTTAGACCTAAGGGTCTAGTGAGTAAATCCCTGCCATTTGTAATTTATTAAAATTCATTTATATAAAACACACTTTATATAAATACACATACATCACACGTAAGTTAATACCAATTAACATTTATGCATCATACCTGTCTCATTCCACCTTATCCCTCCACCAATGGCCAATATCAATTGGTTGCGAGCCAATTTATCACACCGGTCCAAAGCCCGGCCACGTATTATATTACCATATAATACTCACGTAATTATAATATCTCAATATATTATAATCACCCACGTATGACATATTCATACCACATATCAAATATTTGTTATTCACGTAATGCATTCCAGAAAAAAATACTTTTTAAAGTACAACTCACCTGATCTTGTAAGCAAGGTCCTTCAAACTTTCTTCAAAATAGATTATCTTTTAACCCAGATCCTTAGTATCTGAAACAAATTAAAGTATACATACTCTTTAACACATAAACAGGAAAACCCAACTTTTCGTAACCCACTATTACGAAAAGTTTACTTTTCGCAACCTACAGTTGCGAGTTCCTCACTTTTCGCAACCAACAGATGCGAAAACCTCACTTCTCGCAACCCACAGTTGCGAGTTCCCTACTTTTCGTAACCAACAAATATGAAAACCTCACTTTGCGTTTTAGCTGCTTGCGCAAAGTGGACTTTTTGCAACCAAGGCTTGCGAATTCCCACTTTTCGCGAAAACACTGTTCATCGTCCCTATCAGAAAAGTTCAGTTTAATTGCAGGAATTTCATCTTATACCCAGATTGTACAGAAGTGTTCTAAACCCCTTTTAACACTCTAAATTGCAACTAAAATTCACAAATTCATCTAAAATTACCTAAACCCACCTCAAAATCCAAAAGAAACCTAATTCTTATAAAAGAGTGTTTGAATAAGAACATTACCTCTTTGATTTACTGCACCAATTAAAATCCCAGCTGAGTATCTTTCAATTCTTCTTCTTCTTCTTCGAATTTCTTCCTCTCTCTCTCTCTCTCTCTCTCTCTCTCTCTCTTTCTCTCTGCCGTATTCACTCACACACACAAACACTTTGGATATTCTTTTTGTTTACTAATTGAAGACTTCATCTGATACATGATATACTAGAGTCGATCAAGTGGAGGAGTTTGGCAAAAAGACCAATTAGACCCTAGGCTTTACTCATTTGGCAAAACGTATCCCCAACCTTCCAATTAAAATTAAACTTATCCCTAAATTTCTTAACCCCATAAAATACTAAAATAAAGACTTATAAAATACCAATTTTAAATTAGATAAAATACCTGGTTATTACAACATCTCCCCCTTAAAAGAATTCCGTCCCGGAATTTAGTTAAGAGAACATATGAGGGTATTTGGTTCTCATCTCCGATTCTGGCTCCCACGTCGCATCCTGACCTCGATGATGTTTCCACTGAACCTTTACCTGCCGGATCTCCTTATTCCTTAATACTTTAACCTTGTGATCAACTATGGCTTCCGGTTCCTCCACATAGTTTAGCTTTTCATCAATCCGAATATCCGGCAGTGATACTGCTTGGTCTGGTGTAACTAAACACTTCCGAAAATTTGATACATGAAACGCGTTGTGAATCCTGCTTAATTCCAACGGAAGATCCAATATGTACGCTACTTCACCGATCCTTTCTGTAATTTCAAATGGCCCAATATACCGCGGACTAAGTTTACCTTGATTCCCAAAACGTATGACTCCTTTCCAAGGCGAAACTTTCAACATCACAAATTCCCCAACCTGAAACTCTAACGGTTTCCGACGTCGATCGGCATAGCTTTTCTGTCTGTCTTGTGCTGTTTTCAATCTATCCCGAATCTGAGTAATCTTATCTGATGTTAACTGTACTATTTCTGGCCCCACTAATTTTTTTTCTCCCACTTCATTCCAACACAAAGGCGTTCGGCATTTTCTACCATACAGTACTTCAAACGGTGCCGCCTGTATGCTAGAATGATAACTGTTGTTGTAAGCGAACTCTATCAAAGGCAGATGTTTATCCCATGATCCCCCAAAATCGACTATACAAGCCCAGAGCATATCTTCTAAAGTCTGAATTGTTCTTTCACTCTGTCCGTCAGTCTGTGGATGATATGCTGTACTCAATTTTATTTGCGTTCCCATCTCTTTTTGAAAGCTTCTCCAAAATCTAGAAGTAAATCGACTATCTCGATCGGAAATAATCGAGATTGGAACTCCATGTCGAGTTACTATTTCATTAATGTACAATTTAGCTAAACGTTCCAAGGAATCAGTTTCTTTTATCGGCAAGAAGTGAGCAGACTTCGTCAATCTATCCACAATCACCCAAATAGAATCGAATCCCTTTGAAGTTCTAGGCAACTTGGTAATAAAATCAGTAGTGATCTGATCCCATTTCCACATTGGTATATCTAGTCGTTGTAACTGACCAAACAGTTTCTGATGCTCAATCTTTACTTTCTTGCAGGTAGAACAATCTTCCACATACTTAGCAACACTTCTCTTCATTCCCGGCCACCAATAGAATTGTTTCAAATCTCTATACATTTTATTTGTACCTGGATGAATAGAAAATCGAGATTGATGAGCCTCTTGTAGTACACGATCACGTAATCCACCCAAACGAGGCACCCAAATTCTGTTTCCCATACACCATAACCCACAGTCATCTTTCCCAAGCAATACTGATATTCCCACTAACCGTTCTGATTTCAAACTTTCTTCCTGATAAGCATCTATCTGGCACTTCAGTAATTCGTCAAAGATATTTGGGAGGAGTTCAGCTCGTAGCGATATCGCCTTTATCGTTCCACTTCTTTCTTGACGACTTAACGCATCTGCCACCACGTTCGCTTTCCCTGGGTGATATAGAATTTCACAATCATAATCATTTACTAAATCCAACCACCTTCTTTGCCTCATATTCAGTTCCTTCTGATCAAAAAGATGTTGGAGACTTTTATGGTCCGTGAAAATTTGACACTTGGAACCATAAAGATAATGCCTCCAAATCTTTAATGCGAAGACAACTGCTGCAAGCTCCATATCATAAGTAGGATATTGCCTTTCGTGATCCTTTAATTGACGAGAAGCATAAGCAATCACCTTTCCACGTTGCATAAGCACACATCCCAATCCTAACTTAGAAGCATCACTGTAGACCACAAAATCATCTGAACCTTCTGGCAATGCTAATATCGGCGCGCTGCAGAGTTTCTCCTTTAATATCCTGAATGCCTCGTCCTGTTCTGCCTTCCATTCAAACTTTAAATTCTTCCGAGTCAGCTTGGTCAATGGTGTCGCGATTCGAGAAAAGTCTTTTATAAATTTCCGGTAATATCCAGCTAGACCCAGAAAACTACGTACTTCGGTTGCTGTCTTCGGCGGTTCCCACCTTTCAATTGCCTCCACTTTTGCTGGATCAACTTGTATACCTTTCTCTGAAACTACATGAACCAAAAACTGAACTTCCCGCAACCAGAATTCACATTTAGAGAACTTAGCGTACAACTTTTCTTTCTTCAACAACTCCAAAATCAAACGAAGATGTTGCGCATGATCCTCTTGGGATCGGGAATAAATAAGTATATCATCGATAAACACAATGACAAATTTATCGAGATAAGGCTTACATACCCGATTCATTAGATCCATAAAAGCGGCTGGAGCGTTCGTCAATCCGAAAGGCATTACTAAAAATTCGTAGTGGCCGTATCTTGTGCGAAATGCAGTCTTTAAAACATCCTCTTCCTTAACCTTCAACTGATGATAGCCAGATCTGAGATCAATCTTGGAGAAGTAACAAGCTCCAACTAATTGATCAAAAAGGTAATCAATTCTTGGAAGTGGATACTTGTTCTTGATCGTTCGTTTATTCAGCTCCCGGTAGTCGATACACATTCTCATTGAACCGTCTTTCTTTTTCACAAACAAAACTGGTGCACCCCACGGCGAAGAGCTAGGTCTGATGAAGCCCTTATCAGATAAATCTTGAAGCTGTGCCATCATTTCTTTCATTTTTGGTGGTGCTAATCGGTACGGCGCGCGAGCAATAGGAGCGGCTCCAGGGATTAAGTCAATACCAAATTCTACTTGTCTAACAGGAGGAAGACTATTCAAGTCTTCAGGGAAAACCTCGGGATACTCACTAACAACGGAAATATCTTCCAGCTAACTCTTTTCAGGCCTACTATCTATCACATAGGCTAAATAACTCTAGCAACCCTTGCTAACACATTTACGGGCTTTTGTCATCGATATAAGATTGGATTAATGATTCTTACGATCACCATAAATCACTACTGCCCTCTTATCAGGTAAAACAACGTTGATTATTTTCTTATCGCAAACTATGTTAGCCCGATTCTCAGCTAACCAATCCATTCCTACTACCACATCAAATTCGACCAACTCTATTGGGAATAGTTGTATCGGTACTCCACACCCCTCTATGTCTATCATACAACAATCATAAATCTCTTTAACTGCCACTTGCTTATCATTTGCAGTATCTACTAATAAGGCATATTTTAACATTTTAGGCTCTAAATGCATGTGAGCAGCAAAGGAGGGAGACACCAAAGTTCGGTTTGCACCGGAATCAAATAACACTTTAGCACGCGTGGAGTTTATGAAAAATGTACCTGTGACCACATCTGGAGTTTCCTCCGCCTCTTTAGCTGTCATTTGAAATGTACGACCCCTCGTTCTGGGCGGTTCTATTCTTGGAACCACTGGTCTAGTAATGGCTGGCTTCCCGGATGTACCCCCTTGTTGTATTCTACCTCGCGGACAATCAGATTGGAGGTGATCCGAAGAGTTGCACAAAAAGCAAAACCGTGTTACTCGACAATCTTTAACAACATGACCGGTTTTCCCACACTTAAAACAAACCCGCGACTCCACTTGACAATTTCCCTGATGGTAGCGATTACATCTCGGACATGGTCTTTCCGCTGGTCGGAACGACGGACGGTTATCAAACCTCGGGAATCTAGACTTCTTTGGATCTTGTGGTGGTCCTTCCCATTTCCTTTTCCCCAAGCTCTTATCACCGGCATCCCTTTTATTGTCTCGTTCGACATTTTCTGCAGCATCCACAGCAGCGGTAAACGTATATGGCCTTGTTGCAGTCACCAGTCTTCGAACTTCTGAATTTAACCCATAGATAAATCTCTCCATTTTCAGCTTTTCTGTAGCAACATAATATCCTGCAAAACGAGATTTTTCTAAAAATCTAGCAGTATAATCTCTGACTGACAAATTCCCTTGCTGTAGATTCATAAATTCTTCTTCCAATTGTCTGATAGCAGCTTGTGGACAGAAGTGTGTTGTGAAAGCTAACACGAATTCATCCCATGAAAAAGTAGTATATACATCCGCTCCTCTCGATTCTGTATGAGCCTCCCACCAATACAGAGCATCACCTTTTAGCATTGCTGCTCCATAAAGCACTTTGTCTTCTTCAGAACACTTACACGTCTTGAAGATGGCTTCTATTTCTTTTAGCCATCTCATTGCCTTGACCGGGTCCCGATCTCCTGAATAGGTAGGGGGCTTGCAACTAAGAAACATTTTATAGTCGCACCTTTTCATCACCGGTAAGATAGTAGAGGTAAGTGGTATTTCAACTTCGTGTTCCGGATTTGATCTTTCAGTTTCATTGTGGCGATTATGTTCAAACATAGCTTGTATGTTATCTTGTAACCTCCCCATTTCTGCCATCAAATCGTCCCGTGTAACAAACTCTGTGCCCTGTGGTTGTGTTCTTCCTCCAGTTCGGCCCCCAGTTCCCCTTCCGGTCCTGCCTCTACCACGATCTCCTCCTCTTCCCCCTGTTCCTATTGGTGGATTCCCTCCACCCGAATTCCTTCCTCCTCTTTGATTCCTTTGTCTAGTGCCACTTGCCATTCTGTAGATTCAAACAAAGTTAATATACACATAAGCACATACCCTATATAACAAGGTATTCCAGTTCAAACATGCACCTGTAAGATCATAATTACACTGGCCTGGTGTAATTTGAAATTACCTTACATGATGTTCCTTCCACCTTTTATACTTAGCATCCCCAGGTTCTAAAAATAATAGGGACATCCTACTTCACATGCAGTTTAAGTCTAGGTACAGATACTAATACCTAAATCCCTTAAACTAGGGCTCTGATACCATCTGTAACATCCAGCAAAACGAAACATACATATAACATACATTCCATAACATGTTTACAACAAAGTACTTCATCTTTCACATTTGGTCCCATCTAAAGTCCGAACATAAAAATTCATTACAACTTGATCCACTTTGAATTACATAGTAATAACAAAAATTATAACTACAAAAGCATCCGTAGCATCATGATGATAATCTTCTCCAAAGCTAGCCAACAAGTATTCTATTTACTTGTTCTTACTGGAATCACCACCTGGAATACATAATTTTTAAAACAGAAAATGAGGGTTAGACCTAAGGGTCTAGTGAGTAAATCCCTGCCATTTGTAATTTATTAAAATTCATTTATATAAAACACACTTTATATAAATACACATACATCACACGTAAGTTAATACCAATTAACATTTATGCATCATACCTGTCTCATTCCACCTTATCCCTCCACCAATGGCCAATATCAATTGGTTGCGAGCCAATTTATCACACCGGTCCAAAGCCCGGCCACGTATTATATTACCATATAATACTCACGTAATTATAATATCTCAATATATTATAATCACCCACGTATGACATATTCATACCACATATCAAATATTTGTTATTCACGTAATGCATTCCAGAAAAAAATACTTTTTAAAATACAACTCACCTGATCTTGTAAGCAAGGTCCTTCAAACTTTCTTCAAAATAGATTATCTTTTAACCCAGATCCTTAGTATCTGAAACAAATTAAAGTATACATACTCTTTAACACATAAACAGGAAAACCCAACTTTTCGCAACCCACTATTACGAAAAGTTTACTTTTCGCAACCTACAGTTGCGAGTTCCTCACTTTTCGCAACCAACAGATGCGAAAACCTCACTTCTCGCAACCCACAGTTGCGAGTTCCCTACTTTTCGTAACCAACAGATATGAAAACCTCACTTTGCGTTTTAGCTGCTTGCGCAAAGTGGACTTTTTGCAACCAAGGCTTGCGAATTCCCACTTTTCGCGAAAACACTGTTCATCGTCCCTATCAGAAAAGTTCAGTTTAATTGCAGGAATTTAATATTATACCCAGATTGTACAGAAGTGTTCTAAACCCCTTTTAACACTCTAAATTGCAACTAAAATTCACAAATTCATCTAAAATTACCTAAACCCACCTCAAAATCCAAAAGAAACCTAATTCTTATAAAAGAGTGTTTGAATAAGAACATTACCTCTTTGATTTACTGCACCAATTAAAATCCCAGCTGAGTATCTTTCAATTCTTCTTCTTCTTCTTCAAATTTCTTCCTCTCTCTCTCTCTCTTTCTCTCTGTCGTATTCACTCACACACACAAACACTTTGGATATTCTTTTTGTTTACTAATTGAAGACTTCATCTGATACATGATATACTAGAGTCGGTAAAGTGGAGGAGTTTGGCAAAAAGACCAATTAGACCCTAGGCTTTACTCATTTGGCAAAACTTATCCCCAACCTTCCAATTAAAATTAAACTTATCCCTAAATTTCTTAACTCCATAAAATACTAAAATAAAGACTTATAAAATACCAATTTTAAATTAGATAAAATACCTGGTTATTACAGATCGTGACAGCCGTTTTACCTCAAGATTCTGGAGAAGTTTTCAAAAGGAAATGGGAACGCAGATAAAGTTAAGTACAGCGTATCATCCTCAAACTGACGGTCAGAGTGAACGGACGATCCAGACTTTAGAAGACATGCTCCGGGCTTGCATTGTTGATTTTGGGGGATCATGGGATAAGCATTTACCGTTGATTGAATTTGCTTACAATAACAGTTATCATTCCAGCATACAAGCGGCACCGTTTGAAGTTCTGTATGGTAGAAAATGCCGAATGCCTCTGTGTTGGAACAAAGTAATCAGACAAGTGAAAGTTCAGTGGAGACATCATAGGGGTAAGGATGCTACTTGGGAATCAGAATCAGAAATGAGAACTAAGTACCCGCACCTTTTTGCTTAAACCGAATTCCGGGACGGAATTCTTTTAAGGGGGAGATGATGTAATGCCCCGGGTAAGTTCGTTAGTTAAACGTTAGTTCCGTTAAATTTATTTAACTTTATAATTAATGTTTAGGGTAAGTTTGGGTTAATTTATAAGTTTAGGGGTGATTTGGTCATTAATGGATAGCTTAAGGTCTAAATGGTAAATAGGAATAGATATTATCCCTTAGGATATTCAGATATTTCCAAAAACAGCAAATATCCAGAAATCAGTATGTGTGTGTGAGTTTTGGAGAGAAAATAAGCAAAAGAAGAAAAAGGAGGTTAGGGCTTCAAATTGGTGACTTTGGAAGTGTTTTGAGGTATGTTTCTTTACATTTTATGTGTGTAATTGTTAGTAGATGGTTTCTGTCGGATTAGAATTATCAAATCTGGACTGGGGTTAAAATCAGTAGATTTATGGGTTAAACTTATGCAAACCGACAGAGGTTTCCGGACACCATGAATGTGTCTGTGTGGTTTTGTTGGTAGTGTCCGGGTAATTTAGCTGGTGGTGTCCGAATGGTGTTCTAAGGTGTCCGGACGAGCCTTTTATCCGGGTAAGTTCCTCTTTCCATTTTGTCCGGTTGATATGAGTTTCCGGATATCGTCCGGATTGTTGATATTGTCCGGACAGTAGTGTTGTCCGGAATACCTGTTCTGTCCGGAAAGTTGTGTTGTCCGGATAGTGGGTGTTGTCCGGATACTTTGGTTGTTTGGTCAAATTTAGGAGTTTGGATACTTTTGAGTATCCAGTAGCCTGTGTTATGTTGACTTTTGGATAGGGAAGGAATGAGGATTAATTATACTGTAGACTCGACTTAAGTTCGGGTTTGGGGGTAACATTTGAGGATAGAGTTATCTAGAGCCTTTAGCTTTAGTAAGTCTTGTGCATTCTATTTGGTAAAAGGATATCTATACCTACTTGTTTCAGATACTGTGAATCGAAGGAAAAAACAGAATTCTTTGTGGAGGACTGGAAAGAGTTTTGTTAAGCAATCAAGTGAGTTTTTACTTAAAATGTTTTCTAACTGGAATACATATATGTGAATGAGTGTAATAATATGCATATTGTGTTTATATGAGTATTACACTGCATGGGTGCTAGTTGGCCGGGCTTAGGACCGGTGTATGTTGGCTATACAGAGGGACAGTGGTGTTGGCTGTATTCAGTACAGTGGTGTAAATTAATTAATTAGCTCGCAACCAATTAATATGGCCAAGAGAATGAGATGGAAAGATACATGATGCATGAGTCATAGTTGGTATTTTATCTGAATTATGTGTATGATGTTGTGCAAATGGTTTTTAACTAACGGGGATTTTCTCACTAGATCTCAAGGTCTAACCCTCATTTTTGTTTTAAAAATATGCATTCCAGGTCGTGGATCGAGTAAGAGCAAATAAGAAGGTTAAACCGCGAATAGCTTTTGGAGGACTATGTAGTTGAAGACTATGATGTGTTTAGTAGATATAGCATGTTGTTAGTAATGATGTAATTTACTATGTAAACGTTTTTAATGATGTACTGAATGTTTGTAAAAGACTAGGGGACCGTATTTGTTATATAATGTATCTCTTGTTTTAACGACGTTATGCAATGTATGCTATTTGAACTATGTATGGGATTTCGGGTCGTTACACATAACGTTTTCCAAGATCAGAGGAGGAACATACTGTTTGTACTCAGACGGTTCGGACGCACCCTCGTCTGGTGTTGCCTCAACCTTTACGGGAATTTACACGGTTATGGCAACTGAACATATGTCGAAGTAGTCATTTGAAAGATAAGGGGTTTTATTTTTCATGTATGATGCATTTAGCTTTTCATATACGAAAGGAAATTGCACGTTAATGCTTTTCTTATCTTTTGACATGTCTTGCTCCTCATCCTTATCCGACTTATTTAAGTCCTTTTGGACACCGGTGTTCCCATTTAGGTTTTATTGTTTCTTATCCTCCGGAGACTACTTCAAGTCCCTTGGCATCGGAACACCAGTCTTCTTTTTAAAAGTCTCTTGCTCCTCATCCTCTGGAGACAATTTCGTCCATCTAATTTTGTACTCAGGATATCTCTTATCAAGTCCCAAAAAGTTAAATTTGTAAAGCGTTGGAACTTTAGATAAGATTTTCTTTAGGTAACAAGGATTATCATATCCTATTCCCCAAAAAGCATTATATTGTTTGAATTCCTTAGGTTTATTCAGATGAATCGTCTGATCCATTTGACCTCGCTTGTAAAGCTTTGATTGAAGATCATTGATCTTTTTGGTTAACTTTTCATTTTCAAGTTAAATTGAGGAACATTGATTAACAATCTTAGTGTACTCGTTCTCTGACTGTTGGAACCTTGTAGTGATTTTCGACAACTCGGATTCTGGGGATTCAGTTCTTTTGGAAATAGTGGCACACTCTTCTTTATAATTATTAATTATGCACTTGTTGCCAACATTTTCGACACTAAGTTTGTCAATAATTTCATATTTCCTTTTAACGTTAGCTTCTAGATCAGTGATTTGTGCATCTTTTGCTTTAACTTTTTACTTATAAGAGTCTAAGTACGCATAATTATACGCATTTGTTTGACTAAGTTCTTATGGATAGGAGCACATACCTGGCAAGATGTCTCATTAGTAGATGCCTTCTGATCTTCGTTCTCAAAGTCAGTTTGATTCTATTGTGTTCCCATCAAGCACATGAGTTCGTCAACATCCCCTTCTTCATCGTCACTCAGATTGAGCCAATGATCATCTTCAGCCATAAGGGCTTTCCCAACTTCTTTTGGCTTGGCCAACAACATTTAATTCTTGTAGTATTCAACATTGCGCACCACTGGCTTTCAGCAGTCTCTAGCAAAGTGGCCTAGCCCGCCACAGTTGTAACACTTCACTGGTTCATCCTCAGCTTTCTCTTCAGACTTGTTTTCAGGCTTCTTTCCTTCTTCAGGCTTCTTCTTTCCCTCATACTTATCCTTGTAGTCTTGACGCTTGTTGTTCGTGGAGTACCTCTGACCGTTGGATGGTTTATTAATGAATTTATTCTTCACATACTCTCGGGATAGTAGGGCAACAACTTTCTTGATACTGTCGAGTTCGGGGTTGGAGTCGCTTTCTGTGTTGATCCAAACTCTCTCAGGGATTTGATGATGACCCTCATAATTACTTAGTGAAAATTACGAATAACATTTGTATATATTAATGTTTTTCCATTAGTGATAAGCATATTGAGCCTGTTCAGTATCACTTATGGTGACCATTGTTCTTCATAGTATTCCTCAGTGATAAATGTACATCAGTGTTAACCTGAGTCTGTTTAGTATCACTGATGATCGTTGATTGTTCATATGTAAAACAATGTTGTTTGTAATCCCAGAAGACAAGTTTCACGACAAAGAGTTCATCGCTGACATCGAAGACAAAGCTGATGAACAAGTGACAAGTCTACTAATGATCTGATGCGGACATCAGTGAAACCAAGACAAGTCCACACACGCGACATTTCAAGAAGAAGATTTCAGCGATAGCTGACTTACATCAGGTCTTCTATGATGGAAGATTAACTTAGCGATTGCTGATCATGAAGCCTCCTCTCCAAGAAATGTTTTGTCTTATCTATCTTGCACAACTCTGTACGATTTGTCAGAAGGTACATGCCTTTGTCCAGAATCGTACAACCACTCTGCCACTACACTATTCACCATGCGGCCCAAACCACTCTATCGGTGAGAACTGCGATAGGAGTGTTTCTCTCGTCTGCTCGAGATGAGAGCCAGTGGATCTTCTTTAGGTTTCTCAGACGATTTATGATCTCCCATAAGTTCAAGCACTTCATCTTTATCTTGGAGAAGCATTTCGTACAATTAGTGCAGTGGTACGTTCTCCAGGATGTGGTTGTAACGAATATGTGATGCAAATTTCCTCCACTCAGGCTGAAGGTTGTTCATGAACTTTATGTTATTCTCGGTATTCGTCTTGACAATGTTACTCTTATGAAGATCATTGATGAGAGTGTAGAACCTTTCATATGTTTCAGTGAGCGTTCCTCCTTTCCTAGCCTTGAAAGCATCATAGCGAGTAAGACAACTTGTGATCCTCAGTTGATTTCCTACCCTACTACCCATCATTATCTTGGCAAGTTGGTCCCACATTCCCTTAGCTGTGTCCTTATGGCTATCAATGTTATTGTAGATGCCATTGGGCAAGTTATAGATTAAGTAGGTCCTTACCAATCTGTCGCCGTCAACCCTCTTCTTTTCTTTAGGGGTCATTTGATCATAGGTCTTTGGAACTCTGCGACCAGGTGGTCCTCCTTATTGTTCTGGAACATTCATCATGGGTGCCTCTTGTGGTCCATGTAGCAATGAGTAGAGGATCTCTTGATGTAGAGTTTTCAACTCTATGAAACACATAAAGTGGTCGCGCCATTGATTGTACTCTCCTATATATATAGGACTGGTGGTTTGCCATCAGATCCTATGGCTAGCGCGTCTTGGGTATTCATCTTTGTGCACTTGAGTGATCGTGAGACAAATTAGTGTGATCCAAAGGTAAGTTGGCTAGTAGTGAAATATAAACGTGGGGAACTAAGAGGACTGAGTATCCTAGCGCAAGAGAAACTAAGTTGCTACATGAAAAACTCTAAATAAAAGACTAAACAAGGAGCAGTGAAAAGAAACAGACAAGCAGCAAAAACCTAGGACCTGATACCGGGTAAAGAGAACCGGGTTCTGAGAGCGGGAATCTATAATCCAGTACTTGAAGTAACCGGGAAGCTGGGAACCCGGTGTTGAGAACCGAGATATGAGAACCCGATAGAGGAAACCGGGAATCGAATTACCCAGTCGTGGAGTACCCGGTGGATGAAACCGGGACCTAAAGCACCCGGTGTTTCGAACCGGGATAATGTTATCCGGTATATGGAACCGAAAGACTTACCGGGAAAAATAAAAACCAGGACCGGGAGCCACTTCACCCGGGAAGATATGCGACCCAGGTAGCATAGGGAAATTAAAGACCCTGTGTACAGAGAAAACGATAAACACACGTACGTGGAAGTCGAGATGCGATGAACACAGATCTGGGAAAATGTTTTTCTTGCAGATTTTGGTTCTTGGACGATTTAAGAACAACCAAAACATGGAAAAACACAAAATGCTAATAGATTTTGCTCCAAAAAACACCCTATGGCTTGAAAATTTTGAAAATTTGTAGAATAGGGACTCAAAAACAATGTATCGATTTTTAACCAATTGAAGATCGAAAACTTCGAATTTGACTCAGAAACTTTGTAGAAATCAGTTTAAGAATATATTGAATAGATTGGAATACATTGATTTCACTATAATTGCAAAATCAAAAAGCCAAAATTAACCGTAAGAACATAGCGCCGTTTTTGATAAACTTAGGGATGAATCAAATAGAATAGAAATTACCTTTGGATCGATTGTCTCTCTGTTCTGATACCAACTGTGGATCCTAATATCAACTGCAATATCAGTAATCGGTCAACAATAACAACGATTAAGCAACAATGGTGATGTTATTGAAAGTGCAGAAAAATCTATCAAGTAGCCGTACAAAGGTATTGAAAAGATTAAAGCTTGATTAACCATCAAATTAGGGTTTAGAAAATCTATTTATACCCCAAAAGGGATATTTACACAATACACCCTGAACTTCCATTCAACTCTGATTTCAGCCCTAACACGTTCTCTTATAGATTTGACTTTATCGGCTGTCTATTGTACAATTTCTGGCTCGGCAAATTGCTTCTCTCCCACTTCTAACCAACACACGGGAGTTCTACACTTCCTTCCATACAATGCTTCAAACGGTGCTGTACCAAGACTAGAATGATATCTATTGTTGTAAGCAAATTCCACTAAGGGTAGGTGGTATCCCAATTTCCACCAAAGTCGATCACACATGATCTTAGCATATCCTCCAACGTTTGAATCGTTCTTTCACTTTGCCAGTCCGTTTGAGGATGGTATGTCATGCTCAAGTTCACCCTTGTACCCAACTCTTTATGCAATCGTTCCCAAAACTTTGAAGTAAACCGGCTATCGCGGTCCGAGACTACAGACAAAGGTATACCATATCTAGAAACTACTTCATCAATGTATAGTTTCGCCAACTTATCCATTGGTAAACTTTCCCGCATATCTAGGAAATGATCACTCTTGGTCAAACGATCGACTATCACCTAAATGATATCATGACCTCTAATGGTCGTTGGCAACTTTGTAACGTCCCAAAAATTACAAGCAAATTTAAATTTTTAAATAAACATTTCATTTATAACAACTCATTAAATGATCCCAACGTTTCGTTTGCAAACTCATAATTAATATCTTCATAATAAAGACCAGCGGAATTAAACGTTTAATTATTAAAAACCATAAAGCAACCAGCTCTCCTCGCGCGCCAGTGTGTACTCGTCACGCCTTGGAGCCGCCCGTACCTGAAACCACAATCTATTGGGAAAGGGTAAGCACGAAGCTTAGTGAATTCAACACCATAAGTAACACAGTTATTTCCACACCACCATAAACAGATAATTGCACATAAACAGCATACAAGTCTACGAACAAATCATAAACATGTATATCCACACCCAACCACCTAAAAGGCACAAGTCGGTCCCACCGACCACATGATAACATCTCCGGCCCCGCCGAATCCCCGGTCCCACCGAGTCTCTACGCCACCCGCGTATAAAATCTCCGGCCCCGCCGGATCCTCGGTCCCACCGAGTTAACATGACAACATAGTATCAACTAGACACCCCACTATCTAGTTCCACAACACAATCACATAAGGCTACCACACACGTACTACAGCAATGATAAAACAACCGTTATTAGATATCGTGCAAACGCAACCCGGCACCCCCGGGTTCATACGCCACCCGCGTATACAACCTTCGGTCCCACCGAATTACTACGCCACCCGCGTATGTGACCCGCGGCCCCGCCGAACTCCTACGCCACCCGCATAGTCACAACAATAAGGTCCGACTAGACACCCCACTATTTAACCCCGCATCAAAAGCAAATAGAACTACCACATACATACACAACGTAATGTAAAAATAACCGACATTAGTTATAGTGAGAGAACTCACCTCGAATGCGCGCCTAGCTCAACAATACAAATTCAAGCTTCCCAATTACGGTCACTTCCCAGCACCTAAACGCACGTTAAAACGTATCAATACGAGACCCGGACCCTACGACACGACACTCGCTTAAACCGTCACTAAAACTACTTCCCGGTCTCGCCAAGCAGGTCTGTTCGGGACCTATTTCGACCTCCTTAAACCCAGTAAATCCTCAATATTATTACATGGTCAGAAATTACTATGAGTTAGGGTTCCAAGGACATATTATACGCCTCCTAACGATTTTTCTACCATTTATTATGGATTTTACAAAAACAGTTCCCCGAACAGCGAAAATCAGCACCTTTCAGTATAAAATGACATTTTGACCAATGCTACGTCCCGAACTGGGCTTCACACAAAACACAGAAAAGTTTATAGACTCAAAAAGGGAACTTTTGGCGCTGGTCTCACCCAGATACGAGTTACGAGCAAAAAGTTATGGTTTTCCCAAGACAATGGCAGATTCCAGAATTTTTCACATGAAATGACGAATCACTGAACTTACGACCACTTTTCCACCTAGCTAGAGGCCGAACCAGTTTTCTGCTAAAACACGGAAAACGTGCCCGACCCCGAACTTGAACCGTGGGCGCCAGTTTCGGCTCAAACGGAGTTACGACGGAAAAGTTATAGCCGTCGTAAAAACAGTGGCTGCACCATTTTCCACATGAATTGACGATTATAAAAACGACGGTTTTAACGAAACGGCTTAAACGATTAAGGTTTCGGGTTAGGGTTTAACTATCACGGTTTAACGGAAACTGGACAACACACGGCACCACTCACTGCCACCTCCGGCAGGGGTGGTCGCCGGCGGCGGCCGCCGGCCGTTTTTTCGGCGACACAACGACGACAAGGAAAACGAACGGAAGGAAGACTTACCTCTCGTTAAAACGTAGCAGCAGAACTGAATCGTCGGCTTCTTCTTCTTCCCGTCGTCCTTCTCCCTCTCTTTCTTTTCTCGGTTACCCTCTCTCTCGCACTCTCCCTCTCTCTCTCCCGCACTCTCTCTCTCCGCTGATACACACTCGTCGGCAAGACACAGCAACTCCGGCGAGGGTTCTTCTGGGATGGAAGGCGACGGCGCAAGGGAATAAGGGGGGGGGGGGGGTTCTTGGCTGACGCAGCAGCGGGAAAAGGGGGGGGGGGGAAGGGTGTTCCGGCAATCTCGGCGGCAAGGGGAGGGGCTGTGGCCGTGTGCAACAAGAAGGAGTAGGGTTTTGGTTGTTTGTTTGCGAGAGTGTGAAAGAAAACGAGAGTTACAAAAACAAAATGAGGGTCGGTTCTTTAAGCAAAACAACAAAAACGCTCCATGCAATCTTGAAAAGAAAAACCACCTTTAGTCCCTAGGTTTATAAGATATTTCCTCTTCTTGACCTAACCTAGGATTTTTAACATTTTGACAATTCCGTTAACCCCGTTAATAAACATTTCGCTACGAGAAAAAAAATATTAAACAATAATTAATCAAGAAATAACCATACCAGGACACGAGCTTTACAACTCTCCCCCACTTGGATTAGACTTCGTCCTCGAAGTCTACGTCCGCAAACGACTTCTAATAATTCTCTCGCATTTGATGATATCCCAAACTCAATCCACTTTCAAGCTCTAACCATTCTAAAGATGCTCACCAGTATACCCTACAGGATACTCGATTACGATCCCTCCTATCATTAATTGACGATTAACTTCTACGAATTCTAATAGACTCCAAAGATTTTCAATAAATTATATTAACAAAACATCGACCCCCTGCCGAACATCGGTCCAACCGATTACAATAACAAACATCGGCCACTCGCCGAACATCGGTCCAACCGATTACAATAACAAACATCGGCCACCCGCCGAACATCGGTCCAACCGATTACAATAACAAACATCGGCCACCCGCCGAACATCGGTCCAACCGATTACAATAACAAACATCGGCCCAACCGATTACAATAACAAACATCGGCCACCCGCCGAACATCGGTCCAACCGATTACAATAACAGACATCGGCCACCCGCCGAACATCGGTCCAACCGATTACAATAACACATAAGCGTGGTATTATCCTAGACACTAACACTAATAGATATCCCCCACAATCAAGTCAACTAACACACACGTAGGTCATTCCCTTAACCGATACTACCCGGCCTACATTACCAACACGCGTGGAATACCCAACCTCCCACCGTCGACGTATCCCCCACACTC
Organism: Saussurea involucrata; assembly: GCA_033807775.1. Taxonomy (NCBI): domain Eukaryota; kingdom Viridiplantae; phylum Streptophyta; class Magnoliopsida; order Asterales; family Asteraceae; genus Saussurea; species Saussurea involucrata. The sequence continues at coordinate 62,414,607 of CM066319.1, read as the reverse complement.
GCTCTACAAAGCTAATTTATCTGAACCGAGGATACACCCTGACGCCTACCACTCAGGTAACGCCTCAGGGCCCCTCACATCGGAATTACCTCCCAGGTAAGTGCCCACAACTATATCCTCCTAGCACCTACTAGAAAGCCTAGGCTATAACACCTGAACACCGGGGCCTCACCCCGAGATACCCAACCGACCACTACCAGCGACTGACTAACGTGCCTAAGGATCCATAGCAAAACAACCTACCCACAAGTGCCTATCTCGGATTGTCTCCCTCACCCAAACGTGTAAATACTCGACGTGCAATGAATGCCAAACGGTGCGACAAAACAATTCATCAACAAGACTCCACCTCGAGTCATTAAAACCGGGCAATTAGCCCATGACTAACTCCAAGTCAAAACCGAGCAAAATGCTCCACGCTTGCTAGACCCATAAGTCGGTCAAAAACGCGTTTAAATAAAGTTTAAGCAAGCAATACTCTTAAATAACATTAGTCCCAAACTCGACACGAGTTAAACAAAAGCGTTTTCCAAAAGGACTCACACCCTTAAAATTCTCAAAATGACACATAACACTTATAAACGCACTTCCCAAATGGTTTACAAAATCATTTACAAAATATTCTCAACGTCAAGATTTTTCATTTCAAAAAGACCGTAAGCAATAAAACTACTATTACCAGGTCGGTAATTACGCAAAAATGGACACACTCGTCCCACATATGAAAATCATGTTGAAAATCATCTCATTGCAGCTTAATTTACTCACAAAACGTAAGCGAAATAAATAATTTCTTTGAAAATGAACCTTACACCGGGTGCGACAAAAGCGTGCACATAGTTTCAAAATCAGTCCCACGACGTTTGACCCCAAAATTCCTCTTTTTCAACATAAAATGTCGTGGCACAGGGTTCACTAACAAATCTTACGCACGTCGGCTAGTCATACAAACGATAAAACGGTTTACAAATATATTTTTGTTAAAACACAACTGTCTCGTGTAAGTTTCAAACTTAAGATAAAAACCAATCCGTTTCCACCATTTGAAAATATCGACTAAAACCTCATAAAATCTCGAAAGGTGGGGTTCTTTAAATTGATTTCCAAGATTTCCCCAAATGGTCACATAAACAAATAAGATATGCACCACGAGAAATTAAACCCACACGACTCAACATGCCGTAAAACAGAACTTATCTTAACCAACTCACTCAAATAGCTATATACAGACATCATGGAATGTAACTTTCCGCCTCAACTCTAACATATGTGGAGGAGTTCCAATGTTAAAGTCACAAGCCGTAGCCACTTGCCCAACATTTTAAACACCACAAAACACGGATATCATCTTACCCGTAAGAACCGTTGGAAAAATAAAGAAATGAGACAAATTCTAACAAAGTTTGCACCCCCGTAAATAAACGATTTCATACATTTTCAAAACCATATTACAAAATCTTGTGCGTGTGCTAAACACTTCCCAAAATTTCAAAACACCATCCATAAAAATGATTTGAAACACAAGAATTTGTTAATGCAATCTATTTCAAAATCAAACTTTGTGCATGACTCAGTCGGCATTCTACGCCTCGACTCCTACTCCTCCAAATCTCTCCGATCCACTAACGTCATCCGGACATTTAAACCTCTTAGGCAAGTTGGGAAATTACGCCAAATAATCCCTGCGATTTTTCCTCAAATCAAAGTCGGCTCTAATAGCCTATGATTCTAGCACAATCATCCATCTTGGCCCGAAACAAACATCATCCTTATCGTCACTCCAAGTGACTAATACTAGAATCGTCCTTCTATTCTAACGACTACTGGATTAGATCCTTCGCCACTACCCTCAACGATCATTTCATCTAAGCAAATCAAGTACACACCTGTACTAATAGATTTAATATGGTTGTTTCTCCTAATGATGGCCATTCTGGGTAGATAACACAACGCGTTACTAGCACATAATAACTCACACTAACAACACTCACGCTCAACTCCTCGGATTCCTCGTGACTTTCCCCGACTCGAGCATTGATCCTGTGCTTCCGGTAGTAGGAGCTCTACTACTACCATCCCCACCTATCATCGCCCGTTCCGAGTCCCATCCCAAGGGGTCCAAGTAGTTCCTCGTCGAAACTAAACGCATATGCCCGCACCGGCATACGTACACACTCTTCCTAGTTCCCTAGGAGTTTCACCCAATTCCACTACCCTCGCCAAGACGAAGTTCCCACTAGTCCTGACGAGTCGCCTCGCGAATGCACAGTCGCATACAGTGGAAAACCAGATAAACATTCGAATATAAGATTCCATCCTACAATGGTTGGACTCAAACAAGAGCTGCGCAATAGAACTAAATCCAACATTCTAAGGCTATTCGGTTCCTACCGCATACAACTCATAGTGCATTCACTTAACAACCTATCAAGGCTAGCATAAACTCCTATTAGCAAGCAACAAACATGCAACACAGTGTAATAAGCACCAAGCAATTTAACATACATACTCATACATAAACACCCTTCCTAGCTCTCTAGGAATTTCATCTCCTCCCACTACCCTTGCTACTACCGAATCCCTACTAATCATAACGAGTGGCCTCGCAAATACCCGATTATATGCAGTGCGAAATAAATAGACGTTCGGATACAAGACTCTATCCTAGAACGGTTGGACTCAAACAAGAGCTGCGCAATAGAACTAAATCTAATATCCTAAGTCTATAAATCTCTTACTGCATACAACCTAGAGGGCATCCACTTAGTAACCTATCATAATTAGCATGGATTCCTAATAGCAAGTAGTACCACATACAACATAGTGTCCACAACAGGCAATCTAGCATGCATATTCTATGATCTAGAAAGCAATAATACACTAAGTACTGGACCTTTCCCCCTTGGGCTCCGGCTAACTGTACACACTACGCCTTCGATCACCGTTCCTCGAACGGGTTTTTCCCTTTTTTCTTTTATTTCAAAAAGGTAAAATAGTTTGAAAATTTCCCAGCCGCAACTTGAGACCAAACACACCGAGGTGCGTTTGATTCACTCAAGCTGTGCTCTGATACCAAGTTGTAACGTCCCAAAAATTACAAGCAAATTTAAATTTTTAAATAAACATTTCATTTATAACAACTCATTAAATGATCCCAACGTTTCGTTTGCAAACTCATAATTAATATCTTCATAATAAAGACCAGCGGAATTAAACGTTTAATTATTAAAAACCATAAAGCAACCAGCTCTCCTCGCGCGCCAGTGTGTACTTGTCACGCCTTGGAGCCGCCCGTACCTGAAACCACAATCTATTGGGAAAGGGTAAGCACAAAGCTTAGTGAATTCAACACCATAAGTAACACAGTTATTTCCACACCACCATAAACAGATAATTGCACATAAACAGCATACAAGTCTACGAACAAATCATAAACATGTATATCCACACCCACCCACCTAAAAGGCACAAGTCGGTCCCACCGACCACATGATAACATCTCCGGCCCCGCCGAATCCCCGGTCCCACCGAGTCTCTACGCCACCCGCATATAAAATCTCCGGCCCCGCCGGATCCTCGGTCCCACCGAGTTAACATGACAACATAGTATCAACTAGACACCCCACTATCTAGTTCCACAACACAATCACATAAGGCTACCACACACGTACTACAGCAATGATAAAACAACCGTTATTAGATATCGTGCAAACGCAACCCGGCACCCCCGGGTTCATACGCCACCCGCGTATACAACCTTCGGTCCCACCGAATTACTACGCCACCCGCGTATGTGACCCTCGGCCCCGCCGAACTCCTACGCCACCCGCGTAGTCACAACAATAAGGTCCGACTAGACACCCCACTATTTAACCCCGCATCAAAAGCAAATAGAACTACCCCATACATACACAACGTAATGTAAAAATAACCGACATTAGTTATAGTGAGAGAACTCACCTTGAATGCGCGCCTAGCTCAACAATACAAATTCAAGCTTCCCAATTACGGTCACTTCCCAGCACCTAAACGCACGTTAAAACGTATCAATACGAGACCCGGACCCTACGACACGACACTCGCTTAAACCGTCACTAAAACTACTTCCCGGTCTCGCCAAGCAGGTCTGTTCGGGACCTGTTTCGACCTCCTTAAACCCAGTAAATCCTCAATATTATTACATGGTCAGAAATTACTATGAGTTAGGGTTCCAAGGACATATTATACGCCTCCTAACGATTTTTCTACCATTTATTATGGATTTTACAAAAACAGTTCCCCGAACAGCGAAAATCAGCACCTTTCAGTATAAAATGACATTTTGACCAATGCTACGTCCCGAACTGGGCTTCGCACAAAACACTGAAAAGTTTATAGACTCAAAAAGGGAACTTTTGGCGCTGGTCTCACCCAGATACGAGTTACGAGCAAAACGTTATGGTTTTCCCAAGACAATGGCAGATTCCAGAATTTTTCACATGAAATGACGAATCACTGAAATTACGACCACTTTTTCACCTAGCTAGAGGCCGAACCAGTTTTCCGCTAAAACACGGAAAACGTGCCCGACCCCGAACTTGAACCGTGGGCGCCAGTTTCGGCTCAAACGGAGTTACGACGGAAAAGTTATAGCCGTCGTAAAAACAGTGGCTGCACCATTTTCCACATGAATTGACGATTATAAAAACGACGGTTTTAACGAAACGGCTTAAACGATTAAGGTTTCGGGTTAGGGTTTAACTATCACGGTTTAACGGAAACTGGACAACACACGGCACCACTCACTGCCGCCGGCCGTTTTTTCGGCGACACAGCGACGACAAGGAAAACGAACGGAAGGAAGACTTACCTCTCGTTAAAACGTAGCAGCAGAACTGAATCATCGGCTTCTTCTTCTTCCCGTCGTCCTTCTCCCTCTCTTTCTTTTCTCGGTTACCCTCTCTCTCGCACTCTCCCTCTCTCTCTCTCCCGCACTCTCTCTCTCCGCTGATACACACTCGTCGGCAAGACACAGCAACTCCGGCGAGGGTTCTTCTGGGATGGAAGGCGACGACGCAAGGGAATAAGGGGGGGGGGGGGGGGGGGGTTCTTGGCCGACGCATGCGGCCGTGTGCAACAAGAAGGAGTAGGGTTTTGGTTGTTTGTTTGCGAGAGTGTGAAAGAAAACGAGAGTTACAAAAACAAAATGAGGGTCGGTTCTTTAAGCAAAACAACAAAAACGCTCCATGCACTCTTGAAAAGAAAAACCACCTTTAGTCCCTAGGTTTATAAGATATTTCCTCTTCTTGACCTAACCTAGGATTTTTAACATTTTGACAATTCCGTTAACCCCGTTAATAAACATTTCGCTACGAGAAAAAAAATATTAAACAATAATTAATCAAGAAATAACCATACCGGGACACGGGCTTTACAAACTTAGTCACAAAGTCCATGGTAATACGATCCCACTCGAGTATCTCTAAAGATTGTAGGCTTTCATAAGGTCATTGATGTTAGTCCTTTATTTGCGAACAAGTCACACACCGTTCTACATAGTGTGCTACGTCTAACTTCATGATTGGCCACAAATAATGTAACTTCAAGTCTCTATACATCTTGGTGCTTGCCGGATGGATGTATTACTTGGACTTGTGAGCATCCTCCAAAAGTAGCTCCCGATTGCCTCAAATTTTGGGCACCCACACGCGCCCATTAAATAATTTCACTCCATGGCTATCCTCCGTCAAAAGTAATTGTCAAAAGTAATCATTGCTTCACCATCACTTCTTCTTTGGGGTTCTCTTCCATCAAAGCTTCGGCTTGCGCTGTTCTAGTTCTCTCTATGAGGATTGACACCAATTCAATTCTTGAGAGTTTGTCTCAAAGTCTTCCACTATAATACATCTGACCGAAGGCGTTGGCTACTACATTTGCTTTACCCTGGTGGTAGAGAAATTCACAATCATAATCTTAAAGTAATTCCAACCACCTCATTTGCCTCATGTTCAACTCCTTTTGATCAAAGACGTATTTTAAACACTTATGGTCCATATAAAGCGTACATTTCGTGACGTAGAGACAGTGCCGCCATAACTTCAAGGCGAATACCACCGCTGCTAACTCCAAATCGTGAGTAGGATAATTTTTTTAGTGCACCTTGAGTTGTCTCGATGCGTAGGCAATCACTTTTCCTCCTTGCATCAATATACAACCCAAACTCATTTTTGACGCGTCACTATAGACCACAAAATCTTCTTATCCTTCGGGTAAAGATAGCATTGGGGATTCACAATGATAGCATTGGGGATTTACAAAGTTTCAAAGAAAGCATTAGAAATGTAACTTGTAAGTCAAGATATTATTCTTTGAATAAGAAACCAATAATAACACAATTCATCTAGCATTGACGGGGGAGACCCATTTGTCATAAGTAATGACGGACTACAAAAGTAAGTCACTTGATATGTTAATGAAGCCAAACACATGGATTATAATCATAGTAGTTATCGAGCGCAACTCCTCTAAGTCTATTGCTCGTTGAGTCTCAACCTCAATCCCTCTAGGTCTATACTTTGAGATATGCAAATCCAAGAAAACATATAAACACAACGGAATTACATCATACCACTCATGGGACGATGCCCGACCAAACAAGTCCACATCCTACTTACCATGAAGACCCGATGCCTATTCCGTGCTATAACGAGGGAGATTAGTATCCTATCAAGTAAACACAAAGACTCACGTGCCTATTGATCCATTACACTAACACCAAGTATAATTACAACTTCACTATGTAACAACACTAATCCCACATATGATAGGCAAGTTTAGTACCAAGACATAGCAATAGATAAATCTTCCCATCATATTATCTTGACCTCAAAAATCGATCACTAGACATATAGTTCCAAAATTCACCAAATACCATTATTGGCATTATTTCAACATAAGAAACCATTATTCATAAATCATTCATCAAAATCTTTAAGTGTTTCAAAACCCTAGTTTTGACCTAGATTTCTCGAACTCCATAATTGTGAGGAAAGAGTAACAAAACACACCAAAACTAGAAATAAACCCTTAAACACATTTTATTCACCTTTCCAAACATATTTATCAAAACCAAACCGTAAAATTTCCAAAAACCAAGTTTAGGTTAAAAGTTCATCAAACCAAGAAATCATAAGTGAGGAGATGTTTAGAAAGGTTAAAATACAAAGGTTTTAACATGTATAAGGTTTAAAATGTGAATGAACTCACCACTAGGTTTTGTTGAAAACCTAGAGATTTGTTAGAACCCAAGAAATGATAGATGAAGGCTTCTTAAGAGGGAAAAGTTCATATATCTTCCTTGCCAAGCCAAACCCTAAATGAAGCATTAATGATTATCAGCAACCATTAAGATGGAGTAAATGAGGAGGGAGAAGAAGGTTAAGATTCTTACCAAAAATCAGAGAAAAGTCGACCTTGAAACAACCCCAAATGCTAATCTGCCTAAAAATCCCGACTGAAGTGGGTTTTTATACCCTAGGTCGACCCGACGATTATGCCCGGCGATTGCGACATCTGTTACTCTCGTCGGTCACTTTCACATGAAATGTACCACGAGTTTTCCCTGCCCGCGATAGTGCTAGCGGTTGTGACCAAATGTGACTTTCGCCTGACAAACTGGCCAAAAACGTACCGAAAGCTCTTTTGAGCTGTTTCCCACCCGTTTCGCTCGTGATCCAAATTGATTAGATAGGTGACCCGATTCCCATAAAATTTTACCAATCTACACTTACGTACTTATAAGAAATGTAAACGGTACACAAAAATCTTACCGAAAATCCGGGTGTTACAGACAGGTGTTTCTTCAACGTGTTGTCTGCTGTCTCTGGCAGTTGTCTTTTTCCTGCATTTAATTATAGATGGTTACAGGTTATTAAGTTTTTTTTAATATGCAACTAAAAAACATGATTTATATACTGAATACCTAATGTAACCATTTGATCGCTTTTCTGGGTCTTCCGTTTGCTCGTCTCACTGGCCTTACTTAGTTTTCGTAGGATACCCTTCAACCCCGTGGACAAGTTTAAAAAAATTGGTTACATGTGATTTGAGTATGAATAAAGTGTGTTATGTTTTTTTTCTTGAAGCCATACCTGCTTGCTTGGATGAGATACTCCTATTACATTGTTGATCCAAACCCTTAGTGATTTGATAATGACCCTCTGAGAAACACTTAGTGAAATTTGTAAGTAAACAATATGTATTAATGTTTTGTCATCAAAGAAAATACTAAGTCTGTTTAGTATCGCTGATGAAAACATATGCTTTAAATTACACATTCAGCGATACTGTTCATCCATAAGACCTGAGCCTGTTCAGTCTTGTCGATGATCGCTGATATTTTTAGTTGTTTACTTATGATCCCTGAAGACAAGTTTCACGTCAACTATGTTCTACGCTGAAGTCGAAGATCAAGCCCAAGAACCAGCGACAAGTCTACTAATGAACTGATGCGGATATCAGCAAAACCAAGATTTGTCCACTCAACGTGAAGTTTCAAGTACAAGACTTCAGCGAATGCTGAACTTTATCACTCGTTGATAAAGATCTATTCAGCGAACGCTGATCATGAAGTATTCCTCTACAAGTTACTTTTGTCATTCCCCTTGCACGCCTCTGTACGAAAATATCAGAAAGGACATCCTTTTTGTCCAGGATCGTACAACCAACTCTGATTCTACACTGTACATCATGCGACTACTAAGGTTGTCTACAAAGGTCAAACCATGCAACCAATTAGCTGCTGCCACGTGTAAAGTTATACTGATATGCATTAAATGCATGCAGTATATAAGAAGAACCCTACTTCAGAAATGAAGTGCTCGGCCATCTTCTTCTCTCTACTACTTTGTGTTAGAATATTATTCGTAATATTCTTATCTCCATTCTCTCTTAATTCTAGTGCAAGAAATCTTAGTGTTTTCCTAACTTGTTTAGATTAGGTTTACTCCATAATCTTATTCCGCAATAAGTTGTAAATAGTTTGATAAATATCAATAAACAATTTAGAAAAGTAAAATCTGTGTGTTTGTATTCAACCCCCCCTTCTACAAACTTGTATAACCCTTTCGGGACCAACAAGTGGTATCAGAGCAGATTGTTTAATCTCATAAACAAGATCTTGCTTATACTAATCTTTTCTCTTCCTTGCTATTTCTCATAATGGCCACCAACACAAACACAAACTATATTGACAATGGTTCTCTTGCAAAACCCCCTAGATTTTCCAGAGATAACTTTAATCTATGAAAAAATAGGATGATACTCTTCTTAGAAGGTGTAGACCCTACTATGCCTTATTACATCGAAAATGGCCCATATATTCCTGTTAGGATTGATCCTGAAGTTCCAGGCACTACTACTAGAGCTGCCATTCCTGAAAGAATCATTCCTAAGGAACCTCACAATTGGTCTGATGAAGATAAGAAGAAATTGGCTATTGACACAAAAGCCAAATCCATTCTTTCTATGGCTCTTCCTGACGAAGTCTACCATTCCGTCATGAACCTGAAAACCTCCAAAGCCATGTGGGACACAATCTGTGTTCAATATGAAGGAACGTCTGAAGTCCATGACTCAAGAAAGATCAACCTGGTAAGACAGTATGAAAGCTTCATTTGTGGTAAGAATGAATCTCTCTCTCAAGTACATCAGCGGTTTAACTGTTTAATTATTGATCTGAAAACCGTTGGTAAGGAATATTCTAACTTTGAACTACTGACAAGAATGTTTACCTGAAAGTTGGGATAGTTATTCAATGTGTCTCAAGCTATCAAAGGATCTAAAATCTATGACTCTCTCTACCTTATATGGCACTATGCTCAATCATGAGCAGTCGTGTCATCTTAAGAAGAATCTTGTAAAAGATTCCAAGAGCACACCTGTTGCTTTACTCTCAGAGTCACCTTCCACTCAGCGTTCAACTATCACTGTCACTGAGTTGAAAACTAACTCTGAATGCTCATCAGATGCTGATTCTTCAGATCTTGATGAATCTATAGCACTCCTAGCTAATAAGTTCAAGAGATTCGCTAAAAAGAGTAACTTCAGAAGGAATAAACCTCTTGCACTCACTGACAAGCCAAGATCATCAACCCCTGTTGATAAGGCTACTGCTACCTTCTTTAACTGTGAAAAAGTAGGACACTTTGCTAGTGAATGCAGGTCAAAGAAAGTCTTTAAACCCCCAGCTCTCTCCAAGAAATCCTCTAACCCCAAGGCTAGAGATGACAAATACATAAAGCTGAAAGAAAAATATTCAAAGCTGAAAAGCTTTAAGAAGAAAGGCAAAGGCTTGGTCGCTGACTTCGATTGGGCTGCCTCTGACACGGAAGAATCATCTGACTCTGAAGATGATGATGAGGCCAATCTCTGCCTCATGGCAAAAATTGAAGAAGAGGAAGAAAATTCTGACATTCCCTCTACTTCAACCTCTGCTACTAAGGTATCAACTTCTTTCTTTACTAATATTTCAGATATTGATGAAGCTGATAGTCTTCGGAAAATCGATCTCTTGACTATGAACTTATATGATGCCATGAATGGCAAAGCCGTTGCTGAAAATCAAAACCTTGATCTTTCTGAACAACTCAAAAACTGTCACCTTCAAATAGAAAAGCTTTCTAAAATTGAAGAAGATTTAAAAGACCAGGTTCATATAAACCAGCTTGTCAAAATCGAACGAGAAGAAGCTATCGCTGCATTAAAGGCTGAAAAAGCTACTGTTGAAGGATGGTGCAAATCCTCAACAACGATCACTGAGATAATAAATTCTTAGATTCCCTTGAGTGATAAACGTGGTCTTGGTTACAAAGCTGATACTCTAGAACCAACCACTGATCATTCCATGCTTAAGTTTGGAATGTTCGTGTCCTCTATCCTTGATAGTTCCTCATCTCAGTGTTCCTCTTCTAAAACTCCCATCCCTGAGGAAAAACCTACCTTAATTTCTAAAGGTAAGGGTAAAGAAAAAGTTTACAACCAAAAACCTCAGAAGGGTACCTTTCTACTTCTAAGAACAAGATCCCTGGATTCATTCAGCGATCTACTCCTAGAATCAGAGTAGATGTTATTGGTAAGAAATCTGAAGATCTGATTGTTCCTCCCATTTCCAATGCCAAAGGTATACTTGGTGCTGGCCCTGCTCATTTAAAATTAACGGCTAAGCATACAAATGGTCCTAAAGCTACTTTTAGCTATAGGAAATGTTATCACTGTGGACTTACCGATCACATTGCTAGTAAGTGCCCCACAGCCACCAAAGCTGAAAAGTTAGCTAAGGTGAAGATCAATGCCCCCAAGGTAAAGAAGTCCACTGAGGTTAAGAAATTAACCAAAGTGAAGAATAATTCTGAAGCTGAATCTTCAAATGCTGAGAAGATTGCTGAACCTTCCACTTCCTCTACCACCACTGACAAGTGTGGGCCCATGGTAAAATGGGTGCCCAAGTCAAACTAATCTTCCTTTGTTTGCAGGTTAAGAAGGGTATCTGGTATCTCGATAGCGGATGCTCTAGACACATGACTGGAAAGAAAAACCTGCTCACTGAATACAAGGAAGAAAAGGGTCCCTCAGTGACCTTCGGTGGAAATGGAAAAGGCCATACCCGAGGATTTGGTGTACTATCTAATGGTACAACAACCTTCAGAAGAGTTGCATATGTTGAAGGACTGAAGCATAATCTTCTAAGCATCAGTCAGCTATGTGACAAGGATAACAAAGTGATATTCACTAAGGAATCCTGGTTTGTCACTGACAAAAAGGAGAAGATAGCTCTAAGCGTATGGAAAATGTTTACGTTATAAACATGGACTCTACAACCACTGAGAACTCCTGTTTCTTCTCAAAAGCCTCATCTGATGTCAATTGGCTATGGCATAAGAGGTTCTCCCATCTCAACTTCAAGACACTGAATACTCTTTCTTCAAAAGAGTTGGTCACTGGTCTACCTCAACACTCATACGCTAAGGAATCTCTATGTTCAGGGTGTGAGAAAGGGAAACAAACAAAAGCTAGTTTCAAATCTAAGCAAGTTTCCTCAGTGTCATCTCCTCTACAACTTCTCCATATGGATTTGTTTGGCCCTATCAACAAACAATCCATTGCTGGAAAGAAATATACACTGGTCATAGTTGATGAATTCTCTCGCTATACCTGGGTAATGTTTCTCCGTTCTAAGAGTGACACCCCTGAAGAACTCATCACTTTTGTCAGGAAAATGGAAGTCCTGAACAACATGACCGTTCGCTCAATAAGGAGTGATCATGGGACTGAATTGAAAAACAGTTCCCTTGATTCCTTCTTTGAAAGTAAGGGTATTTCTCACAACTTTTCCTCAGTGAGAACACCGCAACAAAATGGAGTCACTGAAAGAAGATATCGAACTATCATCGAAGCTGCACGTTCAATGCTCAACGATTCTCATCTACCTACTCAATTTTGGGCATAAGCTGTCAACACTGCTTGTTTTACTCAAAACAGGTCGCTGATTGTCAAAAGATTCAACAAGACAGCCTATGAACGTTTCCATGGGAGAAAGCCTTCAATTAACTTTCTTCACATCTTTGGATGTCAGTGTTTCATACTGAACAACATAGATGCCCTTGGAAAGTTTTATCCTAAGGCTGATGATGGAATCTTTCTTGGATATTCTTCAGTCTCCAAAGCCTTCAGAGTCTTCAATCGAAGAAGACAAACTGTTGAAGAAACTATCCACGTCACATTTGACGAATCCCGTTCAGCAAACTCTAGACCTTCTGCTGATACTAAAGAACTGAATCAATGGATGTTTTCTCAGTTTGGTGATTCAGAAGATGTTCCCACTCCTCCATCTCATACTCATCCCGCTGAAGATGATGATCCTACTATCATTTCAAACATGCAGACTAGTGAAGCTGAAACATCATGGGTCTCAGCTGTTCCTCTAAACACTATGCCTGCTTCTGAAAATTCTATCTCTGATATACCATCTACTTCTCAGCAATCAGTGAATGAAATGACAACTGAACCTATTCCTCTCTTGGCTGATATACCAGAAGTTGCTGAAGCCTCATCTTCAGCTCCTCCAGAAGTTCAGATTGAGTCAGCAAATCATGCTCTGACTCAGCGATGGACTATCAATCACCCTATTGAACAAATTCTTGGTGATCCAAACGCTGGTGTTCAGACTCGACGAAGTGCAGGTAACATTTGTTTATTTGTTAACTTTATTTCTCTGATTGAACCAAAGAAAACAGATGATGCCCTCCAAGATCCAAACTGGGTCAGCGCTATGCAAGAAGAGCTGACAGAATTCGAAAGAAACAAAGTTTGGAAGCTTGTTCCTAGACCATCCGACAAGTCAGTGATAGGCACTAAATGGGTCTATCGAAATAAGTTGGATGAACATGGAACTGTAACCCGCAACAAGGCTCGTCTCGTTGCTCAGGGATACATACAAGAGGAAGGTATAGATTACAACGAAACATTTGCTACAGTGGCAAAACTCGAAGCCATTCGTCTATTCATAGCTTACGCTGTACACAGAGACTTCAAGGTTTATCAAATGGACGTTAAATCAGCGTTCCTTAATGGAAAGCTGAATGAAGAAGTCTACGTGGAACAACCTCCAGGATTCTCAGATCCTAAGCATCTAGGTTATGTGTATAAACTGGATAAGGCACTTTATGGCTTAAAAGCAAGCTCCTCGTGCATGGTATGACACTCTCTCCTCTTATCTCCAAATCAAAAAATTTGAGCGAGGTAAAATCGATAAAACTCTATTTTTTAGGAAAGTAAAAGGTCATATTATTCTTGTTCAAATATATGTCGATGATATTAGATTTGGTTCCACTAACCCTGACCTTTGTACTCGTTTCGCTGATAGAATGAAAGCAGAATATAAAATGAGTATGATGGGTGAGCTAACATATTTCCTTGGTCTTCAAATCAAACAGAATGAAAAAGGAACTTTCATTCATCAGGGAAAATATGTTAAAGATATGCTGAAGAAATTTGATTTAACTCAGAGTTCAGCTATGAAAACCCCTATGGCTCCACCGTTGACACTAAACAAGGATCCTTCTGGAAAACCTGTTAATGTCACGATGTACCATGGGATGATCGGCTCTCTTCTGTATCTTACAGCTAGCCGACCTGATATTATGTATGCAACCTGTTTGTATGCACGATATCAAGCTGAACCTAAGGAATCTCATTTGATCGCTGTAAAGCGAATCTTTCGTTACCTTAACGGTACTCCTAACCTAGGTCTTTGGTATCCCAAAGACTCAAGGTTTGATCTAATCGCCTATTAAGATAATGATTTTGCAGGTTGCAAATTGGATAGGAAAAGCACCACAGGAGGCTGTCAACTCCTGGGTGGAAAGCTGGTGAGTTGGACAAGTAAAAAGCAAAACTCAGTGTCCACCTCAACCGCTGAAGCTGAGTACGTAGCTGCTGGAAGATGTTGTTCTCAGGTCTTGTGGATGAGAAATCAACTACTGGACTATGACCTTCAGTTCTTGAAAATTCCAATCTACTGCGACAGCACTAGTGCCATCGCTATAGCCAACAATCCAGTGCTACACTCAAAGACCAAACACATCGAAATCAGGTATCATTTTATCAGAGATCATGTGATGAATGGTGATATAAGACTTCATTTTATCCCAACTGACTTTCAGTTAGCTGATCTGTTCACCAAACCTCTTGATGAGACAAGAATCAACTTTCTCATCAGCGAGCTTGGAATGTTGAACTTAGAAGAGTAAAATCTTCAGTGGTTCACATTTGATCAGTGATAAAAATGAAATTGTATAACCCTTTCAATCACCTACTTTCTGAAAAAAATTGATTCGCTGATATCAAGGTATGTTCTCTCTTTCTCGCTGACGTTCGTCTATGAATGCAAAGATTTCAAAAAAAATTGCATCGCTGAATATCTCTTCCTTTCTAAAACTCACTGATATTTCTAATCAGTGCTTCATGTTTTCAAAAACGTCCCTGAGCTTTCAAAAACCTCAGAGACATCCTAAAATATGAAAGGACGTTTGTGACGTCATCACAACGGATAAGTCATGGCACGTTTTCTTTGACACGTTCACCCGTTTCGTCTTCCTTTGTCCAATCAAATTCATGGGACGTGTCCGTGTCATCATGAAAACTTTTCCGGTCATAGTTTTTCTCTCTCTACTCTCACTATATAAACACTTTGTGCTTATATTTTTACCTTTTACGCGAACATCATCTCCTTCAAAGCAAGAACTCCCTGTTGCATTCAAAATATTAACTCAAGAACCTGTTCAACTTCATCTTCTTCAAACATCACAGGTTAATATTTCTTTTATCTTACAACTAATAAACTTGTTTTTGATCTAATTCTTGTTTCTAAAAGATCAAACAAAAGAACTTTTTAAAATGAAATCATTTCTCTTCATGATTTTATGAACACAATCTTCATGATTGTTCTTCAAGTTTAAATCAAAAATCTCAAACTTGTATCTTCATATGTTTTTCCAGAATCCTTTCTTTAAGAGGAAACTGGAAAATAAGACATTCACTAGATTTTGAAATTTTGTCAAAACTAGAAAACCATAATTTCTATTCTTTCTCTAAATAGAAATTACACAACCCTAAAACCCTTATTTTGGAACTTTATCCATCTTAAGAAACTTCTGTTCATATTCTTTACTCTTATATTATATAAACAGAAATGGCATCTACTACTGAAGCTCCTACCGCTAAGTCCCCCACTGCTGCTGAAAATGTTGTACTCACAAAAGCTCCCCAGGTTAATTTTAAACTCGAGCAAGTTACCTTTCAAAGCAACAAACCTTATGCTCTCTTCGACTTCCCTCAAAAGAAGAAGGTCACACACCTTGATGACGCTGTAAACTTTATCAAGACCTGTCCTCTATCGACAGCTCTGGCCATTGCACCCCCGACTCATCGATATCTTCTAGCTCAGTTCTGGTATACTGCCAGACGAGCTCAGGTACCCTCAACCAAAGACCCAAAGAAAATGCTTGATATCATTCTTTGTGACACCAAACATGGAACTTCCAAGATCACCCCTAGTACTATAAGGTGTGCCCTGAACCTTCCTGGTAGTTCCAAAGAAAAACGCTTTGTCCCTCTGCCAAACCCCAAAAACCTAGCTGATAGAGAAACACTGATTGCATTCTTTGATACAATGAAGTATGTATGGGAAACAGGGAGAGATGAACTCCCTGAGAAGAAGCTGACCGCCATCAAGAAATCAAAAATGCCAAGCAAGATGAACTTCATCTTCGCTCATTTGATCAGCTGCCTGACAGCGAAAACTGGATCAACTGACCAAGCATCACACCCTCAGCAGGCCATGGGGTATGCACTGCTGAAGGGTCTTCACGTTGATTGGGCATCAATCATCTACAACGATATGGTGCTCAGGGTGGATGTGGCTGACAGACCACTATATGTTCCATATCCCCGGTTTGTCAGTGCTCTCTTTCTAAACGGACTTCGGGACGAATATCCAAAAGTGGGTGACCTGAAACTCTCTCAGGTTGGCCCAAAGGTGCTCGACTTCAAGGCCCTGCCAAACGAGGTACGTCTTACTACTCCCTTATCTCTTCTTAAACCTCCTACTTCTTCTACTTCTGCAGCTGCTTCAGCGGCAATCCCAACCACTGTTACCCAGGCTGCAAAAACTACTCCTACTAAGAAAAGGAAACACTCCTCTACCTCTCTTGATGCTCAAAGGATCAAGAAAACCAAGGAGCAACCCCCAAGCCTTCCCAGGCTGAAGACCTAGCGTTTATCTCTCTACAGACTACGCTGGATGGTTTCGTGGAACGCTCCTCCGTTGGATCCCTGATACAACAAGTAACAATAATAATAGCAATATATTGAATGATTGAGAGTTTACAAGATAAGATTGAAGAACACTCTCTTACAAAATGAAGCTCTTTCTCTCAACACGTATGAATGTAGAATTTAGAGGCTGGGAGATTTTAGAGGCTTAACCTAAAATCTAACAATGAAACACATTAAGTACTAAGGCTTTATGACCTAAGCCCATTAGCAACTAAAGCCCACATATTTAATTTGGGCTTTTACAATTTAACCAAGTAATCTTCAATACAATATAAAATAAAAGCTAACAATCTCCCCCTTTGTATTCAAGATTAAAAATAGCCCAATCTTCCACAAGGTCAGTTGCTTTAATTTCTTCTTTGACACCCCCTTGATCGTTGCATACTCCTCCTTGATCTTTGCGTACTCCCCCTTGACTGTTGCATTACTTTTCTAGTCTCAGTTATCTCTCAAACGATCAGAGAACGATTTGATGTGCTGAAGCTTGTATAACCAGTTTAAGTAATAACCGATGGTAGATAAACAGCTAGAAGATGAAGAGTAGCGAACACATTCGGCTCATGAGAATCTGCATTAAAGAATAAGTAACCAGGGGTAATCATCTAACATAGAAGCACAATAGCAACTATTATCACAACAATTTATAAAAAATTGTGTGGCCTATGCTCAGAGTTGGCAATGATGAAGCTCTGACAGGACTTCCAGTTATCATTGAAGTAAATTAAAAAATAAACTTCTCAAACTGTTCTTGGCAATATCACATAGATAAGCATGTGGAATCACAAAGATTCGTGATATTGTGTGGAATAAAATAGAATATTATCTATTAAGCTCAAAAGTGTGTAAACTGTTTGGACATAACAGGTATCCACAGACTCAATGTGCATGAGGGAAGTGTGAAGGTGGGGCAACTTTCCTTCTTTTCAATATCCAACCTTCCAAAGAAAGATCAGATAGCATATGTGCTGCTTCCCCGTGGAAAAGTGAAACAGTTCCTTGTAGAGAAGGAAGTGAGTAGCTGGTGGGGTTAAGACAAGAGTTGGCATGGGCTTAATGCCTGTTTCAATGACAATCACCAAAAATTTGTGATAAATCAGAAATGTGGTTTGCCCGGCTCAGAAAAGAGATGGTGCAGAGTTGTATAATTCTTTTGACTCTGTTCTCACACCCTCTTTCTTTTTATCATGTAGCTCACATCTAACCAAAATCTCTTTTTAAATTTCACCTCTTAAGCACAATGAGAAAAACTCATATAGTTATCTCCCCCACTCTTTGATGTAGACCCTTCACCTCTCAAACACTCAAGGTTTACTTCTTTGGTAGGAAACACAGGTTTAAGTGATCCATAGAAGTTCTATAAAGCTCACACATTGATCCCGTGAAATTGTTGTCCTAGAGGTTGGATTGTTCCACACACTGACTACTTGTAGTCTCAGAAAAGCATTTTAAAATCCAACTTCTATATTTGAAAAAAACATTTAAAGTCTAGAAGTGGTTTGACCATTTGAAAGAGGTTTTATCATTTTAAAGATGGCAATTCTCTAGAAATGATGAAAGGTTTAGAGATTTTAGCTTTGCATGAATATGGCCAGATTGGCATTCTCCCCCTCAAATTGAGCAATAAATCTCATTTAGGCTCAATTTGTAATCAGATATCCTGTAAGAATCAAAAAGTGTTGGTAATCATCTTTGATGATTCCACATTTGTTAGGAATATCCAGAAGCACAGTTAATTCAAATTAAAAGGAAACTTGGTGCTGGGGGTTAGAGATTAGAAATACCAGTCAAAGTCTGATCTGTTGTGGTACTGGTCCTACACTGATGTGTGTAGAAACAAAGTTCTGATCTAATTATGGCAATAGAGAGAGCGGAAAGAGCACGAGTGAAATGCAATGCTTTTGATCCAGCAAGAGTCCATTGACTTTGACACAGATTTTGGCCATTAAGAACACTGATTCAGACCAAACTCAAAACATGAAAAAGTTTTACCTTTGTCTTAGAAATTCAACGCAACTGGACTCATGCGAATCGGAGTACCGAGTAAGAAGTTGTGCGCGTGTTTCTGAAACAGCGCAAAGCTGTCAGTAAATCCAAAAATTTCGGGCTCTGGGCTTTGGATTTATCATGACCTCTGGACCATCAGCTTCTGAAAATCATGCTCTGAAATACCTCTGGTCCCCTCTGGTCGTTGAAAAAAAAAATTGGTCTATAGAGGCTCTGTTGCATTCCTTCTGATAAACACCTCTGTCGCAACCTCTGTGGTGCAGCCTGATTGACAGAACAGCGCTGTCGTAATTCTGCAAAACTTCTGTCAATGCCTTGCAGAGGCTCTGTGGTTTGCCTCAGAGGCTCTGTGAACTGCCTCAGAGGCTCTGTGAATAAGAGCTCTGCACAGCAGCCTAAGCTTCTTCCTCTGTAACGGTTGATTCTTGCATATTGATCTGACTGTTCTGTTGCACACTTCAAAGAATCTGTTGCACGTAATGAACTTATGTATGAGTTCTGCAAATGTTCTTGATCAGCTCTGCACATAAGATTGATCACAGAACTGCCTCTGTATCAAATTTTGAACCAGTTCTTCACAGATCAGAAGTTCACACAGCAGCTTGTTTGAACAACTTTCGTTGAACACAGGTCTGAAGTCACAGAGGTTCTGTGCTCGTTTACAGAGGCTCTGTGTGAGCTATGGATAGCACACTTTGGAAACAGCAGCTTTGATCTGCTTCTGCCCGTTCACAACATCTTTTTAGAGAGCTCTGGACATACTGTGAACCACCTCTGCCACTGCACACTTCTGCATAAGATTTAGGAACTTGCTGTCCTGAAACCAATCATAGTCTTATCTGATCTCTGTAAACATCTAGATGGTCTTCGAATCTGGATTGCCCACGGATCAGTTTACAGAGGCACTGCACGATCATAGCATCTTTTGTAATACCACAGAACTAGTTGTCACTCTTAAGCTCTGTGAATGCCTAAGAAAAAAAAAATTAAACCATCCTCTGCGTAGCCTCTGATGGAACTTGGATGACCTCTGATCATTGCTCTAAAATTTCTCTAGACATAGCAGCAGCAAATTTTAGCTTCTGAATCGTTTGCACATCTTTTTCACATCATGAACAGCCATTTAATCTGCTTCTTAACCTGGACAGCAGCAAAGTCTGATTCTCTACTCCCTTAACAGCTTCTGTAAAGCTTCTAGTTCAAGTTCTGTGAGTGTGCAACTTCTCTAGAACAACAGCATCACCTAACAGCAGCAATAGTGGTTAACAGCAGCAGCAACAGCAGTTCTTAACAACAGCTTAATGTTTGGATCTGTATGAGCTGCTACTGCACTTTGATTTATTTATCAAAACAACACTCTGCAAGCATACTGATTGGATTGAAGTCTGTTTGAGATCAGAATACACCTCGAGCAACAAGATTGCAGATTAACAGCACATATTTGTACAATCTGCTGCACATTTTGAATCTGATTGATTTGTTGAAAATTTTGATTCCATTAAGCCGAAACACAGATTAAGCAGCACTAGATTAACACTTCAAGGTCTGTTTGCATATTAAGTACTGCAGGTCTGTATGGCTTATCTGTGACCTGCACAAATGAATTGTTATAGAAACATTAAATTTGTTATTACAACAACAAACAACAGATAAAATCATTTAACAGCAAACAACAGTAAACAAATCATTTTACAACTTGGGTTTTACGATTTTCGAACTTTTAGAACTTCAAATGACCATAACTCGCTCAAAAATCAGAATTTTGCAATGAAATTTTACAGGGTTACTCAAAATGTGATTCTGAACAAATTCTCTGGGAATGTTTTCTACTAAAAACACCTACAACTATGAGTTCGATCACACCACAGTAAACTGAACTTTTTCGTAAAAAATTCCTTCAAAATCAACAAATTGATTTATAAACAATTATGAACAATAAAACCCTGTCTTGATCTGAATCCAGATATGTGCAGAAATCCAATAAATTGATTTATGTACTGTTGTGTACAGAAATCAATTGCCTTTGAAGGATGAGTCTTAAACTGAGTGTTTAAGAGTCCACGTACCTGCAAGACAGATCAAACAATTTTTGGTACCCATATCCAAATGGGTCCTATTTTGTTAGAATTTGCATGAAATGCTTTGTTGATCTTGTCATACTCAACAGCTTTTGAACATTTTGAACGAGTTTAGAGCCTTTCACTATCCAAACCATTTTCACTCTTTTAAAAGTTTGATTAACTGAGTTGTCTAGCCTACGATCATGGAAAACTTATTTGGCTTAATGAACCCTTTTGAAGAACTGTTCTTGTTTATTGAAATTGAAGTTGTTTTAAGTGAACACTTGGAGTCTGCAAAGTCAAATTCCTTGAGTCTTTTAGCCAAATCATTCTTTTCCTTTAAATTCACCTCAAACATCTTTTGGAGATCAGATTTACATCTCTTCTCCAACATGATCTCAGTTGACAAAACAGAGAGTCTCTTTGTCAGTTTGGATATTTCGCTTTTAAAAACCCTTCTTTCTCTTTCAAAGTCATCTTTTTGACTTAATTCTTGAAATATTTGAACCTTCAACTGTTCAGATTCTTTTCTTTCAAAATTAGACTCGTTCCTCTCTTTTTCAAGAGTTTTCTGTAATTCTGAGATTTTGCAAGAAAGCTCCATAGATTTTGTTTCAAAAGTAGTTTTCTCCTTTTCAATCTTCTCTCTTTCACAAATCACAAGTTTTTCAAAATCAGAAATCAGTTTAGAAAAACTTAAACATTTAAGTTCAAGTCGTTTCTTCTCTTCTTCAAAAACAGTCTTAACTTCCTCAAACTTCTCTTTCTCCTTTTCACAAAACTTTTCAAACTCAAATAATTTCCTTTTCAGTTCAATATTCTCATTGGTTAAGAGTTTACCTGCCTCTTCTAGCTTGGTAATTTTTTCTGAATCGACCAGAAGGCTTATCTTCCTTTCCTCCGACTCTTTGTCAAGAGTGATAATCACATTGCGAAATTTAGTACTGAGTTTAGAGTTGTAGTGAAAATCAGCACTCGAATTTAGACATTTTTTCAACATGTTGTTACTTGAAAGATCGTGAGACAATATGGTATTGATTCAAAAACACATAAATTTATGCAAACACAGAGGTTCAAATACCCAGTTCAGATTAAGTATTAAGAACTTAAAAAAAACTAATTTCAAACACAGCAGGTAAATAAAAAAATACAGCAGGTCAGATTAGTTAAAATCTGAAACGACAACAGGTCAAGTATAAGAGTATGAAATTGATAAACCCGTATTTGAAGTCGTATGCTGAAAATCTGTAAGAATCAAACAGGGGCTGTTTGAAATCTTCTGCAAAATCTATGTCTGTGCTGCTGGAAGAACTGATTGACAGCAGCAAAATCGATCAGGTAATTTTTGAATCAACAAAAATTGTCTTTGGCTCTGATACCAATTGTTGGATCCCTGATACAACAAGTAACAATAATAATAGCAATATATTGAATGATTGAGAGTTTACAAGATAAGATTGAAGAACACTCTCTTACAAAATGAAGCTCTTTCTCTCAATACATATGAATGTAGAATTTAGAGGCTGGGAGATTTTAGAGGCTTAACCTAAAATCTAACAAAGAAACACATTAAGTACTAAGGCTTTATGACCTAAGCCCATTAGCAACTAAAGCCCACATATTTAATTTGGGCTTTTACAATTTAACCAAGTAATCTTGAATACAATATAAAATAAAAGCTAACAATCTCCCCCTTTGTATTCAAGATTAAAAATAGCCCGATCTTCCACAAGGTCAGTTGCTTTAATTTCTTCTTTGACTCCCCCTTGATCGTTGCATACTCCTCCTTGATCTTTGCGTACTCCCCCTTGACTGTTGCATTACTTTTCTGGTCTTAGTTATCTCTCAAACGATCAGAGAACGATTTGATGTGCGGAAGCTTGTATAACCAGTTTGAGTAATAACCGATGGTAGATAAACAACCTCAGGGAGTTAAAAACCCTGAGGGAACCGAGAAACCTCCCTCTGAATTTGAGGGGGAGCAACTCGAAGAGGAAGCTGCTGCTGATGTCACAGAACCCTACGCTGATGAGGAAGAATCTGAAGCTGAAGAAGTAGAAGATGAAGAAGACCTCGATCTTGAGGCCGACGAACCATCATCATCCCCTAAAAACGATGATGATGATGACGATGATGATGGCGTCGACTTCTTCGTCCAGCCTAAGAAGGTCCCTGCTTAAAAAGGGGTTGTGATAAATGAACCATCAGGGGAGGGGACAAAGACAAAGCCTGCAGCGTCTGAAGCTGACAAAGGCAAGAACAAAGGTGTTTCATCTGAAGACAACTTGGCTATTCTCTTCAGCAAGCCAGTTTGCCAGGTAACATACACTCTCTTTCCTTACACTGCATCTCTCCTCTATCCCTTCTCAACCTCGGTTCTCCTCTCCATAAAACCTCTATACACTTAACCCTAATTCTTTCTCTATCTCTTTTCTCCCAAATGATCTTACTCAAATGATCGTTATGTTTCAGCTAGTCCTCTCCCCTGCTTGAGGATCCAACTGAAGTTCCTCCTACTGCATCAACAATAATCCCAGCCCCTAGTGCTGAAGAAATAATCCCAGTCTTAGACTTCACTGAGACTGCTGACATTTTTGAAGAAGAACAGGAAGAAGAACCGCTCTTTCACAAGAATAGACCTTCTTTGGTTCCTCAAACACCAAGTGAAGAAGAAACGAAAAAGAGAGCTGATATGGTTCATAAACTTGAAGCTCAGCGCCTTGTTCCTCATCACCTAAGGCATTTCACAAACAAAGAAATCTCCGAAGCTCTCAAAGCTGAACAACTCTTCGCTGAACGAAAGAAGGCTGAAGAAAAAGACAGGAAATATGCCCTAGAGCTAGCCCAGCGTTCTTTCGAAGACCCAGACTTGAGAATATTTCATGTTGCTGTCCAAGAGAAATTGCTGATAGATGCACAGAAGGCTCACCAGAAAAAGACCAAAGTCAGCGGCACCACTCTTGAATGGTGTAAGAAGATGTGCCACTACATACAACATCCCTCAAGGATAAAAGCTGTAAATGTCAAAGGAAGATATGCTCTGAAAAACAACATAAAGGTACCGATCGTAAATGTCCAAATAGTCAGAGAAAATGGCCACAACAGAACTGTCTACATGTCAGCAATAAACACCTTTGGTCTCGCTGAATGGTTGGAGATGAGAATAGCAATTCAAAGATCCCGCTCAACTTTCAGAACCTATGTCGAACAAGAAATAAATAGACAGATCGACTTGGTTTCCTCAGCGGTTGATATTCCTCGTCCTCCACCAATTCAAAAGAAGCGAGCCGCTCCAAAGAAGAAGACCCCTTCTTCTCTAGGCCCGACATTAAGAAACGAGACAGGGATTGAATTATCTCGTGAAGCAGTTCTTGGCCCCAACCCTGACCTTTCTGGACTTGACGTATCCCTACCTCCTACTGAAAGATTCTTCCCTGGCAGAGTACTCAGCAATCCTTATGGTATCTTCTTCTAAGACTTCAAAGGTCGTAAATGCTTTCAACGCATCTCTGAGTTATACAAAACTCCGATCGAACAACTCAGAGATTTACTATACTGGTGTGAGTATAAACAAAATTTCCTCGGACAACTCCTGAAGCCCCACATCTACCGCGAAGCAAAGAAAAGAAGGGAACAGGGAGTTACAGTCCCTGATTGGATGATTGCAGAGACTGATACTCTTGATGATCTAGTCAAGAAAGAACCTGGTTAGCTGATAGGAATTCCTTGTAATTCTTCTATCTTTATCAGCTTATATCTTTTGTACTTATAAATTTTATTTGTTGTACTTGTATTTTTTCCACTTCCCTTTGTAACTTATACGAAGTTTAAAGAAATTTTTTAGCGAATGTACTTTACTCCATCAGTACTTAAAAGATCCCAGAAAACAGTAAAATGGACAAATATTTTATGAGTTCTTTTTATCCTTATGTTTTCATACTTAGCAATTTTCTTTTGTTGCTATGTCATAATCAAATAGGGGGAGATTGTTGATCCAAACCCTCAGTGATTTGATAATGACCCTCTGAGAAACACTTAGTGAAAATTGTAAGTAAACAATATGTATTAATGTTTTGTCATCAAAGAAAATACCAAGTCTGTTTAGTATCGCTGATGAAAACATATGCTTTAAATTACACATTCAGCGATACTGTTCATCCATAAGACCTGAGTCTGTTCAGTCTTGTCGATGATCGCTGATAATTTTAGTTGTTTACTTATGATCCCTGAAGACAAGTTTCACGTCAGCTATGTTCTACGCTGAAGTCAAAGATCAAGCCCAAGAACCAGCGACAAGTCTACTAATGAACTGATGCGGATATCAGCGAAGCCAAGATTTGTCCACTCAACGTGAAGTTTCAAGTAGAAGACTTCAGCGAACCCTGAACTTTATCACTCACTGATAAAGATCTATTCAGCGAACGTTGATCATGAAGTCTTTCTCTACAAGTTACTTTTGTCTTTCCCCTTGCACGCCTCTGTACGAAAATATCAGAAAGGATATCCTTTTTGTCCAGGATCGTACAACCAACTCTGATTCTACAATGTACATCATGCGGCTACTAAGGTTGTCTACAAAGGTCAAACCATGCAACTAATTAGCTGCTGCCACGTGTAAAGTTATACTGATATGCATTAAATGCATGCAGTATATAAGAAGAACCCTACTTCAGAAATGAAGTGCTCGACCATCTTCTTCTCTCTACTACTTTGTGTTAGAATATTATTCGTAATATTCTTATCTCCTTTCTCTCTTAATTCTAGTGCAAGAAATCTTAGTGTTTTCTTAACTTGTTTAGATTAGGTTTACTCCTTAATCTTATTCCGCAACAAGTTGTAAATTGTTTGATAAATATCAATAAACAATTTAGAAAAGTAAAATCTGTGTGTTTGTATTCAACCCCCCCTTCTACAAACTTGTTTAACCCTTTCGGGACCAACATGCATTTTATTTCAATCACACCTGCATCATTGTCTGTAATGGTCTAATATTTTTCACTACATATAAAAACCGTAACTTTTGCATATGATATGAACCATAACATATTTTGCACTACAATTCTTTTCAATCTCCTTGTTTTCTCATTCAATGCTTGTTCTGTTAATGGGACTGTGAAATTCAATTTCTATCAATGGTCTCATCAAATGGGTGCACTCCAAATACTTTTTTTTCTAACCACATCCCAATTTACTAATAATCTAAATGAATGATCATATAAAACATCCTATCATCCAACTGTTTACTTCGTATATTCATGATGAAGCTATTCATATAAAACATATGGTATTTATTACAAAATATTCGTATGAAACATATGAAACTTATATACATGTGTGTTTGTCCAGGTTATTTCCATAAGCACATTCTTCCCTGACATTGTTCCTTTCCCTAGGTTTAGCACCTGTTTCATACCCTTATTGCTTCACACAAAAACTTTCATAATGTTTAATGGTTTTGAGTACTCTTTACGCATTGATTCATACTTGTATTTTACTTTCGACAACCCATTCAGTGATTGCGGTTTTTTCACTGTAGCCATAACTTTTCTTTTCTTGTTATTGTCTGTTGCTGCAATTCACAACTATATGTTAAAATGGTGTTGTTACCAACAATTTTCGACTATTCATGATGTTGGTAAATGTAACACATTACCGTTGTTACTTTCATATTTTCGATTCTTCTCTACTGCATTGCCGATACTGTATGCGTATCATA
The DNA here is from genome assembly GCA_033807775.1 of Saussurea involucrata. NCBI lineage: Eukaryota > Viridiplantae > Streptophyta > Magnoliopsida > Asterales > Asteraceae > Saussurea > Saussurea involucrata. Next base: position 62,387,955 of record CM066319.1, on the reverse strand, counting down.
GAACAAAATGTTAGTATTCATAATAAACATTCAATAGTGACTGTAACATAAGTTTTCATCTTTTTTACCATTCTTATTTTTCTCCACACATGCTTCTGCATCCAGTTCGACCGTGTAACACCCTAAAAATTAGGGTAAATTTAAACACAAATATTTACGGAAAATCACATAACTATCTTGAATAAATCACCCAAAGAGGGAAACATTATGGCGTTTACATAACAAGTTATCAATGAGATACAACTCAATAACCTACTAATCTAAAATACAAAGGATTAGATTATAGACGGGTGTTGCTATCTTACTTCCAAAAGAATGTCCGACTAGAACCGTACGCCGCTATTTCTCTTTACAAAATGCTATCACCTCCTCTCGATACTTCCCTCAAACACGAGAAGTCCCGCCGCTAGTATGACCGAACAAATAGTTGATAAATGAAATTAATAAAGCGAACTTATAAAATATGACTTGTCATCCGTTCTCAATTAACAATCCTTTGCTTACGATTCACTTGGAACATCAACCTAAACCGGGTCTTTAGTCACCTTGGGACATCAACCCAAACCGGGTCTTTAGCCTCTTGGGTTATCAACCCAAACCGGGTCTTTAGTCTCTTGAGACATCAAGTTACGAATATGGTTCTTGCATTTAAAGTCGTCTGGATGGTGCCAATGCAAGCATGTTGGTAATCAACAAATCGAGTATCTACCAAAGCGATGCGAGAGAAGGCTGGGAGACCTTTTATTCCATGGAAGGTAAGAGCTAGGCGAATTGTCCCAAATTTGATATGCGTATATCCTTGAGCAAGGCAGTGGCTCAATAAATCTGTCGGGATAGCAATTGGAATAAGATGTTCAGATGATGTGGTTGGGAGTTGGTGGGAATCAAACTTTGAGGTCTGAACATACTCTTTAACCTGGTGGGGAGAAGTAGTTCCTATCAGATTTTTGACTTTTCCGGTAAAGGAAGAAGAAGGTTTGGAAAAAACACTATAAGGATTGACTAAAGGCATATTAGTTATGGGTATCTTAGAATCATCGGGGACATAAGAGATTTCGTATAATTGGTCTATTTTGGATGTAGATGACTGTTTGAAATTGGAAGAGGATCTGGGTAAATCAAGATATGGGTTCATGACTGGGTATGGTTGGTACTGTTTTAAGAAAATGCATCCGTTTCAATTTCTTGCGGACAAGGTTTAATAACGACTCACTCTTTGTCGACTTATACTTTGACAAGAAACATAAACTTGAAGATATCTTAAACGAAAATACCAGATTACTCAGTTTATCTTTCTGAATGGTTTTCTGATGTGAACGATCCGTTTATGAACGACAGTCACAGAGCATACTAATCCGATTCTAACAAGATAAAAGAGAGGTTAGGCTCTGATACCAATGGGTGATTCCTATTGAAGGACTAGCGGAACAGTGGGGATCATGGTGGAGTATGGTAGTTACCGGCACATAATGGTGGTTTACTGGCGGGGACTGGTGGCGGACTGGTAGTTGACCATCGGGGACTGGTGGTTTACCATAGGTATTACTAAGAACTATGGAGGAAATATCAAGAACAAAGAGAGAATACTAGATAGAATTATAGAAAGATGATTTTATTTCATCCAAGGGATATCTTACAAGTGATGGCAAGCCTTCCTTTTATAGATAAGGAAAAGGAATTCTTACCAAAGCATGACATAAGCAATACATCAACTACTAATTATGGAGAGTGAGATAAGAACTTATATCACTTATAAGAGTGATTTTAATGCTTTTATTATACAAACATTTACTTAAATAACACTAGAAAATAAATACTGCTAATGAAGAACTTGCATAAATCTTTAAACCACGAACTCTTACTTCCAACGTGAATCTGGGTGAGATGGATCATCTTCGTAAGGATCAAAGTAGGATTTGTCGGTGTTGTAATCCACTGTGTATAGTTCTTCATTGTTGTCTGGGCTTGAATCATCCAAAGTTTCCATCGTTTGAGAAAGATGGGTTTGTGACCATTGTTTCATGGTATTTTTCCATAAGGAGGATATCGGGTGTTCCGTAGACTACAAATCATTGTTGAGCAGAATGTTCTTCGGGATAGACTAACTATCTATCTGGTTTGCAAGGGCCAGGTTAAGCCGGTTTGTTATGAATCTGTCGAGATGGTTTTTCTCGAACGACCGGCTTAGACAATTTTTATCAATCCATTCATGGATGAAAGTAGAAGGAGAGTGATAGACTGTAGAGTGAGGTTGTCGGATAGTTGCTGGTGGGAGAAAGGAGCAGGGCCTCCTGAACATGACCAGGGCGCATTTATTTTTGGGTATGGATAGATGGTGGGTCCACTCGTGGGCTGGCGAAAACCATTGCCGTAGCGTGAGTATCCCTATTGCCTCTCGGGGTACTCGACCAAACTGGCATTGGAGGAGGTATGCAAAAAATTTTGGTGCATTAAAACTGATAGCAATGGTGTGGGATTCGAACAGATACTAGAAAAAACATAGAGCTTCTTTTGGGAACCTGTACAAATCATGGAAATGGAATACGTCGAGGAAAGGGTACTCAGGTGAAACAAGAGATTTTTCATAAACATCACATGTTTCTTGAGTAGGATGGTGAAAAAGGTTTTGTAGTGCATTTGGGACCTGTCTCTGAAAGTCATGTCTGCAATAACTTCTGTAACTTCTGTTGGGAGTGTCATGTTAGAGATAACTTCCATGACATCATCTAAGGGTGTTTGTTCAGTGGGTTGAGTAATGTGTCGGGCAATGATTGAGGAGAACTGGTTGGTGCGATAGGAAGTACCATCAAGATGATCTAGTGGTGGTGGACTTGTTGAACTTCTTTGTGGATGCTGTATTTATAGTCCTTTGGACGAGACAAGAAATCATCAAGGATATTTTCAGATCCTTTGATATGTCTCACAGTGAATTTCCACTGGGAAAACCAATTGGCCTACCTCAAAAGTTGTGCCTCGGGGAGCATCTTTCGCTTGAATTGTAACATACATGGAATAGAAGACATGTTCATTTCATTATGGAAATCGTGACCGATTAGATGGAATTGGAATCTCTCAATGCCTCGTTTGACTACAAGTATCTCCTTAAAAGTTGAGTGGTAGTGTTGTTCCGAATCTTTGAACGTGTTGCTTTGTCTTCGACTAGTAGTACTGCTCCCCAGTACTCATCGCTTTTGGAGCATCCTTTTGTCAGTTACAATAGGAACCCAAACCGGGTCTTTGGTCACCATGGCATCAACTCAAACCGAGTCTCTATCCATTCCGAACATCAACTCTTTCCAAGTCATTAGTTCCACTAGTCCATAGGGAATTCCATCGCGTAACCATGTAGGTCTAGACAATCCCATGTCTAATAAATGCACAACATAAATCAAATCCCAAATACCAATAAATGATGCATTCATGATCTATTTCACTCACACGAATTGGAGAGTTCAATACAAAACATACAAATAGATGGAATTTCCATTACTTGGACTTAGTCCCAAAATTGCTAGTTAGATATAAAAATCCCAAAATTCACCAAATATCATTTTAAACATTGTCTCATCATGGAGAGCCAACATTCATAAATTCCTCATCAAAATCACTAAGTATTTCAAAACCCAAGATTTTGACCTAGATTTCTCTAACTCATAAATATGAAGAATATGTGGCCCACACACATAAGAACCAGAAATAAACCCTTAAATACCATGTATTCATCTTTGCAACCATTTTCACCCAAATCAAAACCCTAAAATCTCCAGAACAAGTTTTTAGGTTAAAGTTCACCAAATCAAGAAATAATAAGTGATGAGATATTTAGAAGGTTGAAACACAAAGGTTATTGTGAGAAAACCAAACCCTATGAGGGAGGAGATGAGTGCTTGGAGCCTAGATTACTTGAGAGCTTCCTACAAATCACTACCTAGAAGTTTGTTGAACCTCCATTAATGATCTAGGTACCATAATAAATGAAGTGATAGGTTTAGGGAAGAAATCCACCAAAACTGCAGAGAGAAAGTGGTTGAGCTGCTCCCAAAAACAGATAAAATGGTCAAAAACGCGACTTGTCCCTTTAAATACCCAAACTCCTCCTCGACGACCTTGCCAGGCGATAGTGACATTTGTCACAATCGTCGGCATTGTCACCCGCTATCCGGGCCCTCTCGATACAAACATCGCGACATTGCCCCGCGAGAGTGACAGGGTGTCACAATGGTGGGCATAAGTCGCCGGACTCCCGTACCCCACGTGATCTTGCCCTACGATAGTGGCAGGGTGTCACAATCGCGGGCATAGTCTTCGCTCCCGTACCGTAGACCGTCTTAAGGTCTAGTTTCGCGAACATCTCCGATGCTAAAAGGGATGTTTGAGGTACCAAACTTATAATTACTTTTGACTCACAAATAGTATATTAATATTCCCAACCATGCGTATAAATATGCATCAAGGACATACCGAAAAGTTCAGGGTGTTACAGACTGGATTATAGGTTGTGTTAGTGAACTTCGAGAATGAAGTTTTCAACATGATTTATCGTTTATTCTTCTTCTTCTTCCTGTTTATGAAATTAATAACTTCAATAATCGTATGTTCATGCTTTATAATGATGCATAAAATTAAAAACCCTAACCTCTGTGAAATTGGATCGCGCCTTTTTCCACCATCAAGTTCATGTTTTTTTGGGTCTTCCATTTCACAAGAATATCACATTTTCTTTGATTAATTGTTGAATGATCTATGAAATTTTCACAGTTTTTGTATCCGTTGAATTCGGCCTCGAAGAACCTTAATCAATTTGAATCCCGCAATTCTCGTCGCTTCATACTTACCATATGTGAACCAGTTTGCATAATACTTAATTTACCCTTTCATACTTTACCATCTTCCGATCGTGCCCTTAATTTCATAAAAAAATATACCTCATGACACCGCTTTCATCACACTCGTTGGATTGATTCATGTACAGTTGAGATGAGGTTTCATAGTTTACATGGTTTACATGGTTTTGGAGATTTACACAATAAGGGCCCCCTCTCTGTCTCTAGGGGGCCCTTATTGTGTAAACCTCCAAAGTGGAAGAGGTTCAATTGAGAATGCTAAGTGTGTGAGAAATAGAGAAGTAATCTTAGCTATTCATTCGGTCAACATTTACGGCTTTGATAGAGAAACATCAGATAACTCCTCGCATGGTATGCGCGTGGTCTGCACAAGATAGAAGGGTAGTTTCGTAAAATACGCGGAATGAGTTCATATGTGAACATGTATGATTCACATATGAACTGTACGTTCATATGTGAATCAGTTAATTAGTTCATATGAGAGTCAATTAATTAGTTCATATGTGAATTACAAAGGTTCATATGTGAATCTGTTAATTAGTTCAACTAATTCACATATGAACCTACAGTTAATTAGTTCATATGTGAATCAATAAATTAGTTCATATATGAATCACAAAGGTTCATATGTGAATTAGTTAATTAGTGCAACTGATTCATATATGAACATACAGTTAATTAATTCATATGTGAATCAATAAATTAGTTCATATATGAATCACAAAGGTTCATAAGTGAATTAGTTAAAAAGAGTTCATATGTGAATTACATGGGTTCACATATGAACATATAGATCATATGTGAATCACACAGGTTCACATATGAACTCGTCCCGTGTATTTGTAAAAGTTACGAAATTGTCCTTCTATTTTTGGAACAATTGCAACTTTTGACCAATCAAACCGAATGAATGGCTAACACTACTTCTCTATTTTCTTACACACTTAGCATTTCTCAATTGAACCTATGGCTATATATATATAGTAGCGTAATAATTTGTAAAAAAACTCGTGTAAACTTTAGATTTCATAGGTTTCTTGATGAAATTGTTTCATAAAATTGTTTATTTTCATGAAAGTGTTTCATATCATTCATTTCTTGATGAAATTGTTTCATATATTTGTGTTTTTATGTAGTTTCATATATATTTTTTTCATTCCTATGAAACTGTTCCATATATTTTTTCAGTTTGATGAAACTTTGACGTTTTACATAAAAACACAAATATATGAAACACTTTCATCATGAAACGAATGATATGAAACACTTTCATCAAAATAAACAATTTCATCAAAAAAACTTATGAAATCCAAAGTTTACAATTTATTATATATATATATATATATATATATCTCTATATATATATATATAGGGGTGGGTTTAAATGAACACTCATCTTCAATTGTGAACGTGAGAACAAACCACATCCGTTGATTAAAAAAAACGGTGAATAGATCAATGTCTCAAAAACACGGTGGCAATTTTGTAAATAACGTCAAAAATATGTCCATGGCTTAATGAATATTTAGCGCGTAGGGGTAGAATTGCAAAAAATCAAAGACGGTTCAAAAATCAGGTATAGCTATAATCATAATGGAGACAGGATACAATACTCTTTATTCATCATTTCTTGCCGATTTTTTCTCTCACTAAAACTTCCATTGTTGAATACTAAGATGAAGAAGAAGACGATCTTCGTAGAAAACTTAAAAACAGCAACAAAAATGACAGATGCAAGTGAAGATACTAGAGATAACATTCCGATAGGACAACTTATGAAAACAGGTAAGTTTAAATGTTTGAAAATCTGTCGAAACTGACTAGTTAGGGTTTTTATTAAACTTTAACAGATTAAGAAGCAAAAAATTAGGGTTTATATTCAACTTTTAATAGATAGAGTTGCAAAATAAGCAAAATCTGTTTCGAAAAACCCTAAAACGGAAAAAACGAAGAACACAATAGATTTCATGAATAAATGCTCCAAATGAAGAGTAAAAACACTGATATACTGTTAGATTTGTTTTATATGTATTTATATTAGTTTTGAATATCTGCCTTTATTCAGAAACATTGTATTCAATCTTAATAGATTCAAATAAAATGTGTTTGATTACTAAACCTAAAACGTTGTTAACATGTTATTTATGTAGTTATATTCGTTTAGAATATATGCCTTTATTCAGTTTGAATAAAGGTAGATATTCAAAACGAATATAACTTAAACATTTATTTTAAACGTTTTATTTAGATTGAATATACGCACATAAAATGTGGTTGATTACTAAACATAAAACGTTGTTAACATTTTTGTGAGTAGTTATATTCATCTTGAATATATACTGTATTCAGATTGAATAAACCTTTTAGCTAAAAACTTTTAGTTATATTCAGACTGAATAATAAAAAATAGAAAGTGTAATTGATTATTATTGCTATAACGTTGTTAAGATGTTTGTGAGGAGTGATATTCATACTGAATATTTTACCTTTATTCAGTCTCAATAAAATGTAAATATTCAGTATGGATATAACTTCAACTTCTTAATATATACCTATTATTCAGACTGAATAATATAAAATAAAAAGTGTAATTGAATATTATTCTTAAAACGTTGTTAAGATGTTTGTGAGAAGTGATATTCATACTGAATATATACCTTTATTCAGTCTGAATAAAGGTAAAATACTCAGACTGAATATAACTTCAACTTCTCAATATATTAAATTCTATTTTTGTTAATTGTTTGATTTTAAATAGAAAAGAAGAGAAAGCATGAAGACGAAATGTCTTCGCCAAAGAAAAAAACAAAACATGAGAGAAAAGGTATTATTATGATTCATTTTTCAGATATTGATAAAAACTAACTGAATACATGTACTAATCATTTTTGTTTTGAATATAAAAAATGTTTATTGTAAAGCCCGTATCCCGGTATGTAATTTATTAATCTTAACTATTTCTTTTAAGTTCGATTATGGTGGTTTCCGTTAACGGGGTTAGTCGAGTTGGATCGAATCGTTAAAGTGGCGGAATTTTCGGTTATTTGCGAGAGGGTTGCTAGTCGAGGGACTAATTGTGTCAAGGGCCAAAAACCTTGATGGATTTGGCCCATGCAAAACAAAAAAAAAACGCAGCCTTGTGATGACTTGGTTTTGGGTAGCGTGAAGGGAAAGAAAAAAAAAGGGCAACCCTACGGCTCCTTGGTTTTTTCATGTGGTGCGGCAACGAGTAGAGAAGAACCGAGAGAGAGGGAGAGTGATCGTGAGAAGGAGAGGGACGAGAGGAAAGGACCAGCGGCAACAGCCCTCGCCGCCGCTACTGCTGTCGCCGGAGACCGCCACCATCGGCTGTCGTCGGAGGAGTCGAGGGTGAGAGGTTTGGTTGTGGTGGTGAGACGCCGTCGGGAGGTATGTGGTTCTCGTTAGTCTCGTTCTTTTCTTTTCCTTTTCGTTTTTCCGGCGATACCACCACCGCCGCACGCCGCCGCTGCGGTGGCTGTAGGTGGAGGGTGGTGGCAGTGGGTGTCACACGTAGCGTAAGACCCGAATCGTTAAGCCTTGAACCGTTTTTATAAGTCGTGATTTTTTTATGAAAATTCTAGTGTGCTGTCCAGTTTTCGTATGCTCATAACTTTTCCGTCGTAACTCCGTTTGAGCCGAAACTGACGCCCACGGTTCAAGTTCAGGGTCGGGCACGTTTTCCGTGTTTTAGCGGAAAACTGGTTCGGTCTTTAGCTGGACGAAAAAGTGGTCGCAAGTTCGGTGTTTCGTCATTTCATGTGAAACTTCTGGAATCTGCCTTGATCTTGCGAAAATCATAACTTTCTGCTCGTAACTCGGTTTGGGGTGAAACCGGTGTCAAAAGTTCCCTTTTTGAGTCTAGAAACTTTTCTGTGTTTTGTGCAAAACCCAGTTCGGGACGTAGCATGGGTCGATTTGTCGTTTTATACTGAAAGGTGCTGAATTTCGCTGTTCCGGAAACTGTTTTTGTAAAGTCCGTAGTAAATTGTAGAAAAATCGTTAGGAGGCGTATAATATGTCCTTGGAACCCTAACTCAGAGTACTTTCTGGTCATGAAATAATATTGGGAATTTTATGGGTTTAAAGGGGTCGAAACAGGTCCCGAACAGACCTGTTTGGTGAGAGCGGAAAATGGTTTTAGTGACGGTTTAAGCGTGTGTCGTGTCATAGGGTCCGGGTCTCGTATTGACACGTTTTAACATGCGTTTAGGTGCTGGGAAGTGACCGTATTTGTGAAGCTTGAATTGTGTTATTAAGCTGGGCGCGCATTCGAGGTGAGTTCTCTCACTGTGTAGTTAGGGGTTGTATGCATGTCATAATAGTTTGTATGTACTATTGTCTTTGTGGTGTGAACTAGTTGTTTGTGGTGTGTAATATTTGATTGGTTTGAATGCTTGGTATAAATGTGTTACATTACAATTCGGTGGGACCGAGGCCTCGATGGTACTGAGGTGTTGGATACATTACAATTCGGTGGGACCGAGGCCTCGATGGTACTGAGGTGTTGGATACATTACAATTCGGTGGGACCGAGGCCTCGATGGTACTGAGGTGTTGGATACATTACAATTCGGTGGGACCGAGGGTCCGATGGGACCGAGGTGTTGGATACATAATTACTTGTAGATGTTTACTCGTTTTATGTATCTGTGGAGTTGTTGCTTATGTGCGGATAGGGGTGATGTGTATATAATTCCTATCTGCGCATGTGTTGGAATTCACTAAGCTTCGTGCTTACCCTTTCCCAATAAACTGTGGTTTCAGGTACGGGCGGCTCCAAGGCGTGACGAGTACACACTGACGCGCGGGAAGAGCTGGTTGCTTTATGATTTTAATAATTAAACATTTATTCCGCTGGTTTTATTTTATAAATATATTAATTATGTGTTTGTAAACGAAACGTTGGGATCATTTAATGAGTTGTTATCAATGAAATGTTTATTTTAAAATTTTTAAATTTGCTTGTAATTTTTGGGGCATTACAACTTGGTATCAGAGCACAGCTTGAGTGAATCAAACGCACCTCGGTGTGTTTGGTCTCAAGTTGCGGCTGGGAAATTTTCAAACTCTTTATTAAATCTTTTTGGAAATAAAAGTAAAGGGTAAAAACCCGTTCGAGGAACGGTGATCGAGGGCGCAGTGTGTACAGTCAGCCGGAGCCGAAGGGAAAGGTACAATGCTTAGTGTTTTATTGCTTTCTAGATCATAGAGTATGCATGCTAGATTGCCTGTTGTGGACACTATGCTGTATGTTGAACTACTTGCTATTAAGAATTTATGCTAACTATGATAGGTTACTAAGTGGATGCCCTCTAGGTTGTATGCAGTAAGAGATTTATAGCCTTAGAATATTCGATTTAGTTCTATTGCGCAGCTCTTGTTTGAGTCCAACCGTTCTAGGATAGAGTCTTGTATTCGACTGTCTATTTATTTCGCACTGCATAAAATCGGGTATTCGCGAGGTCACTAGTCATAATTAGTAGGGATTCGGTAGTAGCAAGGGTAGTGGGATAAGAGGAAATTCCTAGGGAGCTAGGAAGGGTGGATGTATATATATGCTGGTGCAGGCATATGGTTATTTATATATTTAATTGTTTTTGTATGATCGGGGTGACCGATGGTTTATTAAGTATACAATCGTGGTTGTCTAATCGGGGAGACCGATGGTTTTATATATACAGTAGTAGTATGAGTTGCCTGTTTAGGATATGTTCTTGAACTGACATGTGTGGATTAATTATATTATGTGTATAGTTTCGGCGAGAAACTACTTGGACCCTCGGGATGGGACTCGGAACGGGCAATGATAGGCGTGGATGGTAGTAGTAGAGCTCCTACTACCGGAAGCACAGGATCAATGCTCGAGTCGGGGAAGTCACGAGGAATCCAAGGAGTTGGGCGCGAGTGTTGTTAGTGTGCGTTGTTATGTGCTAATAACGCGTTGTATTATCTACCCTGAATAGCCGTCACGAGGAGAGACAAATATAGTAGATCCACTGGTACATGTGTGTACTTGACTTGCTTTGATGGGATGATCGTTGGGGTAGTGTCGAAGGCTCTAAACTGGCAGTCGTTGGAATAGAAAGACGATTATAGTATTAGTCACTTGGAGTGACGATAAGGATGATATTTGTTGTAAGCAGATCATTTCGGGCCAAGATGGAAGATTGTGCTAGAGTCATAGGCTTTTAGAGCCGACTTTGATTTGAGGAAAAATCGTAGGGATTATTTGACGTAATTTTCCATCTTGCCCTAAGAGGCTTAAATGTCCAGAGGACGATAGTGGATTGGAAAGGTAGAGAGGAGCATGAGTCGAGGCGTTGAATGTCGACTGAGTTGTGCACAGAGTTTATTTTGAAAATAGGATTGCATTAACTAATCCTTGTGTTTCCAATCCTTATATGGATTGTGTTTTGAAACTTTGGGAAATGTTTAGCACACACACAAGATTTCGAATTATAGTTTGAAAATGCTTGAAACCGTTTTATCACGGGAGTTGAAAACTTTGTAAAAGATTGTTTCATTTGATTATTTTCCAACGGTTCTTTCGGGTACGATAATATCCGTGTTTTGTGGTGGTTAAGATGTTGGGTAAGTGACTACGGCTTGAGACTCTAACATTGGAACTCCTCCACATGTGTTAGAGTTGAGACGGAAAGTTACATTCCACGATGTCTGTTTTAAGGCTATTTTAGTGATTTGTCTAAAATGAGTTTGGAATTCTAGTGTCGCTTAACTTTTCGTTCGAGAGTTTGTGTTACTAAGTGTTTATTTTGCAAATAGTTCAGTGTGTGGATTGATTCATGCGTGACATAAGTGATGCATGGAGGAATTTTGGTAACATTTCATAAGGAATTGTTTAGTGCGCTTTTTAGTCAGCTAAAGGTTTTATTGACATTTTCATGAAAATGCGATTTATCGACTTAGGGGTATGCATACTGGGGTAACCTTTGTTCTCGGCATTTTGATGAACGAGTCGTGCATGAAAATGCTTTAGTTCCTTTTTGTCGAAATGAAAGACCATTTGATCCAAGGAGTGTTTTAATGTTGTAAACATCATGCATACGATTACAATGTGTTATATTTTGGAAATATAAATGCGTAGATTTTTGACATTCGGTTAATTTAGATTTACCGTTCATTTTTTTTGGGAAATTAAAAACTTTTGCTTTGGAGGAAACGAGTATTTTGAGCATTTTCGATAAATACATTTTTTTAAACTATGATGTTTTGATGTTATATGTCCCAAGTACGAAACTTGAGGAAGTGTTACAAGCTTGCAGGCCTGCCCCCAGTTTGAGATTTTACGAGGTTTTTAGTCGATATTTCCAATTATTAGAAGCGGATTGGTTTCTGTCTTCAAGTTTGAAACTTACACGAGACAGTTGTGTTTTAACAAAAATATTTGTAAACCGTGTCATCGTTTTGTGTGACTAGCTGACGCGCGAAAAATTGGTGGCGAACCCTGTGCCACGTCATTTTATGATCAAAAAGAAGAATTTTTGAATCAATTGTCGTGAAACTTATTTTGAATTATGTGCGCACCTTTGTCGGACCCTGTTTAAGGTCAAGCGGTTACTTTAAGTGCACGACGTGAGTCAATCCATATTGGAATTGAGGCGGTTCATTTTAAAAGAAATTATTTATTACGCTTTGCTTTTGTGTGAGTAAACTGAACTGCAATGGAACGATTTTCAACATGATTTTCCTTTGTGGGACGAGCGTGTCCAGTTTTGCGTAACTATCGATCAGGTAATAGTAGTTTTATTACATACGATCTTTTTGAGATGAAAATCCTGATGTTGAAAATATTTTGTAAATGATTTTGTAAACCATTTGGGGAAATGTGCTTTTAAGTGTCATGTGTCATTTCGAGAATTTTAGGGTGTGAGTCCTTTTGGAAAACTCTTTTGTTTAACCCGTGTTGAGTCTGGGACTAAGGTTGATTTCAGAGTATTGCTTGCTTAAACTTTGTTTAAACGCATTTTCCGACCTATGGGTCTAGCAAGCGTGGAGCATTTTGCTCGGTTTTGACTTGGAGTTAGTCATGGGCCAATTGCCCGGTTTTAATGGCTCGATGTGGAGTCTAGTTGATGAGTTGTTTTTGTCGCACCGTTTGGCATTATTTGCACGTTGAGTGTTTACATGTTTGGGTGAGTGAGTCAATCCGGAACCGGCATGTTGTTGGTAGGCTGTTTGCTTTGGATCCTTAGACACGTTAGTCAGTCGTTGGTAATGGTCGGTTGGGTATCTCGGGGTGGGACCCCGGTATTCATGTGTTTTAACCTAGACTTTCCAGTAGGTACTAGGAGGATATAGTTGTGGGCACTTAGCTGGGAGGTAGTTCCGGTGTGCTGGGTCTTGAGGCGTTACCTGGGAGGTAGACGTCAAGGTGCATCCTCAATACGGGGTGACTTGGCTTCGTAGAGCAAGTGTGGATGGTACGTCAACGGTGGAAGGTAGGTATTCCACGCGCGTTAGTACTGTAGGCCGAATAGTATCGGTTAAGGGATTGATGCCCTTTGTTATTAAGAGAATAAATGCGCATCAACCATTTTGAGGTAGGTGGTATATTTAGGTGTCGACTTTTGGGCTTGAGGCCAAACACCTTTAGTGTAATCGGAGAGTTGTAGCCGATTTTAAGATAATCATGGTGATGGTAGTAGTAACCCTGAAATGATCACTTGTGATGGATGGTTATGGTGGAATGACCTACGTGTGTGTTAGTTGATTCGGTTGTGGGGGATATCTATTTGTGTTAGTGTCTAGGATAATACCACGCTGATGTGAGTTATTGTGATCGGTTGGACCGATGTTCGGCGAGTGGCCGATGTTTGTTATTGTAATCGGTTGGACCGATGTTCGGCGGGTGGCCGATGCTTGTTATTGTAATCGGTTGGACCGATGTTCGGCAGGGGGTCGATGTTTTGTTAATTTAAGTTATTGAAAATCTTTGGAGTCTATTAGAATTCGTAGAAGTTAATCGTCAATTGAAGATAGGAGGGATCGTAATCGAGTATCCTGTAGAGTATACTTGTGAGCAGCTTTAGAGTGGTTAGAGCTTGAGATTTGACTCGGGAGATATGGAATATCTAAGGTTGGGGGACAACCGTAGTCGCTTGGCTAGGAATGATTTCAATTGTCGGGGTGTTCTGCCGATCATAATCCCAGTGTCTTAGAAAGAGTACGTTAGTAAGAATAGTATTCGAGAAGTTTAGTAGGGGTTTCAAGTGGACTTAGGAACCTGAGGTTGAGATGAGGGAGAACTATCCAGAGTTATTCGTAGACAGAGACTTCGAGGACGAAGTCTTATCCAAGTGGGGGAGAGTTGTAAAGCCCGTATCCCGGTATGTAATTTATTAATCTTAACTATTTCTTTTAAGTTCGATTATGGTGGTTTCCGTTAACGGGGTTAGTCGAGTTGGATCGAATCGTTAAAGTGACGGAATTTTCGGTTATTTGCGAGAGGGTTGCTAGTCGAGGGACTAATTGTGTCAAGGGCCAAAAACCTTGATGGATTTGGCCCATGCAAAACAAAAAAAAACGCAGCCTTGTGATGACATGGTTTTGGGTAGCGTGAAGGGAAAGAAAAAAAAAAGGGCAACCCTACGGCTCCTTGGTTTTTTCATGTGGTGCGGCAACGAGTAGAGAAGAACCGAGAGAGAGGGAGAGTGATCGTGAGAAGGAGAGGGACGAGAGGAAAGGACCAGCGGAAACAGCCCTCGCCGCCGCTAGTGCTGTCGCCGGAGACCGCCACCATCGGCTGTCGTCGGAGGAGTCGAGGGTGAGAGGTTTGGTTGTGGTGGTGAGACGCCGTCGGGAGGTATGTGGTTCTCGTTAGTCTCGTTCTTTTCTTTTCCTTTTCGTTTTTCCGGCGAGACCACCACCGCCGCACGCCGCCGCTGCGGTGGCTGTAGGTGGAGGGTGGTGGCAGTGGGTGTCACACGTAGCGTAAGACCAGAATCGTTAAGCCTTGAACCGTTTTTATAAGTCGTGATTTTTTTATGAAAATTCTAGTGTGCTGTCCAGTTTTCGTATGCTCATAACTTTTCCATCGTAACTCCGTTTGAGCCGAAACTGGCGCCCACGGTTCAAGTTCAGGGTCGGGCACGTTTTCCGTGTTTTAGCGGAAAACTGGTTCGGTCTTTAGCTGGACGAAAAAGTGGTCGCAAGTTCGGTGTTTCGTCATTTCATGTGAAAACTTCTGGAATCTGCCTTGATCTTGCGAAAATCATAACTTTCTGCTCGTAACTCGGTTTGGGGTGGAACCGGTGTCAAAAGTTCCCTTTTTGAGTCTAGAAACGTTTCTGTGTTTTGTGCAAAACCCAGTTCGGGACGTAGCATGGGTCGATTTGTCGTTTTATACTGAAAGGTGCTGAATTTCGCTGTTCCAGAAACTGTTTTTGTAAAGTCCGTAGTAAATTGTAGAAAAATCGTTAGGAGGCGTATAATATGTCCTTGGAACCCTAACTCAGAGTAATTTCTGGTCATGAAATAATATTGGGAATTTTGTGGGTTTAAAGGGGTTGAAACAGGTCCCGAACAGACCTGTTTGGTGAGAGCGGAAAATGGTTTTAGTGACGGTTTAAGCGTGTGTCGTGTCATAGGGTCCGGGTCTCGTATTGACACGTTTTAACATGCGTTTAGGTGCTGGGAAGTGACCGTATTTGTGAAGCTTGAATTGTGTTATTAAGCTGGGCGCGCATTCGAGGTGAGTTCTCTCACTGTGTAGTTAGGGGTTGTATGCATGTCATAATAGTTTGTATGTACTATTGTCTTTGTGGTGTGAACTAGTTGTTTGTGGTGTGTAATATTTGATTGGTTTGAATGCTTGTTATAAATGTGTTACATTACAATTCGGTGGGACCGAGGCCTCGATGGTACTGAGGTGTTGGATACATTACAATTCGGTGGGACCGAGGCCTCGATGGTACTGAGGTGTTGGATACATTACAATTCGGTGGGACCGAGGGTCCGATGGGACCGAGGTGTTGGATACATAATTACTTGTAGATGTTTACTCGCTTTATGTATCTGTGGAGTTGTTGCTTATGTGCGGATAGGGGTGATGTGTATATAATTCCTATCTGCGCATGTGTTGGAATTCACTAAGCTTCGTGCTTACCCTTTCCCAATAAACTGTGGTTTCAGGTACGGGCGGCTCCAAGGCGTGACGAGTACACACTGGCGCGCGGGAAGAGCTGGTTGCTTTATGATTTTAATAATTAAACATTTATTCCGCTGGTTTTATTTTATAAATATATTAATTATGTGTTTGTAAACGAAACGTTGGGATCATTTAATGAGTTGTTATCAATGAAATGTTTATTTTAAAAATTTAAATTTGCTTGTAATTTTTGGGGCGTTACATTTATAGATAAGCAGAAGAAGGAAACCTTAAAAAAAAGATGACTCTTCAAGAAAGAAGAAAAGAGATGAATGTTCGAGCAAAATGAAGAAGAAAGTAAAAAAAAAGGCACCGAAGAATGCCCAATACAGATCTCTGTCGATCAGAACAACTCCAAAGAATTTAATGCTTGTTACTGGCAAGATGAGGCTGCCACAAATTAACTGCATTAAAGAAATGAGGTTTGAAAGTTTGTTTAATATGCAGATTGATTCAATACCCGCAAAACTTGCACACAACATAATATACAACTTTGACCCAAAGGACATGGTCATAAGAACAAGAAACGGTCCAATTAAAGTTACAACAGATTCTGTGAATCATGTTCTAGGATTGAAGAATGAAGATGTTGATATCAATGCTCTAGACACAGACATCGAATGGGATGAGATTATAAGGAATAGGAGATCTCAGTATGATAAAAATTGATAAGGCCAAAAGACATTGTGAAGAAGATAACTGAGTCACATAGTGCCGATTGGAATTTCAAGTTGAATTTCATTGTTTTGTTTGTGAATTCAATGTGTGTTTGTATGACGATGGGGACATGCAATCTTGCCATTCTGTCACATCTAGGCAAAGATTTGGATTTTAAGAATGTTAATTGGTGTAAATACATTATTGACTGTGCAGAAGAAAGCAAGATAGGATGTAACCATGAATCAGATGCAAGCTTCTATACAGGACCAATAACATTTCTGACGGTATGTAATCAACTTTAATATCTGTTTTTATTCAAGATTAATATCCTAGTTAGGATTAGGTTAAGCTTAAATAACTTCATTATTGATTATGTATACATTTGATATGCATTGTAGTTGATAGTTTATGGATTGGGTTAAGAAGCAATACATTCATTATTCAGTATGAATAAGTTTGAATAACAAAACATATTCAGACTGAATATTAAAAGTTATTCATTCTGAATATTTAACTTTATTCAGACTGAATAAAGTTAGATATTCAGAATGAATAACTTTTAATCTATACCTTATAAATTCCATAAATATGATATGCATGTTAATCTATTGAATGTATGATTAGTTTAAGCATGAATATACATTATTATTCAATTAGGAATTCATAAATTCATAATATATGATTTTTGATATTTTGATATTTACATTTTACAAAATGAAGATTCTGTATCTTGATTCAACAAAATGCTCTGGATTGGTGCACAAGAGAGTGAGGCCTGCAATAAAAGAATGGAATACAGAAAGAATGAAGACGAGAGAGAAGATGGAGATAAGCAACAGAGGTTTTTGCAGAGGGGATTTTGCAGAAGATTATGAGGAAAGAGAAGAAAGAAATGAAAATTCAACCAACAAAAAGACAACTAAGGTACAAAGATATATATACATTTGAATTATAGTACTTAGTGGGATAACTAAAATCTCTGTCAAAAATAAGCAGGAGTTTTTGAAGATGCTTGATGAAGGCTTAGAAGAACTCTATGCAAACAAAGCAGAGATTGAATACAACTTAAAACAAGCCATGATTTTGTACCCAGATGACAACAATCTCATTGATTGGAAAATCAGTTATGAGAAATCATTTCCCTCAAAATTAGAAATGATTTTTCTGAAAGATAATGTGGATAATGCAAAAAAGAGAGGAGTTTGTAAAGATTAGTGGAGAAGAGGAGAAAGAGAACATGGAAGAAGATAAAGAAGAGGAGATAGAGAAGATGGAGGAAGATAAAGTAGAGGAGAGAGATGAGATGGAGGAAGATAAAAAGAAGAGAGAGAAGATGGAGGATGATAATGAACAGTGTCACACTGTTTGTGAAGAAGGAAACAAAACAAATGATGAGGTTACTGAGGAAACACCAAGAAAGGTGATATGGCCTGATGGTACACAATATTGGAATGAGCTGGAAACAACAACATAAATTCATGATGCATTTAAGACTGCAGAAGAAGAAAACCAACAAGCAATTGAGGATAGGTTGGATATTTTGGCAACATAAGCCATTGAGGATATTGTTGCAAATATAGAGATGGAACATAAAACTAGTGAAGATCAGGATGAAAATCAACAGAGGTTGGAGATCTTTGTTACAAAAGGAATAGAGAATGCTGTTGCAGATATCGAAATGCAACAAAAAGTTGGTGAAGATGAAAGCAGGAATGATGAGAAAAAAGAAGAGAAAAATGAAGATGAGATGGAGGGAGGAGATGAGAAGAAGGAGGAGATGAAGGAAGATGAGAAGAGGAAAGAGGAGAAGAAGGAGGCAGGAGATGAGAAGAGGATAGAGGAGAAGAATGAAGAAGGCAAGAGTGAAGAGGAGAAGAATGAAAAAGAAAGGGAAGTAGAGAAGAAGAAGGAAGAGAAGAATAAAGAACAAGAGAAGAAAACAGAAGAGAAGACGACTGAGGAGGAGAAGAAAGAAAAGAATGAGCCCCAAACTTCAAATCCAACTTTTGATCTGGGGATATCACAGGTAGATACCCCAAAAAAACAAAAACATAAAGTTGTTGGGGAGGAAGAGGTTGTCAGCAAAAAAAGGGTCACTTATAATTAGAATAAAACAAAAAGAAGTGAATGACCCTGAGAAGAAGTTAAAAAGAATAGAAAAAATGGGTGAACAACTAAAATCACCTTATCTTCAAAGAAGAGTCGATCCAACAAAGAATACAACAATAACCGAAAACAATGTTGGCAGTTGGATATTCGCTTTACAGGGAGATAAACTGTAAGTTTTAAAATTAATACATATTGTGGATTATTAACTTTTATTCATTTAGCATTATCACTTTATATTAATTTTGAAAATAACTTCTATTCAGTCTGAATAAAACTAAATATTCAAAGTGAATAAATAGTAAATATTCATGTAACACCCGTGTTCAAATTTTAATAAAATGGAGAAGTTGGGGTCAAAGTATAAAAGTGACAAAGTCAGGGAGGGACTCATGAGCAATTTCAGAAAGTTATAAAAGGGACCAGATCCCTAGGTCACCTGATTATTCTCAATTCTTCTTGTGTGCGACTGTGAATCGAGAGATAGAGGAAGAAACCGAAATCGGGAGAAATCGACCAGAGGAAGAAATCACTGAAGGTAACCCTCACCCAAAACCCTTCTTCTTACTATGACCTCTACTGATTTGTTTAAGGAATTGGTAGAAAATCTTCAGTTTCACTGGGTTCTTTACCTAAATGTCATTAATGGAGTTTGGGGTTGGATTTAATTAGTTAAATGAGGAAATGGTTGATTAAACGGCTGTTTAAGTTGAGAATGTGTGCCAAATCGTGTATCTAATCAAGTTTGGGGATTTAAATTGCTTGTGTAACTCATTCGGGAAAGTTGGGTTTTTCCAGTTCGAGGATTCCGGATATCGCACCTTCCGGACAGTGGAGTCCGGATGGGTTTGTCCGGATGGGTTGTCTGAATAGGGTTGCCCGGGTAGGAACCTTCCGCATAGTTCCGATTGATTTGTTTTTCCGGATAGTGAGTGTCCGAACATTAGAATCCGAATAAAGAGTCCGGATGGGAATCCGGAGAAGTGATCCGGACAATGGGGTCCGGATAGTGAGGTTCGGAAAGAGTGTTCCGGATAGTTTGTGTACATCAGTATTTGTCCGGGAAGCTTTAAGTAATTAAAGTGTTTTGTTAAATCTTAGGTGTTGGGTTTAGTTCGACTTGTTCAATGGTAAGCCGTGTGCGTAAGTTTATCACTGCAATCAGGTGAGTTCCTTTATGCCCTTTTTACTTGAAGTATAAACATGTTTGACAATCCTGAAATGGTACGAACACGAACATGATACTTACAAATTGCTATGAATCGCATGAACAACCGTTTGGAAATGATATTGATGCATGTTATCAATTATTACTAAATGCATGTATTATTCAGTTATCTATGACTTGTTTTATATGTATATGTGGGAGTCGGGTTGCACAGTGGTGGCAGAGCTACCCTGAGTCTTCTAGATTCTCGGAGGCTATAGTGAGGGTGTGCCTTGAATCTGTTTCTTGTGCACACGGACGTGGGGATCTACTGGGGGCCCCCGATAGCGACTGTCACATGTGGGTGACGGAGTTGTTTGGCCATTATGCATACCTTTGCATGATGATGATATCTAACTGTTACGCTTTATTACTTTAGAATTTTATCAGTGAATTGGATATTACTTTTGAAACTGTTTATATAAGGGGATTCACTAGACCTTATGGTCTAACCCTCGCTTTCAAAACTTAAACCATTTTCAGGGATTCGAGGTAGTAGAGCTTCCTACAAAGGGAAAGAGAAAGTTTGAAGGTTGGATTGTGGCTTCAGGAGTAGAGCATTCTAGATCATTATTTGCGTGTAATGTTGTTTCCTTAGAGTTACTCGGATGTGGTAGACACTTTTCGCTGCCAAATTTTGTTGGGATATTGTAACTCTGTACTAGCGATGTATTGGGACCCATTTTAGGATTCATTTATGTTATTTGCATGTTTTGAATCTTGTGGTCGTTACAAGTGGTATTAGAGCCATAGTTTAAGGGATTTAGGCGACCAGTCGATCCTAAACTTAAACTGTAGAAGGAGGAAACACGAACGAGTCATAGGATGCCTTTAGGAAACTCACTATAGGTGCACTTTAGGATAAGGTAGCAAGCACTGTCATGTAAGGTAAAGTTGGAGTTACACCTGGCCAGTGTAACAACAAATTTACAGGTACATGTATGAGCTTAAATTACCTTGTGTAGCCAACTGTATTTGAGTGTTTGTCATTGGTGTGTTATTTCCAGTTTATCATCATGGCTAGGAGAACTTTGAGAAGCAGATCTGTACCTGCGGATAGGAGAGTTCAAAATGAGGAGGTCCTCGCTAACGGGCCAGAGGAGCCCCCGAGGCTGGCTGCTGCTCGGGGAAGGGGTAGGGGTCGCGGTAGGGGACAGGGGAGAATGCCCCGCCAAGCCTCCACTCAAGTGGACGAAACCAATGGGGGAAACCCAATCCAAAGGACAACACGAGTAAGCCGCAGGGCGAGGAGTGTGGAGATTCCGGTTGATCGGGAAGTATCTCAGTAGGAGAGTTCAACTACGGTAAGGGTGGGTAACCAGCCAACGGGTCGCGCAACTGCCATTGTGACGCGAGAGAATCTAGCTACTGAGCTGGGTAAGATTCAGGAAACCCTGCAAGCCCTCCTTGCCAAGAAGGACCAGTCGGCGTCAGGAAGCAAAGAGGCAAGTGAGAACAAGAGAGCACGGAATTGTCAAGCCCGCTGGTATCTGGTACTGGGGGTCACTCGCAGTCGATCCAACTGATGGTGAATGAGTCTGCAGCTAAAGGATGCAACTACAAGACTTTTTCCTTGTGTAAGCCTCCCACGTTCAAGGGAGAATGTGACCCCATGTTAGCAATGAAGTGGGTGAGAGAACTGGAATTAGCATTTGATACTTGCAAGTGGGCCGATGGGGATCGGGTGATGTTCGCGCTGTCTATGCTGAAGTCTGACGCAGTGTTTTGGTGGGATGCCGAGATCGGAGGAAAGGGGTCTTCCACGGCTAAAGGAATGACTTGGGAAACGTTTGTCGGGAAATTTTGAGCGCAGTTCTGCCCATTAGCGGCAATCAAGAAGCTAGAAGTGGAGTTTTTGAGCCTGGAACAAGGGAACATGACAGTCAGGGAATATACCTCCAAATTCATAGAGAAATCTCCATTTACTGAGTTTTACATGCCAACAGAGGAGCGACACGTGGAGCGGTATTTGTATGGGTTGAAGAGTAGCATAAGAGAGCTGGCGTCGACCAAGAATCCTACCACATTCCAAGCGGCCATTAATGCGGCCAAGCTGACTGAAAAGGAAAAGAACCGCCAGGTTACGGAAAGGGATGGAGACAAGAAGAAGTGGGACGGACCGGGCACTGATGCCAGGAAAGGGAAACCGTTCAGGCATGAGCATCGTGGGAGTCAGGGTTTTGGAAACAATCCATGTTGGAAGTGTCACAAGGTGCATTGGAGAGACTGCCTGGTGGATGAGAGATTGTGTTTCCATTGTGGCTTGCCAGGTCACATGTCGAGAGATTGCCCAAGTAAGAGATAGTGTTATCAGTATGGGTCGCCAGATCACCGACGATTTGAGTGTCCACAGTTAAAGAAAGGAGGGTCCGGACAGACTGGGGGTCGTGGGGAGGATAAGAGGCCAGAGCCGACACGTCCAAAGGGGAGTGCATTTAATATGACAGCAACGGAGGCGGAGGGAACTCCGAACATGGTGACATGTACGTTCTTGGTATACTCATTATATGCGAAGGTGTTGTTTGATTCTGGAGCAAACCGTTCCTTTATATCTCATAAGTTTGTGAAAGGCTTGGGGGTGAGAACCAAGCGTTTAGAGTGGGCGTTAAAAGTAGGGACGATCGATGAGAATCGGGTACTCATTAGAACAGTGGTGGAAGATTGTGTCATAGACATAGAAGGGAGTTTGATACCCATGCGGTTGTATACGATGGCGTTAGGGGAGTTCGATGTAGTGCTGGGTATGGATTAGCTAGCCTCGAATAGTGCATATATCGTGTGTCATAAGAAGTTGATTCAGGTGCAGATACCAGATAAGGGGACGGTAGTGATTTATGGTTATTGACGCAATAGGAGTGAGAGCCTCATCTCTATGTTGAAGGCTACTAAGTGCTTAAGAAAAGGGTGTTCGGGATATTTAGCCTACGTTGTAGATGATAAGAAGGAGAAGCATGGGATAGAAGATGTGTCAGTAGTAGGTGAGTACCCGGAGGTGTTTTTGGATGATTTGACGAACCTACCCCTGGATCGTCAGATTGAGTTTCGAATCGATTTGGTACCCGGGGCGGCACCAATAGCTCGAGCACCATATAGGTTGGCACCTTCTGAAATGAAGGAGGTGATGTCACAACTGCAGGAGTTGCTAGACAAGGGTTCATTAGGCCGAGTACCTCACCGTGGGGTGCACCGGTACTCTTCGTAAAGAAGAAAGACGGGACTATGCGTATGTGTATAGATTATCGTGAGCTAAATAAGGTCACCGTCAAGATTAAGTATCCGGTTCCGAGGATAGACTATTTGTTTGACCAACTACAGGGAGCTAGCTAGTTCTATAAGATCGACTTGAGATCGGGTTATCATCAACTCAAGGTGAGGGAGGAGGACATACCAAAAATGGCTTTTCGGACTAGGTATGGTCACTATGAGTTTGTCGTGATGCCGTTTGGATTAACCATTGCGCTGACAACTTTTATGGATCTGATGAATAGGGTATGTCAGTCCTATTTAGATAAGTTCCTGATCGTGCTCATAGACGACATACTAGTGTATTCTAAGTCCGAGCAAGAGCATGAAAATCACCTTCGAGTTGTGTTAGAGTTATTAAAAAGGGAGCAGCTCTACGCGAAATTCTCGAAGTACGAGTTATGCCTTCGAGAAGTTCAGTTTCTTGGACATGTAGTGTCGCAAGATGGGATTAAGGTGGACCCAACGAAGATTGAGGCGATCCAGGGTTGGGAGCAGCCTAGGAACCCATCGGAAGTTCGAAGCTTTCTTGCATTGGCGGGTTATTTTCGTAAGTTCATCAAAGATTGCTCGCGCATCACGACTCTACTGACTTTGCTGAGCAAGAAGAGCGCGAAGTTTATGTGGACCGAGGTGCAAGGTGAGGCTTTTCAGAAGCTGAAGGATATGTTAAGCAGCGCTCCGGTTTTGTCGTTATCGGACGGCATGGATGATTTCGTTGTGTATAGCGACGCGTCTGGGCTCGGGTTGGGATGTGTGCTCATGCAACGAGGAAAGGTGATAGCATACGCATCTCGTCAGTTGAAGGAACACGATACACGGTACCCCACTCATGATTTGGAGCTAGCGCCAGTTGTGTTCGCTCTAAAAATTTGGCGACATTATCTTTACGGAACGAAGTGCCAGATTTTCACTGATCATAAGAGCCTTTGCCACCTTTTTGATCATAAAGACTTGAATATGCGACATAAGAGATGGATGGAGCTATTGACGGATTACGATTGTCAAATTGAATATCATCCGGGAAAGGCCAATGTGGTGGCCGACGCACTGAGCCGGAAGGAAAGGGGAGAAGCCTCGAAGATAGTGGCCATGAGGACCGAAGTGACGTTTAAATTGTTAGACGACATAAAGAAGTGGCAAGTAGAGGCATTGTCACCGAAAAATGTAAAAGGAGAATGGTTGGTTGGGTACGCGACTTTCTTAGCAGAGGACAGTCGTGGAATAAAGTGTTTCAACGGGAGAATTTGGATACCCAAGCTCGACGAGGTTAAAAAGGTTATTTTGGAATAGGCACATAGATCGAAGTACTCGATCCACCATGGAACTAATAAGATGTTCGGGAATCTACGACAAAAATTTTGGTGGCCGGGTATGAAGAAAGATATAGCGTATTTTGTGGAGAGATGTGGGACGTGTCTGCAAGTGAAGGTGGAGCACCAACGTCCGTATGGGAAACTTCAACCGTTAGATATTCCGGTCTGGAAATGGGATCAGATCACTATGTACTTCGTGACCGGGCTGCCCAAATCTCCGAAGGGGAATGATACCATCTGGGTAATTGTGGACCGACTCACTAAATCAGCGCATTTCCTGCCGATAAAGAAAGATTACTCATTGGAAAAGCTAGCTAAGCTGTATATTGATGAAATAGCATCGCGGCATGGAGTACCATCTTCAATTGTGTCGGATCGAGATAGCCGTTTTACGTCGACATTTTGGAGGAGTTTCCAAAGAGAATTAGGATCGCGACTTAAGATGAGTACCGCTTATCATCCGCAGACGGACGGTCAGAGTGAACGGACGATTCAGACCTTGGAAGACATGCTAAGGGCTTGTGCCATAGACTTTCAAGGATCATGGGAGAGCCACTTGCCTCTGGTCGAATTTGTCTACAATAATACTTACCACGTGAGCATCAAGGCGACTCCTTACGAAGTACTCTATGGGAGAAAGTGTTGGACGCCCTTGTGCTGGAACAAGGTTGGAGAAAAGCAGGTGACGGGACCCAAAATCGTTCAAATGACCACAGACAAAATAGTACAAGTATGGGAAAGGTTGAAAGTGGCACGTGATCGCCAAAAGAGCTACACTGATAAGAGACGAAAGGACATAGAGTTCCAAGTTGTGGATCACGTGATGTTAAAGATATCGCCATGGAAAGGGGTGATACGTTTTGGGAAAAGAGGTAAGTTAAACCCACATTATATTGGGCCGTTTGAGATTATCGCAAGGGTTGGGGAGGTGGCGTATAAATTAGAATTACCCGCCGAGTTGAATCACATCCACAATACGTTCCACGTCTACAACCTAAGGAAATGTTTGGCGGAAGTGGATAAGCTTGTGCCATTGCATGAGGTGCAAGTGGACGAGAAATTAAATTTCACCGATCAGCCCGGAGCGATTATTGATCGTAAGGTAAGGAAACTGAGGAACAAAGAGATCGGCTTCGTGAAGGTCCAGTGGCGCTTTCATAAGGGTCAGGAAGCGACTTGGGAAGTGGAGGTCGAGATGAGGGATAAGTACCCGCACCTTTTCGCTCAAGGAATCCCGGGGACGGAATTCTTTTAAAGGGGGAGAGTTGTAACACCCGTGTTCCAATTTTAATAAAATGGAGAAGTGGGAGTCAAAGTATAAAAGTGGAAAAGTCAGGGAAGGACTAATGAGCAATTTCAGAAAGTTATAAAAGGGACCAGATCCCTAGGTCACCTGACTATTTCAATTCTTCTTGTGTGCGGCTGTGAATCGAGAGATAGAGGAAGAAACTGAAATCGGGAGAATCGACTTGAGGGAGAAATCGCTAAAGGAAACCCTCACCCAAAACCCTTCTTCTTACTATTATGTATGATATCTACTGATTTGTTTAAGGAATTGGTAGAAAATCTTAAGTTTCACTGTATTCTTCACCTAAATGTCATTAATGGAGTTTGGGGTTGGATTTAAGTAGTTAAATGAGGAAATGGTTGATTAAATGACTGTTTAAGTTGAGAATGTGTGCCAAATCGTGTATCTAATCAAGTTTGGTGATTTAAATCGCTTGTGTAACTCATTCGAGAAGGTTGGGTTTTTCCGGTTCGAGGATTCCGGATATCGCACCTTCCAGACAGTGGAGTCCAGACAGGGTTGTCCGGATAGGTTTGTCCGGATAGGGTTGTCCAGATAGGGTTGTCCAGATGGGTTTGTCCGGATAGGTTTGTCCGGATAGGGTTGTCCAGATAGGGTTCTTCGGATAGGGTTGTCCGGGTAGGAACCTTCCGGATAAGTTTTATGGATAGTTCCGTTTGATTTGGTTTTCTGGATAGTGAGTGTCCGAACATTAGAATCCGGATAAAGAGTCCTGATGGGAATCCGGAGAAGTGATCCGGACAATGGGAATCCGGAAAGAGTGTTCCGGATAGTTTGTGTACATCAGTATTTGTCCAGGAAGCTTTAAGTAATGAAAGTGTTTTATTAAATCTTAGGTGTTGGGTTCAGTTCGACTTGTTCAAGGGGGAGCCGTGTGCATAAGATTATCACTGCAATCATGTGAGTTCCCTTATGCCCTTTTTACTTGAAGTATAAACATGTTTTACAATCCTGAAGTGGTACGAACACGAACACGATACTTACGAATTGCTATAAATAGCATGAACAACCGTTTGGAAATGATATTGATGCATGTTATCAATTATTACTAAATGCATGTATTATTGAGTTATCTATGACTTGTTTTATATTTATATGTGGGAGTCGGGTTGCACAGTGGTGGCAGAGCTACCATGAGTCTTCTAGATTCTCGGAGGCTATAGTGAGGGTGTGCCTTGAATCTATTTCTTGTGCACACGAACGTGTGGATCAACTAGGGGGCCCCGATTGCGATTTTCACATGTGGGTGACGGAGTTGTTTTGTCGTTGTTCATACCTTTGCGTGATGATGATATCTAACTGTTACGCTTTATTGCTTCAGAATTTTATCAGTCAATTGGATATTACTTTTGAAACTGTTATATAAGGGGATTCACTAGACCTTATGGTCTAACCCTCGCTTTCAAAACTAAAACCATTTTTATGGATTCGAGGTAGTGGAGCTTCCTCCAAAGGGAAGGAGAAAGTTTGAAGGTTAGATTGTGGCTTAAGGAGTAGAGCATTCTAGATCGTTATTTGCGTGTAATGTAGTTTTCTTAGAGTTACTCGGTTGTGGTAGACACTTTTCGCTGCCAAATTTTGTTAGGATTTTGTAACTCTGTACTAGCGATGTATTGGGACCCATTTTGGGCTTAATTTATGTTATTTGCATGTTTTGAATCCCCTGGTTGTTACAATTCAAATTGAAAACCACTTTATATTTCATTTTGAATATAACTTTATATTCAGTTTGAATAAAAGTAAATATTCAAAGTGAAATTCATATCATAATAAATATGGATATTTATTATGATAATCATATGAATTCATGATCTTCTTATATCATATCATATTCAACAAAACATTTAAATATTTAATTAAATTTTAAACATGGATGTTGTCTTTGCCACAAATGACGGCCAGTCCAGTTTCAGAGTGATGTTTGAGAGTATGATTCCAGAATCAGAACCATTTGCCAGCGTCATTGACAGCTGGTCAGTCATACTGAATCATGAGGAGAGATTAAGAAGCAAAGATTCTCCATAGAGATTATTCCGTAGTACATAAATTTTTGTAAGTTTACTAGAGTTTTAAACTAAATTACAAATAAATATTAATATTAAATTATCATATTCTTCATTTCAACAGCCAGATGAAATGTTCGAGGGAAGATTTATTCTAGATAAGAATTTAAAACTCTTCACAAAAAACGTTTGTGAGAACATGAAGGGGAATGCAGAATTACAAGTTCTGAAGAAAGTTGAACTGGTACAAAACAATTAGATTAAAAAAATTATTTGAATTAAAATTATTTCATAGATTATATAATACATTACCTAAAATATTCATGAAAATATTTTTCCCGATTATCAAGCATGCACATCATTATGTGTTATGTTTTGATCTCAAAAATGGAGCATCCCACATTCTGGACAACAGTGCAACAGATGTTCCAGATTCAGCAAAATACGGGAACGTACCAAAAATAGTCGTAAGTAGAATATTATATTATCTAATATATGTTGATCCAAACCCTCAGTGATTTGATAATGACTCTGAGAAACACTTAGTGAAAATTGTAAGTAGACAATATGTATTAATGTTTTGTCATCAAAGAAAATATATTAAGTCTGTTTAGTATCGCTGATTAAAAACATACGCTTTAAATTTACACTTCAGCGAACACTTTACATCAGTGAGCCTTGAGCCTGTTCAGTCTCAGTGATGATCGCTGATAGTTTGTATTGTTTACTTATGATCCCCGAAGACAAGATTCATGTTAGCTCCAATCTTTCTGTTTGTGAAAGTAGTGAAAATAGTCTAAGTACAGAAGTAACCCACAGAGGCTCTGCAGAAGAACCCAAGAATACTGAAGGTAAGAATCAACAGAAGA
This sequence comes from Saussurea involucrata, assembly GCA_033807775.1. NCBI lineage: Eukaryota > Viridiplantae > Streptophyta > Magnoliopsida > Asterales > Asteraceae > Saussurea > Saussurea involucrata. The sequence goes on along the minus strand of CM066319.1, from coordinate 62,359,210 downwards.
CTGCTCGCAGAGGACCGAGCCGTAGAACCTCTGTCACCCTTGACAGAGCCTCTGCGGTTTATACTGAAGACTTGGAAGATTTACAAATATCTTTCTACTATTCCAGGATCCGTTCATCCACTTGTTCTAGGCGTGCCCTGACATCAACTACACGTGTCAAACTCTGATAGGGCTCTGTCAGAATTGGAACATGCGCATCAAATGAACATCATACCTGCTACTGTTCATACGATCTTGTCTACTGTAGATCAGTCCTTATTGTCTAAAGTATGTCCCATTTGTAGTAGTATAAATAGAAGACTCGTGTTGAGTTCTTCTATTAACAAGAACAAGAACTTTTGATTAAGCTTTGCACAAACACACACACCAGTTAAGAACGGTTTCTTGCAAACCTTTCGGTGTTCTTGGTGTTCTTTTTATATATCAAATACAGTGAATCATTGTGTTATTATATGCGTTATTTATACTTCACGTATTTGATATTGTGTGTTTTTCTACTTCAATATTTCTTTCAGTTCTTTAAATACGCTTCCGCACCATATAAATCTGAACTAACTGAAAGGATAATCATTGTTAAAGCAAAATAGGAACCAACAATTGGTATCAAAGCAAACCTTGATTTTTAATATCAAGGGATCCACTCTAAACAATGATTTTTGGTAGAAACTTGGACTTTTAACCTGTTCTTCATATTATTCAAAAAGCTTCTGTTTTCTATCATTTTCGATCCATTCGAACCTTGGTAAACTTATAGAATCTGTTTCTTCGGTTAAAACTCCATTTTAGTGCACTGATCATTTTTAAGCTTATAAACTCTTTTCAAAGACATTTTTTTAAATCAATACCATTTTGTCTCACGATCACTCAAGTAACAATATGTCTAGACTAAGATTTAGTACTGATGCTGATTCTCATTATTATTCGAAACTCAGTACTAATTTTCGCAAGATAATTCATACTCTTGAAAAAGAACTAGAAGAAATGAACAAGAGCATTTTTATTGATTCAGATAAGATTGCTAAGCTTGAAGAATCAGGTAAACTACTAAACTGTGAAAATCTTGAACTGAAAAGGAATTTATTTAAGTCTGGAGAAGAGAAGAAAAGCCTTGAACTTTAGTGTCTAAACTTTTATAATATGATTTCAAATTTTGAAAAGCTTGTGATCTGTGAAAAAGAAAAGTTTGAAAAGGAGAAAACTATTCTTGAAACAAAGTATGTGGAACTTTTTTGCAAAATCTCAGAATTGCAAAAAACTCTTAAAAAGGAGAGGAAAGAGTCTGACTTTGAAAGAAAAGAGTCTGAAAAGAAGAAGATTGAAAGATTTCAAACAAAATGTTTGAAAGATGATTTTGAGAGAGATAGAAAGGTTTTTAAAGCTGAAATGTACAAATTGACAAAAAGACTATCTGTTTTGTCAACCAAGATTATGTTGGAGAAGAGGTATAAATCAGATCTTCTAAAGAAGTTTGATTTAAACCTTATAGAAAAAGATGATTTAGCTAAAAGGGTTAAGGACTTTGACTTAGCAAACTCTTGTGCTGATAATACAAATAATCTTGTTTTCAAAAGAGTGAAAATGGTTTGGAAAGTCAAAAGCTCTACTCCTGTCAAAAATGCTCCAAAGCCATTTGTTTCTACTAAGCATTCATCTCTTCATTCTCATAATTGTAAATGCTTTGATCTTCTGCTTCAATTAAAAAACCTTTTCTCTAAATCTTTCTGTGTTCTAAATGGGTCATTTCAAAAGAAAATTCCAAAGACCCAAAGTGAGAAAAGTCACAGAAAGGAACCTGGCAAACCAGCAAAGACTGGCAAACCAGAGGACCTTAAGACAGCTACAAATCCTAACATTCTAGGACCCATTTGGAAATGGGTACCAAAATGTCTTTAATCTGTCTTGCTGGTACGAGGACTCCTTAATACATCTGTTAAGGACTCACACTTCAGCGAACAATGGACTCCTTAATACATCTGTTAAGGACTCAGGCTTCAAAATCAACAATGACTCTTAAACACTCAGTTTAAGACTCATCCTTTAAAAGTTCTATACTTCACAGAGCCTCTGTGGAATTGCTCAGAGCCTCTGACAATCTCCACAGAACCTCTGATAAGGTTGACCTATGTACTATGCACTACTTATCTCATTTGATCCAAGCATAGGTCAAGGGGGGGCAGAAGGAGACCTTGAACTGATCTACCGAGGTTGATCATTCAAGGGGGAGCAGAAGGAGACCTTGAAATGATCTACAGAGGTTGATCATTCAAGGGGGAGCAAAAGAAGAGATGCCATCGATGAAACTTACAGAAGTAAAGAGTATTTCCGAACTAAAAAGAGTCAAAAGGTATGTATCTCGTACAAATCCTTTTCCAATACAATTTTCTAGGACACCACTTTACAAATACGTCCTAGAAACATTGCTCAAGACATTCCAAACAATTAATAATCAAAAAGATTTTTTAGTCTTCCGTTATGAGAAATTTAAGGTCATAGAGCTTCTGCTGAGCTCAACAGAGCTTTTGTAAGCCAGAGCCTCTGCAATTGCAAACTTCATACGGAAACTCTGTCGATCAAATAAAATGTCTTAATTAAGAATTTGCACGTACAAATACACGGACCAAGATACTGAAAGAAGGTCGCAAATTAAAGAGTTCACTACACCACAGAAATTATGATTGACCAACCACAGTATTCAAAGGTTACTCGCACAAAACCTTATTTAAAACAATTTTATAGGACACCAACTTCCAAATAGGTCCTAAAAACATTGTTAAAAACAATTAAAACCTTGGATGATCAAAACGTTTTATAAATTTTCAGTTATGAGAAATTCCAGCTCACAGAGCTTCTGCTGGCTCTGACAGAGCTCCAAAACCTCTGTGAACGAAATCTCTGCACTAAGATTTATCGATCCTCTCCAATGATATTTGTCAAAACGTTTTTGGTAAAGGTGCAACCTTCAGAGAAGACAAAGCAGTTTTTAGACCACATAGTTCATTCCACTATAGAGCTTCTGTCATTTCTACTGCGCGTAACAGTAATCTGAAAGTAGAAAGTCCCATGCGCCTAGCATTAATGGGCCGTGCACGCCATCAAATCGTGCTCTGACACACATGACGTGGCACAATCTGATTGGACTTACATGGCACACGTTCTTATGGGAAGTTGAATCCAGCCGTCTGTACTCAAGTGCGGACCCCAAATTTTATTCACTTTCACCTATTTACCTCTTCAGATTACCATTACCTCTTCAGTATAAAACCAACCTTACCACTTCATTCAAATGTTTACGAACTCTTACACTTCATCTTCTCCGGCGAACATTGCAAAAACCTGCAAACGTCAAATTGCTACTCTTTTCTCTCAAAATCATCAAATGGCATCCACATCCAACTCTCCAGTGAACTCCCCTTCACATTCTGAGCAATCCCATAACCAAGCTTTGGCCGAAGACCACGAGAAAGATAACTCCGGCGACACAACAGAATTTGCTCCGACCACCCATCTCCAAAACTTCATAGCAAATGAACACTTTGAAAGTGTTCTTCCTCCAAAACCTAACAATTACCATCTGGTTCCCTCAAGAACCGCATTTGGGGAATCAAACGCCATTCTCCTCGATATTCTTGAAAACCATTACCTTTACCCCCTCTTATCCACAACAGTGCAGAAAATCCCTGCCAGATATCTCTACCAGTTCTGGCAAAGCTGCAGATTTGACCCAGAGGATCGACAGATCAAAGGATACATCTCCAAACCTGACAAAACAGAGCACATTGAACTCAAGTTCAACAGAACAATGTTCTCACTTGAGTTCAATCTACCAACCAGATGCCGATTAGGCATAAAAAGGTATGCAGAGGAACCCACAGATGAAGAGCTCTGTAGGTTCGTAGAGATGTTGGGGTATAACACAACCCTAAGAAAAAAGAACGATTTCAGAAGAAATCGACTTCCTCATCTGTGGAATACCCTATTCTCTATTCTCAACAGATGCCTAACTGGGAAAGTGGGCAGTCCAGACCAAACTTCGCACCAAATCCTGGTCATAATGTACGGAGTATATTATGATCTGCCTCTGGACTACGCCAAGCTCATGATGCAAGAAATGGTCAACACCATTGAGCGAAAGAACCTCTACCAGAAGGCCAAACCAACTCTTCCTCCTCTGCAGTATCAACGATTTTTGGGTGTCCTACTCGAACCTCTGCTCTTATGTGAACAATGGCCAATGGAAGGTCCCACACCCAAGATATATCCTATGACAAAGAACAAACCGACAGAGCACAGGGATGGATACAAATACTACAGGCCTTTGTCATAAAAAATGTTGGGATATGCTACAGATAGATCCCTTAGATCTAGATACATACGCGATCATAGGACTCCAGAACCGAGTCCTGTGACACCCCCGCGTCTAGGAGCCCCCATAGGAACCCAAGTAGTAGAAAGAATAACAGAGGAAGAATGGGCAGTAGCATTTAACAAGCATGACGTAATTCAAAAAAAAATTCATGCACAACGGCAGTCTATTCTCTCCTCTGTCTCCAAATCCAAAACCTCTGCCATCACACCCAAGAAGAAAGAGCACAGAATGAAAGTTTTAGAATGCACCTCTGTAGAACCCCAAGAGTCTCCTCCTCATGCAACAGAGGTTGGATCTTATGCTCTTCCCCCTCCTAAAGAGAAAAAAACAAAACATAAGTCGTCTGAGGGTGCCCCCAAACCAAAGAGGAGCAAGAAGAAGAAATCCAAGAGAACCAACTCTCCTATGCAATCAATTGCAGAGGAAGCAAATCTGCTAGAAGAAACTCAGCAAGAACCTCTTCTATCTCCTTCACCCATCCAATATGCAGAAGCTCAAGGTGACTTCGACACTTTCATCGAACAACAAGAGTTCGCCCATACTCTGAAAACAGCCGGGTGGACCGCAGAACCCCTCTCCAATCAATCAGCAGAAGAACCAAATTTCAGAATCTCTTCTGACTTGGAAGAGGATGATCAAACCCCACAGAGCTTTCAAGGAAAGACCCCAGAAGTTCTACAAAACCCCTTCCTCCAACCTGAATATGATGTACAACGCAAAAGCCCAGAGGAAGGGGACACCGTAGAGCATTTGGTGGATTTTAACGAGTTAGAGGACATAGGTGACACTGTTAGGTTAGGGGGTTCTACAGAAGAAGAGGCACAAAAACTTCCCCAACCAACTCCCAGTGCAACCCACACTTCTATTACCGCCAGTCTAGTGGCAGAAGGTAATATTGAAAAAGAGCCGCACAGCTCGAACCTACCTAAAACTGACCGGGCAGAGGAAATTACTTCCACCTCTGTGCCAATCATATCCGGGGAAACCTTTCCAGGGGAGTCCTCTCAAAAGGACTCACCCTTAGTTCGTGGTCAATCGCCCCAGACCACAATAGACATCCTAACACAGGAATTTGTTTCCTCTGCCACACGCACACAATTAGATCCAAACATCTCTTCAGAGGAGATTAGAGTGCACAAAGACGGAGAGACTCTAGACAAGTCTCCGAGTCAACAGAAGGATAATCTAGTATCCACCTCTGGAGTGGATCTAGACAATGTCATTCTCAGAACTTCTGTAGAGTCTGAAGCACTAGATTCTTCTGCTCGAAGATCAGAAGGAAATCCTTCCGTCCTCAACATCAAAACAGGGACGAAAGAAGGTGTCTCAGGAACAGAGACCCACTCTGGGGATGAATGTGTTCCCCCAGAGGTTACAACTAGTTCACATGTATCAAGGGATGAGTTCCAAACCCTTGTCACCTCTGTGAACAATACATTGAAGGAGTTGCAAAGCTCTTTCAAATCTTTTGCAGAAACATCATCCGGGGCAATTGTTGATCTGAACACCAAAATGGACAAACTGTCCACAGAGGTGAAAATGCCGTAACCCAGATGAAGTCAACTGCTACCACCACTACTACCTCTGCAGCAACTGAATTTGGAAAAGCCGCAACCTCTGCATTCAAAGAATCTGTCAAACACTTTCTTCAACAACTAAAAGAGCAATCCTCAAAATCTATGGGTCTTACACCTGAAGACCTGAAGAAGGCCTTAGACGAAGTTCAAGAGCAAACAACCAAAAATACTCAGGCCATGAAGCCTTCTGACTACATAACAAGAGCTCAAGTGACAGAACTCGGCCAAGGAATACTTGATCAGATGACCGAATTCATCAGAGCTTTCACCGCTGCCAACGCAAACTATGTCAGAGAGTTTCAAGCAAGCGTCGGCAAAATGCGCTTCAACACAGAAGCAGAGGTTGAAACACTGCTCGGCCTCTGTGATGACTTATGCGCAAAAATGATTGCTACAGGGGCTGTTCCACCAAAGAATCTAGATACATCTTGCAGGGCAGAAGGTAAAACAGTTAAGGGTCAGGATGCATCTGATGATGATTCTGACGATTCATCAGATCATCCTGAGGGGGAGAATTAAGGGGAGAAACAAAGGGAAGTAGCTGTAATAAGAGGTCTACCAGAACCACCAGTATCCGCAGAACCCCTGAACCAAATTACCCAACTCAAAACCAAGGAGGAAACCAACAACAGTCCACAGAGGCAACAACCACCTCTGTGGAAATGATCTCTGAAGAAACCCCTGCTAAACCCCAAAAACCTGAAACCCAAAGCATAAACAAAACCACAGAGACAACAACCATCTATGTGGAATCGATTACTGAAGAAACCCAAGTACCCAAAACAACAGTTCAATAGAAGACCACAGAGGCAACACCCACCTCTATGGAATTTACTTCTGTATTTGGAGAAGATGTCCAAATCTAAGAAGAGGTCCAACTTCTGACATCCTCCGAAGACGAACTACCTTCCCCAATACCCAAAACCAACCCAAAAACCAAAACCATTTCTCACAAAAGAAAATATTTGAGCAAAACACCTGAAACCTCTCCAACAGAACCCAAATCATCAATCAAGCCCTCTGAAACTCAAGTGTCAGAACCAACCGAGGCAATCCCCAAACCTACAGAAACATCAACAACAAAGTCCTCTAAGACTCAAGCGTCAAAACCTACAGAGGCAACCCCATCTCAACAAGCAGAACAGCCGAAGGCAAAAGACAAGGGAAAAGGGATTACGACAGAAGAACCGCAGAACAAAAAGCCCAAACATCAACCTTCGACAGAAAAACTGATGAAGAGCTCTTTCGACGCATATAAGACACCAAAGCCTGAAGAAGAAGACTGGGCTTTCGGCACTACACCTCTGTCAAATATTCCTGTTCTGGATCCGAAGACAAAACCTTCAGAGGATCGAGTGGCACAATTAGATGCTCTGCGCAGAACCTTACCTCAACCACCACCACCACAAATGGAAGAAGTGGTATACAGGTACTTATACAGCAGAATGGGCATAATGGATCAATCAGAACCAACCATTCAAGACCCTGACTTCCGTGCTGACCTCGAAAACCTCTTCACCAGAACAAAACCCAACCCTAAACACGAAGTCTTCTCAACATCCAAGGTCGTCAAAGTCCTATATTGTAAGTTCTCAAGAACCAGAACCTGGCCTAAACTCTCTTACAACATCTACAAGGTCAAAAGAGAGGACAGATCAGAGAACCAATTTGCAGATGCATATCTTAGGAATCTCAATCCTTATGATCTACCTGATCTTCTGGAATGGACGAAAGAGAACTTCACAACCGACGAAGTTCGCAGAGCCTACAGGGTGATTAGAAAGGCCATACGCGAAAAGCTTCTGCTATACAGCATGGTAGATTTCCAATTGGCTCGAGATCTTGGAGTGAAAAGCTTAAACGTTCAACCACCAGAAGACTACTGCTCTCCCTCTGCTACACCAAACTCAATCATCACAAATCCAAGGGTCGGGTTAGTATTTCTAGATCCTTCTGGTAAATCAAAGTTGTTCGTAGAGATGGACTGTCATAAGTACGCAACAAGTAGTTTGACAGAGTTTAGAACGATCCTAGTGGAGCACAAAGGAACAAAGCTCATGAATCAAAGCCTTGCCGACACACTGATAGAGGTTATCGATGCAACAATCAACTTCCGAACTCTCTGCGTCAGCTTCTATCACGAGCTCATACAAGAAGGACTCGACCGCAGAAGTTTCAATGACTTCAAGGATGCCAACGTCTGAGTCAGTCAAATAGAACCTCTATAATATTTTCTTTTCAATACAATCAAATGTAAATGCCTCTGGCATAATCTAATGTAAACAGAAAATGTTCTTGTACTTTCAAATTTTTAATTTTCACTACTTAGGGGGAGATTGTTAGCTCCAATCTTTCTGTTTGTGAAAGTAGTAAAAATAGTCTAAGTACAGAAGTAACCCACAGAGGCTCTGCAGAAGAACCCAAGAATATCGAAAGTAAGAATCAGCAGAAGACTGCTCGCTGAGGACCGAGCCGCAGAACCTCTGTCACCCTTGACAGAGCCTCTGCGGTTTTTACTGAAGACTTGGAAGATTTACAAATATCTTTCTACTGTTCCAGGATCCGTTCATCCACTTGTTCTAGGCGTGCCCTGACATCAACTACACGTGTCAAACTCTGATAGGGCTCTGTCAGAATTGGAACATGCGCATTAAATGAACGTCGTACCTGCTACTCTTCATACGATCTTGTCTACTGTAGATCAGTCCTTATTGTCTAAAGTATATCCCCTTTGTAGTAGTATAAATAGAAGACTCATGTTGAGTTCTTCTATTAACAAGAACAAGAACTTTTGATTAAGCTTTGCACAAACACACACACCAGTTAAGAACAGTTTCTTGTAAACCTTTCGGTGTTCTTGGTGTTCTTTTATATATCAAATACAGTGAATCATTGTGTTATTATCTGTGTTATTTATACTTCACGTATTTGATATTGTGTGTTTTTCTACTTCAATATTTTTTTCAGTTCTTTAAATACGCTTCCGCACCATATAAATCTGAAATAACTGAAAGGATAATCATTGTTTAAGCAAAATAGGAACCAACAATTCACGTCAACCATGTTCAACGCTGAAATCGAAGACCAAGCTGAAGAACAAGCGACAAAGTCTACTAGTGACCTGATGCGGATATCAGCGAAGCCAATACTTTTCCATCCTACGTGAAGTTTCAAGTAGAAGACTTCAGCGAACGCTGAACTTTATCATTCGCTGATAAAGATTCCTTCAGCGAACGCTGATCATGAAGCCTCCTCTACAAGAAACTTTTGTCTTATCCCCTTGTACGCCTCCGTACAATTTTGTCAGAACGGACATCCATTTTGTCCAGAATCGTACAACTAACTCTGCTACTACACTGTTCATCATACGGCCACTAGGTTGTCTACTGAAGTCAAATCATGCAACCAACCAGAGGCTGCCACGTGTAAAGATGTACTGTTTTGCATTTAATGCACGCAGTATATAATGGAAACCCTACTTCATTCTTGAAGTGTCTTGTCTTCTCTCGCTGAACCTCTATGTGCAAGAAAACTATCCTTAGTTTTCTTAACTCCTTTTTCTCTCTATATTTCTAGTGCAAGAAAATCTGTGTGTTCTCATAGTTTGTTTAGATTAGGTTTTTAACTTGATCTTATTCAGCAACAAACTATAATTTTTTTAATACATATCAATAAACAATTTAGAAAGAAAAAAATCTGTGTTTCTATTCAACCCCCCCCCCTTTGTACAAACTTGTATAACCCTTCAGGACCAATAATTAGTATCAGGGCAGATTGTTTAATCTTATAAACAAGATCTTGCTTATACACTATCTTTCTTTCTTCCTTGCTATTCCTCATTATGGCAAATACCACAAACACAAACTACATAGATAATGGCTCTCTTGCCAACCCTCCTAGATTTAGCAAAGATAACTTTAATTTTTGGAAAAATATGATGATGCTCTTCTTGGAAGGTGTAGATCCTACTATACCTTACTATATTGAAAATGGACCTTACGTTCCTTACATTATATATCCCGTTGTTCCAGCCACAACTACTACTCATGCCATTCCTGAAATAGAAATCATCAAGGCAATTAATCAGTGGACTGATGACGACAAGAAGAAAGTGGCCATTGACACTAAGACCAGATCCATCATATCTATGGCTCTTCCTGATGAAGTCTACCATTCCATCATGAATCTAAAGACCTTAAAAGATATGTGGAACACCATATGTGTTCAATATGAAGGTACTACTGAAGTCCAAGACACAAGAAATATCAACCTGGTAAGAGAGTACAGAAGTTTCATTTGTGGTAAGAATGAAACCCTCTCTGAAATTCAACAACTATTTAACTGCTTAATCATTGACTTAAAAACAGCTGGTAAGGAATATTCTAATTTTGAGATCCTGACAAAATTTCTGGAAAGTCTTCCTGAAAGCTGGGACAATTATGCCATGTGTCTCAAGCTATCTAAGGATCTTAAATTCATGATCCTCTCTACCTTATTTGGAACTATGCTCAATCATGAGCAATCGTGTAAACTTAAGAAGAAATATTGTAAAAGATTCCAAAAGCACACCTGTTGCTTTACACTCCTCAGAGTTGACGCCCGCTCAGAGATCTACTGTCACAATCACTGAGTTGGAATCCAACTATGATGAATCATCAGAAGCTGATCCGTCAGAACTTGATGAGTCACTGGCACTCCTGACTAATTCTTTCAGGAGATTCTCCAGAAAGAGTAACTTCAGAAGAAATAAACCTCTTTCCCTCACTGACAAGCTCAAATCTTCAACTCCTGTTGATAAGGCCACTGCTACCTGCTTTAACTGTGAAAAAGTAGGACACTTTGCTAGTGAATGCAGGTCAAAGAAAATCTTAAAACCTTCATCTTCCTCCTACAAGAAATCCTCTAACCCCAGGACTGGAGATGACAAATACCAGAAGCTGAAAGAAAAATACCAATAGCTGAAAGGCTTCAAAAAGAAAGGAAAAGGCATGATCGCTGAAGATCATGAATGGGCTGCTTCTGATGAAGAATCATCTGACTCTGATGATGATGAGGCCAATCTCTGCCTCATGGCTCAAATAGAAGAAGAGGAAGAAAAAGCTGAAATTCCCTCTACTTCTGCATCTACCTCTCAGGTATCAATCTCTTCTATCTCTACTTCAACTGATAATGAAGCTGATAAGCTTCGGACCATCGATCTATTGACTGTTGATTTATATGATGCCATGAATGGAAAGACCAAAGCTGAAAAACTGAATCTAGATTTAGCTGAAAAACTTAAGAATTGTCAGCTGAAAATCCAAGAGCTTTCAAACGTTGAAAATAATCTAAAAGATCAGGTCTACGTAAATCAAATCATTAGTATTGAGCGAGAACAAGCTATCACTGCATTAAGGGCTTAAAAGGCTACTGTTGAAGGATGGTGTAAATCCTCAACAAAGATCACTGAGATAATAGGTGCTCAAATCCCTCTAAGTGGTAAACGTGGTCTTGGTTACAAAGCTGACGCTGAAGAACCTACCACTGATCGTTCCATGCTTAAGTTTGGAATGTTCGTATTATCTATTCCTGACACATCTTCGTCTCAGTGCTCATCTTCTAAAAATCCCATCCCTGAGGAAAAACCTACCTTATTTTCTAAAGGTAAAGGCAAAGAAAAAGTTTTTATTCAAAAACCTCAGAAGGGTACCTCTATACCTAAGTTGAAAGTTTCCAAACCTTCAGCGAGCCATCCCTCTACTTCTAGGACCAAGATCCCTGAATTCATTCATCGATCTACTCCTAAAATAAGAGTGGATGTCACTGGTAAGAAATACGAAGAACTGATAGTTCCTCTAATTTCCAATGCCAAAGGTATTCTTGGTGCTGACCCTGCCTATTTAAAATCTTGTGCTAAGCATGCAAATGGTCCTAAAGCTACTTTTAGCTAAAGGAAATGTTATCACTGTGGACTTACCGATCATATTGTCAGTAAGTGCCCAACAACCACCAAAGCTGAGAAATTAGCTAAGGTGAAGATCACTGCCCCCAAGGCGAAGAAGACCAATCCTGGTGCAAACCAGGTTAAGGTGGAAACAACGACTAAGGTTAAGAAATTGACCAAAGTGAAGACTGTTTCTGAAGCTGAATCTTCAAATGCTGCGAAGATTGCTGAACCTTCCACTTCTGTTAGGGCAGGTTTTATAGTTGATTTAAAGTTCAAGGGTTGAATTGTATTTGTTTAAATTAGAGCTTATTAGTGAACGGGCCATGGGCTTGTTAACCACGGGCCCATTGTATTTAATGTAAGATTAGCTTTGAAAAACAAGCTAATCATCCTTTTACTTTCTAAACTCTTATTGCAAATTCTCTCTGAAAGTTAATGAAAGGGATGACAGTTGGAAATCATTGTTCTTATTGATTTATCATTACGATTTCTATATTGTTGCACGGATCTGGGTTTTAACAATTGGTATCAGAGCAGACGGACGAATTCGATTCACAGATTCATTCACTGATTTCTGGTTAGTTTGACTTTTCCACGTCTGACCATTCTTGAATTTTCAAATCTTTGATTCTGGTTAAATTGTTTGATTCGATTTATTGGGTTGTGTTAGCAATATACTTGTTAGTATTTCTGCAAATTTTCGCATTCCAATTCGATCGTTTGAGTGGTTAATTTAGCAATTTAAGATCAAAAGTTTTGGTAGTGTTCTTGACAAAAATTCGATTTTTAGCCATCAAAACGTGTTCTTTTTGCTTCAAAATCGATTTGGGTAGTGTTATTTTGTGATTGGCATTGTTTCTAATCATTCAGGAACTTATTTGAGCAACCCTAATCGAGATTCAATCGAATTAAAGAAGACAACCGCTGTGTCCGGGTAACTCAGCCGACTTTTCCGGACACTTTGATAGTTCCCGGATAATTGTGTTATTCCATCCGGACTCCTCATCTTTCCGGGTAAGTTCTGCAATCCAGGTAAGTCTCAATTCCTTAAATCTATCCGGTAAATTTGTCTCCGGAAACCTAAAGTTTACAGACAACTCCTTTCCGGACAACCTTGTTTCCGGTAACTACCGTATCCGGAAACCCCATTCGAACACTTTAAGGTATACGGTAATTACTGTACCCGGTAAGCTCTTCTCGTCCGGTAACTACAATTTTCTGGATTCTTTATCCGGAAACCACCCGGATTCCATAATCCGGGACCCCGTGCTAAGTCACAGGAGGGGGGCATTTAAGTATCTTTGATACTATTCCACTTTGAATCGAACAATCGTCTGACGATCACTCCAGTGCAACTGAAGATGTCTCCTGCTGAAGAAGACATGACAAAGCCGTGTTAGGTATGTGAACCTATCTTTTCAGAACTTTATGATCAAATGAAACCTCTTGCTGAACGGGTAAATTCCTTTAAGGCCACCGCTAGTGAACAACTGCTTGAGATTAGATCACTATCTGAAAAGCTAGATGTTCAAAAGAGAATAACAGAAAAATATAAGTCTGAAAATGCTAATCTAAAAGACAAATGCAAAAATCTTACGATAGCACCTAAAGACTTATGGGCCAAATTATCTGAACTTCAGTCACAGTTTGATCAGTGCTTGAATGAAAAGGAAAAAATTGTTTATCATTGCTCTGCTCTTCAAATTCAGCACAAGGAGTTTGTAAATAAAATCCCTAATCTTGAAACAAAACTCCACAAAAGGGGTCAAACTGATCAAACCATCTTTCTGAATAAACCTAAAGAGTTCACATACTGTAACAAAGAGTGGGGAATCGGATATGATAACCCACACTATTTGAAAAAGGGAAGATGGCATGTACCCACTCTGTATGACTTTGCTTGTTTTGGGTTAGATAAAAAGTATCCTGAATATGGAATTCAATGGACTGGTCCTCTTGAACCCGAAAAAGAGGAGGAAACCGAGGAATATAAGTGCACACACAAACGAGGAATTCAACTTCCATTTTGTTATGAACCTTTAAACTACTCGTATAAAAAGGACAAAAAGTACCTCTCCAATGACTACTTCGACCTCTACAAGGTAGCTACACCCAAGGATTCCTCCAAAAAGGATGAGGACCTAGCACATGCAACCAAGACTGAGACGGATGAGTTTAAACTCTATGTTCCCCCTCTCATCTTGGAAGCAAAGATAGTCGAGTTGGAGGAGTCAATTGAGAAAGAAATGTCAATGTTTCAAATGGAAAAGCAAGTCTTAATTACAAAGCTTGAGAATCTACAACCGGTCAAAACCGAAGTTGTGTCTGGTGAAGGACAGGAAATCCTTCGGTGTGAAATCAATCGACTCACATCACAACTGTCTGCCTTGGCAACAGAAAAGATGGAAGAGTGCACGAGAAATGGTCAGCTTCAAGAGCAGATTGACCAACTGCAATCTGAAAAGCAGATTTCACCCGAACTTTCCTCAAATTCATCTGACACGTCTTCGTGCAAAGCTTTCTTAGGCAAGATTTCTAGTTCACAAGACGGTCAAGATTCTCAAGACGAGAGTGTTTTAAGGAATTTGAACTCTGATTTTTTCTTAGCTTACGCACCAAATTCCCCAAAGCACACAAGCACAAAGAGTTCCTCGCCTTCCTCACCTGATCCAAGTCCAGTAATTCCGGATGTCGATTTTTCAGAATCCATGAACTCTGAAGGCAATTCGGATGGAGAGTTTGAGCCGTTCCCCTTCGACAAACCTCTTCCGAGTCATTCTGACTTTTTGTCACCAGTGGTGAATCGACCGGTCAACTTTGAAAAGGGTGCTTGTTCAAACACAAAGACCCCAACTGTGATTAAAGTTTCCAAATCTAAACCTGCTTCTCAAAACCAATCACAGCCGAGGCAAAAGACCGAGCGATTGCCCACCAAAAATCATGCTCCTTCCAAAGTCACTGACCATGCTGTCAATGTGAGATCAGATAAAACCGGCCAGCCTAAACAAGATAAACCAAAGAGGCTAGGTAGGGAATCTATTGAGAAAGAGGCATCGAAGTCATTTAACACTGTTTTCTATCCTAGGATGCATAAGCATGATTGCGAATGGAATCATAGGAATAATTTTGTTAAACGAGATGTTAATTTTCCAATTAAGCTCTACTCCATTCAGCAATTGATTCAATTATCGCATGATTACTTATTCTGTTCTAGTTGTGGTTGGAATGACTTTGATTATATCAATAACAATGATTGGTTTGGGTCATTTCACATGTACAATCATTCACCCAAACGCAAACCCAGTAATAACAAGAGAAAATATCATAAACAACGGGGTTCTCAAACAGAGGTTAAACCACAGCGGGAGACCAACCCCATTCCAAAACGTGCTTTTCCCACTGAGGTTAGACCGGCACCCAGGTGGAAATCTGCTACAAAACCTGTTCCTCCAAAAGGTGTAAACGCTGCACCTCAGAAGAAACAAGTGCCAAAACCAGTTCCTTCTAATGGTGTCCATCCTACACCTAAAGGGAATGCTGGGACAAAGCAAGCTTCCCCAAGCGGTGCCAAACCTAACCCTCCCGGACCCAGGCAAATCTGGGTACCAAAGGTCCGCTAAACTTGTTTTGCAGGACGGTCTTGTGTAGTTCTTAGACACTGGATGCTCCACACACATGACCGGAAGGAGGGAGCTGCTCACGCTCTACAAGGAACAATATTGCGAAGTCGTGAGGTTTGTCTATACCTGTGCTTTCACGAGCTGCTCATGTGTTTAGGGGGAGCATGATCAGCTATCAGGTAAGTTTACTCTACTATTGAGGGGGAGCATCACACACAGTCTTTCTTAAAAATGTTAAAAAGTTTTTTTGTGTGTGGATACTCCCGTGTGGATTTCAACTACTGTTCATCATTTGAGGGGGAGCGACACAAAATTTTCGTTAAAAGTCTAAAGTTTTTGTGTGTCAGACTCTCCATTGAACATCCCTATACACTATCCGAGGGGGAGCAAGGTTTTCCCCAAACTCAGTTTGAGGGGGAGCGAGAGAAGGATCGTTTCTGAAATCCATATAGCTTTATTTTTGCAAAATATCAAGAATCAGGGAAATTCTTGAAAATTCCAGAAGTATCCGGAAACCCTATCTTTCCGGATAGGTTTCCGGACCGGGTCCTTATCCGGATTGGAAGGGAACCCGGGTACCATATCCGGACTCTTGGTCCCTCTTAAATGTCATCCGGATTCTCGTTTGTCCAGATTGCTTATTTTATCCGGAAACTTTCATCCTCTCTGGTATGCTCTTTTGTCCGGACACCTTTGGTCCGGATACCTGTGTTGTCCAGAATGTCTTGCAATTTCATTATTATGTCCGGACGCCCCTGTTATTTTCAGTCCTGTACCTGTTTCATCACTGCCAGTCCTCAATTTGTCTCAGATTGAGCCTATTAATTCAAAGGTACGCACCGACACTTGTTCATCCGTCTCAGTTACTAATTGTGCTTTGTTTCTACAGATATTCAATAGCGGATCAAGAGCAACATCATTATGTTTATCACTTGAGGGGGAGCGTCACACTGTTTTCTTAAAAGTCTAAATGTTTTTCTTTCTTCTTGTGTTGATGTCTCCCAAGTAAATCCCACTCTCACTCCGAGGGGGAGCAAGTCAATCCCCATGCATGTTTTGAGGGGGAGCAAGATAATCTCTTAGCGAGAGACGAGAGTTAGGGAATCCCATGGTCCAGCCAGCGCTGGAGGGACCTTCCCCGGGACATAGAACATGTGAGACGGAGGGAATTAAGGTCGAAAGCGAACCAGGAAAGATTGGGCCGTAAAGAAAAAGAGGCTCATGAGCGACCCCAAACGAGTGACATCCGGGTAGCCACATCTGCTATCCTGTCTCATGAGTTGGGACAGGGTATTGAAGAAGCCTCCGTGAACCCAGCGGAGCAATTGCACGACCCCCTCATCCACTCATCCGTCTGTCAAAAGACGGAGGTTTCAGTACATCACGGGGATATAGCACAACTTCCACCGGTCTCTCACTCGGAGAGTACTGGTGTTGAAACAAGAGACCAGCAACCCCCGGTCTCGACTTCTCTCAGTGCACCATCGAGTCTAGATCCACTTGTTATTGAAGATTCTTTGACTAGGACACTTGATGCAGAACACCACCAAGTCGCGGCTCTAAGTGACCCGACCGGAACGTCTGTAGTGTCTCCGTCTGCCGGAACACGAGGATCGGACAGAAATCCTACCACAGCTATTATCACGCCAATTGTGAACGTAGGTGGCTCTACCCCCGCGGTAGATGCCTCAACAGGTAACCTAAGTGGTCCCGGAGTTAGTAACCCAGACTTTGTGTCACCAGGGTCCCTGGACAGCACCCTTAAGGCTGTCCGCCAGGATATGGAGCAACATATGCAGCAACATGTAGCCGCTAAACTTGCCAAAGCGATGCGCGCTATCAAAGGTAAAGGCCACCTCGTCGAAACTGAAACCGCCCCTGTACCTCCACCGATTCAACCACAACCTATCTATTCGGTGGACACCCTGAAGACGATGCTATTGGCCCAACTGCTCTAGGAATCAGATACAACCGCCTCTACTGAAGCAGACCTGATCTCAGTTCTTCGATCATAGGTCACTGCTCCATCTTCATCTATTACCACTCGCTTAGACGCCATTGACTCGACTCTCAAGGACTACAACCTAGCGCTCACAACGCTGTCCGAGAGAGTCCGCTCACTCGAAGATACCTGCAAGAGTCAAGCAGGCGGCCTGGAGCGGAAACACGATGACCAGGATGATCCTGA
The DNA here is from genome assembly GCA_033807775.1 of Saussurea involucrata. Taxonomy (NCBI): domain Eukaryota; kingdom Viridiplantae; phylum Streptophyta; class Magnoliopsida; order Asterales; family Asteraceae; genus Saussurea; species Saussurea involucrata. Next base: position 62,341,533 of record CM066319.1, on the reverse strand, counting down.
TCACCGTGAGGGGGAGAAAAGACAACGTCTCACCGAGACCGTCTCCCTGATCCAGACTGAAGCTACAACTGTGGTTAATCAGGAACCCCCAACTGCGGCAGCTACAACAGAAGCACGAGAAGCCGAGTTGCCTTTAGCAGACATGGTTATAGACATGGAGATATCAGATGAAGAAGACCCGAGGGTTAAAAAGCCCGAGGGTTCAACACAGGAACTGATTGATTTTGACTCATCAGACATACCGGTTCTAGACATGATAGATCCCGATTGTGAAGCCAACCCGGAGACCGAAGATGCATGGTACGAAAAAGCCGCCAGTGCCGTAAATGTCCAAGTAAATTTGGTCTTCCCCACTGATGAGGATGACAACATTGATTATGATCAGTTCCTGCTCCAAAATTTGTATGGAACATCCCCCGTTCACTATGCTCAACCCGCCGGAAGATCATCAACAAGACCCGAGTCTACTACTTCTGATCTTCCGACAACTACTCCTCCCACAACAGCAACAAATCCGTTGGGAGAAGATCACTGTACTTATCCCTCATCTGGAGGAATCCCTGAAAAAGCTGTTTGTACACAAGTTTCACCCGATCGAGCCGACCTTTTGTCTGGGTATTTACAACTTTAGCCCAGAATTTCAACGCTGGTATATACTAGCAATGCATCGATGTCTACCAGTCAACCAAGTCAGAACCAAACTTCGGATCACAGAGGTAATCAGTATCTATTCAAGACGCATTATGAGGATCGTCTACCCAATTTTCATTGTTCGACGTGAAGATGGGAACGAATGGAAATTTTTAGAAGCTGACTTCAAGAACCTTCGACCGCTCGACTTTCTGGTTATTCTAAAAGACTTACGTACAAGAACCATCCGACCGCTAGAGATTACAAAGGCGCTCGAAGCTGTTCGTCGATACCTGGTCCGCACCATCATGATGTCTTATCTAACGGACTTCCAAATGGCTATCGAGAACAAGGCGAAAAAGGTAAATCTGATCAAGCCGAATCTAGATGCCCCTGAGCTGAAGATGTATCCCGAGAACTCACTGCTTCTACAACCTGAATTTAGGATAGTCTACATCAACGAACAGAACGAAAAGAAGTTTCTGCGTTTCAGTCAGGTAGACAGATTTTGTGACGGCACGCTTCTAAAGGTCAGAGATGCTCTTCGAAAGATTATTCAGCACGAGTCTGAGACTCCAAAGCGTTCGTATGTTCCGAATCCGAATGAAACAACTGCTCGGGAAGCTTTGGAAATGATTGAAGATCGCATCGACTACCGCCGTGCAATCAGATTCTTTGAGGTTCACTTCGCGTTGCGCAAACGATACGTGTTCAACTGGCGAGAGCTAGAGCGCGAACTCGAACTTCAAATCAAAGGGGGAGATTGTTAGGGCAGGTTTTATAGTTGATTTAAAGTTCAAGGGTTGAATTGTATTTGTTTAAATTAGAGCTTATTAGTTAACGAGCCATGGGCTTCTTAACCACGGGCCCATTGTATTTAATGTAAGATTAGCTTGGAAAAACAAGCTAATCATCCTTTTACTTTCTAAACTCTTATTGCAAATTCTCTCTGAAAGTTAATGAAAGGGATGATAGTTGGAAATCATTGTTCTTTTTGATTTATCATTACGATTTCTATATTGTTGCACGGATCTGGGTTTTAACAACTTCCTTTACCACCACTGATAAATGTGAACCCATAGTAAAATTGGTGCCCAAATTAAACTAATCTTCTTTTGTTTGTAGGTCCTGAAGGGTATCTGGTATCTTGATAGCGGATGCTTTCGACACATGACCGGAAAGAAGAACCTGCTCACTGAATACAAGGAAGAGAAAGGTCCCTTTGTAACCTTTGGTGGAAATGGGAAGGCTATACCCGAGGGTTTGGTGTACTATCTAACGGTACAACTACCTTCAGAAGAGTCGCATATGTCAAAGGGCTGAAACACAATCTTCTTAGCATCAGTCAGTTGTGTGACAAAGATTTCAAAGTGTGTTTCACTAAGGCATCATGTTTCGTCACTGACAAGAAGGAGAAAGTTGCCCTCAGTAGATATCGTTTGGAAATTTTTTATGTCATAAACATGGACTCAACAACCACTGAGAACTCCTGCTTTTTCTCCAAAGCCTTATCTGATGTCAACTGGCTATGGCATAAAAGGCTCTCCCATCTCAACTTCAAGACACTGAATACTCTTTCTTCTAAAGAGTTAGTCACTGGTCTTCCTCAACACTCATACGCTAATGAATCTTTATGTTCAGCATGTGAGAAAGGGAAACAAACCAATGCAAGCTTCAAGTCAAAACAAGTCTCCTCAGTGTCATCTCCTCTACAACTTCTTCACATGGATTTGTTTGGCCCTGTTAACAAATAATCTATCGCTGGAAAGAAATACACTTTAGTCATTGTTGATGAATTCTCTCACTATAATGTTTCTAAGAGTGACACCCCTGAAGAACTCATCTTATTTGTTAGGAAAATGGAAGTCCTGAATAATATGACGGTTCGCTCAATAAGGAGTGATCATGGGACTGAATTCAAAAACAATTCCCTTGATAGCTTTTTCGAATGTAAGGGCATTTCTCACAATTTCTTCTCAGTGAGAACACCACAACAGAATGGATTCGCTGAAAGAAGAAATTGAACGATCATCGAAGCTGCTCATTCAATGCTCAGTGATTCTCATTTACCTACTCAGTTATGGGGAGAAGCTGTAAACACTGCCTGTTTTACGCAAAATACATCGCTGATCGTCAAAAGATTCAAGAAAACTGCTTACGAACTTTTCCATGGGAGAAAGCCATCTATAAGATTTCTTCATATCTTTGGTTGTCAATGCTTTATTTTAAACAACAGGGATGCCCATGGAAAATTCGATCCCAAGGCTGACGACGGAATATTTCTTGGATATTCATCTGTATCCAAAGCCTTCAGAGTCTTCAATAGTCAAAGACAAACTGTAGAAGAAACTATCCATGTCACCTTTGATGAGTCTCGTTCAGCGAACTCAAGGCCTTCTGCTGATACTGAAGAACTGAATCAATGGATGTTTTCCCACCTTGGAGATTCAGAAACTACTCCTATCCCTCAAACCAACACTCATACCGCTGATGATGATCCTACCATCATTCCAAGCATGCAGACAAGTGAAGCTGGATCATCATGGGTCTCAGTTGTTCCTCTTAACACTATGCCTGTTTCTGAACCATCAACCCCAAATATCCCATCTACTTCTCAGCAATCCGTGAATGAAATGTCATCGGAACCTCTTCCTCTCTTGCTTGAAATACCTGAAGTTACTGAAGCCTCTTCTTCAGCTCCTCCAGAAGTTCAAACGGAGTCAGTGAATCATGCTCCGGCTCAGCGATGGACTATTAATCACCCCATTGATCAGATTCTTGGTGATCCAAACGCTGGTGTTCAGACTCGACGAAGTTCAGGTAATATTTGTTTATTTGTTAACTTCATCTCTCTGATTGAACCAAAGAAAATAGATGATGCCCTCAGAGATCCAAACTGGGTCAGCGCTATGCAAGAAGAGCTGACAGAATTTGAAAGAAACAAAGTTTGGAATCTCGTTCCAAGACCATCTAACAAGTCAGTGATAGGCACTAAGTGGGTCTATCGAAACAAGTTGGATGAACATGGAACTGTAACCCGCAACAAGGCTCGTCTTGTTGCTCAGGGATACAGACAAGAGGAAGGCATAGATTACGACGAAACCTTTGCTCCAGTGGCAAGACTCGAAGCAATTCGTCTATTTCTAGCATACGCTGTTCACCGCGACTTCAAAGTATATCAGATGGACGTCAAATCAGCATTTCTAAATGGAAGGCTGAATGAAGAAGTCTACGTTGAACAACCTCTAGGATTCAGTGATCCTAAGCATCTACGTTATGTTTATAAGCTGGATAAGGCACTTTATGGACTGAAACAAACTCCACGTGCATGGTATGACAGTCTCTCAACTTATCTCCATATTGAAAAATTTGAGCGTGGTAAAATCGATAACACTCTATTTTTCAGGAAAGTAAAAGGACATATCATTCTTGTTCAAATATATGTCGAAGATATTATATTTGGTTATACTAACCCTGAATTATGTACTCGTTTCGCTTGAAAGAATGAAAGCCGAATATAAAATGAGTATGATGAGTGAACTGACATATTTCCTTGGTCTTCAAATCAAGCAGAATGAAAAGGGTACTTTCATTCACCATGGTAAGTACGTTAAAGATATGCTAAAAAAATTTGATTTAACTCAAAGCTCAGCTATGAAAACCCCTATGGCTCCACCGCTGACACTTAACAAAGATCCTTCAGGGAAGTCTGTTAATGTCACATCGTACCGTGGGATGATCGACTCTCTTCTGTATCTTACAACTAGCCATCCTGATATATTGTATGCAACTTGTTTATGTGCACGATATCAATCTGAACCTAAGGAATCTCATTTGATCGTTGTGTTGATCCCAATATTGACTCAACAATGATATTAATCTCTATAGTTCAAACAAGTGTGTATGCGGAAGCGTTTTTAAAGAACTAAAGAGATATTCTAGGTAGAAAAACACACAGAATCAAATACGTGAAATAGTAATAACACAAGAGTTTAGCTCAATGATTCACTTTGTATTGATTAATCAAGAACACCAAGAACACCGTGAGTGTGTGATACAGAATGATATGCTCTAATCTGGTGTGTGTGTTTTTTTGCAGAGTTACTTAAAAAGCTCTACAAGAGCCTTCTATTTATACTACTTTACAGGGGACAAGTGAGAGACAAGAAGTACTCAGGTACAAGACAACATCGTGGGTCAGAGACCAGGTACGACGTTAATGTAGTGTGCCGTTATCTGCTAAGGCTGTAACCCATCAGAGGTTTACACGTGGAATATGCAGGGCACGCCTTGTACGAATGATCTTTATGATCTTCGTACAGCAGAGGCACGTGAAAGGCAGATTCTTCTTTGTCTTGATCTTCAGAAATCTTCATTCTTCAAGTCTTCATACCACATATGCTCTGTCAAGGGTGACAGAGGGTCTGTGGCCTTGTCCTTTATGAAGTCTTCTGTCGAATGGTCTTCACTTGGTGTCTTGGCAGAGGCTCTGTCGATGCTCTATACTTGGCCTATTTTTCAATACTTCTTCTAACAGAAGTTGGAGCTAACAATCTACCCCTAAGTATTGAAAAATAAAAATTTGGAATTTGCATATTTTTCTAAGCTAAGAGCACAACAAGAGGTGAACATTTGACCTCTGTAAAAAGTTTACCTTTCATATATGATTATGCTAGAGGCACTTACATTCGATTACATTGCAGAGTATGAAAGATAAGCAGAAGTGTGATAGAGGTGGATGTCAGACTCTAGCGTTTGAGAAGTCATTGATCTTCCTTGTGATTACTCTATCCCTAAGTTCACGATACATTCTGATGCAGAGGTTTCTGAAGTTGATAACAGAGTCGATCACCTCTATTAGTCTGTTGGCGTGTGAGATATCCATGAACTCTAACCCTCTGTGCTCCAGGAGATTGGCTCTGAACTCGAGCAACGTACTTGTTCCATACTTCTGGCAATCAATCTCTAGGAACAACTTCAACTTTCCAGTAGGATCTCGAAAGACATACCCGATCTTTGGACTTGTGATGATGGAGTTCGGTCTGATGTCCACAGAGGAGGGGCATTGGTCTTCTGGTGGTAGGAGATTTATTCTTTGTACTCCAAGGTCGAGTCCTACATGGAAATCTGTCAGGCTATATAGTAGAAGCTTTTCTCGCATTGCCTTCTTGATTTCTTCATAAGCTCTTTGGACTTCCAGTCTGTGGTTGTAGTTCTGCCTTGCCCAGCTCAGAAGATCAGGTAGGTCATAAGGGCTCAGATTTCTCAAATCTGCATATGAGAACTTGTTCTCAGATCTGTCCATCCTTTTGACATGGTAGAGGTTATAGTAGACCTGTACACCTCTGGTGTGGGACAGCTTGTAGTAGATTACCTTGTCGATCTTTGAGTCTGAGAAGACTTCAGGGACAGGTTTGGCTTTATCTCTGTAGAAGTCTTCTCTCATCTGCTGAACTATATCAGGTTTCAGAATTGATGGTCGCAGAGGATCGTTGACGGCTCTGCTGTAGAGGTATTTATACACCACCTCTTCCATTTCTCTTTGTTGAATAGGGGGTGGTGGCATTGGTTTCCGCAGAGCCTCAAGATTGCTGATCAATTGTGCCACTCGATCTTCTGATGGCTTAGCCTTAGGATCTATTACGGGCTTTGTTGACAGAGGAGTGATTTCGAAGGCCCAGTCTTCTTCTTCTGGTTTAGGAGTGACAAAAGCATCAAAGGAGCTTTTTAAGAGCTTTTCAGTGGGTTGATGCTTTTGCTTCTTGGACTTCGGTTCCTCTGTAAGGATGTCTTTTCCTTTGTCCTTGGCCTTAGGCTGTTGATCTTTTGTTGGTTGGGATTGGGTTGCCTCTGTTGGTTTTATCTTTTGAGTTTCTGAGGGCTTAGATGGGGGTGCTTCTGTTCTCGTTGGTGGGGTTGCCTCTGTTGGTTTTACAGGAGACTTGGTTGGTGATGTGGTTTTGATTTGGGGTTTGGTTGGGGATGCTTCAGAGGTTTTGCTCAAATATTTCCTTTGTTTTTGAGCAAGTGTTTTGGTTCCGGATTTGGATTGGGGTTGTTTCTCTATTGTTGTGGGTGTAGGAGATGGTTGTTTGGGTTCCTCTGAGGGTTTTGGTGTTGGGGATGGTAGTTCTTCTTCTGTTGGTTTGGGTGTTGGTGAAGGAGGGTTATCTTTAGTTGTCTTAGGTATTGGGGATGGTTGGTCTTCCTCTAAAGAAGTAAGTATTTGGACATGCTCTGAGGCTGTCTTTGTCTTTGGTGAGGGTAGGTTCTCCTGTTGAGATGTTTCCACAGAGGTAGGTACTTCCTCTGTGGTCTTTTGTTGGGTTCCTTGGGTTCCAAATAATGATGGTACTTGGGATAGAGGTTCTGCGGATAATGGTGGTGCAGGTAAACCTCTGTTGGCAGCTCTCTCTGTCCCTTCCTTCTCCCCCTCAGGATGATCTGATGGTCCTTCTGAATCATCATCAGAATCATCCTGTCCTCTGCCCGATTTTCCTTCTGCTAGGCATGACGTAGGTGGCTTCTTGGGTTGAGAGGCACCTGCAGCTATCATTTTAGCGCAGAGGTCGTCACATATGCCTGGTAGATAGGCAACCTCTGCTTCCGAGTTGAACCTGAGCTTCCCCACGCTTGCCTTGAATTCTTTCACATAGTTGGCATTTGCGGTGGTGAAGGCCTTGATGAAATTTGTCATCTCGTTGAGTATCCCCTGACCAAGTTCTGTAACCTGGGCTCTGGTCATGTAGTCAGAGGGCTTCATGGCCTGAGTCTATCTGGTCGTATGCTCTTGGATTTGTTCTAGGGCCCTTTTAAGATCTTCCGGTGTAAGGCCCGTAGAAGCAGGGGTTTGTTCTTTCTTCAGTTGCTCGAGAAGTTCTTTGATAGAGGCCTGGAATGCAGAGGTGGATGCTTTTTCGAATGCAGAGGCAGCGGTAGCGGCAGAGGTTGTTGCAGTTGTTTTCATCTGGGCGCTGGCAGTTTTCACCTCTGTTGACAGGTTGTCAACTTTGGTGGTCAGATTTGTTAGTGCCCTTGAAGTTGAATCTGCAAAATAGTCAAAAGAGCTTTTCAACTCTTTCAATGAGTTGGTCATAGAGGTTGACAAGGGTTTGGAACTCACCCCTTGCGACATACGAACCAGGTGTAACCTCTGGGGGAACACATTCTTCCCCAGAGTGTATATATGTTCCTGAGACGCCTTCTTTCACTCTTGTTTGTATGTTGAGAGTGGAAGGACTTCCCTCTAATCCTTGAGCAGAGGCTTTTTGGGCCTCAGACTCTATAGAGGTTCTGTCAGAGACCTTAGACAGATCCACTCCAGAGGTGTGGACAGCAGTATCTCCGAGTTGACTTGGGGACTTGTCTAGAGTCCCTTCGTCTTTGTGCTCTCTAGGATCCTCTGAAGAGCCGATTGGTCCTATGTGTGTGCGTGTTGCAGAGGAAACGAATTCCTCTGTGGGGATGGCATATGTGATCTGGGGCGAATGATCACGGACAAGAGGTGAGTCCTTTGGAGAGGACTCCCTCGGAATGTCTTCCCCGGATATCAATGGCACAGAGGAGGAAAGAGGTTCCTCTGTCCGGTTTGCAGGGGTTTGGAACGAGCTGTGCTGCTCTTTTTCAATGACTCCTTCTGCTACTAGACTGGCGGAGTCAGAAGTGAGGGTTGCACTGCGAGGGGGTTGTGGTTGTGTGCCTCTACTTTCTTCGGCATCTTTTCTTGCTTTGTCCTCTGTCATGCACCCTAAGATAGGGGATTCTAGCCTAGATTCTATATCTACCCAAGTTTCCTCTGACTCTATCATCTCCTCTGTGTTTTCAAGGTGGGAGTCGTAGCTCGGAGGAGAGGCGAACAAGTCTGAGTTCATCCTGCCAGGATGTGTGTCTGCTTGGACATCGGCAGGGGTTCTTTTACTGACCTCCAGATCAGAGTCAACCTCTGAGACTATGACGTTAGGGTTTTTGATGTTCCAATCTGGAAGGTTTTCAGCTGTCCACCCAGAAGTGTCCAAGGATTCTGCAATGTCAGGGCGCTCAAGGAAGGCAGAGAAGTCAGCCTGCTCTGCGTAGTGAATGGGAGTGGGGGATTGCAGACGTTCTTCAAGTATGACTTCTTCTTCTGCTAGAACTTCCTTTGCGATGCTCTGCAGAGGAGTTTTGGGCTTCTTTGCCTTCTTCCTCTTCGGTTTTGGGGCTCCCTCCTCAGAAGATTTTGTTTTTCTTTTGTTTTTCTCCTTTGGAGGAGGGGGTGCAGAGGAAGCAACCACTGTTTCTGGTGGTGGTTGTGAGATTTGTGCAGCACTGGCAGAGGTGCCCTCTGAAGATTTCTTTGCTCTAGGAGCCTTTTGTGTTCTGGAGGGGGTGGCTGCTTTGTGCTTAGATGCTAAGGATGTCATCTTTCTCCTCTGAAGTCGAATCTTCGCCAGTTTCTGTTCATGCATGGCCACTGCTTCTGCATGTTCTTCTGCGCCCATTCTCTCCACTAACAATGCTCCTATAGGGCCTCCTAAACGCGGGGGTGTCGCAGGACTCAGTTCTGGAGTCCTGTGATCGCGTATATAGTCTAACCTAAGTTGTTCATTGGTGGCATAGGTAAGAAATTTTGCTGTTAGAGGCCTACAAAACCGATACCCTTCTGCGTGCTTTGTGGCGGCCATTCTGGCCATGGGATAAGTTTTGACAATAGGCCCTTCCATTGGCCAGTCATTGAGGATCAGCAGAGGTTCTAGAATGACTCCGATAGTCCTCTGGAACTGTAAGGCAGGAAGCTCTTTGACGCTGGGGCCCTTGGCCATCTGTGTGGAGATTCGGTGGTCGATTGTGTTCACAAGTTCTTGCATCATTAGGGCGGAAAAGTCGAGGGGCATGTCATAATACACCCCGTACATGATAGCAAGGATTTGGTGCGAGGTTTGGTCAGGGCTCCCCACTTTGCCTGTGAGACATCTGTTGAGGATTGAAAACAATGTGTTCCACAGAGGTGGAAAGCGGTTTCTTCTGAAGTAATTTCTCTTGTTTAGGTGGGTATTGTATCCCAACATCTCTGCAAAGTCACATAGTTCTCTGTTAGAGGGGATCTCTGCGTATTCCTTAATTGCCAATACACCTCTGGTGGGAAGGTTGAATTCCAGAGATAGCATGGTTCTATTGAATTTGAGCTCTATGTTTTCTAATTTATTAGGTTTGGAGACATAGCCCATTATTTCCCTCCCTTCTGCGTTGTAGTAGCAGCTCTGCCAGAACTGGTTCAGGTATCTGGCAGGGATACATGTGACATTCTTTGTAAGCAGAGTGTTCAAGGGATGGTTTTCAAGGGTGTTTAATAAAATGGCATGTTCTTCCCGAAATGCTGTTCTTGAGATGACTAGGTAGTGATTATTGGGTTTTAGGGGTAGAGAGTTCTCGAAATGATCATTTTCAACGAAGAACTGTAGGTGTGTGGTCGGAGTGAAATCCACAGATTCACCTCCTTGTTCTTGTTCTTGATTTATGGGCCTGGATTGGTGTTGAGAGTGCTCAGAATGAGCAGGGGAGTTCGTCGGAGAGATTCTGGTGGAAGCCATGGATGTTTTCTTCGAAGAAAGGAGTAGAAAGTAAGAGTTGCAGGTTTTGCAGGTTCGCCGGAGAGTTTTAGAGAAATAGATATCGTAAAGGATTGAAGAAGAGGGTAAACGGGGTTATATAGTCGAGGGTAGAAACGGATAGAATTCCACAGTAAAAAGTGAATTTAATGAAATTTGGGGTCCGCACTCGAGCACTACAGCTGGGTGCAACGTTTCAGAGGAACGTGTGGCATACACGACCAATGAAAACGTGCCACGTCAGAGGTGTCAGAGCACGATGAGACGTCATGCGGCGCCCATTAATGCTTGGCGTGTGGGCGTTTCTATTCACAAATGTCTGTCACTGTAGGAAATAACCCGCACCTACAGAACCCGTTTCTGTGCACAAGTGTCAAATCGACAGAAGCTCTATGGTGGAATGAGTTCTGTGATTTGAAACCTTCTTTCATTACCTCTGAGCTTGCACCTTTACCAAAAACATTTGAGAAGACAGTGGAAATGATCGATAGAGTCTTCGTGTTATACTTTGAAGTTACAGAGGCTCTGGCTTACAGAAGCTCTGTTGAGCTCGGCAGAGGCTCTGTGACCGAAAATTTCTAATAACGTAGAGCTCATCAAGCTTTTTGATCATCCAAAGTTTTGACAATTTTAAACTGTGTTTCTAGGACATATTTGGAAATTGGCGTCTTAGAAAACTGTTTTGGAAAAAGATTTTGTGCGAGATACTCACTCCTTGATTCTCCTTTGCTCGACATAGTTCCTGACTTCTGTTGATTTGGTTTACCAATACTCCTCTTTGGCTCCCCCTTGAATTATCAACCTCTGTAGATCAATTCAAGGTCTCCTTCTGCTCCCCCTTGACCTATGCTTGGATCATATGTGATAGTTATAGCATAAAACATATGTCAAACTCACCAGAGGTTCTGTGGGAATTGGCAGAGGCTCTGACCAATTTCACAGAAGCTCTGTTGGGAATAGAACTTTTGATGAAAAAGAATTTACATATGAAAAGTTTGAAATATATACATATGTACACGAAGATCAAGTCTCTCTTATAGAGGGATCAACTCATGTTTAGCATACCTAACTTACCCACCAAGAAAATGAATCTTTTCTCATCGAGTGACTTGGTGAATAAGTCTGCAAGCTGAAACTCCGTGGACACAAATTACATCTCGATTGTGCCTTGTTCTACATGATGCTTCAGAAAGTGGTACCAGATATCAGTATGCTTTGTTTTGGAGTGCTGTACAGGATTGGCAGAGATCGCAATGACACTTTTTGAATCACAGAGGATGGGAATCTTCTGAATGTCGAAGCCATAGTCCTTTAGTTGAGTTCACATCCACAGAACCTGGGAGCAACAGCTAGCAGCAACAACGTATTCGGCCTCTGCTGTAGATGTCGACACACAATTCTGCTTCTTTGAAGTCCAGCTGACTAGTTTACCACACAGGAATTGGCAACTCCTAGAGGTACTTTTTCGGTCAAGCTTACATCCTACGTAGTCTGAATCTGTGTAAGCCATGAGATCAAAGCCAGAGTTCTTTCGATACCAGAGGCCAAGATTCCAGGTTCCCTTTAGGTATCTAAGGATCCTCTTTGCAGCAAGAAGGTGGGATTCCTTAGGGTTAGCTTGATATCTTGCACACAGGCATGTGACATACATTATATCAGGTCTACTGGCTGTTAAGTATAAAAGAGACCCAATCATGCCTCTGTAGAGCTTGCACTCTACAGATTTCCACCTGGATCTGAGTGTAACTTATTTCCAGTTGACATGGGGGTCTTCATGACAGAGGCATCAGAGAGTTTGAACTTAGAAAGAATGTCAGAGACATATTTTGCTTGATTAATAAAAATTTCATCTGATGATTGTTTGACTTGGAGTCCTAGGAAGAAGTTTAATTCTCCCATCATACTCATTTCAAACTCGCTCTACATGAGTTGTTCAAAATCTGTGCAGTGTTGTGCATTTGTAGAACCAAAAGTAATGTCGTCCACATATATCTGCACAAGCAGAATCTCCTCACCTTTTCTCTTATAAAACAAAGTAGTATCAGTAGTACCTCTTTCGAAATTATTACCAAGGAGAAAGGTTGAAAGGCGTTCGTACCATGCTCTTGGAGCCTGTTTCAGTCCATACAGAGCTTTATCAAGGTAGTAGACATGATTGGGGTACTTAGCACTTTCAAACCCTGGTGGCTGCTGGACGTATACTTCCTCTTGAATCTGAGCATTCAGAAAGGCGGATTTTACATCCATTTGAAAAACTTTGAAACCTCTGTAGGCTGCGAAGGCTAAGAATTCCCATCGTAATCTATTCCTTCTGCTTGACATTATCCCTTGGCTACCAATCTCGCCTTGTTTCTGATGACTACCCCATCCTCATCCTTCTTGTTTCTAAAGACCCATTTTGTCCCTATAGCTTGTTTCCCTCTTGGCAGAGGAACTAAGGTCCATACTTTATTTCGCTCAAACTGTAGAAGCTCTTCTTTCATTGCATCTACCCAGTTTGGGTCATCTAGGGCTTCAGAAACACGTTTGGGTTCGATCACACTGATAAAGTTTGTAAAGAAACAAAAATTAGCAGTGGCTGATCTTGTCTTGACTTTTTCAGAAGGATCGCCAATTATTTGGCTCTGAGGATGGCTCTTCGTCCACTTTGTCATCTTGGGGAGATGGTCATTAGCATCATCTAGTTGAACTTCTGTGGTTGCACTTGTTGGTTCTGGTGCAACCTCTGTAGTAGATGGTACTTCTGTGCTGGAACATGGTTCTTCAGCTTGTCGAGGTATTTCAATAAGAGTTGGAATTGATTCCTCTGAGGATATTGAGACTGAATCCTCATTTTCCTCTGGTATTGCTTCCTCTGTAGTTGCTGGAGTTGGTATGTCCAGTGCCTCTGTAGTAGTATTCTTGCTTGCATCATCTTTTGTTCGCTCCCCCTTAACACTTGCATCTGCACGATTTATGGAAGAGGATGAACTATTTAATGGACTAGTTAGAGCTATACCTGAATCAGTCTGGTCGGCAGAAGATGTTTCTCCAGAGGCTCTGGTGGCTCCAGCAGAGGGATCAATATCATCATGGAACATCTCTTCAAATAGCAGATTCAGTTCTGCTTCTCTTGTGTTTGAGATGCCAGAGGATTCCTTTTTCAGACCGAGTTCTGAACTGATTTGTTCAGAAGTCTTTTGAAAGGAATCGTCAAAAGAAACATTGATACTCTCCACAATTGTTTGAGACCGCAGAAGGTAAACTCATTAGGCCTTTGAGGTGGCAGAGTACCCAATGAACTTGCCTTCGTCTGCTTTCACATCAAACTTCCCTCAAGCCTCTCTGTCGTTTAGGATAAAGCACTTGCATCCAAATACATGGAAGAACTTGATATTTGGTCGCCTTTGGTTGATCAAGTGGTACGGTGTTTTGATATGCCTCTTTACTATTGTTGATCGATTCTGGGTGTAATAGGCGGTTGACACAGCTTCTGCCCAGAAAGATGTGGGCAATCCAGATGCTGTCAGCATTGTTCTTACATCCTCCACAAGCGTGCGGTTTTTGCGTTCAACCATGCCATTCTGTTGTGGGGTGCGTGCAGCAGAGAAGTTCTGAGATATGCCTTCTTGTGTAAGGTAAGCTTCAATGATAGAGTTTTTGAATTATGTTCCATTGTAGCTTCTTAACTTTTGAATCCTGCACTCATATAGAACTTGGATTATTTTCATTAGATTGATCAGAATGTTTGGGACATCTGATTTCTTTCTGACAAATTCCACCCATGTATATCTCGAGTATTCATCAACCAACACTAGTAAATACTTCTTGCCTCCTAGGCTCTGTGTAGCGATTGGACCATAGAAGTCAACGTGTAGCATATATAGAGGCCTAGGGCAAGACACATTAGTCTTGCCTTTATGGGAAGCTCTTTTGAGTTTACCCATTTCGCAGGCAGAACACAAATGATCTTTACTAAATTTGACATTTGGCAGACCTTTAACTAGATCAAGTTTAACAAGCTTATCTAGAGTATGAAAGTTAATATGGTAGAACCTCTTATGCCATAACCAAGCTTCTTCATTTTTATAGGCAACAAGACAGAGCTTGTCCTTTTTGTTCTTGACACTGAAGTTCATGAGGTACAAATCACCCTTTCGTTCGGCTCGCAGAAGTTCAACTCCTGTATCTTCCCCTTGCAGAGAGCAGAATGTTCTTTTGAACATGACATCGAAACCCGTATCGCAAAGTTGGCTTCCACTGAGAAGATTGTGCTTAAGGCCATCCACATATGCAACTTTGCATACAGTTATATTTTCCTTCTTAATGACTCCATAGCCTTTAATATACCCCTTCTATTATCTCCAAAGGTCACCGATCCGCCATCAAGTTTATCTTTGTAAGAGGATAGTAGACTGTGAAATCCCAGATCTCTAGCAATAAGATATGAATGTAGTGAGAGAGAATCTAGAGAGCAAATATGTCATCCATGTATTGAGCTCAAAGGATTACAAAAGGTTTCTAAAGGATTACAAAAGCTTACTAAAGTGTTTCTAACAAATGGTCTAGACAAGCCTATTTATACCCATAACATACAAGGTATAAAGGCATTCACAATACTGTATAGACTCATACAGTACATTGACTTTACAGTAAATCTTGAATACAACAATGCTCTAACAATCTCCCCCTTTGGATTCAAGATTTAAAAAAAATAACAGCAGTCTTCAGCTCTTTGTAAAGTCAATCTTCTTCAACAGACACTTTATCAAACTATCTTCAAGCCTTGTACATGAAAACAGATCTTTACAGCTTTATCAGTCTTTAACAAACAGTAACTTCTCGTATCCTTCTTGATGCAAGAACCTTAGTTCTCATATTAACTTTAAGAATCCGAAATCATCAATTCGGATGTAGGCAGATCCGAAACCATCAATTTGGATGCTAGAGGATGCGAAATCAGCTCAATTCGGATCAAGTAGGATTCGAATTCAAGTAAGTTGGAACAAGAAGGGTCCGAAATCAGGACAATTCGAATCATGAAGGGTCCGAAATCAGGACAATTCGAATTATGAAGGATTCGAAATCAGGGCAATTCGAATCATGAAGGATTCGAAATCAGGGCAATTCGAATCATGAAGGATGCGAAACCATCTATATTTTTGAACTTTTAGGTGTAAGCGCATTCCGAGAACCACTCAGAACTAAGATAACCAAATTCAGCAATATTTAGACTTCACATGATCCTTCTCCCCTGATCTTCAGTCTTTGTTCACGAATCATTGACTTGAAAGCTCTTAGACATGAGATATCTTTGACATGAAATTGAATTAAACATTTCTCCCCCTTTTTCGATGAAAGTGAGCATCATTATCATCGAAAACCTTCTTCAATTTCAGTCGCGTCACTGAGTATTACTAACAATCTCCTCCTTAGTAGATAACCTTGCTCCCCCTCAAAATAAGAATTCTGGAGCAATTTGTTTTCTCCCCCTGAAAGTATGCATATATTTCAATAACGTACAGTATTTGAAATTGTAGCACAAATTTTAAAACAAATTTACACAAGGAAAATAAAATTCATTGAATTTCATTTTATAACTACTAACATTTGATCATTTGAATGCTTTACAAAAGAAATTCAACTTAATAAAATTTAACAATATTTCAATCAAATGAAATCAAATGCATGTGTTTGGATTCAAAAACAAGACATCATTGCATATCAAGTTACAAACGTTCAGTTTCAACCCCTTTATAAAATCTATTTGGTGTGCTAGCATGCGAAATATGATTAGCATCAAGCGTATGCAATTCTAAAACATATAAGAATACTTTGCTCTACTCACACTATTTGTCCAAAATCAGAATTTCATAAATTTACGGGTTTATCGCGACTTTGTATTTTCCCCAAGTTTCAAGAGATGTGTGCTCATTGGCATCTTTTCTTTTGTGCTCATTGGCATCTTTTGATTTGTGCACATTGGCATCTTTTGATTTTGTGCTCATTGGCATCTTTTGATCAAAAAGTTTAGTAAGAATAAGATACACCGTTAAACATGACTTTCTATCTGGTTCTATAGCAGGATTTGGGTCAGCAGATCCCAGACCAGTTGGCCTTAGGTGCTAGGTGTCAAGCACCCCTTAGAACTTAATTTCCCAAACCAGAAAGGCCACATCGATATATCTTAAACCCATTTGTACCAGTAAAACATGGCTTTCTATCTGGTTCTATTGCAGGATTTGGGTCAGTCGATCCCAGACCAGTTGGCCTTAGGTGCTAGGTGACGAGCACCCCTTAGAACTTACTCTCCCAAACCAGAAAGGCCACAGGCACAAACTTTCAAACTAAATGATAGTGCAACTTTTTTATCTCAATCACTTGGTTCTAAAACATAGTGGTTTGCCCATATTTTCATTTCCATCCATCATTCTGACATATAGGCTTTTTGAGCATTATATTCTATATATATCCAGATTCACATAACTTTGAGCATTCAGTATAATTTCATTCATGTTTTGCTGACCTTTCGATTTATTTTAGAGGTGAAAGTTGAAACAAATCTAACTCAGATAATACAAAAATACTTGTAAAATCATCTTTTAGCACACATTTAATTCATTGAATGAAAATTGAAAATTTTATCTCATTGAATTAAATTTGTAAAGTTTCAAGTTTTCAAATCAGTAGAAACAAATATAATCCAATGTTACCTTTTGCCACTTGTTCCTTGAAACAAAAATATATAGCAGTTAAGGATATTACCTGAGAAGTGTGAGTTCTAAACTGATTTGTTTAAAAGTCTTAGTCTTTAAAGTACGGGTCCTGAACTGAGTTGTTCAGAAGCCATAGTCTTTGAAGAACGGGTTTTGAACTGATTTGTCCAAAAGCCAATTACATTTACGCACGGGTCCTGAATTGATGTATTCAGAAACCATTCATGATTTGTCTCCCCCTTAATGGTACAAATATTCTTCAAAGAAATACGCCGCTTCTCTTCTGTTTTCAGTCATGTGTGTTGTATGTATCTACAAATCAGTACAACACATGATGTACCTACAAAACAGTTTAAGCAGATTTTGGTACCCAATGGCACTTGGGTCCTAGTGGGTTAGGTGTAGATTTCTTACAAGGAATACTATAAGAACCATACCAATAAGAAGTATAATCTTTATGCACAAAATCATTTGATCCACAGTAAGAACAACAGATTTTCTTATGGGCCAACCTAATCAGATGATTTACATAATGAATAGGATTAGGTTTAGCATAAGATTTACCTTTTGGCGTATTGTTCTTCTTTGCATTTGATGTGGATACAGATGATTTTGGCTCATCTTTCTTTGGAATTGTTGTGCCTTTGATTCTCCATTCCATCTTCACCCTCTTGAAGACTGGAACTTCTTCAGGTTTGGAAGTATTAACTTTAGGCACTTTTGTTTTGTTATCTGATTTATCATACAGAGGATTATAGAAGAGATTTGTTGAACGAATCCGACCTTTTGAGAAATATGTTGATCTATTAAATTGTTTAGAAGAAATGTTTTTAAAACTTGAACTTGAAGCAGTTTTAAAAGAGCATTCAGAATCATTTGAATCAACAAATGGAGTCTGAAAGATAGAATTATTATGACTAGCCTGCTTTGAGACATCAAATTTAAAAATGACGTCTTCAAGTTCTTTGACTTTGTTTATTAAAACATTTTTCTCTTTAGAAATTAGATCAAATTTCTTTTGGAGATCAGATTTGATCAACTGATCCTTCATAATATCAGCTGATAAACCAGATAATCTTTTGGTAAGATTAAGAATCACATCTTCAAAGTATTCGCGTTCCGATTCAAAATCTTTTTCCAAAAAATTTCTTTTATCAGTAATCTCTTTGAAAATTTCCATATTTTTCTTTTTAAGGGTTTTACTTTCCTTTTCAAAGAGATTTTTCTTTTCCGTGAAATCTTTTCTTTCCTTTTCCAAAAGATTTTCTAATTCAGAGATTTTCACGGAAAGTTCAGAACTTTTATTCTCAAAATATTTTCGTTCAGTTTCAAATTTAGCTCTTTCTTTTTCGAGCTTGTCTTTTTCTAAAAATAAAACTTTCTCAAAGTCTGAAACTTGTTTTGAAAGTTTTATACATTTCAGCTCAGTCTCTTTCTTTTCTTCAAAAACTTTCTTTTCTTCAAAAGAAAAATTAGACAGTTTTCTCTTTAGATCGGCATTTTCACTGTCCAAAATTTTCCCTATATCTTTAACTTCTTTTAATTGAGCATGTAACTTTAAGTTCCACTTCACTCTCTTTTCTTCTCTACTCTTCAAATCGGCATTTTCTTTTTGAAGAGTTGTTACTTTCTCTTGAAGATTCTCGATTTGATCGTGCAGACTTGAGTTGTCTTTCTTTGCTTCAAGATCTGCAATATAAACTTCAAGATCAGTTATTCTTTTAGTAAGTTTAGCATTTGAAGAAGAAATGTCTAAAATTTGTCTTTTCAGATTAACATTTTCTTCTTCCAATGCTTTATTTAAAATAGGAATTGAAGAATTTGAAGCATTATCTTTAACAGGAGTTTCTGATATAGGAGATGTTTCTGATAAAATAACTTGTTGCAAAATTCCATTATTTGCCTTAGCTTTTTCAAGTGGCTTTGGAGGTGTTTTTGTTATTATGACTTGTTGCAACACTTCATTATTTGGTTTAACAGATACATGTGAATTAACAGATGTTTCTGTTATAATGACTTGTTGCAACTTTACATTTGGTTTAACAAAAACTTTTGCAATTGGAGGAATCTCCTTTTTCAGAGTTTGCTTCAAATCTTCACCACTGCTTTTAACAATAACTTCTTGTAAAACCATTTTGAATATTGCTAGAAATTGATCGTTCAGAAGATCAAGCAGACAGTGTATGAAAATACACAAAAAAATATATAAAAATTTATCTTGAAAAGCTCTTACAGTGTATGAAATACACTATAGAAAAAATTTCGGGATAAAAAATTTTCTCAATTTTTTTTTTTTTTTTTTTTTTAATTCACAAGAATTCGGATGAGTAAGGGTTCGAATTCAACGAATTCGGATGAAGAAGGATTCGAAATCACTCAATTCGGACTTAACTTGGTTCGAATTCAATGAATTCGGATGCTTAAGGGTTCGAATTCTATGAATTCGGATGCTTAAGGGTTCGAATTCTATGAATTCGGATGCTTAAGGGTTCGAATTCTATGAATTCGGATGCTTAAGGGTTCGAATTCAACACTTGGAAAATTTAATCAACTCAATTCGAATCTAACACAGTTCGAATTCTCCTCAATTCGAATCTAACACGGTTCGAATTCTCCTCAATTCGAATCTAGCTGGGTTCGAATTCAATCAATTCGAATCCTTCTTGAGTCGAATTCTACACTTGTATTTCCAAGAACACTCTGAATTCTTCTTTGAATGATCCGAATTCACCAAGAATGATCCGAATTCACCAAGAATGATCCGAATTCACCAAGAATGATCCGAATTCTGCACTTCGAACACGAAAATCACTAAATCAGCCATAACTTTTTCAATTCTTGATCAATTGTTATGAAATTTGCACAGATTTGTTCGAAATTTGATTCCACACACTTTCTTAGTTATTCACAAATCCTAATTCGATCAATTTAATCGAATTTTGATCCAAAAATAGTAGAAAAAGTTTTCGAACAAAAATGATATAAAATGATCAGATCTGCAAATTCTGTGCAGATTTTGGTGTTGATCCAAGAATTAAAGATGTTCAGGAATCAAATCCGAGTGCAATGATGTCAAGAATCAATCCAAAAGATCAAAAATTAAAGAAAAGATGAATTTTGGATGAATAGTAAATGAAGAAGGGTTAGAATTCTTGATGAACAGTGATGAATAGTGATGAACACCCAATCCGAATTCTTCAGCTTTAGTGTAAAAAATCTTCAATTTGGTCTTCGATCTGCTTGAATCTTCTGTTTAGCTCTGATACCAATTGTGAAATCCCAGATCTCTAGCAATAAGATATGAATGTAGTGAGAGAGAATCTAGAGAGCAAATATGTCATCCATGTATTGAGCTCAAAGGATTACAAAAGGTTTCTAAAGGATTACAAAAGCTTACTAAAGTGTTTCTAACAAATGGTCTAGACAAGCCTATTTATACCCATAACATACAAGGTATAAAGGCATTCACAATACTGTATAGACTCATACAGTACATTGACTTTACAGTAAATCTTGAATACAACAATGCTCTAACATAGACCTCTGTCGCCAGTCATGTGCCGCGAGCACCCGGAGTCTAGGTACCATATTGGCACATACTGCTTCTGCAACATTATCAGAGATTTTTAGGTACCCATTTCCAAATGGGTCCAGGTTTGTTAGGGGTCTTTAAGGTTGCCTTAGCATCCTTAGTTTTGGTTTTAACCTCTTTCGAAGAACCATCTGGTTTCTTCTTACCCTTGAATATTGCATTCTTTTTGGGTCTATAGAGGAAACAGTGAGGGCTTGAGAAGTGTTGGTTCAATTGATGCATAAGATCGAAGCAATGACAATAATTGATATGCGAAGAGACTTGCTTAAACTTTTCATTGAAAACACTGAATATGGGTACAGAGGCTTTATTATTACAATCTTTCCTAGCATTAGACTTCCTATTACAAGAAGACCTATCTAAGCTAGATTGATGTTTTGAAAATTCTCTGTTGGGAGTAGCCTTCTGTTGTGGTGAACCTCTGCTGATTTCACTATCACAAAAGGAAAAGATTTGTCATTTTCAACCCATTTACCCTTTTGTTGCCAAGTTAATTTTTCTTGAAATGGCTTAAGAGGTTTTGTAGTTTTCGAATACTGAGAGGACTTTTCCTTTTGTTGTTTGATCGTTTCAAGCTCAAGAGAGGTTTTGGCTTGTATGAACATGTCCAAAAAATCCGGGCAAATAGGAACACATGTGATTTTCTCTTTAGGAGGAATGGTTCTGTTAAGAATACCAGAGGGAAGTCTAAATCCCTCTGTCTCACAATGAACTATCTCCGACTCATTGGAGTCAGTCTCAGATCCGTCAGAGGATGAGTCGTCCTCGTATACAGAAGTTGACTCACAGAGATCTCTGTCGGTATAGGCAGGACTTTCTAAGCATGTGCCATACTCACTTTCTTCCTTTCTTTTCAGGAATATATTCCAAGTCAACAGAAGCATTCATCAAGATTTCCTTTGAGGAGTTTTGATCGGCAGAAGGTGTGCGGAGGTTTTCATAAAAACTGTTTTTACCTATTTCCATTATCTCGTTTTCAGAAATGTGAAGCAGATTTTCTTCTGAGGAAGCAGGCATAAACTCAGGTGCCTCTGCCGATAATTTCTTTTCAGAGTCTATCATGCAGACAAAAGCAACCTGGGTTTGAGTCTCAGGGTCACCAAACTTGAATATTCCTATCTCATGTTGAGTTTTCAGATATCTCTTGGGTTTGGAGTCTCTTTTGACAGAGGCTGATTGTGACAAATCTGTGTTTTGATACCACACATTTATCATCTTCAGAGGTTTCCTCTTGTGAGGTTCCCCAGAGAGTTTCTGCCTTTTGCTTACAGAGAGTAAATTAGTAAAACCTGGTTTTCTTGTATTTCCAATACAAAACAGAGAAGACAGGGACTTGTCTCTTTTGGTTCCAGTATATGGGTCTATATCACAGAAGCCAATTCCCCGTCTTCATATTTGTGTATTAATTGTCTCGTACACCTTCTGTGCATCTTGATATTTTTTGATTAAAAGACCTATGCTGAGTAGGTCTTGATGAAGGACTTCTCTTTCCTTTTGAAAAAAGTTCTTAAGAGCAAGAATATTCATTCTATCACTCTCGTTGTCCAAAAGTTCCTTTGTTTTAGCTTTAAGGGCAGAATTGAGTTCTGAAATATTTTATTTTAAAGGATTTAGATGTTTATGCCAATTAGTCTCAATCTCTTCCTTTTCTAACGATATTTTAGCCTTTTCTTGAGTGAGAAGTCTGGCTTCTCTCTCAAAGAATGCAAGCTTTTTCTGAATACTTTCACAAGTCTTTTTCAGTTCAGTGTAATCTTCTGTCAATTTAAGCAAATTAGATTCAGTTTCATTAGAGTATGAGTCAGAAGTGGATACCTCACTGTCAGAATCTGAGGAGCTGACCTCTGCAATGCCGCAGAACAGAGTGTTCTTCTTCTCACCTTCGTCAGAGGATTCGTCTGACTGCCAGTTCTCTTGCTCCACCATGAGCGACTTCTGAGCGTAGTATTCTGCCTTCTTTTTATAGAAAGCAGAGTCCCTCTGAGGGCGATTTGGTTTGCTCTTGCAGTCTGCAGCATAGTGGCCTGGCCTGCCATAGTTGAAACATTCCTGGTTCTATGGAGCATTTCCAGCTCTGTCGCCTGACCTCTGTTGATCACCACCTCTGTCATTTCTGTCTTTTGACCTCTGTTGGTCATTTGAACCTTCTCTTCCTTGGTTCCTCGATTCATACTTCTCTCCTCGATCATCTCTCCCATTGCGTTCATATCCTGACTTCTTCTGGTACCCTCTATTACCAAACTCTCTTCTCAACAGAGCTAAAGATTTAGCTATTGAGGCCATCGTTGCCTCTTCTTCTTCCACCATCTCATCCTCTTCACTATCAACAACCAAAACCTTCTTTTTTTCTCCTTCTTCTCTAACACAGCTTTCTACTTCTTTGGCCTCTCTTTTGCTTTTGTAATCTTACCAACAAGTGCAAGAGGCCCACTGGTTTGGGCTTTTACCTGAGCAATATGTGGTTCTTGGGCTGCCAGTGTTCCGTAAAGATCTGACAGAGTCCAGGTGTCTAAGTCCTGATTAGTTTGCAGAGACATAGACAGCTGGAGCCATTCTTCGTTTAGGCTCTTTAGGAACATGACGTTGTTCTCTTTAGAAGTTCTGTGAATCCCGAACTTCTTACACTTGTTAATTAGAGAGTTGAACCTGTCGTATTGATAAAGCCACTTTTTGGCGTTATTTTCGATCCTCAAACCAATGAGATTGGCTTGTGTTCTAGCAAAAAGGCGGAATTTTACGGTTCATCGAGTGAAATATGCAGGTAATCCGAAGGAAGGCAAACATCGAGGAAAAGGAGCGGAAAAGAACCCAAAACGAGTACAAACGAAGCCCAACGGAAGCCCAAGACCCGTGCCCGAACATCGAAACGAACCTGACCCAGAGAACATCAGAAACCAGCGCGGTTTTCTGCGCGGTTTGCCTGTCGCGGCACAAACCGCGGGTGTCTCTGTTTCAGCCCTATACATTTGTGTTTTCCGGATTTTAGGTCATAATCACGACACGCGCGACGGGAGGCAGCGAAGGGGCGAATTTCAGAGCACTTTCATTGACTTTTGAGCCACGATAGAGGATCGATTGAGGAGACATTCATCACGCGAAGCGGATTAGAGCCAAGAGAAGGGAGTTCACCATTACATTCTTTACGCTTACGATCACTATGTTTGCACACACTTTTTCATCCCCTTTTCTTATGTTTTTATCCACCACCAACATGAACTAATCTTTAGATGTCGGGGGTTGGAATGAATTTGGTTTAAGCGTATGAACATGTGACTTGAGACTTTTATCAGCTTTTTCCTATTTTAATGAAGCATGTGATTTGGAATTTAATGCTTTTGTGAGTTTGGCCAATTTACATCTGATTTGTTTGTTAGCAATTAAGTTCGAGAGAATTAATTGTTACTTAGAATTAGAATTGCATGTCTAAGGTGAGAAATTGGATAGAGATATACCAAGTAAACTTTAGTCCCGTTGAAATCTTGATTTTAATGTGTTTTGAATTCCATAGGTTGAGATCGAGAGATAAAACTTGTGCTTTCAAGATAAAACCCGTTGTTGCTTGAGAAAGAACAACGATGATTTTAGAGATTGGGTATTCATTAAGGGAATAACTGGTAATTGTTTTAAGTCAAGTATTTGTATGTGAAAACCTTAGGATTTCCAATCCTCAACTGTTTTCTCTATCCGAAGTTTCCTTAGGTTGTTTACTGGCTCGTTAGTGAATTCTCTTTCCTGCAATTAATTAGTTTAATACCAACAACTCAAATCTGCGACCGTTCAGTTAATAGATCTTATAGTCATTGTGATACTTAGTTCCTAGTTCCTTGTGTTCGATACTCGTACTTTCAGTACTATTACTTGATTTCGACACCGTACACTTGCGGTTAGATTTAGGGGGGTGTAAACCCGCCTATCAATTTTTTGGCGTCGTTGCCGGGGAATTAGTTGCAACTGATAGCACTACCAGCTATAAGCGCTATTATATTGAACATTTTTATTTTTGTTATTCTATTTCATCACTTTCAGTTTTCGGATTGCTAATTTTGTTTACTTTCCATTTCAGGTACTAATTGGTTTATGCCAAGGAAAATCCGAGGGGAGAAAATTGAACCGATCGATCCGGAGATTGAAAGAACCGCCCGTCGATTACGCAAAGAATCAAAAGCAAAAGAACATATCAAGATCGAGATGGGTGACGAGATACCTCCTCCCAATGACCCACCTCCACCACCTCCTGAGAGATGCCCTATGCGATCGTTTGCCGATCCAAATATGGCAGTCGCACGAATAGGCGTCCAACCACCCACAACTGGAGCAAATTACTTCGAGATCAAACCAGGTACCATCGTGATGGTACAGCAGAACCAGTTTGAGGGAGCGCCAACTGAAGACCCCCATGCACATCTTCGTGCATTTGAACGAATTTGTAACACATTCAAGATCAATGGGGTGAACGAGGACGCCATCAAGCTAAGACTCTTCAGCTTCTCTCTCAAGGGCCGAGCCGAAACATGGACCGAGAGTATCCAACCGGACTCGATCACCACCTAGGCGCAACTGAAGGCTGCTTTCCTTCAGAAATTCTTTCCACCAAGCAGAACCGCCCAGCTCATGGCCGAGATCACCCATTTTGCTCAATGGGACCAAGAGACGTTATATGAGGCTTGGGAGCGGTATAATGACATGCTAAAGAAGTGCCCTCATCATGGATTGCACGGTTGGGTTATTATACATACTTTCTTTAGTGGACTTCACCCGCAGTTCAAAATGATATTACAGCTGCAGCGAGTGGAACTCTAATGGATAAATCCTATGAAGTGGCATGCGATTTAATCGAAAACTTGGCTGAGCATAGCTTTTCTACTCCGAGATCATCTGTTAGAAGGGTCGCTAGTGTGCAAGAAAATGATGAGTTGAAGGTGATAAAAGCTCGACTAGCTTCAATCACGAATCATCTGAAAGGTAGCAGTCCGGAAGAACCCGAACAAGTTCAGTTTTTACAGAACCGGAATAACCAGCCGAGGAACGACCCTTTCTCGAACACGTATAATGAGGGGTGGAAGAACACCCTAACTTCTCATGGAGTCAAACCGGTCAACAACCACAAGGTAATAATTCTAACTTTTCTAATCCTTCTAATGCTAACAATGTTTACCGTCCGCCAGGTTTCAACCAAAGGAATTTCAATGAGGGACAATCTGTGGAGAAGAAACCGGGGCTGGAGGATATGATGATGAAGTTTATGGCAAAGATGGATGGCACGGTTGGAGAGTTAGCGAGCACGGTTAACACGGTCAAGGCGGCTACTGATCAGAACACTGCATCCATCAAGATCCTTGAAAGACAAGTGGGGAAAATTTTTGAAGTCCTACAAAACCGAGTCCCATGAACGTTTCCGAGTCAGACGGAAAGGAAACCAAGAGAAGAATGTAATGCCATTTATCTGAGGAGTGGCAAGCAGCTGATCGAGGAGCATATACGAGAGCCGTCATCAAAGGAAGCCGAGCCCAAAAAGCAAGATGTGGAGATCGTAGATATGGACGAGTTTGATGCTGATGAAGATATTGTGATTGAAGAGAGCAAGAAGAGTGAAGAGAAGAAGCTAAAGGAACCACCGGTCAAGCCGGCAACTCCAAGCGTGCCATACCCGAACAGACTTAAAGCGCAAAAGGATGATGTTAATTTTTATAAATTTCTCGATGTATTTAAAAGGCTACATATTAACATTCCTTTTGCAAATGCTTTGGCACAAATGCCTTCATATGTAAGATTCTTGAAAGAAATCCTCTCCAACAAGAGGATGATTGAAGAGCAGGCAACAGTGGCACTTACTGAAGAGTGTAGCGCGATCATCCAGAACAAGCTTCCCCTGAAGCTTAAGGATCCAGGGAGTTTTTCGATCCCTATTCAAATAGGATATCTTAATTTTGATAATGTGTTATGTGATTTAGGGGCAAGTATTAGTTTAATGCCTCTATCTATTTTCAGGAAACTCGGCTTGGGGGAAGTGACGCCAACGTATATGACGATCCGACTTGCGGATAGATCTATAGTATATCCATATGGAGTGATAGAGGATGTGCTCATCAAGACTGGCAAGTTCTACTTTCCGGTGGATGTCGTGGTGCTGGATATTGATGAAGATATAGAGGTCCCGCTGATATTGGGAAGACCCTTTTTGGCCACGAGCAGAGCGTTGATCGACATGGAAGAAGGTGAAATTACCTTAAGGGTTGGTGGTGAGAAAGCCGTGTTCAAGATGTTTAAGAGGATGAGAGGTCGAAGTGAAGAGGAACACGATTACCACGAGAACTCAGATTGGGAAGAAACTGCGGAAAACCGTAAGTGTGGGCGGTTCGAGTCCGTAAATTCCGAGCCAAGTTGAGAGACACATAGTCGTGCCACAACTTTAACTGAGGCGATGGGAGGGAGGCAACCCACCGAGGTTTGTTTCCTTTTTTTAAGTTACGTTTTAGAGTGTTTTTATTTACAAAAAAATGAATGAAAAAGTTAAAAAGTCAAAAAAGTGGCTTACGCGGCATAGCCCGCGGCTTCCAAGCTGCGGGTGTCCCTGGAGTGTGTTTTGAAACAGAGTGTTACGCGGTATATCCCGCGGTTTGCATACCACGGCATAAGCCGCGCGTTTCCTCTGATGCTTCTAGTTGTTTTTCGTGCAGTTTTTGTACTTTTCTTGCTTTGTGTTTTCCGTTTCTTGCGTTTTTTCCGTCTTTTGCTTTGATTTCTTTCGTTTGTGCATTCCCTCTCCATCTTCTCTGAACGCTCAAATCTTTCAAGAGAGTCTCCTCCATCCGATCAAACAGGTATGTTCTAACTCTTATGTTAACGAGTGGTGTAAGATGTTTGCTCCTTATTAGTTAAATGGCATGCAACAAACCTAAGTTTCACTTAGGTTTGGGGTGCCTCATCTTTCAACATCTACACACTCACTTTAATCCTGTGCAAACCTCGGTTTTACCGAGGTTTGGGGTTGGCCTTAGTTGGCAAACCTAGGCCACGACCTAGGTTTGGGGTGGCCATATATGAATTGCTCTGGGCTCGCTCTTTGATATATTGTGTTAAGCTTTGCCTTTCCCGCTTGATGACTGTAATAACTGCACAATGATTTTTGTCACATCGCCTATACCGATGCTTACACATTGGGGACAATGTGTGGGTAAGGTTTGGGGTTGCCCAATCGGGCCCACGTTTATGCACGTTGATTTTCTGCACTTCTGAGTGTCTAGATCATAGTAGCTAAATTTTTGTTTTGGATGATTGAGGTCGACCATTGTGGAAGAATCTTGTGAAAGTAACGTGACCATTAGGGAAGGACCGGGAAAAGAAATGACTAGGGACATTAGTGGAGACCACCCAATAGCGAGTTTTGAGCCTAAAAGACGTTTTTCATTTCGAGGGATTTAAAGACTTAATTCATATACACTTTTTCGAATTCCTTGTCGTGGATATAGAGTGATCTCGCTATATTATTGCATTGAGTAGCAAAGACGACCATCGGGATGTTGGGTAAGGGTATAGTAGACCATATCGTGTGGACCTTAAAAGATGATTCCAGGCATTGTGTGCACTTTAACCCGTTTTTGCCTAACGTACCTTTCGACCCATTATGTGTGTATCCAAAACACATTTGTAAGCCAAACACTCACCACTATTCTTTTCATACCCATCATTTAACCATTAGCCATTAAACTTTAGCCAACCCTTATCCAAAAGTGTGTCAATCAGAAGCAGTACAGGCCAGTTATGATAATAGATAGAAAAGAGAGTCAATGCAGGCCCGATCAAATAAAGAGGACCAATGAAGTCTCATTTAAAAAAAATATACAGTTATTTAGATAGCTCTACAACAGCTAAATAAGAGAGTCAAAACGACTCCAGTAGTGATAAAAAGGGCCAAGTGATAGAATGCGAAGCAAGAAAGTTCAGACTTGCTAAAGATTGACACACCGAGGATCTTTGATCCGCTTACCCTTCGTTTCTTAGCCATAACCCTAACCCCGTTACAACCCTTGTAAAGACCTGGATGATCTTCTGGAAAACCTGATTAGAGTACACGACTATCTTTACCAATATCCCATGTCTCGCTACTTGATTCCCTTCTGAGATCAACTTTTTGGACATTTGTGCGTCTTTCATTAGAGTTGTCATGTATTTTCGAGTATTCTTGTACATAAATTCCTTATACATGACAACATGTGCGACAACCTAGGTTCGAGTGAAATGAGAGTATCCCGTGAGTTAGGGTCGAGGTGAAATATTTTCCCTAGTACGTTTGGACCTAGTACGACCTTAATGGAATCGGAGCAGTCACGAGTTCAACTCACAATGGAAGGCTATAGATCAATCAGAATAAGGATGAGGCGAGAGTGAGATAGATATTAACGAGTATGGGAAATCCCCAGTGCATTACGTGGTACCAATTAGGAGTTGTGCAGTTATTATTTCACTGATGTGTGCTTTTACACTATTTTATCGCTAATTTCCTTGGGGACAAACAACGCTCGGTTTGGGGTTGTTGATAACGCCACTTTTTGGCGTTATTTTCGGTCCTCAAACCAATGAGATTGGCTTGTGTTCTAGCAAAAAGGCGGAATTTTACGGTTCATCGAGTGAAATATGCCGGTAATCCGAAGGAAGGCAAACATCGAGGAAAA
Source organism: Saussurea involucrata (assembly GCA_033807775.1). Taxonomy (NCBI): domain Eukaryota; kingdom Viridiplantae; phylum Streptophyta; class Magnoliopsida; order Asterales; family Asteraceae; genus Saussurea; species Saussurea involucrata. The sequence goes on along the minus strand of CM066319.1, from coordinate 62,312,360 downwards.
GGAGCGGAAAAGAACCCAAAACGAGTACAAACGAATCCCAACGGAAGCCCAAGACCTGTGCCCGAGCATCTAAACGAACCTGACCCGGAGAACATCAAAAAACCGCGCAGTTTGCAAGTCGCGGCACAAACCGCGGGTGTCTCTGTTTCAGCCCTATACCTTTGTATTTTCCGCATTTTAGGTCATAATCACGACACGCGCGACGGGAGGCAGCGAAGGGGCAAATTTCAGAGCACTTTCACAGACATTTGAGCCACGATAGAGGATCGATTGAGGAGACATTCATCACGCGAAGTGGATTAGAGCCGAGAGAAGGGAGTTCACCATTACATTCTTTACGCTTACGATCACTTTGTTTGCATACACTTTTTCATCCCCTTTTCTTATGTTTTTATCCACCACCAATATGAACTAATCTTTAGATGTTGGGGGTTGGAATGAATTTGGTTTAAGCGTATGAACATGTGACTTGAGACTTTTATCAGCTTTTCCCTATTTTAATGAAGCATGTGATTTGGTATTTAATGCTTTTGTGAGTTTGGCCAATTTACATCTGATTTGTTTGTTAGCAATTAAGTTCGAGAGAATTAATTGTTACTTAGAATTAGAATTGCATGCCTAAGGTGAGAAATTGGATAAAGATATACCAAGTAAACTTTAGTCCCGTTGAAATCTTGATTTTAATGTGTTTTGAATTCCATAGGTTGAGATCAAGAGATAAAACTTGTGCTTTCAAGATAAAACCCGTTGTTGCTTGAGAAAGAACAACGGTGATTTTAGAGACTGGGTATTCATTAAGGGAATAACTGGTAATTGTTTTAAGTCAAGTGTTTGTTTGTGAAAACCTTAGGATTTCCAATCCTCAACTGTTTTCTCTATTTGAAGTTTCCTTAAGTTGTTTACTGGCTCGTTAGTGATTTCTTTTGCCTGCAATTAATTAGTTTAATACCAACAACTCAAATCTGCGACCGTTCAGTTAATAGATCTTATAGTCATTGTGATACTTAGTTCCTAGTTCCCTGTGTTCGATACTCGTACTTTCAGTACTATTACTTGATTTCAACACCGTACACTTGCGGTTAGATTTAGGGGGGTGTAAACCCGCCTATCACGTATGTTGACTGCAGAGATTCTGTCGGCAGAGCTTTGAAAGCATAGTACTCGTTGATGCATTGGGCTCTGCGGTTCTTCTGAGTCTTGGCACCTCCTTCCAATTGTTTCTCTAGTTCTTTCCATAGATCGTAAGCAGATTCACATGCGTCTAGAGATTGGAAGAGGTCATTTGGTATGGCCATTATCAGAAGTCTCTTTGCCTTCTGAGCAAGTTCGTACTTCTCCCAGTCTGTAGTAGACCATTTGTCCATTGCCTTTGGTTTGTTATACTCAGGAACTTCTGGAGTATCTTCTGTGGCAGGTACCCTAGGTACTGTGACCATGGGAACAAAAGAAGGATTGCGGACATAAGTGGGGAGATCTTTATCAGTACCCTTAAAGAAATGAATCATTCGTATTTTCCATTGGGGGTATTCATCTCTGAGCAGAATAGGTGGCTTGGTTAAAGAACCAACAGTAAAGAAGTTGTTGGTGTTTGCCATTTTGAGCAGTTTGAAAATACCAGAAAAAACAGAGTATAAACAGAAAGTTTTCAAGTGATGGGATAGATTCTTCGAAAAGAGTTTAAAGCTATAAAACCTTGAACAATTCACTTAAATGAATAGATTTGACCGAAGAAACAGATCCTGTCAGTTTACTAGAGTCGAACAAGTCGAGAATAGCAGAAAAACAGGGGCTGTTTTGAAATAAATGATGAACAGGTCAAAATCAGTCCAAATTTCTACCAAAAAGAGTCGAGATCATTGTTAGAGTTGATCCTTTGATATAGAAAATCAAAGTACGCTCTGATACCAATTGTTGATCCCAATATTGACTCAACAATGATCTTAATCTCTATAGTTCAAACAAGTGTGTATGCGGAAGCGTTTTTAAAGAACTAAAGAGATATTCTAGGTAGAAAAACACACATAATCAAATACGTGAAATAGTAATTACACAAGAGTTTAGCTCAATGATTCACTTTGTATTGATTAATCAAGAACACCAAGAACACCGTGAGTGTGTGATACAGAATGATATGCTCTAATCTGGTATGTGTGTTTTTGTGTAGAGTTACTTAAAAAGCTCTACAAGAGCCTTCTATTTATACTACTTTATAGGGGACAAGTGAGAGACAAGAAGTACTCAGGTACAAGACAACATCGTGGGTCAGAGACCAGGTACGACGTTAATGTAGTGCGACGCTATCTGCTAAGGCTGTAACCCATCAGAGGTTGACACGTGGAATGTGCAGGGCACGCCTTGTACGACTGATCTTCAGGATCTTCGTACAGCAGAGGCACGTGAAAGGCACGATCTTCTTTGTCTTGATCTTCAGAGATCTTCATTCTTCAAGTCTTCATACCACAGAGGCTCTGTCAAGGGTGACAGAGGCTCTGTGGCCTTGTCCTTTGTGAAGTCTTCTGTCAAATGGTCTTCACTTGGTGTCTTGGCAGAGGCTCTGTCGATGCTCTATACTTGGCCTATTTTTCAATACTTCTTTTAACAGAAGTTGGGGCTAACAATCCCCCCCCCCTAAGTATTGAAAAATAAAAATTTGGAATTTGCATTTTTTTCTAAGCTAAGAGCATAACAAGAGGTGCACAATTGACCTCTGTAAAAAGTATACCTTTCATATATGATTATGCCAGAGGCACTTACATTCGATTACATTGCAGAGTATGAAAGATAATCAGAAGTGTGATAGAGGTGGATGTCAGACTCTGGCGTTTGGGAAGTCATTGATCTTCCTTGTGATTACTCTATCCCTGATGCAGAGCTTTCTGAAGTTGATGACAGAGTCGATCACCTCTATTAGTCTGTTGGCATGTGAGATATCCATGAACTCTGATTCTCTGGGCTCCAGGGGATTGGCTCTGAACTCGAGCAGAGTACTTGTTGCATACTTCTGGCAATCAATCTCTAGGAATAACTTCAACTTTCCAGCAGGATCTCGAAAGACATACCCGATCTTTGGACTTGTGATGATGGAGTTCGGTCTGATGTCCGCAGAGGAGGGGCATTGGTCTTCTGGTGGTAGGAGATTTATTCTTTGTACTCCAAGGTCGAGTCCTACTTGGAAATCTGTCAGGCTATATAGTAGAAGTTTTTCTCGCATTGCCTACTTGATTTCTTCATAAGCTCTTTGGAATTCCAGTCTGTGGTTCTAGTTCTGCCTTACCCATCTCAGAATATCAGGTAGGTCATAAGGGCTCAGATTTCTCACATCTGCATCTGAGAACTTGTTCTCAGATCTGTCCATCCTTTTGACGTGGTAGAGGTTGTAGTAGACATGTACACCTCTGGTGTGGGACAGCTTGCAGTAGATTACTTTGTCAATCTTTGAGTCTGAGAAGACTTCACGGACAGGTTTGGCTTTATCTCTGTAGAAGTCTTCTCGCATCTGTTGAACCATATCAGGTTTTAGAATTAATGGTGGCAGAGGATCGTTGACGACTCTGCTCTAGAGGTATTTATACACCACCTCTTCCATTTGTCTTTGTTGAACATGGGGTGGTGGCATTGGTTTCCGCAGAGCCTCAAGATTGCTGATCAGTTGGGCCACTTGATCTTCTGATGGCTTAGCCTTAGGATCTATTACGGGCTTGGTTGACAGAGGAGTGATTCCGAAGGCCCAGCCTTCTTCTTCTGGTTTAGGAGTGACAAAAGCATCAAAGGAGCTTTTTAAGAGCTTTTCAGTGGGTTGATACTTCTGCTTCTTGGACTTCGGTTCCTCTGTAAGGATGTCTTTTCCTTTGTCCTTGGCCTTAGGCTGTTGATATTTTGTTGGTTGGGATTGGGTTGCCTCTGTTGGTTTTATCTTTTGAGTTTCTGAGGGATTGGATGGGGGTGCTTCTGTTCTCGTTGGTGGGGTTGCCTCTGTTGGTTTTACAGTAGACTTGGTTGGTGATGTGGTTTTGGTTTGGGGTTTGGTTGGGGTTGCTTCAGTATATAGCCGTTGGAAGTTGTTGTGCTCAGGTCTTATGGATGAGAAATCAACTATTAGACTATGACCTTCAGCTCTCTAAAATTCCAATCTATTGCGACAGCACTAGTGCCATCGCTATAGCCAATAATCCAGTGCTACACTCAAAGATCAAACACCTCGAGATCAGGTATCACTTTATTAGAGATCATGTGATGAATGGTAACATAGAACTTCACTTTATTCAAACTGAATTTCAGTTAGCTGATCTTTTCACCAAACCTTTTGATGAGACAAGATTCAACTTTCTCATCAGCGAGCTTGGAATGCTGAACCTTGAAGAGTAAATCTTCAGCGGTAAGGCATTGGATCAGTAATAAAGAAAATTCTATTCACTCATTCCTCATCTAATCTCTGAACAAAAATGATTCGCTGATATCAAGGTATGTTCTCTCTCTTTAAACGCTGAAGTTTACTTCAGTATGCAGAATTTCAAAATAATTTGTGTCGCTGAATATCTCTTCCTTCGGTGATTCTTTTAGAAATAACTATGCTCAGTGATATTTCCCATCAGTGATTTCTTTTAAATTATCCCTGAGTTTTTCAAAAAACCCTCAGAGACATCTTAGAAATGTGAAAGGACGTTTATGACGTCATCAAAACGGATAACCTATGGCACGCCTTTTTCTCTGACACGTTCGTCTGTTGAAATTCTTGACCAATACGCTTCGTGGGACGTGTAACGTGTCATGATGAGTTTCTTTTCCCGCTCATGACTTTCTCTCTCTACTCTCACTATATAAACCACTTGAGTTTATATTTTTACCTTTTACGCTCTCAAACTCTCTAAAAACAGAAAGATTACCTTCGATTCCTTTGCATTTGGATTTGTAAGAATTTGTGTTCATCATCTTCAAACTTTCAACAAACAGGTTCTTATTTTCTTCTTCTTAATCTAATCTGTTACTTGTTTTGATCTTCTTCTTGTTAATACAAGATCAAACAAACGTGTTTTTAAAACAATGAAATCATCTTCTTCATGATTTTATGCATTAAAACTTTAACAAGTTTTTCCATTGAGTTTAAATTCAAAATCTTAAACTTGAATTTTCATACGTTTTTCCAGAATCCTTTCCTTAAAAGGAAACTGGAAAACAAGACATTTCACTAGTTTTTCAACCTTCTTTTGTAAAAACTAGAAATCTTTTTTGTAAAACCCTCATTTTGGAAAACCCATTTCCATTCTAAGATTCGTTTTCTTATTTTCTTCTCAATAATCTTGTGTTCCAAACAGAAATGGCTTCAAACACTGATGTTGCTGCAACCAATGCTCCCACTATCCCTCTCTTCAAAAGAGTTGCAAACATGAAACATGATCTTCATGAGATCACCTTCACCACCAACAACCCATACACTATTATTGAGTTTCCCAAGAAGAAAATGGTAACCCATCTTGATGACGTTGTGAACTTCATCAAGACCTGTTCGCTTTCTACAACGATGACCATCAATCCCCCTGCCCACAAGAGACTCCTTCAGCAGTTCTGGTACATTGCTCATCGTACCACTGCTATCTCCTCTAAATACAAAAAGGAATACCCTGTCATCAGTTTCGAGACTGAACCGGGTGAAGCCTCCATTACTCTTGCAGCTATTCGGGGAGCACTGAACCTACCCGCTGGCCCTAAATCTCATTCATTTGTCCCATTCCCTGACGTCAACACCGGTGAAGGGAAGGAAGAGATCATCTCCTTCCTGGATAAAATGAAGTACATCTGGAACATTGGGCGCGAAGGCCCTGAGAAGAAACTCACTACTGTTCTCAAGAACAAGATGCCATCCGAAGTAAACTTCATCTTTGCCCAAGTGATAAGATGCATGACAGTGAAGCACGACTCCACTGACCAGGCTTCAAAGCCCTAGTACCTGATGGCCTATGCTCTCCTCAAAGGCCTCCATGTCGACTACGCCAAAATCATCTTCGACGATCTGATGGAAAGAGTCGAAGCTCCTGACCGCTCCACCGCTGTTCCATACCCCCGTTTCCTCAGCGCCATCTTCGCCTATGGCCTGAAGGAAGTCTACCCCAAGTAGGGTTGGCTCGAAAGTTCTTGACTTCAAACCGGTCCCCAACGAGGTACGTCTCTGTACTTTACTCTCTCTTCTTCACACTCCCTCTACTTCTTCTACTTTAGTGGCTACCTCAACGGCAGCGGTAATCCTAACCGCCGACACCCGGGACACTACAACCATCTCTTCTAAAAAGATAAAACATTCTGATAACCCACTTGGCACCCATAAGACCAAAAAGATTTCCAAGGAGAAGCCCAAGCCTTCCCAGGATGAAAACACAACGTGTGTCTCTTCACAGGCCACGCTGGACGATTTCGTGACCATCTCCGTCACATCCGCTGAAACCACCCCTTCTTCAACCTTTCCAGTGAATCCATTCACTGAAACTTTCTTGGACGAGAACCAAACTTCCACAACGCCTATAAGCGTTGCTGAGAGGATTTCCAGCGGATCCAACGCTGAAACTGCTACCACTACCCCCTTCTCAACCTTCGCTTCTCCCTCCACTTCTTTCATCTATACCATGGCACCCACAATGCCATCAATAACGCTGACAGACTCAACCGCTGCAACCCTCCAACACATGATGCAGCAGAACGTTGGACCTGTAGAGTCGTCCTTTGAAGACGATTTGGAGCATCACTCTAGGTATCGTGACATCCACTCCTTCTCCAACCCACCTACAGGTATCCCAAACACTATATCTCTCTCTGGGCCCCAAACTTTTGAGCTTTCCTTAGCTCACACGTTGTCTGATTTTTCAGGTCCAAATTTGGTCACCATCAGCACGTCCCTCAAGGATATTGCTGGAAAAGTGGAGAATCTCACCACCACCACCTCCCAGAACTCTTCAGCGGTTACAGACGCTGGAGAGGCCCTGAAAGAGATTTCCAACGCTGTCAAAAACAAAGCCTTATCCGCTGACTTCATCAAAGTGGATGGAGGACTGACAACAGTGAAGACCGCCATCGTCACCAACACCTCCAACATCAACAAACTCACCATGGCTGTCACTGATCTCTCCACTGGGATTTCATATCTCAGTGGTGAGGTAAGTTCTCTGAAGACCAACTTCACCAGTCTACAAGGTGAGGTGAGCAGCCTTACAACCGAAGTCGCTAATATCAAAACACTGCTCACCAAGATCCTCGAGAAAATGGATGTTCCCACTGTACCTACATCTCTGTTAGACCCAAGTATCTGTAATGTAAAACTATTTAAAATATTATCAAGCCAGAAGACCATCAGAGATGCAGCAGAAGACTTAGAAGAAAAAGCTTCAAGAAGATCAACAGAACTCAACAGAGTTGTGGTGGAACTAACAGAGCTCAACAGAGCTCTGTCAGAAGATCAACAGAAGAACTGTTCACAACCCGAAGACCAACAGAGCTCTGGTCTATGAGCTCTGTTGTAGTGAAGACCTCTGTGATGCCTAAGTTTCGTAAGAAATCCCAAGTGTTAGACAAGTGTCCATACTTTCAACGTATGCCCTAAAATTAGGAGACACACTTTCCACGTGTCATTCTAGGGTACGATAGTACACTGCCTTCACTTTATCAGGGCTATAAATAGAGAGGTAGTGGAACAAACAATAGTAAGCTTTGGGAAGAGTAGTTTCCCACAATTTTTTAAGCACACACTGCAGCAATCCCGAGCACTACCTCCGTACGATATTGTTGTCCTGTGAGATTTCCAAACACACTTGAACATGTTCTTGGTGTGATTCATTATCAATATATGAGCAGCTTTTATATCTGATCCTGTTATCATTTACTGTTCAATATTTTGATTCTCATAGTTCATTTATCGTTTACACAATCACTCATATTAATGGCTTTATTTAATATGCTTTCGCTGTCTATTTCACTACCATTAATATGATACAACGTGAATATGGGAACCTACAATTGGTATCAAAGCTTCTTTGGTTTTCTTAAACCAAACGATCCAATCTACCAAGGTTGACTCACTGTTTTTGATTGTGTTTGTGTGTCTTTAAAAGATTCATTACATACTCTGTTTTTTTACTGCTTCCTAGTCTAAACAAGCTTTCATAACTCATATAACTGTGTTTAAAGCTTTCTAGCTTAGTTTAAACGTTTCTCTCAGAAGTTACTGTTCCATTGGTTACTGTTTAAAACTCATCTTCGAGTTGAAACTCTTTTTGTAACAATTATACTCTGTTTTTTCTTAAAATGGCGAACAACGGTATAAATGCTATCTATACTGCTGGTTCTTTAACAAAACCTCCCACTCTTCTGAGAGATGAATATGCTCAGTGGAAGATCAGGATGGTTAACTTTATCGATGATATGGATAAAGACTTAATGCGATCTGTCACGGATGGACCATACCAACCCATGGTTTTCGTTCCTCGTGTACCCGCAACAGGAACTACTGCTGAGATTCCAGCTCATTATGAGATTAAAACCACAGGTTTTACTAAAGAGGAAAATCTAAAAATGGAAAATGATCTTAAAGCTGTTAGACTACTGATAATGGCCATTCCAAATGAAATATTTCAAGAACTAGATTCATGTGTTACAGCTAAGGAAATCTGGGATCAACTTCTTAACCAACTTGAGGGTGGTATCAAGACCCAAAAGAACAGAAGGACCCAATGTATATGAATACAACGATTTCAAGGCACTTCCTAAGCAAACCTTACAACAAACCTACAACAGATTTAATGTATTGATCAACAAATGCAAAAAATGTGGGGTTGTCAGGTCGAAGGAAGATAACAATGTTCTGTTTTTGAAAAGCTTGAATGATGAATGGTTAAATCTGTCCATGTCTTTACAAGCTAACCAGGACTTAGATGCATGGTCTCTAATAGATGTTTATGGCACTTTGGCCGCACAAGAGAAGGATGTTGTCAAGAAAAAAGGAAAATCCACCATTGCTGGCCCAATCGCCTTAGTTTCTGATTCTAAGAAAACCACATCAGATAAGTCCAACAGAGAGAGTTCAAACAGAGAGAAAAAAAAAGAAAATTCCGTTAAAAAGAAAGGAAAGAAAAGTTTGGTTGCAGAGAGTGAAACAGAGGAAAGCTCATCAGAGGATGATGACATTCATGCTTTTGCTCAATCTCTTGATCTAATAACTCAATAATTTAACAAGAGATTTGGCAATAAGTTTGACAGAAGAGGTAGATATGAGAGAAAAGAAGACAGAAGAGAATACGCTGCACCAGAACAAAGTAACAACAGAGTTACCATAGAACAAAGACAACCTCCACAAAACAGAAGATAAAATCCACCAGCACAACAGAAGGTCGATGCTGCTCAACCCATCAATCAGAATGATGGACGTTGCTTCAGATGTGGCAAACCTGGGCACTTCTCTGTTAATTGTAGAGGCAAACTGGTAAAAGACCAGGACTACTACAAGAACAAATACAAGTACAAATACAGAGAAATAAGCCATGTTGCTGAAATGGAGAACTAGGTTTCTGATTCATCCTCTGATGATGAACCAGAACAAGCCAACTTTTGTGGAGTTGCTGTGGATGATGAAAGTTTAGAAGAAGCTATTGACTGGATGACTGGAGAACCAGAGATAACAAAGGGAACAACAGAAGAAGAAGATCTAGCTCATGCATTTGCTCTTACTACGACAGAGTCTGACGATAGAGCGCTGGAGACCACCAGACCCAGTGCAAAGGTATGTTCATCTGAATCCAAGTCTGACTCAGAATTAGAAATGCATGTTTCTATGCTGAATGAGGAATTTCAACTTCTTAAACAAAAACTTTCTGAAGAAAAGGAGCTAAGAAAGCTAGCTCAGAAGGATCTGTCCTTTTACAAGAGAGAGAAAACTCTCTTAGAACAAGAAAAGGAAGAAATCTTCAAAGAAAAATCTGAGCTAGAAATCTTGCAAAAGAAGAAAGAGAGACTGTTCTCTGACAAAATTAACGAATATGAAAACGTTTTGAAACAGAAGTCTGAAAATTTGAAAAAGCCTGAAACAGAGAGACTTAACTCTGTTGCTCTCTAACTGACTATTTTCAAAGAGAAAGGGAAATTCTGCATCAATCCCTATAGAGAAAACAAATTCAGATTAAAAAATACCAGGATGCACAAGATGTGCACATCAAGATAAATTCCCAGATGGATACGCAAGGTCTTGGTTTCTCTGACCTTGCTCCCTATGACTAAAGGAAGAAGACATCTCTGTCCTCTGCCTTTTGTGTTGGGAAAATCCAAGAGGACGTGATATCTGGTAATGCTGTTTTCAAAAGAACCAAAACTTCAGATGCTTTCTCAAAACCAAGAAATCTTGACTTTAGGAACGTCAGCTATGATTCCTCTGATCATGAAAAGGTTTTAAAACCATCCTCTGAGTTTATTCTTGATCAAGGAATAGCTAAAATCATACTTCCTAACTCTGTCAAGGACTTGGATACAAAGGAGATTTTTAACTTCAACTCATTCAAAGGACAGAAGTCTGTTACTTCTGTGACTGAGTCCTCTGTTGAAATCCCACAGAGCAAACTCAATCCAGAAACCCCCGTCTTCTCTCCTACCCCTGAATCCATAAGAACATCTTTTGAGGAAGATTTGTTGAAAGTTATCGAGGAAAATGCTGTTTCAGATTCTTTAAAGCCAATGTTGAGAAGGTTCAGAACTGTCAAAACAAATATCTCTGTCATACCCATTGAAACTAAAACCTCCGACAGAGCCACCAGAGACTTTCTAGGCTCTGACAGTGACTCTGACTCTGAAGTAGATGAACCGATCTTTTGTGGTCAAAAGAAAATTTTACACAAGTTAAAGAAGATACCGATAGAATCTACGGATCTAAAAGCGGATGTTTCTTTTTTCAAGAAACAATCAAGGTTTATACCGGTAACTGAGTTTAACAACAAAGGTTTTGTAAACCCAAATGTTCCTCTTGCTTTCAAACCAGTAAAATTCACCCCAGAACAGAAGGGAAAATGGATAGCAAACAACAGATCTATTCCAAATTATGGTGTAAATCAAAGAAGAAATCCTTTTTGGTCAAATGAATCTATTCCAAAGAGCTTCATGTCAACAGAGTCTGTCTCTAGGAATAACAGTTCTAAGAAACAGAACCAGGACAGATTGTATGCAAAGGCATCTGGTCCTAAAAATTTTCTGAATCAAGCTCCATTCAAACAGTTTTTGAATAAAAACAATGTGCATCAGTCATGTTCCATCAACTGCAATTGTATTCAACTGTTACTAAAATTACAAAATCATCTGAATGGTCCCCACTGTGTTCTGAATCAGTATGTTCCAATGAAAAATCCCACAACTGTTCAGAATACACAGAGGAAAACCTCTGGCACACCATCACAGTATGGAAAGCCCAAAGGAAAGTCTGTTAACCCACCTAAGCCTAACAGGAAAGGACCCATTATGCAATGTGTACCTAAAAAGATCTAATCTGACTTGCAGAAACCTCATGTGCAGATCTGGTATTTGGATTCTGGATGCTCCAGACACATGACGGGGAATAAGGAGCTGTTAACTTCCTTTAAGAACAAGATGGGAAGTGCAGTAACCTTCGGATGAGACAATGGCGGACAGATTAAGGGTTATGGTACATTAGTTAATGGTGGTGTTTCAGTCTCTGATGTTGCTTATATTGAAGGATTAAATCATAATCTTCTCAGTATAAGTCAACTCTGTGATCATGGATTCGATGTCAATTTCAGGAATAAATATTGTTCCTTGTTACTTTCTGAGTCTGGTCAAGAACTTTTAAGAGCTGACAGAAAAGGCAATCTTTACAAAATGAATTTTAAACCAAACCAAAACTCTACAACAGAGAAACTCTGTTTAGTGTCTTTGAAAAATGAAGATGCCTGGCTCTGGCATAAAAGATTTGCCCATTTGAACTTTCAAAACCTTGACAAGCTCGTGAAACTGAAGTTAGTAAAAGGACTTCCTTCTCTGAAGTTTGACAAAGACCATCTCTGTTCTGCTTGTGAACAGGGTAAGATGAAAAGATCTTCACATAGAACAAAGAGTGATCATAGTTGTCCCAGACCTTTGCATATGCTTCACGTGGATCTCTGTGGTCCAATCTCTGTGCAAAGTCAGTCGGGCAAGAAGTATATCCTTGTTTTAATTGATGAATATTCTAGATATACTTGGATTGAGTTCATCAGAGTAAAATCTGATGTCCCAGAAGTTTTGATAAGTTTGTTAAAAAGGATACAGGTTCTGTTAGATCTGAAGATACAGAAGTTGAGAAGTGATAATGGGACAGAATTCAAGAATGCCCAAATTCATACCTACCTAACAGAGGAAGGTATTTCCCAGAACTTTTCAGCTGCAAGAACTCCACAACAGAAAGGAGTTGTGGAGAGAAAGAACAGAACGCTGGTAGAAGCCGCCAGAACAATGTTGGCTGGCTCTGTCCTTCCAATAAACTTCTGGGCAGAAGCAGTCTCAACAGCCTATTTTACCCAAAATAGAGCTATGATAGTAAAGAGATTTAAGAAGACTCCTTATGAACTCATCAACAATAGAAGACCAAATGTGAAATTCTTTCATGTTTTCGGTTGCAAGTGCTACATATTGAATGACAAAGAACAGCTGGGAAAGTTTGATAAGAAAGCAGACGAAGGAATCTTTATTGGTTATTCCTTAACCTCTAAAGCCTACAGAGTCTACAACTCCAGATGTCAGGTCATTCAAGAGAGTGTAATTGTGTCCTTTGATGAAAGTACATCAAGCTCCTCTGATCATAAATCAACAGAGGGGACACAGACAGAACAGAAGAAGACAAGTTCTTCAAAGACAAGGGAAGAAGATATCAATCTCATGTTCAACGATTTCTTCATCGATTATGATTCCTCTGATAACATCAACATAGGAGATCAAGCTCAGAACTCAACAGAACAGAATCTGACAGGTACATCTCTCACTGGTCCCTCTATTACTTCACCATCTACTTCTCTGTCTACAGGAGTAATTCAGAGAAATGAGGAACCACCTCAGAACGAGAGAGAACCTGAACAAGAGCCATCATCACCTCTGCTAACTAATATCGGCAGAGACTCCTTGTTTGAAAGCTCACCTTCACAGAGCCCTGTCAATAACTCACAGAGCAATGAGGCAACTCTCCAAAGTTGTGTGCCACAGAGCCCTGGTCCAAATCCACAGAGCTCTGTCGTTGAAGTTCGTCTTTTCCCATCAGAAGCACAAACCCCGCCTATTGTCCATGCTCCCATGAAACGATGGACAAAGGATCATCCTCATCATCTTATCATCGGTGCTGCTGAAGATGGTGTAAAGACAAGATCGGCTCCAATCAATGAAGCATTCTTTGTAAAAATTTTAAGCATGATTGAGCCAAAGAAGATTTTTGAAGCCCTAGATGACCCAAATTGGATCGAAGCTATGCAAGAAGAGCTTCTGGAATTCGAAAGAAATAAAATTTGGTCCTTGGTTCCACTCCCAAAAGGAAAAGCGGTCATTAGAACCAAAAGCGTGTTTAGAAACAAAAAGGATGAAGATGGGATTATCATCAGAAACAAAGCCCGTCTGGTTGCAAAGGGATACAGACAGGAAGAAGGCATTGATTATGACGAAACCTTTGCACCTGTTGCTAGGCTAGAAGCCATCAGAATCTTCCTAGCCTATGCTGCTCATAAGGGTTTTAAGGTCTACCAAATGGATGTCAATTATGCCTTTCTGAATGGCAAACTACAAGAAGAAGTTTATGTCCAGCAACCACCTGGTTTTGAATGTTCTGAGTTTCCAGACCACGTTTATAAGTTAGACAAAGCGCTGTACAGCCTTAAGCAAGCTCCCAGAGCCTGGTATGAAACTCTGTCCAAATTTCTGTTGGTCAATCACTTCGAGAAAGGTACTGTCGATAAAACTCTATTCTTTAGAAGGTATAAGAATGATATACTTCTGGTACAAATATATGTTGATGATATTATCTTTGGGTCTACACAGCAGGAGTACTATGATAAGTTTGAAAGTTTAATGAAAAGCGAATTCAATATGAGCATGATGGGGAGAACTTTCTTTCTTCCTTGGTTTACAAGTTAAACAATCAGACATAGGGACTTTCATAAGTCAGTCTAAGTACATCTCTGATATGTTGAAAAAGTATAAGCTCAATGATTCAAAACCAATGAAAACTCCTATTGCCACTGGAGTTAAGCTTGACTCTGATCTTAATGGTGAACCAACAGATGTCAAGTACTACAGAGGCATGATAGGGCCACTTCTGTACTTAACTGCCACCAGACCTGATATAATGTTTGCAACCTGTCTCTGTGCCAGATTTCAAGCAAATCCTACAGAAACTCATTTAACAGCTGTCAAGTGTATCTTTAAATATCTGAAAGGGACTCAATTTTTGGGTCTCTGGTATCCTCTTAACTCTGGTTTCGAGCTTGTAGCATATACAGATTCAGACTATGGAGGATGCAAGAATGACAGAAAGAGTACTTCTGGTAGCTGTCAACTGCTTGGAGAAAAGTTGGTGAGTTGGACATCCAAGAAACAGAACTGTGTTTCAACCTCTACAGCAGAAGCATAATATGTTGTTGCTGCTAGTTGTTGCTCTCAAGTGATATGGATGAAAACACAACTCAAAGATTATGGCTTGGAGTATGGTAAAATTCCTATTCTATGCAACTCCAAGAGTGCCATTGCCATAACAGCCAATCCAGTTCAACACTCTAAAACAAGGCACATCGACATAAGGTACCACTTCATAAAGGATCATGTTGAAAAAGGGAATATTGAAATGTATTTTGTTTCAACTGACCTCCAGCTTGCTGACTTGTTCATAAAAGCCCTTGATGAAAGGAGATTTAACTTCTTAATCAGCAAACTGGGTATGCTGAACATGTCCTCCTAACTCTGTTCAAATTCAACAGAGCCTCTGATGTTCCAACAGAGCTCTGTCAAAAGTTAGGAAGGATAGTTCAACAGAGTCTCTGTCTTTCACCAGAACTCTGTCAAGCATACTTTTTCAACAAGCTTAGTGAATCTGTTTGTAAATAGTTTTTTTTTGTAAAAAGTTTTTTGCTCATATTTCAAGGGGGAGTTTATAAAGTTTTGCGCATGGTTTTAGGGGGAGCGAGTCAAATCTGTTTTTTCTAATCAAAATGACTTCGCTTTCTGTTCTGAAAAGAAAAATCGTTTGAAGAAAGAGGGAAAACCTGTTCTGATGAAAATAATTTTGATAATGTCAAGAACCTACCAGAACTCTGATATTTCACCAGAGCCTCTGTTGTTTTTCACCAGAACTCTGTGAAATTTCTAATGTCTAGTTATGTTCTCGTTCTTTGGCCATTTCCTCATCAGATACAAAATTTTAAATGATTTTGGGTAAAGGTGAAACACCAAGGGAGAAAAAGAATTTTAAATGATTTTGGGATATTAAAAAAAACAAAAAAAAAGGTCACTCATCAGAGGCAAAACTTGCAAAGCTCCAACACAGCTCTGTCGGTTTATGCCACGTCATCAGAAGTAACGTCATCAGAGGTGCGGGTTATCTCTAAGAGTCAACCACTTGTCACCCATACATCTCTAACCACGACGGTTTACTTGCACAAAAGTGGTCAGAACAAATCCACGTGGCACTCTCTAATTGAAAGCTAAACCACTAGTTGTCCCCACGATACACAATTCAGGCCACTCCACCTTCTGACACTCGAGTGCCTACAGTATCTACGGCGATTACCCAGCCACAAGTTCTGATTATAAATATCCATAACCTTGATCCATTTCGTTTCTAAACTTCCTAAACCCTTCACCTTTCCCTCTTTTATTTAAATCCTCAGTGTTCTTCAAGAAAACCCAAACCTACAACAATGGCAGAACCCCAAAACTCTGTTGATTCTAGCCGAATAGAACCCACTGATGATATCATTGTTCTTCCATATGACTTTGTTGACAACAACTACAGATTCGATCCCACTCCAGGACTCTATCTACCCCTATATCACGTCTTCATTGAGTTCTTTAGAAACTCTGATATCTTCAGAGCCCTAACAGAGTTCGATGACCATCTTCCAGCGATCTATGTCCTACAATGGTGGACCACATGCCAATACATCGAAGAACAAGACGGGATAGTTGGGAGCGTCAACGCAAGTAATGGAGGAGCGGGAACAATACGCATTAGAGCAAGTACCCTAAGAAGAATCTTCAGAATGAAAACCAAACGACAGCTAGGAATAGACGCCTATGAGAAACCCCCAAAAACAGCTGTTCTTCTTGATTTCATGAAGTTTCTGGGTTACAACAAGGATCTGAATAGGATTGGAGAGTTCAAGCGACAGAATCTACCCACAATGTGGAATTTCATGTTCTCCACCTTAAACAGAACCCTTACCAGCAAATCTGGTAGTCAAGACCAAGCCACAACAGAAATCCTACAAATCATGTATGGATTGTTCTTCAATCGAAACTTTGACTACGCCAGCATTCTCTACAACGATCTTCTTACGGCTGTTAATATAAAAACCTCATCCATCGCAAGAGGAGTCGTTGGATCCCACAAGTTCCTGAAGATGATCAGGTTTCCGCGCTTCATCAGTCTGGTGATCAGAAGAGCCTTCGACAGACTGGAACTAACTCATCAGGGTCGCTCAACACCTGTTTGGACGATGTCCAAATTCCTCCCCACCACTTCAGGCGAATACCCCTTCATAAGAAGAATTCCAGGTACAATTCTTGCCCTTATCGCCCCTGACCACATCTCTATCCAGAACTATCAGAGTGCTGCTCAACCTCAAGAACCTGAGGTGAGAACCCCAGCATACTTAGGATCTGAGCCTTCCTTGGAGAGCTTGAGTGAGGAGATTGGTGAGGAAGTTAACAGACCAGAGGAAAGAGTACCCGAAGTGGGGTCTTCCTCTAGAAGAGAGGAAGTAGAGGATAGAGCATCTCCTAGAGAGGCTGTCCATGAGGAAGTACAGGAAACACCAGAGGTAGAAACAATCTCTTCTGATAGTGGTGAGCAAGAAGAAAACATCAGAGAGAATCCTGAGTGTTCTACAGCCATAGGAGCCGAGGAAAATGTGAGAATAGAAAAAGATGCTCAACATAGCACATCTAAGGGTATCCTTAACCAAAATCCCAGTGATTCCACACAATCTAATCCTGGTGATCAAGACCAAAGGATTATTGAAACAGAGGTGCACACCTCGAACCCCAACCAGCCTATACCATCAGAGGCACCTCTTCATGCCTCTGGTACGCACGAAGCCGGGGAAGCTATCTTTGGTAGTGATGTTCATTCGCCCCAGAACATCAATAGGTCACCTCCACATGATGATGTCTTTGTGGCTCATTTAGACACGACACAAAATAGACCAGAGATCTTTGTAATCTCACGTAGCATCTGTCCGACTCAGGGACAATGGGAGACCATAGTAGAAGAAGGGAAGACATTGCTTGATCCAAATGCTTCTCATCACACCAGATTTCCTTCTTCAGAACCTGAGCTGGAAGAGGAAACTTTGGTCAGAACACCTGTAGTTGTTTCCCCTCAAAGGGAACATCAAGGATCAGGTGGAGGTCCTCCAAGAGCCAACATCAACACAACTCTTGACGGAGGCGCCTCTGAACTCGAGGCAGAATTGGATCCATGTGTTGGAAACAAGGAGACCCCCGTTGACACTGTCACAAGAGAAGAGTTCGAAAGCTTCTGTGACAGTACCTACAACTCTTTGAACGAGTATAAACTTATCAATGAACAAAAGGAGGAGCTGATCCGCAAGGAAAATGCTTCTCTCAGGGAAGAACTGCTGAACATCTCAAACAAGCATGCTGAAATAACTCGAAAATATGCCGAGGCTGAAGCACTCAGAACAGAGTCTGAACGGGTCAGAGGAGAAGAGATTGCAAAGCTGACAACAGAGATAGCCGACCTAAGATCAGTCAGATCAGAGGAAGTTAAAAAGACTTCGACAGATCTTGTAGAGCTAAAGCGACTCATAACAGAGAACCACACAGCGCAGATGAACAGAACCCTTCCCATCCCCACGGTTATTCTTTCAGAATCTAACGTCAGAACCTTGACAGAGATAATTACCAACTCTGTTAAGGAATCCATAAAAGAAGAACCACCTCATCTGCTACTCCACTCAACATCTCCAGCCCTAACCCAAATGACCTACCCATGACAGTTGGACAAATGGGAGACTTCAGAAAATCAATTCTTAGCCGAATGATGACGATCTCATCAAAATTTGTAATGAAAGCTAAGGCGACAGAACAACATGTGAAAGCGTCTCTTGATACTCACAAGGTCAACTTCGAGGCTCAAGTAGAAGAGATCAGAGGTGCTGCAACAGAGGTAGAAGATGTAATGACAAAGGCAGCCTCAAACTTTACATATATTATTTTATAGGCTACCTCTACATCGAAAAGGCCTGCAGAAGAAGCACCCACAGACGAACCTTCAAGCAAGAGACACAAAGTTGGTTTGAAGTTTGTTGTTCCGTCCTCACCAGCAGCTCGAATTGACGATTCTGACGATGATGATGATTTCGAAGATGCTCAAGAAGGTCAATCAGACAATCAATTGGGTGAGTCCTCAGAACAACAAAAGGGGGAGAAGGAGAAGGAGAAGGAGAAAGAGAAAGAGAAGGAGAAGGAGAAGGAGAAAGAGAAGGAGAAAGAGGCAGAGAAAGAGAAAGAGGTTGAAAAAGAGAGAGAAGCCAAGGGTAAAGGAAAAGTCACAGAAGCAACTGAGGCAGAGGCTACAGGAGAAGAAAAGGGGATAACATAGGAACACACGCCAGAAATGATGGTGGTGGCTTTTGACTACATGTTCAAGGACAGAGTCATCAAACCAACAGAAGCGTCAACACAAGAACCACCAGAGATCATCTGCCTAGATACCCCTCCTACATCTCCAACAAAAGAACCAGAGAGGACAGACCCATCCTCTGCTGAAGGACAAACAAGTCGAGCCCAACCTCAAGCTACTCAGAAATCTGCTCACATCGACACTGTTATGGCAGAAACCCATGATGACCCAAACCCAATGGTAACAGAACAGAACCCAGAAACCTCTACCTTTCATACCGAAAAACCTGCCTTAGAAACGGTATTTGCATTTCTATATGCTGACAGAGACATCATCCCTGTAAATGCCGTACCCATCAACCCATACCTCAACCCAATCAGAATAAACACCATTTCTGATGCAAGGCTAAAGTTCATCCAAACCAAGTCAAATCAGAACAGAGCCATCAAGATAAACTTCGGTATTCGCAGAATTCTGGACATCAAGCACAAGAAGTTTCAACACGACAGGGTCACATACCATGAGTATACTGTGGAATCAACAGAAGGCAGAAATGAAATCTTCAATGACAATGATCTCGTCCTTCTGAACCCATACGACATGATCTTACTCCACGCATATTGCTTGAACTTCTCAGAAAGATACACACCGGCCAGAACTGCGCTACCAGAAGTCAGATTCGCTATGCAAGAGCACATCAATCTCAGAATACAGATTGATTATCAGCTAGGCATAGAGTTTGAAGTAGAGAAACTAGAGATTGCACCACCAAATGAAAACCTTGAGGGTTATGGCCATCACAGAACTGGAACCGTAGTAGAAGATCCTCCAGTCTTTGTCTGCCGACAGAAGGGCACAAAGAAGGCCATCAGAGCATCTGAAGTCCACAAGTACTCGAGTGAGTCGCTAGTATACCTCAAGAACATAATCCAAAATCTCCCAAGAAGTAAGTGTCCAGAAGAACAGCATAAACTCTTCATCGACCAGATTGATCTGATGCTGGACTTCCGTACTCTAATCAGAAGATTCGACAGAATTCTTAGGGGAGATAACTATGCATAAATGTACTACTTCTTACCATGCACTGTAATATCTTAGAAGAATAGTATAAAGGCTAACAGAGGTAAATATTCTCTGTTCTTTTTGTTTACATCTCTGTTTCAAATTTTTTATTTTCAATACTTATGGGGAGATTGTTAGACCCAAGTATCTGTAATGTAAAAGTATTGAAAATATTATCAAGTCAGAAGACCATCAGAGATGCAGTAGAAGACTTAGAAGAAAAAGCTTCAAGAAGATCAACAGAACTCAACAGGGTTCTGGTGGAACTAACAGAGCTCAACAGAGCTCTGTCAGAAGATCAACAGAAGAAATGTTCACAACCCGAAGACCAACAGAGCTCTGGTCTATGAGCTCTGTTGTAGTGAAGACCGCTGTGATGCCTAAGTTTCGTAAGAAATCCCAAGTGTTAGACAAGTGTCCATACTTTCCACGTATGCCCTAAAATTAGGAGACACACTTTCCACGTATCATTCTAGGTTACGATAGTACACTGCCTTCACACTATCAGGGCTATAAATAGAGAGGTAGTGGAACAAACAATAGTAAGCTTTGGGAAGAGTAGTTTCCCACAATTGTTTAAGCACACACTGCAGCAATCCCGAGCACTACCTCCGTACGATATTGTTGTCCTGTGAGATTTCCGAACACACTTGAACATGTTCTTGGTGTGATTCATTATCAATATATGAGCAGCTTTTATATCTGATCCTGTTATCCTTTACTGTTCAATATTTTGATTCTCATAGTTCATTTATCGTTTACACAATCACTCATATTAATGGCTTTATTTAATATGTTTCAGCTGTCTATTTCACTACCATTAATATGATACAACGTGAATCTGGGAACCTACAATCTCACTTCTCCCAGGCTGATAGGGAGAAGATGGAGATGGCAGTGGACTTTATTCTTCAAGGCTCCCCTACTAATTCTGTCTTGGAAGACAAAATGACAGTGGTGGAACACCAAGTTGGGATCTCTGGCCCAGAAGACAAGGATCCTACTGCTGCTGCTGCTACCTCCCCCATCCAAAATATGGAAGAGGGGAAGAAGGAAGACCCTTAGGAAGGTAAGAGTCTTGAGGGAACCGACAGAAGTCCCTCTCATTCTAAGGGGGGGCAAATCGAAGACCTCGTTCATTCTCCAGTTATAGCTGTAGAATCCTCAGAGGATGACGAGGATGCTGAAGATGAAGATGATGAAGACATCGACATCCCTGACAACGAACCATCATCATCTCCAAAAGATGATGACGATGATGATGAAGACGACGATATATTTGTTTCAAACGTCCAGCAACCAAAGCTTCTGTAGCAATCAAAACCCCAGCTCAGAAAGGGGTATCTATCAACAAACCAGGGGAGGGGACAAAGGCGAAATCCCCAGCGAAGCCAGCCAACAAAGAAAAACAAAAGGGCCTCGCCGATGACAACTTGGCCATTCTCATGAAAAAGCCAACGTGTCAGGTACTTTATACACTCTTTCCTTACTCTGCATCCCTCCTTTATCCCTTCTCAATTTCAATCCTTCTCACTCACAAACCTCTAAACACTTAGCTCTCTCCTTTCTCTATCTTTTTCTCCTCAAATGATTTAACTATATCGATCATTTTGTTTCAGCTAGTCCTCTCCCCTGCTTGAGGGTCAAGTTGAAGCACCTCAGCATACTACTACAATAATCCCATTTACAAGAATTGATAACCTACTGCAAATAATCCCAGTCCCTTTAGAGACTGATGAATTTGATGAAGAAGAAGAGCTGCTCTCTCATCCCAACAGACCTTCCTTGGCTCCTCAAAAGCCAGGAGAAGATGAAAGAAGAAAAAGAGCAGTGATGATCCAACAGCTAGAAGATCAGCGTATTGTCCCTCCACACCTAGGCTACTTGTCAAATCGGGAAATCGTTGAAGCGCTCAAAGCTGAACAACTCCTGGCTGAACGAAAGAAGGCTGAACAGAAAGACAAAGAATACGCCTTAGAACTCGTTCAACGTTCAGTCAAGGATCCAGACTTGAAAAGGTTCCCTATAGCTGTTCAACGAAATATGATTGAAGATGCACTAAAGATCAATCAAGAGAAAACAAAGGTCAGTAATTCTACTCTAACCTGGCATAAATAGAAGTGCCACTACAGAATTCACAGCTCAAGGATAAAGTCTGTTACCTTGAAAGGAAGAATGGTCAGCGAAGTTCCAATCGTCTACGTCCAGATCATTAGAGAGAATGGTCACAAGTCAACCCGCTACATGTCAGCCCTCGACAAACTTGGTTTTCCTGAATGGTTGGAGATGAGGGTATCTATTCAACAATCATGCTCAGCGTACAAGACTCGTGTCGAAAAAGTCTTAAACAGGCTGATCGATATGGTAGCCTCAACAGTTGATATCCCAAGACCTCCTCCAATTCAGTCCAAGCGACTTGCTGCAAAGAAGAAAAAATCCTCAACCTCAGGCCCTCCAAGAAGGAATGAAATGGAGATTAACTTTTCTCGTGAAGTAGTTCTTGGTCCTGATCCTGATCTCTCTGGACTCGATGTCTCTCTACCTCCCGCTGAAACATTCATCCCTGGTAAGGTTCTCAGTAATCCCTACGACATTTTTTTTTTCTACCAGTGCACTGGTCGCCGATGTTTTCAACGAGTCTCTGAGCTACACAAAGCTCCCATCGAACATCTCAGAGATTTACTTTATTGGTGTGACTATAACAAGGACATCCAAGTAATCTTTCTGAAGCCCCTGATCTTCCACGAAGCAAAGAAAAGAAGAGATCATGGAGTAAAAGTCCCAAACTGGATGATTCCTGAAACCGATACTCTTGACGAACTTCTTGTCAAGAAAGAACCTGAATAGCTGATAGGATCTTCTTTTGTAAGTCTTCTGTTTTATCAGCTTACATCTTTTGTACTTGTAATTATAATTCATTGTACTTGTAATTTTTCCACTTCCCCCTGTAACCTTTACGAAGTTAGTGAAAAGTTTCAATGAATGTACTTTACTCCATCGGTACTAGAAAAGATCCCTGAAAACAGTAAATGGGACACGCAATTTACGAATTCTTTTTATCCTTATGTTTTCTAACTTAGCAATTTTCCTTTATTGCTATCTTGTTGGTCCCAAAGGGGTTATACAAGTTTGTAGAAGGGGGGTTTGAATACAAACACACGATTTTTATCTTTCTAAATTGTTTATTGATATGTATCAAACAATTTACAGTTTGTTGCGGAACAAGATTAAGGAATAAACCCAATCTAAACAAACTATGACAATCACTAAGATTTTCTGCACTAGAAATAAGAGAGAAGGATATAAGAATACTTAAGACAAATATTCTAACACACAAAATCAGCAAGATAAGGAATGGCCGAAGTTTTTCAAAGAATGAACTAGGGTTTCCTTTATATATTGCATGCATTTAATGCATGTCAGTACAACTTTACATGTGGCAGCTTCTGGTTGGTTGCATGTTTTGACCTTGGTAGACAACCTAGTGGCCGCATGATGAACAGTGTAGAATCAGAGTTGGTTGTACGATTCTGGACAAAGGGATGTCCGTTCTGACAAAATCGTACGAAGGCGTGCAAGGAGATAAGACAACAGTTGCTTGTAGAGGAGGCTTCATGATCAGCATTCGCTAAATGATTCTTTATCAGCTAATGATAAAGTTCAGTGTTTGCTAAAGTCTTCTACTTGAAACTTCACGTTGAGTGGACTAGTCTTGGATTCACTGATATCCGCATCAGTTCATTAGTAGACTTGGTCGCTGGTTCTTTGGCTTGATCTTTGACTTCAGCATAGAACATGGTTGACGTGAATCTTGTCTTCAGGGATCATAAGTAAACAACATAAGTTATCAGTGATCATCAGTGAGGCTGAACAGGTTCAGGGCTCACTGATGAACAGTGTTCGCTGAATGAATAAAATAAAGAACTTGAGTTTCCTATCAGCGGTACTGAACAGACTTAGTACTTATCAGCGATAGTGAAACTTTAATAGATATTGTGTACTTACAATTTTCACTAAGTGTTTCTCAGAGTAGAGAGAGAAAAACTATGAGCGAGAAAAGTTTTTCATGATGACACGGACACGTCCCTTGAATCTGATTGGACAAGGAAACGAAATGGCCGAACGTGTCAGACAAAAAGGCGTGCCATTGTTTATCCGTTGCGATGATGTCACAAACGTCCTTTCATTTTTAAGGTGTCTCTAAGGGTTTTGAAAAGCGCAGGGACATTTTAAAAATAAGAAGCACTGATTAGAAATATCCATGAGATTTTAGAATTTCAAAGTATCACTGAAAGGAAGAGATATTCAGCGATACAATTTGTTTTGAGATCTTGCATATTGAGGCGAACGTCAGCGATTAAGAGAGAGAACATACCTTGATATCAGCGAATCAATTTGTTCACAGGTTAGATGATCAATGGGGTTATAGAAGTTTATTTTATCACTGATCAAATGTGAACCACTGAAGATTTTACTTTTCCAGGTTCAGCATTCCAAGCTCGCTGATGAGAAAGTTGAATCTTGTCTCATCAAGAGGTTTGGTGAAAAGATCAGCTAACTGAAAATCAGCGAGAATAAAATGAAGTTCTATATCACCATTCATCACATGATCTCTGATAAAATGATACCTGATTTCGATGTGTTTTGTCTTTGATTGTAGCACTGGATTGTTTGCTATGGCTACGGCACTAGTGCTGTCACAATAGATTGGAATTTTGGAGAACTGAAGGTCATAGTACAGTAGTTGATTTCTCATCCACAAGACCTGAGAACAACAACTTCCAGCAGCTACGTACTCAGCTTTAGCAGTTGAGGTGGACACTGAGTTTTGCTTTTTACTTGTCCAACTCACCAGCTTTCCACCCAAGAGCTGACAGCCTCCTGTGGTGCTTTTCCTATCCAATTTGCATCCTGCAAAATCACTATCTGAATAGGTGATTAGATCAAACCCTGAGTCTTTGGGATACTGTTAGGGCAAGTTTTATATGTTGATTTAAAGTTCAAGGGTGTAATTTGTATTTGTTTAAACATAGTCCATAGTGAACGGGCCGTGGGCTTGTTACCACGGGCCCAGCATATATAATGTACAATTAGCTTAGAAAATAGCTAGTTGTCTCATTTTAGCTTTTCAGTATTGTAACGATTATTCTCTGAATCAAATAGCTAAGTGGGCAGCCTTTGTGATTAGTTTATCTGTTCATATCTCTTAATCACATAAACACAATTGTTGCACGGATCTGGATGCTACAATTGGTATCAGAGAAGACGGACGGATTGATTCTAAGGTTTGAATTCATCAAATTCTGGTTAGTTTGACTTTCACTCGTCTGATTTTTTTCTTGAATTCTTGACTTTTTGATTCAATCAAAATCAGTTGTTTTTGCTTATTGGGTTGTGTTAGCATTATCATTATAAGAGTTTCTGCAAAATTTCACATCCTAGTTCGTTCGTTTGATTGGTCAATTTTGCAAAACAAGTTCAAAACTTTTGGTTGTGTTCTTACTCAAAAATCCGATTTTTGATACCAAAAAGTGTTGTTTTTGCTCTAAAATCGATTGGGTTAGTGTTGTTTTGTGCTTGGGATTGTTTCTAACCTTTCAGGAACACATTAGAGTAACCCTAGTTGAATTTTCGATCGATTTTAACAAAACAGCCGCAGTGTCCGGACACAACAGCCGCGTTTTCCGGACAGATCAAGGTGTCCGGACGTTTGTGGTTCCATCCGGACAAGTCAGTCATCCGGGTAAGTCAATCATCCGGGTAAGTTTTTCAAATCTCTATCTTTCCGGGTAATCTAGTTCCGGACAACTCAAAGTTTCCGGAATTCGTTTTATCCGGAAATCCTCTTTTACCCGGAATCATCGTAGTATCTGGATACATCATTCTTATCCGGTTAATTCCATCCGGTATCTTTAGTACATCCGGTAACTCTGGTTATCCGGACAACTCAAGATATCCGGACTCTCTAATCTATCCGGACAACTCAAGTTATCCAGACTCTTTCATTTTCCCGGACTCTTCATTTTCCCGGACTCAAGTTATCCAGACTCTTTATCCGGAAACCACTCGGATTCTATAATCCGGGAGCTGTTTTGAACCCTCATTTTTCAAAATTTTCTAGGGGCCAGCCCCTTGACCCCACCCGCTAACCGGGTAGCGGGACCCCCGTGCTAAGTCGCAGGAGGGGGACTTTTAAGTATTCGTGAATCTTTGCCATCCGGATTCTTTGTTTTACCCGGACACTTTGTGATTTATTGAACTGTTCTTAATTGATCTGATTCGGACACTTCCTGATCAGACCCTTACTTGGATTCCTATCCAGTAAGATCACTCTTAGTTCATACCAGTCATAGAACCTGCGTTAGGATTCCACTATTAGTGCCTTGCGTTAGGTTTACACTTTGAATCAATCTACACGTCTGACGATCACTCCAGTGCAACTGAAGATGTCTCCTGCTGAAGAAGACATGAAAAAGCCGTGTCAGGTATGTGAACCTATCTTTTCAGAACTTTATGACCGAGTGAAACCTCTTGCTGAACGGGTAGTTTCCTTTAAGGCCACCTCTAAAGAACAACTGCTTGAGATTAGGTCTCTAACCGAAAAGCTAGATGTTCAACAAAGATTAACTGAAAAATACAAGTCTGAAAATGCTATGTTAAAAGAAAAATGCAAAAATCTTTCAATAGCACCTAAAGACTTAAGGGCCAAGTTATCTGAACTTCAGTCTCAGTTTGATCAGTGCATGAATGAGAAAGAGGATATTGTTTATCAATGTTCCTCTCTTCAGATTCAGCACAAGGAGTTTGTTGCGAAAATTCTTGATCTTGAAACCAAACTCCACAAAAGGGGTCAAACTGATCAAACCATCTTTCTGAATAAACCCAAAGAGTTCACCTATTTCAACAAAGAATGGGGAATCGGATATGATAACCCACACTATTTGAAAAAGGGAAGATGGCATGTACCCACTCTGTATGACTTTGCCTGTTATGGTTTATCTACAAAGTACCCGGAGTACAAAATCAAGTGGACTGGTCCTCTAGAACCGGAAAAGGAAGAGGAAACCGAGGAATATAAGCGCACACACAAATGAGGAATACAACTTCCATTTTGTTATGAGCCTTTAAATTATTCTTATCAGAAAAATCCAAAGAAGTACCTCTCGAATGACTACTTCGACCCCTACAAGGTAGCAATACCCAAGGATTCCTCCAAGAAGGATGAGGATGTAGCACCAGTAACCAAGACCGAGACGGAAGAGTTTAAACTCTATGTTCCACCTCTCATCTTGGAAGCAAAGATAGTCGAGTTGGAGGAGTCACTTGAAAAGGAAAGGTTGGTTTTCCAAAATGAGAAGAATGAGTTAATTAAGGATCTTGAGAAACTGAAATCTGAGAAAACCGATGGTATGTCAAGTGAGGAAAAGGAAAAATTTCAGTGGGAAATCAATACGCTCTCATCCAAATTGTCTGAAATGACAAGAGAAACAATGAAAGAGCACCAGAGAAGTGTTCAACTCCAAGAACAGATTAACCTTCTCCAAGCTCAAAAGCAGAATTCTCCTGATCTCTCTTCCAACTTCTCTGACACATCATCGTGTAAAGCTTTCATAGGAAATATCTCGTCTCAAGAAAGTCAAGTTTCTCAAGATGAATGTGTTACAAGGAATTTAAACTCTGATTTTTCAAACGCTTTCGCACCAAATTCCTCAAAGCACACTACAGAAAGCACAAAGTGTTCCTCGCCTTCCTCGACCGATCCAAGTCCTGAAATTCCGAAGATAGATTTTTCAGAATACATGAACTCCGAAGGTAATTCTGATAGAGAGTTTGAGTCGTTCCCTTTCGACAAACCTCTTCCAAGTCATTATGACTTGTTGTCTCCAGTGGTTAATCGTCCGGTCAATTTTTTAAAGGGCGACTGTTCACAATCCAAGACTCCGACTGTGATCAAGATTCTTAAAAATGCTTCAAATGTTCAAAAAGGATCACAGCCGAAGCAAAAGACCGAACAACCGACCACTAAAAATCCTGTTCCTTCAAAGGTCACTGACCGCACTGTCCCTGTTGTTTCGGATAAAACCGGTCGAGCTAAACAAACAAAACCAAAGTGGCCAGCTAAGGAATCTGTCAAGGATGATGCATCAAAGTCGTTCAATACTGTCTTTCATCCTAGGATGAACAAAAACGATTGTGCCTGGAATCATAGGAATAATTTTGTTAATAGAGATGTTAATTTTCCGATGAAAATCTATTCCATTCAGCAATTGATTCAATTATCACACGATCGTTTGTGTTGTTCTAGTTGTGGTTGGAATGATTTTGATGACATTGCTAATAATGATTGGTTTGGGTCATATCAAAGGTTTAATCATACACCCAAACGCAAACCCCGTCATAACCAGCAAAGACACTATCAAAAACGGGGTTACCAATCAGCGGTTAAACCACAGTGGGAGACCAAACCTGCTCCTAGATGGGTTGCTCCTACTGAGGTTAAACCAGCACCCAGGTGGAAAGCTGCTACAAAATATGTTCCTCCTAAAGGTGTAAATTCTGCACCGAAGAGGAAACAAGTGCCAAAACCAGTTCCCTCTAACGGTGTAAATCCTATACCTAAAGGGAAAGCTGGGACAAAGCAAGCTTCCCCAAACGGTGCCAAACCTAACCCTCCCGGACCCAGGCAAATCTGGGTACCGAAGGTTCGCTAAATTTGTTTTGCAGGACGGTCATGTGTGGTCCTTAGACACTGGATGCTCCACACACATGACCGGAAGGAGGGAGCTGCTCACGATCTACAAGGAACAATATTAAGAAGACGTGAGGTTTGTCTATACCTGTACTCTAACAAGTTGCTCACGTGGTTAGGGGGAGCATGATCAGCTATCAGGTATGTTACTCTACTGTTGAGGGGGAGCGTCACACACATTTTTTCTTAAATATGTTAAATAGTTTTTTTTGTGTGTGTGGATACTCCCGTGTGCACTTCACTCTACGCGCACATTCTGAGGGGGAGCAAAGTTTTCCCCCATTCTCAGCTTGAGGGGGAGCAAGAGATCCATTTTTCCAAAATTCTACAGGTTTTATCTCTTTGAAAAATGGAATTATTCTTTAAAGTGTAAAAGTGTCCGGATGGCTTTCCGGACCGGATGGATATCCGGGTAGGACTATCCGGAATCCCTACTCTGTCCGGAAACATCCTTTGTCCGGATACTTTGTTTTGACCGGAAAGGTTTGCCATTCCATCCTCTTTCATCCGGATACCTTCTATCCGGAAAGTATGATTTGTCCGGTTACTATGGCATGTCCGGAAAGTATTGCATTGTTGCATATTTTTGTCCGGCCACCCCTGTTCCGTCTATCCAGTACCTGTATAGTCACTGCCAGTCCTCAATCTGTCCCAGATTGAGCCACTTAATGCAAAGGTACGCACCGGAACTTGTTTTATCCGCCTCAGTTTCTAACTTTGGGTCTTTTTACAGATATTCCATGGCGGATCAACAACCTCAGTCCGAGGGGAAGAGTCACAATGTTTTTCTAACAAAGTCTAAATATATTTTCTTGTGTTGATACCACTCTCACTCCGAGGGGGAGCAGGTCAATCCCCATGTATGTTTTGAAGGGGGGCAGGATAATATCTGTGCTATAAATATGCCTGAATCCCTATCTGTGATAGCATATAGACGAGAGTTAGGGAATCCCATGGTCCAGCCAGAGCCGGAGGGACCTTCCCCGGGACATAGAACATGTGAGAAGGAGGGTGTTAAGGTCGAACGCGAACCAAGAAAGATTTAGCCGTAAAGATAACGAGGCTCCTGAGCGAAACCAGCCACGCGATATCCGGGTAGCCACATCTGCTATCCCGTCTCATTTGTTGGGACGGGGTATTGAAGAAGACTCCGTGGACCCAGCGGAGCAATTGCACACCCCCCATAGCCACTCATCCGTCTCCAAACAGACGGATGTTTCAATATTACACGGGGAACAAGCACAACTTCCACCGGCCTCTCATTCGGAGAGTGTTAGTGTTGAAACAAGAGACCAGCAGCCCCCGGTCTCGACTTCTTTGCAAGCACCATCGAGTCTAGAGCCAATTGTTACTGAACATTCTTCGCCTAGGACACTTGATGAGGAACAACACCAAGTCGCGGCTCTTAGTGACCCGACCGGAACGTCTATAGTGTCTCCGACTGCCGGAACACGAGGATTGGACGGAAATCCTACCACAGTTAATATCACGCCAGCTGTGAACGTAGGTGGCTCTACCTCTACGGTAGATGCCTCAACGGGTACTCTAAGTGAGCCCGGTGTTATTTTACCCGACTTCGTGTCAAAAGGGTCTCTGGACAGCACCCTTGAGGCTGTCCGACAGGTTATGGAGCAACAAATGCAGGAACATGTAGCCGCTGAGCTTGCCAAAGCGATGCATGCTTTCAAAGGAAAGAGCCCCCTCGTCAGCACTGAATCTGTCTCTGTGCCTCCACCGCCTTAACCGCAACCTACTTATTCGGTGGACAACCTGAAGACAATGCTCTTAGCCCAACTGCTCCAGGAATCCGACACAACCACCTCTACCGAAGCAGACCTGATCTCAATTCTACGATCCCAGGTCACTGCTCCATCTTCGTCCATCACATCACGCCTTGACGCCATTGACTCGACCCTCAACGACTACAATAAAGCGCTTGCCACACTGTCTGAGAGGGTCCGCTCACTAGAAGACACTTGTAAGAGTCAAGCCGGCGGTCTAAAACGTAAACACGATGACCAGGAGGATCCTGATCACCGTGAGGGGGAGAAGCGACAACGTCTAACCGAGACCGCCTCCCTGATCCAACCTAAAGTTACATCAGTGGTTCAACAGGAACCCCCAACTGCGGCACCTTCAACAGAAGCACCCGAAGCCGAGTTGCCATTAGCTCAGATGGTCATCGACATGGATATCTCAGATGACGAAGCCCCAACGGTTGAAAAGCCCGAGGGTACAACACAGGAATTGGTCGCACAAGAACCATCAGACATGCCGACGCTCACCATGATTGATCCTGCATGTGAAACCAACCCGGAAATCGAAGACGCATGGTACGAAAAAGCTGCCACAACCGTAAACTTCGAGGTAAATATGGTGTTTCCCACTGATGAAGACGACAATATTGATTACGACCAGTTTCTGCTTCAGAACTTATATGGTACGCCTCCCGTTCACTCGACTCAACCCGCTACGACTTCAGATCAACCAGAAAGCTCCAATGCAGAAATCCCAACATCTCCTCAGCAAACGACAGCTCCTGATCTTCCTCCCTCTCCACAGCAACAAAACCGTTGGGAGAAGATCAAGGTCCTCATTCCTCATCTGGAGGAATCTCTGAAGAAGCTGTTTGTTCACCGAATTCGCCCGATCAAGCCAACCTTCTGTCTTGGCATCTACAGCCCTGATCCAGCACGCCAACTCCGATACGTAGAAGCCATGAAGCGGTGTCTCCCGAGAGACCAGGTACGAACTAAACATAAAATTTCAGAGGTGCTAAAGATTCAGTAAAACCGAATTATGAATATCGTCTTTCCCGTGTTCACTGTTCGACGTGAAGACGGAAAAGAATGGATTTTTTCTGAAGCTGACTTTAAGCATCTCCATCCGTTCGACCTCCTGGTTATTCTGAGAGACCTTCGCACCAGAACCATCCGACCGCTTGCTGTAACAAAGGCGCTCGAAGCGGTTCGTCGATTCCTCGTCCGATCTATTATGATGTCTTATCTTACGGACTTTCAAATGGAAATCGAGAACCGATCAAAGAAGGTAAATCTGCTCAAACCGAATCTGAAAGCTCCTGAACTGTCGATGTATCCCGAGAACGCAATGCTGCTTCAACCGGAATTTGGGATCGTCTTCCTCAACGCTCAGAAAGAAAAGAAGTTTATGAGGTTCAGTCAGGTAGATCGATTTTGCGACGGCACACTGCTCAAGGTTTAAGACGCTCTTCGGAAGATCATCAAGCACGAATCCGAAAATCCAAAGGTATCCTATGTACCAAATCTGAATGAAAGAACTGCTCAGACTGCTTTGGATATTGTTGAAGATTGTCTCGACTACCGCCGCGCCATCAGATTCTTCGAGGTTCATTTCGCTCTTCGCAAACGTTATGTCTACAACTGGCAAGAGATAGAGCGCGAATTTGAACTTCAAATCAAAGGGGGAGATTGTTAGGGCAAGTTTTATATGTTGATTTAAAGTTCAAGGGTGTAATTTGTATTTGTTTAAAATAGTCCATAGTGAACGGGCCGTGGGCTTGTTACCACGGGCCCAGCATATATAATGTACAATTAGCTTAGAAAATAGCTAGTTGTCTCATTTTAGCTTTTCAGTATTGTAACGATTATTCTCTGAATCAAATAGCTAAGTGGGCAGCCTTTGTGATTAGTTTATCTGTTCATATCTCTTAATCACATAAACACAATTGTTGCACGGATCTGGATCCTACAGATACCAAAGACCTAGGTTAGGAGTACCCTTAAGGTATCGAAAAATACGCTTTACAGCGATCAAATGAGATTCCTTAGGTTCAGCTTGATAGCGTGCACACAAACAAGTTGCATACGTAATATCAAGATGGCTAGCTGTAAGATACAGAAGAGAGCCGATCATCCCACTGTACGCTGTGACAATAACAGGCTTCCCTGAAGGATCTTTGTTAAGTGTCAGCGGCGGTGGCATTGGGGTTTTCATAGCTGAACTTTGAGTTAAATCAAACTTTTTCAGCATATCTTTAACATATTTACCTTGGTGAATGAAAGTACCTTTTTCATTCTGCTCGATTTGAAGACCAAGAAAATATGTTAGTTCACCCATCATACTCATTTTATATTCAGCTTTCATTCTTTCAGCGAAACGAGTACATAAGTCAGGGTTAGTAGAACCAAATATAATATCATTGACATATATTTGAACAAAAATGATATGACCTTTTACTTTCCTAAAAAATAGAGTTTTATCGATTTTACCACGCTCAATTTTTTCAATATGGAGATAAGTAGAGAGAGTGTCATACCATGCACGAGGAGCATGCTTTAAGCCATAAAGTGTCTTATCCAGTTTATATACATAACCTGGATGCTTAGGATCAGTGAATCCTGGAGGTTGTTCAACATAGACTTCTTTATTTAGCCTTCCGTTGAGAAATGCTAATTTCACATCCATCTGATATACTTTGAAGTCTTTGTGAACATCATATGCTAGAAATAGACGAATAGCTTCAAGTCTTGCCACTGGGGAAAATGTCTCGTCGTAGTCTATTCCTTCCTCTTGTCTGTATCCCTGAGCAACAAGACGAGACTTGTTGCGGGTTATAGTTCCATGTTCATCCAACTTGTTTCGATAGACCCATTTAGTGCCTATCACTGACTTGTCGGATGGTCTTGGAACGAGATTCCAAACTTTGTTTCTTTCAAATTCTGTCAGCTCTTCTTGTATAGCGCTGACCCAGTTTGGATCTCTGAGGACATCATCTGTTTTCTTTGGTTCAATCAGAGAAATAAAGTTAACAAATAAAAAAATATTACCTGCACTTCGTCGAATCTGAACACTCACCAAGAATTTGATCAATAGGGTGATTTATAGTCCATCGCTGAGCCGGAGCATGATTAGCTGACTCAATTTGAACTTCTGGAGGAGCTAAAGAAGAGGCTTCAACAACTTCAGGTATTTTAGGCAAGAGAGGAAGAGGTTCAGATGTAATTTCATTCACTGATTGCTGAGAAGTAGATGGGATATCTGAAGTAGATGGTTCAGAAGCAGGCATAGTGTTGAGAGGAACAACTAAAACCCATGAAGAGTCAGCTTCACTTGACTGCATGCTTGGGATGATAATAGGATCATCATCAGCGGTAGGAGTATTAGCTTGAGGAATAGGAGCAGCTTCTGAATCACCAAGATGAGAAAACATCAATTGATTCAGTTCTTCAGTATCAGCAGAAGGTCTTGAGTTCGCTGAACGGGATTCGTCAAAAGTGACGTGGATGGTTTCTTCTACAGTTTTTCTTCTTCGATTGAAGACCCTGAAGGATTTAGAGATAGAAGAGTATCCAAGAAATATTCCATCATCAGCCTTGGGATCAAACTTTCCTAGGGCATCCCTGTTGTTCAGTATGAAACACTGACATCCAAAGATGTGAAGAAAGCTAGTTGAAGGCTTTCTCCCATGGAAACGTTCATAGGCTGTCTTCTTGAATCTTTTGACAATCAGCGACCTGTTTTGAGTAAAACAAGCAGTGTTGACAGCTTCTGCCCAGAACTGAGTAGGTAGATGAGAATCGTTGAGCATTGAACGTGCAACTTCGATTATCGTTCGATTTCTTCTTTCAGCGACTCCATTTTGTTGTGGTGTTCTCACTGAAGAAAAGTTGTGAGAAATACCCTTGCTTTCAAAGAAGTTATCAAGGGAACTGTTTTTAAATTCAGCCCCATGATCACTCCTTATTGAGCGAACGCTCATATTATTCAGGACTTCCATTTTTCTGACGAAAGTGATGAGTTCTTCAGGGGTGTCACTCTTAGAACGGAGAAACATAACCCAGGTATAACGAGAGAATTCATCAACTATGACTGTTGTATATTTCTTTCCAGCGAGGGATTGTTTGTTGACAAGACCAAACAAATCCATGTGGAGAAGTTGAAGAGGAGATGACACTGAGGAAACTTGCTTAGATTTGAAGCTTGCTTTGGTTTGTTTCCCTTTTTCACACGCTGAACATAGAGATTCCTTAGTGTATGAATGTTGAGGTAGACCAGTGACCAACTCTTTTGAAGAAAGAGTATTCAGTGTCTTGAAGTTTAGATGAGAGAGCCACTTATGCCATAGCCAGTTGACATCAGCTGAGGCTTTTGAGAAAAAATAGGAGTTCTCAGTGTTTGTTGAGTTCATGTTTATAATATAAACATTTTCCAAACAGTGTCTGCTAAGAGAGATCTTCTCCTTTTTGTCAGTAACAAAGCAGGATTTCTTAGTGAAACACACCTTGTAGTCATTGTCACATAGCTGACTGATGCTCAGAAGATTGTGCTTCAGTCCTTCAACATATGTGACTCTTCTGAAGGTAGTTGTACCATTAGAAAGTACACCAAACCCTCGGGTATAGCCTTTTCCATTTCCACCAAAGGTCATTGAGGGACCTCTTTCTTCCTTATATTCAGCGAGCATGTTCTTTTTTCCACTCATATGTCTAGAGCATCCGCTATCGAGATACCAGATACCCTTCAGGACCTGCAAACAAAGGAAGATTAGTTTGACTTGGGCACCCATTTCACTATAGGTCCACATTTGTCAGTGGTGGTAGAGGAAGTGGAAGGTTCAGCAATCTTCGCAGCATTTGAAGATTTAGCTTCAGGACTAGTCTTCACTTTGGTTAATTTCTTAACCTCAGTGGTTGGTTTCACCTTAACCTGATTTGCACCAGGATTGGTCTGCTTTGCCTTGGGGGCAGTGATCTTCACCTTAGCTAACTTTTCAGCTTTGGTGGTTGTGGGGCACTTACTAGCAATATGATCGGTAAGTCCACAATGATAACATTTCCTATAGCTAAAAGTAGCTTTAGGACCATTTGCATGTTTAGCCGAAATTTTTAAATGAGCAGGGCCAGCACCAAGAATACATTTGGCATTGGAAATTGGAGGAACTATCAGTTCTTCGGATTTCTTACCAATTACATTCACTCTGATTCTAGGAGTAGATCGCTGAATAAATCCAGGGATCTTGTTCTTAGAAGTAAAGGGATGATTCACTGAAGGTTTAGAAATATTCAGCTTAGGTACAAAGGTACCCTTCTGAGGTTTTTGATTAAAAACTTTTTTCTTTACCTTTACCTTTTAGTTTAGAACTTGAGGTTGAGGCTTCCTCGGGAATGGGAGTTTTAGAAGAAGAACACTGAGACGAAGAGGTGTTAGGGATAGACGACATGAACGTTCCAAACTTAAGCATGGAACGATTAGTGGTTGGTTCCTTAGCATCAGCTTTATAACCAAGACCACTTTTGTCACTCAGGGGAATCTGAGCACGAATTATCTCAGTGATCATTGTTGAGGATTTATACCATCCTTCAACAGTAACCTTTTCAGCCTTTAATGCAGCGACAGCATCTTCTCGCTCGATACGAATGATTTGATTTATACAGACCTGATCTTTCAAATTTTCTTCAATTTTAGAAAGCTTTTCTATTTGCAACTGACAGTTTTTAAGCTGTACAGCGAGATCAATATTTAGTTTTTCAGCTTTGGTCTTTCCATTCATGGCATCATATAAATCAACAGTCAAGAGATCGACGGTCCGACGTCTTTCGATGTCACTGAGGGCTGAAGTTTGAGTATCAGTGAGAGAGTTTGATACCTGAGAGGTGGAGGTAGAAGTAGACGGAATTTCAGCTTGTTCTTCCTCTTCTTCTATTTTGGCCATGAGGCAGAGATTGGCCTCATCATCATCTTCGGAGTCAGATGATTCTTCATCAGAAAGAGACTAGTCATGATCATCAGCGATCATGCCTTTGCCTTTCTTCTTAAAGCTTTTCAGCTTTGCATATTTTTCTTTCAGCTTCTTGTGTTTGTCATCTCTAGCCCTGAGGTTAGAGGATTTCTTGTAGGAAGAAGATGAGGGTTTAAAGACTTTCTTAGACCTGCATTCACTAGCAAAGTGTCCTACTTTTTCACAGTTAAAGCAGGTAGCAATAGCCTTATCTACAGGGGTTGAAGATTTTGGCTTGTCAGTGATGGAAAGAGGTTTATTTCTTCTGAAGTTACTCTTTCTGGCAAATCTCCTGAATGCATTAGTCAGGAGTGCCAGTGATACATCAATTTCTGAAGATAGGCACCAACTCTGAAGAGAGGAAAGAAACACGTGTGCTTTTGGAAACTTTTACAAGATTCTTCTTAAGATGACACGACTGCTCATGATTGAGCATAGTGCCAAATAAGGTAGAAAGGTTCATAGATTTCAGATCATTTGAGAGCTTAAGACACATTGAATAACTGTCCCAGCTTTCAGGAAGACTTTCTAGAAACATTGTCAGCATCTCAAAGTTAGAATATTCCTTACCAACAGTTTTTAAGTCAATGATTAAACAGTTAAAACATTGGTGAACTTCAGAGAGAGTTTCATTCTTACCACAGATGAAACTTTCGTACTGTCTTACCAGGTTAATCTTTCTTGAATCCTGGACTTCAGATGTACCTTCATATTGAACAAAGATTGTGTCCCACATGGTTTTAGAACTCTCCAGGTTAATGACGGAGTGGTAGACTTCATCAGGAAGAGCCATAGAGATAATAGATATTGCCTTAGTGTCGATGGCCACCTTCTTCTTGTCTTCATCAGTCCACGTGTGAACTTCCATGGGAATGATTCTTTCAGGAATGGCAGTTCTAGTAGCAGTGCCTGGAACTTCAGGGTCTATCATAACAGGAATATATGGACCATTTTCGATGTAGTAAGGCATATTAGGATCTACACCTTCTAAGAAGAGCATCATCCTATTTTTCCAGAGATTAAAGTTATCTTTGGAAAATCTAGGGGGTTTGGAAAGAGAACCATTATCGATATAGTTTGTGTTTGTGGTGTTAGCCATTTTAGAAAATAGCTAGGAAGAGAAAAGAATATAGTATAAGCAAGATCTTGTTTATGAGATTAAACAAACTGCTCTGATACCACTTGTTGGTCCCAAAGGGGTTATACAAGTTTGTAGAAGGGGGGGGGGGGGGGGTTGAATACAAACACACAATTTTTATCTATCGAAATTGTTTATTGATATGTATCAAACAATTTATAGTTTGTTGCGGAACAAGATTAAGGAATAAACTTAATCTAAACAAACTATGAGAATCACTAAGATTTCTTGCACTAGAAATAAGAGAGAAGGAAATAAGAATACTTAAGACAAATATTCTAACACACAGAATCAGCAAGATAAGGAATGGCCGAAGTTGTTCAAAGAATGAACTAGGGTTTCCTTTATATACTACATGCATTTAATGCATGTCAGTACAACTTTACACGTGGCAGCTTCTGGTTGGTTACATGTTTTGACCTTGGTAGACAACCTAGTAGCCGCATGATGAACAGTGTAGAATCAGAGTTGGTTGTACGATTCTGGACAAAGGGATGTCCGTTCTGACAAAATCGTACGGAGGCGTGCAAGGAGATAAGACACTAGTTGCTTGTAGAGGAGACTTCATGATCAGCATTCGTTGAATGATTCTTTATCAGTGAATGATAAAGTTCAGCGTTTGCTGAGGTCTTCTACTTGAAACTTCACGTTGAGTGGACTAGTCTTGGCTTCACTGATATCCGCATCAGTTCATTAGTAGACTTTATCGCTGGTTCTTTGGCTTGAGCTTCGACTTCAGCATAGAACATGATTGACGTGAATCTTGTCTTTAGGGATCATAAGTAAACAACATAAGTTATCAACGATCATCAGTGAGGCTGACCAGGCTCAGGGCTCACTGATGAACAGTGTTCGCTGAATGCATAAAATAAAGAACTTGAGTTTCCTATCAACGGTACTGAACAGACTTAGTACTTATCAGCGATAGTGAAACTTTAATACATATTGTCTACTTACAATTTTCACTACGTTTTTCTCAGGGTCATTATCAAATCACTAAGGGTTTGGATCAACAACTATGTCATCATCAAATAGGGGGAGATTGTTGATCCAAACCCTCAGTGATTTGATGATGACTCTTAGAAACACTTAGTGAAAATTGTAAGTAGACAATATGTATTAATGTTTTGTCATCTAAGAAAATATACTAAGTCTGTTTAGTATCACTGATGAAAAACATACGCTTTAAATGTATACTTCAACGAACACTATACATCAGTGAGCCCCGAGCCTGTTCAGTCACACTGATGATCGCTAATAGTTTGTATTGTTTACTTATGATCCCTGAAGACAAGATTCACGTCAACCATGTTCAACGGTGAAATCGAAGACCAAGCTGAAGAACAAGCGACTAAGTCTACTAGTGACCTGATGCGGATATCAGCGAAGCCAAGACTTGTCCATCCAACGTGAAGTTTCAAGTAGAAGACTTCAACGAACGCTGAACTTTATCATTCGCTGATAAAGATTCATTCAGCGAACGCTGATCATGAAGCCTCCTCTACAAGCAACTTTTGTCTTATCCCCTTGCACGCCTCCGTACGATTTTGTCAGAACGGACATCCCTTTTGTCCAGAATCGTACAACCAACTCTGCTACTACACTGTTCATCATGCGGCCACTAGATTGTCTACTGAAGTCAAATCATGCAACCAACCAGAGGCTGCCACGTGTAAAGATGTACTGTTTTGCATTTAATGCATGCAGTATATAAAGGAAACCCTACTTCATTCTTGAAGTGTCTTGCCTTCTCTCGTTGAACCTCTGTGTGCAAGAAAACTATCCTTAGTTTTCTTAACTCCCTTTTCTCTATATATTTCTAGTGCAAGAAAATCTGTGTGTTCTCATAGTTTGTTTAGATTAGGTTTTTAACCTGATCTTATTCCGCAACAAACTGTAAATTATTTGATACATATCAATAAACAATTTAGAAATATAAAAACATGTGTTTGTATTCAACCCCCCCCCCCTCTTCTACAAACTTGTATAACCCTTCGAGACCAACAATATACATTAATAATAATTATGTTATTTAGTATTACGAATAATAAGTATGATATGTATATAATGCAGCAAAAAGTGTTTATGAAGTTCCTTGAAAAGCTTGGGGATGGACGATCAAACGAGTTCAGTCGAATAGTCCCCAAACGGGAAGTCATGAAATGGAGAACAAAAGAAAACTCCAAAGATTGTGCTTTATTCATGATGAGACATATGGAGACATTCATGGGAGGAAACGTAAAGAATTGGGATTGTGGTTTGCAGGAAGAGTCACCAGCTCAAAAATCGCAGTTAAGAAAACTATGATACAAATATGTCACAAAAATGCTTTTGTCTGACATAAATGAGAAAAAGGAATGGGTGATGAAGGAGGTAAATGCATTTGAGGAATTGCCACAAGATAAGAGGAAGGAGATTGAAGAAAATGCATACATAATGAAGAAAGAACGCCTAAGCAGCATAGTGTAGGCGTTAAGAAGATGAATGAACACTGGTAAGTTTCTCTTGAATATTTGCTTTTGGTTGTTTGGTGGTTTGGTGGTTTGGAACAATTATTTAGTTGGTTTGTATGATGTTTTATCTCAACAATTATGTCGATTTCTTTAGTTGAACATTAGGTGTTGTTTTTATTTGGTTTAAATGGGTTGGAACAATAACTTGGTAGGTTGTGATGATATTTGGTGAATGATGATGTAAAAAACAGTTATGTCGGTTTTTTTCGTTGAACAATATGTGTAGTTTTTGGTTGGTTTATTGGTTTGTTTAAATGAATTGGAACAAATTAAAAAATGGTTGTTTTGATGGATTGTAGAAATATAACAATGTTGATGTTGGTTTTGGTTGATTTATTTCTTAATGAATAATAGATATTGCCTTTTATTCATGGGAAATATATCTATCACTTTCATAGTGAAAAAACATGTAAGTTTATTCACTTTGAATAATAGTTAATATCCAAAGTTAATATGACTAAAAAATTTATTCACTAAAATTTTATTCAGACTGAATAAACCTTTTAGCTAAAAACTTTTACTTAATTCAGACTGAATAATAAAAAATAAAAAGTGTAATAATAATAAAATTGATTATTATTGTTAAAACGTTGTTATGATGTTTGTGAGAAGTGATATTCATACTGAATATATACCTTTATTCAAGCAGTTTTATTCATTCAGAATAATAGATATTGCCTTTTATTCATGGTGAATATATCTATTAATTTCATAGTGAAAAAACATGTAATTTTATTCCCTTTGAATAATATTTAATATCCAAAGTGAATGTGACTTGTTCTGCATACTGCATTTCATTCATGGTGAATAAATCTATATCATACATAGTGAATAAAAAAAGATATGTCAAAAATATTTTTCAAATTCAAAAAAATCATCATATGAATTGTTTTATTGATCAATATTCAAAATGAATAAATAAGAAAACTAAAGATTAATACCACTATTACAAACTAAAAAATCTCTACTTACTAACATCATTTCTCGATGGCAATTGCATGAGTCATGGTTAGACATTTTACTACACAACCTACACAATCTCTTTGCCTTTTTACTCTTTTCAATTGCTTTTTCTTTACTAGTCTTCAACCTCTTCCCGTACCACAACCTTTGTTTCTTATTGGTTTAGGATTATGAATATCAACAACTTCTGGTTTTGACACGCCAAGCAATGACTCCATCACCTCTTCGGTAATGCGATGAGGAACACTACATCCACTTGCCTCCAAATTACTCTTAAACTCTTGAATTTTCAAAACAAAGTCTTCAAGCTTGTCCATATCATCAACTACTAGACCAATGCAGTAATCAAAGGCAGCTTGAGCATAATTTTCGAGTTTCTCACGACGCTTGTTTCTTTCTCCAAACCAATGACGTTTCTTCAACAATTCAGAAGAAATGAGATCTTTTCTCCAACGTTTCACTATATATTGCAACGGTATCTCTTCAATGCACATATTCTTTAATACACAAAAAATATGACGACATAGCAAACCATAATGATGGTAAAACAAGCAGCTACAATCCAAAGAACCAGTGGTCTTATTATGCACAACCTGCAAATAAATTCAAATAACTTCATTATTCACATGAATAATAAGTTAAAATTAACATACAATTAACTCTAGCTTTATTCAGTCTGAATAAAGGGTAGATATCAGTATGAATATAACTTCAACTTTTAATCTATACCTGTTATTCAGACTGGATAATACAAAAGAAAAAGTGACTGGTTGTCATTATGAATATCTAAACGAAACGAACCTTATGATTAGACTCTTTTACCTATGCTTCTAGATTTGAACTGGATTCACCATCTTTCTTTTTATGTTGAACCTTCTTCTTCTTAACCACAACAATAACATCAGAACCATCTACCAAACTTACAGATGATTGGAAAGAGGACCAAACTGATTCATTTATCTCATTCTGAACATCTCTGAATACAACACGAGTATATATCTTAGAAGCATGAACCTTAATTGGAGGTGGTGTACTAAACTTTGGTACGGTTGTTCTTGTATGATGATTAAGCAACCTATGATTATTCCATTTTTTGTCCATATCAGAATCAAATGAGTCAATAAAAGCCATAAGGTTTGCACCGTGATGAAAAAATTGTGAAAAGAATGAATTTTCACTCTCAGATCTTGAAGTCGTTCTCATTAGCCGAGCCATAGGAATATCTCTATAAAATGATGAAATTCACCTATTCCTATTATCATACATATAAGACAACCACTTGTGGCCATCAAGATCAAAGTCACCAATTAAAGATTTCCATCTCTCTTCAAATTGAGTAGCATCAATGTGTTCATCCCATATAAGAGCATGAAACCTTTTCTTGAAATCAGTATTTGAAATAATATTGGAAGAAATCTGAAAACAAAGAAGATAGAATGCAATCAAACATGAATACTATCACTATTCAGTCTGAATACTTTAACTATTCAGTATGAATAAAGATGACATAAAATGAAAATTTGAAGATGCGAAGAATTATTCAGTATGAATACATTTAATATTCAAAATGTATAATAAATATTATTCAGTATGAATAAAGAAATACCTTCAAAGACAATTTTGTGCTAATGTGCCACATACAAAACCGGTGCCTTGAATCTGGAAAGACTTCAGAAACAGCTTGCTTAATAGCAGGACACTGATCTGTAACAATCAACTTTGGTTGCTTGCCAAAAGATTTCAAGAAAGAATGAAGAAACCATTTGTAAGCTTCAATATTTTCACCATCGAGAAGACCAGCACCAAGAGTTACACAATTCTTGTGATTGTCAATTCCTGTGAATGGGACGAATACCATACAATACCTAAAACACATATAATTAATAGAAGTTACAAACAAAAACAAATACTAAAAGAACGTATAAAATAAAAAAACAAATACTTACTTATTTGTTCGGAAGGTTGTATCAAATGAAACAATGTCACCAAACTCTTCAAAGTTGCATTTAGCTGTTTGGTCGGCCCAAAAAACATAATTCAACATACCTTCATCGCATTTATATTCAAACGAATAGTTTGGCACATACAATTTTCTATTATTCATTTTCCTAACAAATAAATTTGCATCGGTATCTCCAATGAAACAATTACGATCCCGTTGAAAATTTTTATACTCAACCTTAGTTCCACCAACCATTTCATACCCACCCTTCAACAGACAAAGAATGTTATGTACTTGTTTAGCACCAATATTTGCATTTGACATCTTAAGAATCCACCTTTGCTGAGAATAGTCTAATTTCCGACTACTTTTCAACAAGTGCTTCGAATCTTCATCAAATAAACAATGGTTATGTTTCTTTTCAAATGCATATAATCTAAACGACCTCGCATCAGGAACAACCTTGAACTTCACACACGCATCACAACCAGTTCTATGAATGTTACTATTTCTTTTCTTTTTCGAATCCAATGTATCCGCCTGGACAGAATCGGGAAAACCAACTCTATTGCATACAACATACCTCAAAACAATCATAGAATATGCATTTTTTTTTCACAGAAAGATAGTCCGACATCAAATCCAGCTTTAGAAGTGGAGCCATCTCCTTATTTTTCTGTCAAAAATAAAAATTGCGGACTAGCTGATATTTATATCAGTTATTATACATCTCAATACCTTTCTCCAATGATTCAAAAACTTTCCCAACAACAGGCTTTAAATCATCTTCTACTACAAGAATCCAAAACTTCACTCCATCACTACCATCAACTTCAATAAGTGAAGGGCCATCTTGACTTCCACAATAAATTTGATCTATAAAGTATATTCAAAATTATATTCAGAATGTATACAAAATAACATAAGGCATTCAGCATAAATACTTTAAATATTCAGACTGAATAAAGTATTCTTTTGAATATCTAACTTTATTCAGTCTGAATATCTACCTTATTCAGTCTGAATGAAGATAAATATTCAAAAAGAATAATACTTAAATATTTATTCATTTTGAATATCTACCTTTATTCAGTCTAAATGAAGATAGATATTCAAAATGAATAAAACTTAAACATTTATCGTAAACATTGTTAAATTGATTATGAGGAATTTTATACATTTTGAATATCTACCTTTATACAATCTGAATGAAGGTAGATATTCAAAATGTATATAACTTAAAATTTTATATAATTCATATAATAAAATAATAACTTTTACTTTGTTATTTTGTACGTATTTATATTAGTTTTGATTACTAAACCTAAAACGTTGTTAACATGTTATTTATGTAGTTATATCCGTTTAGAATATATGCCTTTATTCAGTCTGAATAAAGGTAGATATTCAAAACGAATATAACTTAAACGTTTATTTTAAACGTTTTATTCAGACTGAATATACGCACATAAAATGTGGTTGATTACTTTATATTCACTTTGAATAAATGTTTATAGATAATACTTTGATTACAATAAAACTGAAAAAAAACATATTCAAACTGCATAAAGAAC
Source organism: Saussurea involucrata (assembly GCA_033807775.1). Taxonomy (NCBI): domain Eukaryota; kingdom Viridiplantae; phylum Streptophyta; class Magnoliopsida; order Asterales; family Asteraceae; genus Saussurea; species Saussurea involucrata. Next base: position 62,267,807 of record CM066319.1, on the reverse strand, counting down.
AAAAACAACATGAAGAAAATTCCTAAGAATAACAAACAGAAAAAAATAGCTAATTTAATAACAGATAAAGAAGTAATAAAAAACAACATTAGATTTAAAACACTGAATCAATTTGTATTACAGAAACAAATATCAATTAAAAAAACTTACATATTGATGATTCTTCAACATTCGATAAACTGAAAAACATAGAAAATGAATCAATTTCACCGTTTCTTGCATCAACAGGATCATAATCATCAACAAAATTGAATGCTTGATCAACAAAAAGTGTAGAATTCTCAACAGGAACAGAATCCATAGAAACAGAGTAAAATAACGAGAAATCCGAGATTTGCAGGAATCAGACGAATTCTAGAATTTCGACCTAAATAGAACAAATCGAATAACACGAATGATTTGAGGAAGGAAGCAATCGTGAGAGGTGAAAAAGAATCGAGAAATTAGAGATATTTGAGGAAGGAAGCAATCGTGATGAGAGAAATTAGGAAACAATCAAGAAGAATACCGAGATGTAAGGAAACGATATCAAATACTAAAACTGAAAAATGAAGAATCTGACAAAAATACCCCTGTAGCCGGATTTCAGAAACGGCTTGAATTTGGCTGCGATCAAGGGATAGGATCTGTCCTCACGTTCACAATTGAAGATGAGCTTTCATTTGAACATTCCCCTCTCCCTCTCTCTCTCTCTCTCTATATATATATATATATATATATGGGACGTTTCATTTACAGACTATGCAAACCAATCTTAGCCGTTCATCTAATCTAATAAATATTTGATTTTAATTTGTTTCCTAAGCTAAAGTCATAATCATAATGAATGAACCTTATCATCTTCCATATATATCTCAATCATAATTAATGAATCATGGTAAGTGCCCATAAATATCTCTATCTTTTCCTAATTTAATGGTGTGTATAGTTTGTTAGAATTACATGGTTTGTAAATGAAATGGACCTATATATATATATATATATATACTCGGGGTCATGTGAGATCAAACTATTTTCATGAGACCCGTGAGACCACATTTTTACACTTGAAACTTCACAACAAAATACTGTAAAGGTAACCTTCACAATGTTTTTGCTGTGAAGGTTCAAATTTCTTTTACCTTCACAATGTTTTGTAGTGAATTTCAAGTGTAGAAATATTGTCTCACGATATATATAACCTCCTTTTTGTGCAAACTTTGTACATCAATATTAACCAATCAATAAATTTCTTTTTATTTTCTGTTTTTTTTAATTTATAGGGGCGTAATAATCATTTGCTTAAAACGATTGTATATATATCCTTTTGAGTTATTTTAGGAGATTTTCATATCATTATCGCTTAATTATGGTAATTATTTTTTCCAATAAACCAAATATATCATCGTAAGTGGAGATTGTGTCGCATTACCATTTCATGCGACATCACCATTTTCATGCGGCATCACCATTCTCGCCGGCGATTAGGTTCAAACAAAACCACATTGTAGGTAGTTTATCACTCATACTAGCACATCATATTTCACCATTCTCGTCGGCATCACAGATTTCATCACACCAGATTCGGCAACATGATCACATTTTTTTCAACCTCCATGGACAAATTCCCAAGCACCCACTTCACTACAGGTTTCATCACACGAGATTTCATCACATGTTTCATGACAGAGTGCAGTAGCTTGTATAAATTTCTTCACAGGTTTCATCATTTGTTCATTTGTTGAAGATGGTTCATCACGAGTTCATTTAAGATGGATCATCATATGTGCATATTGGTAACCGGATTTTTGTTGAAGATTGTTAAAGATTGGTAACCGTTATTTGGACAAATTTGTCCTTTCTGGATATTTTCATTTATTAAAAATATTAACTTTTAACTTTTGTTACGAAAATAACTCATTTCCATCTTAACCGTTGATTAATGAAATCTACGGTTTGTATATGGGTTGGAAAGTTTGGTATATAAAGGTGGTTTGCAAATGATACTACCCATATATATATATATATATATATATATATATATATAGAGAGAGAGAGAGAGAGAGAGAGAGAGAGAGAGAGGAAGGATCATGCGAGAAGTTAAACATTATGCGAGAAGGCGAGATCAATGAGATAGGGGTTGACAAGGAAACAAAAGCCAAAAAAAGCTTTATAAGTACCTGTTAATGGATTTGAATTTACTAAGTTCTGAGGAGTTAGTATCCAGTTATGCTTAAGTGCTGCATATGTTTCCTCGAGCCACGTTTTCTAAACGAACCAAGGCCAATCCAAATTGCTCTTGTAAAAGATCTGCTACAGAACGAATAAGTTTTTTTTTTCAAATGATTCATATCGTGTTATATCCTATATGATTAAACACAATTACACATCACGTGGGTGTGTTTAATCATATATGATTAAGCTTGTGTATCATATATGACATAACACTTCTCGCCTTCTCGCATAAGGTTTAACTTTTCTCGTTTGAACTTGCCCATATATATATATATAGTCGGTTCATACGAAACTGATATATCTATTTAAAACAATAAGAGAATAATTTTGTACCGATTATTTCATTAAATAATACCTTAAATAAAAAATTTCTTAAAAATTGTCTTAAAAGGCATATATGTCATTTGTTGTATACATATTATATAGAAACTCATTTATTTTTATATAAATTATGTAATAAATTTAATTATGGTATTTATTTATGATTTTTTTATAATTTTTCTAATTTGAGCATGATTAATTTTTTATTTATTTACTTAATATTTTCCCATTAAAATATATAAATTATGTAATAAATTTAATTATGGTATTTATTTATGATTTTTTTATAATTTTTCTAATTTGAGCATGATTAATTTTTTATTTATTTACTTAATATTTTCACATTAAAATAAGTGTGATTTAGTTTACATTTTAAATATTTATTTTATTGGATTAGTTTATAGTGATCGTTCCTAGAGACAATCCTATGTCTCGACTGTGTTCCTCATCTTACAGTTTAAGTTTAGGCCCGACTGGTCATCTAAACCCTTAAACTAAGGCTCTGATACCATTTGTAACGTCCCAAAAACATAACATGCATTAATCATAGAATAAGCATTCGAATTACATAGTAAAACTTGTCTTTAATCCTTCAATAATCTATATTAAACAAAATTGACAACGGAAGCTTCTATTCCACAGCCGAGAGCTTCTATCTATAGCTATAATAGTCAAAATCTTGGAGTCGCTCTAAGCTCCAATTCCTCCTTGTGCTATCTCCTAGTTCTTACTAGAAGAGCTCGTACCACGCTTACCTGGAAATGGTTTAGTTTTTGAAAAGCGAGGGTTAGACCAAAAGGTCTAGTGAATTCCCTCTGAAAACAACATGTATAAACAATATGAAATCTTTTATAAAAATTCATCGTAAATCTTCACATATCATCAAGCATGGTACTGCACCGAGTAATGGATCACATAAACTATCCGCGATCGGGGCCCAAGCAGACTCCCCTTTCGCCTCGTATCGGGGCCCAAACAGACTCCCCTCTACCCGAATAGGAGGGAACGAATTCCAGCCTACCGGTTCGTCATACATATCCAAGGGATCATCGGATCCCAAGGCTCTCTGATCCCACAGTGCAGACCGACTCCACATAGCATTCACATTCATATCATAAAACATGCAACTTAGAATCTCTGTAAATCATCATCCTCATTTCATCATGCCAAATATTCTTTTAGATAAAATAAGTATTTTCGTGGGAAACATGCACATCATTTCATGCTCGTAAAGAACCATAATCAGTTAAAAGCATTTAACATCTTATGTCGTAAAAAGGGTTTAGGGAACTCACCTTAGGTTAGTGTTGAACGCACTCGTGATATAACTCCCAGCTAATCCAGTCGGATACTTATGGATATTTGAATTGCATCAGATTAGACTGTCACTATCCGGTTACTGCACTTTCCGGATACTTCCAACTTTCCGGACACCTTGGACTTTCCGGACACTAGACTCTCCGGACGCAAGTATCCGGATGATTGTCCGGACTCTTCCTACGGTTACCACACTATCCGGACGTCTCATCCGGAAAACTAAAGCTTACCCGGAAACCCCTAACACCCAGACACTAAGAACAATACCCGGAAACCCCCCATTGTCCGGACACCACTGTCCGGACGGGGCGACGACCGGAAACTACGGGCTGGGGAAAAACCTCATTTCCCATAATGATTAGAAATAGGTTTTTCGGCCATTATCTTGCTTAGGCAACTGTTGGGGTTCATTCCCCAACCTGAAACACTTGATTAAACTCATTTATTACCACTAAAATATTCTTTTGCAATTAAAACCCACTTTTTCTCTATTAAAGAAGTTTAGGAGAAGAACACAGTGAAACCTAGAGTTCTACATCAAAATCACAGAAGAGAATTCATGAATAACAAGGAGAAGAGTTTGGGTAAGGTTACATTCAATGATTACTTCCACAAATCAGATTTCTCCAATAGTTTTTCTTCATTTCATCCCTTTTCTTCTCCTAGCCGCCAAGCACTCCAAAGAACAATTGATACTGATTAAACCAAATGATGCCCTAGGGATTTGGAGCCATTTATACTTCCCATAAATTGCCAATAGGTCCCTCAATTCCATCTTTCATTCTTTAGACTTCGGCCACTAGACTTTCACATTATTCTAGAAAAACCCGGTTGTAACAACACTCCCCCCTTAAGAGAATTTTGTCCCCGGAATTCCTCATTAGAAAAGGTGCGGGTATCTTGCTTTCATCTCCGACTCCAACTCCCAAGTCGCCTCTGGACCTCTATGATGTCGCCATTGTACCTTTACCAGTATGGTTTCCTTGTTTCGGGACTTCCTTACCTTAACATCCTTGATAGCTTCGGGTTCCTCCACAAAATTTAATTTCTCGCCCACCTTTATGTCCTTCAACGGCACCTCTTTGGTTACCTCTGCTAGACATTTCCTCAAGTTAGACACATGAAACGCATTGTGAATGCCTCGCAATTCCTCAGGTAGTTTCAACCTATACGCCACTACTCCAATTCGTTCGGTAATCTCGAATGGTCCGATGTAACGTGGGTTTAGCTTCCCACGTTTCCCGAATCGTACCACTCCCTTCCAAGGGGAAACTTTTAACAATACATAGTCTCCGACTTGAAATTCTATGTCCTTCCGTCTCTTATCCGCATAACTCTTCTGTCGGTCGCGAGCGACCTTCAGTCTTTCACGAACTTGGACTATCTTGTCCGAAGTCAGTTGCACTATTTCTGGCCCGGATAACTGTCTTTCTCCGACCTCATTCCAACACAAAGGTGTCCGACATTTCCTACCATAAAGTGCCTAAAACGGCGCTGCCTTGATGCTCGAGTGATAGCTGTTATTGTAAGCGAACTCGGTCAGCGGTAGATGCTTTTCCCAAGAGCCTTGGAAATCTAAAGCACACGCTCTTAACATGTCTTCCAACGTTTGGATCGTTCGCTCACTCTGACCGTCGGTCTGAGGATGATAAGCGGTACTCATTTTGATCTGTGAACCCATTTCTCTTTGGAAACTCCTCCAAAACGTGGAGGTAAACCTGCTATCTCAGTCAGATACTATCGACGATGGCACACCATGGCGGGTTATGATCTCGTCGATATACAACCTTGCTAACCGTTCCAAAGAGTAAGACTCTCGTATAGGTAGGAAGTGTGCGGATTTCGTGAGTCAAACCGCGATCACCCATTTAGCATCAAAGCCCTTTGGGGTCTTAGGCAAATGGGTTACGAAGTCCATCGTAATCTGATCCCACTTCCACATCAGTATCTCCAATGACTGAAGCTTCTCGTACGGTCTTTGATGCTCGATCTTTACACGCGAACACGTTATACATGTCTCAACAAAATGAGCTACATCCTTTTTCATTCCAGGCCACCAATAGTCTCGTCGTAGATCTCCGTACATCTTGTTAGTTCCAGGGTGAATCATGTACTTTGATTTGTGGGCTTCTTCTAAAATCACCTTCCTAAGTTCCCCTAGTTTCGGGACCCAGATTCTCCCACTAAGACACTTCACCCCTCGACTGTCTTCCACTAACGAGGACGTTTGTCCTACCAATCTTTCTCTCTTGAGATTATCAGCTCCGAGTGCCTCGGCCTGATATTTCTTTATCTCGGCTAACAAATTAAACGTTACCTCGGCCCTCATAGCCACAATGCTGGGGATCTCGCTTCTTTCCTTACGGCTCAAAGTGTCTGCCACTACGTTTGACTTCCCTGGATGGTACTCGATCTTACAGTCGTAGTCGGTCAACAGTTCAATCCATCTTCTTTGGCGCATATTCAACTCCTTTTGATCAAAGAGATGACATAAGCTTTTGTAGTCCGTGAAGATCTGGCACTTCGTCCCATAAAGGTAATGTCGCCAAATCTTCAGTTCGAAAACCACGGCCGCCAATTCTAAATCGTGAGTGGGGTATCGAACCTCGTGATCCTTTAACTTCCGGGAGGCATACGCGATCACCTTTCCTCGTTGCATGAGTACGCAACCCAAGCCGAGTTTCGATGTATCACTGAAAACCACGAAATCATCAGAACCGTCCGGTAATGACAACATATCCTTCAGCTTTTGAAAGGCTTCTTCTTGTTTTTCTGACCAGGCGAACTTGACATTCTTCTTGGTTAAAGAGGTCAATGGTGTGACAATACGTGAAAAGTCCTTGATGAACTTCCGGTAGTATCCCGCCAGTCCTAGGAAACTTCGAACTTCTGACGGATTCTTAGGCTGTTCCCAATCTCGGATGGCTTCGATCTTAGACGGGTCTACCATGATTCCCTTCTCAGACACCACGTGTCCGAGAAACTGCACCTCTCTTAGCCAAAACTCGCACTTAGAAAACTTCGCATACAGCTTCTCTTGCTTTAGTAGCTCGAGAATTGTCCGAAGGTGGCTTTCGTGCTCCTCTTCCGATCTTGAAAATATCAGGATATCGTCTATGAACACTATCACGAACTGGTCTAAATAGGGTTGACACACCCTATTCATTAGGTCAATGAATGCTGTCGGGGCGTTGGTTAGCCCGAACGGCATCACCAAAAATTCGTAGTGTCCATACCTGGTTTTGAAGGTGTAACGTCCCCGATTTCCAAATATACAAATAACATATATTCATGCCATAATATCATCAAAAGATACATTATATATAACACATTCGGTCCCAAAGTCTAGGTAACATAAAAATAAACGAGTACAAATTTTTCGCGGAATACAATACATGTTGATTAATAACAAAGTCATGGGTTCAAAACATAGTTATGTCATCAACACAAAAGTCTTCACAAGAGATATCCACGGCATAAACTTTTCACTTGCCCTTACCCGATCCACCACCTGGAATACATATTTTTAAAACAGAAAAATGAGGGTTAGACCTAATGGCCCAGTGAGAAAATCCCTGTCAGTTGAAACTTGCCAAGAATCCAATTAAATAAAACCTTTTTATACAAACACACATATATCACACGTAATTAAATACCAACCAAGACTTGCGATTCGTATCCACTCATTCCCCCTTATTCCTCCACAATTGGCCAAACTAGTGGTTGCAAGCCAACTGGTCAATTTACTCTGCTGTACAACGTCTACAGTAAACATGACTGTCCACTTACCGGAACCCCGCAATACACCGGTCCGCACCTCGGATCCCGGCCCCGTATTCTCGCAGAATACTCATATAATTACAGTATACCATCATGTATATAAACATTTCAATAAAAACACATAATCACATTATGTATCACATTCTCAACCCATACATATCCATTTCATGTATATATATAAATCACATATATATGTATTCCAGTTGAAAAATGTTTTTAAAATAAAACTCACCTGAATGCTTTTCCAAGTTCTCCAAAAATCTCTTCAACAAGTCCCACTTTTATCTTTGAATTTTACTATCTGAAATAGTTAATTAACAAGAATACACCTCATTAATAAATCTGTATTTTAACATTTTTCGCAACCCACAGCTTGCGAATTCCTCACTTTTCGCAACCCACTGTTGCGAAAACCAAAGAACTCGCAATCCACTATTGCGAAAACCTCAGAACTCGCAACCCACTGTTGCGAAAACCTCACTTCTCGTAACCTACTGTTGCGAAAGCCTCACTTCTCGCAACCTACTGTTGCGAAAACCCCACTTCTCGCAACCCACTGTTGCGAAAACCCCACTTCTCGCAACCTACTGTTGCGAAAACCTGAAAAATTACTGTTCACCGTATTTTGTAATAAGCTCAGCAAAAACGACTTTCAGTCCAATATTTACCCAGAAATCGTACTTTTAAGCTTAGATTTCCCAAAACATCCATTTTTAACAAAACCCACCTAAAAACTTAACTAGCAAACTCAAGAACACTTTTAAGAAATTAAAACACATACAAGGATGGATTTGTTACCTTGCTTACATCAGTTTGGTCCTTAAATCACAGCAGCAAACTCTGGATTTCTTTCTTCTTCTTTCCCTTAATCTCTCTCTCGATTTCCTTCTCTCTCTCTCTAAACCGAACACACTACACACACTAACACTTAGGATATTTTCTCTTAATTGAAAAATGGACACCTATCCTTACTAAAATAGGAAGTCGGTTTTGGCTAAAGAGGTTTGGATAAAAGACCAAACAAACCTTAAACTTATCTCACTTGGCAATAAATACCCCTAAACTTTCAAATAAAAATTAAAACTTACCCCTTAACTTCTTACTCCATAAAACACTAACATAAAACTTATAAAATTTTCAAATTTAAATTAGATAAAATACCTGGTTATTACAACATCTCCCCCTTAAAAGAATTCCGTCCCAGAATTCAGTCAAGCGAAAAGATGAGGGTATTTGGCTCTCATCTCCGACTCCGATTCCCATGTCGCATCCTGACCTCTATGATGTTTCCACAGAACTTTCACTTGCCTGATCTCTTTGTTCTGCAACACTTTAACTTTGTGATCAACTATGGCTTCCGGTTCTTCCACGTAGTTCAACCTTTCATCAACTTGAATATCTGGTAGAGAGACAGCCTGATCTGGCGTAACCAAACATTTCCGAAAGTTCGATACATGAAACGCGTTATGGATACGACTTAACTCTATCGGTAGATCCAATCGGTAAGCTACTTCACCAATTCTTTCTGTAATTGCAAACGGTCCAATATACCTCGGGCTAAGTTTACCTTGCCTTCCAAATCTAATGACTCCTTTCCAAGGCGAGACTTTCAACATCACGAAATCCCCAACTTGAAACTCTAACGGTTTCCGGCGTCGATCTGCATAGCTTTTCTGTCTGTCTTGAGCCACTTTCAAACGTTCTCGGATCTGAGTAACCTTATCCGCGGTTAGCTGGACTATTTCTGGTCCCGCTAATTGTTTCTCTCCCACTTCATTCCAACACAGAGGCGTTCGACATTTTCTACCATACAATACTTCAAACGGTGCCGCTTGAATGCTGGAATGATAACTGTTGTTGTAGGCAAATTCGATCAACGGTAGATGTTTATCCCACGATCCCCCAAAATCAACTATACAAGCCTGGAGCATATCTTCTAAAGTCTGGATTGTTCTTTCACTCTGACCGTCGGTTTGAGGATGGTATGCTGTACTTAACTTTATCTGCGTCCCCATCTCCCTTTGAAAGCTTCTCCAAAATCTCGAAGTAAAACGACTATCCCGATCAGAAATAATTGAGATTGGAACCCCATGTCGAGTTACTATTTCATCAATATATAATTTGGCTAAGCGTTCCATCGAATCATTTTCCTTTATTGGTAAGAAATGAGCAGACTTCGTCAATCTGTCAACAATTACCCAAATAGAATCAAATCCCTTCGAAGTCCTTGGTAGCTTAGCGATGAAGTCCGTAGTAATCTGCTCCCATTTCCACATCGGTATTTCCAATCGCTGCAACTGACCAAACGGCCTTTGATGTTCAATCTTTACCTTCTTGCACGTATTACAATCTTCCACATGCTTAGCAACACTTCTCTTAATCCCTGGCCACCAATAAAATTGTTTCAAATCTCTATACATCTTATTCGTACCTGGATGAATAGAGAAACGAGATTTATGAGCTTCTTGTAGTACACAATCGCGTAACCCACCCAAACGAGGCACCCAAATTCTGCTCCCCAAACACAACAACCCGCGATCATCTTTTTCTAGTAATTCTGACAACCCCACTAATCGTTCTGACTTCAGATGTTCTTCTTGAAACGCTTCTATTTGACACTTTTGCAATTCTTCAAAGATACTCGGTAGAAGTTCAGCCCTTAACGAAATAACTCTTATTGTTCCACTCCTTTCCTGACGACTCAAGGCATCGGCCACCACATTCGCCTTTCCCGGATGATAGAGAATTTCACAATCGTAATCATTCACCAATTCCAGCCATCTCCTTTGCCTCATATTCAATTCCTTCTGGTCGAAAAGATGTTGGAGACTCTTGTGATCAGTAAAAATCTGACATTTGGTACCATAAAGATAATGTCTCCAAATCTTCAACGCGTACACCACTACTGCTAATTCCATATCGTGTGTAGGGTACTGCCGTTCATGATCTCTCAACTGACGAGAAGCATACGCAATCACCTTCCCACGCTGCATAAGTACACATCCTAATCCTAGTTTAGAAGCATCACTGTAGACAACAAAATCTTCTGAACCTTCTGGCATGCTAAAATCGGCGCGCTGCAGAGTATCTCCTTCAGTATCCTGAATGCTCCATCCTGTTCTGCTTTCCATTCAAACTTTAGATTCTTTCGAGTCAACTTAGTAAGAGGTGTAGCAATACGAGAGAAGTCCTTTATAAACTTTCGGTAATACCCAGCTAAACCCAGAAAACTACGTACTTCAGTCGGCGTCTTCGGCGGTTCCCATCTTTCAATCGCTTCCACTTTCGTCGGATCTACTTGAATGCCTTTCTCTGAAACAACATGCCCCAAGAACTGAACTTCCCGCAACTAGAACTCACACTTTGAGAATTTAGCGTATAACTTTTCCTCCTTCAGTAACTCCAAAATCAAACGAATATGTTGTGCGTGATCCTCTTTGGATCGGGAATAGATAAGTATATAATCGATAAATACAATTACAAATTTATCGAGATAAGGCCTACATACCCGATTCATCAGATCCATAAAAGCGGTCGGAGCGTTCGTCAATCCAAATGGCATTACTAAGAACTCGTAGTGACCGTACCTCGTACGAAAAGCAGTCTTTAAAACATCTTCTTCTTTAACCTTCAACTGATGGTAGCCAGACCTGAGATCAATCTTGGAGAAATAGCAAGCTCCAACTAACTGATCGAAGAGATCATCAATTCTAGGAAGCGAATACTTGTTCTTGATCGTGCGCTTATTCAATTCCCGGTAGTCGATACACATTCTCATTGAGCTGTCTTTCTATTTCACAAACAACACTGGTGCACCCTACGACGAAGAGCTAGGTCTGATGAAGCCTTTATCGGATAGGTCTTGCAGTTGCGTCATCATCTCTTTCATCTCTGGAGGAGCAAGTCGGTATGGTGCACGAGCAATAGGAGCGGCTCCAGGTATCAGGTCTATGCCAAACTCTACTTGCCTATCAGGAGGGAGACTATTCAAGTCCTCAGGGAAAACCTCTGGAAACTCACTAACAATAAGAATATCTTCCAACCCATTCTTTTCAGGCCTACTATCTATCACATAGGCTAAGTAACTCGGGCAACCCTTGCTGACACACTTACGGGCTTCTATCATAGAAATAAGACAAGACTGATGATTGCTACGATCACCATAAATCACCACTGATCTCTTATCAGGTAGAACAACATTAATTATCTTCTTATCACAAACTATGCTAGCCTGATTCTTAGCTAACCAATCCATTCCAACCACCACATCAAATTCGATCAAGGCTATAGGAAACAATCGTATTGGTACACCATAACCCTCTATATCAATCACACAGCCATCAAATACTTCTTTTACCGACACCTGATTATCATTCGCAGTGTCTACCAGCAAAGCATGTTTTAACATTTTAGGCTCTAAATGCATGTGAGCAGCAAACGAAGGCGACACAAAGGATCGGTTTGCACCAGAATCAAATAACACCTTAGCACGTGTAGAGTTTATGAAAAATGTACCTGTAACCACATCCGGAGTTTCCTCCGCTTCTTTAGCGGTCATTTGGAACGTACGACCCCTTGCTTTCGGCGGTTCAATCCTTGGAATTACGGGGTTGGCAATTGCTGGTTTTCCTGATAATCCACCTTGTTGTATTTTTCTTTGCGGACAATGTGGCTGAAGATGATCCGGAGAATTACATGTGTAGCAAAACCGCGTAACGCGACAATCTTTAGAAACATGCCCGGTCTACCCACACCTATAGCAAACCCGCGATCCACTCTGACAGTTTCCTTGATGAACACGGTGGCACTTCGGACAAGGCCTTTCCATTGGTCGGAAAGGTGCACGGTTATCGAACTTCTGAAATCTGGGCTTTTTCGGATCGTGAGGTGGTCCTTCCCATTTTCTTTTCCCCATACTCCTATCACTGGCATCTCTTCTGTCATCTCGTTCCACATTTTCAGCAGTGTCCACTGCGGCTGTAAAGGTATCCGGCCTTGTTGCAGTAACCAATCTTCTGACCTCCGAATTGAGCCCATAGATGTATCTGTCCATCTTCAATTTCTCTATAGCAACATAATATCCCGCAAAATGAGATTTCTCTAAGAACCTAGCGGTATAGTCTCTTACTGACAAATTCCCTTGTTGCAGACTCATAAATTCCTCTTCCAGTTGTCTGACAGCTGCTTGTGGACAGAAGTGTTGTGTGAAAACTAAAACAAATTCTTCCCAAGGGAAAGTAGAATATATGTCTGCTCCTTCGGATTCCATATGAGCCTCCCACCAATACAAGGCATCACCCTTCAACATTGTTGTTCCATACAGTACTCTATCCTCCTCAGCACACTTACTTGTCTTGAATATAGCTTCAATTTCCTTCAGCCACCTCATTGCTTTTACTGGATCCCGGTCTCCTGAATACGTAGGGGGTTTGCAACCAAGAAACATCTTATAATCACACTTCTTCGTTATTGGTAAAACAGTAGGGGTGATTGGCATTTCGACTTCTTGTTCCGGACCTGGTGGATCAGCTTTACTGTTTCGACTTCGTTCAGTCATTGCTTGTATACTAGCCTGTAACCTTCCCATTTCAGCAGTCAGGTCTTCTCGCGTAACAAACTCTGTACCTTGAGTTCTTCCCCCAGTTCGGCCCCCTGTTCACCCCCAGTTCTACCTCCAGTTCTACTTCCAGTTCTGCCTCCAGTTCTGCCTCTACCACGATCTCCTCCTCTTCCCCCTATTCCTACTGATGGGTTTTCTTCACCCGGATTCCCTCCTCCCCTCCGAATCCTCTGTCTAGTGCCACTCGCCATTCTGAAGATTCGAACAAGGTTAATATACACATAAGCATATACCCATATAACAAGGTATTCTAGTTCAAACATGCACCTGTAAAAACATAATTACACTGGCCAAGTGTAATTCAAAATTACCTTACATGATGTTCTTTCTACCTTTTATACTTAGCAATCCCCAGGTTCTATCATAATAGGGACGTCCTACTTCACATGCAGTTTAAGTCTAGGTACGAATATTTATACCTAAATCCCTTAAACTAAGGCTCTGATACCATTTGTAACGTCCCCGATTTCCAAATATACAAATAACATATATTCATGCCATAATATCATCAAAAGATGCATTATATATAACACATTCGGTCCCAAAGTCTAGGTAACATAAAAATAAACGAGTACAAATTTTTCGCGGAATACAATACATGTTGATTAATAACAAAGTCATGGGTTCAAAACATAGTTATGTCATCAACACAAAAGTCTTCACAAGAGATATCCACGGCATAAACTTTTCACTTGCCCTTACCCGATCCACCACCTGGAATACATATTTTTAAAACAGAAAAATGAGGGATAGACCTAATGGTCCAGTGAGAAAATCCCTGTCAGTTGAAACTTGCCAAGAATCCAATTAAATAAAACCTTTTTATACAAACACACATATATCACACGTAATTAAATACCAACCAAGACTTGCGATACGTATCCACTCATTCCCCCTTATTCCTCCACAATTGGCCAAACTAGTGGTTGCAAGCCAACTAGTCAATTTACTCTACTGTACAACATCTACAGTAAACACGCCTGTCCGCTTACCGGAACCCGGCAATACACCGGTCCGCACCTCGGATCCCGGCCCCGTATTCTCGCAGAATACTCATATAATTACAGTATACCATCATGTATATAAACATTTCAATAAAAACACATAATCACATTATGTATCACATTCTCAACCCATACATATCCATTTCATGTATATATATAAATCACATATATATGTATTCCAGTTGAAAAATGTTTTTAAAATAAAACTCACCTGAATGCTTTTCCAAGTTCTCCAAAAATCTCTTCAACAAGTCCCACTTTTATCTTTGAATTTTACTATCTGAAATAGTTAATTAACAAGAATACACATCATTAATAAATCTGTATTTTAACACTTTTCGCAACCCACAGCTTGCGAATTCCTCACTTTTCGCAACCCACTGTTGCGAAAACCAAAGAACTCGCAACCCACTATTGCGAAAACCTCAGAACTCGCAACCCACTGTTGCGAAAACCTCACTTCTCGCAACCTACTGTTGCGAAAGCCTCACTTCTCGCAACCTACTGTTGCGAAAACCCCACTTCTCGCAACCTACTGTTGCGAAAACCTGAAAAATTATTGTTCACCGTCTTTTTTAATAAACTCAGCAAAAACGACTTTCAGTCCAATATTTACCCAGAAGTCGTACTTTTAAGATTAGATTTCCCAAAACATCCATTTTTAACAAAACCCACCTAAAAACTTAACTAGCAAACTCAAGAACACTTTTAACAAATTAAAACACATACAAGGATGGATTTGTTACCTTGCTTACATCAGTTTGGTCCTTAAAT
This sequence comes from Saussurea involucrata, assembly GCA_033807775.1. Classification (NCBI taxonomy): domain Eukaryota; kingdom Viridiplantae; phylum Streptophyta; class Magnoliopsida; order Asterales; family Asteraceae; genus Saussurea; species Saussurea involucrata. The sequence continues at coordinate 62,252,777 of CM066319.1, read as the reverse complement.
CACAGCAGCAAACTCTGGATTTCTTCCTTCTTGTTTCCCTTAATCTCTCTCTCGATTTCCTTCTCTCTCTCTCTAAACCGAACACACTACACACACTAACACTTAGGATATTTTCTCTTAATTGAAAAATGGACACCTATCCTTACTAAAATAGGAAGTCGGTTTTGGCTAAAGAGGTTTGGATAAAAGACCAAACAAACCTTAAACTTATCTCACTTAGCAATAAATACCCCTAAACTTTCAAATAAAAATTAAAACTTACCCCTTAACTTCTTACTCCATAAAACACTAACATAAATCTTATAAAATTTTCAAATTTAAATTAGATAAAATACCTGGTTATTACAGAAGGCGGTCTTTCGCACATGCTCCTCCCTCACCTTGAGTTGGTGATAAACTGACCTCAAGTCTATCTTGGAGAAGTAACTGGCTCCTTGCAATTGATCGAACAGGTCGTCGATTCTCGGTATAGGGTACTTGTTCTTGATCGTGACCTTGTTGAGTTCTCGGTAGTCTATGCACATTCGCATAGTACCGTCCTTCTTCTTCATGAAGAGCACAGGTGCTCCCCATGGAGATGTACTTGGTCTAACGAACCCCTTGTCTAACAACTCTTGCAACTGAGTCGTCATTTCCTTCATTTCGGACGGCGCCAATCTATAAGGTGCGCGGGCAATTGGTGCAGCTCCAGGCATCAGATCAATTCTGAACTCGATCTGACGATCCGGGTGTAGACTTGTCAAGTCATCCGGAAATACTTCCGGGTACTCACTTACTACATGTACATCACCCACCCCACGCTTCTCCATCTTGGCGTCCAACACGTACGCCAGGAATCCTTGACACCCCTTCCTCAAACACTTAGTAGCCCTAATCATAGAGATAAGGCTAGTCTTTCTATCCCGATGATTCCCATAGATCACTACGGAATCCCCATCAGGTAATCGAATCCTGACCAGCTTTTTGTTGCAAACGATATTCGCATCATTCGCGGCTAACCAATCCATTCCCAACACCACGTCAAATTCTCCCATTGCCATGGGATATAATTGCATAGACACCAACCTCCCTTCTATATCTATGACACAATCATCTACCCCCTCCTTAATAAAAACAAGATTATCATTGGCAGTTTCCACCTCTAGTGCTCTCTCCAAACGTCTAGGCCTCACCCCCAAACATTTCATAAAAGCATGCGATACAAAAGAGCGATTCGCTCCCGAATCAAATAACACCTTGGCACATAGAGAGTTCACTAGAAACGTACCTGCCACCATGTCTGGAACTTCCTCCGCCTCTTCCGCGGACATGCGGAGCGCACGTCCCTTCGGACGTGCCAGTTTTGTTCCCTTATCGCTGCCTTTCCCCCCCTGCCGTTCTCCATACTGAGCCGATCCAACCCTTTTTAACTGCGGACAGTCATACCGCACATGACCCGTAGCCCCACATTGAAAGCATGATTTCCTCTTGGGACACTCTCTTGACACATGACCGGGCAACCCACACCGGTAGCATGAATTTGAACCTGCCATACATTCTCCCCGATGTGTTTTGTTACACTTAATTCACGGTTTGCCAGCCGAATCCTTGCTAGCACGATTTTATGTTCGGAACACCTTCCCTTTCCTTGAGTTATTTCCCGGTCCATCCCACTTACGCCTCTCACCACCTTTCTCAAACGTCTTACGATTCTTTTCCTTCTCGATCAACTTAGCCGTATTGATGGCCGCCGGAAAGGTAGTGGGGTTTCTTGCCAAAACCAATTCCCAGATGCTACTTTTTAGCCCATAGATGAAACGTTCCACTCGACGTTCCTCCGTCGGCACGTACAAATCTGCGAAGCGAGACTTCTCAATGAACTTAGAAGTATACTCCCGCACCGACATTTCCCTCTGTTCCAGACCCATGAACTCTTCTTCCAACTTTTTCACTGCCGCGAGTGGACAAAACCGCACTTTAAATCTTTCGACAAACGTCTCCCACATCATTCCCTTAGCCATTGCCGAACCGTTTCCCCCAGTCTCGGCATCCCACCAATAAACTGCATCAGACTTCAGCATGGATAGGGCAAACATCACCCTATCACCATCAGCACACTTGCACGTATCGAATACCAGTTCCATCTCTTTTACCCATTTCATTGCTAAGACGGGGTCACACTCGCCCTTTAAAGTAGGGGGCTTGCATGAGGCAAAGGCCTTATAACTGCATCCCTTAGCTACTGACTCATTCACCACCAGAGGGATCGATTTCGAGTGACTCCCAGTACCAGTTTCTAGTGGACTTGACAGCTCCACACTTTCTCTGTTCTCACTCGTCTCTTTGCTTCCCGAGGCTGACTCATTCTGTTTGGTAAGGAGAGCTTGCAGAGTCTCCTGAATTTTACCCAGCTCAGCAGCCAGATTTTCTCGAGTAACAAATGCAGATCCACGGCCCCGACCACGTCCCCTTGTCGGATTCCCCCATCTTACAGTAGCTGAACTCTCCTGCTGAGAGCTTTCTTGATGGGTGGGGATTTCCACACTATGTGCCCTACGAGTAACACGGGTCGTTCTCCGGATCGGGTTTCCCCCATCTCAGGCCATTTGGGTGGTGGCCCGACGGGGCGTTCTCCCCGACCCCTTCCACGACCCCTACCCCTTCCGCGGGTAACAGTCGCCCTCGTAGGTTCCACCGGTCCATTAACTAGGACCTCCTCATCTTGATTCCTTGGAACAACAGGTACTGACCTGCTCCTCAAAGTTCTCCCAGCCATAGCGCTAAACTGAAAGAAAACCATAATTAACCTTTGCTAGACATGACACAACAAATTTGCTATAAGTAAGGCATTGTAAGCACGCACATGTACCTGTAAGTTCGTAATTACACTGGCCTGGTGTAATCCCAAACTTAGCTTACACGTTTGTCCTTGGCACCTTATTACGAAGCGCATTTATAGTGATCGTTCCTAGAGGCAATCCTATGTCTCGACTATGTTCCTCATCTAACAGTTTAATTTTAGGCCCGACGGGTCACCTAAATCCCTTAAACTAAGGCTCAGATACCATTTTTAACGTTCAAAAAACATAATATGCATTAATCATAGAATAAGCATTTGAATTACATAGTAAAACTTGTCTTTAATCCTTCAATAATCTATATTAAACAAAATTGACAGCGGAAGCATCTATTCCACAGCCGAGAGCTTCTATCTATAGCTATAATAGTCAAAATCTTGGAGTCGCTCTAAGCTCCAATTCCTCCTTGTGCTATCTCCTAGTTCTTACTAGAAGAACCCGTACCACGCTTACTTGAAAATGGTTTAGTTTTTGAAAAAGCGAGGGTTAGACCAAAAGGTCTAGTGAATTCCCTCCGAAAACAACATGTAAATCATTTATAAAAATTCATCGTAAATCTTCACATATCATCATGCATGGTACTGCACCGAGTAATGGATCACATAAACTATCCGCGATCGGGGCCCAAGCAGACTCCCCTTTCGCCTCGTATCGGGGCCCAAGCAGACTTCCCTCTACCCGAATAGGAGGGAAATGAATTCCAACTGTGACAACTGTCAAATTTACACCTCAGGTTAGAACTGCACTGGATATTTCAATTATTCATGTCATAGTTCACACAGTGCGATTTTAGCAGTAAACTCGGTATGGTAGGAAAATTTGAGAAATTTTGCCTAGGAACCCCTTGATTTAGGAAATTATCCATAAATCATATAAAATGCCAACTTAAGCTACAATTATACCACAAGTATTATATAATTAACAACTTGATCTATTTTCAACTAAATTATATAAATACTTTGCTTTTATATAATTACTTTGCTATTTATAATTTATGAGAAAATACTTGTGTTTTAAATAAATCAAAAAGACAAGATTAGACTTTATTATTGCATCACCCCCCACCACCACCACCACCCCCCCCCCCCCATGGAGAGCCCTCCCATCCCCCTCTCTACGCTTTATGTATTTCTATTGGCTATCACAATTCATTTACAAAACATTTCATTCTCTCTCTAAATTCTCACACAAGAATTCTCTCTTCTTTCTCTCTCTATCTTCATCTGTTGATCCAAAGCCTCAGTGATTTGATAATGACCCCCTCTTATATACTTAGTGAAAATTGTAAGTAAACAATATGTATCAAAGTTTCACTATCGCTGATAAGTACTAAGATCTTACAGTACCGCTGATAGGAACTCTCGCTCTTTAGATTAAACATTCAGCGAACACTGTTCACCATAATACTCTGAGTCTGTTCAGTACTTATGGTGATCGCTGATAAGTTAGTTGTTTACTTATGATCCCTGAAGACAAGTTTCACGTTAACATAGGTTCTACGCTGAAGTCGAAGATCAAGCTCAAGAATCAGCGACAAGTCTCCTAATGAACTGATGCGGATCATCGAAGACTCAGATTTGTCCACTCAACGTGAAGTATCAACTACAAGACTTTAGCTATCGCTGAATTCTATTATTCGCTGATAAAGAATGATAGATCGCTGAATCAACGAAAAGCTGATCATAAAGTCCTCCGTACAAAGTACTTTGTCTTAACCACCCTTGCACGTCTCCGTACGATATGTCAGAAAAAGAACCTCCTTATTGTCTGAATTCGTACAGCCACTCTGATACTACACTGTTCAACATGCGGCTACTAAGGTTGTCAACAAATGTCAATGACATGCAACCAATCAGCTGCTGCCACGTGTAAAGTTTAAACTGCAATGCATTAAATGCATGCAGTATATAAGAAGAAGAACTCACTTCATTTTGAAGTAACTTGCTAACTCTGGTCAAGTTCATCCTTCTTATCTTGAGATAGATTATTATTAGTAATTTCCTTCTCTTTCTTAGTGCAAGAAACTTAGTGTTCCAACTTGTTTAGATTTAGGTTTATCCTTAATCTTGTTTCCGCAACAAGCTGTAAATTGTTAATGATTTATCAATACACAATTTAGAAAAGTAAAATATGTGTGTTTGTATTCAACCCCCCCCCCCCCCCCCCCCCCCATTTCTACAAACTTGTATAGCCCTTCGGGACCAACAAGTGGTATCAGAGCGGATTTGTTTAATCTCATAAACAAGATCTAATCTATACTAAGATTTCTCTTCCTTGCTATTTCTGAAAATGGCTACCAACACAAACACAAATTATATCGACAATGGTTCTCTTGCAAAACCCCCTAGATTCTCCAGAGATAATTTTAATCTATGGAAAAATAGGATGACTCTCTTCCTAGAAGGTGTAGACCCTACTATGCCTTATTATCTTGAAAACGGCCCATTCATTCCTGTAACAATTGATGCCGCAGTACCAGCCGCTGAGAATAGACCTGCTATTCCAGAAAGGCTGGTACCCAAAGAAATTCATACATGGACTGACGAAGATAAGAAGAAAGTGGCTATCGACACCAAAGCCAGATCCATACTGTCCATGGCTCTTCCTGACGAAGTCTACCATTCCGTCATGAACCTGAAATCCTCAAAAGCCATGTGGGACACAATATGTGTTCAGTATGAAGGTACTGCTGAAGTCCAGGACTCTCGAAAGATCAACCTGGTAAGACAGTATGAATGTTTCATTTGTGGTAAGAATGAGACTCTCTCTGAAGTTCACCAACGTTTTAATTGCTTAATAATAGATCTGAAAACTGTTGGTAAGGAATATTCTAACTTTGAAGTGCTGACAAAGTTTCTAGAATGTTTACCTGAAAGCTGGGACAGTTATTCTATGTGTCTCAAGATGTCAAAGGATCTAAGATCAATGACCCTTGCTACCTTATATGGCATGATGCTGAATCATGAGCAATCAAGCCATCTTAAGAAGAATCTTGTAAAAGATTCCAAAAGCACCCCTGTTGCTTTAATCTCAGAGGAACCCTCTACTCAGCGACCCTCGGTCACTATCACTGAGTTAGAGAGTAACTCTGAAAGGTCATCAGATTCTGACTCTTCAGATGATGATGAATCTTTGGCTCTCCTAACTAAAAAGTTCAGGAGATTCGCCAAAAAGAAAATGTTCAGAAAGAACAAACCTCTTTCTATAACTGATAAGCCAAGATCATCAACTCCTGTTGATAAGGCTACTGCTACTTGTTTTAACTGCGAAAAGACTGGACATTTTGCTAACGAGTGCAGGTCTAAGAAAGTATCGAGAAACTCAGTGTTTCCCAAGAAATCCTTTATTCCCAGGAATAAAGATGACAAATATGCTAAGCTGAAAGAAAAATATGCGAAGCTGAAAAGCTTCAAGAAGAAAGGCAAAGGCCTGATGGTTTACGATTGGGCTGCTTCTGAAGAAGAAGAATCATCATCTGCCTCTGAAGATGATGAAGCAAATGTGTGTCTTATGGCAAAGATTGAAGATGAGGAAGAAAGTTCAGACATTCCCTCTACTTCAACATCTGCAATTCAGGTATCACCTTCCTTCTTTACAAATATTGCAAATATTGATGAAGCTGATTGTCCCCGCAAAATCGATCTCTTGACTAGAAGCTTATATGAAGCCATGAATGGCAAAACTATAGTTGAAAACCAAAACCTTGATCTCGCTAAACAGCTTAAGAACTGTCACCTTCAAATAGAAAAGCTTTCTAAAATTGAAGAAGATTTTAAAGATCAAGTGCATTTAAATCAGGTAGTCAAAATTGAACGAGTAGAAGCTATAGCTGCAGTAAAAGCTGAAAAAGCTACCGTTGAAGGATGGTGTAATTCTTCAACAAAGATCACTGAGATAATTAAGTCTCAGATTCCCCTGAGTGATAAACGTGGTCTTGGTTACAAATATGAAACTCAAGAACCAACCACTGATCGTTCCATGCTCTTATTTGGAACTTTCGTATCCTCAGTCGCTGACACTTCATCCTCTCAGTGTTCCTCGTCCAGACCTCCTATCCCTGAGGAAATTTCTACCTCTTCAAAAGGTAAAGAAAAAATGGTTTATCCAAAACCTACCTCTATCTTTAAAGATGAAGGTAAAGGAATTGCTTTTAACCAAAATCCTCAGAAGGGTACTTTAGTACCAAAGCTGAATGCTTCTAAAGCATTAGTGATATATTCCTCTGGATCAAGGAATCAGATCCCTGGATCTACTCAACGTGGGTCTATTCAGCGATCTACTCCTAGACTCAGAGTGGATGTCCTTGGTAAGAAATCTGAAGAACTAAACGTTCCTACCATTTCAAAAGCCAAAAGCTTATTTGGTGCTGGTCCTTCTAATTCTAAATCAAAAGCTCAGCATTCAAATGGTCCTAGAACTACTTTTAGTTATAGGAAATGTTATCACTGTGGACTCACTGATCATATTGCTAGTAAGTGCCCCACAGCCACCTGTTGGTTCCCGTTTTGTTTAGATAAGATTAACAGATCTATTAGTTTGAGTTTATGTTTGATGCAGAAGCGTATTTGAAGAACTAACAGATAACTTTGTACAGAAACAATACAGAATATCAAATAAACAGTATATGAAGAACAAATGAATATCTCAAAGTTTTCCTGTATTTGATGAAGAACACGAATAATAGATTTGACGTTAATTGTGTGTGTGTTTTTCTTGTATATCAACTGGTAAGGAAGAACTCAACATGAGTCTTCCTTTTATACTACAATAAAAGAACTAATCTAGACAAAAGGACTGATGCTACAGGAAGGAAGGGATGGCATGCACAGTTGGAAATCTGCATGCATTAAATGCACTAATATCAACTTGCAAGGATTCCTATCAGAGTTTGACACGTGTTTGTTGTCGGACCATGCCTTGTACAAGTTGATGAACGGACCCTGGAACAGTAGCAAGATATTTCTTCAACAGTGGCAAGATATTATAAATATCTTCCAAGTCTTCAGTCTGAACCGCAGAGGCTCTGTCAAGGGTGATAGGGGTTCTGCGGCTCGGTCCTTGGTGAGCATTCTTCTGTAGATCCTTCTTTCGTCCTTTGTGAGTAGTCTTCTGTAGATTCTTGAGACTTGGTGTTCCTTGAATGATCGTTTGCTTCGGCAGAGCTTCTGTGGAACACCGCAGAGCTTCTGTTGAACTCTTTCATACTTAGCCTATTTTTCAATACTTCTAATATTATGAATATTTGGAGCTAACAATCTCCCCCTAAGTATTGAAAAATGAAAATTTGACTTTATGCATAATTAGGCTAAGTAAAGTAGACAGAGGTTAAACAATACCTCAAAAAGTTTCATTTCATTTCTTTTTTACTATTAGGGTTTAGGGTAAAAGAGATTTAGACATTTGCATCTTTGAAGTCATTGAAACTTCTGTTGTCGAATCCTACTTCTCTGAGCTCGTGATAGAAATTTATGCAGAGTTCTCTCAAGCCGATTGTAGCATCTATTTCTCTGATCATTCTTTCTGCTGATTCTTGATCCATAAGCTCAGTGCCTCTGTTCTCTTGTAAGATTGATCTGAACTTGTTCAGAGTACTAGTTGCATACTTCTGACAGTCCATTTCCACAAAAAGTCTCACTTGACCAGCAGGATCCTTATATACTAACCCATACCTTGGTGTTGTTATGATTGAGTTGGGTATTGCAGAAGGTGGGCAATGATCCTCTGGTGGTCTCAGACTCAGGTTTCTGACTCCAAGATCTCTTCCCAGTTGAAAGAATATCATGCTATACAGCAGAAGCTTTTCTCTCATTGCTTTCCTGAACACTTGATAGGCCCTTCTGTTGGCATCGTTGTCGAAGTTTTCTTTCGTCCAAAGTAGAAGATCTGGCAGATCGTAGGGGTTCAAGTTCCTTATATCGGCATCTGCAAATTGATTTTCGGACTTGTTCTCCCTTTTGACTTTGTAAATGTTGTACCTGATCTTTGGAAAGGTTCTTGTGTGAGAGAATTTGCAGTATATTACCTTTTCTATTTTGGATTCTGAGAAGACTTCCACCCTTGATTTTGGCTTTGTTCTGCTGAAGGTGTTGTCAAGGTCAGCTCTGAGTTGAGGATCTTCGATGTGTGGTATGGGGTTGTTCTGATATTGCTGTTTGTAAAGGTACCTATACACCACCTCTTCCATTTCTGCATGTCGTGTATCTGGTGGTGGTATTGGCCTTCGCAGAGCATCCATTTGTCGTTTTATCTCTGCAACCCTACCCTCTGTTGCCCAGTCATCTTCAGGTTTAGGAGTGACAAAGGCATCGAATGAGCTCTTCATCAACTTCTCTGTCGTCTGTGGCTTTTGCTTTTTCTTCTGTGGTTCTTCTGTCATGATTCCTTTACCTTTATCTTTGGTTTGGGAAGGGTCAGAACCTATTGTCTGCTTTGGACTCTGTAGGATTGCTTCTGTTGGTTTGGGTGTTGAGGTTTCTGTGGGTATGATGGGGATTGCTTCTGTAGTTTTTGACTCTTCAGTTTCTGAGGACTTTGGTGGGGATGGTTCTTTTGGTTTGATTGGAGATTTGGGTTCTGTTGATGTTTCTTCTGAGGTTGAAGATGTCAGGATTTGAACTTCAGGGACATCTTTTTCAAGGACAGAGGTGGTTTCCACAGAGGCTGGTGTTTTCTCTGTGGGTCTTTGTTGTGTTTCCTGAGTTTGGGTTTGGGTTGGTGGTGCAGAGGAAATTGGTTCTGCATATATTGGAGGATTATTTGCAGTTGTTTCTCTTTGATTTTCCCCTTGTTTCTCCCCCTCAGGATGATCTGATGAATCATCGTCATCAGAGTCATCCTGACCCTTATCTTCGTTTCCTTCTGCTCTGCAAGTAGCTTTAGGTTTCTTTGCCCCAGCTGCCATCATTTTGGCACATAGATCATCACAAAGACCAGGAAGAGTTTGAACTTCGGCCTCTGTGTTGAACCGCATCTTTCCCACACTAGCCTTGAAGTCTTTTACGTAAGAAGCGTTGGCTATTGTGAAAGCTCTGATAAATTCTGTCATTTGGTTCAAGATGCTTTGCCCAAGTTCTGTCAACTGTGCTCTGGTCATGTAGTCGGTAGGCTTCATGGCTAGAGTAGCTTATGTTGTTTGTTCCTGAACTTGTCGTAGAGCCTTCTGCAGTTCTTCTGGAGTAATAACTTTTGATGACACTTGTTCTTTCATCTTTTCCAGATATACGTTGATCGAGTTGTTGAAGGCAGAAGTTGCAGCTTTTTCAAAATCAGCAGCAGCAGAGGTAGGTGTTGTGGCAGAAGTTGTGGCAACAGTCTTTATAGATTGAACCTCTGTGGACAAGTTGTCCATTTTGGTGTTTAGTTCTGAGAGGGCCTTGGATGTAACTTCTGCAAAAGATTTGAAAGAGTTTTTCAACTCTTCCAATGTTTGGTTCACAGAGGTGACAAGGGTTTGGAACTCACCCCTTGATACGTGTGAACTCTTGGTAACCTCTAGAGGAACACATTCGTCTCCAGAGTTTGTCCTTGTTCCTTGGACACCTTCTTTCACCCCTGTTTGTATGTTGAGGGTGGAAGGATTTCCTTCTGATCTTCGAGGAGAAATATGAGTTTCAACCTCTATAGAAGTTCTGTGAAGAACTTTGTCCAAAACCACTCCAGAGGTGGGTATTGGAATATCATTCTGTTGACTTGGGGACTTGTCTAGAGTCTCTTCGTCTCTATGCTCTCTAATCCCCTCTGAAGGGATGTTGGGACCTATTGTGGTGTGTGTGGCAGAGGAAACGAATTCCTCTGCCAGGATGTCATATGTGATTTGGGGCAACAAATCACGAACTATGGATGAGTCCTTTTGAGAGGACTCCCCAGGAATGGTTTCCCCGGTTATATTAGGCACAGAGGTTGAAAGAGTAACCTCTGGCTGGCTGGGAGGGGTTGGGATCGAGCTGTGCTGCCCTATTTCAATGATACCTTCTGCCGCTAGACCGGCGGTATCAGAAAAGTGGGTTGCACTAGGAGGGGGTTTGGGATGTGTGCCATCTTCTTCTTCGGCATCTTTTTCTACAGAACCCTCTGTTGTTTTTATCCTAACCTCTTCCTCTTTTTTGGGTTTTGGTGCCTTCTCCTCTGTAGATTTTGACTTCCTCTTTCTTTTGGGAGAGGGAGGGGCAGAGGGATGTGCAGTAGGTGGAGAAGATGGTTCTGCAGGGGGTTGTTGGATAGCAGAAGCAGAGGCAAGTGGTTCCTCTGTAGGGGTCTTGGTTTTCTTTCCCTTTTTCTTCTTCTCTTCAGATCCCTCAGAATACTTCCTCTTTGAAGGATAGAGGTTTTTCCTTATTTTCCTGAAGTTCTTCTGGTTGGCCTTGTGTTTAGCCAACTTTATCTTCCATTCTTCCTCGGTAAGCCTCTCTAAAACACTACCTCCTAAGGGTACTCCTATACGCGTGGGTGTTACAGGACTGGGTTCAGGAGTCCTGTAAACGCGTGTGTACTCACTGACTAGTTCTATATCACTAGGATAACCTAACATTACCTTTGAGAGTGGCCTGCTGTGAGGGTAGCCGTCCTCATGTTCTGTAGGGGTGTTCTTGGACATAGGAAATTGCTTAGGTTTGGGACCGTCCATTGGCCATTTTTGGATAAGGAGGAGGGGCTCGAAAAGTACACTGAAGATTCGCTGGAACTGCAGAGGGGGCAACCAGTTGGGATCAGATGTTTTGGCTTTCTGGGAAACGAGTTTGCGATCGATGGTGTTGATGATCTCTTGCATCATTATGGTGGCATAATCTAGGGGTAGATCATAGTACACACCATACATGATTGAGAGAATTTGAGGTGAGCTTTGATCGATGCTCCCGATTTTGCCCGTGAGGCAACGATTTAGGATGGAGAATAAGGTATTCCATAGAGGGGGTAGTCTAGCCCTGCGGAAATCGTTCCTCTTTTTCAACTGTTGGCTGTACCCTAACATGTGTAGAAAGTCGATAAGTTCTTCGTTTGTTGGTTGGGGGGCATACTTTTTGATTCCCACGAGACCTCTTGTTGGAAGACCAAATTCTAATGAGAACATGGTGCGGTTGAACATTAGTTCAAGGCTCTTACTTTGGTCAGGCTTAGAAATATAGCCTCTTATCAAATCGGTGTCAGCGTCATAACGGCAAGATTGCCAAAACTGATGTAGATAACGTACGGGTATTTGTTCAACGGGTTTGCTAAGAAGAGGGTAAAGAAAGTGGTTCTCAAGGATATTTAGCAGGATTGTATGTTCTTTGCCAAAAGTTGTAGGAGAAGGAACAAGATAACAGTTGTTCGATTTAATGGGAAGTGTTTGCTCGAAATGTTCATTTGAGAAAAATTGTTGCAGGTGGGTAGTGGGTACAAAGGATACCTCGTCGCCGGAGTCATGTCTGTCGGCATCGGCGGCGATGTGTGGGTTGTGGGAGTGCTCAGAATGCACTGGAGAGGTTGGTGGAGAGTTCGTTGGTGAAACGTGAGTAGCTTTGGAACTGGAAGACATTTGAATGTTTGAAAGTTCTAGGTTTTCAGAAAGAAGTAAGCAAGTTTGCTGGAGAAGATGAGAGAATAGTGAAGTTTTGAAAGTGATTTTAACTTGGGTTTTGTACTGTGGTAACGGATAGAATTTGGAACGGTGAAAAATGTGAGAAAGTTAAATAAAATTGAAGGTCCGCACTCGAGTTCATTCGGCGTGGTGCAAGTTTCCAGGACGACGTGATATGTACGTTAATGAAAACTCGACACGTCATCAGTGTCAGTGACGACGAGACGTCGTGGGCAGCCACATTAAATGAAAAGCGCGTGGGTTTTAAATTTTCACCACAGAAAAGTTACCGTTACAGATACAGAAATTCCCAAGTGGAAATCTTTACAGAGGTTCTGTGGGTACAGAAGCTCTGTGATTTTGGAAACTTTTATCTCTTTAGATTGCATCTTTAATGAAAATCGTTTGAAAAACACGGAGAGAATCAATAAATCTTTAGTAGAGAGAAAATTTTCCTACAGAGGTTTTTGGACTTATGCCAGAGCCAGCAGAGGCTATGTGACAGGAAATTTCAAATAACTAATAATTTATAAACATTTTTGATCATCCAAGTTTTTGATCAGATTTAACAATATATTTAGGACCTATTTAAAAGTTGGTGTCCTAGAAAATTGTAAATCTCAAAGATTTTGTGCAGCAGAAGTCATTTGAATGATTTGAGTGATCTACAAAGGTTCTTTGGTTGAAAGAACTCTGCGGCTTATGACTTCTGTAGCATTGTGTGAGTACGAGATACCAACCTATTTTTCTTCTTGATTTGGCGAATGTGATCTCTTCTGTCGCATTCTTAGCCCCCCCTTGACTTATGAATCTCTGTAGATTTAGCAAGGTCTCCTTTTTCGCTCCCCCTTGATCTAACAATCTCTGTAGATCAAGTATCTTCTTCTGCTCCCTCTTGACCTATGCTTGGTTCAGAATAAGATAAGTTGAGCATAAACCATAGGTCAAGTCCATCAGAGGTTCTGTGAAGGTCGTCAGAGGTTCTGAGCAGACCTTACAGAAGCTCTGTGATTTCAAGAACTATTGAAGATTTAAGAATTTACAAAAAAATAGAAATAAATAAAAATATTTACAAAGTTTACAGAATATCTAGGCTATACTTACAGAGGTTTTGGGTACCCATATTCGTATGGGTCCTATTGTATGAAACGCCTTTATGCACTTGTCATACATAACAGAAATGAATGGCTTTTTGTCATTTTGAACATTTTGAACAGGTATAGAGCCTTTCACTATCCAAACTTTTTTCATTTTTTTAAAAGCTTGATTAACTAATTTGTCCAACCTATGATCATGAATTTTTTTTGATGTTGAGGTCTGAATTTTTGAAAACATAGTTGGCTTAAATGATCCTTTTAACAAATTATTCCTTGAATTTGAAGTTGTGTTAAGTGAATGATTTGAGTTTGCAAAATCAAATTTCTTGATCCTTTTAGCAAAAATATTCTTTTTCCTTAAATTTACCTCAAGCATCTTTTGGAGATTAAATTTGCATCTCTTCTCCAACATGATATCAGTTGATAAATTAGAGAGTCTTTTTGTTAATCTGGATATTTCTGTTTTAAAAATCCTTCTTTCTCTTTCAAAGTCATCTTTTTGACTTAAATCTTGAAATCTTTGAACCTTCAACTGTTCAGATTTTTTTCTTTCAAAATTAGAGTCTTTCCTTTCTTTTTCAAGTATTTTCTTTAATTCTGAGATTTTACAAGTAATCTCCATAGACTTTGTTTCAAGAACAGTTTTCTTCTCTTCATAATTTCTTTTTTCATTGACCATAATCTTTTCAAAACTGGAAATCAGTTTAGAGAAATTTAAACATTTTAGTTCAAGTCTTTTCTTTTCTTCATCTGACATAGATAAGTTCCTTTTTAGTTCAAGATTTTCACAGTTTAAGATTTTAACAGATTCTTTAAGTTTAGCAATTTTATCAGAAATAATAAAAATGTTTCTGTTCTTTTCATCTAGTTCTTTTTCAAGAGAAGGAATTATTTTGCGAAAATTTGTGCTGAGTTTTGAGTAAAAAATTGAATCAGCATCACCACAAAATTTCATTCTAGACATTTTAAATGAGGTTTTTAACGAAAGAAACAGTTTCTATGATGTTACCAGATCGAATAAATCAAAAATGGTAGTAAAACAGAATCTGTTTGAAGGAATGAAGAACAGGATAAAAACAGACAGTTTCTTTCACAAATCTTGTAAAAACGAGGATCACTTGATATTAAAAAATCAAGCTTCGCTCTGATACCAATTGTTGGTTCCCGTTTTGTTTAGATAAGATTAACAGATCTATTAGTTCGAGTTTATGTTTGATGCGGAAGCGTATTTGAAGAACTAACAGATAAGTTTGTATAGAAACAATACAGAATATCAAATAAACAATATATGAAGAACAGATGAATATCTCAAAGTTTTCCTGTATTTGATGAAGAACACGAATAATAGATTTGACGTTAATTGTGTGTGTGTTTTTCTTGTATATCAACTGGTAAGGAAGAACTCAACATGAGTCTTCCTTTTATACTACAATAAAAGAACTATTCTAGACAAAAGGACTGATGCTACATGAAGGAAGGGATGGCATGAACAGTTGGAAATCTGCATGCATTAAATGCACTATTATCAACTTGCAAGGATTCCTATCAGAGTTTGACACATGTTTGTTGTCGGACCATGCCTTGTACAAGTTGATGAACGGACCCTGGAACAGTAGCAAGATATTTCTTCAACAGTGGCAAGATATTATAAATATCTTCCAAGTCTTCAGTCTGAACCGTAGAGGCTCTGTCAAGGGTGACAGAGGTTCTGCGCCTCGGTCCTTGGTGAGCATTCTTCTGTAGATCCTTCTTTGGTCCTTTGTGAGTAGTCTTCTGTAGATTCTTGAGAATTGGTGTTCCTTGAATGATCGTTTGCTTCGGCAGAGCTTCTGTGGAACACCGCAGAGCTTCTGTTGAACTCTTTCATACTTAGCCTATTTTTCAATACTTCTAATATTATGAATATTTGGAGCTAACACCACCAAAGCTGAAAAGATAGCTAAGGTGAAGATTGCCCCCAAGGCAAAGAAGACCACTGAGGTTAAGAAATTAACCAAAGTGAAGGCTGACAAAGCTGAATCTTCAAATGCTGCGAAGATTGCTGAACCTTCCATTCCAACTACTTCCACTGACAAATGTGTACACATGGTTAAGTGGGTACCCAAGAAAAACAAATCTTCCTTTGTAATGCAGGTTAAGAAGGGTATCTGGTATCTCGATAGCGGATGATCGAGACACATGACTGGAAAGAAAAGCCTACTCGCTGAATACAAGGAAGAGAAGGGTCCCTCTGTGACTTTCGGTGGAAATGGAAAAGAACATACCCGAGGGTTTGGTGTACTCTCTAATGGTACAACCACCTTCAGAAAAGTCTCATATGTTGAAGGGATGAAGCATAATCTTTTAAGCATCAGTCAGCTTTGCGACAAGGATAACAAGGTAATCTTTACCAAGGAATCCTTCTTTGTCACTGACAAAAAGGAGAAGATAGCTCTCAACGGTTATCGTTTGGAAAATGTTTATGTAATAAACATGGACTCAACAACCACTGAGAACTCCTGTTTCTTCTCAAAAGCCTCATCTGATGTCAACTGGCTATGGCATAAGAGGCTCTCTCATCTGAATTTCAAGACACTGAACACTCTTTCTTCAAAAGAGTTAGTCACTAGTCTACCACAACACTCATACGCCAAAGAGTCTTTATGTTCAGCGTGTGAAAAAGGGAAGCAGACCAAAGCAAGCTTTAAGTCAAAGCAAGTCTCCTCAGTGTCATCTCCTCTACAACTACTCCATATGGATGTGTTTGGCCCTGTTAACAAACAATCCATCGTTGGAAAGAAATATACACTGGTCATAGTTGATGAATTCTCTCGTTATACATGGGTTATGTTTCTCCGTTCCAAGAGTGACACCCCTGAAGAACTCATCACCTTTGTTCGGAAGATGGAAACCCTGAACAATTTGACCGTTCGCTCAATAAGGAGTGATCATGGGACTGAATTTAAAAACAGTTCTCTTGATTCCTTCTTTGAGAGTAAGGGTATTTCTCACAACTTTTCATCAGTGAGAACACCGCAACAAAATGGAGTCGCTGAAAGAAGAAATAAAACAATTATTGAAGCTGCACGTTCAATGCTCAACGATTCTCACTTGCCTACTCAGTTTTGGGCAGAAGCTGTCAACATCGCTTGTTTTACGCAAAACAGGTCGTTGATAGTCAAAAGATTCAATAAAACAGCCTATGAACTTTTTCATGGGAGAAAGCCTTCAATCAGCTTTCTTCAGATCTTTGGATGTCAGTGTTTCATACTGAAAAACAGAGATGCCCTTGGAAAGTTTAATCCTAAGGCTGATGATGGAATCTTTCTTGGATATTCTTCAATTTCCAAATCCTTCAGAGTCTTCAATCGAAGAAGACAAACTGTTGAAGAAACAATTCACGTCACGTTTGACGAATCCCGTTCAGCGAACTCTAAACTGTCCGCTGGTACTGAAGAACTGAATCAATGGATGTTTTCTCATCTTGGTGATTCAGGAGATATTCCCAGTCCTCGTGCTCATACAGTTGAAGATGATGGTCCTACTATCATTCCAAATATGCAGAATAGTGAAGCTGAAACTTCATGGGTCTCAGTTGTTCCTATAAACACTATACCTGCTTCTGAACCAAATGTCTCAGACATTCCATCTACTTCTCAGCAATCAGTGAATATAATGACAACTGCATCCATTCCTCTCTTAGCTGATACTCCAGACGTCGCTGAAGCTTCATCTTCAGCTCCTTCAGTTCAGGTTGAGTCAGCGTCTCACGCTCTGGCTCAGCGATGGACTGTAAATCACCCAATTGATCAAATTCTTGGTGATCCAAACGCTGGTATTCAGACTCGACGAAGTGCAGGTAATATTTGTTTATTTGTTTATTTTATTTCTCTAACTGAACCAAAGAAAGTAGATGATGCCCTCAAAGATCCAAACTGGGTCAGCGCCATGCAAGAAGAGCTGACTGAATTCGAAAGAAACAAAGTTTGGAAACTTGTTCGAAGACCAACTGACAAAACAGTGATAGGCACTAAATGGGTCTATCGAAACAAGGTGGACGAACATGGAACTGTTACCCGCAACAAGGCTCGTCTTGTTGCTCAGGGATACAGACAAGAGGAAGGCATAGATTATGACGAAACATTTGCTCCAGTAGCAAGACTAGAATCTATTTGTCTATTCTTAGCATATGCTGTACACAAAGACTTCAAAGTATATCAGATGGATGTTAAGTCAGCGTTTCTAAATGGAAAGCTGAATGAAGAAGTCTATGTGGAACAACCTCCAGGATTCTCAGATCCTAAGCGTCCAGGTTATGTTTATAAACTGGATAAGGCACTTTATGGCTTAAAGCAAGCTCCACGTGCATGGTATGACACTCTTTCTACTTATCTCCATATTGAAAATTTTGAGCGAGGTAAAATCGACAAAACTCTATTTTTCAGGAAAGTAAAAGGTCATATCATTCTTGTTCAAATATATGTTGATGACATTATATTTGACTCTACTAACCCTGATCTTTGTACTCGTTTTGCTGATAGAATGAAATATGAGTATAAAATGAGCATGATGGGTGAACTAACATATTTCCTTGGTCTTCAGATAAAGCAAAATTAAAAAGGAACTTTCATTAATCAGGGAAAGTATGTTAAAGATATGCTGAAGAAATTCGACTTAACTGAAAGTTCAGCTATGAAAACCCCTATGGCACAACCGCTGACACTTGATAAGGATACTAAGGGTATTCCTGTTAATGTCACGCTGTACCGTGGGATGATCGGCTCTCTTTTGTATCTTACAACTAGCCGACCCGATATTATGTATGCAACATGTTTGTGTGCACGATATCAAGCTGAACCTAAGATATCTCATATGAAAGCTGTAAAGCGATTTTTTCGATATCTTAATGGTACAGCGAATCTAGGTCTTTGGTATCCCAAAGACTCGGGATTCGATCTAATCGCCTATTCAGATAGTGATTTTGCAGGTTGTAGAATGGATAGGAAAAGCACCACAGGAGGATGTCAGCTCCTGGGTGGAAAGCTGGTAAGTTGGACAAGTAAAAAGCAAAACTCAGTGTCCACCTCCACAGCTGAAGCTGAGTATGTACCCGCTGGAAGCTGTTGTTCTCAGGTCTTGTGGATGAGAAATCAACTACTAGACTATGACCTTCAGCTCTCAAACATTCCAATCTATTGCGACAGCACAAGTGCCATCGCTATAGCAAATAATCCAGTGCTACACTAAAAAACAAAACACATCGAAATCAGGTATCACTTTATCAGAGATCATGTGATGAATGGTGATATAGAACTTCACTTTATCCCAACTGATTATCAGTTAGCTGATCTATTCACCAAACCTCTTGATGAGACAAGGTTCAACTTTCTCATCAGCGAGCTTGGAATGCTGAATTTTGAAGAGTAAAATCTTCAGCGATTCACATTTGATCAGCAATAGGATAAAATCAGCGTGCATAACCCATTCCGTCATCCTCTCTCTGAATACACTTGATTCGCTGATATCAAGGTATGTTTTCTCTCTCTAACAAATCGCATGTAAATGCAAGATTTCAAAACAATTTACATCGCTGAATATCTCTTCCTTATCAGTGATACTTTGAAATTTCTAAAACCAACTGATTTTTTTTCAGTGCTTCATGTTTTCAAAAGTGTCCCTGAGTTTTTCAAAACCTCAAAGACAACCAAGAATATGAAACGACAGTTGTGACGTCATTGCAACGGATAAGCGTCGGCACGTTCCTCTTTCTGACACACGTTTGCACGTTTCGTTTACTCGCCAATCAAATGCAAACACGTGTCCGTGTCATGATGAAAAACTTTTTCCCGGTCAAGATTTTCTCTTTCTAATCTCTCTATATAAACAATTTCTTGGTTTATATTTTCCTTTTACGCGAACTTCTCCTCCAAGCAAAGAAAGAATTCACTGTTGCATTTTGCTCTCGAATTTTTCAAGAACAACTGTTCATCTTCTTCAAACATCAAAGGTTAATATGTTCTTATTATTTACCAAATGCAAATAACTTGTTTCTGGTCTTCTCATTGTTTTAATAAGATCAAACAAAAGAAGTTCTTAAAAATGAAATCATTTTCTTTCATGGTTTTATGAACACAACCATTTCATGGTTGTTCTTCAAGTTTAAATGCAAAAATCTTAAACTTGTTCTTCATTCGTTCTTCTAGAATCCCAATCTTCAAAGGAAACTGGAAAACAAGATTTTTTTTGGGTTTGCATTTCGTTTTTTTTTAAACAAGAAAAACCCTAATCTTCATTAAGACATTTTGTCTGAATGAAATGGACAAAATTCGAACCATCTCATTGGAAAATCTTTCCACATTAAGATTATTCTTATTTGTTAAACTTTGGTTGAACTGATGATACAGAAAATGGCATCTTCTGACATTCCCAAGAACACCATCGCTGAGAACACTGCTGCTGATGATACTACTGAGGAAGTGGACATCCTCAAGGCTCCTCAGGTCAAGTTCTCTCTTGACAAACTGGATTGGACAAAGATAAATAACCTCTATGCGCTTCTCGAGTTTCCTCCTCGAAAGCAAGTTAAACATCTAGCTGATGCTGTAAACTTCCTAAAGAACTACTCCATCTTCACAGCCCTGACCATAACACCTCCTGCACATCAGCTTTTGCTATCACAATTCTGGTACTCTGCCAGACATTCTCAGCTACCATCAGCCAAAGACCCCTAAAAAATTGATTGCATCCTTTGCGATATCGAATATGGCACTATGAAGATTACACCTGCCATCATTCACAAAGCCCTGAACCTTCCCTTGGCCACCAAAGAAAAACCTTTTGTTCCTCTCCCTGACCCCCAAGAAAAACTCAGACAGGGAAGCCATCATTGCATTCTTCGATGCAATGGGCTATGTATGGGAAACTGGAAGGGATATAAAGCCCGAGAAGAAGCTGACCATTATCAAGAAATCAAAAATGCCCAGCGAGATGAATTTCATCTTCGCCCATGTGATCAGCTACATGACTGCCAAGACCGGCTCCTCTGACCAAGCCGCTAAGCCTCAGCAAGCAATGGGATATGCATTGCTGAAAGGTCTACATATAGACTGGGCATCGATTATCTATGATGACCTGGTACTTCGAGTGGACTCCGTCGCTGACAGATCTCCATGGGTTCCCTATCCTCGATTCATCAGCGCCGTATTCCAAAAGGCCTGAAGGACAGCTACCCAACAGAGGGTGACCTGAAATTCTCTCAGGTCGGCCCTAAGATTCTCGACTTCAAGCCGATGGAAAATGAGGTACGTCTTTTTACTCTTCTAACTCTTCTAAATCCTACCTCTTCTACTTCTGCAGCTCCTTCAGCGGACAAACCCACCGCTGATACCCCAGCTGCAACCTCCATTCCTTCTCTAAAAAGGAAACATTCTGACACCCAACTTGGTTCCAAAAGAACTAAGAAAACCAAGGAGCAACCCCAGCAATCTATTGCTAAAGACTCCTCATCTCCTCTTGTTGGGCTGAAGGAAAGTTCAGTGGTACGCTCTGCCACAGCTGAACAAGCCACCCACTCTATCCCGACTTCAGCGTCTCCAAACGCTGAGGTTACAAACTTAGAATCTACCCAACCTCCTTCAGTCTCTCAAAAGACTGATGAAGTGATTTCTCAGCGAATCCAACGCTGAACTCAGTAACCAACCTCCATTCTTACCCTTCGCTTCTCCCTCTACTCATTTGGACTCCACTCCAGTTATCACTGAAGCACCTGTCATTCTTCCAGAAGCTAAAGAAAATACTCTTCAAGGAGTGATGGGCATAGGACCAGCAGAGCTGACCATACGTCCACGTACTCTCGCTGACGATATGGAACTTTACTCAGGAACCCGATATTTTGATGAATTCACAAATCCTCCTGCAGGTATACACCAATCCCTATACACTGTTACTAAACCCCAAACTTCTGAGCTTTCCTCTATTCACAAGTTTTTATATGTTACAGGTCCTAATTTGAGAGACATCAACGCCTCTCTGAAGACAATAGAGACGACGCTGACAGGTCTCACATCTACTCTTTCCGGCAACTCTTCAGCTGTAACAAACACTGGAGAGAATCTTACAAAGCTGACAACTGTCGTCGAAAAGAATGCCTCCAAAGCCGATTTGGAGAAGGTTGATAAATCACTCACCGACTTTGCCAAAGTTCTCTCTGATATCTACACAGACTACCTCGACATCAAGAAATCAGTTGACACCATGTCCAGCAAGGTCACAACGCTGAAGACATCGGTTGGCACACTCGAAAGTGATATGTCTGCTGTAAAGGCTGACGTCAGCTCCGTCAAGACTGACATGAGTTCTGTGAAGACTGATGTAAATACGATGAAAAATGACATCACTTCTATGAACACTTTGTTGCAGCAGATCCTGACCAACACGACCGCCCCTGCACCTTCACCATCTTTTACAACGGCGGATCGTGCTGAACTCGTGAAGATCAATCCTGGTATTTCTGGCATAGAAAACAGATTATCAGCGATTGAAATCTGTGTGGGGATCCCTGGCCAAGAAGAAAGGGAAACCACACGAGCTGCTAAATCGTCACATTCCTCCCCCAGACATCATGAAAAAGAGGGGGAGAAGAGCGCTGAAGACCCTGAGAAGAGCGCCAAAGACCCTGAGAAGAGCGCTGAAGACCTTTCCCATGATGAATCTATCAGAGGAGAGAAGACTGAAGACCTCATCTTTACTGAATAAGGTGAGAAGACAACTGAAGCAGCCGCTGGACCTTAGGGAGATGAACACCCTGAGGGAACCGAGAAGCTTACCTCTGTATCTGAGGGGGAGCAACTCGAAGAAGAAGCTGAAGAAACTGAGTCTGAAGCTGAAGATGAAGAAGCCATCGACTTATCTGATGATGAACCATCCTCTTCTCCAAAGAATGATGATGATGAAGATGATGATGATGATGACTCTTTTATCGTCAATCCTGCTCAGAGATCTAAAGCTCTTAGAGGTATTCTGATAAATGAACCTACAGGGGAGCGGACAAAGACAAAGCCATCAGCATCTGAAGCTGACAATGGCAAAGGAAAAAGTGTCGCTGAAAATGTAAATCTGATGATCTTGCTTAAAAAGCCGGTTTGTTAGGTACATTAACCTCTTCCTTACTCCACATCCCTCCTCTATACACTTTATCAGTTCTACACTCCACAAACCTCCATACACTTTATCCTATTCTTTCCATCTCTGTTCTACCCATGTTCTTACTTGTAAGATCGCTGTGTTTCAGCTAGTCCTCTCCCCTGTTCGAAGATCAGTGAATTATTCTGAAGCGTGATCAACTTCCTTCCGTTCCTCCAAAGTTCAGAGTTTCCCAAAAGGAATACAAGGAACACCTCAGAGCTGAACGCCTAATCGCTGAAAGAAGGGAAGCTGAAGAAAAAGACAGAGAATACGCCATCCAGCTTACTAAACGATCAATAAAAGACCCCAAGCTGAAAAGAGTTCCCATTGATGTTCAACGTCGGCTATGGGATGATGCTCAAAAGATCGTTATAGAAAAGACTAAGGTCTCTGATACGACTTTGGAATGGGCTAAACAAATGCTGACCTATCAATCTAGACCATCCAAAATTATCAAGGTAAACATCAGAGGAAGACTGTACGCAGACGTTCCTGTTGTTGAAGTGGATGTCTACAGAGAAGACAAGACCAAGCAAACCTTCTATGCTGCTACCTTAGAAAAGTTTGGTCTCTCTGAATGGTTAGAAACGAAATTAGCCATTCAGGGATCGCGCTCAAAGTTCAAAAGCCATGTCGAGAAGATCTTAAATAATCAGATCGACCTGGTTTCTTCTGCTGTGGATATTCCTCCTTCTACTCTTCTTCCTCAACAAAGAAAAGTCTCTGCTAAGGAAAATAAAGTCTCAGATTCAGGTCCTCTTATACGGAATGAAACAGGTATTGGTTTCTCTCGTGTTGAAGTTCTTGGCCCTGATGTTGATCTCTCAGCGCTTGACACCTCCCTACCACCTGGAGAAACTTTCATTCCTGGCACAGTTGTAAGTGATCCATATGGTATATTCTTTCTAGACTACTATGGAAATCATCACTTTCAACGTGTCTCTGAGCTCCACATCGCTCCCATCGAACAACTCAGAGATCTCATACACTGGTGTGAAGTCAGACGCGACATTAAAGCTAGACACATGAAGCCCTTGATTTTTGAAGAAGCTCTGAAGAAAAAGAATCAAGGAGTAGATGTCCCTGACTGGATGATTCCCACATCAAAGACCCTCGATGAACTACTCATCAAGGAAGAACCTTTTGACGGATAGGATCGCCTTGTAATTCTTTCTATCCTTATTTGTCTACATCTTTTGTACTTGTAATTTTATTCGCTGTACTTGTAATTTTTCCACTTCCCTCTGTAATCTTTACACAGTTTAAAGAAAATTTTCAGCGAACGTACTTTACTCCATCAGTACAGAAAAGATCCCAGAAAACAAATTTCGCTGTACTTGTAATTTTTCCACTTCCTTATGTTTTCGTCAAATAGCAATTTTCTCTGTTGCTATGTCATAATCAAATAGGGGGAGATTGTTGATCCAAACCCTCAGTGATTTGATAATGACCCCCTCTTATATACTTAGTGAAAATTGTAAGTAAACAATATGTATCAGAGTTTCACTATCGCTGATAAGTACTAAGATCTTACAGTACCGCTGATAGGAACTCTCGCTCTTTAGATTAAACATTCAGCGAACACTGTTCACCATAATACTCTGAGTCTGTTCAGTACTTATGGTGATCGCTGATAAGTTAGTTTTTTACTTATGATTCCTGAAGACAAGTTTCACGTTAACATAGGTTCTACGCTGAAGTCGAAGATCAAGCTCAAGAATCAGCGACAAGTCTCCTAATGAACTGATGCGGATCAGCGAAGACTTAGATTTGTCCACTCAACGTGAAGTATCAAGTACAAGACTTTAGCTATCGCTGAATTCTATTATTCGCCGATAAAGAATGATAGATCGCTGAATCAACGAAAAGCTGATCATAAAGTCCTCCGTACAAAGTACTTTGTCTTAACCACCCTTGCACGTCTCCGTACGATATGTCAGAAAAAGAACCTCCTTATTGTCTAAATTCGTACATCCACTCTGATACTACACTGTTCAACATGTGGCTACTAAGGTTGTCAACAAAGGTCAATGACATGCAACCAATCAGCTGCTGCCACGTGTAAAGTTTAAACTGCAATGCATTAAATGCATGCAGTATATAAGAAGAAGAACTCACTTCATTTTGAAGTAACTTGCTAACTCTGGACAAGTTCATCCTTCTTATCTTGAGATAGATTATTATTAGTAATTTCCTTCTCTTTCTTAGTGCAAGAAACTTAGTGTTCCAACTTGTTTAGATTTAGGTTTATCCTTAATCTTGTTTCCGCAACAAGCTGTAAATTGTTAATGATTTATCAATACACAATTTAGAAAAGTAAAATCTGTGTGTTTGTATTCAATCCCCCCCCCCCCCCCCTTTCTACAAACTTGTATAGCCCTTCGGGACCAACATCATCCATCTTCATCAAATCTTCATCCACCTTCATCCACAAATTCAGCCTCTAAACATCTCTTTTCAAAGAGATAAAAGTGTTCAAGGTAAATACAAGTGTATTGGATGAAATCCACACACTCTCTTTTGTCTAAATTTTCATTTCTTGCATTTTCTTATGAATGTTCTTCACCTTCTTCTACATTTCTTTAATATTGTTAAAAATCATCTTTACACATCTTAATGTTTGTAGATTTACCACCATAACACTTGCATGTTAGTAAAAAGGTGGTGAATCCATAATCAAACCCATGTTAAGATCAAAGATGAACTTTTAAACACATGCATGTAGTTTTCTTGAAAAATCCATACCCTTTTGATTCAAAGGTTTCATGAGTGGATCTTTAAATCCATTAAAAACATGTTTTAACCAACATGCATGAGCTAAAAATACACAATTTTATGATACATGATGAAGATCTTGACATAAACACCAAAAAGAACCATTTTCAAGATTTATAAAAGATGAGATGATGGGTAAACTTGCATGTAGTTTAAATGGCTCAAAACCATCTTTTGGAACTGAAAATAAATGTATGGGGATGAGTCAAATCGTATTTTGCATGCAAATGAATATGAATTTTGGGTAAAAAGTCAATATAGGTGCACATGCACAAAGGGTGGTTTTGACACAAAGTGATTCATTTTCTGGAAATTATTTTTATGTGTTAGGATTCAAACCCAAGTGGTTTCACTCAAAAACTCAAAGATTTCGTCTACCAAACAGTCTTCACAAAAACAGTGCGCAAACAGCAACGTTTTCTGTTGAGTTTTACGTCAATTATTTTTTTCACATACTTAAACACTTCTAAAAATTATGAAACCTATGCCAAAAGTTTCCTAACTCATTAAACCACTTGGACATAAAAATCTTGACCTAACTATACCTGGAAGTTATCCAAAAATGGACACAAAGTGACACCAAAATCTGGACAGCAAAGGACAATTTTCTTGTTATGATTGAAAGTTAACTCTTGATCCCATTTCATCATTTTATGATGAAATTGTGGAATATATATATATGTACACTATATATTTATGCATTTTATATACTCTTGATCCCATTTCATCATATTATGATGAAATTGTGGAATATATATATACTATATATATTCATATAATTATGCAATTTATATACTTTAAACCCTTTTCATCATTATTATGATGAAATTGTGGTATGTATAAATATATATATGTACTATACATTTATAAAGTTATGCACTTTAAATAATTCATCTTTACATTTTGAACCCTTTTTATCATTCTTTTGATAAAATTTCGGTATACATATATATATATACTATATATAAAGTCTTTGGACCCTGTTCGTTACTTATTGTGACGAAATTGCGGTAACTTTAATCTAACAAGAATGAAGCATACTTATGTTACGATTACAAATGTTGGTAACTCCATACGATTTATAATATTTAAATCACAATAAAGGCATTTTATGACGATTTGGATAGTTAGTACCGAACCTTCGAAATTAAAAACTCACTAGTGACCTTACGTTCATAGGTTTGAAGTAGGATCATCTCGAAGTGCTTGTGGGAGATTCCCGGATTCTATCGCTTATCAAGTGAGTTATCACAGCCCCTTTTTCAATGTTTTACATATTTGGGGTGAAAAGCATGTCGTTATTACAACTACTTTACGCACCGGTTAACTCGTTTTCTTGAAAATGTAAACTTTGCTATACTCTTTTATGCTCTATGGTATGTATAGGTTACGCATGTTGTAAGTTTTTGAGCTTTTCTCTATCGTACGTAAGTCCCCATTTGACTCTACGTTACCCGTTTAACTCACGAGTGTGAGCTGTTGGTAATTATGGATAGCGCTATTTGGTTGACACCCCACTCACAAGTCGCGCTTGTTTGAGTGCATAATTATTGTTGTTCGTGCTCATTCGATAGAACATGCGTTGGGGCGGCTGTCATATAGGTCGGGTAACGGGCTCACTACTTAAACATAATACTTACTATTTCCATGAGCAAGTGTTTTCATAACCGGTTGCCTTATCCACTTGTGCGGATTTAAACTATTTTGCTATGATAAACAATGTTGGACTAATTAAACCTGTGATCTCACCAGCTAGTGCATTAGTTGACCTTTTCATTAACATGCTTTTCAGGAGAACGTATTTAAGGTTGGGATCTAGGAAGGCTACACGTGATGAAGCTTTCTTCATTATCTTTTAATTATGTCATTTCCCCTTTTGAAAAACGATTGTAAAAGACAATGTCTTCATCTTTTGAATGTATTTTGATGGTTGGTGTAATCCTGTAACTCTTGCTATGAAACTTGAGCTGCACATCCCGTGTTTCCGCTTTAGCGGGGTGTGACACCAACCTACCGGTTCGTCATACATATCCAAGGGGCCATCGGATCCCGAGGCTCTCTGATCCCACAGTGCAGACCGACTCCACATAGCATTCACATTCATATCATAAAACATGCAACTTAGAATCTTTGTAAATCATCATCCTCATTTCATCATGCCAAATATTCTTTTAGATAAAAATAAGTATTTTCGTGGGAAACATGCACATCAGTTCGTAAACATTTCATGCTCGTAAAGAACCATAATCAGTTAAAAGCATTTAACATCTTACGTCGTAAAAAGGGTTTAGGGAACTCACCTTAGGTTAGTGTTGAACGCACTCGTGATATAACTCCCAGCTAATCCAGTCGGATACCTATGGATATTTGAATTGCATCAGATTAGACTGTCACTATCCGGTTACTGCACTTTCCGGATACTCCCAACTTTCCGGACACTTTGACCTTTCCGGACACCTTGGACTTTCCGGACATTAGACTCTCCGGACGCAAGTATCCGGATGATTGTCCGGACTCTTCCTACGGTTACCACACTATCCGGACGTCTCATCCGGAAAACTAAAGCTTAGCCAGAAACCCCTAACACCTGGACACTAAGAACAATACCTGAAAACCCCCCATTGTCCGGACACCACTGTCCGGACGGGGCGACGTCCGGAAACTATGGGCTGGGGAAAAACCTCATTTCCCAAAATGATTAGAAACAGGTTTTTCGGCCATTATCTTGCTTAGGCAACTGTTGGGGTTCATTCCCCAACCTGAAACACTTGATTAAACTCATTTATTACCACTAAAACGTTCTTTTGCAATTAAAACCCACTTTTTCTCTATTAAAGAAGTTTAGGAGAAGAACACAATGAAACCTAGAGTTCTACATCAAAATCACATAAGAGAATTCATGAATAACAAGGAGAAGAGTTTGGGTAAGGTTACCTTCAATGATTACTTCCACAAATCAGATTTCTCCGATAGTTTTTCTTCTTTTCTTCCCTTTTCTTCTCCTAGCCGCCAAGCACTCCAAAGAACAATTGATACTGATTAAACCAAATGATGCCCTAGGGATTTGGAGCCATTTATACTTCCCATAAATTGCCAATAGGTCCCTCAATTCCAACTTTCATTCTTTAGACTTCGGCCACTAGACTTTCACATTATTCTAGAAAAACCCGGTTGTTACGAAAACGTTTTGAAAAATAAATTAAATTGTGAATCACATGTGATTTTGATGAAAATTATGAATTACGTTCTGAAGTACATGTGATCTTATACATATATGACGTGTCTTGCTACACATTATTCATTTTTTCAATATTTAATTTGAATCATTATTTTTCAAATTTTATATCACATATGATTAGGAAAACATTTTGAAAAAAATTAATTCACTATGAATCACATTTGATTTTGATGAAAATTGTAATTTGTTTTAAATATTTCTTTAAATAAAAAAATGAATTCCTTAAATGAAAATTAAATACGCTTAATTTAAATGAATTAAATAAAAAATTAAATCATATTAAATTCACAAATATGGTAAAAGTAGAACTTAAATAAATACCTAAAATAATTTTTATATAACTAAATTACTTTTATATCATTATTGAATTCCATTTAGAATTAATTATTAAAGGTATTATTTGATGAAATGATTGAACTATAATTATTTTCTTATTCTTTTAAATAGATATTATTTTAGGAAATTAATTAAAATGGACCAAGTTTGACTTTTCCTTACAGAAATACCCCATCTCTCTCCCGGTTTACCAAAATACCCAAATATTCTGCGATTTGACCCACGATCGCGGATTAAAATAAAAGATTCAAAACAATCCGTGATTTGTTCCCTCGATCATGGATTATATCCAAAATGGTGGGTTATACCCAAATTGTTACCACAAAAATGGTGGGTTATACCCAAATTGTGCCACGTGTTCCATAGCAAAAAATGGTGGTTATACCCACAAAACATTGTTCCCTCCATCGCGATTGCGATTTGTTCCCACAAAAATGGTGGGTTATACCCAAATTGTGCCACGTGTTTTGTAACAACCCGTTTTAAAAGATAAACCAAACATAGCAAAACACGCAAGAATAAATATCCCAAAACCAAACGGTTCCAAAACGACTTACAAAAATGCTAAGTTCAACGGTTGGCGGAACAACCGGCTTACAACTGAGAATAAATATAAAAAGGTAACTATCCAGGCATTTAACAAAATCTTCATGTCGGCGCTCTTCAAGCCAACTCTGATCTCACAGCTTACCCTTACCCTTGACTAGCTGCTCACCTGAAAGGGTTTTAGTTTTGAAAGCGAGGGTTAGACCATAAGGTCTAGTGAGTTCCCTCAATACAAGGCCACGCCATAAATAACACAATTTATAAAATCATAACTAAAAGGAAGTTTATACCAAATCATCACGAAACACGCTTAACATGATATTCACACAATGACACATGCTACTGGCACACGCTATAGCCACACACACCGTAACAGCGTAATAGGGCACACACCGCTCATATATGAAACAAATTCATATATATAGATTCATGGGACACACCCACCATTTCACACCGTAGCCATAGCATGTCTACACACATTTAGATCATTCATTCCGCTACACACACTCTTCACTTGGTGATTTAAAAGCAGTTGATATGTATGCAGTTGAATACATGTATAAATAATCACACTTGTATAAGATTTGGGTTTAGAAAGACTCACCTGACGCCCTGCTAAAATCCTCTCACTGGCTTGTTTCTCCCTTTGAACTGTGCACCTATAAAGATCGCACACACTACAGTGATAAGTCACCTGACCGAAACCGATCCCCACCTAGCTAACTCCTCGGACCATCAGGCAGTCCCTACATTCAAACTCACTAACCGGATACACTTATCGGGTAAGCTTCCCGGGTAAGTGTCTGGGCTCCAACTATCCGGTTACTTCCCGGATGGCCTCCATAAATCTTCCGGTCACCCACACTTACCGGGTAAGGTATCCGGGTAACTATCCGGACAACTCACCGGGCGAGTTTCTTTCCAAATACCATTCGGACACCACACTTACCGGGTAAGTGTCTGGTTTCCACAGTCCTACCCGGATACTTTAGTATCCGGGTTCTCATCTGGTAACAACACCAACAATCCGGACTACCCCTTCGACCCAGATACCAACTGATCGATTACCCAAATGGAGTTGGTCCCTGACTTGAATAAGCTAAGAACCCTAAACGTCCTTCCCAAATAGAATAACATGACAAAACTTAGACAAACACTGATTCAATCCCAAGGATTTCAAACTTGACAGAGATTACCCAGGAGAACCAAATCCACAAACCCCAAGATAAATTAAAGATTAAAGATAGGAGATTACCTCAAATGTAGAAGATGAATCACACTCCTTCTCAAAACTTCGACCTCTCTAACGAATTGTCTTCACACCCACACCAATTGCACACAGTAGCCGCTCTCGATTTCTGTGAGGAATGATTGAGTCTCTAGGGTTTTTACCCCTTTTTATACCTCCCACACATAACCACCAAATTATCCTTATTTCTCACTAGCACCACTAAACTTACTATCTTTCGAATTTTTGCCACACCCTTTAATTATTGACCAAAAACAATCCGGTTATTACAGTATCCTCCCCTCAAAAGAATTATGTCCGCGAAATTCCATTTTCAAACAAATGAGGGTATTGGGTCCTCATGTCCGATTCCAATTCCCAAGTTGCTTATTTCCCCTTATGGAAACGCCACTGAACCTTCACCAGCGAGGTCTCTTTATTCCTCAATTTTCTGACCTTGCAATCTACGATCGCCAACGGCTCTTCAACATAGTTTAACTTTTCGTCCACCCGAATGTCTTCTAATGGTACCGCCATGCTTTCGTCGGCCAGACACTTCCTCAGATTCGACACATGAAATGTCGCATGAACTCCTCGAAGTTCCTCAGGCAATTCCAACTTGTATGCCACCTCACCCACACGCTCGGTGATGGCAAACGGCTCGACGTACCTAGGTCTTAGCTTCCCTTTCTTACCAAATCGCACGACGCCTTTCCATGGTGAC
This sequence comes from Saussurea involucrata, assembly GCA_033807775.1. NCBI lineage: Eukaryota > Viridiplantae > Streptophyta > Magnoliopsida > Asterales > Asteraceae > Saussurea > Saussurea involucrata. The sequence continues at coordinate 62,221,278 of CM066319.1, read as the reverse complement.
ACCTTAAGCATTACCTTATCCCCCACCATGAATTCAATCGGTTTCCTTCTCTTATTCGCATACATCTTTTGGCGATCCTGAGCCACCTTCAACTTCTCGCTTATCATACTAATCTTATAGGCAGTCAATTGCACGATCTCCGGTCCTGCCATCTGCCTCTCTCCCACTTCATTCCAACACAATGGCGTTTAACACTTACGCCCGTACAATGCTTCGTATGGTGCTGCATGAAGACCGGCGTGATAACTATTGTTATACGAGAATTCCATCAACGGCAGATGAGATTCCCACGAGCCCTTGAAGTCTATCACACAAGCACGCAACATATCTTCCAAGGTCTGTATAGTCCTTTCACTTTGTCCATCCATTTGAGGGTGATAGGCGGTTCTCATCAAAAGCTGAGTGTCTAACTTCCTTTGAAGACTCCTCCAAAAAGACGACGTGAAACGACTATCACGGTCAGAGACTATGGATGACGGCACTCCATGCCTCGTCACTATCTCATTGACATACAGCTTCGCCAACTTCTCTAGCGAATCATTTTCCCGGATGGGTAGAAAATGAGTTGACTTTGTGAGACGGTCGACTATCACCCATATGGCATCATACCCCTTCGGGGTCCTTGGTAGCTTCGTGACAAAGTCCATCGTGATGTTGTCCCACTTCCACACCGGTATCTCTAAGGGTTGCATTTCTCCATAAGGTCTTTGATGCTCAGCCTTGACCTTCAGACATGTCATACACAGCTCAACAAAGTAAGCAACGTCCTTCTTCAACCCTGGCCACCAGTACATTTGCCTCAGGTCTCGGTACATCTTATTGGTTCCCGGGTGTATCGAATATCGCGATTTATGCGCCTCTTCCAAAATACGCTCCTGCAAACCTCCCAACTTAGGAACCCACACTCGGTTCCCCAAATATTTCACACCACCTCCATTACACTCCAAGGATGTCACATATCCGACAATCCACTCATCCTTCCACCTTTCTTCTACAAGAGCTTCCACTTGGAATTTCTTAATTTCTTCTAACAGGTTAGAAGTTACCTCCACCTGAAATGCCACTACCTTAGTTGTCTCCCTTCTTTCCTTCCGGCTCAAAGCGTCCGCTACGACGTTCGCCTTACCCGGATGGTAAAGGATCTCACAATCATAGTCGCTTAACAATTCCACCTAACGCTGCTGCCTCTTATTTAGCTCCTTCTGATCGAACAAATGCTTGAGGCTTTTATGATCGGAGTAGATCTTACACTTAACTCCATAAAGGTAGTGTCTCCATATTTTTAGCGTAAAAACCACCACCTCTAGCTCCATATCAAGAGTAGGATAGCTCTTCTCGTGCTCCTTCAACTGACGGGATGCATAAGCGATCACCTTCCCACCTTGCATAAGCACACACCCTAGCCCCAACTTAGATGCATTGCTATAGACTACGAATCCTTCCGTCCCGCTAGGCAAGGATAAAATCGGAGTGCTACTCAACTTGTCTTTCAAACAACGGAAGGCTGCTTCATGGGCTCCCGTCCACTCGAACTTGGCAATCTTCTTGGTCAAAGCGGTCAAAGGCGTGGCTATACGAGAAAGTCTTGATTGAACTTTCGGTAGTAGCCCGCTAAGCCGAGGAAGCTCCTCACCTCCGACGGTGATCTCGGTGGTTCCCATCCCCTAATGGCTTCCACCTTGATACCTTCTCCCGACACCACGTGCCGCAAAAATTGGACTTCCCTAAGCAAAAACTCATACTTGGAGAATTTAGCAAACAACTTCTCTCACCGCAACAACTCCAGCACTAAGCGAAGATGCTCTTCGTGCTCACTCTGAGACCGGGAATAGATGAGGATGTCGTCTATGAACACAATCACACACTTTTCCAACAGCGCACTACACACCCGATTCATTAAATCCATGAATACCGTCGGGGCATTGGTCAGCCCAAAGGGCATGACTAGGAACTCGAAATGGCCGTACCTCGTGCGGAAAGCCGTCTTAGGCACATCCTCTTCCTTCACTTTCAACTGGTGATAACCAGACCTCAAATCTATCTTTGAGAAAAAGCTCGCCCCTTGCAACTGGTCGAACAAATCATCGATCCTCGGAAGCGGGTACTTATTCTTGACGGTTACCTTATTTAGCTCGCGGTAATCTATGCACATCCGCATAGACCCATCCTTCTTCTTGACGAACAGTACCGGTGCTCCCTAGGGTGATGAGCTAGGGCGTATGAATCCCTTATCCAGCAACTCCTGCAACAGCGCCATCATCTCCTTCATCTCTGCCGGTGCCAAACGGTACGGCGCACGCGCTATTGGTGCCGCTCCAGGAATCAATTCGATCCTAAACAAGACTTGTCGATCCGGGGGTAAACCCGTCAAGTCATCCGGAAATACCTTTGGAAACTCACTCACCACAAGAACATCACCTATTCCTCCGTTCTCTTTCTTGGCGTCTAACACATACGCTAGAAACCCCCGACACCTCTTCTCTAAACAATGCCTCGCCTTCATCACCGAGATAAGACAGGACTTACACTCACGCCTATCTCCGTAAATTACAACCTCCGACTTATCGGGCAAGGCCATACGGATCATCTTCTTATTGCACACGGTGCTAGCACTATTACTAGCCAATCAATCCATCCCCACAACGATGGCGAACTCTCCCATACCCATAGGGTACAACTGCAAGGGGAAAGAGTGGCCCTCTACTTCGATACTACATCCCTTATACACCTCCCTCACCAAGACTCGACTATCATCCGCAATCTCTACCTCAAAACCAAACTCCAGACGCTTAGGTTTAACATGTAGACACCGAGCAAAATCCGGTGAAACAAACGAACGGTTTGCACCCGAGTCAAATAACACTTTAGCAAGTACATAGTTTACAAGAAAGGTACCTGCCACCATGTTAGGTATCTCTACAACCTCTTCTGCTGTCATGCGGAATGCCCTCGCCCTTGCCCGCACTGGCTCCACCTTCTTTTCTCCAACCTTCCCTTCTTGTCCACCACCGTAACCACCTGAATACCTTTTCTTCAACTGTGGACAATCAGGTTTCAGGTGTTCCGGAGAGCCACACTGGTAGCACGCCCTTGGGTTCCGGCAGTCACGAGCCAAATGCCTAAATTTTCCACACTTAAAGCATCCTACAGGCTCAACAGTACACTCGCCATGATGTGCACGATTTAACCTCGTACAAGGCTTATCTTCAAACCTTGGTCCCCCTCGGAACTCAGGCTTGAACACTTTAGCTCGCTTTGAGTCACGCACTGTCCCTTCCCACTTCCTCTTTTATTTACCCTTTTCTTCATCCTGTCGGTTCTTCTCCTTTTCAACTAACTCAGCCGCATTGATGGCTACCTGAAACGTAGTCGGGTTCCGGGCTGAAGCCAGTTCCCGCACGCTACTCTTTAACCCGAATAGGTACCTCTCAATCCGGAATTCCTCATTTGGCACATACAACTCAGCAAACCTTGCTTTCTCCATAAACTTTGACGTGTACTCCCTTACCGACATCCTACCTTGTTCTAAACCCAGGAATTCCTCCTCCAGTCTTTTCACTGCCGCTAGCGGACAGGACGATGTCTTAAACCTTGAGACAAAGGTCTACCAAGTCATACCCTTGGCAGCTTTCGGCCCCTCTCCCGCTGTCTCTGCGTCCCACTAGAACATTGCATCTAACTTCAGCATGGATAAGGCGAACATCACTCTGTCGCTGTCAGCACATTTACAGGTGTCAAACACTAGTTCCATCTCCCTTATCCATTTTACGGCCAACACAGGGTCGCATTCTCCCTTAAAAGTGGGTGGCTTACAAGAGGCGAACGCCTTGTAACTGCACCCCCCATTCAGCACCAAGTCGCTTACCGCCAACATAGTCGATTCGGAAGGACTCCCTATCGCAGATCCATGTAAGCTAGACATCCCAGCCCCTTCCTTACTACCACTCGCTTCCTTACTTCCCGATGCTGCCTTATCCTGGTTAGATAACAGGCTTTCAATGTATCCTGAATTTCACCCAAAGCAGTGGTGAAATTCTCTTAGGTCACGAAGGTCTGAGCACGATCTCACCCACAGCCTCCACTTTGATCCGCTCCCCGCCTGGACACCGAGCTCTCCTGATGAGATGCCTCCGGCTCCGGTGGAATCTCCACACTCCTCGCTCCCTGGGGAACACGTGCCCTCACTCTAGCCACTTCGACAATTTCATTCCCTTGAGTAGCCGCTCACTGGGGCATTCTTCCCCGCCCCCTTCCACGGCCTCTACCCCTACCATGGGTGGCCGCCTGCTCAGGTGGATTCACCGGTACTTCCATTTCGATTTCCTCGTCGACCGGTACTGATCCACTCCCCAAATATCTCCTTGACATGCTTGCTGACTGACAAAAAGAAACACGTTGATAGAATTAAACCGACAATGTTACTTTAATAAGGCAAAACAAGCACATTCATGCACCTATAAGTTCGTAATTACACTGGTCAGGTGCAATTCCCAACTTATCGTACATGGTGTTAATGCCAAAAATCGCACCAAAGGGACAACTTAAGGTCGATGTGGACTTTAACAACTAAAGAAAGGAATCATTCGACAAAGGCGTGCGACAAAGACAAAAATGTAAATGAGACAGAGGATTTGATGACGCAGGAAAAACCTCAACGAGGAAAAAACCTGCGGACGACAGTGGATGTTGTCGCTGCACTATGGTCGCCAATCAGGGGCGATGTCCATGGTGTTCCGAGTGTCGATCGTACAGAAAATACAATACAAATGAAGGGAAAGACTTCGAAATGTAAAGTACAAGTGTTTGGAATGTAAAAACAGTGTGCGTCGTGTGTGAAAACAATATGTAAACTGTTGGTCGAGAGTGAAAGTCTTGCGTCGAGAGCGATCTTCTATGAATGATCTCTTTACTTCGAATGAATATTCTTCGAGTGTTTGCGTTTTCTTCTGTTGTTCGATGTTCGGTGCTCTTGTTCTATCTTTCTTCCTGTGTCATTCGATGTTGATCAGATGTCTTAAACTGATGAATGAGCTGGGAATTTATAGTCTTTGGGCACTTTAATTGGATCATTAAGGGTCTCGTCGTAACGGTTGTTGCCTTCAATGCTGGATTAGATGCTCATAACTGATTTCATCGGTTATAGCCGTTGTCCATAAATGACTTTGACTCCTGCATTAAACACTGAACAAAACATAACAGTCGTATAGCACGTTAGTCGGTCTAGGTCGCACGGTTTTATGCGACGGTCGTGTGGAACGGGCGACGTCGAGGTCGAGTGTCGTGAGGAACTCTCGACTTACCTTTTAGGAGGGACGACGGAGGTTTTTTAGGTCTTTGTCGGGACCTTAACTTAATACAAGATATAGCTCATAACATGTGTCTTACCTTTTTTGGTCGTGGTCGAGACTGGTGATTTTTTGCCCAAACAGTTTGCCCCCAAAATTTGAAAGTAGGATGGCAAATTTGAATTTTAAATTTTGCTTGTCGGGTGCCCAGGATCGTGACACGTGTTGAGAGTTACCTTGGTTGTCTCGGAACCGGATTGATTCAATTCTAACTGAACGAGAAGTCGAAGAGAAAACAAGGTTGTGACGTCATACTGACGCACGATTGTGCTTACCAGCTGTCATTGACAGGTGTCGACGATCCGTGCGGTCATACGAAGGGACGAGGGCATGCGGTGATCATCAAAGGGACTCGATCGTTTGCATAAATAGAGACCTCAATGGGTCTATTCAGGTTTACGATTTCGAAGCGTCTTTAAGCAAAGATTTCCCTTTGATCTTCTTGCTGCTCTTTACCTGCTTATTCACAAATCCTGCGAGAATCTACGACTCAGTTAGGATTTTCGAGGTCTTAGAGCGCTTATATATAAGGTACGATTTCTTCGGTTTCTTCAATCTGTTTTAGAGATGTCGATGGACCCTGAAAGCAATATTCAAGATCAGTCTGATCTTGATGACTTTAGGAGGTTAGCTAAGCTCCCTGCATGGGTTGAATTGATCGGCCTAGGTCAGATTCGATCGAACGAATGTCCTAAGGGGTATATCGTGATGTACGAATATCCCTTTAAGATAGGTTTTGAATGGCCCTACTCACCTCTAGCTAAGGCTTTTATGCTAGAATTTGACATAGCACCGGGTCAATTAATGCCCCAGTTTTGGTGAGTGGTACAAGTGATCGAGCGTGTCACTAAAAGTTGGGAGTCTCCCATGAATGTGCGCGACTTTCTTTTGGCTTATCAAGCCAAGAAGGACGGAAGTCATCGCTGTAGTCTGTACTCTAGACTTAAAGGTGATCGTGCTCTGGTCCTCAAGACTGCTGTAAACGATCGCGGGTGGAAGACTCGGTACGCATTTGTGCGTAAGTCGACCCTTGACTCTGAGAGTGAGTGGATTAGGGCCAGTTGGAATACATCGGGTGAGCTTCGTACCTTTTTGTTGTCTGCCGTCTGCGTTTTTTGGTTTTTACCTTGTTTTTTTATATGTCGACAGCCATAAAGTTCGAGGACGTGAAGCCTTACGCTAATTCTCAAGCAAAGATCGACGCATTCTTAGAGTTCAGCACTAGGGAACGGTCGTTTGTCGTACGACAATTGGTGGACGACGGCGAGGATTTAGTATACTTAGGAGAAAATCAGGGGGAGAAACGTGAGGAAGAAGGGGAGTCGAAAGAAGAAAGAGAGATGACTGGTAAGTGTACCTTCTTATTTCTTTCTGTGTTAATTCAATTCTTCTTCCCTTGATTTTCATAATTTTTATTCTTCTGTGGTCTCCAGGGGAGTCTCAACCACGGATGCCGCGTGTCTCTGCTAAAAGAGCAGCTAAGCTCGAGCTTGCTCGTAAGGGCAAGGAGCAGAGGCAGAAGCTTATGTCCGCTGGTCCAGATGTTCCGAAGAAGACGCGGACGGCGATTCCGTGGGAACCGTCTTCGGGAGTTCATGACTCGTCTAGAGTCGTTACGCCTGAGAAGGCGAAGGTCGCATCGCCCAAGAAGTCGACTTCTGATGCGATCGTTGCGACGCCTATTAATTCTGTGCCTCCGGCAAAAACAGCGAAGTCCCCGTCAGCCACGTCGGATCCTTCGTCGGCCGGCAAGGGCAAGGATCAGGCGACGGAAGGGGCCAAGGTCACGACGGTCAATTTCACATTGCCGTCGGACTTTATGGTCAGTAGTGTCCTAGACGGGACGAACTTATTTCCTTATCTGTGGAAATATCTGCTCCCTTCTTTCAGGGAGCGTTTCGTGGGATTTCCTATCGAGGAGACGGGGGCTCATGTCGCCGGGCTGGCATTCATGGTAAGTCTCTCTTTCAAGACTTAGATTGTTTTGTCGTTGTTTCGTTGTCGTTGTCGTTGTCGTTGTTCGTTGTTCGTTGTTCGTTGTCGTATGTATACTAACAATGTTTGTTTTATGATTTTGTAGGTGTTCCAGGCTTCCCTTGCTTTACGGGGTGAGACGATGAAGATAAAGGATCTAACGTCTGTTGCGCAAGAGAGGGAGAACGCGGCGTTGGATAGGGCGAAGGTCGCCGCAGAGCACGAAGAGGCTCTATTAAAACGTCTGGATGACGCCCAAAACCATTTAGAGGTCGTCGGTCGAGCGAAGGATGATGTCGATCATCGTCTGACGCAGTCCTTATCCATGATTGCCGACCAGAGGGAGGAGATAGAGAGGATTAAAGAATCTTTGGCTGCAGCTACAAAGGAAGCTGAGGATTCCAAGTCCAAGGTAGAGGGTCTGGAGAGAGATGTACAAGCTGCTAAGGACGAGGGTAAGTCTATTTTTGCCATAGCTCGTCTGACTGCTAGGACAGCGATTATGAGGCGACATCTAGCAGGGAGGGACCCTCTTGCTACGGCGTCGGAAGAGCTCGACATTTACTTGAAGGGCGTCGGGTCGGTGAGAGACCTTGATTCGGATGATGAGAAGGAGATCGAGGAGGAGGTGGTGGACGGAGGTCTTCAGGGCGGGACCTCAGGAAAGGATGCGACTGATACTCCTCCTCAAGTTTAGAATTTTTTGTTTTTATTGATCGACCGTTGTAATTGACAGTTTTTTGATGAATAAAACTTAGACTTCTGTTTGAACTTACGATTTATATAATATCACATCGACTGTCAAATTCATAAAATACAAGGAATCATGCGACTTAGGCATCCATTGTAACACAATAACTGGAACGTAAGCCATAAGACTTTTAAATCGTATATATAAACATAAGCACATGCGACTAAAGCATACATTCGGAGTATGAAATTTTTCTAAGTCAAGAGACTTAGATCATGAGATCGTTAGACTTTGTGATCGTACGACTAAGTCGTGCGATGAATTTGAATCGTGTGTCCCTCTAGAAGGATGATCAAGTCATAGACCTGATCGTTTATGTCGTGCGACCTTGCGAAACTAGAGTCATTTGATTATTTTCGTGCGATTCTGCGGAATAAACAATGTCATAGGTTGGTCGTTGGCTAACCAACGACCCTCCGATGCTTAAGTCAGTAACCGTCGTCGTGAAAAAATCGTATGAAAGAAGAAAAAGAAATTAGGAAACGATGAACCTTCTTAGATTCTTCTTTAATTAACGGAGTATTTGCCCCCCGTCATTTATTATCCTATTCTTTCTAGGAGAGGATAGGTTTTAAATGACGGTTCGACGCAGAGGTCTTGGGAAATACCATCTAGGTGTGCATTGACTGTGTTTTCGCGCGACAGGGCCAGATGGTCATTTTATTCCTGTAGACAAGGCATGAGTTTGTTTCTAAGGATAGAAGGACGAACCTGTCATGCCGCATCTGCTAAGCGATTTACTTTCGCGGTTTCAGAGTGGATTTATAGCAGTCACGAGCGACATTCGGCTCACTCTTGATTTCCTGGATTCCCCACGGCGTAGGGAACTTCAGGGTCTGATGATACGTCGAGGGAACGGCCTTCATCTCATGGATCCATGGTCGGCCTAAGATGATGTTATAGGCCGACGCACAGTGGATGACGCTAAACTTGGTCTGCTTGTTGATTCCTCCGGCATAGACGGGCAAGATGATATCTCCATATGTGCTCGTCGCTTCTCCATTGAAACCGAACAAAGTCGTCGAACATCGAGTGATTTCTGAACGATCGATTCCCATGGCCTTGATGGTGTTAAGAAAGATGACATTCGCTGAACTGCCCCCATCGACCAAGACTCGTCGAGTTAAACAATTGCCAACCGAGAGTTGAATGATCAACCCGTCGTGATGTTTCTGGTACGAGTCGCTGAGGTCATCTTGGTCGAATACGATCTTCATAGCTTCCAACTCCAGATCTCCTTTAGGCCTTGATGAACGCGGAATAGGTCGATCGTCAGGCGCTTGACTGGCATGACGTTTGGCCGCAGAGTACGTCAGACCACATACGTCGAAACCACCGGTGATACAATTGACGACTTTCGCATGCTCGGGGGTTGACGGTCGAACGTCGTTAGCTGGGGTAACGACGTTGTCGATGATGTCTTTTAAATTTCCCTTCGGGACGTGATACGCCAGTTCCTTTTTGAGAGCAATGCAATTATCTGTCGCGTGACCATGGTCGACGTGAAAGTCGCACCACTTAGATTTATCTTTCTTAGCGTCGTCCTGGCCGGACTTCGTTGGCCATCGAATAGTCGCTTGGGCGGTCTTCAGAGCTTCGACCAAATCTTTAGCGAACCCTTTGAATCCGTAAGAGGATATCTTGGGGTATTGAGGAAATTTGGTTGCGGTCTTAGCCTCTGCTTTTGTCTTGAATCGGACGTTCGAGATCTGGCACGCGGGCTCTATTTTGGAAATCGCTTTCGTTTTGAACTCTGGATTCTTTACACCTAACGACCTCTTGTCATCGATATGCTTGCGACGAAAGGCAGCGTCGTCCTCTACCCTCATATACGCTAGGGTTCGAGCTTGGACGTCTTTGAAATTCTCCGGAGGATACTTAGTCAGGTCAGTGTATAACCCTGAGCTATCGTCTAGACCACGCTTATAAGCTTCAATTGCAGTCTTGACGTCACAATTGTGAATGCTGATCATCTCCGCATTGAATCGATTGAAATAACTGCAGATAGACTCGCTGGTCTTCTGTACGACGTAATATAGGTCACTGGTCTGCTTCTCCATCTTGCGACTGCTGGAGAATTGTTGGGAGAATTGATTGACCAATTCAGCGAACGATCCGATGGACTTGGGTTTGAGATTGATCAACCATTGGAGAGCAGGACCAGTGAAAGTTGCACCGAAGCTTTTGCACATACAGACTTCATGATACATGTGTGGGATTGATATCGTCCACATGAGCTGCTTATACTGCGCAACGTGCTCTGTTGGATCGGTCACTCCCGAGTACTTGGGCGTAAAGGCGGGGACGTTGTACTTCTTCGGGACCTCGACAGTCGCGATCTCTTCGATGAAGGGTGATGCCTGAAATCCTGATCGAGGTTCGACATCAATGGGCACGGCTGCCCCAGGTAGCTTGGCGAGCAAAGATAGGACGCGCTCGTTCTGATCTTCCAACATTTTCAATCGCTGGGCGACAGGGTCATCGAGATTTGCCCCTGCTTGCGGATGGATTTCTGAACTGGTGCCATTGCCAAGCGACGAGCCATTGGCGTCTTCGTTGAAAGGAACGAAATACGGCTGTGACCCATTCTAAAACGGCTGCGACCCATTTTGCATGGGTGGTGGCCTTATACGCTGAGGAGCAACAATCCCGAACTGGGGATTTGGATTGAATGGTCCCGGCTGCTGGTTCTGCATGAACGGACCTGGATGCTGATTCTGAGCGAACGGACCTGATCCTGGACCTGGATTATGCGCGAATGGTCGAGGACCATTCTGACCGAACGATCCTTGGCTTGGATTCTGAACGAATGGCCTAGGACCATTTTGAGGTCCAAAGGGATTTCTTAATCGTACGATCTCCTCAGCTGCTCTACGACTTTGCTCTGCCATGGCGTTGATTTGATTTCGAGCGACTTCAAGCTCCTGGTACATCTGGGCAATGACATGTTGCTGATCTCCAGGGGCTGCCATTTTCCTGCAACAGAGAACAAAGAAAACTCCAAGAAACCGTTAGTAAAACGCACGTTTGTCGAAGATTTTCTCTAGATGGGGTCCCACGGATGGCGCCAAATTGTTAATGCCAAAAATCGCACCAAAGGGACAACTTAAGGTCGATGTGGACTTTAACAACTAAATAAAGGAATCATTCGATAAAGGCGTGCGACAAAGACAAAAATGTAAATAAGACAGAGGATTTGATGATGCAGGAAAAACCTCAACGAGGAAAAAATCTGCGGACGACAGTGGATGTCGTCGCTGCACTATGGTCGCCAATCAGGGGCGATGTCCTTGGTGTTCCGGGTGTCGATCGTACAGAGAATACAATACAAATGAAGGGAAAGACATCGAAATGTAAAGTACAAGTGTTTGGAATGTAAAAACAGTGTGCGTCGTGTGTGAAAACAATATGTAAACTGTTGGTCGAGAGTGAAAGTCTTGCGTCGAGAGCGATCTTCTATGAATGATCTCTTTGCTTCGAAGGAATATTCTTCGAGTGTTTGCGTTTGCTTCTGTTTTTTTATGTTCTGTGCTCTTGTTCTATCTTTCTTCCTGCGTCATTCGATGTTGATCAGATGTCTTGAACTGATGATTGAGCTGGGAATTTATAGTTTTGGGCACTTTAATTGGATCATTAAGGGTCTCGTCGTAACGGTTGTTGCCTTCAATGCTGGATTAGATGCTCATAACTGATTTCGTCGGTTATAGCTGTTGTCCATAAATGACTTTGACTCATGCATTAAACACTGAACAAAACATAACAGTCGTATAGCGCGTTAGTCGGTCGAGGTCGCACGGTTTTATGTGACGGTCGTGCGGAATGGGCGACGTCGAGGTCGAGTGTCGTGAGGAACTCTCGACTTACCTTTTAGGAGGTACGACGGAGGTTTTTTAGGTCTTTGTCGGGACCTTATCTTAATACAAGATATAGCTCATAACATGTGTTTTACCTTTTCTGGTCGTGGTCGAGACTGGTGATTTTTTGCCCAAACACATGGCAGTTCCCACTACCCTATTATTCACTCCGACTAGGTCTACCTTGAAGTTCTCCTAATTCTCAGTTGTACTACTAAACTCCCACAGTTTAAGTTTAGGCTCATCCGGTCACCTAAATCTCTTAAACTATGGCTCTAATACTAACTGTAACAACCCTCTTTAAAAGATAAACCAAACATAGCAAAACACGCAAGAATAAATATCCCAAAACCAAACGGTTCCAAAACGACTTACAAAAATGCTAAGTTCACCGGTTGGCGGAACAACCGGCTTACAGCTGAGAAAAAATATAAAAAGATAACTATCCAGACATTTAACAAAATCTTCAAGTCTGCGCTCTTCAAGCCAACTCTGATCTCACAGCTTACCCTTACCCTTAACCAGTTGCTCACCTGAAAGGGTTTTAGTTTTGAAAGAGATGGTTAGACCATAAGGTCTAGTGAATTCCCTCAATACAAGGCCACGCCATAAATAACAAAATTTATAAAATGATAACTAAAAGGAAGTTTATACCAAATCATCACGAAACACGCATAACATGATATGCACACAATGACACATGTTACTGTCACACGCTATAGCCACACACACCGTGACAGCGTAATAGGGCACACACCGCCCATATATGAAACAAATTCAAATATAGATATCATGGGACACAACCCCCATTTCACACCATATCCATAACATGTCTACACACATTTAGATCATTCATTCCGCTACACACACTCTTTACTTTGTGATTTAAAAGCTGTTGATATGTATGCAGTTGAATACATGTATAAATAATCACACTTGTATAAGATTTGGGTTTAGAAAGACTCACCTGACACCCTGCTAAATCCTCTCACTGGCTTGTTTCTCCTTTTGAACTGTGCACCTATAAAGATCGCACACACTACAGTGATAAGTCACCTGACCGAAACCGATCCCCACCTAGCTAACTCCTCGGACCATCAGACAGTCCCTACATTCAAACTCACTAACTGGATACACTTACCGGGTAAGCTTCCCGGGTAAGTGTCCGAGCTCCAACTGTCCGGTTACTTCCCGGATGGCCTCCACAAATCTTCCGGTCACCCACACTTACCGGGTAAGGTATCCGGGTCACTATCCGGACAACTCATCGGGCGAGTTTCTTTCCGAATACAATCCGGACACCACACTTATCGGGTAAGTGTCCGGTTTCCACACTCCTACCGAGATACTTTAGTATCCGGGTTCTCATTCGGTAACCACACCAATAATCCGGAAGGCCCCTATGACCCATATACCAACTGATCGATTACCCAAATGGAGTTGGTCCCTGACTTGAAATAGCTAAGAACCCTAAACATCCTTCCCAAATAGAAAAACATGACAAAACTTAGACAAACACTGATATAATCCCAAGGATTTCAAACTTGACAGAGATTACCTAGGCGAACCAAATCCACAAACCCCAAGATTAATTAAAGATTAAAGATAGGAGATTACCTCAATTGGAGAAGATAAATCACACTCCTGCTCAAAACTTCGACCTCTCTAACGAATGGTCTTCACACCCACACCATTGCACACAGTAGCCGCTCTCGAATTCTATGAGGAATGATTGAGTCTATAGGGTTTTTACCCCTTTTATACCTCCCACACATAACCACCAAATTATCCTTATTTCTCACTAGCACCACTAAACTTCCTATCTTTCAAATTTTTGCCACACCCTTTAATTATTGACCAAAAAGAATCTGATTATTACAGTATCCTCCCCTCAAAAGAATTTCGTCCCCGGAATTCCATTTTCAAACAAATGAGGGTACTGGGTCCTCATGCCCGATTCCAATACCCATGTTGCTTCTTGCCCCTTATGGAAACGCCACTGAACCTTCACCAACGAGGTCTCTTTATTCCTCAATTTTCTGACCTTGCAATCTACGATCGCCAACAGCTCTTCAACATAGTTTAACTTTTCGTCCACCCGAATCTCTTCTAATGGTACCTCCATGCTTTCTTCGGCCAGACACTTCCTCAGATTCGACACATGAAATGTCTCATGAACTCCCCGAAGTTCCTCAGGAAATTCCTACTTGTATGCCACCTCACCCACACGCTTGGTGATGGCAAACGGCCCGACGTACCCAGGTCTTAGCTTCCCTTTCTTTCTAAATTGCACGCCTTTCCACGGTGACACCTTAAGCATTACCTTATCCCCCACCATGAATTCAATCGGTTTCCTTCTCTTATTCGCATACATCTTTTGGCGATCCTGAGCCTATTCTATGTAGTTTTTATCTTGTTATTTTTAGCTATAGTTATTTGTGAGTCTCAGATCCATGCAACGAACAATGAAATCAAATAGATAAGCAATAGTGTTTATGATTTCAACTGGTCATCCATGTATTAGCTTTCAGAGAGAATTTAGAATAAGGAATAGAAAGCAAATGAACAACTAGCCTATTTTTCTAAGGCTAATCAACATTATATATGGTGGGCTCGTGGTTAACAAGCCCACGGCCCATTCACTAACAAAACTCAAATTAAAGAATTACAATTTAAACCCTGAACTTTAATTCAACATAAAACGACCCTAACAATCTCCCTCTTTGAATTGAAGTTCGATTTGGTACCTGTTCGCGACATATCTTTTTCAGAGCGCGAAGTGTACCTCAAACCATCTGATAGCACGGCGGTAGTCGATGCGTTCTTCAACCATTTCCAAAGCATTCCGAGCAGTTGTTTCATTCGGATTAGGGACATATGAGAACCTTGGATTTTCAGACTCGTGCTGGATGATTTTTCAAAGAGCATCTTGAACTTTGAAGAGCGTGCCGTCGCAGAATCTTTCTACCTGACTGAGTCGCAGAAATCTTTTCTCTTTCTGTTCGTTGAGGTAGACGATCCCAAATTCAGGTTCTAGAAGCATAGTGTTCTAGGGATACATGTTCAACTCAGGAGCTTGCAGATTCGGCTTTATCAGATTTACCTTCTTTGCCCTGTTCTCGGCTGCCATTTGAAAGTCCGTTAGATAAGACATCATAATTGTACGGACCAGAAATCGACGAACAGCTTCGAGCGCCTTTGTAACTGGTAGCGGTCGGATAGTTCTTGAACGAAGGTCTTTCAGAATTGCCAGGAAGTCAAACGGTCGGAGGTGCTGGAAGTCGGCTTCAGAAAATTTCCATTCATTCCCATCTTCACGTCGGACAGTGAATACAGGATAGACGATTTTCATGATGCGGCTGGACTGTATGTTGAGTGTTTGGGCAAAATTTCACAAGTCTTGACCGCGACCAAAGAAGGTAAGACGCATGTCATGAGTTATACCTTGTATTAAGATAAGGTCCCGACGAAGACCCTAAGAACCTCCGTCATCCCTCCTAAAAGGTAAGTCGAGAGTTCCTCACGACACTCGACCTCGACGTCACCCGTTCCGCACGACCGTCGCATAAAACCGTACGACCTCGACCGACTAACGCGTTATACAAACTGTTATATTTGTTTCAGTGTTTAATGCAAGAGTCAAAGTCATTTATGGACAAACGGCTATAACCGACGAAATCAGTTATGAGCATCTAAACTCACATTGAAGACGACGACCGTTACAACAATCATCAAAGATCTAATTAAAATCATCCGAAGACTATAAAATCCCAGCTCAATCATCAGTTCAAGACACCAGATCAACACCGAATAACACAGAGAGAGATAGAACAAGAGCATCGAACAACAGAAGCAAACACAAACACCCGAAGAATATTCATTCGAAGCAAAGAGATCATTCATAGAAGATCACTCTCGACGTAAGACTATCGCTCTCGACCAACAGTTTATACACAGTTTTCACACACGACGCACACTGTTTTTACATTCCAAACACTTGTACTTTACATTTCGAAGTCTTTCCTTCATTTGTATTGTAATCTCTGTACGATCGACACCCGGAACACCAAGGACATCGTCCCTGATTGGCGGCCATAGTGCAGCGACGACATCCACTGTCGCCCGCAGGTTTTTTCCTCGTTGAGGTTTTTCCTGCGTCATCAAATCCTTTGTCTCACTTACATTTTTGTCTTTGTCGCACGCGTTTGTCGAAAGATTCCTTTCTTTAGTTGTTAAATTCCACATCGACCTTAAGTTGTCCCTTTGGTGCGATTTTTGGCATTAACAGTTTGGCGCCATCCGTGGGACCCCATCTAGAGAAAATCTTCGACAAACGTGCGTCCTACTTACGTTTTCTTGGAGTTTCTTCTATTCTCAGTTGCAGGAAAATGGCGAATAACGAACAAGTCGCTGTCCCAGCACATGAGGGGCTCGAAAATGCACAAGATGCACTTGAAACAATCAACGATTATCGCCTTGAGGAAGTCGTTCTAGACTCAATCAAGCCTGACCAGAAAATCTTAATCGGGTCGTCTCGTAATCCTTGTCTTAGGGGAAAGTTAATATCTTTTTTGCAGGAACATGCTGATTGTTTCGCCTGGTCGATGAAGATATGGTTGGCATAGATCCTGACGTCATCTCTCACAAGCTCAACGTCGACCCATCGTTCAAACCTATTAAGCAGAAGCGACGGAAATTCGCACATGAAAGGAATAAAGTGATAAATGACGAAGTCGACAATCTTCTCAAGACAGGGAAGATTTGAGAGGTAAAATACCCCGACTGGCTTGCTAACGTCGTGGTGGTAGCGAAGAAGAACGGAAAGTGGAGGGTCTGTATCGACTTCACATATCTCAATAAAGCCTATCCAAAAGATCCTTTTCCATTACCTTATATCGACGCCATGGTCGATGCGACAGCTGGGCACGAACTACTGACGTTCATGGATGCCTATTCCGGATACAATCAAATCTTAATGCACGTCGAGGACCAAGAAAAAACCGCATTTATGACGGACCGAGGTATTTACTGTTATAAAGTTATTCCTTTCGTACTAAAAAATGCAGGTTCTACCTACCAGCGTCTAGTGAATAAAATGTTTAAAGACCATCTCGGCGACACGATGGAAGTGTATATCGACGACATGCTGGTCAAGTCAAAACAAGCGATTGACCATGTCGAACATCTGAGGCAATCGTTTAATATCCTTAGAAAGTATAGCATGAAGCTCAACCCGACGAAATGTTCTTTCGGTGTCAGCGCTGGGAAATTCCTGGGCTATATGGTCACTCGCCGAGGCATCGAAGCCAATCTCAACCAGATCAAAGCCATTATCGAGTTCAAATCTCCTCGGAATTTCAAAGAAGTCTAAAGGCTCACTGGTCGGGTAGCATCTCTAAACAGGTTCATCTCCCGATCTTCAGATAAATGTCATCTATTTTACAACGTCCTCAGGAAGAACAAAGGCTTCGACTGGACCGACGATCATGAACAGGCATTGCAAACGCTCAAAAACTACATGACATCGCCTCCCTTACTGTCGAAGCCTCGCGACCATGAAACCTTACAACTATATCTGGTTGTGAGTTCAAACGCGGTAAGTGTCTTCCTAACACGAGAAGATGAAAAGCAGCAACTGCCAATCTATTATGTAAGTAAATCTCTTCTGGACGCAGAAACCAGGTATTCCTCTATGGAAAAATTGCTCTTGTCGCTGGTCACAGCTGCTAAAAAACTGAGACATTATTTTGAGTCGCATCCCATTACTGTCGTAACTAACTTCCCTCTTAAGTCTGTCTTAAGAAAACCTGAGTTGACAGGTCGCTTAGCAAAATGGAGCATATATCTCAGCAGCTACGACATTGACTTCAAGCCCAGGACCGCGATCAAGTCGCAAGCCTTGGCCGATTTCATTGCTGACTTCAGCCCTGAATTGGAGAAAGAATCAGAGCTCGAGGTATCAACTGTGGCGACTCACGACGACGTGTCCTGGATCTTACACGTCGATGGATCATCCAACATTAGAGGCTCAGGACTAGGCGTCGTCTTAAAGTCGCCACAGCGGGGCAAGATGGTATACTCAGTTCGATGCGATTTCAAAACCACCAACAACGAAGCCGAGTACGAAGCTCGGATCGTAGGGATGAATATGGCCCATGACTCGGGGGCAACCGCGCTACATGTCAAAAGCGATTCTCTCCTGGTCGTGAACCAGATGAATGGAGAATTCGCTGCCAAAGATTAAAAAATGACAGCGTACCTGAAGGTAGCAAAAGAAAAATCAAAAATGTTTAAAATATTTTCTATCGAACAAATCCCGAGAGACCAGAATACTTAGGCCGACGCTTTGGCAAATCTCGGGTCTGCTCTGGTCGAACCTATATTCGATGTTATTCCCATGATCCATCTGGCGACATCGTCTATCGACAACATTGACGTCATCCAGATCGAAGAAGAAGAAGATAATTGGTCGTGCGACATCCGAAATTTCCTTATGCGCGACCAACTCCCATAAGACAAGATGGAAGCCCGGAAGATCAGATTCAAAGCATCTAAATATACCATAATTGGAGATAATCTCTATCGACGATCATCGACAGGATTAAATCTAAGATGCGTCATTAGCAAGAGTCAAGTCCAAAAAATCCTTCACGAGATGCACGACGGCGAATGTGGCAATCACTCCGGTGGTCGCAGTTTGGCTAATCGTATCTCTCGACAAGGGTATTTTTGGCCAACATTGCGACAAGACGCCGTCAAGTACGTCCAGAACTGTGACCCTTGTCAGCGACATGCAGGTATGTCACATAAACCCTCTGAACCTTTGCACTCGACACTCATCCCATGGCCCTTCATGAGATGGGGAATGGATATTGTTGGCAAACTACCCCCGGCCCCGGGGCAAAAGGTATTCCTCCTCGTACTTACCGATTATTTTTCCAAGTGGGTGGAGGCGGCTGCTTTTTCCCAAATCAGGGACAAGGAAGTCATCTCTTTTATCCAGACTAACATCATATGCATATTTGGGATTCCATCCGAAATCGTCTGTGACAACGGATCCCAATTCATAAGCGACAGGACCCAACAATTTTTCGAAGACAGGAGTATCAAGTTAACAACCTCGACTCCCAGATACCCTCAGGCGAACGAACTTGCTGAATCAAGTAATAAGACCATTATAGCTTCGATCAAGAAAAGGTTAAAAGCTGCAAAAGGAAGATGGGTCAAAGAACTCCCTTCAGTCCTATGGGCAAATCGCACGACACCGCGCACGTCCACAGGACAAACCCCTTTCTCTCTCGTCTACGGTTGCGAAGCATTCCTGCCAATCGAAGTCTAGCTCCCAACTTCGAGGCATACTTCCGTCGACCACAACATGATTGATTTAAATTATGATATCGACGCCCTCTAAGATCTTAGAGAGTCATCCTTGATCAGAATGGCCTCTCAGAAGCAAGCAGTCGAGCGGCATTTCAACAAACACGTCAAAGTCAAAGTCTTTCAAGAAGGCGATTACGTCCTCCGTCGAGTGTTCCAAAACACTCAAGAGCTCAATGCCGGTAAACTTTCCATTAAATGGGAAGGTCCTTACCGCATCTCCGAAGTTGTTGGTAAAGGACCCTATCGACTCCAAACTCTCGACAATCAAGAAATCCCACGCAGTTGGAATGCTACGCGCTTGAAAAAGTATTTTTTCTAGAATCATTTTTCTCTCATGCAACTTAATTGTTTTACCACAGGGGCACATGATTCAAATTTCATTATGAAATTTGGTTACACGATCATAAGGTTTTAGCGACCTCTTGATCTGAGTTTCTGAATTCAGAAAAAATTTGTACGTTCTAACACGTCAATAATTGAGCCTATCATTACAAGTCAAACGTGTGATATTTCAATCGTTATATTGCTATGAATGCCTAAGTCGCACGATTCTTCGCTCGTTTTATACTTAACAAAGTTACACAGTTGATATTACATCTATCTACGACATATATAAATCGAAATAAAAATTCGACAGAAGGATGAAATTCATTTACGAAACGTACGATTACATAGGATCGACCGACGGTCGAGTGTACAAAGTTAAAATGGTTCGACCACCAACGGTCGAGACATGAAAAGACATAGCATTTCCTAAATCTAGAGAGGAGCGTCGATCGTATGCTCAGTCTCGACCTTCAAATCCTCGTCACACCCGAAAAGGAGTTAAGAAGCTAATGCAAGCATCAAACGAGTATGTTAGGTGACACCCTACGCCGCGACATTTCAGAATGCGACCCTTAAGATTAATGTTAAGGTTAGAGGAAGGAATATGATCTTCTCGACGGTCGACTTCCAGTCCAACATCTCCTCTATCTTCGCGTATCTAACAAAAGGAGATTGAAACATCTGCAAAAGGGGTATGTTAAGCAAACATTCGGAGGAAACATTAGGAACACGAGTTTTGGAAGAAAAACTCACAAAGAACGCTAGTCCAGCTAAACGTGATCCCGTCTCTTCGATGGAGATCTTTTAAAAGCGCTCTTTCAAAGATAAGAGTTGATATTTCCCCAGATGCGGAAATGACTTCGTCCCGTCAAGGACACAGTCAGCCAAGAGGATCGACGACAACGTAAAGTTGATCGTCATGACTTCCTCCTCACTCTCTCCCGTCATTACACCCTCGCCCATGTCGGCTGATGAAAGGTCGACGCGGCAGCGGAAGACATCGTCGCCAGATGCGCAAGATCTACGAACGTCGCGTCTATCGCAATCAAAGTCTTCTCGGACATAATCATTCTCAAAGAGCCTTCAATCTTGGAAGGCCTGAGAGGAATCGAGAAGCTATACCTCGTATGAACACTTGAAAATTTCGAAAAGTATTGAGCAAAGAACAACAAGGGATCAAAGAAAAATTCCACACTAAGAAACTTTTCAAGAGGATATAAAAGGAAATGATCCATTATGATCCCTATTTATGCAAACGATCGAATCCCTTAGATGATCGCCACGTGCCCTCGTCCCTTCGTATGACTGCAGGGATCGTCGACACCTGTCAAAGACAGATGGTAAGCATAAACGTGCGTCAGCATGATGTCACGACCTCGTTCCCCTTTCAACTTCTCGCTCGGTTAGAATTAAACCAATTCGGTTCCGAAACAACCAAGGTATTTTTTAACGCAGAACCCTGAGCACCCGACGAACAAAATTTAAAATTCGAATTTGCCATCCTACTTTCAAATTTTGGGGGCAAACTGTTTGGGCAAAATTTCACAGGTCTCGACCGCGACCAAAGAAGGTAAGACGCATGTCGTGAGTTATACCTTGTATTAACATAAGGTCCCGACGAAGACCCTAAGAACCTCCGTCATCCCTCCTAAAAGGTAAGTCGAGAGTTCCTCACGACACTCGACCTCGACGTCGCCCGTTCCGCACAACCGTCGCATAAAACCGTACGACCTCGACCGACTAACACGTTATACAAACTGTTATATTTGTTTAAGTGTTTAATGCAGGAGTCAAAGTCATTTATGGACAAACGGCTATAACCGACGAAATCAGTTATGAGCATCTAAACTCACATTGAAGACGACGACCGTTACAACAATCATCAAATATCTTATTAAAATCATCCGAAGACTATAAAATCCCAGCTCAATCATTAGTTCAAGACACCTGATCAACACCAAATAACACAGAGAGAGATAGAACAAGAGCATCGAACAACAAAAGCAAACACAAACACTCGAAGATAATTCATTCGAAGCAAAGAGATCATTCATAGAAGATCACTCTCAACGCAAGACTATCGCTCTCGACCAACAGTTTTCACACACGACACACAATGTTTTTACATTCCAAGCACTTGTACTTTACATTTCGATGTCTTTCCTTCATTTGTATTGTAATCTCTATACGATCGACACCCGGAACACCAAGGACATCGCCCCTATTTTGGCGACCATAGTGCAGCGACGACATCCACTGTCGTCCGCAGGTTTTTACCTCGTTGAGGTTTTTCCTGCGTCATCAAATCCTTTGTCTCACTTACATTTTTGTCTTTGTCGCACGCCTTTGTTGAAAGATTCCTTTCTTTAGTTGTTAAAGTCCATATCGACCTTAAGTTGTCCCTTTGGTGCGATTTTTGGCATTAACATTGAGTACCTCTATGATCTGATGCTTGGTTCTGACTTGGCTGACTGGAAGACACCGCTTCATTGCGCTGATGTACCGGCGTTGGTATTCGGGATTGAAGTTGTAAATACCTAGGCAAAAGGTCGGCTCGATTGTGCGAAGTTTGTGAACAAACAACTTCTTCAGGGATTCCTCCAGGTGAGGAATACATAGTGGGATCTTCTCCCAACGGATTTGTTGCTGTTGAGGAAGTGGGAGATCAGAAGTTGTCGGTTGCTGAGGAGATGTCTGAATATTGGCAGTTGAAGTCTCGAGTCTTGTTGAAGTTTCATTGGGTTGAGCAGAGTGAACGGGAGAAGTACCATATAAATTCTGGAGCAGGAACTGATCATAGTCAATGTTGTCATCATCATCAGTAGGGAAAACCAAATTAACCTGGAGATTTAAGGCACTGGCGGCTGTTTGGGTAAAAAATCACATCCTCGACCGACCTGAGGAAATCCCCTCGACATGACCCATGGACATTGATTACCCTGCCCCCGACCGACAAGGATAATACCCATTATTATCATATCCCCGACATACGTTAAATAACCACTATAGTTGACTTATTGGGTCAGTAGTCATCTTACATCTAACGATCGCATGTCACGTATCGCATATTACACGCCGCACGTCGTATGATATACATCGCTAGTCACCAGTCACCAGTCATCCGTCGCCAGTCATGTGTCGCCAGTTACGACTCGTTGGTCTTACGTCGACAACCTTCTGTCGTCAGTCTTATATCGACCTAATCTGACGACATTTTTATAAGACCATTCCTATATTAACATAAGGTCTTACAAGACATTTATAGCCATATAAATGATCTTGTATTTCAGCAACGGTCGTATCCGAGACATAAGACAGTCGTACGATTATACTAACCGTTAATAGTCAAACATCTATTTCTGTTGTTCATTAACGCGGGTCCACAAGCATTCATGGCACAAACGGTCAATAACGGACGAACATTCAAGGAGCATTTAATGCCCGACAGCGGTTACAAGACCAACCATTAAGCCCATTAAAGGACAACGGCTATAACCGATGAAGCCTATTATGAACATTCAATCCGTCAATGAAGACAGTGACCGTTACAACAATCATCAAAGCACTTAATGAGCTAGTTAAGGACACGAAGATTATAAATAACAGGCTAAGACCACGTCTGGAGACTTCTGAACATCTAACACAACACACAAACTCTCTACGGTGAGCTCAAGAACATTCGCAGCAGAATTCACTCTCGAAGATCGCTCTCGACGTACGACAACAGCCCTTGACCAGAAGTTCACACACTTTGTATTCACACACGACAAACACATGTTTTTAACATTCAAACACTTGTACTTTACATTTCGAAGTATTTCCTTATTCTGTATTGTAATCACCGTATGACAGACGCCAGTACCAAGGACGTCGCCCCTGATTGGCGACCATAGTGCAGCGACGACTCCCCCTGTCGTCCGCAGGTTTTTTCCTCGTTTGAGGTTTTTCCTGCGTCATCAAATCCCTTGTCTCATTTATTTTTATCTCCGTCGCACGCTTTGTCGAGAGGTTCCTTTCTTTAGTTGTTAAGTCCACATCGACCTTAAGTTGTCCCTTTGGTGCGATTTCTGGCATTAACAGTTTGGCGCCATCCGTGGGACCCCATCTAGAGAAAATCCTCGACGAAACGTGCACCTTACTAACAGTTTCTTGGAGTTTCCTCTACTTTCATCGCAGGAAAATGACGGACAAGGGAAACCCAAAACGAACCTCTATCCCGGTGACTGGAGGATTCAAAAATGCTCAAGGCACTCTCGAATCAATCAATGATTATCGCATGGAAGAAATCATCCTAGATCAAAGCAAACCTGAGCAAAAAGTCCTCATCGGATCATCCCTCGATCTCAACCTCCGAGAAAAGCTGATATCTTTTTTGCAGGAATATGTTGTTCCCGATATTATCTCACACAAGTTCAATGTCGACCCATCGTTCAAGCCTGTCAAACAGAAGCGAACAAATCTTCAAGATCCTGTGATTCAACTTCAATCGGAATCAAATGCGGCTTGAAGCCAGATTCAAACCTTAAAAAAAATGCTCCGTCAAAATATCGCATGGATCACATCGTCCGAAGGGCTCGGGGGCTCGGAACGCCCGTCACAAAATAGAAAACACCATATTTCAATTTCAAAAGTCCTTGGAGAAAAAGGCGCTTATCGACTCCAAGTTACGGTAATTGTGACATCCCGCTTGGATGGAATATGGTATAAACAACTCTATATATATACTCTAAGTATATTCTCCTTGTTCAATTATTATGATCTAACATATGAATGTTGATTTAAGCATTAAAGGATCACTGGTCGAACCAACGACCACCCCCGATTTTACATTGCAGGCTCGCAAGATCATATAGAATGCAGGTCTTACGATTTATATCGTGAGAAACGAAGTCTCTACGACTTGCAACTTATAATCGTCAATTAAAGACGACCCACGTTTTTAATCTTATGATTGCCACTCATGGCAAACACAGGTTAAAACTTTCAGTCGCCAATAAAAGCGACTCACATGTTGAAATCACGTGATCGCTAGTCATTTCATATGTCGTCAATAAATA
The DNA here is from genome assembly GCA_033807775.1 of Saussurea involucrata. Lineage (NCBI taxonomy): Eukaryota > Viridiplantae > Streptophyta > Magnoliopsida > Asterales > Asteraceae > Saussurea > Saussurea involucrata. The sequence goes on along the minus strand of CM066319.1, from coordinate 62,196,590 downwards.
CAACTCGTACATTGAATCTCGCAAATCACCAGTCATGATTCCAAGGGACCAGAATACTCAAATCGACGCTTTAGCAAACCTTGCGTCTGCTTTGGTCAAACCAATACTCGACAGCATTCCAATCTGACGACGTCGTCCATCGAAAATGACGATGACATCCAGATGGAAGACCAAGAAGATAATTGGTCGAACGACATCCGAAATCGTCTACGACAAAGGATCCCAGTTCATAAGCTATGAGACTCTACCATTCTATGAAGACAGCAACATCAAGATGACGACCTCGACACCCAGGGGCAAGCGGTCGAGCGACATTTCAACAAAAACGTCGAAGATAAAGTCTTTCAAGAAGGTGACTACATCCCCTGTCAAGTATTCCAAAGCACTCAAAAGCTCAAACGCAGGTAAACTTTCTACTAAGTAGGAAGGTCCTTATCGTATCTCAGAAGTCGTAGGTAAAAATGCATATCAGCTACAAACCCTCGACAGTCGAGATATTCCACGCATCTGGAATGCAACGCATATGAAAAGGATCGCACGACATTAGTTGCATACCACTTTAATCTCGCAGGATCGCACGATATATATTGCTAAGTCTATCGTACGACTTTAGTACACTCTCACAGGATCGTACGACATAAACGATCAGGTTTATAACTTGATCATCCTTTCGCAGGAACACATGATTCAAGGTCATCGTATGATCGAATCACACGATCGTAAGGTCTAGCGACCCCACAATCTAAGTTCTTTAACTTAGAAAAATTTCATGTTCTGAATGAATGCTTTGATCACGCGCGCTTATACGATTCAAAAATATGAAAGTCTTATGACTTACGTTCTAATCGTTGTATTACAATGGATGCCCAAGTCGCACGACTTCATATTCATTTTTGTACTTAATGAATTTTTTTCAGTTGATATTACATATGTCCATGACATGTAATACGCAGGTTCAATAGAAAGGTAATTTTTACCGATTATCGCTAAAATTACAATTAGCTAAAAAAGCTAGACACAACGTGACTCAGGTCTCCAACAACCAGACCACGACGGCTGTGAACGCCAGACCACGACGGCTCGAACGCCAGAACATAGGTCTCTAACGACTGCATCGGCCCGAACGCCAGAACATATGTCTCTAACGACCGTATCGGCTGTGAATGCCAGATCACAGGACCACGTCGACCGAGAACACCAACCCGGCGACATGAACCCCTTCCTCCTCGATAGGAAAAACGTTCCCTGAAAGACGGGAGCAAATATTTCCTCAAATGAGGAAACAACGTTGTCCCGTCTAGGACACCATCGACCGATGACCCGTCCCCCTTGTCGGCAGACGCTGGGGACAACACCTTGGACACTAGCTTCGTCACTGTCGCCGGAAGCGCCGAACTTGCTAGTATCGCGTCCATCGCGCCAGAACGGCTGGATGACGCCCTCGCCTCCTTAGGCATGACAACTCTCGACGAAACGTCCGCCCTCGAAGACAGTTCCTACAAGACTACCATCCTAGTCTTCTTCAAGATTCCCGACCCAGCTGTCGGGGCATTCTTTCTCCTTTCTCGGCCTCGAAGGGCAAGCACAACTTGCGTCGCCTTCTTTGGCTGACCAAGTCAGTTTTCCTCTGATGATCTTAGCGAAAATAACACGTCTCCGTAGCAACGCATTTTACTTTAGTGTGAGATCTGAAATTCCACTGGCTTTGAAATTCAGATCTCGGGGGGCTAACTGTTTGGGTAAAAAATCACACCCTAGACCGACCTGAGGAAATCCCCTCGACATGACCCATGGACATTGATTACCCTGCCCCCGACCGACAAGGATAATACCCATTATTATCATATCCCCGACATACGTTAAATAACCACTATAGTTGACTTATTAGGTCAGTAGTCATCTTACATCTAACGATCGCATGTCACGTATCGCACATTACACGTCGCACGTCATATGATATACATCGCTAGTCGCCAGTAACCAGTCATCCGTCGCAAGTTACGACTCGTTGGTCTTACGTCGACAACCTTCTGTCGTCAGTCTTATATCGACCTAATCTGACGACATTTTTATAAGACCATTCCTATATTAAGATAAGGTCTTACAAGACATTTATAGCCATAGAAATGATCTTGTATTTCAGCAACGGTCGTATGTTCCATAAGACCGACATCCGAGACTTAAGACAGTCGTACGATTATACTAACCGTTAATAGTCAAACATCTATTTCTGTTGTTCATTAACGCAGGTCCACAAGCATTCATGGCACAAACGGTCAATAACGGACGAACATTCAAGGAGCATTTAATGCCCGACAGCGGTTACAAGACCAACCATTAAGCCCATTAAAGGACAACGGCTATAACCGATGAAGCCTATTATGAACATTCAATCCGTCAATGAAGACAGTGACCGTTACAACCATCATCAAAGCACTTAATGAGCTAGTTAAAGACACGAAGATTATAAATAACAGGCTAGGACCAAGTCTGGAGACATCTGAACATCTAACACAACACACAAACTCTCTACGGTGAGCTCAAGAACATTCGCAGCAGAATTCACTCTCGAAGATCGCTCTCGACGCACGACAACAGCCCTTGACCAGAAGTTCACACACTTTGTATTCACACACGACAAACACCTGTTTTTAACATTCAAACACTTGTACTTTACATTTCGAAGTATTTCCTTCATCTGTATTGTAATCACCGTACGGCCGACGCCAGTACCAAGGACGTCGCCCCTGATTGGCGACCATAGTGCAGCGACGACACCCCCTGTCGTCTGCAGGTTTTTTCCTCGTTTGAGGTTTTTCCTGCGTCATCAAATCCCTTGTCTCATTTATTTTTATCTTCGTCGCACGCTTTGTCGAGAGGTTCCTTTCTTTAGTTGTTAAGTCCACATCGACCTTAAGTTGTCCCTTTGGTGCGATTTTTGGCATTAACAACGGCTTTTTCATACCATGCATCTTCGGTCTACGGGTTGGTTTCACAGTCTAGATCTATCATATCCAATAACGGTCTGTTTGATGAGTCAAAATCAACCAGTTCCTGTGTTGAACCATCGGGTCATCATCATCTGATATTTCCATGTCGATTACAATCTCGGCTAATGGTAACTCGGCTTTAGGTTCGGCGTCGGTTGTTGTTGCCGCAGTTGCTGGTTCCATATGAACCACAGTTGTCGATTCGGTGAGGATAGGGGCGATCTCGATAGGTCTTAGTCTTTTCTCCCCCTCACGGTGATCAGGATCATCCTGATCATCGTGTTTTCGCTTCAGACCGCCTACTTGATTCTTGCAGGTATCTTCGAGTGAGCGGACTCTCTCGGACAGCGTTGTGAGCGCTTGGTTGTAGTCCTTAAGAGTCGAGTCAATAGTATCCAGGCGAGTGGTAATAGATGATTAAGGAGCAGTGACATGTGATTTCAGAACGGTTATCAGGTCTGCTTCTGTAGAGGTGTTGGTTTCGGATTCTTGGAGCTGTTGGGCTAGAAGCATCGTCTTGAGGGTGTCCACCGAGTAGGTAGGCTGAGTAGGAGCCGGTGGAGGTGTAGGTGCGGTTTCAGTGTCGACGATATGCCCTTTACCTTTGAGTAAACGTTTGACGGTGTCGATCTCGGCGGCGACGTGCCGCTCCATCGCCTCGCGGACAGCCTTAAGGGTGCTGTCCAGGGACCCTGGTGACACAAAGTCGGGTAAGATAACTCCGGGATCACTTAGATTACCCGTTGAGGCATCTACCTGAGAGGCAGAGCCACCTACGTTCACAGTTGGCATAGTGGTAGTTGTGGTAGAATTTCCGTCCGATCCTCGTGTTCCGCCAGACGGAGACACTACAGACGTTCCGATCGAGTCACGAAGAGTCTCGATTTGTTGTTCCTCATGTTGTGTCCTAGCCGAAGAATGTATAATATCAAGTGGCTCTAGACTCAACTGTGCACTGAAAGAAGTCGCGACCGGGGGCTGCTGGTCGCTTATTTCAACACCAGTACTCTCCGAGTGAGAGACCAGTGGAAGTTGTGCTTGATCCCCGTGTGAGACAGAAACATCCGTCTTTTGAGAGACGGATAAGTGGATGAGGGGTTGTGCAATTGCTCCGCTGGGTCCATGGAGGCTTCTTCAATACCCCGTCCCAACATATGAGACGGGATAGCAGATATGGCTACCCGGATGTCACTCGGTTGGGTTCGCTCAGGAGCCTCGTTATCTTTACGGCTCAATCTTTCCTGGTTCGTCTTCGAACGCAGTTCTCTCCTTATCATATGTTCTAATTCTTCAACTAAATCTCCCTCGGTTGTCCTAAGAATTCCCGTTCCAGGTTGGGTTAAAGGGGTTGAAGGAGAAGCAGTAGAAGTGCCTTCGGTAAAGTCTGGGTTCGGTCCGATACGAGGTGGAATTTTGGAGAGACGAATGGCACGGGTCGCATCGGATTCCGTATCAGAGTCAGATTCCACGTTCTGAACATGTGGAGTAGGTGAAGGTGGGTCGGAAAGATATGGTTCGGTTGAGTGATGAAGTTTAGGTCTAGATGGACCGGCTTGGGCTTGGCTGGAACCGGGACGCGGTTCCACTGCACCACTCACACTAGTTCCCCTTCAACGAACAATCAACACACCCCGCCCGGCAGCACCTCCTATCCGGGCCCTTCCACCTCTCACTCTTGGACCCTCACGACGCTCGGGTCTAGGTCTCTAGGCAGGTCCCTCCGGTGCTGGCTGGACCATGGGATTCCGTAACTCTTTCCTATAAGCTAAAACTCCTGGTGTAGTGGGATCGGCGATTGCCAGAAGGGCTTCAGGGATGGGCATAGCTACCGCGTTGGATGGATTGCGGATAACCATATACTGTAAATGGTGAGGAGGACATACCGGATGAGTTAGGCGGCGCGGGATGGCGGGATTGGCGTCCATATGTTGACGAACCGCCAGCGAAAGGAAACACAGGTACGGAAGGAATTTCTTCTGTTTGGTACCTCCGATTTGGCGAATGGCAATAACAATTTCCCGCCAGATGATCATGGCGAAGTCCACATGTCGATTGTAGCACACGGCATGGAAGAGTCTAAGGAAATCGCCGGTACACTGGTCTATGCCCTTCCATCTCGAAGAAAGGCATCTGTTCAGAATCGTAAACAGAGTGTACCATAAGGGAGCCAGGTATTTTCGATTGAACACGGACGGCCGGTCGATGGCGAAGTTGTAGCCCAGAGCGCGGACTTGGGCGCACATTGTCGTGTCATTGACCGTGGGGTCATATCCTTGATGACCACCGGCGTTGGCTTCAGGTAGGGATAGAAGGCGGCGGAAAGATTATGGCGTGAGTGTGAACTGCTGGTTATCGATCTGAGCAGTGATAGTCTGTGTGTTACCGACCGTGCGAACTTGAGCGGAGAACCAGACTTGAAGTATGTACATCAAAGGAACATAGGCAGTGGCGGTGAGGGTCTCACGGAGAGGGTGACGCATAAGTATGTCCACAATCACTCGATGTTGTGGTTGTGGTCTGAAGAGTGCCGGGTCCAGGAGGTGATTGTGTTGGCCTCCAGTTCGGTGCCATGGTCAGGAGCGACCAGGGCGTTGTCCGCTTCTTCATTTATAAGTTCCTCTTGAGGAATTTGTTGCTCTTCCGGGTTCTGTGGGGGATTTTGTTCCTGATCCGCCATTATATATCTGTAACAAAGAAGCACAGTCAGTATTCGAAGCGGATGAACAAATGTCGGCGCGTACCTTTGCTAAAAGTGGCTTAATTTGAGACAAATGGAGGACTGGCAGTGATGAAACAGGTACAGGACTGATAAAGACAGGGGTGTCCGGACACAGCTATGGATTTGCAAAACTTTTCGGACAACACAAGTTTCCGGATAACACAAGGTTTCCGGACAGGAAGAATGTTCCCGGACAAAACGGATAAACCGGACAACATGGTTTCCGGATGATTAAGTATTCCGGATAAACTGGTAGTCCGGGTGTTGAGCGAGTCCGGAGAAAATATCTAGGAATGTGTCCGGACAACATGGTTTCCGGATGATTAAGTATTCCGGACAACTAGGGTGTCCGGGTGTTGAGCGAGTCCGGAGAAAATATCTAGGAATATGAAGCTTACCGGATAAATACTCAACAAGTTGAATGTTCCCGGACACAACGAATGTGTCCGGACGAATTCCCAAATCACAATGGTCCAAACTGGAGTTTCTAATATGTGTGAAAGCATATATATAGTATCGAATGACACATACGAGTACCCAGACAAATCTAAATCTACCAGGAACACCTCGAAATAACCCGAAGTCGAATGGACTTTAAAATGGGTTACGGACTTTTTGAAATCGACCAAATCAGAGGTCTATTTGTGCGTCTCAGAGCGTAAAACAAGTAACAGAGTGATCGAGAATGAAATGCGAGCATCATACATGTTTTGTGATTAAAAATGCGAGTGAGATCGAGGAGTTGAGAGTACTCCGAACGAGAGAGAATGGTTGCGAGGGTTTAGGGTTTTGGACGTATTTTACGGATAGTGAAACCAAACGAACCCGGACGCTTTATATAATACCCATGAGTCCGGATATGGTACCCGGGATCTTATCCAACCCGGATGGTGACCTGGTCCGGAAGCCTATCTGTAAAGGATAGAGTTTCCGGATACCTGTCCGGATTCTTGGGGTTTTCCAAAAAAATTCAAGTTCTTGAGAATTTTGCAAAAAATAGAATTGTAAAACAACCTTCTCTCGCTCCCCCTCAAACGGAGCATGGGGATGAACTTGCTCCCCCTCGGACAGCGCAGAATTGTGCAATGAGGAGTCCGACACAAAAAAAACTTTTGGACATTTCAAAGAAAAAACACGGTGTCGCTCCCCCTCAAGTGATGACCATGATATTAAATGCACACAGGAGTGCCTACACACACAAAAAAAACTTTTAACCATGTTTAAGAAAAACTGTGTGTGACGCTCCCCCTCAACAATTGAGTAAACTTACCTGATACTTCTTTGTGCTCCCCTGAACACATGAACACACCGTGAAAGCACAGATATAGACAGATAAAAGTAGACGACAATATGAAATAACAGAACCACACGAAGAAAGAAAGAAAAACAAATGAAATCTACGAAATAAATACAGAGACTAAATGTAACTGTGTAACTGAGACAAGTAGAATACAAGTGCGAGGAAGTGTATGCTCAATCATCAGGAGTGTAAACATCGGATGATGAGTAGACAGTTACTCGTAGATGTATGGAACTTGTAACGGGCACACAATCGGATTAAGTCATCAGTTTTAGAATACCTAACTTGGACACAAGAGTGTTAAAACGTTTTTCGTCCAAGGCTTTTGTAAACAGGTCTGCTAACTGATGTTCAGTATTTACGAAGTAGAGTTCGACTGTACCTCTTTCGACGTGATCCTTAATGAAGTGATACCGAACGTCGATGTGCTTTGTCTTGGTGTGTTGGTCCGGGTTTCTTGATATTGCAATGGCGCTCTTTGAGTCACAGTAAATCGGGACCTTGACATACGTGAAACCGTAGTCTTTGAGTTGCGTCCGCATCCAGATGACTTGGGAACAACAGCTCGCGGCAGCCACGTACTCCGCCTCGGCAGTTGATGTTGAAACACATTGCTGCTTCTTGGACGCCCAACTCACCAGGCTATCTCCCAAAAACTGGATGTGACCCGAGGTGCTCTTCCGGTCCATCATACAGCCCGCGTGATCCGCATTGGAATAAGCGGATAGTGCAAAACCTGTCTCTCTTGGGTACCACAAGCCAAGATCAGCAGTACCACGTAAATAACGAAAAATTCGTTTGACCGCAGTTAAATGAGACTCCTTAGGTTTTGATTGAAACCGGGCACACAAAAATGTGGAGAACATGATATCCGGCCTACTTGCGGTTAAATACATTAAAGAACCTATCATCCCGCGATACAATTTAGAGTTCACATCCGTTCCGTTAGGATCGGCGTGAAGCTTCGTATCGGGTGCCATGGGAGTTTTCATTGGCGAGGACTGTTCCATCTGGAATTTCCTAAGAATATCCCGGATGTACTTGGCCTGGTTTATGAATATCCCGGTCGACAGTTGTTTAACTTGAAGACCAAGGAAGAAATTCATCTCGCAAAGCATACTCATTTTAAAAAATTCTCCCATTAGATTGGAAAAGTTCTTAGCATATGTGGGATTAGTAGAACCGAAGATTATGTCATCTACGTACACTTGAACAAGAACTATGTGACCTTTCTCGTTTTTTATGAATAAAGTCGAATCGATTTTACGTCGTGTGAATTTGGACTTTATCAAAAACTCGGACATCGTGTTGTACCATGCTCGCGGAGCTTGCTTTAGACCGTAAAGCGCCTTGTCTAGAACGTAGACATGATCAGGCTTCGAATCGTCCACGAATCCGTCCGGTTGTGAGACGTACACTTCTTCCTTGATATCGCCGTAGAGAAATGCGGTCTTCACATCCATTTGGAAGACCGTGAAGTTCTTGTGCACGGCGTATGCAAGGAACATACGAATGGCTTCGATTCTTGCCACTGGAGCATAGGTCTCATCATAATCGATCCCTTCTTATTGTCGGTACCCCTTGGCCACGAGACATGCTTTGTTGCGTACAATGATGTCGTCTTCATCCTTCTTATTCTTGAAAATCCACTTGGTGCCGATCACCGTCTTGTGTTTTGGACGTCGAACCAGTCGCCATACCTTTAGAGCTTCGAATTGATTGAGCTCCTCTTGCATGGCTATGATCCAGTCCAGATCTTCAAGCGCTTCGCGTACGTTCTTCGGCTCAATGTTGCTTAAGAAGCCGGAGAATAGACAGAAGTTAGCGGATGCACATCGTGTTTGAACTGGAGTAGAGGGATCACCGATGATTTGATGCAAGGGATGAGCTTTCGTCCATCTGGTGGTGTGCGGAAGCGGCTGTTGAGTTGAGTGAGACGCGTCCGAATCCACATAATCACCAGATGGCAGGTCTTGTACCGCTTCAAGTGTCGCAGGTTGGTTTCTCGGAGGAGGTGGGGGAGGATTCGTCGGAGGTTGAACGACTTCTTGGTCCGAGGAGTTCAGAAGTTGATCGGCGATTGTAGCAGATGAAGAATCACTAGGTGTGATCTTCGGATGTGTAACAGGTTCCTCCGGGGAAGCAGTAGTATCGGTAGAGGTGGATGATGACGGTTGTGCTGTCTCCGCTGTGATGGATGGCGTGCTTGTAGAAGGCGGCGGACCGGATAGGTTTGACGAGTCCTTAGTACGAGCAGCTTCAAGTCGAGGTTGTGCTGAGACAGTAGGGGAAACATTAAATATGTCATCATAAAAGAACATAAACAATAAATCTAAATCAGAAGAGTCAGCATTCGATGAAGATGCATGATTTGGATTTACTGTCGCTTGTGCAGATCCCTAACTTGGAGGTCCGGAAGCTAGCACGCCAGTTAAACCGGGTTCTGAACTGTTTTGTTCAGAAGCCAAATCTGCGGCTTCGTTGAATGTCACGTTTATACTTTCGACAACGATTTTCTTCCGTGTGATGTAAACGCGATACGCTTGAGCCTGCATGGAGTATCCGATGAAAACTCCTTCGTCCGCCTTGGGGCTGAATTTGCCGAGATCATCCTTGTCGTTTAAGACGTAGCATGCGCATCCGAATGCATGGAAGTACTTGATATTCGGAACGCGGTTGTTGATGATCTCGTACGGCGTCTTGTTGAACCGTTTGTAGAGGATGGAGCGGTTTTGCGTGTAACAGGCCGTTGACACCGCTTCGGCCCATAGAAAGTGCGGCAGATTGGACTGAGAAAGCATGGTGCGAGCTGCTTCGACTAGGGTACGGTTGCGACGTTCCACCACTCCATTTTGCTAAGGAGTGCGTGCGGCAGAGAATGTGTGCGAAATGCCGACTGAAGTCAGATATTCGTCCACCGTATTATTCTTGAACTCCGTCCCGTTGTCGGTCCTTATGGTCTGAACTTGTTGTTGCTTGTTCAGTTGGATGGTCTTCAGATGGTTGATGATCAGTTCCGGAGTTTCGTCTTTTGAGCGAAGGAACTTGACCCATGTATAGCGCGAGAAGTCATCCACCATCACCAATACATATTTGCGCTTGTTGATACTCTGAACACGCATCGGTCCACACAGATCCATATGGATGAGTTCGATGGACCTGGACGTGCTCGGAGTTACCTTCGGTTGATGCGGCACCCGCTTCATCTTTCCCTTTTCACATGCCCCGCAGAGACGATCCTTCACGAATTGAAGATCGGGCATGCCTTTCACGTGTCTGCCCAGCACCAGTTTGTTGATACTTTTGAAGTTGAGGTGCGAAAGACGTTGATGCCAAAGCCAAGCTTGTTGGGAATTATCCTTTGACAAGAGGCAGACAGGGTTATCGGTCTTGAGGGCTGCGAGATCGATTATATAGAGGTTGGTCTTGCGTTTTCCAACCAGTAGCTCCTCTCCGTCGTCGTTGAGGATTCTACACCGTTTAGCTTTGAATCGTACCTTGAGATCTTTGTCGCAGAACTGCCCGATGCTGAACAGATTGTCTCCCAATCCCGCGACGTGTGATACCTTCTTGATTGTGATCTTATCTTGGACAATGTCGCCGTAGCCCACGATCGGCGCCTTGCCGTTGTTGCCAAATCTCACGTCTCCACCATATTCTTCTTTGTAGTTCGTGAGAAGCTCCCTCCTTCCGGTCATGTGTTTGGAGCATCCAGAATCTAAGTACCACACATGACCGTGCTGCAAAATCGAGTTAACGGATTTTAGGTACCCAAATTTGTTTGGGTCCTGGAGGGTTAGGTTTGGCACCTCTCGGAGGAACTTGCTTTGACACAGCTTTCCCCTTAGGTGTAGATTGTACACCGTTTGCGGAAACTGGTTTTGGCACAGGTTGCCTCCTTGGTGTAGGTTTTACACCTTGTGGAGGAACAGGATTTTTAGCAGGTTGCCTCTTTGGTGCTTGTTTAACCTCAGTAGGAGCAACCCATCTAGGAGTGGGTTTGGTCTCCCGCTGTGGTTTAACCTCTGATTGGGAACCCCGTTGATTATAGTATTTCTGTTTATTATTACGGGGTTTATTTTTGGGTTTATGATTATACATGTGATATGACCCAAACCAATCATTTAAGTTAATTTCATCAAAATCATTCCAACCACATCTAGAACAACATAAACAATCACGCGACAATTGAATCAATTGATGAACTGAATTAAGTTTAATCGGAAAAGAAACTTCAAAACGATTCCACTTATTCCAAACACAATTGTCTTTGTTTATTCTAGAATTAAAAGCAGTAGGAAAAGACTTTGATGCTGCATCCTTGACAGGTTCCTTGTTCAGCCACTTTGGTTTTTCTTGTTTTGCTTGACCATTTTTATCTGAAACAACAGGGACAGAGCGGTCAGTGACTTTTGAAGGAACGGTATCTTTGGTAGGCAATTGCTTGGTCTTTTGCCTCGGCTGTGATTGGTTTTTAGAAACAGATTTAGATGTTGGTTTTGATTTTGAAATCGTGATCACAGCTGGGGACTTTGTTTTAGAACAGCTACCGTGTAGAAAATTGACCGGATGGTTGACTACTGGAGACAAAAATCAGTATGACTCGGGAGAGGTTTGTCGAAAGGGAACGACTCAAACTCTCCATCAGAATTGCCTTCAGAGTTCATATATTCTGAAAAATCGACTTCCGGAATTACAGGACTTGGATCAGTCAAGGAAGGCGAGGAACACGCTGTGCTTTCGGTTGTGTGCTTTGAGGAATTCGGTGCGGAAGCGTTTGAAAAATCAGAGTTTAAATTCCTTTTAACACACTCATCTTGAGAAACTTTACTTTCTTGCGAAGAGATATTTCTGATGAAGGATGTACGAGGATGTGTCAGATGAATTCGAGGAAAGTTCAAGTGAAATCTTCGTTCTATTTTGAAGTAGGTCAAGTTGCACTTGGAGTTGACCATTTCTCATGTGCTCTTTTATCGTTTCTCTTGTCATTTCAGACAATTTAGATGAGAGCTTATTGATTTCACACTGAAGAGTTTCCTTTTCTTCATTTGTCACACCTTCGGTTTTCTCAGATTTGAGTTTCTCAAGTTCCTGAATTAGCGCTTTCTTCTCCTTTTGAAAAACAGACCTTTCTTTCTCAAGCGACTCCTCCAACTCGACAATATTTGCTTCAAAGATGAGAGGGGGAACATAGAGTTTAAACTCGTCCGTCTCAGTCTTGGTTGCGGGTGCTTGGTCCTCATCCTTTTTGGAGGAATCCTTGGGCGTAGCAACCTTGTAGGGGTCGAAGTAGTCATTTGAGAGATACTTTTTGTTCTTTTGATAGGAATAATTCAAAGGTTCATAACAAAACGGAAGTTGTATTCCTCGTTTGTGTGCGCGTTTATATTCATCGGTTTCATCTTCCTTTTCAGGTTCTAGAGGACCAGTCCATTGAATAGCATATTTCGGATACTTTTTATCTAACCCAAAACAACTAAATCATACAAAGTAGGAGTTTGGTATCTTCCCTTTTTCAAATAGTGTGGGTTATCATATCCGATTCCCCAGTCTTTGTTGAAATAGGTGAACTCTTTGGGTTTATTAAGAAAGATGGTTTGATCAGTTTGACCCCTTTTGTGGAGTTTGGTTTTAAGATCAAGAATTTTAGAAACAAACTCCTTGTGCTGAATTTGAAGAGAGGAACATTGATAAACAATATCCTCTTTCTCATTCAAACACTGAGCAAACTGAGACTGAAGATCAGATAATTTGGCCCTTAAGTCTTTAGGTGCTATGGAAAGAATTTTGCATTTCTCCTTTAACATAGCATTTTCAGACTTATGTTTTTCAGTTATTTTCATTTGAACATCTATCTTTTCGGTTAGTGATCTAATCTCAAGCTTTTGTTCTTTAGTGGTGGCCTTAAAGGAATCTGCCTGTTCGGTAAGAGATTGCATTTTATTCAAGAAATCTTGTTCGGAAGATTCACATACCTGACTTGTCTTCTCTTCATCGGCTGGAGAGTGATATCCTATGAAAGCATTAGCACCATCAGTATCGCTTTCATCATCAGAACGACCCAACCAGTAGTCGTTTTCCACAAGTAGAGCTTCTCCAGCTTCCTTCTGCTCGGCCAATGCGAGTTTTTCCTTGTAGTAGTGAGAATTCTTTACCACAGGCCTCGTACAATCTTTAGCAAAGTGACCAAGCTTTCCGCAGTTGTAACAGGTCACTGGTTCATCTTTCTTCTTACCTTCTACTTTCTCTGTCTTCTCCTTCTTCTCTGACTTATCCTGTTCACCAACTTTCTTCTTTCCCTCATATTTGTCCTGATGATCATGGCGCTTGTTGGAGGAGGTGGAGTAGAGCTGATTATTGGACGAAGGCTTCTTATAGAATTTCTGTTGTTGGAAAGATTTAGTGAGCAGAGCTATCGCTTTCTTGAAGTCAGATACTTCATCATTGGAATCACTGTCTTCCTTGTCTTCAGATTCGGAAGAGTTGTACTTTTGAGCACGTGTGGAATGACGGCCCGAAGATTTCCCTTTCTTGGAGGATATGAGTGCAATAGGATCAGCAGCCGGCTTTGATTCAGTCTTCTTCTCACTCAGAAGTTCATTCACTTCGTCTTCGTCTTGAAGAAGAGTCTCATATAGTTCATTGATGCCTTTGTTCTCTATCAAGTTGTTGTGCTTGACATGAGAAGCAAACACCTTCCATTCTGGCAGCAGATTGTTGAGAAATTTGAGCGCGTTCTCCGTGTTTGAGCGAGTGATCTTATTCTTGTTCAGTTCATTAAGACGTAAGCAAAAACGCTCATAGGCCTGGGTGAGAGACTCGCCGGTGCGCTGCTTGAAACCATCGAACTTGGTTATTGCGCTGTTTATCTTCAGTTGATTTTCGACATCGCTCCCATGCATCATTCTGGCCACTTGATCCCACATGCCCTTTGTTGTGTCTTTGTAACTATTGATAGCAGTGTAGATCGTGTTGGGGAGAGCTTGAACAAGATATCGCTTTGCATGCTTTTCACCTTCAATCATGCCTCTTTCATCTTTAGTCAAGTCGGCAATAGTCTTGTCCTCAGTACGAGCCTCAGCACCTGCAGTTGCTGCTATGGTCTTCTTCGGCCAATCAATTGGACCATTTTCAAGATCTCTCTTGATATACGCATAGTTGTCCTTGGACTCTATGAAGATCGTGAACCTGTCGCGCCACTGGCTGTACTCACCTTGGTAGAGGCAAGGTGGTTTGGAATCGGTACCGATTGCGAGAGCATCACGCGAAGTATACATCTTTGGTTGCAACGGAGTGATCGTCAGACGAATGATTGATTCAAAGTGTAAACCTAACGCAAGGCACTAAAAGTGATATCCTAACGCAGGTTCTACGACTGATATGAACTAAGAATGATCTTACTGGATAGGAATCCAAATAAGAGTCTGATCTGGAAGTGTCCGGATCAGATTAGTTGAAAGCAGTTCAATAATCACACAAGTATCCGGATATCATAAAGAGTCCGGATAGCCTAAGGTTTCCGGATAACTCAAGGGTTACCGGAAGACAGTAGTTACCGGATAAGGAAAATAAACTAAGAGTTACCAGTTACCGGGTAAATGATATGTCCGGATAAGATACTTACCGGATGTTAAGGGTTTCCGGACGAAAGTACTTACCGGGTGATGGAATATCCGAGAAGATTGGTTACCGGGAACGTTGGGTTTCCGAAACTAATTTACCCGGAAAGAATGAGGTTTCAATGACTTACCCGGAATGTCTGACTTACCCGGAAAGGTTGGATGTACCCGGATGGAATAACACAAACGTCCGGAAAGTGAGGACTTGTCCGGAAACTGCGGTTGTGCTACCCGGAAACAGCGGCTGACTTTTTCAACTTGATTGAAACTCGATTAGGGTTGCTCAAAGATGTTCCTGAAAGATTAGAAACACTACCAAACACAAAAATAACAGTAACCCAATCGATTTTGAAGAAAAAAGAACACGTTTTGATGGCAAAATTTTGATTTTTAGTGAAGAACACAACCAAAAACTTTGAACTTAATTTGCTTAATTAACCACTTAAACGATCGAATTAGGATGTGAAAATTTGCATAAACACTAATGACAGTGATGCTAACACAACCCAATAAACGAAATCGATCAATTTTGCTCGAATCAAAATATGAAGGTGCAATCAAGAACCCAGACGTGAAAAAGTCAAACTTACCAGAAATCAATAAACAGGCTTTGAATCAATTCTGTCCGTCTGCTCTGATACCAATTGTGAGTCTCAGATCCGTGCAACGAACAATGAAATCAAATAGATAAGCAATAGTGTTTATGATTTCAACTGGTCATCCATGTATTAGCCTTCAGAGAGAATTTACAATAAGGAATAGAAAGCAAATGAACAACTAGCCTATTTTTCTAAGGCTAATCAACATTATATATGGCGGGCTCGTGATTAACAAGCTCACAGCCCGTTAACTAACAAAGCTCAAATTAAAGAATTACAACTTAAACCCTGAACTTTAATTCAACATAAAATGACCCTAACGTTATTACTGAAACAACAAATACTATTTGGTTTGTGATTTTAATATCATATTTTAAGGAAGAATCACGATTAAACATTATTATTCAACTACTAGTAGTTTTAAAGGGTTTTTCTTTCTCCACCCCCATGCAACAATTGTGCACCCCCTTCCTCTCATAACTTTTTTTTATTATTTTTAATTTCAAATTTACACTTTATACCCTTAAACTTTTTTATATAATTTACTTTATACCTTTTAGTTTTCTAATTTTCATTTTACACCTTTATTATATTAATAAGTTACACCATTATAATCGTCTCGTCGATACCTTCGAAATGAGCCTAATATTGAATTTTTTTGATTTAATTATATTATTATGCGTCATACGTTTACGTTATTTTTTTATATTGTTATTCGTCGATAGCTTCTTATTTTTTTTATTTAATTATATTATTTCGAAATGAGCTCAGTATTAACTAAAATACGTTAAAAAAATATATTTTATTCCAAGATTAACAAGATTTTGTATACCCCCTCCCTCCCTCCCTCACACACTTCATTTTTTTATTTTTTTTATTTAATTATACTATTATACGTCATACGTTTACGTTATTTTTTTATATTGTTATTCGTCGATACCTTCTTATTTTGTATACATATCGATACTATTTTTCACCAACCCGCATATATTGGGTTGATAACTGGTTAACCCCAAGCCAAACCGACCCAACCCGCCAACCCATGATGTCGCATTTATAAACAAAAATACTTTTTATTCCAAAAAATTCAATATTAGGCTCATTTCGAACGTATCGAAGAGACGATTATTCGTCGAAATCCCATTTCATATTCTTCTCATGAAACCTTGTCCTATTGTCATTCACGATATCTATAAACACATACAAATATTAATAATTTAAAACGATTTAATGAATTAGTTAATATATGATTATTATGTTAATGCGATAGGAGTGTAAAACAAAATTGAAAAAAATAAGAGATGTACCATAAATTAAATAATTAGCGTTCTTTATAACACATACAATCGTATATTAACTAAAAATAAGCATACGTTGTTTTAATAATCATTGGCGTTACAAAAATAAGCATACATGAAATATTTATAATATAATATATACACTTATATAAATCGTTCGGCGGAAAGTTCGTTTATGTTCGTTTATTTAATCGATACTATTTTTCACCAACCCGATGTATAATCGATACTATTTTTCACCAATCCGCATATATTGGGTTGATAACGGGTTAACCCCAAGCCAAACCGACCCAACCCGCCAACCCATGATGTCGCAATTATAAACAAAAATATTTTTTATTCCAAAAAATTCAATATTAGGCTCATTTCGAACGTATCGAAGAGACGATTATTCGTCGAAACCCCATTTCATATTCTTCCCGTGAAACCTTGTCCTATTGTCATTCACGATATCTATAAACACATACAAATAATAATAATTTAAAACGATTTAATGAATTAGTTAATATATGATTATTATGTTAATGCGATAGGAGTGAAACAAAATTGAAAAAAATAAGAGATGTACCATAAATTAAATAATTAACGTTCTTTATAACACATATAATCGTATATTAACTAAAAATAAGCATACGTTGTTTTAATAATCATTGGCGTTACAAAAATAAGCATACGTGAAATATTTATAATATAATATATACACGTATATAAATCGTTCGGCGGGAAGTTCGTTTATGTTCGTTTATTTAATCGATACTATTTTTCACCAACCCGATGTATAATCGATACTATTTTTCACCAACCCGCATATATTGGGTTGATAACGGGTTAACCCAAGACAAACCGACCCAACCCGGCAACCCGTGATGTCGCATTTATAAACAAAATATTTATAAGAAATCTTTTGATTGGGTTGGCGGGTTGGGTCGGTTTGGCTTCAAATTTCTTAACGTATTTAAACGTAATTATGTATGTTAATGTGATATGTTAAAACGTATTTTTTTAAACATATTTTAGTTAATATATGATTATTATGTTAATGTGATAAAAATGTAAAACGAAAATTAAAAAAGTAAGAGATGTACCATAAATGATATATAATTAAATAATTAAATCAAAAAAAATTAATATTAGGCTCATTTCGAACGTATCGAAGAGACGATTATAATGGTGTAACTTGTTAAAATTAAAACATATTTTTTTAACGTATTTTAACTAATATACGATTATATGTGTTAATATAATAAATGTGTAAAATGAAAATTAAAAAAGTAAAAGGTATAAAGTAAATAAATTATATAAGTTTAAGGGTATAAATTATAAAGGAGAATTCTAAATACACCCCCCTGCACACACACTGTGTGTGTGCACAGTACACGCCATGTGTGTGTGTTTCTGTGTGTGCAGGGGGGTGTGAATAGTATCATACAATAAATAAGAGTATATTTATAAAAGTGATATCTCTTCTTTCCTTTCTCTAGTACTCAAGAACATGAAAATTTGTTTTGTTTTCTTTCCTTCAGTCTTAAGAACAGAAAAATAAAAATATTACTTTAATTTCCTTTTCTTTCATTCTCTTTCTTTTCTTTCATTTTCCTTCCAAAATTCGAGAACACGACGTAAAAGATTCTTCAAAATGGAGGAAGTATCAAATGAAATTTGAAATTCTCCGATTTTGGAAAACTCCCTGAAAATGATAATCATTAGAGAGAAATATTTTTAATTATACTCATATTCAATAATAAACTTTGAAATTAAATACATATAAATTTTAAATTAAAATTGGGTTTGTGAGAGAGGAGACAATTTCTGGGAGGTTGCAGGGGGGTGTAAACTTGGTAGGGGGTATGGATATCAACACCCGTTTTAAATACTTATCTATGCATATTATATATTTAAGGAAGAATCATACTTAAAATATATATATATATATATATATATATATATATTTAACTCCAACAATTTCTCTATTTTAAAAATCACAATATTTATTATATTATATTATTAAAATATTTCACATATTTAAAAAAATATCATATCTCACTTCTATGTATTTAATTTCAAAGTTTATTATTGAATGAGTATAATTAAAAATATTTCTCTCTAATGATTATCATTTTCAGGGAGTTTTCCAAAATCGGAGAATTTCAAATTTCATTTGATACTTCCTCCATTTTGAAGAATCTTTTACGTCATGTTCTCGAATTTTGGAAGGAAAATGAAAGAAAAGAAAGAGAATGAAAGAAAAGGAAATTAAAGTAATATTTTTATTTTTCTGTTCTTAAGACTGAAGGAAAGGAAACAAAACAAATTTTCATGTTCTTGAATACCAGAGAAAGGAAAGAAGAGATATCATTTTTATAAATATACTCTTATTTATTGTATAGTGGAATGTAATTGACGAGTATACGTGTAATTTTTTTAATTATTTTTAGAGTAAATTACGTTTTTCATCTCCCTGGTTTGCTAAATATTGCAGATTTCATCCTTGCGGTTTCGAGATTTGGGTTTTCGTCCATATGGTTTATAATTCATTTTTATATTCGTCCCTGAGACCAAAACACTACTTTTAAGTATGAAGGACCAAAATAGAAATGAATTGTAAACCATATGAATGAAAATAGCAATAAATTTTAAATCATAAGAACGAAAAAAGTGATGAATTATAAACCATAGGGATGAAAATCACAATTTCAAAACCATAAAGATGAAAACATAAATTTTCAACAAGCCATAAGGACCAAAAATGTAATTTACTCTTTTTTTATAAATACAGCCACACTTGGGAGGAAAGTTTGCGATATGAAAATCAACATTAATTTACTTTTCTTTCCTTTCCATCCATAAAAAAATCCGAGAACACAATATTTTTATTTATCTCCTACTTTCTTTCCATTTCGCTTTCTTTCCTTCGTTTTTGAGAAAACGACGTTAAAAAATTGTTCAAAGTTCCCAAAATTTCCACTTTCTTCATTTTGAAGAATCTGTTAGAGATGATCTTAGAGCATCTCCAATAGAAATCAAAACCTCCAAAAATAAAATAACGTCCATCAACAATGTAACAACTCATTCCACATAGATAGAAAATGAGATTTATGAGCTGTAAGCCTTATGTTGTAGGCTTTCAATAACTTTCAACGTGGTTTTAAGTTGGAATTCAAAGTTATTGGGCCAACTTGTTGTTTTGGCTTCGGACGTTACAAATGGTATCAGCGTCAATCCTTGTACCATTGAGATAGTGGGGCAAACATCATCGAGTATGATGAGACTAAAGGGGGTGTTTGTAACAACTCGTCTCATATGGATAAAAAATGAGATTTGTGAACTTATAAGCTTCAAGTTGTAGGCTACCAATAACTTCTACCATGGTTTTAAATCGGTTTAAAAATTAGTGGGCCAACATGTTGCTTTGGGCTCTACATACAAGATTCTCCATTTTTTATATTTGAATATGATTATATTATTAAAATATTCAACACAATTCATAAAATATTATTTCTCATTTCTAAACATTTTATTTCAAATATTCTCAATGGTTATAAAAAATCCTTCTCTTTCCTAAGCAATCATTTTGGAGAATTCCACATTTTCTATCATAATTTCTCTATTTTGGAGAATGTTTTAGAAAATCTATCAGAGGATATAACTCCAAACTCTTTTTTGGAAAATCTATTGGAAATACTCTTATAGGGCATCTCAAAAAACGAATTTTTTTCTTGGAGATTTTAGTCATGTTTTTTTTTGTTTCAAGAGATTCTTCAAAACATTTCTCTAAAATGGAGAAAGTATGAGAGAAAGAGAGAGTGTATCATTCTCCAAATTTAGAGAACTCCCAAAAATTGATTACAATGAGAGATTTTTTTAATATATTTCCACCAATAGAAAATTTTGAAATTAAACTTTTAGAGAGAGAGAGAATACTTTTTTAGATAAATGAAATATTTTGATAATATAACTAATATCATAATCTCTAAAATATAGAATCTACTGGATTTAGATGCATTTTTGTTTTAGATGTTTTGAAGTTTCATTCTCCTTTTTGGAGAATTTGTTGAAGATGTTCTAAACCACGTATATATTTTAGTTTATTGAACAAAAACCTTGGTTTTTATCTTGAGTTTTGTGTGAAATGTTAGTTTATAGAACTTTAATTAATTTAAAAATATATAATAAAAATTATTGATGAAAATACATGAGACTCGCATAAAAGAGGGCCTTGTTAGCCACTTCATTATGAGGTTTTATAAAGATTATTGATTTGGTGACTTGATGATAATGTGAAAAAACTATAATACAAAAAATGAGTTCTTATTAGTTACTCTATTAGATATGTCCCCATAATGATTATTAATTAATTAATACTTAAATTTAAAGAATTAACATTTTAAAAACATTTAATGTTATATAATTTTTAATAATCCAAAAGAGTAATTAAGAGTGAGTATTTTTAGACAGTGAAGGAGTGATGAACAACAATGACTATTACTCAATTTAATAAGTATTTATCTTAGAGTTAACAAAAACATATTTTGATACTGGTTTTTATGAATGCTTATATTTATTGTACGATTTTGAGCTAACCTTTTACTGTAATTGTTGATTAGAAAATGAAAATATCTTATAAATATTTCAACATAATATAAAGTTAAGAGTGAATTATGGATTTGGTCTCCGTGGTTTGTTGATTTTTACCGATTTTGTCCCTACACTTCATTTATTATGGATTTGGTATCGATGATAAGGATAAATTATTACCGTTGAAGTTCACTAGAAGATTCAAGAGTACTTGGTCGTGGTAAACTTCTCATTCTTCACTCCCAAAATCCTTTCTTCTCTCCTAAATCGTTTCCCCTTCTTCCCTCACAAACCCTAACTGATTTTGGGCTTTTTCATGGAACCTGTGCGATTCACATATGAACTATACATTCATATGTGAATCAGTTAATTAGTTCAACTGATTCACATATTAATCTTCAATTAATTAGTTCATATGAGAATCAGTTAATTAGTTCATATATGAATCACAAAGATTCATATGTGAATTAGTTAAAAAGAGTTCATATGTGAATATATAATTCATATGTAAATCACACAGGTTTACATATGAACTCGTCTCGCGTATTTGTAAAAATTACAAAACTGTCCTTCTATTTTTGGAATAGCTGCAAATTTTGACCAGTCTAAGCCGCAATTTTTGACCAGTCAAATCCGATCTTGACCATATGAATGACTAACAGTACTTCTCTATTTTTTACACACTTAACATTTCTCATTTGAACATATGGCTATATATATATATATATATATATATATATATATATATATATATATATATATATATATATATATATATGGGCCTAATCAAATGAAAACTATATACTTTGTGGTAAGTGTGAGATCCAACGTGAGCCACTCATTTAATATAATTGATGTTGTTTTTAAAATAAAGAAAAAGGTTAGTTTGGTAAATTGATAATTTGAATTTTTTATAATAAATCAATTCCTTATTTTACTCCTCCCAATCCTACTATACGGTTACCTAATATTATTGATTTCAATATACCTTAATTTATAATACCATCGCCTCCCACCAGCCCCTCCCCCATGGCTATTCAACATCTCCATCGAAACCATCATATTCCTTCACCTCCGGTAGGCGTCATCCGCCTCCTGCTACCGCCAGTCCGCCACCACCATCGGGTTTTTTGTTTTCATCTGGCTACTGCCACCACCATCCGTTTCCACTTTGATGCCTCTGACCAGTTCGACAATAGATCGTCTCTACCTGGTAGGTTTAGCATTGAGTCGACCAGGAGGATGAGAGGAAGGATCTCCACCTGATAGGTTTAGGTCTCGTGAATTTAGCATTGAGCCAATGATAGGCTTTGATGGTCAACGATGATCACAAGCGAGTTATTGTAGCTGTAAAGCATTTTCGTGATGTTTCTTCCACAAATGGTCACACACAGTACATCCACAAGTGTTCTTGATTATGGCATGACCGATTATTTTTCTCTTTTGATTGGCAGTGAACCACAACTTTGTCGTTGCCACCATCAATGATATTGTTGACGACATTGATGAAATACCCATTTGACCAGATACATCCTTCAGTTGCGACTGCTATGAAACGTGGGGAAGAAGATGAAGAAATAGAGGATTTTTGTATGCACCATAGTGTATCATAGTTTGTGTTCATTTGTTCCATGCGTATGAGAGTGATACACTATCTTAGAATTATTGGGTAATCACATTTATCTAATCATTTGTTTGTGTTTATTTGTTGTTCCATGTGCGTCACAGTGATACACAATGTGCGTCACAATGATACACAATGCGCGTCACAGTGATACACAGTGTGTATCACAATGACACACTATCTTAATATGTATCATCGTTGTTCCGCGGAGAGAGGAGAGAGGATATTTCAAATATACCTTAAATACCCTAAAATTAAAATTTTAATCAAAATTACCAAAATTATTGATTTCCTAATTTATCCCCTAATTTATGGTTAAGATTGGATCTCACGGTTACCACAAATAATTTATTAATATGTAATCATTAATATTAAATACTAGTAATTAGTAGCAGCCGTAGATCATAATTTTAATGGTTAAGATTAGGGTTGCCTAGGTTGTTAGATTTATAAGGGTTGTAGAATATACCACCCCTATATCTATATATATATATATACGGGAGTCATTCAAGGGAGAACTAGTTATTTTGTGGTAACTGTAAGAACCAATGTGAGCCACATATTAAACTATAAATTAGGAAATTATTAATTTTGGTAATTTTGTTTGAAATTTAAATAAAAGGGCATTTTAGGTATTTTTAAAATCTCCTCTCTCCTCTCTCCTCTCTCCAGCAGATATATCGATTATGATAATGATATCACAAGAACAAATGTGATATCACTGTGATACCCCAGTGTGAAACCCAGAATACATACAAGAACAAATGTGATATCACTGTGATACCCCCAGTAAACATACAAGAACAAATGTGATATCACTGTGATACCCCCAGTGTGATACCCAGAATACATACAAGAACAAATGTGATATCACTGTCATACCCCCACCAAAAAGCAAAACTAAACCTATCTATCCATCATACCCATCACCAACTCATTTCATCTGATGAACTCCCCACCCAAAAAAAACATATATGCACATACAAAAGACTTCAAACAGCACAACCACCAAGCTAACTTTCTGGTATAGGAAGCAATGGTCCCTGTGAAAATAGTAAAAAACAATAATATCAATTACCATACAAATAACTCGAAAGAAATCGTTCTGTTTACCTCCGAATGTCCTATCTGATCGTTTGAAGATGGGTATTTAGGGTTCCACCGAGTCGCCGTGTTTTTGGACGACACATAAGGCAACGTACGCCAAAGCCACGAGTCTGATGGCGATTTTGGCAGTGGTGGAGGAGCAGGGTGGTTACCGGATGGAGACAGCTTTCAACGCAGATCGTGGAGAAGCTGGAGAAACGAGAGGAGAAGCGGAGATGGAGGGCGCCGGCGACCGGCGGTGGCGGTTCGCCGGCGACAGATGGTGGCTGGTGGCGATGGGAAGGTGATAGGGGTGGGATGAAAAGTGAAATTAGGTTTTCTCTTGTTTTTCAAAACTTAACGTGTTTGCCAAAATAAAGTATGAGTTGTCAAAATAAACAAATTACCAATTTGCCCTTATTTTTATTTTTGGAAGTAACATTAATTATTTTAAATGTGTGGCTCACATTGGTTCTTACAGTTACCACAAACTAATTAGTTCTTATTTGATTAAGCCCCTATATATATACACACTTGTGCATATAAGTAATTTGTAACATACACATATGCATATGCACAAGTGCATAAAAACCAAAAAATAACATAATTTACCTATATGCACAAGTGCATACCGTCCAGATGAAGGGCCACCAGGGTGTTCTTCAGTTTTCCGTTTTTTTAAGGATTTCCCTTGAACCTTCCTCTCTCTCTCTCTCTCTCTATATATATATATATATATATATATATATATATATATGGGAGAGATCTAATGTAAATCACTTTTATGTTGCAAACTGTGCAAACCGTCGATTTCATTGCTTAAGTTAATGAAATTGGTTCATTAAGTTGTTTAATTTGATGAAATTGTTTCATATAATTCTATTCTTGATGAAATTGTTTCATATATTTGTGTTTTTTATGTAGTTTCATGTATATTTTTCTTATTCTGGTGAAACTGGTTCATGTATTTTTCTGAGTCAGATAAACTTTCTCACTTTTACATAAAATACACAACTATATGAAACAATTTCATCAAATTAAACAATTTCATGAATCAATTTATCCAATGAAATCAAAGGTTTGCACGGTTTGCAAATGAAACACTCTCTCACTATATATATATCTATCTATATATATATATAAACCTCCAAAACTGTAATTTTGTATTTATTGTTAATGGTCCAAAAATGATATGGTTTTTGTAAGTAGAATGTAAAAGAAAAGAAAAAGAAAAAGTAAAAGAAAGAAAATGAAGGTGGGGATAAAAATGACAGGGAAAGAGAAAGACAGTGTGAATGTGTAACACAACATGTCATGTGAGGCAGTCGGACAATTTCAGTTTTTGACAGAAGGGAAATATGGAGTTATATATAATTCTCTCTCGTCTCACCAACCTATATACAGCCTGGCCCTCCTGTCCTCTCCAATTCATCCCCTAAATTCTCCCAAAGTCAAATATGTTTCCTACCCTTACTTTTCTTTTATCTATTTTTATTTATAAATTAAGTAAATTCCTCCCGATGCACCAACGCTTTTTAACTTCAGAAAAACGGAGGTGATGAAATTAGTTTTAATAATTTAAACGACAACCCCATTAGCGTAGTTTTGGAATTGAGAATCTCCAAAATTTTGAAACAAGTCTTGGTGCTTGTCTGTGTAGCCCACTCTATTAACTTTGATGGTTGTTACAATCTCACTTGGTAAAATCATGTAATTTATATGGTCAGGTTAACGGAAAACTCAAAAAAAAAATGAAAAAATGAATAAGATCCTGGTAGTCTTTCATCTGGAAGGTATGTATTTATGCATACAAGTAATACGTAACATGCACACATACATATGCATAATGCACACATGCTAAAAAACCAAAAAAACAATTTAATTTATTTGTATGCACAAGTACATACCGTCTAGATGAAAGACTACTAAGGTGTTCCTTAGTTTTTCATTTTTTGAGGTTTTCTAAACTACAAATTTCATAAAAAAAATAATCAATAAATGAATGATATAAAACAATTTCATCAAAATAATCAATTCTATAAAAAAAATTCATCAAAAAAACCTATGAAATCGACGGTTTACACGAAAATGATGGTTTACAATTTATTAGGACTATATATATATATATATAGCCATAGGTTCAAAATAAAAGTGCAAATATTTTGAGAAATAGAGAAGTGATCTTGGCCATTCATTCGGTCAAGATCGGTTATAATTGGTCAAAAGTTGCGGCTTTGACTGGTCAAAAGTTGCGACTGTTCAAAAAATAGAAGGGCAATTTCGTAACTTTTACAAAAAACACGGGCTGAGTTCATATATGAATCTGTGTGATTCACATATGAACTATACGTTCATATATGAACTTTTGTAATTCACATATGAACTCTTTATAATTAATTCATATATAAATCTTGTGATTCATATATGAACCTTTGTGTTTCACATATAAAACTAATTAACTGTAGGTTCATATATGAATCAGTTGAACCAATTAACTGATTCATATATGAATCTTTGTGTTCATATATGAACCTTTTTAATTTACATATAATTTTTTTTAACTAATTCATATATGAACCTTTGTGATTTATATATGAATTTTTTTTAACTAATTCTCATATGAACAAATTAACTGATTCATATATAAATCACAAAGGTTCATATATGAATTAGTTAAAAATATTTTATATGTGAATTACAAAGGTTCATATATGAACACAAATGTTCATATATGAATCACACAAATGTTCATATATGAACATGTCCCGCGTATTTTTTACGAAACTACCCTCTATCTTGTGCAGACCACGCGCAGACCACGCGAGGAATTATCCTTTGTTTCTCGGTCAAAGCCGCCGATGTTGACCGAATGCATGGCCAAGATCACTTCTCTATTTCTCAAAAATTTTGCACTTCTTTTTTGAACCTCTCCTTGTATATATATATATATATATATATATATATATATGGTTCATGGTTGGATTTTGATGAGAAGTGGTTATCAACCGTTGGATGAAAAATGAATGCATATTAGGATGAGATGCACCAAGATGTACCGGATCAATTCTCTTCTAAGATGCAATTTATGGAAGGACATGAGATTAAAAGTGATCAACGGTTCAGATCCACTTCTCACGTGAACCTTAACTTCTTACACGATCCTTCCACACACACACACATATGTATATATATATATATATATATATATATATATATATATATATATATATATATAGCCTTAGGTTCAATAGAGAAGTGCAAATATTTAGAGAAATAGAGAAGTAAAAAAACACGGGACCGTTCATATATGAACGTTCATATATAAACAGTCATATATGAACGTTCATATATGACTGTTTATATATGAACGGTCCCGTGTTTTTTTACTTCTCTATTTCTCTAAATATTTGCACTTCTCTATTGAACCTTTCCCTATATATATATATATATATATATATATATATATATATGGTCAGGTTCAAGGGAAAACTCTAAATAACCGGAAAACCACAAAAATACGGAGGAAAAAGTATATCAATATGGATCTCAAATTAACGAAAAAAATATGATCGTTTATTTGGTGTAATTTATTTCATTCGGATTTTGTTTATTTTTCGTCTTTTTTCAAATAAAAAATAGGGGGGTGTGGTTTTTTAATTTAATTAATATTGTTGTAACCGCCCATCTAATCACATCCATCAGATTATCTAATCTAACGATTGATAAAATGTTTTTTAGTTTTCTATTTACTTGGGATCATGTGAGTCCAGCATGTTTTCGTGAGACCGGCGAGACCAAGTTTTTACACTTGAAACTTCACAGCAAAATACTGTGAAGGTAACCTTCACAATGTTTTTGCTGTGAAGATTCGTATCATTTTTTACCTTCACAATGTTTTACTGTGAAGTTTCAAGTACAAAAACTTGATCTCACCGGTCTCACGAAACAGGTTGGTCTCACGTGAACCCAAC
This sequence comes from Saussurea involucrata, assembly GCA_033807775.1. Lineage (NCBI taxonomy): Eukaryota > Viridiplantae > Streptophyta > Magnoliopsida > Asterales > Asteraceae > Saussurea > Saussurea involucrata. The sequence goes on along the minus strand of CM066319.1, from coordinate 62,168,809 downwards.
CCTATATATATATATATATATATATATATATATATATATATATATATATATATATATAGGGTTGAGTTCTGATGAGAAGTGCCAATTTTGGTGAGAAGCGTTAGAATTGGTTATCAACCGTTGGATGAGAAATAGACGAATATTAAGATGAGATGCACCGAGATAAAATGCACCAAGATGCACCAGATCAATTTATTTTTAAGTCACAATTCATATGAGGGTATTTGATTAAAATGATCAACAGTTTAAAAGCAAAATGACACCTATCACATGATCTCATTTCTCTCTCTCTCTCTCTCTCTCTATATATATATATATATATTATATTTAAAATAAAGTTTTGACCGTTACAAAGTTTTGCAATTAACTTTAAATGTGTTAGCATTTATAACAAAATTCATATCACTTTTGGAAAAATTATTCAATATAAAATCATAAAATCACTTTTCAGAATTTTGTTTTGAAATAAAGGGAAGAGTAAATTACATGAATGGTCCCTATGGTTAGGTTCAAATCTGGATTTGGTCCCTATTTTGAAATAATTACACCAGGCGTCCCTGTGATTGTCATTTTGTTTCACGTCGGGTCCCTGACGCTAACTCCGTTAAAAAAGTCCGTTAACTCAGGGGTAAAATGGTCATTTTACCCCTGTCTTCACCGGTCACCTTCTCTGGCCACCCCTCCCACTCTTGTCTTTTTCTTGTTTTTGTCTTCAAAGTCATCATCTTCCCCAAACTCATCTTCTTCTCCAAACTCATCTTCCCCAAACCCACTTCCCTCTTGTCAGGATCGAATCTTAACAAGACAATAAACACTTAGAATTCAGAATTAAAGAATCTGCGGAAAAGAACTTTAATTCTCACAATCAAGAACAATGTAACAGAAAATTCACAATTTTGTATTCACTGTTTTGAATCACAATATTAACAACCAAACCTCAATCTTGTTGAACAGGCTCAACAAGACGACTTCTACTTCTCTAGAAATAGGGTTCTTACACCTTGAGGTTAATTCTCTCTTGAAATCAATATCGAATTCTATTTCACACGTATATTAGCTCATCTATCGTGTGTCGTGTATCTTGTATCTTGTATAATAGCTATCTATCAATACTATTTATACAAAAGTAATTACAAGATAACTATCAAAAGTAAATTGATCTTCTGAATCTTCGTTAAACATATCTTGATCAATTCCTTCTTTGTCTCCAAAAGTATCGCATACCAAACTTATCAAGTCAGCAGTATTAACAATGATTTGACTTAGCAGCATTAACGAATTTCAGCAGTATTAACCTTCACAGTCTTCTAGCAGTAGTATCTCAGCTCAGCAGTACTAACCATGTCTTGCAGTAGTAATTTGGTCTAGCAGTACTAACCTTGTCTAGCAGTAGTAACTTCGTCTAGCAGTAGTAACCTTGACTAGCAGTAGTAACTTCGTCTAGCAGTAGTAACCTTGACTAGCAGTAGTAACCAAGAACTGGCAGTAGTAAAATTGTCTTGGCAGTACTAACCATACTTAGCATATCTTCAGTTCCCAACAATCTCCCCCTAACTTGACTTTTAGGAAAAGAAGTCAAGTTCTTCAGATGATGCTACCAAAACTTAGTCATCATATAAGCATAGATCAGGACTTAAACCTAGACTCTGATTTGCAATCCTTCTTACCAAGAATCTTCCCATAGCAGAGTCTTTGTTGCAGACCAATTTTACATGTAGCATCCCGTTCAGTCTTTTCATGCAGTGTTTGTAGATTTCATCCACCAGATAATACTCCTGATATGTGTTGTCAATTGATATAACATACACTCCACAATTTTCATAGAGCATCCAGTGGGTTACTGCTTGAAAAGGTCTTGCTGTTATGTGCTGAACTACTTCTGGTCTGAACATTAGGCATAGGTATTCTAACACCATCTTTGTGATAGACATACCTCTTTCTGTCAACATATTACCATAGATCTGCATGCCTACTTTGAACATCTCTTCCAAGTCAGATCTTGAGCATCTTCTTATAACTTGTCCCCATGTTATGTAGACTTCAAACTGCCCATCAGCTCTCTTGAGTCTGATATACTCCTTTCTCTCATCTATCAAAGTATCCCAGTGACTGATTGCAGGAGGTTTTGAATCTAATGGAGTCACTTTGATTGGTTCAGTATCAACCATAGTGATGTACAAGTCACATTGTTCATTGCTAAGTGATTGTGCATTACTGGATTGACCTGTCTTACTATCTCCTTGTCCTTCATCCTTGGCAACTTCTTCCTTTTCTTTCTCTTCTACCACTGGTTTCTCAACAGGTTCTACCCTTTGCTTCTTTACAAGCTTCTTTTTAGTAGCCACAGACTTTGTTCTCTTTCTGCTGAAAACCATCTTTGCATCCTTAGTTTCTTCCTGTTTCTTGGCAGTTGGAGGTGTATCATGTTTGGCTTTGATTAAAGCCTCTGCAACCTCCACTTCTTCTACTGTAAGCTTCTCTGTTATTGTTTCAGCTTCTGTTTCTGTTACTGCTTTCTTTGTAGATTGAGCAGCATTAACTGTTTCTGCTGCTTGCTTAGAGTCAGCAGCATTAACAGTTTCTGCTGCTACTTCAGTTACTGCTTCTTTTGGAACTTCAGTTACTGCTGCCTTTACAGTTTCTGCTTCTTTAACAAGCTCTTCTACCTTTTCTGTCTCCCCCTTATTCTGTGTACTGGACTCCCCCTTAAACTGTGCATTATCCATTTCCATCTCAGTCTCCATCTGAACTGTCTCCCCCTCAACTTGTAGACCCTTCATATTCAGTTCTGCTTCTGATTCTGACTCTGACTCCCCCTTTTTGGGAGCATCATCAGTTGGAATTCTTCTTCTCAGCCCAAATCTTGCCTTTTTCTTTCTGTGCAACAACTTGGTGACCATCTTCTTGAGCTTCTCAATTTGAGACTGTTGGTAGGTGACCACAGCCTTCAGTTGCTCAATCTCCTTCTTCTGTGCCATAACATCCAAGTTGACATTTCCAATGGTTTCCATCAATTCATCATAATTATATCTATCCTCACCTTGTTTAGAAGTGTTTACCTTCTTTAAAGGATCCTTGGAAGTTTTAGCAGAAGCCTTCTGCCAAGCAGAAGCACTAACTGCCCCCTTGGTTTCTTGGCACCTGGGTCCTCCTAATGATTTCTCATTTAGAGTTGCCATGGGGAAGGTCTTATTTATGTTACCACTGTCCTTCTCTGTGCTAGCAGAAGTAGTGGCAGCCTTAGCACCCATATGCTCATCCTTCTCCTTAGAGAGCACCTTCTTGGGGTTGGGAGACACCCCTGTGGTTTCCCTGTTGATATTCTCAATTGGAGAATGCTCCAACTGAGGGCTTAAAGGCTTTGGGCTCTGAGTAGGTACATCAAGGGAAGGAACCTTGTGCACCTTTCTTCTTTGAAACTTGTTGGATAAAACAGGAGTGGGCTTTTGAAGTATGTGCTGAGGGATATTTATAGTGAGTGAAGGTGGGATTTGGCCATCAGTGGGATGATCTAATGAGGGCCTTGATCCTGATGCCATACCTTCAGAGGGGTGGGACACAACCATCATTGTAGAGAACAATGGTGTGTCAACTCCTTCCGAGTCCCTAGGAAGTCTTTTCATATTTGAAAAAACCTTCCCTTTAGGGGATTTGGGTACATATACCTCAGTAAACTGAGGTAAGTCCATCAATTCCTTGTTAATAACTTCTTGCACAAACCTTGGATACATGTAAAAGCTCTTTTTGGATTCCAAGTTTGATACAAGATCAGATAAAATCATTTGGGAGAAATTGAACTTTCTGGAAGTGGCCAAACATACCAGAGCATAAGCAGTGGTACTGCTGAACTCACTCCATCCAGTTGTTTTCTTGGAAATACAGTGCATCAGGGTATGAACAAGAAATCTACATTGGTTGAAAAATTTTGACTTGTAGAATTTAAAAACACCAATGGGACCTTCATACCCCATTCTTTGTAAAGTCGAATATAGGTCATCAGAAGATAGAGAGGTTATACCTGAGGCATCATCCAAGTGAAGAGAGATGCAAATAACCTCCTCTGTGACTTTCAAGGGTTTATCACAAACCCTTGTTCGAATGGTTTTCTGCCCTTCTTCGAAACTAACAGTGGCATTCTCCCAAAATTGCGTCTGATGTTCGATATAGATGGCTGGGCTCACCGTTAGGGCATAAGAGATGTGCGAGGATTTAAGAAAATCGACGATATCGTGGAATCCCGCAGCTTGTTTCGGCTTCTGAAGCATGGCTATTTCATTGTGCTCATCAACAAACTCCATGATTCCTGAGGATTCTTGAAAGAAAAACACAAAGATTCTGGGGAGAATAGGTTAGAACGAGAGATAAGAAGTTAATGCGAAGAGTCGTTATGAACTTTGGCGGGCAAACAGGGGTATTTATATGCCCTAGATTATCAAAAGCAGTATTAACGACATAGGCAGTACTAACTACCGAGCAGTATTAACTGCAAAGCAGTATTAACTACACAAGCAGTATTAACTACACAAGCAGTATTAACTGCTGAGCAGTATCAACTGTGCACTAGCAGTATTAACTACTGAGCAGTATTAACTGCAAAGCAGTATTAACCACACCTGCAGTATTAACTGCAAAGCAGTATTAACTGCAAAGCAGTATTAACTGCAAGGGCAGTATTAACTACTTAGCAGTATTAACTGCAAGGGCAGTATTAACTACTTAGCAGTATTAACTACTAGAACACTGGCAGTAGTAACTCTGCACTAGCAGTATTAACTCTGCACTAGCAGTAGTAACTCTGCACTGGCAGTAGTAACTCTGTTACCTCCTTCATGATTAGTCAAATCCTCAAATGTCATCTTACCTTCTGACACATCACCTTTATCACTTCTCTTACCTCCTGCAGGATTATTTCCAAAAGTAACATGTCCTCCATCAATCTTTTTGAAATTTTTGAAGGCAGGCCATGTTACCTGTCATGTGCCTAGAGCAACCACTGTCAACATGCCAAATGCTTCTCCCCTTAAGCTGTTGATTGCCCTGCACATCTGATAAATCAATTAGTTTTTATTAGGGACCCAAGCCATAGTGGTCTTGGGTCTCCCTTTGATCATCAAAATACTTACATTCTGTTTTGATGAGCTTGTCAAAGTGAGGAACATCAGTGCTTGAGTACTTTGTTTTGATGATAGGTCTAGAAGCAGTACTAACTGATGCAGAAGTACTAACTTTGTTAGCAGTACTAACATTGTTAGCAGTATTATCTTTTAAGGAGGCATTAACAGTGTTAGCAGCACTAACACTGCTTCCAGAGGTACTAGCCTTCTTAGCAGTATTAACTAACTTAGCAGTACTAACACTAGAAGCAGTATTAATTGTTGAAGAGGTACTAACTGTGTTAGCAGTACTAACACTGCTAGCAACATTATTGCTTCCTGCAGTACTAACATTATTAGCAGTACTAACTGAGTTGGCAGTTTTATCATTAGTACCTTTAGGCATCCATACTCTAACACTTTCTGTTTCTGCCTTTTTCATGTGGCTTTTGGTTTTAACTTGTTTCTTTGCCACAACTTTCCTCACAGACTTTTTATAGCCACCATTCTTTCTGTAACCACCAGGTTTTTGAAAAGATCTTTGAGCATTAAACCTTTGGTTAACAGGATTGAAATAACAGTGTTTGGCTAAATGATTTAGCTTACCACAGATGAAACAAGGTTTTGGCCTGTTAATTCTGTTCAGATCAACTCCTTGTCTCATAGCCCACTGGTTATTCCAATTTCTTTGATTACCCCTTTTGTTATCATGTTTTTGGGGCTTAAGCTCTTGAGATTTCTTACAAGAACACTGTTCACAAGTATTGGAGTTCACAACTGTGGTCTGTGTGTAATGAACTCCCTTTTCCTTTTCAGTCCTTTTGATCTCATTGTTCTTTCCCCAAGGATTTCCATCTTTCTCATTGGTCACAATTTCATTGTCTAAGGGAACCTTACTACTAACACTCTTATTCTTCTTAGATTCTTCCTTCTCTGTTTTATCCTTAACTACTACTTCTTCTTCACAAGGATCTATATTAATCTTTAATTCAGGATCCTTCCTATCCTTGGTCTCTAACAAATCAGACTTAGGAGGTATGTAGTTGTTATTGTAGGGTGGAGGTGTGGCATTGTACCCTATCCCTACTTTCATCTTGTCATGGATTTGAGCCTTAATGATGGTATCCATGGTTTTAGAAGCACAGGTAAACTTTTCAACATCAAGTTTAACCTTCTTAAGCTCTTCTTTTAATTTCTCATTCTCCTCCCCAGACACTTTCAGCTTAATCTCATACTCATTCTTCTCCCACTTCCAATAGTTAGTATCATAGTGGTGTTGAAGTTCATTAGCTTGAAAAGCTCTAATCTGTTCCTCAAACCTTTCTACAATCCTAACATAATCTTTCACATCTTTCTCTAGCCTCTTAAGGTTATCACACGTACCCTGATTGTGATCCCTATATCTTTTAACAACATCAATGCAAGCTTGAGAACAAAGTTTAGATTGTACCTCAGTGGGAATATCTGATACTTCTTCCATGAGTGCATGATTCTGGATTGCCTCTTCTGCTTGATCACTCCAATCAAAAGTACTGTTTGATTCAATAGAATTTTCCATAATGATTGTAGAATTCTAAGAAACACAGGCTCTGATACCACTTGTCAGGATCGAATCTTAACAAGACAATAAACACTTAGAATTCAGAATTAAAGAATCTGCGGAAAAGAACTTTAATTCTCACAATCAAGAACAATGTAACAGAAAATTCACAATTTTGTATTCAATGTTTTGAATCACAATATTAACAACCAAACCTCAATCTTGTTGAACAGGCTCAACAAGACGACTTCTACTTCTCTAGAAATAGGGTTCTTACACCTTGAGGTTAATTCTCTCTTGAAATCAATATCGAATTCTATTTCACACGTATATTAGCTCATCTATCGTGTGTCGTGTATCTTGTATCTTGTATAATAGCTATCTATCAATACTATTTATACAAAAGTAATTACAAGATAACTATCAAAAGTAAATTGATCTTCTGAATCTTCGTTAAACATATCTTGATCAATTCCTTCTTTGTCTCCAAAAGTATCGCATACCAAACTTATCAAGTCAGCAGTATTAACAATGATTTGACTTAGCAGCATTAACGAATTTCAGCAGTATTAACCTTCACAGTCTTCTAGCAGTAGTATCTCAGCTCAGCAGTACTAACCATGTCTTGCAGTAGTAATTTGGTCTAGCAGTACTAACCTTGTCTAGCAGTAGTAACTTCGTCTAGCAGTAGTAACCTTGACTAGCAGTAGTAACTTCGTCTAGCAGTAGTAACCTTGACTAGCAGTAGTAACCAAGAACTGGCAGTAGTAAAATTGTCTTGGCAGTACTAACCATACTTAGCATATCTTCAGTTCCCAACACTTTCTTCCCAAATGCAAGACCCAACAACCCAACAATTTAAGAAATCTTGATGAAATTCACGTCTGGAAGATGCAATATGATCAATATATCAAAACCGAACAGATCTGAGGTGAAAATTCCGACGAAAGCGTTTTTTCGGCGAAAACGTTTTTCCGACGAAAACGAGCAGAACACAAAAACACACAGATTTGTTGACGATTTTCACTTATACACAGACCCACATACATATATATATATATACACAGATCACACATCGGAGTTACTAGTCGGACGTTTTTTTTTCGGTGATCGGAGTTGTGGGAGAGATGAGAGAGGAGGTTGCAGGTTTGTATATATGTATGTATATATATATATATGTAGGTGTGTTAAAGAAAGAAAGAGGGTCACAAAAATGGAGGTGTTGAGAGATCTAGCAATGAAGAGTGGGAGGGGTGGCCGGAGAAGGTGACCGATGAAGACAAGGATAAAATGACCATTTTACCCCTGAGTTAACGGATGGAATTTAACGGAGTTAGCGTCAGGGACCCGACGTGAAACAAAATGACAACCACAGGGACGCCTGGTGTAATTATTTCAAAATAGGGACCAAATCCAGATTTAGACCTAACCACAGGGACCATTCATGTAAATTACTCTAAAGGGAATAATAGATGTCTCTTGGCTGTCTTTCCTTTTATACTTTTAAAATTACTTGAAATTCTTGATCGCTTGTTGTAGCTACTGCAACCACATATTCTCATTTTTAGGATTTCATATACTATTCGTGACTAAACTACGATTTTGGTCCCGGTGGTATATTACAAGTTTTGGTTTTTGTCTTTAACTTTTTTTTTTCTTTTTTGGTGATCGTAGTTTTTCGGGCCAACTTATATGTACCGATTAATCCACGGACGATCATGAACGTTCGTTGTGCTTTTATTACGAAGATTCAATTTTTTTCCATTAAAGGTTTGATTTTTTTCCTTCATATGAAGGTTCGTTGTTTTGATATAAAGTTTAGTGTTGAGAAACAGAGAGATAGGGAAAGAGAGAGACTTGGTTTGTATGAGAACTTTTTATCTTTTGTGAGAACAACCTCTCTATAGACGTCAAATGATTTTTTTTTTTTTTTTGTGTTTGAGTGAAAGGCTGGAAAAAAACGTGGTAGCTTGGATGTAATTAAATGAAACCTCAATGACTACCGGGATCCAACCCTTTATATATCTATAAGGCATTTATCCTATGTTAATTTTTTTTTTAAATAACAAGTTTATACTTTATTACTGTATACATATAATTTTTTTAAACCTCATGTTTGAACTTTATAAAATTAACTGATAAATCAGTTCGAATACAAGATAAGCATCAAACTCTATTAATACGACCAAATAATCCATATTTTTTTTTTATTTTTGATAAAAATATTTGCATTAATTTTTCATCCCCGATTTGCAATAAATCTTTTCGTGACGTTGCATTACATAATTACACAACTATTGTGTGTATGTATATAGAATTAGGATAAAATCTGATCCAAAATAGGAAGGTAAAAAATGTGAAGATAAGGTAATATGAAATATTAGTATAATTAACATAAAAGATAACATGCATGAAAGTATATTAATATGTTTACTTATGTAAACTTCCGTTAAAAGATGTCTTTGTAATCAATTATAATAAATAAGTTAACATGTTTCATAAAATTAATGAAGGTGTTCTCGTTTAAACTTCCATCAATATGTATGTGTTTTCGAATCTTTTAGGCCTCGTTAATATTTTTTGACCAATTATGGTTATTGTTCGAATGTTATAAAACTTAGGGTTGTTTGTTTACCTCTTAATAGTCTCATTAAGAGGCAACCTCTGAATCATTAAAAAGTGAATCTTGTTTTGCAAAAAAAAAGTCGGTCTCTTAATGGTTCTAAAATCTTCTGAATGATTTTGTATCTTGGGTTTCTCTTAACCATTCAGCACCCTAATTTCATTATGAAAATTACCAAACAACCATATTTCATTTTGCACACTACCATAAGAGGTTCTGAATCATTCTGACCACTTAATCAACGTGCACCAAACCATTCAACAACTTCCAAACAGCCCCTTATTCTCATTGTTGTGGGAGGTTACACAAAATGTATAGAGTACGATAGATTAATTGTTAAGACATCTTGTGTAGGTCATACGTCTCATGTCGAAACGATAGTTTTATCTCAATGTTGATGGGGAATGTTATTTTATCAACTCAATATTTAATTTACTATCTATCAGTAAGATTGTCCTCATCCTTACTCCCATCGTCAATGTTTCATCTATCCTTTTCCAAGTTATTTTCGTAAAACAGTAATAATCTATTTCTGGTTTTTTCATACCAAACACAAGTGACACCCTTTCAACTTTAACGTTTGTTTTAGCACATGTCGTTTTCGGTTCCACTCTAACCTTCCACATATACTAATAAGTCAAATTATGAATCTAAAAGCTTTCATAGCTTTTGGCAACGTTACAAATCATATCAACATCTACAAAATCCTCAAGATCTTATATGTTTCATAAATACATCTTGAGGAATGGACTTCGTTAATTAACTTGGGAATGTAGTGGATTATATTGATGGTGTTGTAACTCATAATTTATGGGTATTGAGTGTCTCATTTAACACCATTATGAAGGACTTTATGTATGAGTTAATGGCCATGTAACTCCCATTTTTCCATTATGTCTTGGCTCAACCCTTCCACTATATAAAGGGGTTGAGGCCTCACCATTGTACACACACTTCTCATTTTCAATATAAGAGCTCTCTTGTTTTCTCTCTATAGTAGGCTAATTCCATTTACAACACATTATCGGCACTTTCGCTCAAAGACGGAGGGATACAAGATTGTTTTCTCGTGTAGATCATCATTTCAACCCGGAGTAAGGTACAATTTACTATTAAAAACTTTGAATTTGTATGGTTAATCAAATATATATAGTCGAGAAAATAACATTCTTTCGGATGTATATTATCTTCCCCCTTTTTTTAGCAATATGTTTTTTTTTTCGATGTTTAAAAAGTTTTTTTTGACATGAAGTTTGTAGAACCATATATATACACATTTAAGTTGGAAAGATTGAATCAACTCCAAATAGGCTCACCTATTTGGATACGATGTCTAGGAAAGATATAGGCGGATATTTCTATTCTAATGAGGTCGGTTTTTAAAATGCTTTTGCGCTTACCACCCTCACCGTCTTTCCTGGTTGTGTTCGAGTAGAGCTACCGAAAGGGGTTGAGTAAATAATAGTTTTCCCCGAATGTGTTTATATACTATGTATATTCGCTGAATCGGTGTCTCACAATCGTCGATCGATCAAGGAGAACCATCCAGCCTTATAGCAAAACTTGTGTTTCTCGAACCTGTCGCTTCGAAACAAAGTTAGTGCTAAATATAAAAAAAAAACTAGTGTTTATCGAACCAGTCGTTTCGAAACATAGTTTATACTGATACAAAACAATAAACATATAAACCCGTCGTTTTATATGATAACTAATCCAGTATTTTTCTCCCGTTGTAGAAAAAAAATGTCGATCAAACTTGAATTCCCGATCGTAGATGCCGCCGGCAAGAACTATTTGGATTGGACTCAAGATATCCAAAACCATCTAGATGCCCAAGGCCTATTGGATGTTATTTATGATGAGGATGATCGCGAAGTTGAAGTTACCCGCAAAATGAATGCTAAGGCCATGATACTATTTCGTCGTCATTTATCAGATACAATGAAGTCTGAATTTATAGCAATCACCTCACCCAAGGCATTATGGGACTCTTTGAAAGAGCGTTTCGACCATCAAAAGACCATATGGCTTCTCGAAGCCCGCCAAGATTGGCTAAATTTGTGATTCCAAGACTTTACTACCGTTACCGAGTATAATGCTGAAGTGTGTAGAATCCGTTCTCTTCTCCATTATTGTGGTGAACACTTGACTGATAATGATTTACTGGAGAAGACATACACTACATTTCCTAGCTCTGACAACTTGCTTCAAAAGCAATATCGTCAATCCAAGTTCCAAACGTTCCCCGAGTTGATTACCCAATTATTATTGGATGAGAAAAATAGCATCGTTTTAATGAGAAATAACAACTCTCGTCCCGCTGGGACAAAGGCAATTCCAATGCCGGATGCCACGACATGGGAATCGAGACAAGGGCCAGTCGTCCAGAAAGCCAGTGAATCGTGGTGAGCATAAAACTCGCCATGCCAAGCGAGGTCCGGAAAATTATCCGTACCGACGACCTGTGGCCCCCAAACAGTCTCGTGGTAGGAACAACAACAATAGGGCCAGTCGTCCCAAAGCAAGAGATGATGCTAATGATAAAACTCTATGCTACAAATGTGGTGGTTATGGTCATATGCAACGGACTTGTAAGGCTACTCCCCAAGAAATTGAAAACTATCATAAGGGAAGAAAAGCCAAAGCAAATGTTGTCGAAGTGAACGGGAATAAATGTCTTGAGACTCCTGATTTTGTGGCTCAAATAGAATAATAACGATATGTTAGTTTATCTTATAATAATTGAGCTACTGTTTAGCTCCTGGATTTTTATTCCTCCATTTGGATTATATTTTCCATTTGGACACCGTATATTTCTTTTGGATTATGGTTTTGTTTCTCCGAATAAGTTTTCCTTGATATAATTTAAAGTTACTTCCTTATGAATACTTTTTAGTGTGACCTACTTTAAATTATTTTTTTACTTTTAGGCATTGTGGGGCAGTTGATTGTCTGGTTGATAGTGGTACTACCCACACTATCCTAAAAAATAAAAGTTATTTTATCAACTTTACGCCTAAAGTAACCTCATTGACAACAATTTCGGGCCCGTCGACCCTTGTTGAAGGCTTTGGTAAAGCCCAGCTCATTTTGTCAAATGGTACAATTTTAACCATTTCAGAGGCCTTATATTCTCCAAGGTCCAGTCGCACATTGTTGAGTTTTAAGGATATTCGAGAAAACAAGTTTCACATTGAAACTGCTAGAGAAAATGGTATTGAATACCTGTACATTACCTCCAATCAATACGACCAAAAGCGTATATTGGAGAAGTTGAGATGTCTTTCAAGTGGTTTGTATGTTACCACGATCCAAAACATTGAAAGCAATCTAATAATTCGTCGGGCGCCGATTGATGAAAGCACTTATATGCTATGGCATGACCGGCTGGGACACCCGGGTCAAAATACGATGCCCCGAACAATGAACGCATCTCATGGGCATCCTCTTGGAGGAACGAATTTTGTTATTAATCCTAAAACCCTATGTCAAGCATGCTCAATTGGAAAGACACATCTCAAACCACTACATGTAAAACCTACAAAAGTGGTTTCCCGTTTCCTTGAGAGAATCCAAGGAGACATTTGTGGACCGGTCCAACCAACATGCGGACCATTTAAATATTTCATGGTTTTAGTTGATGCATCGACAAGATGGTCACACGTAGCATTGTTGTCCACAAGAAATGCAGCATTTCCTAAACTCCTAGCCCAGATCATTAAGTTGAGGGCTCATCATCCGGATTATCCAATAAAATCTATTAAATTTGATAATGCCGCGGAGTTCACATCGAAAACTTTCGATGATTATTGCATGACTTTGGGAATTGATTGTAACGCCCCAAAATTTCAAGAAAATTTAAAATTTTTAATTAAACGCTTTATATAAAAACTCAATAAATAATTCCAACATATTAATTGCAAGGACATAAATATTGTTCAAGAAATCAGAAACCAGCGGAAACGAAGTTTAATAATTAAAATAAATAACAGTCAGCTCATCCCGCGCGCCAGTGTGTACCCGTCACGCCTTAGAGCCACTCGTACCTGAAACCACAGATTATTGGGAAAGGGTAAGCACGAAGCTTAGTGAATTCAAACACATGCGCAGGTAGGAATTATATACACATCACCCCTACCCGCACATAAGCAGCAATATCACAGATACATAAAATGAGTAAACATCCACAGGAAATTATGTATCCCACCACCTCAGTACCATCGAGGCCTCGGTCCCACCGAATTGCAAGATAACCAACACCTCAGTACCATCGAGGCCTCGGTCCCGCCGAATTATAACATAACCAACACCTCAGTACCATCGAGGCCTCGGTCACGTAACCAACACCTCAGTACCATCGAGGTCTCGGTTCCACCGAATCGTGAGGTAACACAAGTATACCAAACATCCAAATCAATCAAATAATATGCACCACAACAAGTAGTTCACACCACAAAGACAGAAGTACAAGCAACTATTATGACATGCATACAACCCCTAACTACACAGTGAGAGAACTCACCTCAAATGCGCGCCTAGCTTAATCAACACGAATCAAGCTTCACAATCACGGTCACCTTCCAGCACCTAAACGCATGTCAAAACGTGTCAACACGAGACCCGGACCCTAGGACACGACACACGCTTAAAACGTCACTAAACTAATTTCCGATCACCCCAAAACAGGTCTGTTCGGGACCCATTTCGACCCTCTTAAATCCATAAAAATCCCAATAATATTTCATGACCAGAAAGTCCTCTGAGTTAGGGTTCCAAGGACATATTATACGCCTCCTAACGATTTTTCTATAATTTACTATGAATTAAATACGAACGGTTACCCGAAACTGCCAGTTTCGGTTCAGCTGCAAAAACGGTCCAAAACAGCCTAGCTACGGTTTAAATCAGACTTTCGGCAAAACACGAAAAACCTTCCCGACTCGAATAGGGAACTATGGCCACCAAAATCACCTCAAAACGAGTTACGAGTAAAAAGTTATGGTCCATGCAAAACAGTGGCAGATTCCAGAAAATTTTACATAGAATGACGAATCACCGAACTTGCGACCACTTTTTCTCCCAACTCGAGGCCGAACCAGTTTTCGGCTAAAACACAGAAAACGTGCCCGGTCCCGAGCTCGAAGCGTGGGCGCCAGTTTCGGCTCAATCGGAGTTATGACGGAAAAGTTACGGTCACACGAAAACTGGACGGCACACAAAGAATTTACATAAAATGATAACCGGTGATTTTTTTTTTTGAAACAGATCAAGCGGTTTAGTGCTCGACTCCGGCAGCCTTAGGGTCCCAACGAGGCGGTTTTAGGTTTTGGGCCGCAGGCGCCACCCACTGCCACCTTCGGCAGCGGTGGTTGCCGGCGGCGGCGACGACCGACGATAAATTTTTTTTTTTTCAAAAACAACACATGAGACCCCTCGACCCTACCCTATCGTCGAAGCACATCCACGCACACAGCTGAACAGAACCACCCAACGCCACCACCTCCCAGGTGGTTCACGGCGGCCAGGTCGGCGGCGGCCAAGGCTGCCGCGTCGTGGCTGGAACGGAAGAAAATCGACGATAAAGCAAGAAGGAACGACAAGAAGGAACGAGACTTACCTTGAACGGCCTGAAACTTCCTTCTTACAATCGCACTCCCGCAACTCCCACCTCTCTCTCGCCGGTCGGACCTGTGGAGAAGACACCGGCGACTAGCGGCGGCGATCTCCGGCAGCTTCTTCTTCTCCCTTCGCCCTTCTCTCTCTCTTCACGGCTTAACACACACGCACTAGGGGGAAAAACGATTAGGGTTTAGGTACCTTGTGTGGTTGCGTGATCACGAAGGGAAAAAGAATACGGGAGGGGCTCGGTTTCTTCCATGGGCCGAGCCCCATGCAAGGACTTTGAAAAAGAAACATAATCAGCCCCTAGACTAATCCAAAACATTCACAACTTACAACTAACTCACAACTGTCGGCATTTGGTCCTTATTTACACCAACTCACTAACCACAAACAATTAGATGCAAACACTTTAATTTACTGAAAAAAAATTAGATAAAAAAAAACGTACCGGGACACGGGCTTTACAACTCTCCCCCGCTTGGATTAGACTTCGTCCCCGAAGTCCACGCCCGCAAACAGCTCCGGGTAATTCTCCCGCATCTCGGCTTCTGGTTCCCACGTCCATTCTGAACCTTTCCGGTGCTGCCACTGGACCTTCACCAATCCAATGACTTTGTTTCGCAGAGTCTTCGTCTTCCTCTCGACTATGGCTATTGGCTTCTCCACATAGTTGAGTCGCTCGTCAATCTGAATATCTTCAAGGGGAACTACTGCAGACTCATCCATCACACACTTCCGCAACTGAGAGACATGGAACGTGTTGTGGATCAGGCTCAGCTCTTCTGGTAGCTCCAATCGGTAAGCTACTTTCCCCACACGCGCGATGACCCTGTACGGTCCGATATATCGGGGACCCAACTTTCCCCGCTTGCGAAAACGGATTACCCCTTTCCAGGGTGACACTTTCAAAAGAACGTAATCCCCGACTTGGAACTCCAAGTCCGATCGTCTCTTGTCGGCGTAACTCTTTTGTCGACTCTGAGCAGTGACTAACCGATCCCGCACCATTTGAATCATCTCTGACGTCTTCAGCACCACATCGGTGCTTCCCAGCACCCTGTGACCCACCTCGCCCCAGCAAATGGGCGTCCGACACTTCCTGCCATACAACACCTCGTACGGCGCTCTACCGATGCTAGCGTGATAGCTGTTATTGTAGGAGAACTCAGCTAGTGGAAGATACTGATCCCAACTACCCCCGAAGTCAATCACACATGCTCGCAGCATGTCCTCAAGTGTCTGAATAGTACGCTCACTCTGCCCGTCGGTCTGAGGATGAAATGCTGTACTGAAATGCAACCGCGTACCCATCTCATTCTGAAACTTCTCCCAAAACCGGGAGGTGAAACGAGTATCCCGATCCGAGACAATCGAGACTGGCACCCCGTGCCTAATTACAATCTCTCGGATGAAAACCTCCGCGAGCTTATCCGCCGAGAAGCTCTCTTTAATCGCCAAGAAGTGAGCGCTCTTAGTCAGACGATCCACAATTACCCAGATGGTATCATTCCCTCGCTGAGTTTTGGGAAGCTTCGTGATGAAATCCATCGTAATCTGCTCCCATTTCCACACCGGAATCTCCAAAGGCTGCAATTTCCCGTGCGGTCGCTGGTGCTCCGCCTTGACCTTCCGACAGGTCAAACATACCTCCACACACTTGGCTACATCCCGCTTCATGCCGGGCCACCAATAGCCTTCCCGTAAGTCTCTGTACATTTTGGTCGCTCCCGGATGAATCGAAAACTTGGATTTATGCGCCTCGTCCAATAGTATCTGTCGGTTTCCCCCGGTGAATGGGACCCAAACTCTACCATAACGGGTCAATAATCCTCGACTATCCCGCACTAATTTCGGAACTTCTCCCGAAACTCTTTCACGTTTTGCATTTTCCGCCAACACGGCCACCTCCTGAGCGACACCTATCGCCTCCAAAAGAGGTGCAACCACTGTCAACCGCTGACACAGACCCTTCAGCGGTCTCCCAACCGGATGTCGGCTAAGTGCGTCCGCGACTACATTCGCTTTACCCGGGTGGTAAAGTATCTCGCAGTCGTAATCCTTGACCACATCAAGCCATCTTCGCTGCCGCATATTAAGGTTTTGCTGATCCATCAGGTATTTAAGGATCTTATGATCAGTGTAGATAGTACACTTGACACCATAAAGATAGTGTCTCCAAATCTTCAGAGCAAACACCACTGCTCCCAACTCCAAGTCATGAGTCGGGTAGTTCGCTTCGTGAGGCTTCAGCTGCCTCGAAGCGTAAGCTATGACCTTGCCGCGTTGCATAAGCACGGCACCCAACCCCTGATATGAAGCATCACAATAAACCACCAAATCCTCCATACCCTCGGGCAAAGTTAACACAGGAGCCTCGCATAAACGCCTGCGTAGCTCCTCAAACGCCTTCCGTTGCTCTTCACCCCAACTGAAAGCTGCAGTTTTCTTCGTCAGTCGAGTCATAGGCAAGGCAATCTTGGAGAAATCTTGGATAAATCTCCGATAGTACCCTGCTAACCCGAGAAAACTCCGCACCTCGGTAGGAGTTTTCGGCACCTCCCACCGCATTACCGCTGAGATCTTGGCCGGATCGACCATGATACCGTTCTGATTCACGACATGTCCTAAGAATTGGACCTCTCGTAACCAGAATTCACACTTGGAGAACTTAGCATAAAGCTTCTCCCGTCTCAAAACATCCAAAACTTCCCGCAAATGCACCTCGTGCTCTTCTTTCGTCTTCGAGTATACGAGAATATCGTCGATGAATACGATCACCGAGCGATCCAGCATCGGGCTGCATACCCTGTTCATGAGGTCCATGAACGCTGCTGGTGCGTTGGTGAGCCCGAAAGGCATCACCACGAACTCGTAATGGCCATACCGCGTCCGGAAGGCCGTTTTCTCCGTATCCTCACTTCGTACCCGCATCTGATGATACCCGGATCTCAGGTCAATCTTAGAGAACCACGAGGCTCCCTGCAACTGATCGAACAAGTCGTCAATCCTTGGCAGAGGATAACGATTCTTTACCGTAAGCTTATTCAGCTCCCGGTAATCAATGCACATTCATTGAGATCCATCCTTCTTCTTCACGAACAAGATCGGAGCTCCCCACGGTGAACAACTCGGCTTAATGAACTCTTTCTCGAGAAGTTCCTGCAACTGATCATACAGTTCCTTCATTTCCGGTGGAGCCAGGCGATAGGGTGCCTTGGCCACCGGAGCAGCACCCGGAATCAGATCGATTCGAAATTCCACCTGTCGTTCGGGAGGTATCCCCGGTAACTCGTCGGGAAATACATCGGCAAACTCCCTCACGACTGGCACATCTACGGCAGTCTTCTTCGTCTCATCAAAGCGCGTATCTATCACATACGCCAAATACCCCTGACCACTATGCTGAAGGTGTCTCCGAGCCCTCGCCGCTGAACATATTGCCGTAGACCGTCTGGGCGAGTCTCCCTGAATCAACAGCTCTCCCCCGCTTGGGGTTCGAACCCGCACTTGTTTGTGGCGACAAACAATTTCCGCATCAAACGCGTCCATCCAATCCATGCCCACAATCACACAAAGCCCTCGCATAGCTATCGGAATCAAATCTATGGGAAACCTCACACTCGAGATTTCCAACGTGCATCCCCGATACACATCCGTAACCGTCAAGGTTCGATCATCGGCAACCTCGACTACCAAAGGACATCCTAACCGTCCCACCACTCGGCCCAAACTCTCGCTAAAAGTGCGAGACACAAATGAATGAGTAGCCCCGCTATCAAACATTACAACCGCAGGCACCGAGTTAACTAGAAACGTACCTAACATACAGATAACAACATATATAAACAACAACAAAGAAAACAAGGCATGAAAAGGGAGGACGAAAGGAAAGAGGGTGATAAAACATACCTGTCACCACCTTAGGCGTCGCCTGCGCCTCTTCCACCTTCAGCTGGTGGACTCTACCTCGGGCTGCCTCTGTCCCCGGCTGACCCGTACGACCGTCAGTGATGCGCAGTGGGGCATTTGCAGGAGCCCTCTGTGCACCACCCCCATCAGTTGCCCTAGCATTCGGACAATTGGCCCTCACGTGGCCCGTCTGCTTGCAGCTAAAGCAGATCATCAATGGCGACTTGCAATCCCGGCTGTGATGACCGGACTGCCCACATTTGAAACACCCGCCAGTTTTCTTCCCACTAGAAACCCCGTGATTAAACCCACCACTCTTCGAACTTCCGCGCGAATCAGAAAACTTTGACTTCTTCTGCACCGCAGAGATTGGCGTCACAGCCTGTGCTGCCTTCCTCTTTTTGGCTTGGGTCTCTAGCTCCAGCTCCCTTCTCCGGGCTGCATCCATCATTGCTGACAGAGAAGCGTACGGTACCGTGCTCACGAACTCCCTGATCTCGGTACGTAACATATCTTTATACCGAGCCATCTTCATTTCCTCCGAAGCGGCATATTGAGGACAAAACAGCGCCATCTCAGTGAATTTCTTGTTCATCTCTTTAATAGTCTCCGTGGTCTGGGTTAGCTCCAAGAACTCCTTCGCTATCCTCTCCATCTCCACCGGAGGCACGTATTCAGCACGGAAACGAGTAACGAACTCCTCCCACGTAAGGGTAGTACGCTCAGTAAGAGTCAGCGCTGAGGCGCACCAATCCTTCGCCCCATCGCGAAGCAAATTCACGGCAAAGCGGACCTTCAGATTATCCGGGCAGCCGCAGGTCAAGAAGGCACACTCCATATCAGAAACCCAACGCATGCTAACAATTGGGTTCGAGTCTCCCCTGAACTCCGGGGGAGAACAGGCAGAGAGATCCCGGTACTGGAACTCTCGATTACGGGGCTGTCCCCCAGCAGGCGGCGGAATCGCTGCAATGCGCTCCTCTAACAGAACCGTCACCTGATCTTGTATGGCGGTGATAATCTCGGGGATTGCCTCCCCGACCGCATGCGCTACCTCTGCTGCAATCATCTCTCGGATCTGCTCCTCCGTGATCCCCGCCTCAGTTCGCGGCTCAGTCGCGTTGCTCCTCCTAGTGATGGCCATTCTATAAAGAAGAAGCATACAACGAGTTATTAGTACCTAATAACTCACATCAACAACACTCACGCTCAACTCCTTGGAATCCTCGCGACTTTCCCGAGGGGTCCAAGTAGCTTCTCGCCGCAATTACACACATATGCCCACACCGGCATATATACTCACTCTTCCTAGCTCCCTAGGAATTCCATCCTAATCATTACCCTTGCTACTAATGAACCCTCACTAATCATAAAAAGTGGCCTCGCGAATACCCGATTACATGCAGTGCAAAACAAATAGACAGTCGAATACAAGATTCTATCCTAGAACGGTTGGACTCAAACAAGAGCTGCGCAATAGAACTAAATCGAATATTCTAAGGCTATAAGTCTCTTACTGCATACAACCTAGAGGGCATTCACTTAGTAACCTATCATAATTAGCATAAACTCCTAATAGCAAGCAATTCAACATACCGCATAGTGTCAACAACAGGCAATCTAGCATGCATACTCTATGATCTAGAAAGCAAATAACCACTAAGCATTGTACCTTTCCCTTCGGCTCCGGCTGACTGTACACACTGCGCCCTCGATCACCGTTCCTCGAACGGGTTTTTACTTTTTCCTTTATTTCCAAAAAGATTTAATAAAGAATTTGAAAATTTCCCAGCCGCAACTTGAGACCAAACACACCGAGGTGCGTTTGATTCACTCAAGCTGTGCTCTGATACCAAGTTGTAACGCCCCAAAATTTCAAGAAAATTTAAAATTTTTAATTAAACGCTTTATATAAAAACTCAATAAATAATTCCAACATATTAATTGCAAGGACATAAATATTGTTCAAGAAATCAGAAACCAGCGGAAACGAAGTTTAATAATTAAAATAAATAACAGTCAGCTCATCCCGCGCGCCAGTGTGTACCCGTCACGCCTTAGAGCCACTCGTACCTGAAACCACAGATTATTGGGAAAGGGTAAGCACGAAGCTTAGTGAATTCAAACACATGCGCAGGTAGGAATTATATACACATCACCCCTACCCGCACATAAGCAGCAATATCACAGATACATAAAATGAGTAAACATCCACAGGAAATTATGTATCCCACCACCTCAGTACCATCGAGGCCTCGGTCCCACCGAATTGCAAGATAACCAACACCTCAGTACCATCGAGGCCTCGGTCCCGCCGAATTATAACATAACCAACACCTCAGTACCATCGAGGCCTCGGTCACGTAACCAACACCTCAGTACCATCGAGGTCTCGGTTCCACCGAATCGTGAGGTAACACAAGTATACCAAACATCCAAATCAATCAAATAATATGCACCACAACAAGTAGTTCACACCACAAAGACAGAAGTACAAGCAACTATTATGACATGCATACAACCCCTAACTACACAGTGAGAGAACTCACCTCAAATGCGCGCCTAGCTTAATCAACACGAATCAAGCTTCACAATCACGGTCACCTTCCAGCACCTAAACGCATGTCAAAACGTGTCAACACGAGACCCGGACCCTAGGACACGACACACGCTTAAAACGTCACTAAACTAATTTCCGATCACCCCAAAACAGGTCTGTTCGGGACCCATTTCGACCCTCTTAAATCCAGAAAAATCCCAATAATATTTCATGACCAGAAAGTCCTCTGAGTTAGGGTTCCAAGGACATATTATACGCCTCCTAACGATTTTTCTATAATTTACTATGAATTAAATACGAACGGTTACCCGAAACTGCCAGTTTCGGTTCAGCTGCAAAAACGGTCCAAAACAGCCTAGCTACGGTTTAAATCCGACTTTCGGCAAAACACGAAAAACCTTCCCGACTCGAATAGGGAACTATGGCCACCAAAATCACCTCAAAACGAGTTACGAGTAAAAAGTTATGGTCCATGCAAAACAGTGGCAGATTCCAGAAAATTTTACATAGAATGACGAATCACCGAACTTGCGACCACTTTTTCTCCCAACTCGAGGCCGAACCAGTTTTCGGCTAAAACACAGAAAACGTGCCCGGTCCCGAGCTCGAAGCGTGGGCGCCAGTTTCGGCTCAATCGGAGTTATGACGGAAAAGTTACGGTCACACGAAAACTGGACGGCACACAAAGAATTTACATAAAATGATAACCGGTGATTTTTTTTTTTGAAACAGATCAAGCGGTTTAGTGCTCGACTCCGGCAGCCTTAGGGTCCCAACGAGGCGGTTTTAGGTTTTGGGCCGCAGGCGCCACCCACTGCCACCTTCGGCAGCGGTGGTTGCCGGCGGCGGCGACGACCGACGATAATTTTTTTTTTTTTTCGAAAACAACACATGAGACCCCTCGACCCTACCCTATCGTCGAAGCACATCCACGCACACAGCTGAACAGAACCACCCAACGCCACCACCTCCCAGGTGGTTCACGGCGGCCAGGTCGGCGGCGGCCAAGGCTGCCGCGTCGTGGCTGGAACGGAAGAAAATCGACGATAAAGCAAGAAGGAACGACAAGAAGGAACGAGACTTACCTTGAACGGCCTGAAACTTCCTTCTTACAATCGCACTCCCGCAACTCCCACCTCTCTCTCGCCGGTCGGACCTGTGGAGAAGACACCGGCGACTAGCGGCGGCGATCTCCGGCAGCTTCTTCTTCTCCCTTCGCCCTTCTCTCTCTCTTCACGGCTTAACACACACGCACTAGGGGGAAAAACGATTAGGGTTTAGGTACCTTGTGTGGTTGCGTGATCACGAAGGGAAAAAGAATACGGGAGGGGCTCGGTTTCTTCCATGGGCCGAGCCCCATGCAAGGACTTTGAAAAAGAAACATAATCAGCCCCTAGACTAATCCAAAACATTCACAACTTACAACTAACTCACAACTGTCGGCATTTGGTCCTTATTTACACCAACTCACTAACCACAAACAATTAGATGCAAACACTTTAATTTACTGAAAAAAAAATTAGATAAAAAAAAACGTACCGGGACACGGGCTTTACATTGATGTTGAATATCCTGTAGCATATGTTCATACCCAAAATGGTCTTGCAGAAGCTCTTATTAAGAGATTACAGATAATTGCAAGAACTTTGGTCATGCACACCAAACTTCCCATTTCTGTTTGGGGTTATGCAATACTACATGCTGTTACATTGGTCCGTCTGAGGCCCATGGCCACCCAACCATTTTCTGCGTACCAGCTGGTAACTGGACATGAGCCTGATGTCTCACATTTACACGTGTTTGGGTGCTTAGTAAATGTTCCAATAGAGCCGCCAAAGCGTTCGAAATTTGGACCTCAGAAACGACGGGGAATATACGTCGGTTATGAATCCCCATCTATAATACGCTATTTAGAGCCCTTGACAGGCGATCTCTTCTCCGCTAGACATGCGGATTGTGACTTTGATGAGACAATCTTCCCGTCGTTAGGGGGAGATTTGCATGTTAACGTTGATGTGGAACGACGCAAATTAACGTGGCATGCACCCACTTTGTCTCATAAAGATCCCCCTACTGCACATAGTGATAAGGAAGTGCAGCGAATCCTAAGTCTACAATATGTTGCTAATCAGCTACCAGACGCATTTAATGACTTAGCAAATGTCACGAGATCACATATACCTGCTGCAAATGTGCCTGCAAGGATAGACGTCCCTGTGAGACGCCATGTTCCTGTTGAACATGTTGCACCAGTTGTACCAACCATGCAAAGGCGGCCGTCCAGTCCGCCGCTCTTCCCAAGAAAAGAGGAAGACCGGTTGGTTCCAAATATGTTCTTCCTCGAAAGAGGAGAAATCTTGTTGCATCTGCTTTGCCACACAAGATCATTAAGGATCACGAAGATGTATTAGAGGAACGTGTTCCCGAAGAAACACCAATTTCTCATCATCCTGATAACCTAGAAATATCTGTCGAGTATGCTAGCTTAGACGACATTTTGAAGCGAAACGAGGCTGTCATCGATGATGTGTTCATATACGCAGTGGCCACTGACATTATGAGCAATGATGACATGGAACCACGTACTATTGTTGAATGTCAACGTAGAACGGACTGGCCTCAATGGAAACAAGCAATCCAGGATGAGTTGGATTCCTTAACGAAAAGAAGAGTGTTTGGACCTGTCGCTCCCACATCACCCAATGTAAAACCAATTGGTAATAAATGGGTTTTCGTAAGGAAGCGTAATGAGAATAATGAGATTGTCAGATACAAAGCTCGCCTTGTGGCGCAAGGTTTCTCTCAACGCCCTGGTGTTGATTATGAGGAGACGTATTCTCCCGTAATGGACATAATAACGTTCCGCTACTTAATCAGTTTAGTAGTTTCCGAAAAACTGAATATGCAGCTCATGGATGTGGTTACAGCCTATCTCTATGGGGATCTGGACACAGAGGTATACATGATAGTCCCTGATGGACTTAATTTGCATGAATCAAGTAGTTCCCAACCATGGAACTCGTTCTCGATTAAATTGAGACGATCACTATATGGATTGAAACAATCTGGACGGATGTGGTATAACCGTCTAAGTGAATACTTGATCGGCCTGGGATATTTGAATAACGATCTATGCCCGTGCGTGTTCATAAAGAAATTTACTTCAGGATACGCGATTATCGCAGTCTATGTAGATGATATGAATCTCATAGGAACCTCGAAAGAGTTGGTGGAAACTGCTGAAATCTTAAAGAAGGATCTTGGGAAGACAAGGTATTGCCTCGGCCTGCAGATCGAGCACCGTAGAGATGGGATTTTAGTCCATCAAGAAAACTACACTCAAAAGGTGTTGAGACGGTTTAGTCATCATGATGCAAAATCGTCATCTACTCCCATGATCATCCGTTCTCTAGATATTAAGAAGGACCCATTCCGTCCAAAAGAAGACGATGAAGAGATATTGAGCCCCGAGTGTTCATATTTGGGTGCAATAGGCGCATTATTGTACTTGGCCCAATGTACTAGACCAGACATTTCATTTGCTGTGAATTGTCTTGCTCGACATAGCAACGCGCCAACACGCCGCCACTGGAATGGTATCAAAGACATTTTCCGTTACCTTAAGGGTACTACGGATATGGGGTTGTTCTATCCCTACGCGTCATCGAGTGAGGATATCGCAATCGGTACTCCAAACAACGTGACCCTTGTCGGCTACGCCGATTTAGGTTACTTATCAGACCCGCATAAGGGACGTTCTCAATCAGGTTATGTCTTTACCATTGGGAACACGGCGATATCCTGGAGATCTTTTAAGCAGACTCTAGTTGCTACTTCGATGAACCACTCTGAGTTACTCGCACTCTATGAGGCGACTAGAGAGTGTGTATGGCTTCGAGCAGTTATTGGCCATGTTCGAAGTACGTGTGATTTAGCTCATGATCCCGATGAACAAATTGTCATCTATGAGGACAACACCGCTGTTATTGATCAAGCGAAACACGGTTACATCAAAGGGGATACCACTAAACACATCTCGCCAAAGTTATTTTTTACACATGAACAACAAGCACTTCAAAAGATTGAAGTACAACATATTGGATCAGAAATGAATCATGCAGACTTGTTCACCAAGTCACTGCCAAAGTATTTGTTCCAAAAACATGTCAAAGCAATTGGACTTAGGAAGCTCTCTAAGCTACCCTAAATGACATACCTTATTGTGTGCAAGTGAAGATTGCATCCTGATGAATGCTTAACACAATGTTGTGTGAATCTTCACTTCATATTGGATACATGTGAGGGGGAGCATCCCGATTGAATGCTAGTGTACTCTTTTTATCTTTAGTTCAAGGGTTTGTCCCATTGGGTTTACCTTGACAAAGTTTTTTTTAACGAGACATAAACTTGGTCCCATTCTCACTAAGTATTATCGAAATCAGGGGGAGTATCCAGCAACACACTTCTCATTTTCAATATAAGAGCTCTCTTGTTTTCTCTCTATAGTAGGCTAATTCCATTTACAACACGTATAGATGTGAGTTGGTGTAAATTAGGACACCCAAAGGGGGAGTGTTGTAACTCATAATTTATGGGTATTGAGTGTCTCATTTGACACCATTATAAAGGACTTTATGTATGAGTTAATGGCCATGTAACTCCCATTTTTCCATTATGTCTTGGCTCAACCCTTCCACTATATAAAGGGGTTGAGGCCTCACCATTGTACACACACTTCCCATTTTCAATATAAGAGCTATCTTGTTTTCTCTCTATAGTAGGCTAATTCCATTTACAACAGATGGGACAATTTATCCCATATTAATAAGAATTGAGATTTGTGGGTTCGTTTAAGTGGGTGGGATTGTGATAACCGATCCTATATGGATAAAAAAAAATTAGATTTTGGGGTCGTTATAAACTCAAGTTATTGTTAGGGAAATTTTCAAAATAATTTTAAAGTCTTATTTTTGGCTTAAGTCTTAGGAAAAGAGAAAAGTTTGATTCGGTGGCTTTCATCTTGTCTCACATAGGTGAGAGAGTGGAAAATAAATGGGTATTTAAGTGGGAGCATTTTTCTATATATTAATTTAATATATTGGAAATGGTGGGGCTCCACAATGTGGCACTTTGATAACGCACTTTGCACTTCACAACAGTTGACACTTAAAAGGTGTCTATTCATGAACAAGTGTGACACTTCAGGCTAAAGGTGCCTGTTCCTGTATCTTCGGAACCCAATTCGTTGTGAATGATGAAAACTGTCACGTAAACTAATAAATCGTGACACTTCAAGGGGCTATGATATATGCCTATATATCACCCATCTATCTACACCAAAAATCACAACTCTTTTCATACCAGATTACTATAAAGTTGTGTTGCTATAGAAACACAACTTCTAGTTCTGGAAATCCTTGATTACTCACTTTTTCTACCGGGATTATCACCACTAAGTGCGGTGTTGATAATTGTTCCTACACGTTGCTTCATTGTATCTTGGAAAGCAATTCGCCGTAAACCCAAATTCAATGTTTTATCGAACGGTGGGGGCAAAATTGCTTTAAGGATAGAGAGAACTCACCTTGAAGCAATAAGTAGTAGGTTTCCTTTTATTCGTTTTATACCTCTAGTCTAGAACCCCGAAAAAAATAATCTTAAAGCAATTTCAAGAAAGATGGCAACCAAAAAACTTCAACAAATGTCTTGTGAGATCATCAAGTTAAAGCGATTTGATGGTGGAGGATTCAAAAGATGGCAAAAGAAGATGCAATTCTTGTTGGCCATTCTAAACGTCTCATACGTCCTCACCAAGCCATACCTGGAACAACACGAAGACGAGACTCTTGCATCGGCCTGAGACCGTCTCCAGTTTGAGAACGACACTTTCATATACCGCGGCCACATCCTTAATGCTATGTCCGATCCTCTATTCGATGTTTATTAAAACATCGAAACGGCAACGAAACTTTGGAACGCACTCGAACAAAAGTACTTCACCGAAGACGTAACAAGTAAGAAATTTATCGGATTCACGTCCTATTATGGATCAAATGTATGAAATTGAACACATTCTTAGCATGTTCACACAACACAACATGAATATGGATGAATCGATCCAAGTGGCATCGATCATCGACAAACTCCCTCCCTCTTGAAAAGATGTTAAGAAAAAATCTTAAACATCATAATGACGATATGTCCTTAAAAGAACATGGAAAGCATCTTCTCACTGGATAACAATATCGATTGGAAAATAAATCCAATGAAGATGCTTCCAAAGTTCATGTGGTCGAGGAAATGGAGAGACTTCCAAAGCCGATGGTAAGAAAAGGAAACACCACGAGGAAAATGGTAAAAAGAAAAGGAATATGAAACACGTGGTTTGTTTCAATTGCATCAAGCTGGGACATTACAAACGTGATTGTCGACTTCTCAAAAGAAGAAAAGGAAATGGTGGTGACAACACCAAGGATGGAAACTTCAAGAACAACAAATTTGTTGCTATGATTTCCGAGGTATTTTCACTTGAGGAAGACAAATGTTGGTAGGTGGATTAGGGTCAATCCTCTAATCCAAGAAAACGAGCTTGTGAGGAAAGAAGTCATGATGAATCGGATCAACATGCTCAAAACATTCAAGATAAAGCTTCAAAGGTTCAACAAGAGACGGAACCTAGAAGATGCAAACGAGGAAGTATACCCAAAGACCTTGGACCTGACTATATGACTTCAATGTGGAAGGTGAACCTCAATCCTATAAGGCAACCATGGGGTCATCGAAGGCACCTTTTTGGGAAAGGCTATAGATAGTGACATAGATTCAATCATTCAAAACAATAGTTGATATACCTTTTGGACACAAACATATTGGCCATAAATGGATCTTTAAAAAGAAACTAAGACCCGATGGTACCATTGAGAAGTACAAGGCTAGATTAGTAGCCAAGGGGTATCGTTAAGGAAGGTCAAGATTTATTTAACACATACTCGCCAGTTACTAGAATCACATCCATTAGGACGTTGATAGCAATAACAACGACTCACAATTTGGAAATTCACCAAATGGATGTGAAAATTGCCTTCTTAAATGGCAAACTAGATGAAGATACTTATATGCAACAACCGGAAGGGCTCGTTGTCAAAGGCAAGAACATAAGGTCCGCAAATTGGTGAAGTCCCTGTATGGACTTAAACAAGCACCAAAGAAATGGCACAAGAAGTTTGATAACACCTTGTTGTCAAACGACTTCCAAATCAATGAATGTGATAAATCTTTATATGTTAAACAATGCAAAACTGTGTATGCTATTATATGTTTGTATGTCGATGATATGATTATCATGGGAACTAAATTGGATATCATTAATCAAACCAAAAAGATGCTACATTCCTCATTTGATATGAAAGATATCGGAGTAGCCGACGCTATCCTTGGTTTTAGAATTCAAAGGAATTCTAATAAATACATCGTATATCAATCCTACTATATTGAGAAAGTTCTCAGAAATTTTGGACACTATGATGACAGACCAGTGGTCAATCCGTTTGACCCACTAGTCAATTAAAATAAAATCAAGGAGATAGTGTCTCTCTACTAGAATATACTCAAGTACATGGAAGCTTGATGTATATTATAAATTGTACTATAACTGATCTAGCATACTCGGTGAGTAGACTCAGTCGCTATTCACACAATCCTGGGAAAGATAATTGGTTTGCACTAGTAAAAGTGCTATGATATCTCAAACATACGTTGAACTGTGGATTGAATATACTCAAGGATATTTTGACTCCAATAGGACTTCCAATAACTCGAAAAGTAAGTCCACAAGTGGGTATGTCTTTACACTTGGTGGAGCAACAGTGTCTTCGAAATCATCAAAACAAAGGGTGAATACACGATGGAAGCATTATTTATGGCTTTAGACAAAGCGGATGAAGAAGCGGAATGGTTTAAAAGCTTCCTAGAAGGTATTCTCTTGTGACCGAAGCCAGTACCTGCCAATTGTATGCACTATCATAATATGGCAGCTCTTACAATAGCGAAGAATAATATATACAATGGTAAATTGAGGCACATGAGGCGTTGTCATAACACAATTCATGACTTGCTAAAGAATGGTATAATGTCTATTGATTATGTGAAGTCAAAGAAAAACATAGCCGATCCTTTGACGAAAGGGCTAAACAGAGAGCATGTTATATACACATCAAGGGGAATGGTCTTAAAGCCAACTCAATGAGTTATTACCCGACGGAAACCTAACCTAGAAACATTGGAGATCCCATGGTCTAGGTTCAATAGTCAAACTAGTTGGGGAAAACTCAAGAAGCAAGATAACACACAGGTATGCTCATTCTTATGACAATCTTTGTCTGTTTACGTTGACACTTAAGGGTTGAATATTTAATTCTTAATAATGCTAATAGCTTTGACAGTGGAACAATACAAAGTTTTCTTTATTGACATTACCTATGTAAGATTGATGTGTGGTCGCATCTATGAGGACCGATATGGCTGTGTTCTCTAAGAATCTCATGAAGAAAGGATACGTTCAAGACCGAAATGAACACAACCGTAAGAGTTACACTATGTTCTTGTTGATCCAAACCCTCAGTGATTTGATAATGACCCTCTCTTATATACTTAGTGAAAATTGTAAGTAAACAATATGTATCAGAGTTTCACTATCGCTGATAAGTACTAAGATCTTACAGTACCGCTGATAGGAACTCTCGCTCTTTAGATTAAACATTCAGCGAACAATGTTCACCATAATACTCTGAGTCTGTTCAGTCCTTATGGTGATCGCTGATAAGTTAGTTGTTTACTTACAATTTCTGAAGACAAGTTTCACGTCAACATAGGTTCTACGCTGAAGTCGAAGATCAAGCTCAAGAACCAGCGACAAGTCTCCTAATGAACTGATGCGGATCAGCGAAGACTCAGATTTGTCCACTCAACGTGAAGTATCAAGTACAAGACTTCAGCTATCGCTGAACTTTGTCATTCACTGATATAGAATGATAAAGCTCTGATTCAACGAAAGCTGATCATGAAGTCCTCCGTACAAAGTACTTTTGTCTTAACCACCCTTGCACGTCTCCGTACGATATGTTAGAAAAAGAACCTCCTTATTGTCTAAAATCGTACAACCACTCTGACACTACACTGTTCAAACATGCGGCTACTAAGGTTGTCAACAAAGGTCAATGACGTACAACCAATGAGCTGCTGCCACATGTAAAGTGTAAACTGCCATGCATTAAATGCCTGCAGTATATAAGAAGAAGAACTCACTTCATTTTGAAGTAACTTGTTAACTCTGGACAAGTTCATCCTTCTTATCTTGAGATAGGTTATTATTAGTAATTTCCTTCTCCTTCTTAGTGCAAGAAACTTAGTGTTCCAACTTGTTTAGATTTAGGTTTATCCTTAATCTTGTTTCCGCAACAAGCTATAAATTGTTAATGATTTATCAATAAACAATTTAGAAAAGTAAAATCTTAGTGTTTGTATTCAACCCTCCCCCCCCCCCCCCCCTTCTACAAACTTGTATAGCCCTTCGGGACCAACAAGTGGTATCAGAGCAGATTTGTTTAATCTAATAAACAATATCTAATCTATACTAAGATTTCTCTTCCTTGCTATTTTTGAAAATGGCTGCCAACACAAACACAAACTATATCGACAATGGTTCTCTTGCTAAACCCCCTAGATTCTCCAGAGATAATTTTAATCTATGGAAAAATAAGATGATTCTCTTCTTAGAAGGTGTAGACCCTACTATGCCTTACTATCTTGAAAACGGCCCATATATTCCTATAAGAATTGATCCTGTAGTTCCAGCCGCTGAGAATAGACCTGCTATTCCAGAAAGGCTGATACCCAAGGAAGTTCATATGTGGACTGACGAAGATAAGAAGAAAGTGGCTATCGACACAAAAGCCAGATCCATACTATCCATGGCTCTTCCTGACGAAGTTTACCATTCCGTCATGAACCTGAAAACCTCAAAAGCCACGTGGGACACAATATGTGTTCAGTATGAAGGTACGTGTGACACCCTAAAAACAGGGTCAACAAAAACTTCCATAAAACGGAAGAGTGATATAAATATACAATGCCAAAGCACGAGCTCACAAAAGTGGGAATACATAATACCTGTTTACCAACAAAGAGTTATATGTACATCTATGACAACTAACTAATCAAATCTCTACTATAGAAATAAGATTACAAAAATTGTCATAATTGGGTAAATTTAATCTTCTAATAATAGCATCTCCAAGTACCCCCCCCCCATGCTCACAAGTCTTCCTCTATGCCTTCTTAGGAATGGCACCACTATAACCTGTGACACATTTTAAACAAGTACAAGTGTTAGGCTTGAAAAGCCTAGTGAGTAAACATATAGCAAAGCATACAAATTATTTCATATACAATATTATCAACATGGTCCTTCACAAATCGGACTCCATGGGAAACCCAAACATCAATCCGAGTTACATCATCTTTGAAGATATACCTTAGCGTCTACCTCCAAGGTAACGCCCCAAGGCCCGGCACATCGGGACTACCTATATGGTATAAATCCCGAAGGCGTGGATCGATACACAAACCCTCAAGGTAAGTGCCCAAGACTATACCTTCCCAATGCCTACTTAGAGATTCCTCCAATTTGTGAATACCAACAAACAACTACTCCAAGCAGTTCATAAAGCCATACATTTACTTCAATAAAACAGTCCAACTATTTCATTTAGCATATGATTTCTATACACATTAAAGTATCAACTACACACATACACCCAAGTAACGTTATGAGTTTATTGTAGCATAGTACATATTCCAATTCCATATACAATTATTTCCATTATGTAGCATCCATTTCTGTCATTAAGACTCAGCTTAATTCATTAAGCTCCAAGCCCTAATATTTAAGTATAACCAATTTCAGTTGAATAGTATCATAATTTATACAATTCCAAGTAAATAAATGTCACATAACCTTTACTTCACTCTTTAAGATCCTTGGAATCCCTTTTTAAAGAGACAAGAGCTTATTGACCCAAATATCACTTTAAGATGAAGTTGTTAAAAGAATTCAAACAATATTGTGATTCATATATCAATTAAGCTCTTAAGTTCAGTTTACTCACCTTAGGAAATCTGCAGCAAACCACAAAAACCCTAAATGAAGTGGGTGAAGCTGATTCTTGAAGGAAGAGTAGGAACCTTGTAATATAATGATGTTGATCACCTATGATTTAGCATAAGTGTTTATAAACACTCTACTCAATTAATCACTATCTGAAAAAGAGGAAAAGTATCAAAACCTTACCTTTCTACTCAGAGAATTCGACTGCTCAAACTTCAGTTTTTCAAAAGATAAGATAAAATCCCGAAACTCTTCTTTTTATACCTAAATAGGTCGGCAGCGATTGTGACATGGCGATAGTGACACTGTCACTATCGCCGGGGCACTATCGCCCAACACCCCCAAACTCTCGGTACAGCTTGAGCGATTGTGACCATGCGATAGTGACACTGTCACTATCGCCCAAGGCATAATCGCCTGAATTCCAAATGTCTGAAAGATCAAACTTGCGGTACAAACCCGGCGATTGTGACAACCGCGATAGTGACATGGGCACTCTCGCCGGTCACTATCGCCCAAAGGGCACCAAGCCTCATTTGATCTACTTTTCGGCCCTTAACTAGATTCTAACGAGATGAAATTCTTGCTATAACAAAATAATACTTTAACATGTAATTATAAGTACAAAACTACACAAAACGAAATCCGGGGTGTTACAGTACGTCTGAAGTCCAGTACTCTCGAAAGATCAACCTGGTAAGACAATACGAAAGTTTCATTTGTGGTAAGAATGAAACTCTCTCTGAAGTTCACCAACGTTTTAATTGCTTAATAATAGATCTGAAAACTGTTGGTAAGGAATATTCTAACTTTGAAGTGCTGACAAAGTTTCTAGAATGTTTACCTGAAAGCTGGGACAGTTATTCTATGTGTCTCAAGCTGTCAAAGGATCTAAGATCAATGACCCTTGCTACCTTATATGGCACGATGCTGAATCATGAGCAATCGAGTCATCTTAAGAAGAATCTTGTAAAAGATTCCAAAATTACCCCTGTTGCTTTAATCTCAGAGAACCTTCTACTCAGCGACCCGTGGTCACTATCACTGAGTTAGAAAGTAACTCTGAAAGGTCATCAGAATCTGACTCTTCAGATGATGATGAATCTTTGGCTCTCCTCACTAAAAAGTTCAGGAGATTCGCCAAAAAGAAAATGTTCAGAAAGAACAAACCCCTTTCTATCACTGACAAGCCAAGATCATCAGCTACTGTTGATAAGGCTACTGCTACTTGTTTTAACTGCGAAAAGATTGGACATTTCGCTAACGAGTGCAGGTCTAAGAAAGTTTCGAGAAACTCAGCGTTTCCCAAGAAATCCTTTATTCCCAGGAATAAAGATGACAAATACGCTAAGCTGAAAGAAAAATATGCGAAGCTGAAAAGATTTAAGAAGAAAGGCAAAGGCCTGATGGCTTATGATTGGGCTGCCTCTGATGAAGAAGAATCATCATCTGACTCTGAAGATGATGAAGCCAATCTATGTCTTCTGGCCAAGATTGAAGATGTGGAAGAAAACTCAGACATTCCCTCTACTTCAACGTCTGCTATTCAGGTATCACCTTCCTTCTTTACAAATATTGCAAATATTGATGAAGCTGATAGTCTTCGTAAAATCGATCTCTTGACTAGAAGTTTATATGAAGCCACGAATGGAAAAACTGTAGTTGAAAATCAAAACCTTGATCTCGCTGAACAACTCAAAAACTGTCACCTTCAAATAGAAAAGCTTTCTAAAATTGAAGAAGATTTTAAAGATCAAGTGCATTTAAATCAGCTAGTCAAAGTCGAGGGAGAAGAAGCTATCTCTGCTTTAAGAACTGAGAAAGCTACTGTTGAAGGATGGTGTAATTCTTCAACAAAGATCACTGAGATAATTAAGTCTCAGATTCCCCTGAGTGATAAACGTGGTCTTGGTTACAAAGCTGATAATCTAGAACCAACCACTGATCGTTCCATGCTCTTATTTGGAACTTTCGTATCCTCAGTCGCTGATACTTCATCCTCTCAGTGTTCCTCGTCCAGACCGCCTATCCCTGAGGAAATTTCTACCTCTTCAAAAGGTAAAGAGAAAATGGTTTATCCAAAACCTACCTCTGTCTTTAAAGATAAAGGTAAAGGAATTGCTTTTAACCAAAATCCTCAGAAGGGTACCTTAGTACCTAAGCTGAATGCTTCTAAAGCTTTAGTGATTCATTCCTCTGGATCAAGGAATCAGATCTCTGGATCTACTCAGCGTGGATCTATTCAGCGATCTACTCCTAGAATCAGAGTGGATGTCTCTCGCAAGAAATCCGAAGAACTGAATGTTCCTCCCATTTCAAAAGCCATCAGCTTACTTGGTGCTGGTACTTCTAATTCAAAATCTAAAACTCAGCATTCAAATGGTCCTAGAACTACTTTTAGTTATAGGAAATGTTATCACTGTGGACTCACTGATCATATTGCTAGTAAGTGCCCCACAACCACCAAAGCTGAAAAGATAGCTAAGGTGAAGATTGCCCCCAAGGCAAAGAAGACCACTGAGGTTAAGAAATTAACCAAAGTGAAGACTGACAAAGCTGAATCTTCAAATGCTGCGAAGATTGCTGAACCTTCCATTCCAACTACTTCCACTGACAAACGTGCACACATGGTTAAGTGGGTACCCAAGAAAAACTAATCTTCCTTTGTGATGCAGGTTAAGAAGGGTATCTGGTATCTCGATAGCGGATGCTCTAGACACATGACTGGAAAGAAAAGCCTGCTCGCTGAATACAAGGAAGAGAAGGGTCCCTCTGTGACTTTTGGAGGAAATGGAAAAGGACATACCCGAGGGTTTGGTATACTCTCTAATGGTACAACAACCTTCAGAAGAGTCGCATATGTTGAAGGGCTGAAGCATAATCTTTTAAGCATCAGTCAGCTTTGCGACAAGGATAACAAGGTAATCTTTACCAAGGAATCCTGCTTTGTCACTGACAAAAAGGAGAAGATAGCTCTCAGCGGTTATCGTTTGGAAAATGTTTATGTAATAAACACGGACTCAATAACCACTGAGAACTCCTGTTTCTTCTCAAAAGCCTCATCTGATGTCAACTGGCTATGGCATAAGAGGCTCTCTCATCTGAATTTCAAGACAGTGAACACTCTTTCTTCAAAAGAGTTAGTCACTGGTCTACCTCAGCACTCATACGCCAAAGAGTCTTTATGTTCAGCGTGTGGGAAAGGGAAGCAGACCAAAGAAAGCTTTAAGTCAAAGCAAGTCTCCTCAGTGTCATCTCCTCTGCAACTTCTCCATATGGATTTGTTTGGCCCTGTTAACAAACAATCCATCGCTGGAAAGAAATATACACTGGTCATAGTTGATGAATTCTCTCGTTATACATGGGTTATGTTTCTACGTTCCAAGAGTGACACCCCTGAAGAACTCATCACTTTTGTTCGGAAGATGGAAACCCTGAACAATTTGACTGTTCGCTCAATAAGGAGTGATCATGGGACTGAATTCAAAAACAGTTCTCTTGATTCCTTCTTTGAGAGTAAGGGTATTTCTCACAACTTTTCTTCAGTGAGAACACCGCAACAAAATGGAGTCGCTGAAAGAAGAAATAGAACAATTATTGAAGTTGCACGTTCAATGCTCAGCGATTCTCACCTGCCTACTCAGTTTTGGGCAGAAGCTGTCAACACTGCTTGTTTTACGCAAACCAGGTCGCTGATAGTCAAAAGATTCAATAAAACAGCCTATGAACTTTTTCATGGGAGAAAGCCTTCAATCAGCTTTCTTCACATCTTTGGATGTCAGTGTTTCCTACTGAATAACAGAGATGCCCTTGGAAAGTTTGATCCTAAGGCTGATGATGGAATCTTTCTTGGATATTCTTCAATCTCCAAAGCCTTCAGAGTCTTCAATCGAAGAAGACAAACTGTAGAAGAAACTATTCACGTCACGTTTGACGAATCCCATTCAGCGAACTCTAAACCGTCCGCTGATACTGAAGAACTGAATCAATGGATGTTTTCTCATCTTGGTGATTCAGAAGATATTTCCACTCCTCGTGCTCATACAGTTGAAGATGATAGTCCTACTATCATTCTAAATATGCAGAATAGTGAAGCTGAAACATCATGGGTCTCAGCTGAAACATCATGGGTCTCAGCTGTTCCTTTAAACACTATACCTGCTTCTGAACCAAATGTCTCAGACATTCCATCTACTTCTCAGCAATCAGTGAATATAATGACAAATGCATCCATTCCTCTCTTAGCTGATACTCCAGAAGTTGCTGAAGCCTCATCTTCAGCTACTCCAGTTCAGGTTGAGTCAGCGTCTCACACTCCGGCTCAGCGATGGACTGTAAATCACCCAATTGATCAAATTCTTGGTGATCCAAACGCTGGTATTCAGACTCGACGAAGTGCAGGTAATATTTGTTTATTTGTTAACTTTATTTCTCTGACTGAACCAAAGAAAGTAGATGATGCCCTCAAAGATCCAAACTGGGTCAGCGCCATGCAAGAAGAGCTGACTGAATTCGAAAGAAACAAAGTTTGGAAACTTGTTCGAAGACCAACTGACAAAACAGTGATAGGCACTAAATGGGTCTATCGAAACAAGTTGGACGAACATGGAACTGTAACCCGCAACAAGGCTCGTCTTGTTGCTCAGGGGTACAGACAAGAGGAAGGCATAGATTATGACGAAACATTTGCTCCAGTAGCAAGACTAGAATCTATTCGTCTATTCTTAGCATACGCTGTACACAAAGACTTCAAAGTATATCAGATGGATGTTAAGTCAGCGTTTCTAAATGGAAAGCTGAATGAAGAAGTCTATGTGGAACAACCTCCAGGATTCTCAGATCCTAAGCGTCCAGGTTATGTTTATAAACTGGATAAGGCACTTTATGGCTTGAAGCAAGCTCCACGTGCATGGTATGACACTCTATCTACTTATCTCCATATTGAACAATTTGAGCGAGGTAAAATCGACAAAACTCTATTTTTCAGGAAAGTAAAAGGTCATATCATTCTTGTTCAGATATATGTTGATGACATTATATTTGGCTCTACTAACCCTGATCTTTGTACTTGTTTCGCTAATAGAATGAAAGATGAGTATAAAATGAGCATAATGGGTGAACTAACATATTTCATTGGTCTTCAGATAAAGCAAAATGAAAAAGGAACTTTCATTAATCAGGGAAAGTATGTTAAAGATATGCTGAAGAAATTCGACTTAACTCAAAGTTCAGCTATGAAAACCCCTATGGCACCACCGCAGACACTTGATAAGGATACTAAGGGTATTCCTGTTAATGTCACGCTGTACCGTGGGATGATCGGCTCTCTCTTGTATCTTACAGCTAGCCGACCCGATATTATGTACGCAACCTGTTTGTGTGCACGATATCAAGCTGAACCCAAGATATCTCATA
Organism: Saussurea involucrata; assembly: GCA_033807775.1. Lineage (NCBI taxonomy): Eukaryota > Viridiplantae > Streptophyta > Magnoliopsida > Asterales > Asteraceae > Saussurea > Saussurea involucrata. The sequence goes on along the minus strand of CM066319.1, from coordinate 62,130,883 downwards.
TGACCGCTGTAAAGCAAATTTTTCGATACCTTAAGGGTACTGTGAATCTAGGTATTTGGTATCCCAAAGACTCAGGATTCGATCTAATCGCCTATTCAGATAGTGATTTTGCAGGTTGCAAATTGGATAGGAAAAGCACCACAGGAGGTTGTCAGCTCCTGGGTGGAAAACTGGTGAGTTGGACAAGCAAAAAGCAAAACTCATTGTCCACCTCCACAGCTGAAGCTGAGTATGTAGCCGCTGGAAGCTGTTGTTCTCAGGTCTCGTGGATGAGAAATCAACTACTGGACTATGACCTTCAGCTCTCAAATATTCCAATCTATTGCGACAACACAAGTGCCATCACTATAGCAAATAATCCAGTGCTACACTAAAAAACAAAACACATCGAAATCAGGTATCATTTTATCAGAGATCATGTGATGAATGGTGATATAGAACTTCACTTTATCCCAACTGATTATCAATTAGCTGATCTGTTCACCAAACCTCTTGATGAGACAAGATTCAACTTTCTCATCAGCGAGCTTGGAATGCTGAACTTTGAAGAGTAAAGTCTTCAGTGATTCACATTTGATCAGCGATAGGATAAAATCGACTTGTATAACCCATTCTATCATCTTCTCTCTGAATAAACTTGATTCACTGATATTAAAGTATGTTTTTCTATCTGACAATCGCATGTAAATGCATGATTTCAAAATAAATTACATCGCTGAATATCTCTTCCTTATCAGCGATAATTTGAAATTTCTAAAAACCATCACTGATATTTCTATTCAGTACTTCATGTTTTCAAAAGTGCCCCTGAGTTTTCAAAACCTCAGAGTCATCCAAGAATATGAAAGGACAGTTGTGACGTCATTGCAACGGATAAGCCCCGACACGTTCTTTTTTCTGACACACGTTTGCACGTTTCGTTTACCTCCCAATCAAAAGCAAACACGTGTCCGTGTCATGATGAAAATCTTTTCCCGCTCAAGATTTTCTCTCTCTCTAATCTCACTATATAAACTTATTCTGGGTTTATATTTTCCTTTACGCGAACTTCTTCTCCAAGCAAGAAAAAGAAAATTTACTGTTGCATTTGTGCTCTCAAGTTTTTCAAGAACTTAAGAACTTCATCTTCTTCAACGAACCAGGTTAATAATTCTTTTATCTTACCTGTTTCTTCAAACTTGTTAATGATCTTCTCTTTGTTTTCACAAGATCATACAAAAGAACTTTTTAAAATGAAATCATTTCTTTCATGGTTTTATGAACACAACCTTTCATGGTTGTTCTTCAAGTTTAAACGCAAAATCTTAAACTTGTTCTTCATTCGTTTTTCCAGAATCCTTATTCTCAAAAGAAACTGGAAAACAAGATTTTGTTTGGGTTTGCATTTCGTTTTTAAAACAAGAAAAACCCTAAACTTCATTAAGACATTTTTGTCTGAATGAAATGGACAAAATTCGAACCATCTTATTGGAAAATCTTTCCACATTAAGATTATTCTTATTTGTTAATCTTTGGTTGAACTGATAATACAGAAAATGGCATCTTCTGACATTTCCTCTGCCAAGAACACCATCGCTGAGAACACTGCTGCTGATAATACTACTGAGGAATTGGATATAATCAAGGCTCATCAGGTCAAGTTCTCTCTTGACAAACTGGATTGGACCAAGCCAAATAACCTCTATGCGCTTCTCGAGTTTCCTCCTCGAAAGCAAGTCACACATCTGGATGATGATGTGAATTTCCTGAAGAATTGTTGCCTCTCCACAGCCCTGACCATAACACCTCCTGCACATCAGCTACTGCTATCCCAATTCTGGTACTCTGCCAGACACTCTCAGCTACCATCCACCAAAGACTCCTCAAAGACAATTGACTGTATCCTCTGTGATACTGACTATGGCACTATGAAGATCACCCCTGCTATTATCCGCAAAGCCCTGAACCTTCCCTTGGCCACCAAAGAAAAACCTTTTGTTCCTCTCCCTGACCACAAGAAACACTCAGATAGGGAAGCCATCACTGCATTCTTCGATGCAATGGGCTGTGTATGGGAAAATGGGAGGGACAAGAAGCCTGAAAAGAAGCTGACCCTCATCAAAAAGTTCAAAATGCCCAGCGAGATGAACTTCATCTTCGCTCACTTAATCAGCTGCATGACTGCAAAGACCGGCTCCTCTGATCAAGCCGCTCAGCCTCAGCAAGCAATGAGATATGCCTTGATGAAAGGTCTACATATAGACTGGGCATCAATAATCTATGATGATTTGGTACTCAGAGTAGACTCCGCCGCTGACAGATCTCCATGGGATCCTTATCCTCGATTCATCAGCGCCGTATTCCAAACATGCCTGAAGGACAGCTACCCAAAAGAGGGTGACCTGAAACTCTCTCAGGTTGGCCCTAAGGTTCTCGAATTCAAGCCAGTGGCAAATGAGGTACATCTTTCTACACTTTTAACTCTTCTCAACCCCACTTCTTCTACTTCTGCAGCTCCTTCAGCGGACAAACCCACCGCTGATACCCAAGCTGCAACCTCCATTCCTTCTCTTCAAAGGAAACACTCCTCCACCCAACTTTGTTCCAAAAGAACTAAGAAACCAAAGAGCAACCCCAGCAATCTCTTGCTGAAGACTCCTCAGCTCATCTCAAAGAGCTGAAGGAACGTTCAGTGGTACGCTCTGCCACAGCTGAACAAGCCATCCATTCTATCCCCGCTTCAGCGTCTCTAAACGCTGAGGTTACAAACTTGGAATCTACCCAACCTCCTTCAGTCTCTCAAAAGACTGACGAAGCGATTCTCAGCGAATCCAACGCTGAACTCCGCACCCAACCTCCATTCTTAACCTTCGCTTCTCCCTCTACTCAATTGGACTCTACTCCAGTTATCACTGAAGCACCTGTCATTCCTCCAGAAGCTAAAGCTGACACTTAAGGAATGATGGGCGTAGGACCTGCAGCGATGACCAAGCGTCCACGCAGTTTAGCTGACGACATGGAACTTTTCTCAGGACACCGGGATTTTGATGAATTCACCAATCCTCCTGCAGTTATACACCAACCCCTATACACTGTAACTGAACCCCAAACTTCTGAGCTTTCCTCTGTTCACAAGTTCTTATATGTTACAGGTCCTAATTTGGGAGACATCAACGCCTCTCTGAAGACAATAGAGACGACGCTGACATGTCTCACAACTACTCTTTCCGACAACTCTTCAGCTGTAACAAACGCTGGAGAGAATCTCACAAAGCTAACAACTGTGGTCGAAAAGAATGCCTCCAAAGCTGACTTGGAGAAGGTTAATAAATCTCTCAGCGACTTTGCCAAAGTTCTCGCTGACATCTACACAGACTACCTCGCCATCAAAACATCAGTTAAAACCATGTTCAGCGAGGTCAGAACGCTGAAGACATCGGTTGCCAAAATCGAAGGAGATATGTCTGCTGTAAAGACCGACGTGAGTTCTGTAAAGACTGACGTGGATTCTATGAAGAAAATGATGCAGCAGATCCTGACCAACACGACTGCCCCTGCCCCTGCACCTTCATATTTTACTCCGGCGGATCGTGCTGAACTCGTGAAGATCAATCCTGGTATTTCTGGTCTATAAAACAGATTATCAGCGATTGAAATTTGTGTGGGGATCCCTGGCCAAGAAGACAGGGAACCGACACTAGCTGCTGATTCCTCGCATTCCTCCCCCACTCATCATGAAAAAGGGGGGGAGAAGAGCGCTGAAGACCTTTCCCATGATGAATCTATCAGGAGAGAGAAGACTGAAGACCTCACCTTTACTGAAGAGGGTGAGAAGACAATTGAAGAAGCAGCCGCTGGACCTCAGGGAGATGAAAACCCTGAGGGAACCGAGAAGCTTACCTCTGTATCTGAGGGGGAGCAACTCGAAGAAGAAGCTGAAGAATCTGAGTCTGAAGCTGAAGATGAAGAAGCCATCGACTTATCTGATGATGAACCATCCTCTTCTCCAAAGAATGATGATGATGAAGATGATGATGATGATGACTCTTTTATCGCCAAGCCTGCTCAGAGGACCACAGCTCTTAGAGGGATTCTGATAAATGAACCTACAGGGGAGCGGACAAAGACAAAGCCATCAGCATCTGAAGCTGACAAGGGCAAAGGAAAAAGTGTCGCTGAAGACGAGGAAAATCTGACGATCTTGCTTAAAAAGCCGGTTTGTCAGGTACACTAACCTCTACTTTCACTGCATCCCTCCTCTCTATCTCTATAAACATTATCAGCTCTACTCTCCACAAAACCTCTATACACAACCACATTCTTTATCTATCTCTATTCTACCCAAGTTCTTACTCGAACGATCGCTGTGTTTCAGCTAGTCCTCTCCCCTGTTTGAGGATATCACTGAAGTTCCTACAGCTGCGACTTCACCAACAATAATCCCAGCTCCCAACGCTGAAGAAATAATCCCGGTCTTGGATTTGATCTCTGAGACTGATGAACCTGAAGAACAGATGCTATCTCATAAAAACAGACCTTCCTTGGCTCCTCAAAAGCTAAGTGAAGAGGAGCAGAAAAGAAGAGATGAGATGATAAAGAAGTTCGAGGATCAGCGAATCATTCTGAAACGTGATCAACTTCCTACTATTCCTCCAAAGTTCAGAATTTCACAAAAGGAATACAAGGATCACCTCAGAGCTGAACGTCTAATCGCTGAAAGAAGGGAAGCTGAAGAAAAAGACAGAGAATATGCCATCCAGCTTACTCAACGATCAGTAAAAGACCCCAAGCTGAAAAGAGCTCAAATCGAAGTTCAACGTCAGCTATGGGAAGAAGCCAAGAAGATCGTTGAAGAAAAGAGAAATGTGTCTAAATCTACTTTAGCCTGGTGCAAAGAAAAGGTACACTTCAGACATCGACCTTCCAGAATAATCAAGGTACTCATCACTGGAAGATCAACCCTCAAAGTTTCTATCGCTGAAATCGAGATATTCAGAGAGAATGATCAGTACAAAAAATTCCATGCTGAAGCCATCACGAAGTACGGTCTCTCTGAATGGTTGGAGATCAGATTAGCCATCCAGAAGTCTCAGTCTAAGTACAATGATCATTTTGAAAAGCTGATAAACAAACAGATCGACTTAGTCTATTCTTGTGTGGATATTCCTCCTCCTCCTCCTCTCGAAAGTCAGAAAAGAAAGGCCTCTGCAAAGAAAAAGTCTAAATCTTCAGAAGATGGTCCTCAGATACGAAACGAAACAGGTATTGGTTTTTCTCTAGCTGAAGTCCTTGGTCCAGAACCTGACCTTTCTGCACTTGACACGTCTCTTCCTCCTGATGAGACTTTCATCCCTGGGAAAGTCTTAAGCAAACCCTACGGGATATTCTTCAATGACTGGGATGGACGAAAGCGTTTTCAACGTATCTCTGAACTACCCATCACTCCCATCGAACAGCTGAAAGATCTCATCTACTGGTGTGATTTCAAGAACGACATTCAGGCACGACATCTTAAACCCTTGATTTTTAAAGAAGCGCTGAACAAAAGAAATCAAGGTGTAAATGTCCCTGACTGGATGATTCCTACATCAAAGACCCTTGATGAACTTCTCATTAAGGAAGAACCTTTTTAAACTGATAGGATTGCCTCATTCTTCTATTGTATCAGTTATTCTTTTGTACTTGAAATTTGTATTCGCTGTACTTGTAATTTTTCCACTTCCATCTGTAATCTTTACGAAGTTTAAAGAAAAATTTCAGCGAACGTACTTTACTCCATCAGTACAGAAAAGATCCCAGAAAACAGTAAAAGGGACATATTTTATGAGTTCTTTTTATCCTTATTTTTTCATTAAATAGCAATTTTCTCTGTTGCTATGTCATAATCAAATAGGGGGAGATTGTTGATCCAAACCCTCAGTGATTTGATAATGACCCTCTCTTATATACTTAGTGAAAATTGTAAGTAAACAATATGTATCAGAGTTTCACTATCTCTGATAAGTACTAAGATCTTACAGTACCGCTGATAGGAACTCTCGCTCTTTAGATTAAACATTCAGCGAACAATGTTCACCATAATACTCTGAGTCTGTTCAGTTTTTATGGTGATCGCTGATAAGTTAGTTGTTTACTTATAATTTCTGAAGACAAGTTTCATGTCAACATAGGTTCTACGCTGAAGTCGAAGATCAAGCTCAAGAACCAGCGACAAGTCTCCTAATGAACTGATGCGGATCAGCAAAGACTCAGATTTGTCCACTCAACGTGAAGTATCAAGTACAAGACTTCAGCTATCGCTGAACTTTGTCATTCACTGATATAGAATGATAAAGCTCTGATTCAACGAAAGCTGATCATGAAGTCCTCCGTACAAAGTACTTTTGTCTTAACCACCCTTGCACGTCTCCGTACGATATGTCAGAAAAAGAACCTCCTTATTGTCTGAAATCGTACAACCACTCTGACACTACACTGTTCAAACATGCGGCTACTAAGGTTGTCAACAAAGGTCAATGACGTACAACCAATGAGCTGCTGCCACGTGTAAAGTGTAAACTGCCATGCATTAAATGCATGCAGTATATAATAAGAAGAACTCACTTCATTTTGAAGTAACTTGCTAACTCTGGACAAGTTCATCCTTCTTATCTAGAGATAGGTTATTATTAGTAATTTCCTTCTCCTTCTTAGTGCAAAAAACTTAGTGTTCCAACTTGTTTAGATTTAGGTTTATCCTTAATCTTGTTTCCGCAACAAGCTGTAAATTGTTAATGATTTATCAATAAACAATTTAGAAAAGTAAAATCTTAGTGTTTGTATTCAACCCCCCCCCCCCCCCCCCCCTTTTACAAACTTGTATAGCCCTTCGGGACCAACAGTTCTAGATATGATGTATGTGCTACTTATTGTCTAGATTTACTAAAGAATGTGGTTAGCTTAAGACTTTTGTTCACTACCCACAAAGTAGATCCGATTTGTACTCACTATGAAAGGTTCATGCCCAAAAGACACATTTTCAAATGTATGTCATATCTTATTTCATGGAATAGAAAACTATGTACTTATTTTATATTCAAATGTGGGGGTATTGTTGGTGTTTGAATAGAAACTTTGTGGTCTTGTTGGGATTTTGACTAGTGAATTGATTCCACATAGGAAAAAAGGGGAAACTTAGATAAGTTTATATGGCTAGTTCCATAAGCCATATCAAAATGGATGAAAGCCCAGCAAAGGGATATGGATTGGGTTTGTGAGCTTGACACACACACACACACATATATATATATATATTTAAATGGTCAAAGATTGGTGGGCCTTGGGTCTCTTGACCTCAAATGGAATTTTTACAAGTTGGACAAAGAGTCTATATGTCACAGTTTCCCTCCAAATTCGATAGAATCATAATTCCTTCCATTTCTCTGGTTTTTTCTCCCAAAATCGATCCATGGAGGCATAACGAAACTCGACAGACTCACATTCTCGTGCAAGAACGCTAAAAATAGTTGTATTCTCTAAATGGAGGCTCGGAACCATGCACGAGTAGGGGCAAAATTTTGTTTTAGGACACTGCGTTTCTGGCCTCTATCTAATCTTACATCAATCATCGATTTCAAGTTAGTATCTCTCCTTTTCTAGATAAGAATTTCGAAATATTACATATATATACATACATGTTTTGCTATTTAGTTTACTTAATTTCTTACGATTTCGCACACATACGTATAGATTATTTCTGAATTTTCTAGTTCCATAACATTGGTTCTAAAAATATGTAGTGTTGAGTTCCGGTGAGAATAAGAGTTATGATGAGAATACTACTAAACCATTGGACGAGTTGATATTTTTGATCTACCGGCTAAATAAATTGTGGACCTTCAATTCACTGTTGACAAAAAATATGGACCTTCAACTACGTTCATCATCGTTAATTTTTACTTACTTTTACATACTTTCAATCACCGTCACATGTATGAATTTGTTAAAATTTCATTCATGGTGATAAAAATAGGTAAAAAAAGGTAAAAATTAGATAAAAATAGGTAAAAGGGCGTCATGGTAAACCATTTTCATCAGACCATGAAAACATTGGTTAACCTAAAAAATACCGTTTCCCTCATTCACAATATCCTCATACCCCCCTTGCCTTCAACAAATAGGTTGTCCATCCTAGTATCGTCGGTCTCTTTCTCATCGTACGACTGTTTATTGAATGTGTCACATCAACATACAAAAGCTACAAAAAAGCAAATTGTGACAATCCATTGATTGATAAAAGCACATGTACTAATGAAATTAAACAAAAACAAATAAATATTTATTAAACATATAAAAACTAACCGTCAAAACAGTCAAGGGGTTTGTAAAAAAAACATCTAGGGTCTTTTCGTACCCACTCATTTTTGCATTCAGTCACACAATCAACTATAAGGGAACACGAATCCATCTGAACAATATCGTCTACCGATTAATCAATGAAGTATCCCCAACATACATATGCCCATCTTCTGGGTTTGACATAGGACATTAATAAACAAAATAATGAAATTCATCGTAAACACCGGACATGTATCAACACTTGTTGTAGTTTATTTAACCACCTCAGTAGGTGTCTATACCAATCTTTAAGCAGTCGATCATCCTTTTCGCGAACTCCTAGGTTCTTCAATATGTAAACTATCGTGATTCGATAGAATTAATGATTAACTTGTATCACCTATTACAAAATTGAAGACGTTGGAAAACAATGATGTGTGTGTTCATATGATATGAGTAAATCAATTAAGGATTTAGATGCAAGTAGGTTGAGTAACATATATAGTTGTTGCACATATAAATAATGTTTGCATATCTGATTTACAATTTGGAAGCAAAGGTGTTATATCGCGTATCCACATTTCTTGAAATATACATTGACCCATGTATTCACATATGCATACTAAAATTATTAATTATAAACAAGTCAATTTTATCAGCATTAAACAAGTGCATACATTAAAAAACACTCCAAAGACATAACAACGTCATAAAATAACAATGTTGATGATGTGATGCCAAGAAAATGTTGATATATTACCATCAATTTTTCTTTGATACAGAACATCAATCTTGAAATCAAATAGCATAAAAAAGGGAAACTTGAATGATTATACAAACACAAACCTAAAAATTAAAAAATAGGTGTATAGTGATTCATATATGAACGTGGATAACTTTTTTTTGTTTTGTTAAATGAGTGGATTAGCGATTTGCTTTTAATTATACAAATGTTTCAAAATGTATCCTTAACTTCTTTAAATTAGTCACAGTTTTATCAATATTTATATATTTTACACCTAAAATATTGATCATTGAAAAATCTCATCAAATAGTTGAAATCTTTTCTAACATTATCAATATTTTTTGACCTCTTCATTTGACCCCTTGTTATATATTGATATATTAATACTGAATTTTCATTTCACACAAACAGCACAATAAGTTTTATAATGTTTTAATATGAAATGCTTTCAAAATCTATATATTATTATATTGTTTTGAAATATTGTATCTCATACCGTTCTATAAAAATGTTTAATACAAAAACTATTATATATATAACAGATAACAGATATGTATAGTAAAGATTTGATATCAAAACAACTTGTTACATATCAAGTGGTTGAGTGTAAAAACGTTTTTTACAACTTGATATCCGACTTTAATAAGATGTTTAATTACTTTGTCGTAAGACCACAATGCTCATTTTTTTCCCTTTAATTCGTCCATGACCTTATCCAAATATTAGTGACAACGTTATTTTCTATGTCTTTTATATATGATGTTGACTCAGAATTTTTGTTTCCATTTGTACACATCTTGATCATCGATAATGACACCCACATATATTTATAATTTGTACTAGAGGTGGCCAAAAGTCGGGTTCGGGCCGGGCCGGGTCGGGTCGGGTCGGGGGACAACCCGGTTCTGCACAGTAACCGTGCGAACCGGGTCAGGTGAGAACCGGGTCGGGTCGGGCCGGGTTTAAACCGAAATCCCCTGACCCGTTTACTTGTATGTAGAACCGGTTTCGGGAAAACCGGGCCGGGCCGGGCCGGGCCAAGAACCGGGTCGAAGTAGGGCCGGGGATTTTTTTGTTTTTTAACTGCTTTCTTTGTATAATAATTAATTACTAAACTTTAACAAAGAAAAATTGGATTGGAATCATTGGATAAGTAAAATACACTTTAAAAATACGTTTTATTTATAATATATATCACTAAAATACACTTTTACGTTTTATAATTTATATATAATTTTAAGTTACAAACTTACAAGTTACAAGTTACAATACATAAATTCTAAACATTCGAAAGTCCCGCTCCCGAACTTCCACTCCCATCACCCGGATAGTAATTGAATGGATTATAATTGAATGGATTGTATGGAGCGTAGTATGGATTTTGATCTGGATTGTAGTCTTCAAGAGTATTGTACTGCATCAGTCGTGTAATAGCCGTCTGATCGTCAAGGCGGTCGGTGTCTACATCTTCGTCATCTACGACACTACTAACATCAGAACTATCGGTTACGGACGGTGTACTTAGTAGTTCATCCGTGTCGTTTTCGAATAAGTTTTCTTCCACGCCTTCTATATCATCCTCCAGGTTCGTTCGATTTTGAATGCGGTCATCTCCATCCAAGTAATCCTTCAGACATACGCAGCACTCCACCGATTTTGGGGTTAATTTTGTCCGACGCTCCGATATGATCCTGCCACTAAGAGAAAAGGCCGACTCCGAAGCTACAGTACTAGCTTGGATTGTTAGTACATCAAGTGCAATAGTGGCAGCACTCCACCATTCTAATAAATCTAGGGATTCAACATCTACGACGTTTGTGAAGGATGTCGTTATAAAATTAGTACGTACGAATTGATTGAATTCACCCAAATTATCCCCATCATATCTAGCTTTTTTAGAAGATTCCATGACAACCGATTGCATTAAAGTTTGCATCAAGTCTTCTCGGTTTCGGCCACGACTGCTACTAGAACCCGGTGAAAACATTTGAGGTGTAGGGGTTTGTTGGCTTCCTCCCCCATAATTAACTCTATAAATCTCATATAATTGATGAAAATCAGTATTAAATTGTTGTATGCGTTTCCTTGAAAAGCTAGAATTTGTAAGAGAATCCAAACCAAACGATAAACATATTGCTTGTATTAAAACTTCGACACCCGTAACATTTAAAAACGGGTTTAATGCCGCGGCACAAAGAAAAGTGAAGGGGATCTTTTTAAAATATTTTACCAATTTTTCTTTCATTGGTTTCACCACGTCGTGAAAGTGCAAATCCTGTTCGTATTGAGCAATTTTACTTGCCAAAATATAAAGTTGATTTAAAAGTAAAGGGCTCGTTGGATAATAAACACCGGATAACATAGTTGTTGCAGTTTTAAAATCGCCCAAAATATCGTGAAAGCCATGAATCCTTGTCCAATCATCCTGAGTTATCGTGTTATCCGGGTAATGAATGTTATAAAATGCTTGAATATATTGTTGTTGTCTTAATAAATTATCCATCATTTTCCAAGTCGAATTCCATCGAACCGGCATATCGTGCGCCGGTCCCAAAGCTTTAAAACCGACTTGTTTGCAATAATCTCTATATAAGTTTTGCATTTTTTTATTTCTTGTGAAAATTCGGCGTAACATAAGCCTAAACTTAGTTAAAGGCTCATTAAGTTTACTTAAGCCGTCTTGAACGGCTAAGTTTATTATGTGTGCGCAACAACGTGTATGAAATAATTTTCCCTCTAAAATAGGGGATAAAGCCAAACGTAATCGGTCTACGCATGTCGTATTATTACTAGCATTATCAAACGAAATACTAATAACTTTATTTTTTAAATTATAATATTGAAGACATCTCATAATTATAGAAAACTGACGTTCACCTGAATGTGGCGAACCAAAGAGCTCAAACGTGATTACACGTTTGCATAATTGCCACGATCCCGGCACAATCCAATGTGCCGTTATGCATATATAAGAATCTGGCAATCCGCATGGTGCGCTCCATACATCACAAGTTAAAGAAACTTTGTTGGGTAAGTTTAAAAACATTTCTCGCATAATTTTTTGAACCTTATTCCAATATTTTAAAGCATCATGCTTAAGAGTTTGACGACTTACCGAACCATTGTAGCGTGGTTGGAACCCATTTTTTATCATGTTTGTAATGTGAGGATTGTCGAAATGTCCGAACGGCAACGCCATTTGAATGACACATTTCATTTGCATTTCTCGGGCGAGATCATTATCATACGACCATACTTGACCGGAATTGTCAAGTATGGGTTGAGTTGGATCAGGACCCGATTTCAACCTCTTGCATCTTTCCTCGAAGTGGCGCTTTAACGTGCTATTTGATTCGGGTTTTAGGAAATCTCCACACCGTTTGCATTGCGCCTTTTTTGTATTGTCGGGAAATTTTACCAAGTTGAAATTATCCCAAACCGGTGATTTTCGTGAATGATCGACAACAATGGTGTAATTTTGTTCGGCCATTTTTTTGATAGTAGAGACTAGAGTAGAGAGTAGAGAGTAGAGAGTAGAGACTAGAGAATTGTATGCGTTTTTTTGCGAGAAACGAATATAGCGAGAGCCGAGAAATGAGAATTGTATGTGTTTTTTGCGAGAAACGAATATAACGAGAGCCGAGAAATGAGAATTGTAAGCTTTTTTTGCGTTTTGTAAGCAATTGTAAGGTGGTGATCACTCCATAACACCCCTAGTATTTATATGGGGTTTGGAGGGTGTTTTTTGAGGCAAAAAACGGTCAAAAAGGGGTCCCAACGGCTCTCTAACGGTCATATTGTTTTTTGAAAAAAATCGGGTCGGGCCGGGTCGGGTCACGAACCGGTCCCGGGTCGGGCCGAGGAAAATCCTATATACGCGAACCGGTCCCGGCTCTCGGGCTTGAAACCGGTTCTTGACCGGGTCGGGCCAGAACCGGTTCTTGGCCGGTTTCGGTTCGGGTCAGCCCGTCGGGTCGGGTCGATTTGGCCACCACTAATTTGTACTGTTTTTATTCAACCTACACAATCTTTGGCTTAAATAATTATGAGACCTTAATATATTATGAAATAAAATAGCATCATATTCACATATCATATGCATGTGTCCTTAACCACATCAGCATATATATTATGTAAATAAAATAACTTAGAATAGATTATTTTAATTATGAAATAAATTATTTATTCATGGGAATCAATTAGAAAATCAAATAGTTGATGTAATAACCCGTTCCAGTTATGAAATAAAAGAGAAATTTGGTGGTAAATGTGAGAAAAAGAAAGTTTGGGGAATTAGTGAGAGAGTATAAAAGGGGTCCAAAACCCTAATTTGGAGTAATCTCTTGGGAAATTGATAGCGGCCGCAAGTGTGTGTGTGTGTGTGTGTGTGTGTGTGTGTGTGTGCGATTTGGGAAGAACGCATCATCGATTGTGGGAGTGGAGAATTGGAATTCAGGAACTCAAGAGAGTGCATCCAAACATCTTAGCAAGGTAAATACTCTCTTCTTAATCTCTTCTCTAATGGAGATTTCTAGAGTTTGATTTGGAAATTTGATAACCTAAGTGATGAGAGCAATTTGCGTGAAGAGATAACCTAATCGGGCAAGAAATGGGTTAGAGATGTCAAGTCATTCTTTGATGACTTAAATCCAACTTCTATCTTGGTTTAATTGCATGGTTAGAATGATTATGTTAAATTTGGTAAAATTGTGGTTGCCCGAAGAGTTGAGTCCTGACAGTGGTATCCGGACAAGTTGCCCGGAAGAGTTAGGAGTCCGGAAGACAAGTTGTCCGGAAAAGGAGATAGTCCGGATTATACCGGAAATCGAACGAGTGTCCGGAAGTTCCCGGAGTCCGGATGAGTCCGGAGAAATGGTATCCGGATTGGATGCGGAATCCGGACATCTCCGGAATAGCGGCAGTATCGGAAACCGGGATTTCCCGGTAAGTGATGTCCAGACTTTTGTGTCCGGAAAGCTGGTTGGTGTTTGGTGAGTGTTTCCTTAGTATGGGGCGTTGGGCGTTGCAGTGTGAGATATAAGATTTCAGTTGATAGAATTGTAGGAACGACCCTAACTATCTTTTTGGAATTTAAATTATTAGGTGTGCAATTCTAAGTGTGGTGGTTTCCGTTGAAGGAGTTTATCGTGAACGCCAGGTGAGTCTCCCTAACCCAACAATTCTACCAAATGTGTTTATGTATGCCATTACTGTTTAAAAACGCATATTTTACTAAATACTGATGGACATGCATGATAGTGTGATTTAAAGGTGTGATTACTTGTGTGTAGGCATGTGATGGCTTAGGTGTGTATATGGGGGGGTGTCCCATAAAGAATGTTTCATATATGAAATTGTTTCATATAATGTATCAAGGGCGGTGTGTGCCCTAACACGCTGTCACGGGTGTGTGTGACCATAACGTGGGCCGTCAGCATGTATAATAGTGTGCATATCATATTAAAGGTGTGTTGATTTACATTCTTACATCATATCTTGTAAATATGTAAATTGTGTTTCTGGTGCGCTTTTGAGGGAACTCACTAGACCTCATGGTCTAACCCTCGCTTTTCAGGTAAGCATTTAGATAAGGGTAAATGCAAGGTGTGAGCTCGAGGTTTGGCATCTTGTGGAGCGTAGCCGGGGATGATTTTTGTTAGACATCCTTATAGCTTAGTTATAGTTTATTATTCTCAGTTGCAATCCGGTTGTTTCCGCAAACTGTTGAATTAAGTTTTTAAGACAAGAGTTTTGTGGCCGTTTTGGCATTTGTTTGTTTTATGCTTGTGATATTGAATTGTTTGACTTGTCTTTTGAGGTGGGTTGTTACAGTTGAAGGGGATGTTATCATTTTCTAAATCTCAAAAACAACAAGGTGGGGTTCATTTTTAAATCCCTGAATCATGTCATTCCAAATCTATGACTATCAATTAAAACACGCTATGGTTGGTAACTAATGACCATGCATACCTAAAAAAGAAAACTCGAGAAAAAGATGGTTGAAGAAACAATGTTGAGTCCCTATTGATTAGATTTAATGATTGACAAAACCATCTCCCAAACATTTCATTTGGGCTAGCCACTAAGAACTACTAGATCTTTTTATACGCAGAAAAAAAGACTTACATAATCTCTATAAGATCCAGTAAAAAGTATAAGTTGATCTTAGCAACCGAGCAATGTATATATAAGATCCCATATTGGTTGTGGAGAGGAACGAATGATGCCTTATAAGGGACTTGATTCCTCTTCTATTAGTCGTGTTATAAAACCATGAGTCTAGGTGTGTGGATAAAGCGAACAATATCTGGTACGGTTGGACTGAGATGTTAAAGATAGTATTAGGGTTGAGAATTGGACTGGTGTGCCAGTGAGGACGTTGGGCTTCTAAGGGGGCAAACTGTAAGATCTCACATTGGTTTATGAGGGAACCAAAATTTCCTTATAAGGGACTTGATACCTCCTCTATCATACGAGTTTTAAAACCGTGAATCCAGGTGTGTGAACAAATCGGACAATATCTGGTACGGTTGAACTAGTAAGTTAGGGCATAGATTAAAAGAAATTGAAGGCCTTAACTTTACTAACGGTAACAAATAGGAAGTACATTTTTAGGGGTTGAAAATGGAACGAAAAGGGGGTGTCATGTTGGATCATTATGGGGTCATGGGGTAGGTTCGGACCATGAGTCGGATCGCTATCGACCTATGTTTTTTCAAACTCATTTATCTTTTTTGAAAAATAAATAAATAATTAGTGATCAAATAGCTACTTTTAGCAATCTACCAAATGAACCCCTAAGGTTTTAATATTAAACCTTTTGCGCCTTATTTGGACTTAAAACTCTTTATTGGGAATTGACAAACATGAAGTTCCAAATCCAAGTTTTTGAGGTTTAGGTACGTTGAAAATTGAAAATATTAGGGACCAAAATTGAACTTTATTCTAATTTTAATATTGATGTGATTTTAATGGTCTCGAATAGATTTTTTAATAATGTATTTTGTTATAAAAATAATTTTTTTTTATTATTTTCAATATTTAATAAATTAGATTTTTTAATTTAAATGTAATAAGGTTTAAAACAAAAATTACGTTGAAAGAGGGGGGACACAATAAATTTGAGGGGGTAATGTAAGAAATCATTCCACATGAATAGAAATTAGAAGGGTAGGCTTCATATAAGCTGATAGTTGTGGGCTACTAATAACTTTACCTTTTAAGTGTTAAATTCAAAGTTATTAAGTCAATTTGTTGCTTTGGGTTTTGGGGCGTTACAAGTAGGGATGAGCATCGAGCACTGTTTTTCCGAACCGAACCGGGACCGAACCGGTACCATACCGAACCCGAACTGGTACCATGTATTCGGTTTGGTATTCGGTTCCAAACATTTCTCAAAATCGGTATTCGGTACCGGGATTTTCCCGAAAAAACCCGAAACCGAACCGGAATTTTTAAAAGCAAAGTTTTTTTAAAATTCTTAATTATGCTTATCATCTCCTAAATAAAGTTTATCTTGATTGTTGTTAACATTAATTATTATTGTTTCTTGTTGTATATATAGAGATTGAAGAGTTGATAAACGAACAAAATGAAAAACGAAAATCGTAAAAGAATATCGAAGATTGTTGAACTTTTGATTTGTTTTGGATTTTTTGATTGTTTGTGATTGGTTTTGAAACACATTTGAATCACTATGAAGGTATTTTGGTTTGCGATTGGTTTTGAGACACATTTGATACATTTTAAAAATTTCGGTCCTAAATGGTCCTAGTACCGATTTTCCCGTCCCGAAACTGAACCGGTATCGTAACGGTACATACGGTTCGGTTTTCGGTACCACTTTTTAGTCCCAAAAACTTTCGGTACCGGTCCGGTCCCGATCTCATCCCTAGTTACATGTGGTATCATAGTCAATTATTCTACTATCGGGATGGTGGGGCAAACTGAAGTGTTTCGACGGGATCGCAGCGGAAACAAAATTATAAACAAAACAAAAAACACTTCGCGAAACTCCACAAGCCCAGCTCTGTAACGAATGAAATATAAGGACAAAAACTAACCATAGGGAGTTTAGAAAACTACCTCAATGAATGTGTCGGAATGATAATCGAAGCACGAGAAACCAACGCAGACCTCCTCTAGAAGTATATACACATGAGTAGCTTTAATTCCTGAACGGTTGCTAGCTCGATGAACCGAAAAATAACACAAAGAAAAACACGATTTTTCGTTTGTGTGTGTGTTAGTCGACGGTCACAAGAGAGAGAGAGAGAGGGAGTGAGAGAGTGAGAGAGAGAGAGAGAGAGAAGTGAGGGAGGGAGGTATTTCTTGTGGCTTAAGTTGATTTACCCTAAATCTAAACAAAGTTAGGTTTAAATACTCTCTTACCATATTTGGACCGGACCCTTAATTATCTTAATTAAGATTATGGCTTATGTCCCTTTTTGATTAATTATTAACATAACAATTAATCTTTACAATTATTAACATAATAATTGATCTTGGGCCTTTAAGTAAACATTACTTTCATTGATGGGCTTTAGGCCTAATTAATTATTAACTTAATAATTAATTATCCATATTGAGTCCATTATATAATTAACATAATTATATTTTATAGATACACTTTCTAATTATTATTCTATTAGAGCAATAATTATCTTTCCATTACAACATGTATATATTTGGTTCACGACCATCATGGTCAATCCGGGACATTCATACTATATGCGTGCGGTCTTCATAGGTTCATTTCATGTCGGTAGTGTATTCATGTAACGTGGACATAGAGAAACCTACATTCCCCACTTGCACACGACACATAAGACACAGACAGTGGTTATATGTCTAACAACGCGCCACCGCCCCCAAAGTCAAATGAATATGTGTTTTCCAAGCTTTTACTGATACAATCAATAATATGAACAAAATATTCATTATCCCTTTGCTACACGATATCTCATATTGAACTCAAGACATAGATCAGGCTCATCCTTGGTTGTTCAATAGTTGTATTTCTCGATCCCAATGTTAGCTGAGTCAAAAAAGTATTATTGGTTCAATCAATTCACTTGTGTGTGGCCACACAATTCTCAATTTATATCATTGAGGGCCCCAGAGATTTCTCTCTCATCATGAGAGGAGAAAATTATATATTGCATGTATACGACTCACATACTTTTCCAATTGTACCTAACACAACCCTTATAATCACCCGATAAAAGGTGACGTTAGGCATATATCAAGTTACAATATTCCTTGTGTTTGAGGTCCCAATATACATCTCAGGTCAAAGGATAAATGAATAACTTATCATTTAAAGACTTACTTTATGACGCTGATCTATGAAGTGATCTTGAAAGCGGGTCTATCCAACACTTGAACCTACAAGTGCAAGTGACTTTGGTTGCACCATGTGCTGGCCCAACATGACCATAACCAGACTTCACAATGATCTTAGTTTGTTACTAGTCCCCCAGTAACAATCGACCATGGATCATTTTAAATATATCATGTTATTTATGGATTTAAACATGTTAATATAGAACACAACGAAATTATTGTAACAACTCATACCCAGTATGCATAAAACATATAGATTTCTATTGCTTAATGTTTCAAAGTTATACTGAAATTACAGATCAATTCAAACACTTAGAAATCTTAAACCTATAGAGCTAGTGTGAGTATCATGCTTTCTCTGACTAATAGGTTTAGTGAATGGATGTGCCAGATTATCATCCGAACAAACTTTGCAAACCTTCACATCGTATCGATTGATCATCTATCGAATGATGTGATATTTTCTCATAATGTTCTTGGACCGCTGATGAGACCTTGGTTCCATTGCTTGATTTATGGCACCTTCGTTGTCGCAATAGATCTCGATGGGTCCATTTATGATAGGAACCACACCAAGGTCTATGTTAGGAGCTATGACACCTTTAAGTTCTTCCTCAATAAATAATATCCCTCTTCCCCATTCTTGCTTGATTTCCCAGTTATCCCGTCAGACCAACGTCAATTAGTGCCAAGTTTTGCTTTTAACTTTGTGGCTAGTACAGGAGCACAATTTCAAGAATATTTCACGCATAAACTCACTAATATTTGAGTCACATAGAATTGAAATTGAAACCATTCAAGAGTTCGATTTCAGATAAAGATTTAGTTTCTAAAACGATTTATGCTACCCCACTACAGTACATAAACTTGCAGAAACTTCAAACAGGAACATGTGCATGAGTTTCCTGCTGCCATGTTTTTGCATTTTGTTTGGGGGATTTTTTGAAGTTCTCGATGAGCAGTGAAGAGAGAATTTTTTTTCTACAATTGAAGGCCATGGGTGTGAGATACAATAGCAAAAAGGGAGAGGAGGAGGTAGGGTTTGACTTTCTGGTTGTAAACAGTGGCTGCAGGGTTGTGCTTTAGGGTTGGTTTTTCGGTACTAGATTAGCGACAACAGTCTCAGGACTATGTGTTTTTTGTTTCCTTAGCCAAGGAGTCTTATTTATCATTCCTAGCGATGGGAGATCGACAATGGAAGGAAGTGGGAAGACGTAATTGGCGGGTTGTCTTTGATCGACGCGGGCATGATGATCAGATGTTTAATCGGTACTCGCATAGATCTCTTTTGCATGATATCTCCCTTAATCTTTTTGTTACAAACTTTCCATCTCATTTTACTATATAAGAATTGTGGAATACATGTGCCAAATTTGGTACGGTTGTCGATGTATTCATTGCTAAAAAGAAATCAAAGCTTGGCAAAATGTTTTCTTTTGTTTGATTTAATAAAGTAGACGACTCTCAATTGGTGATAAATGGGATTTGTCATACTTGGGTAGGGAAGTTAAATCTATTTGCTAATGTTGCACATTTTGAAAGGAATAATAATGTGTTTGGTACTAATTTTGTTTTGGAACCGAATTTGGTGACATCCTCTTGCGTCTCGAAGCCTAAGGGTATGGGAAGGGTCTTGTATGCTAATGTTGTCAAGGGTAATGTTCTAGATAAATTTTTGGTTGGTAAGATGGATGCCAATTCGGTGGCCATTATTCTTGAATTGGATGATCCTATTGCATCGTAGTTTCTTTTAGCCTTACTTAGATGTGGTTCGGATTTCCGAATTATACCTAATCTTCAGTGTCTTTGTAAAAAGGAAGGCTTCATCGAGGTTGATCTAAAGTATAACTGAGGGTTATGGGTTATGATGAATTTTGGTTATACTAGTGGGCATAACAAATTTCTTGTTCAATAAGGTGTAAAACGTGGTTCAAGGTTCTCAAACCTTGGACCAATGACTTTAAGGTGTTGGAGAAACTAATTTGCCTTGATATAGAAGGTGTTGCCATTAAGGCTTGGACCTCTAAATCATTTTCAAAATGGGGGGAAATAATTTTCATGGATGACTCCGATGGGAACAATGTCTATAATTCTCGGATATGTATTAAATCCTCTTACTCGTCTTTAATCTTTTAGACGATAAAAATGATTTTGGATGGTTGAACACATTATATTTGGTTTAAGGAGGTATGTGGTTGGATACTGAATTTTCTTGAAGATGAGAGCGCATCGGAAGAAGATAGCGCGTTGGAAGAGAAGAAGGGGAATGATGTATTTATGTCGATGGGCAACCTAGTTATGGGGGTGAGATCAACAAGGATGAAGACTTGTCTGAAAAGATCCCCTATTCTTTTCAATATGATGAGCTCCTAAATTGTGTTGGTCCCGAAGGGTTATACAAGTTTGTAGAAGGGGGGGGGGGGTTGAATACATACACACGATTTTTACTTTTCTAAATTGTTTATTGATAAATCAAGACAATTTACAACTTGTTGCGGAACAAGATTAAGGACTAATCCTAATCTAAACAAGTTAAGAACACTAAGTTTCTTGCACTAGAATAAGATAGAAAGGAGATAAGGAAATTACGAGTAATAACCTAACACACAGTAGTAAGGAAGAATAAGAAGATGGCTGAGCACACTTCATTTCTGAAGTAGGGTTCTTCTTATATACTGCATGCATTTAATGCATGGCAATATTGCTTTACACGTGGCAGCAGCAGAGTGGTTGCATGTCATTGACCTTTGTAGACAACCTTAGTAGCCGTATGGTGCACAGTGTAGAATCAGAGTTTGTTGTACGATTCTAGACAGAAGGGAGGTCCGTTCTGACATTTCGTACGGAGACGTGCAAGGGGGGAAAGACAAAAGTAACTTGTAGAGGAAGACTTCATGATCAGCTTTCGTTGAATCAGTACTTTATCAGCGAATGATAAAGCTCAGCGATTGCTGAAGTCTTCTACTTGTAACTTCTCGTTAAGTGGACAAATCTTGGCTTCGCTGATATCCGCATCAGTTCATTAGTAGACTTGTCGCTGTTCTTGAGCTTGATCTTCGACTTCAGCGTAGAACATATGTTGACGTGAAACTTGTCTTCAGGGATCATAAGTAAACAACTAACTTATCATCGATTATCACAGAGACTGAACAAGCTCAGAGCTACTGGATGAATAGTGTTTGCTGAACTTTAAACTTAAAGAGCGAGAGTTCCTATCAGCGGTACTGTAAAGTCTTAGTACTTATCAGCGATAGAGAAACTCTAATACATATTGTTTACTTACAATTTTCACTAAGTGTTTTAAGAGAGGGTCATTATCAAATCACTAAGGGTTTGGATCAACAATCTCCCCCTATTTGATTATGACATAGCAACAAAGAAAATTGCTAAGTATGAAAACATAAGGATAAAAAGAACTCATAAAATATTTGTCCCTTTTACTGTTTTCTGGGATCTTTTCTGTACTGATGGAGTAAAGTACATTCGCTGAAATTTTTCTTTAAACTTCGTAAAGATTACAAAGGGAAGTGGAAAAATTACAAGTACAACAAATAAAATTACAAGTACAGAAGATATAGACAACTAAGGATAGAAGAATTATAAGAGAGATCCTATCCGTCAATGGGTTTTTCCTTAATGAGAAGTTCATCAAGGGTCTTTGATGTGGGAATCATCCAGTTAGGGACCGTTACTCTTTGATCCTTTTTGTTCTTTGCTTCTTCAAATATTAAGGGCTTAAGGTATCGAGTCTGAAGGTCGCGTCTGAATTCACACCAGTAGATGAGGTCTCTGAGCTGTTCGATGGGAGTGATGGGAAGCTCAGAGATGCGTTGAAAGTGTTGTCTTCCATCATAGTCTAAAAAGAAGATACCATAGGGTTCGCTTAAGACTTTTCCAGGGATGAAAGTTTCACCAGGAGGCAGAGAGGTGTCAAGCGCTGAGAGGTCAGGGTCAGGACCAAGTACTTCAGCACGAGAGAAACCAATACCTGTTTCGTTCTGTATAGGAGGACCTGAACCTGAAGGTTTCAGATTTTTCTTTGCAGAGGCCCTACTTTGTTGAGTTGGAAGAGGAGAGGGAGGAGGAATATCCACAGCAGAAGAAACCAAGTCGATCTGAGAATTTACAATCTTCTCAACATGGCTCTTGAATTTTGAGCGAGATCGCTGAATGGCTATTCGTATCTCCAACCATTCAGAGAAACCAAACTTCTCTAATGAAGCAGCGTAAAAGTTTTGCTTGGTCTCGTCTTCTCTGAATACGTCAACTTCAACAACAGGAACGTCTACAAACGTTTTTCCTCTGATATTTACCTTGTTGATTCTGGATGGTCGAGATCGATAGTTCAGTCTTTCGTTGCACCATTCCAAAGTAGAATTAGATACCTTGGTCTTTTCTTCAACGATCTTCTGAGCGTCTTCCCATAACTGACGTTGGACTTCGATGTAAGTTCTTTTCAGCGCTAGGTCTTTCACCGATTGTTGGGCAAGCTGGATGGCAAGAGCCTTATCTTTTTCTTCAGCTTCCTTCTTTTCGGCGAGTAATCTTACAGCTCTGAGGTGATCAGTGAATTCTTTCTTCGTAAGTCTGAACTTTGTAGGAACAGGAATTTTGTCACGAGGAAGAATGATTCGCTGATCTTCAAGCTGTTTGATCATTGCATCTCTCTTTTCTTGATCCTCTTCACTTAGCTTTTGAGGAGCCAAGGAAGGTCTGTTTTTGTGAGAGAGCAGCTGTTCTTCAGGTTCATCAGTCTCAGTGGTTAAATCCAAGACTGGGATTATTTCTTCAGCTCTTGTGGCTGGGATTATTGTTTGTGTAGTTGTAGGAGCTTTAGCGGGATCCTCAAACAGGGGAGAGGACTAGCTGAAACACAACGATTGTTTAAGTAAGAACATGGGAAGAAAGAGATAGAGAAAAGAATGGGGTTTAAGTGTATAGAGGTTTTATGGATAGAAGGATTGAGATGGAGAAGGGATAGAGGAGGGATGCAGTATAAGGGAAAAGAAGATATTGTACCTGACAAGCTGGCTTAATCTGAAGGATAGCCAGATTGCCTTCTGCAGCGAGGCCTTTGTTTTTGCCTTTGTCAGCTTCAGACGTTGCAGGCTTTGTCTTGGTCGTCTCCCCTAAAGGTTCATTTATCGAAATCCCTTTCTCAGGGGCCTTCTTGGGCTCAACGAAGAAGAAGTCATCATCATCATCGTCATCATCATCATCTTTAGGGGATGATGATGGTTCTTCATCATCGATATCGATGTGTTCTTCGTCTTCAGACTCGACCTCATCAGCGTAAGGTTCAGTCACATCAGCAATAACTTCCTTGTGTTGCTCTTTGAGTTGCTCCCCCTCAGATGCAGAGGGAGGTTTCTCGGATCCCTCAGGGTTTTCAATTCCCTGAGGTTTATCAGAAGAAGCAGCAGCAGCAGTGTTATTTGTCTCCCCTTCATCAGCATGGGGATGACCTTCTTCAACATTCTCCCCCTCATCCTCATGATGAGGTGGGGAGTTAACAGCAACAACATCAACATCAATAGTATGAGAATTACTGTCTTCTTAGCCAGTGAGTCCCATACAAAGTTCAAGCACTGCTAATCTGTCGTCGAGGCCAGATATAGCAGGGGCGAGTTTTCGAAGATCCTCTCTATCGGCCTGAGTAAAGTGAGACTTTGGGGTGTCCAGGCGATTGAGTATCTGCTGAAGGAGATCTTTGACCGTGGTGACCTCACCCTTTAGAGTACCAACCTCTGTCTTCAATGATGTGACTTCATTGGACAGAGTGGTGAAGTTTGTTGCGAGGGTGGTGTTGGTGAGGTTGATATTGTTGACGTTAGTGGAGGTTTCAGCGAGGGTGGTAGCAAAAGTTCCTATGCTTCCATCCACCTTCTCCATATCAGCTTTGGAGGCTTTCGTTTCAACAACCTCGGTCAGCTTTTTGAGGTTCTCTCCAGCGTCTGTAACCGCTGAAGAGTTTGTGGAGAGAGTGGTGTTGAAGATTCCACCTTTGTTTCCTGGGCCTTTAGGGAGGTGTTGATATCTCCCAAATTAGGACCTGAAACAATTATTAACTTATGAACAGAGGACGACTCAGAAGTTTGGGGTTGAGAGAGAGAAGTGTTTGGGATAATGTGTATACCTGCAGGCGGGTTGGCGAAGTTGTCGAAGCCTCGTAACCCTGAGAAAGTTTCATAGTCGTCTTCAATAGTTCCCTGACGGCTGGAAGTACCTGCAGGTCCTGTATTTTGTCCTATCATCCTCTGAAGATGTTCAGCAGTAGTGTCGCTGAGGATGATGTTTGTTGAGGAGAATAGGGGAAGAGTTTGAGTGACCAAAGGAGAGGTGGGAGGAATGAAGGTTGAGAACGTGGGTTGGGTGCGGGGTTCAGCGTTGGATCCGCTGTCAATCACTTCAGTCACTAGAGGGACTGAATGAGGTGGGTTTTGTTCCAAATTTATAACTTCAGCGTTTAGAGACGCTGAAGCTGGGATGGAAGGGGTGGCTTGATCAGCTGTGGCAGAGCGTACCACTAAACTATCCATCAGCTCTTCATGATGAGTTGTGGAGTCTTCAGCATGTGAATGCTGGGGGGTTGCTCCTTGGTTTTCTTGATCCTTTTGGAACCAAGTTGGGAAGTAGATTGTTTCCTTTTTCGAGAAGGAGTGGAGGGTGCAGCTTGGGTATCAGCGGTGGGGATTTCCACTGAATGAGCCGTAGAAGTAGAAGAAGGAGGATTAAGAAGAGATAAAAGAGTAGTAAGACGTACCTCGTTTGCCAGAGGCTTGAAGTCGAGCACCTTAGGGCCAACCTGAGAGAGTCTCAGATCACCCTCTTTTGGGTATTTGTCCCCAAGTCCCTGTTGAAAGACGGCACTGATGAATCTGGGATATGGAACCCATGAAGGTCTATCAGCCATATCTACTCTGAATGCAAGGTCGTCATAGATGATCGAGGCCCAGTCAACATGTAGACCTTTCAGCAATGCATAGCCCATTGTTTGCTGAGGTTGAGCAGCTTGATCAGAGGAGCCACTCTTCGCTGTCATGCAGCTTATCAGGAGTGCGAAGATGAAGTTCATCTCGCTTGGCATTTTGGATTTCTTGATCAGGGTCAGTTTCTTCTCAATCTCCTTGTCCCTCCCTGTGTCCCATGCGTAACCCATTGCATCAAAGAATGCAGTGATGGCTTCCCTATCAGCATGGTTTTTGTGGTTTGGGAGAGGGACATAACATTTTTTCTTTGGTAGCGACGGGGAGGCTCAGTGCACGCCTAATAATGGCAGGGTTGATTTTGGTGGTGCCAAATTTGGTGTCACAGAGAATGGTGTCAACAAACTTCGTTGGGTCTTTGGCAGTGGGTACCTGAGCTCGTCTGGCAGTATACCAGAACTGAGATAGAAGGAATTTATGGGCAGGGGGTACAAAGGTTAAGGCTTTGAATAAGCAGCAGGTTTGGAGAAAATTCACAGCTTCATTCAGATGTGTGACTTGCTTTCGAGGAGGAAAATCGAAAAGCGCATAGAGGTTGTTTGATTTCGAAAAGTCTACTTTCTCAAGCGTAAACTTTACCTGAGGAGCCTTTGGTAGAGTCAGTTTTCTCCGTTGCAGGAGATTTCTCAGCGGTAGGAGCAGCAGTTGAAGATGCCATTTCTGTTTAACATATATAAACATGAAGAAGAGATGAAGAACAATGTCTTAATGTGGAAAGAATTTCCAATAAGATGTTGTCGAATTTTGTTCATTTCATTCAGACAAAGATATCTTAATGAAGATTAGGGTTTTCTTTGTTTTGAATAAGAAATACAAAACAGTAAATGCTTTGTTTCCCAGTTTCCTTTAGAGAGAAGGATTCTGGAAAACATATGAAGAACAAGTTTAAGATTTTGAGTTTAAAACTTGAAGAACAATCTCGAAGATTGTGTCCATAAAACCATGAAAGAAATGATTTCATTTTAAGAAGTTCATTTGTTTGATCCGTTAAAAGCAATAATAAGATCATAAACAAGGTAAAGTAGGTAAATAATAAGAATATTAACCTTACAAACGTTGAAGAAGATGAACAGTTTTCTGGAAAACTTGAGTTCAAAATGCAACAGTAGTTTTTCTTGCTTGGAGAAGAAGTTCGCGTAAAGGAAAAATATAAACTCAAAATAGTTTATATAGAGAGAATAAAGAGAAAATCTTGAGCGGGAAAAGATTTTCATGATGACACGGACACGTGTTTACATTTGAATGGATGGTAAACGAAACGTGCAAACGTGTGTCAGAAAAAGAACGTGCCAGGGTTTATCCGTTGTGATGATGTCACAAACGTCCTTTCATATTTTAGGATGTCTCTGAGGTTTTGAAAGCTCAGGGATATTTTGAAAACATGAAGCCCTGAATAGAAATATCAGTGTTAGTTTTTAGAAATTTCAAAGTATCGCTGTTAAGGAAGAGATATTCAGCGATGCAATTTTTTTTGAAATCTTGCATTTACATGCGAACGTCAGCGAGTAAAGAGAGACATACCTTGATATCAGTGAATCAACTTTGTTCAGAGAGACGATGATAGAATGGGTTATATAAGTTGGTTTTATCCGGTCGCTGATCACATGCGAACCGCTGAAGATTTTACTCTTCAAAGTTCAGCATTCCAAGCTCGCTGATGAGAAAGTTGAATCTTGTCTCATCGAGAGGTTTGGTGAAAAGATCAGCTAACTGAAAATCAGTTGGGATAAAATGAAGTTCTATATCACCATTTATCACATGATCTCTGATAAAATGATACCTGATTTCGATATGTTTGGTCTTTGAGTGTAGCACTGGGTTGTTGGCTATAGCGATGGCACTTGTGCTATCGCAATAGATTGGAATTTTCGAGAAGGTCATAGTCCAGTAGTTGATTTCTCATCCACAAGACCTGAGAACAGCAGCTTCCAGCGGCTACATACTCAGCTTCAGCAGTTGAGGTGGACACTGAGTTTTGCTTTTTACTTGTCTAACTCACCAGCTTTCCACCCAGGAGCTGACAGCCTCCTGTGGTGCTTTTCCTATCCAATTTGCAACCTGCAAAATCACTATCTGAATAGGCGATTAGATCAAACCCTGAATCTTTGGGATACCAAAGACCTAGGTTCGGAGTACCCTTAAGGTAACGAAAGATTCGCTTTACATCGATCATATGAGATATCTTGGGTTCAGCTTGATATCGTGCACACAAACATGTTGCGTACATAATATCAGGTCGGCTAGCTGTAAGATACAAAAAAGAGTCGATCATCCCACGGTATGTCGTGACATTAACAGGTATTCTAGAAGAAACCTTGTTTAGTGTCAGCGGCGGTGCCATAGGGGTTTTCATAGCTGAACTCTGAGTTAAATCAAATTTATTCAGCATAACTTTGACATACTTTCCCTGATTATTGGAAGTTCCCTTTTCATTTTGTTTTATCTGAAGACCAAGGAAATATGTTAGCTCACCCATCATACTCATTTTATACTCTGCTTTCATTCTATCAGCGAAACGAGTACAAAGGTCAGGGTTAGTAGAACCAAATATGATGTCATCAACATATATCTGAACAAGAATAATATGACCTTTTACTTTCCTGAAGAATAGAGTCTTATCGATTTTACCACGCTCAAATTTTTCAATATGGAGATAAGTAGAGAGTGTGTCATACCATGCACGAGGAGCTTGCTTTAAGCCATAAAGTGCCTTATCCAGTTTATAAACATAACCTGGATGCTTAGGATCTGAGAATACTGGAGGTTGTCCCACGTAGACTTCTTCATTCAGCTTTCCATTGAGAAATGCTGACTTAACATCCATTTGATACACTTTGAAGTCTTTGTGTACAGCGTAGGCTAAGAATAGACGAATAGATTCTAGTCTTGCTACTGGAGCAAATGTTTCGTCGTAGTCTATACCTTCCTCTTGTCTGTATCCCTGAGCAACAAGACGAGCCTTGTTGCGGGTTACAGTTCCATGTTCGTCCAACTTGTTTCGATAGACCCATTTAGTGCCTATCACTGTTTTGTCAGTTGGTCTTCGAACAAGTTTCCAAACTTTGTTTCTTTCAAATTCTGTCAGCCCTTCTTGCATAGCGCTGACCCTGTTTGGATCTTGGAGGGCATCATCTGTTTTCTTTGGTTCAATCAGAGAAATAAAGTTAACAAATAAACAAATGTTACCTGCACCTCATCGAGTCTGAACACCAACGTTTGGATCACCAAGTATTTGATCAATAGGGTGATTGATAGTCCATCGCTGAGCCGGAGCATGAGTTGCTGACTCAACCTGAACTGGAGGGGCTGAAGATGAGGCTTCAGCAACTTCTGGAATATCAGCCAAGAGAGGAGTAGGTGCAGATGTCATCACATTCACTGATTTCTGAGAAGTAGATGGAATGTCTGAGATAGAAGGTTCAGAAGCAGGCATAGTGTTTAAAGGAATAGCTGAGACCCATGAAGTTTCAGCTTCACTAGTCTATATGTTTGGGATGATAGTAGGACCATCATCTTCAACGGTATGAGTATGAGGAGTGGGAATTTCTTCTGAATCACCAAGATGAGAAAACATCCATTGATTCAGTTCTTCAGTATCAGCAGAAGGTCGAGAATTTGCTGAACGGGATTCGTCAAAAGTGACGTGAATAGTTTCTTCAACAGTCTGTCTTCTTCGATTGAAGACTCTGAAGGCTTTGGAGACTGAGGAGTTTCCAAGAAAGATTCCATCATCAGCCTTAGGATCAAACTTTCCAAGGGCATCTCTGTTGTTCAGTATGAAACACTGACATCCAAATATGTGAAGAAAGCTAATTGAAGGCTTTCTCCCATGAAAAAGTTCATAGGCTATTTTATTGAATCTTTTGACTATCAGCGACCTGTTTTGCGTAAAACAAGCAGTGTTGACAGCTTCTGCCTAAAACTGAGTAGGCAGGTGAGAATCGCTGAGCATTGAACGTGCAACTTCAATAATAGTTCGATTTCTTCTTTCAGCGACTCCATTTTGTTGCGGTGTTCTCACTGAAGAAAAGTTGTGAGAAATACCCTTACTCTCAAAGAAGGAATCAAGAGAACTATTTTTAAATTCAGTTCCATGATC
Organism: Saussurea involucrata; assembly: GCA_033807775.1. Classification (NCBI taxonomy): domain Eukaryota; kingdom Viridiplantae; phylum Streptophyta; class Magnoliopsida; order Asterales; family Asteraceae; genus Saussurea; species Saussurea involucrata. The sequence continues at coordinate 62,101,413 of CM066319.1, read as the reverse complement.
ACTCCTTATTGAGCGAACGGTCAAGTTGTTCAGGACTTCCATTTTCCTGACAAAGGTGATGAGTTCTTCAGGGGTGTCACTCTTAGAACGGAGAAACATTACCCAGGTATAGCGAGAGAATTCATCAACTATGACCAGTGTATATTTCTTTCCAGCGATGGATTGTTTGTTAACAGGGCCAAACAAATCCATATGAAGAAGTTGTAGAGGAGATGACACTGAGGAGACTTGCTTTGACTTAAAGCTTGCTTTGGTCTGCTTCCCTTTCTCACACGCTGAACATAAGGACTCTTTGGCGTATGAGTGTTGAGGTAGACCAGTGACTAATTCTTTAGAAGAAAGAGTGTTCAGTGTCTTGAAATTTAGATGAGAGAGCCTCTTATGCCATAGCCAGTTGACATCAGATGAGGCTTTTGAGAAGAAACAAGAGTTCTCAGTGGTTGTTGAGTCCATGTTTATTACATAAACATTTTCCAAACGATAACCGCTGAGAGTTATCTTCTCCTTTTTGTCAGCGACAAAGCAGGATTCCTAAGTAAAGATTACTTTGTTATCCATGTCGCAAAACTGACTGATGCTTAGAAGATTATGCTTCAGCCCTTCAACATATGCGACTCTTCTGAAGGTTGTTGTACCGTTAGAGAGTACACCAAACCCTCGGGTATGTCCTTTTCCGTTTCCACCGAAAGTTACAGAGGGACCCTTCTCTTCCTTGTATTCAGTGAGCAGGTTCTTCTTACCAGTCATATGTCTAGAGCATCCGCTATCAAGATACCAGATACCCTTCTTAACCTGCATTATAAAGGAAGATTAGTTTGTCTTGGGTACCCACTTAACCATGTGTACACACTTGTCAGTGGGTTTAGAAGAGGAGGTGGAAGGTTCAGCAGTCTTCGCAGCATTTGAAGATTCAGCTTTGTCAGTCTTCACTTTGGTTAATTTCTTAACCTCAGTGGTCTTCTTTGCCTTGGGGGCAATGATCTTCACCTTAGCTATCTATTCAGCTTGGGTGGCTGTGGGGCACACACTAGCAATATGATTGGTAAGTCCACAGTGATAACATTTCCTATAACTAAAAGTAGTTCTAGGACCATTTGCATGCTGAGCTTTTGATTTTGAATTAGAAGGACCAGCACCAAGTAAACTTTTGGTATTTGAAATAGGAGGAACATTCAGTTCTTCGGATTTCTTACCAATGGTATCCACTTTGATTCTAGGAGTCGATCGCTGAATAGATCCACGCTGAATAAATCAAGGAATCTTATTCTTTGAACCAGAGGGATAAGTCACTGAAGCTTTAGAAGCATTCAACTTAGGTACAAAGGTACCCTTTTGAGGATTTTTGGTTAAAAACAATTCCTTTACCTTTATTTTTAAAGACTGAGGTAGGTTTTGGATAAACAATTTTCTCTTTACCTTTAGAAGTTAAGGTAGAGATTTCCTCACGGATAGGAGGTTTTGAAGAGGAACACTGAGATGAGAAAGTGTCAGAGATAGAGGATACGAACATTCCAAACTTAAGCATGGAACGGTCAGTGGTTGGTTCTAGAGTATCATCTTTGTAACCAAGACCACGTTTATCACTCAGGGGAATCTGAGACTTAGTTATCTCAGTGATCTTTGTTGAGGAGTTATACCATCCATCAACAATAGCTTTTTCAGCTTTTAATGCAGCGATAGCTTCTTCGCGTTCGATTTTGACTAGCTGATTTAAATGAACTTGATCTTTAAAATCTTCTTCAATTTTAGAAAGCTTTTCTATTTGAAGGTGACAGTTTTTAAGCTGTTCAGCGAGATCAAGGTTTTGATTTCAATAACAGTTTTGCCATTCATCGCTTCATATAAACTTCTAGTCAAGAGATCGATCTTTTGAAGACTATCAGCTTCATCAATATTTAAAATTTTGGTAAAGAAGGAAGGTGATACCTTAGTAGCAGAGGTTGAAGTAGAGGGAATGTCAGAATTTTCTTCCTCATCTTCAAGTTTGGCCATGAGACATAGATTGGCTTCATCATCATCTTCAGAGTCAGATGATTCTTCTTCGTCAGAAGCAGCCCAATCATAGTCAGCCATCAGGCCTTTGCCTTTCTTCTTAAAGGTTTTCAGCTTTGAATACCTTTCTTTCAGCTTTTTGTATTTTTCATCTCTAGTCCTGGGAGTAAGGTTTTTCTTGGGAAAAACTGAGGATCTAGAGACTTTCTTTGACCTGCACTCGCTAGCAAAATGTCCTATCTTTTCACAGTTATAGCAAGTAGCAGTAGCCTTATCAACCGGGGTTGATGATCTTGGCTTGTCAATAATAGCAAGAGGTTTGTTCTTTCTTTTGGGTTACAAATAGAAGTAGAAAGCCTAACACTAATTGGGTGAGTTGGTTACAAAACCCTCTTCTTACTATCTCTTACATGTAATTTGTTTTTTCTAGCATCTTGCTAGTTTTCTATAATATTTATGCGGTTAAAAAAAAAGTAACCTCCAACTAAGATGACACGCTTTAAAGCCATGAGACCATGTTGAGGCTGGCAGGCAAAACAACCACTATCACTATGTTGGTTGAGGTGTCACAATATGAGATTTGCCTAGAGACTAGATTTACAAACAAATGAATAAACCCTGATTTAGCTTGTTCATATTTGAGATATTATATGTAAGTGACTGATATAATAGTATATTATATCAAATACTTGAACACGTATTAAACAATACACACAAATATTCCAACATGACACATAAAAAAATCACAAGTAAATTATGATATATACATGATCTTCCAAAGGTTATCATATATATGTTTTACAGCATGTAATGACACATGTACCTTATTGATTAAAGCATAAAATCTAGATTTGAAATTGCAACATAAAAAGTAATGTAAAGAAGCAATAGCCATCCCACAATCATTCTCCATAAAGCTAACTTTTTGAGCTATTTTGCAATTTTATTCTTTTATGAATATAATCATATTTTTAGGCAGTTGAGCTAAACAATTCATCAGTCTAAGGCCATCCGTATCCCATGCGGGCTCGGGCTCGGGTAGGGCGGGCTCGAGCGGGTAGTGGTAGGGGGGGGGGGGGGGGGCTTCCTCTGCGGGTATGGGAGGCGGGTTCCAAAACCCGATAAACCTGAGACTTATTTGTTTGTTTTTTAAATTTTTTTTAAAAAAATTTGAAAATAAACAAACTCCAACGGCTATAACGGCTATATTTATATTTATATTTATTTTAATTTTTTTTCAATTTAATCACACTATATATATAATCCTAAAACCCATTTTATTTTTCACACAAAACAACTCTCTCATTCTCTTCCATTCTCTATATTTTAAACAATATGGATTCGCCACAACCCGGTTCACCGACCGCATCATCATCATCATCCGTAGACACCGACGAGTTGTTGCATCTACAAAGAGAAATTTTTCGACAGACTGCACAATTAATTTATGGTAGCACCGCCTCATCGTCAAGAAGAGAGAGGGCCGCGAACATAGAAAAAGGTCGAGTAGCTGCAAACGAGCGGCTTATGCGGGACTACTTTGGCAACAACCCGGTTTATACACCGGATATGTTTAGGCGGCGGTTCAGGATGAGCAGATAACTATTCGAACGAATAGTTGAAGATTTAGAAGGAGAGTAACCGTATTTTACACTTCGGTTGGACGGCAGATGCAAACAAGGTTTTTCTCCGATACAAAAGTGTACTTGCGCTATTCGGCAATTGGAGTATGGAGTAGCTGCTGACGCACTTGACGAGTACATCCGTATGGGAGAGAAAACGTCACGAGATTGTCTGTACAAATTCTGCACAGGTATTATTGAACTGTATGGTCAAAAATATTTACGCAAGCCTAATTTTATTGATATTCAGAAGTTGTACGCCGCGCATGAAGCTAAACACGGATTTCCCGGCATGCTCGGAAGCATAGACTGTACTCACTGGGCGTGGGCAAATTGTCTGGTAGCATGACGAGGTCAATTCATGAGAGGTGATTATGAGCGCCCGACAATCATGCTAGAAGCAGTGGCCTCTCAAGATCTATGGATCTGGCACGCATACTTTGGTGTTGCCGGTTCCAACAACGACATCAATGTTCTCAATTAGTCGTCCATCTTGAACGATGTATATGATGGAAAAGCACCCGACTGCCCTTTTGAGGTGAATGGAGCCACCTACGAGCACATATATTATCTAGCGGATGAGATATATCCGGAATGGGCTACTTTCGTAAAATCATTTACGTGCCCACAGGACCCTAAACGACAAAAGTTCAAGTTCGCGCAAGAAGCGGCACGTAAAGATGTTGAACGAGCTTTTGGCGTGCTTAAACAACGTTGGCATATACTTCATAACCCGGCACGCGGATGGGAACCGACAAGATTGGCAAACATTATGTACGCTGGTGTCATATTACACAATATGATACTCGAAGACGAAGACCATGCTATTTGTGGTGGCGATGAAAACGACCTTTTCACGGATGATATCGAAACCCAAATCAGTGAGGAACAACGCGCGGCAAATGTTCGAGAAGTCAAAAACCGGGACACTCATAATAACCTTCGGTCGAATTTGGTCGAACATATTTGGCGTATCCAAGTTCCCAACAATGACGACGAGTAGATTTTTAAATTTATTTTGTAATTTTTATTTTTAATGAATGATATGAATTTTTATTTTTATTTTTATTATTTATCTTATTTTTATTTATTAAAAAATATATAAATATTTTTATTTTGTTAAATAATTAAATGTATAAATAAAAGAATTAAAAAAATGAGATGGCAAGAGGGCTTGAGGGTAGCGCTACGCCACTTTAGGGCTTGAGGGTTTGAAGAGAGGGTTAGGAGAAAAGCTGTTGTGGCCTTGATGTGGCGCTTGAGAGCTTGAGGGCTTGAGGGCTGTGATACGGATGGCCTAATAGCGCTTTTAAATCAAAATCTTGAGTTGTTAGTTTATAACTTAGGATTTATAGGGTTTATAAGAAGTTTACAAAATCAATGTGTGGTATGTAACCCATTAAATTACACCAAATATATCATATAACCCATTAAACCCAAATATTCAAAAGTACAAAAAACGCATAAAATCCAAATATTCAAAAGTACAAAAAACTATAAAAAAATAAAAACAATTAAAGATTTATATCTACAAAATAGTAACCTGCTTTCACAAATTATTTTATAGCATTTTACGTTTATTTTTCCATATTCAAACAATGTATTTTAAATTATTTTTTATTAAAACATTGTAATTTAAAAAGTTACCCCTAATAGCAATGTAATTTTTTGATTTGAATTAAGATGGCATGTCACAAATTACTAGGTTTACATTTACATATCATGTTGTTGTCTACATGGAATACTCATGTATAGCACATCTTTTGTTAAAACATTGTATTTCAATGAAAAAATAACTTTACATACTATTAATAAATATATTAAGTTAATTAAAAAATCTAAATTATTTATTAACATGACAACTATTAAAAAGACGGTAACAATCACAAATAACTTAACAATTTCAAAAAAAAATATGGAAGTCTTCTTTCGTTTCTCGACAGTGAAGTAAGACCATGCTTATGAGCTTAGGTCGGAACAAGTTGATAGAACCCCCCTTTTTACGTCCCCATGCCCTATGTGTGGCGACATAGGGGCGAAAAAAAGAAAGAGAGGGATGGGGTTTCTCTCGTTTTTGGCATAGTGGGCCCCCAGTGGAGGGCTCGCACGATGGACTATTAGCTCAGTGGGTAGAGTGCGCCCCTGATATTTACTTATGGGTCACGGCTTGTGTGTTTTTCTTTCTTCTTAATCGTACTTGATTCACAATACAATAATATCTTAGTTGAAATACTACTTTGGTCCCTGCTTTACACAATCACCGTCAAACAATTAAAAAAACAAGTCCAATAAATATTTTAATTAAATATTTACTTGTCTTTTTTTCACTGTTTGTCATTATTTTTAGGATTAAATGGCGTTTATTTGTTACTTTAACTACACTAAATATTGTTTGTTAGTAGAGTTAGAACCAATTATTTTATTGTGAATCAATTGTTTATGGGGATTTAGAGTTATGAAAGAACAAATTTATATCTAAATATGGATGATAATAATTTTATGTTTATAAAATATATTGAAATGAAGTTTTGATAATATAACTCTTGGTGATTAATAAAGAAACACAAATATAAACATATATAAGAACGCAACGGAACAATCACCAAACAGGATCAACGTATTGCCAATATGGTTAAACGAAGAATACAAATAACGATATACCTTTGTAGCGTGATTTGTACACTAATTCGGATCCACTTGTGTGCTCTTTTGAAACCAAGTATTCAATGGAGAATACCTCTAGAGTAGTCCACACTACACCTTCCTGATCACCACCGGATGCTAGTCCTCCTTAGTAACGGATCTTATAGCTTCGATTAGACAAGAAACAAGCTAGAAGATCAAAGCAGAAATACCCTAGAGAGGCCTAGGGGAGGGGCGCCGATTTTGGGAGAGAAGAAGGAGTATTAGGTTAAACTTAATTAGGTCATTAACATCTCTATATATTAATGAACTCTAAAGCTTCCTTGGGCTTCTTAAAGGTTCTCCCTTCTAAATCTTTATGGGCCTAAGATTTAATTAAACGCAATAGGCTTGCTATTAACTTAAATCCAATACAAACCCATTAAGCCAAACTTAATGATTTGTGCCCATCTAATTACCCCACGTTACTTAGGTTATTTATATAATGTAAATACAATAATTAAATTATTTTAAATGGTATCTCAGTGTATTGTGTGTGACCCTATAGGCCCACGTGTATCTAGCCATATTATCTATTATGACTTGAGCATATTCCAACAGCTCCCACTTGCGCACGTCATAATGACAAGTAATCATACAAGCAAAGGTTAGCGTCTAGCAACACGCCAATGCCCCTAGAGACACATGAGGCTAGTTTCTTAAACGTCTCATTTTAAATGGTTTATTAAATCAGTCATCCCTTTGTTACAGATACCTTGTTGAATACTAGACATGGATCATATGTCATTCTAATTGTTCAACGATTCTGTTTCTCGACCTGTTTGTTGAATTAGATTACCAAATTAATCAAGCATCATCTTAATTACATTTGGGTACGGCCGTACAAACATCTATTCAATTCATCGAGGGGCCCAGTAGTATCTAACTCCATTACCTGTAGAGGAACAAATCCTATATTTGACGGCACGTGCCTGTCATGTGCTTCACATCACTCCTGAAGATGATTTTTATAGCAGCCTTATTCAGGACATCGTTTAACCATATCAAAGACCGACATTCCACCCATACAAAACCTGCTTGCATCTCAAGTTTAAGGACGAGTGACATAACCATTTGCGAGATTCACTGGTGACGCCGATCCATGCAGTGAACTCTCGTAGGTTGGGTCAGTCCAATGTTCATCACCAATGAACAACATGTGAGTTTGGTGGCATCATCATTAATATTCATTCACCAATGAATATCACCAATACGCTCACATTTGCCTTAACTCGATGATACTCCCGTATCATCAACTGACAATGGACAATTTAGAACAAATAATTCATTCATGGATTAAACATGCAAATATAGAACACAGTTGATATAAATGAAAACGATCATACCAAGTACATCAATTCATTGTGAAAATAAAAACTGTTCAACGTTCCAATTATTCAATTACTAAAAACAGATCTACATGAGACTACTAGCTGGTCGAAGTCCAATGTTCCTAGCATGCTTGATATGTTTGGTACAAGACATTGGTTTCGTAAAGGGATCAGCTAAGTTGTCATCTGTGTGAACTTTGAGAAGACGAATATCACCCATCTAGATAGCCTCTCGAATGTAGTGAGTCTTCCTGCGGAAGTGTCTGGCACCCTTTTGAACTCCAGGATCGTTGGCTATGATAATGGCACCAGAATTATCGTAGTACATATCCATGGGTCTTTCATTACTGGGGACAACGCCAAGCCCAGAAATGAATTTCCGTATCCAAACAGCCTCCATTGCAGCTTCGGAAGCAGCTATGTATTCAGCTTCTGTAGAAGACATCGCAATAGTGCTTTGCTTAGCACTCTTCCAGTCAACAGCGCCTCCGTTCATGACGAAAACGTATCCAATATGAGATCGAGTGTCATCCCGATCTGTTTCGAAACCTGCATCAGTGTAGCAAGTAACACTGAGCTCTCTCTCTACATCACCACCATAAACAAGGAACATATCTCTAGTATTTCGAAGATACTTCAGTATGTTCTTAACAGCAGTCCAGTGACTCTCTCCTGGATTCTGTTGGTATCTACTCGTAAGGTTCTGAGAGAACGCTACATCAGGTCTAGTGCACCTAACTGCATACATGATGGATCCCACAGCCGAAGCATAGGGGATTCCCTTCATCCGCTTCACCTCATCAGGTGTGGAGGGTCCCTGAGTCTTACTCAAGTTTACATTGTGTTGCATTGGAAGACTTCCACGTTTGGAAGCATCCATTCTAAACCGTTTTAGAATTTTGTCAATGTACGCACTTTGACTTAAACCAATTAACCGCTTCGATCTATCCCGATAGATCTTGATTCCTAGGATGTACGCCGCTTCGCCTAAATCTTTCATGGCAAAACATTTTCCAAGCCAGGATATGACATCTTGTAGCATTGGAACGTTGTTCCCCATGAGCAATATGTCATCAACATATAAGATTAGAAAAACGACAATGATCCCACTAGCTCTCATATACACACATGGCTCATCAAGGTTTTGAGTGAAACCATACGTTTTGATTTCCTCATCGAACCTTTTATTCCAACTTCTGGATGCTTGCTTCAGTCCATAAATGGATCTTTGAAGCTTGCATACTTTCTCGGGATGTTTCGGATTCACAAAACCCTCAGGTTGCACCATGTAAACATCTTCATCAAGGTGACCGTTCAAGAAAGTGGTTTTGACATCCATTTGCCAAATCTCATAGTCATGGTACGCTGCTATGGCTATAAGAATCCTAATAGCTTAAATGTCAGCAACAGGCGAGAAGGTTTCTTCATAGTCAACCCCGTAGGTTTGAGTGCTACTAGACGAGCTTTATAGGTGTGTACATTGCCATCCATGTCGGTCTTCTTCTTGAAGATCCACTTGCTTCCGACAGTCTTGCTGTTCGGAGGAAGATCAACCAAGTTCCAGACTTGATTGTTTTTCATGGATTGCATTTCAGCATTCATAGCTTCAAGCTATTTATCGGATTCTAGATCCAACAATGCAGCTTGATAGTTAGAGGGTTCACCATGATCCCCCAAATTTTGCTCCTCAGCATCGATATAATAACTATATCGTTTAGGTGCTTGAGGTGTCCTTGCAGATCTACGAATGGGAATTACATCATTCTGTGGTTCAACATCTGCATGTTCAGCCTCAGCGTGATGTTCGCTAGTGTCACCAGAAGGTTGCGCATCTTCGCTTTGAATCTCGTCAAGTTCTACTGTGCTCCCACTTGCTTCTTGTAAAATGAGACTGTTCTCAAGAAACTCAGCATACCGAGCAACAAATATTTTGTTTTCGGGTGGGTAGTAGAAATAGTAACCCATCGTTTTATTTGGGTACCCTACGAAGATACACTTGATAGATCTAGGCTCAAGTTTGTTCGGTGTGTCTCGTTTCACGAGAGCCTCACAACCCCAGACCTTCAAGTAAGACAGATTAGGGACTTTCCCGTGCCATATTTCATATGGTGTCTTATCAACCTTCTTGGTCGGAACCATATTGAGTATGCGAGCAGCAGACTCTAGAGCACAACCCCAAAAGGACAGTGGCAAAGTAGTTAGACTCATCATGGATCGAACCATGTCTAGCAAAGTTCGATTTCTCCTTTCAGATACACCATTATGTTGTGGAGTGTATGGAGGAGTTAATTGTGAGACAATCCCACACTTAGTCAGATGGTCTAAAAACTCTTGACTCATGTATAATCCTCCTCGATCAGATCAGAGAGCTTTAATAGTCTTGCCGAGTTGATTTTCTACTTCACTTTGAAAGGCTTTGAACGTTTCAAAGGCTTCATGTTTATGTTTAATCAAGTACACATAACCATAGCGACTGAAATCATCAGTGAAAGTGATGAAGTAGTTAGCACCTTCCCTGGACACAGTTCTAAATGGACCACATACATCAGTATGTATGAGTCCAAGTAGATCTTTGGCTCTTTCACCTATATGGGAGAAAGGTTTTCTTGTCATTTTCCCATATATGCAAGAGAGGCATTTATCAAACGACTCATCATCGGTTGACTTTAGAAGCCCATCGTGTTGCAGCTTCATAATGCGCTTCTTGCTTATGTGGCAAAGACGGCAGTGCCATAGGTAAGTTGAATCCAAATTCCGTTTGGATTTCTTAGTGCTACATGTGTATATAGAACTATCGTTTGAAACAAGATTATGCATGTCAATTTCAAAAATATCATCACGAGGAATAGCATTAAAATAAAATATATTATCCTTAGAAACCGAAATACCATAATCCGTAAAAACATGGATAAAACCATTTTTCTTCAAACGAGAAAGCGAAACAATACCCCTAGTAATAGTAGGTGCATAATGACAATTGTCTAAAACAATAATCAATCCATTAGGGAGGATAAGATCAAAGCTCCCTATAGCTTTAACAGCTGCACGCATTCTATTGCCTACGTACAGGTCCAAAGCTTCGTCGTTTAGCTTTCTACTTCCCCTTAGTCCCTGCACATTATTACAAATGTGAGTTCCACAACCGGTGTCATAGACCCAGGATTTACTAGGAAAAGCATAGAGTTCTATAGTGAAGATACCTGATATGCTAGCCGGGGTAGCTTTGTTCTTCTTCAACTCTGCCAGGTAAGCAGGACAGTTCCTCTTCCAGTGGCCTATCACTCCACAGTGATGGCAGGTGGCGTCCTTTGCAGGGTGCTCCTTCTTAGCAGGTGGGGGGATCTTAGGTTTGGGTTTATAAACATGTTTACCCTTGCCACGACCCTTGCCCAGTGCTTGCGGTTTTAATTTCTGGATTTTTCCTTCCCTGGTTGCTAGAACAATAGGAGCTTTCTTGGGCATCCCCTGCTCTGCAAGCTTTATCATAGCATGCAGTTCAGAGATAGTCTTCCCTGTGCTATACATGTTATAGTTCATAACAAACTGGTCATAGTCCTTGGATAGTGAGATAAGAATCAAGCTCACTCCAAGAACTTGTGGCATGGGGTAACCAAGACGCTCCATACGGTCAAGATAGCCTTTCATCTTCAAGACGTAAGAGCTAACCGACTGGCCATGCTCCTGTTTACAAGCGTGGAATGCTTTGACTGTTTCAAACAGTTCACGTTCTGCCCGTTGTTGAAACATAGTTTTCACCTCTCGTAGCATCTCAAAAGCTGTGAGTTCCTCCAAGTTCTTTTGGATCTCGGGGGTCATGCTCACCAGCATGAGAGCAGCTACTTCTTGTTGTTCGTTAAACCTACGGGTGTAGGCTGCATAAACTGTAGCAGAAGCAGTGGCAGGAGGTGCCTCAGGTAAGGCCTCATCAAGATGGATCAACTTATTTTCAGCTCTGAGGACGATCCTCAGATTTCGATACCAGTCGATAAAGTTGATTCCTGTCAGTTTCTCTTTTTCAAGAACTGACCTGATAGTTGAGTTGCTTAGGGTTTGATTTGTTGTTGACATCTACAAACATACAAAGTTAAAGATTAGTAATTTCAATAATTAATCCTTTTTAAATTAACTACCCAAGTTTTACTTTTAAAACAATTAATTTTGTACGAAAAAGGCTAAGATTCTCGTTGAGGTTCTATCATCACATCAGTTGATCTGCTAGCAATGATAGATTCAATAGGTAGGTGACGATTACCAATTAAATTACAAGTGCAATTCTTAGATCCTTATGGGACCCATGGCATCTAGTGGCCGAGCAACTAGTGTCAAGCTGGCATGTTTAGTCCCATCCTTGCCTCGGGTTAAGGTCTTACCTGCTTAACTCGATTAAGTCATCCAATTTGAAATCATGTGAAAATAGATCTAGGTCTCACGCATAGACAATAATCACCTCGGGATTACAATTCAACCTAGGTCTCACGCATAGGCAAAAAATAATGGCGAGGGATTTCAAGCCGATTGGACGGCATGACTTAAAATTGTGACAGATATAGTATTTTGATAAAGCGTGTCAAAAAAAGTACGAAAGAAGCATGCATTCTTCATTCGTAACATAAGTTAAAACATTTCTTAACTTATAGTCTAATTTGTTTTATTTCATGTGTGTCGAGATGTCCGTTTAGAGACTAATATATTACCTACATGAGATATCAATTAGTTTGGACATTACATAAATTAAATAACCGATAAAACCCTTTTAAGCGTTATTTATATAAAACAATAGTTTTAAGTTTCAAATCCAATTTAAACTTATATTAACTAAATCTAAGGATTTAGTTTCAAAAGTGATATGTGTTTAATTTTGGTTTGAAAAACCCATTTGCAAGTTATAACAATGCAACATACAAGAAAAATTAAAACACACAACCAAAATGTGCAAAACCTCAACCGATGAAAAACCTATGCTTGATCCCGTGAGCCATCACACGGACCAAGAGGGAAACTAAGGACGGGCCAACATAAACCCTTTATGGGCTCCCACTTGCTCCAAGACCATCAAGAGCAAGTAGAACCCACAAGAACATTCGAACACAAATCTGTCCGGAAAAACGCAGCAGCTTCGGGGCCCGAAACGTCATGGAAGGAGTCTTCCCCAATCGAAATATCCTTCTGCAAAGTTGTGCCCCTACGACTTATGGAACTTCAGCAACAAGAATCAGCACAATCCGATGTGCCAAACTCCGGGAAATCCATTTTTCGTGCCGGCTGTCCAGCAGCTCCGAAAATGTCTTCTCGTCTTTAACTTTGTCGCCATTCGATTCCTAGCAATGGTTACAATTTTTGATAAAATACATTTATCTACTACTAAACAAAGTAAAAATAATTGCCTAAACTATTACAACCCAAAAACTCGACAAATAATGAAACAAGGCACACAAACGGTTAAGGTTTTCATCGGTTTTGCACATCAACATAATAATACAATATCATTAAGAGTGTTGGCTTGATCCATGGTAAAAATGCATGTTTTACCATGGATCTAAAACACTTACAATAAGAAATAAAACAAGCCAACGAAAACGAAGAAAAACTACAATAATTAATCTACGATAAGTATATGTAACTTGTGGCTATAGGATCTTAAAATACATTATTCAAGACCCAAACGATGGTTGAAATTTTCAGAAAAAAAAACTTTAGTTTTAGCCACTTTTACATATACATGTTAATCATATGGCACATACGATGGCTCTGATACCACTGTTGGTGATTAATAAAGAAACACAAATATAAACATATATAAGAACGCAGCGGAACAATCACCAAACAGGATCAACGTATTGCCAATATGGTTAAACGAAGAATACAAATAACGATATACCTTTGTAGCGTGATTTGTACACTAATCCGGATCCACTTGTGTGCTCTTTTGAAACCAAGTATTCAATGGAGAATACCTCTAGAGTAGTCCACACTACACCTCCTTGATCACCACCGGATGCTAGTCCTCCTTAGTAACGGATCTTATAGCTTCGATTAGACAAGAAACAAGCTAGAAGATCAAAGCGGAAAAACCCTAGAGAGGCCTAGGGGAGGGGCGCCGATTTTGGGAGAGAAGAAGGAGTATTAGGTTAAACTTAATTAGGTCATTAACATCTCTATATATTAATGAACCCTAAAGCTTCCTTGGGCTTCTTAAAGGTTCTCCCTTCTAAATCTTTATGGGCCTAAGATTTAATTAAACGTAATAGGCTTGCTATTAACTTAAATCCAATACAAACTCATTAAGGCAAACTTAATGATTTGTGCCCATCTAATTACCCCACGTTACTTAGGTTATTTATATAATGTAAATACAATAATTACATTATATTAAATGGTATCTCAGTGTATTGTGTGTGACCCTATAGGCCCACGTGTATCTAGCCATATAATTATCTATTATGACTTGAGCATATTCCAACAATAACGATCTAACAAAAATGTTCATAATTGTAAATTTAATAAAATATCATTATGGACGGTGAATTAAAATAATATGTTGGTGAATTAAAATATCGTTTTTGGTAACTGTTTTTGGATCAGCTTACTCCACTGACTAATTCTCGGGCGACCATGATTGGTCTTGAGTCATCGCATGTAAGCCGCCATGACCACAAGAGCTTTGCTAGCGATGGGTTTTAACCAAGGATAGATGAGATTTTCGATTACCCCCCCCCCCCCCTCCCCTAGGCTTAATCAGTAAGCCACAACCAAGTGCTTAACTAAACACATGTTAATGCATGGGTTAGGAGACCATATACTAATAAATTGAGATAAAAACTAAAAATGAACGATCTGTTTGGTAAACGAACAATCTTCTGTATAAAGGGTCCAATCTGAAAATGTAAAATGGTATACTAGTTTTTCTTTTTTTTTTGTTGTTACACAAAACATCATGAAATTTTCGTATTTTATGCAAATTAGTAAAATCATATATCTAAAGAAGCTAAAACAAGTAGAATTGAAAACCAAAAAATCTTTTAGTTCAGAATTAGATTGTGAGTAAGTTAATAGTGGATTTTCGGAAAAACTGAGACAGTCATAAGTATATAGTTAATTTTGCAATAAATCTTATGCATATAATTAACAAAGCAAAACTGTAACAACTGTTATCCTAAAATGTAAACTTTTGGATAAATTGTGGTTAAAGTTAAGAAAAGAAGCTTAGGGGACTTGGATGTAAATATTGAAGGGTATAAATGGGAATGAAATCCCTAATTTGATGTCGTTGTGTATTTGTACGGCTACAACCGAGAGCATAGAAAGAAGATAAGGAAATTGAAAGCTTGCAAGAAATCTTGAAGAGTTGCTTGGGAGAAATCCTTGCAAGTAAGTTAATCATCCCTTAGTAGCTACCTAACACTTTGTATGTGTTGATTTGAGAAGGAGAAAACACATGACTTTTAGCCCGTGTTCTCAACTTTGGAAAGTATTTGATTTGGCTTAATAATGGGGTATTATTGTGCAGAAATCGACAATAAATAGACGTAAACTTATAATGTGATAACCTAGATAAGTATTGGAATTGGTTTGTAACAAAGAACCCTTGGTTGAAATCAAATAAGGTAGAAATTGGGTTTTCTGTTCGTCTATCTGGAAATCGCAGCATCCTGATGAGTTATTCGGATTCTATATCCCCCTCGGATTGTATACCCGGAGGGAGTTATCCGGATGAAGTTGTCTGTGTGAGGTTTTTTGGATGCGTTTATCCGGATAAGGTTATTCGGATTGTATATCCGGAGGGGGATATCCGGACTGTATCTCCGGAGGGGGATATTTGGATTGTATATCCGGAGGGAGTTATCTGGATGAAGTTGTGCGAGTGAGGTTTTCCGGATGAGTTTATCCGGATAAGGTTATCCAGATTGTATATCCGGAGGGGGATATCCGGATTGTATATCCCAGGACGGGGATATTTAAGAGACGTATCACTCTTGTCCGTTTGGTCGACTTGTATGGGTTCGGATTGTTCGGGAGTGAGACTTGGCGTATGTTGATTTCCAGCAATCAGGTGAGTTCCCTTACACCCTTTTTGGTGCAAAGTTATGATAAACGTTTTTGGGTTCTACTGAATATGGTATGAGATGCGGGCATGTTTCATATATAAACTCTTTATAAGATCCTCGCATAAGTGATATGTTTTGGAAATGTTTACTTCGCATGCTACGAACTGTTTTATAATGATGCATGCATTGCTATTTTATTCCTAGCCTTGCTTGTATGTTATGTGGAGTCGGGTCGCACAGTGGGATTAGTGTACCTTGGAATCTAACGATCCCTTGAGAGTTAAAATATTTACTCGATGTGCACGGAATCCGTTTCCTACACATGAGGGAGATGGGGAGTCTGCTTGGGCCCCGAAGGCGAGAGGGGAGTCTGTTTGGGCTCCGATCATGGTTGTTACTGGGAGCGTATATGGTATATGAACACTGTACAAATACCCTGTTTGATATGGAGTTATTTGTTGGGCCTTATGGTGGATAGAGCAATGATGTTATGCATGTTTTTGTATAAACTGCTTTTTAGAGGGAATTCACTAGACCGCATGGTCTAACCCTCGCTTTTCCAAACTAAAACCATTTTCAGGGAAGCGCGTTAGTGGTGCTTCGTCTAAGGGAAAAGAGAATGTTCGAAGGTAGAGATGGAGGGATCGAGTTTAGAGCACTGTAGCTCTCTTTAACTTAGCATGTTAGCTTAGTTAGTTTCTCGGTTGTGGAAGTTTATTTCCGCTGCAAGTTTTGTAACTCTTATTGCCATATTTTGTTATGTATTGGGACCCGTTTGGGATGTTTTAATTATATTTTTGTTTTGGAATTTGGGTTGTTACAAGTGGTATCAGAGCCATAGTTTAAGGGATTTAGGCGACCGGAAGGGCCTAAACTTAAACTGTAGGATGAGAGACACAACCGAGATATAGGATGCCTTTAAGAAAGATCACTCTAGGTGCACTAAAGATAAGGTAATGAGAACTGTCATGTAAGGTAAATTTACATTACATCTGGCCAATCTAATTGCGAGTCTACAGGTACATGTATGTGCTTAATTGCCTTATTATGTGAAGGTGTCAATAGAGTGTTGGTTATATGTTGTTATTTTTAGTTCTCGTCATGTATGGAAGATTTCTATTGTTGAGACAGTCGATGGAGGGGTGGTTGAATGGAGTAAATTCTAACCTTGCGACGATAGCAATGGTTTGGATGTGATGCGTGAGGTCACTCATAGTGTAATTGATGACACCCGCTAAAAGGAGTATTGTTCAGGGCGGGAATGGACCGACTAAAGGTATAACTTCTTGGGTCCGAAAGGAATGAATGACGTATTAGGGTATGCTCTTTTATTCAAGCGGTGTAGTAGAAAGGATGATGAAGGAAAGATATCAGTGTTGGATCGAAGTATGAGTATGTGTAGGACGTGAGATAACTAGTCGTTTATCGACCTTAAAGGTCAAGGACTTGAAACCCCATGATTTGTGGATCAGTGGTTTATGCAAAAACTGTGTGGAGTGGTCAAACAGGTGGGTTGTGAGGCACATGTACCACAAGTTGTTGTGAGGGTGAGAAAGCGACCGTTGGTCAATGGTAGAGTGTCATTGACAAGTTTTTTTTAGTACAACGGTTGACCTTGTTAGAGTAAATAGCCGTCAATTGCATATTGAGTTTCATGCATTGTGTCTTTAAATGAGTTACATGATCTCTTGCATGTAAAAAGCATATATACGAGAATAACGAGTTTCTCGTTTTGGAAATAAGTCTATGCGTGCAACGTGTGTTTAAAGAAAAAGATAAATGTGTTTACGTTGCACGATGAAAGTTTGAACTTAGTGATTTGTGAATTATTTCACCCTCTTTAGTGTTGGGATAAAAATTCATTGTGAAAATCATGAAAACGTTTGACTGAAAGTTTTTATAATTGAAATGAGTATTAGCACTCATACAAACGAGTGTGGGAGCCGATTGACTCACTCTATGTACGTAGTTTTGTTCAGAAACTTTTCTTTCCGTATTGGAAAAGTTTCATTTGATACATTTTTGTTCGTGCCGATATTGGCATGGGTGGGCAAAGTTATGTTTGACGTGGGGTTGCATGTGGACGATCCTTGAGATCGTTGTGTTTTACAATTCAACTTGAGTGGTGTTTTGTCATGCATACTCAAGCTTGTTCCATGATATCATACCTATCAAACTTTCAAATGCTTAAAGTGATTTAAAATCATTGTGTCATCATGCATGAAGGCTATGAACTCGCTAGGTCGTGGGAGATATTACAATTAAAGATTTGTAAAAACGTTTCGAGTATGGAATGTGTCGGG
This sequence comes from Saussurea involucrata, assembly GCA_033807775.1. Lineage (NCBI taxonomy): Eukaryota > Viridiplantae > Streptophyta > Magnoliopsida > Asterales > Asteraceae > Saussurea > Saussurea involucrata. Next base: position 62,083,438 of record CM066319.1, on the reverse strand, counting down.
TGAATTGTTTTGGTCGATTCAAGACCTTGGTGTTCTCATTAGGGACGAGCGATGAATAACGTAAGTATCATGCATTAGCTATAGCGATGTTCGTGATAGTGTAGCATGGACTCTTATGTATAAATCTAAGGCATGGCTGTTTGTGGGTGGTTATGTCTGAAATGGAGATCGAAGTTGCTGAGATGCTTATAATAGTAGCACGTTAATGGTACATTGATGAAATGTTATCGGCTTTGAGCCAGAGCATTGAGGCGGTCTTGTAAATAGACTCCGTAAAAAAAGTCTTGTAAGTTCGTCAAGTGAGGACCGTGGGGTACGAAGTTAGTTATGATGCGCTGGGAGGAGTAGGTTCTGATGAGAATCCTTTTGTCGGCGAGAAGGTTGAAGCATCACCATGTCAAATGTTTGACTGTTGATGTTGAAGGCCAGTGATAGCTCAAAGCGTCGGATGTATGTCTGGCAGGATGCTGGACTACCTCATGCGTTCGCATTGATTACAACGAACTGCAAGGGACGATGCCTTATTTTTTGATTATAGGAACTTGTTTCTGGTAGATGGCAGTGAGCCGACAAAGGATGAAAACTTGTGTGGGTGGATTGCATGATCATGAATTGTGGTTCAACTAGTTTTGGGAAAGACAAAGTCACGATACGACCTCATTTCATAATTTTGGGTTATGGTTGATTTGAAGAAGGTAGTAGCCATTATATGAGTGAAGGGGGAATTGTAAAGGATTGGTTGTAGTACGATATCGTGTGGTGTTAGTTGTGAAGGCAAGTTGGTGGCCTTTTATGCCAAGGGGGAACGTGTAAGTCAGTGTTGTGAGAATGGGTTGCCGTTATATCAGACGTTGGGTTCGTGTTAACCTATGTGATAGGTATAGGTATGGATCCTAACCGGGGGAATTTCTAGGGAAGTAGTTAAGGGTGACGAATGCGTTTGATTGGGGTGTGTGAATTGTGAGGCAGTATTACGCTATTGATAGTTGAAAACCAAAGGTGGAGTGGTGATTGGCGACTACCTAAAGGAAGAATCGGTGTTCTTATCGATTGAGTTAGAATTTGGGGTAGGTTTATCTTACTCCAGTTGGATGTCGATGAAAGTGCCATATTCGAGTAGTTTATGGTGTCGTATAGTAGATTCAAGACGCATCAGGGGATGCCGGTAGTACATTCGAGCACTAGGCGATGCTTTAGAATGATTTGGTTGTTTGTTTCTAGTGGAAATTGTAGCGACGCCGTCTGGTTGGGCGAAAAATAATAATGACATACTCCTAGTGTAGAGTTATGCTTATTGACATGTCATCTGGCAGTGATGGGTGCATGAACTCCCCGTGAAGGTTCGTGAACTAGGGTTTTCGTGTAGGTCATGGTTAAGGTATGGGAAGACTTGCACGTGTTAGTAGGTCTTTCTTTGAAGTGGGTGATCCATGCCTTCGAGAAGGCATGGTATAAGTGGTTGTATGGGACACTCAAAGTGTAAGACCGTCAAGTTCGATTAAACGTCAGTTTCGGGAATATTTCAAAGTAAGCATGATGTTCAGCGATGTGTTTTAAGGAATAGTTTTGTGTGAGTGTGGTCACTCCTTTTTGCTGAGCGAGTGAATTTTGAATTCGTTTCATGTATGGTATGACGTTTGTTGGATGCAGTGAGAATTTGGATGTGTGTCTTCAGGTTTGGTTCGGTTTGGATTGGTGGATACCCTGGATGATGGATTGTGGAGGTCTCATGCTGCTAGCTATGTATAAGTATGGGACGATAACGTGGTGGGAGCATATGCATTGGGTAACATTGTGGAGTTGTAGTCGACGTGGTTTGGGAAAGAAGGTATTTTTGCGTTAGACGTATGTCGTGTCGGTGGATGTGATCTTGAAATTTCATGTTATCCAGTGAAACTTATAACTGTGAGTTTATTAGGATATTCGAGGTTGACCTTGTGCTAAGATTGGCGAAATGGGTGGATATATATAAATATTTTTTTTTGAAAAGGATTTTTGTGGTGGTGACGTTGGATCCGATATATTCCTTCTTTTAAGGAAGTAAAGATGTATGTGAAAGTCTTGTTTAGACGCGTTTTAAAACCGTGAGTCCAGGGATACAGACAAGCGGACAAGATCTGGTATAGTGGGTTGGAGATATTACGGGTATATTCTGCAAACTTTTTCCAACATGGGAAAGTTGTGGATTATCGAGGGGCAAATTCGAGGGATATCGCACGTTTATGATCTTGGTCAGAAATGGTTGGAGGATTAAGTAGAACCAAAATTGAGTACACCGAAAAGCGTGAAGCTTTGAAACTAAAAGTCGAGGGTCAGCTTGATGCTGAAGACACCCCGTGGTTTGAAGTGGTACATTTCGAGAGGATAGAGGGTTGAGCCACTCGTTAGTTGTTCAGTTGTAGTTAGTGAAAGGGGTTAGAGATGTAACAACCCACACTAAACTAGCATGCCACAAGCTACCACTTTAAATAAGAACGCCAAAATGGCCTAACAGAGTCACACTATCGAAAGTTTACAAAACTGGGTTCGTGGAAATAACCCTAACTACAGCTGAGAACATAACTACAAAATAAAAGGAAAGTCTTCTAATCCTTCTATACGGAAGCTCCAACTCACATCTTGCCATTTCCTTTAAACGAACTCTCGTCTACTTGCTTACCTGAAAAGGTTTGTAGTTTTGAAAAGCGAGGGTTAGACCATGAGGTCTAGTGAGTTCCCTCCAATACAGGTCCACGCCACGAATAACATAATTTATAAGGCAAGATATAAGGAATTATGAACATCACACCTTTATTTCCGGATATGCACACAAACGACATGCATTGATGGCCCACACTATGGTCACACACACCCGTGACAACGTGTTAAGGCACACACCCACCCTTGTTAAATTATATGAAACAAATTCCTATATATATATATATATATACACATTCTTTATGGGACACACCCCCATATACACACCGAAGTCATCGCATGCCCACACCCAAGTAATCACACCTTTAAAATCTCACTATCATGCATGTTTAACAGCGTTAAGTAAAATATGCAGTTTAAACAAATATTTGCATATATAAACACATTTGATAAAGATCTTTGGTTAGGGAGACTCACCTGGCGTCCACGATAAACTCTTCAATTGAAACCACCACACCTAGTACTGCACACCTAACATTATAAATCCCAAGAAGATAGTGAGGGTCGTTCCTACAATCCTCTCAACTATATCTTAAATCTCACACAGCAACGCCCAACGTCTCAAAATAAGAGAACACCCACAAACCGCCAACCTCAGCTTTCCGGACCCAAGAGTCTGGACAATAATTACCGGATAACCTGGTTTCCGGGTACTGCCGTTTTCCAGAGGTTTCCGGATCCCACTTCTAATCCGGATGCCATTTGTTCGGATCCTTCCGGAGTCCTATGACTTCCGGAAAACTTGTCCGACTTCCGGTATTTTCCGGATTGTGCCCCTTTCCGGAAAATTTCTCTTCCAGACTCCTACTCTTCCGGACTCCCAACTCTTCCGGATAACATGTCCGGATACCACTGTCTGGACTCCGACTCTTCGGGCAAGTGCAACCCTTACCCAAAATCCCCTTACACACACCAATCCTATCAATATACCAAAATAGGAGTTGGTTTTGAGTCATCAAAGGATAACTCTAAGATCTCTAGTTAGATTCTTGCCCGATTTAAGCCACCACTCCACACACACAGATTACCTCTCATCTTTTAGGTTATCGAACGCATTAATCCCCTACCAAACTCTAGAAAATTTTTATCATACAAGAGATTTAAAGAAGAGAAGATTACCTTGACGAAATAATTGGGATGCACTCTCTTGAGTTTCTGATTCCAAGCCTTCACCTCCAAAATCAATATCAAGCTCTTCCGCAATCGCACACACAGTAGCCGCTATCACATAAAATTGAGAATATCTCCAACTTAGGGTTTTTAACCCCTTTTTATACCTTCTTACTACTCCCCCAAACTTTCCTTTTTCTCACTTTTACCACTAAATTTTCCTTTAAATTTCTCAAATGGTATGGGTTATTACAAGAGAGTTGGTAAATGAATCGGATTTGCTTGATAGATGTGTGGGAATTGATATTGTGTTTCACGCCTTTGTTTATAGAGTGTTTGTTGGGAACTGGCATGGCAATGTCTGCGCTTGGAGTGTAAATGGATGGGAAGTTGAATTTTGTGGAAGAACCCGAAGCGATCGTCGATCGTAAGGTCAAGAAACTGAGGACTGAGGACATTAGGCTCGTGAAGGTGCATTGGAGATTACACAAAGGACAGGAAGTGATTTGGGAAGTGGAGACCGAGATGAGGGCCAAGTACCCGCATTTGTTCGACAAAGGAATTTCGGGGACATAGTTCTTTTAAGGGGGGAAGTGTTGTAACAACCGTTATCCTATGTAACACCCTCAAATTTGGAAAGAGCAACTAATTTAATTTTTTTTTGATATTACATCTGAAACAATAAGTAACATACTTCCAATTACAAATAATGGTTATCTCCAAGCAATACATACTACATAAGTCTTAGTACCAAGACTAAACTCGCTTCGGACACCGCTTACTGCAAACACTAGTGCTACTTTCCAAGGGTAATTGCGGAACATAACTTAAGCTATTCACCTCTCGTGCACTATTCTAGCATTCGCCACTTCACGGTGTAGCTAGAGTTACCCCAACCTGAGCCTGTTGCACATGCCGACAAAATAAAAGAAATAGAAAGTGTTAGGCTTACGCCTAGTGAGTTCAAGCATTTTATCATGACTATGTATAAAACATAAATCGTAAGAGTGAAAGCTAAAGTCATGATTTCAAAAGAGTTTACTTTAAATCCAACCAACCATTTTCAATTTCCACATTTCCACGAGAAAGTCCTCAAAAGTTATAATACGTTTTCCAAACTGTCTTACTTTCATAAATAATTTGAAATACGTGAATAAGTCTAGTTTAGACAATTCCTTCAAATACAATTGATAATATACATATATCCAACTCACCAAACATGGAAATCGTCCCTGAAATATCACTCTTTGTTAAACATAAAACGAAGCAATACTCACACAACCGAAAAATGTAATAAATATCAAATACCATAAACGGGGAAGACCCGTATCCGTTGAAGGTGGAGGTAACATAAGTACCCAAAACATCATACACGGATGAGATATAAACCACAACTTACGTACCATGGAAAACAATCCATATAAATAGAACACATCACCGAAAACATGAGTAGTAACAAATACCCAAAACAACACCTTTCGGTGACGGGGGAGACCCATGTACATCGCACGTGACGGAACACCAAAGTGGGTCACTTACTATGTAATAAAAACACCCACGTGGATTACTCTCGTAAAACTGAGCTCAATCACCCCAGATCTATTGCTCACGAGACTAGGATGCCCCCAACTTCAACCATTCCAGGTCTATACATTGGGTCACCAAATCCACAACAACACGTTAAGGATTACACCTTACTGCCCATGAGACGACGCCCGACCCTCCAGGTCCAGGCCTTACCTATCATGGGACTCGATGCCTATCCCGTGCTAAGCACATATATGGAATTACACCTTACTGTCCATGAGACGACGCCCGACCATCTAGGTCCACGCCTTACCTATCATGGATCCTGATGCCTATTCCGTGCCACCAAATAAACCAACGTCTCGTAAACTAAGCCCAATCAATCCCGACCTCTTGCCCGCGAGACTAAGGGGAAACTCAAATGCCTATGGATCCATGGCCAACAAGGTCTAAAATATTACACGACCCCAAACATATAAGCAAATGCATTAAAACATGCAATTCCCCAATAACATAAATCATGATCAAAACTCAACTCTGAGCTATCAAAACGGACAAATGTCCCCAAGACTTAATAAAATCCAATACCTAGCCACAAGCTCAACTAACTCGAAAGATAATTCATAAAAGTCATACAATGACATTAAAGACAACAACACACACCGGTTGCCGGTAAATACTTCAAATCCATGAAAACCCGAAATAAAACCTTGGATCGGGATAACCCTCATTTCCAAAAGGACTCAACCTTTACATTTTCAAAACATCTCATGATGTACTATATGCATATTTCCAAATATCCACAAAAATGCATTTTCATAACAAATAGACTCCATTTACCACATAAATCAACAACTCATTTTTATGTATGATTTATTCATCACATTTTCCCAAAATTCCAAATACAAGTGTTTTACCATATTTACAACCATAAATATTTCAAAGGTTAAAACTCATCAAATAACTCGACATTGATACTTTTCATGTAAAACACATAATCAATTGGAAAATACATTTTGGCATGTACAAAGTTTTCACAAAGTAACTTGAACTCACCTTCGCTAGATTTAGCTAAATCTAGGGTTTCTCCAACGTATGCTCCTTTGATGAAGTTTGCATCTTCAAGCCAAAACGTCCAAAACCTAGATTTATGAGATCCCAACCATAAATATCACAATCCAACCATTAGGAATCATTCCCTAACCATAAAACATCAAAACCCCCAACTTACCAAACCCTAGTTCTTGTAGATGAATAAAACCATATTTCCTTAACCCATCATCACCAAAATTGTTCAACATCACCACAAGATGGAAAGAAGATGAAATTACCTACAATAACATCTTTAGGGTAGGGAAAGATTACCTTAACCATTTGAAGCTTCCAAAAACAACTCTTAATCTTCACAAAAGCTCCAAGCTTTCCAATATGTTCATCAATGGAGGAAGAGGGTTTGATTTGGTGAAGAAATGAGAAAGGAGATGGGAGGGGATGGGGTTTTTGAGAGAAATCGACTGAGAGAGAGTGAGGAAGATGAAGAGAGTCGAGGGTGAGAATGAAATGAGAAGAGAAAGAGGTTAAAATGGTTTTAATCACTTCAGCTCCCGACCGCGACAATGCCACCGCGACTATGCCATGGGCAATGTCGCGGGGCATAGTCGCCCTCCACTGTCTTCTTTCTGTTTGTTTTCGTCCAGTTTCCCCACAAGCGCGACAATGACACCGCGACAATGACCAGGTCATAGTCGCTGGTCATAGTCGCGACCCGTGTACCACATTCTGCCCGATTTTCGTTTTATTTCCTAATCGCTGTTTTGGTCATAACTTCTTCGTTATAGTTCCGTTTTCGCTCCGGAAAGAATCGTTGGACTCGTATTCGAATTCCCCATCCTACAAGACCATAAAATCTAGGATTTACACCAATATCCTATTTTTCATATTTTCCTTAGAATATCGATTCCGCATTGATTCGAAGTTGTACTTATCCCAAAAATTTACGGGTGTTACAATCCTCCCAACCTTATAAGGATTTCGTCCTCGAAATCTACATCCTCTACAACCCAAGGCTAATCCGACTCATTGTCGACCATAAATCATAAATTCCTAACTGGAATCTAAATTTCTCACACCGCCATAAAGGCAGTTCATCGAACCAATTTCTTACCAACGAAACCCCTTCAAGTACACGTTACTTATGTCCGGAAGAACACTCTAACCATAGGAATAACTCCTAGTTAAACGACTTCGGTTGTCTCCCAACCTTAAAGTGTTCCATCTTCCTCAATTTAGTTTCAACTCTAAATCAGTTCACGGTTTGTTCACTAACGAACCCAACCTGGTCGTTAACCCCGATCATTCCTACCATTAACGGTCGATTACCCCAACGAGTTTCTAATAGACTCCAAAGTTCATCCAATACAATCATAGAACCGACAAATCCTTTAACCATATGCGAAAGTTATTTCACCAAAATCATTCATCACAATTGAGCGTCTTAAGGTTCCAACTACCATCACCATTATTTCATTAAAATCGGGCTACAATCCCCTGATTACATTAAAGGTGCTTGGCCTCAAGTCTAAAAGTCGACGCCTAAATATATATCACCTTCCTCAAATAGGTTACCGCGAATTTATTCTCTTAATTACAAAGGGTATCATCCTTTAGCCGATACCATTCGGTCTACGGTATTATCACACGTGGAATACCCAATCTTCCACCGCTGAAGTGCTACACGCACTCACCCTTAACTGGGTTGCTCACTCCTTCCAAGGTCCTAACGAGTTCAAGGTTTTTCAAGCGAATATTTTAACAAATATACCAATCAACAAAACTTTTCACAGAAATTTTCAACGCAAGGATATTCATATCAAATAAGTCGTACGTATAGAAAACTACTATCATTCAAATCGGTAGTTACGCAAAACGGGCACGCTCGTCCCAATGAAAGTCATGTTGAAATTATTTTATTGCAGTTCAGATTATTCACAAAACGCAAAAACATAATAAACAATTTCTTTAAAGTGGACGCAACGGTTCTAGTATGGATTGACTCACGACAGGCATGTAAAGTGGCTGCTCGACCTTAAACGAGGTGCGACACCAGGTGTGCACGTATTTCAAAAGAGGTCTAAACAACATTGACTCCAACATTTCCTCGTCCACCATAAAACGGCATGAGGCAAGGTTTACCAACAAAATTTTGCGCGCGTCAGTTTATTATACAAAACGGTGAAACGATTTACAAACTCACCTTAGTCAAAACACAAAAGGACTTGTGCAAATTCCATATTTAAACAAAATCAATACGTTTCCACCATTCGAAAATATCGACTTAAAACATCGTAAAACTTCAAATTGGAGTAGATATGCAAGCTCGTAATACTTCTTAGAAATTTCTTATAATAACACATATACATCAAATAGCTCACATCAAAATTTCAAAAGATAAAATTCTTTAAACTGACTTCCAAAATTTTCTCAAATGGCCACATAACGACACACAAGCAAAACGTTACCGATCAAACTGTACACAACCATGTACTCTCTAAAAAGAAAACTAGGAAGGAACAATTTCTAGTAAATGGTCGGCACCAATAAAGGTCAAACCGACTTCAGTTCTCGAATTGCACCAACGGTGCGTGTAATTGTTCAAAACATATGAAATTGTACGCAACATAGTTTTATAAAAACAATCTTTCTAAAATTTTCATCACAAGCATTTCCTCAAATTTTCGTACTTGGAACATAAAACGTCAAAGCGTCATTACAAAATGTATATGGCAAAATACTCAAAACACACATTTCCTCCAAACCCAAAAGGTTTCCAATTTTCCAAAATACTTGGCAAAATAAAAATTGAGCAATGTCAATGACTCACACATTTGTATTTTCAAAGTGTGCAAAAACGCGAACTATGCATGATTTCCACAACGCTAAAACACCCTATGACCGAACGGTCATCAACTCGTACGATGAGTAAATAGAAATGTTTAACCCCCGAGTCGCCTCGCGAATGCACAGTTGCATATAGTGTGAAATCAGATAGACATTCGAATAAAAGATTCTATTCTACAACGGTTAGACTTAAACAAGAGCTGCGCAATAGAATTAGATCCAACATTCTAAGGCTATTTGGTTCCTACTGCATACAATTTATAAGGCATTCACTTAACAACCTATCAGGACTAGCATAAATTCCTACCAGCAAGTAACAAACATTGTAAACTTTTCCCCGAAAGTAATTAAAACATTCACCTCGTGAAATCATACTCACACGACTCAACATGTCGTAAAACGAAACTCCATGAACCTCAATGGACTCAATGACTCCAAGTCAATAAAACGGTGCTAAACATTATGCTTTCAAAGCCAAATTGCTATAAGCAAAATCATAAATGAGACGCCAAAATCCCAAAATCCCCTTCTAGGATAATACCATATAAACAACATTGTTTAACAATTCACATTAAACAAATTCTCCAAAATAACTCTTCATAGAAGTAATGGAAGATAACTTTCCGTCCAAACTCTAACATATGTGGAGGAGATCCAATGTTAAAGTTATAAGCCGTAGTCACTTGCCCAACATCTTAAACGTCATAAAATATGGATATCACTGTATCATAAAGTAATGTTGAACAATTATAAAATGGAACAAGTTCCGACGGGCTCACAACCCCCGTAATAAAATACTTTAGTGTATGTTCAAAACCCATGATTTAAAATCTTGTGTGTGTGCTAAACATTTCCCAAAATTGTAACACAATCCATATATTGATTTGAAACACAAGAAATAATTAATGCAATTTATTTTCAAAAATAAATTTCGTGCATAATTTAGTCGGCACTCAACGTCTCAGCTCATACTCCTCCAAAATCCTCCGGTCCACTATTTTCACCCGGATACTTTAACCTCTTAAGGCTAAGTCGGAAACTACCTCGATAAACCTTACGGTTTTCCCCAATTCAAAGTCGGCTCAATAAGCCTATGGTTCTAGTCCAACCATCAATCTTGATCCGAAACGGTCTGCTTAAAGCAAGTATCATGCTTATCGTCACTTCAAGTGACTAATACTAGAATCGTCCATCTATTCCAACGACTACTAGCTTAGAACCTTCTTCACTACCCCAACGATCATCACATTAAAGTAATTAAAGTACGCACATGTACTAGTAGGTTCACCATGACACTGGCCAGGTGTCACTATGAACGCACCATACATGATTATCCTTGTTACTCTCGACGTGACTCTCGTTTCTAACAACATCCATCAACTTCAAAACATCCTATCTTAAAGTGCCTAAAGGTGAATTTCACTCTCATTTACTTAAACAAACGCTAGTTAGAGTCTAGGTATCCAAAATCAACACCTAAATCTCTCAAACTTATGCTCTGATACCAACTTGTAACACCCTCAAATTTGGAAAGAGCAACTAATTTTTTTTTTTTTTTTTGATATTACATCTGAAACAATAAGTAACATACTTCCAATTACAAATAATGGTTATCTCCAAGCAATACATACTACATAAGTCTTAGTACCAAGACTAAACTCGCTTCGGACACCGCTTACTCCAAACACTAGTGCTACTTTCCAAGGGTAATTGCGGAACATAACTTAAGCTATTCACCTCTCGTGCACTATTCTAGCATTCGCCACTTCACGGTGTAGCTAGAGTTACCCCAACCTGAGCTTGTTGCACATGCCGACAAAATAAAAGAAATAGAAAGTGTTAGGCTTACGCCTAGTGAGTTCAAGCATTTTATCATGACTATGTATAAAACATAAATCGTAAGAGTGAAAGCTAAAGTCATGATTTCAAAAGAGTTTACTTTAAATCCAACCAACCATTTTCAATTTCCACATTTCCACGAGAAAGTCCTCAAAAGTTATAATACGTTTTCCAAACTGTCTTACTTTCATAAATAATTTGAAATACGTGAATAAGTCTAGTTTAGACAATTCCTTCAAATACAGTTGATAATATACATATATCCAACTCACCAAACATGGAAATCGTCCCTGAAATATCACTCTTTGTTAAACATAAAACGAAGCAATACTCACACAACCGAAAAATGTAATAAATATCAAATACCATAAACGGGGAAGACCCGTATCCGTTGAAGGTGGAGGTAACATAAGTACCCAAAACATCATACACGGATGAGATATAAACCACAACTTACGTACCATGGAAAACAATCCATATAAATAGAACACATCACCGAAAACATGAGTAGTAACAAATACCCAAAACAACACCTTTCGGTGACGGGGGAGACCCATGTACATCGCACGTGACGGAACACCAAAGTGGGTCACTTACTATGTAATAAAAACACCCACGTGGATTACTCTCGTAAAACTGAGCTCAATCACCCCAGATCTATTGCTCACGAGACTAGGATGCCCCCAACTTCAACCATTCCAGGTCTATACATTGGGTCACCAAATCCACAACAGCACGTTAAGGATTACACCTTACTGCCCATGAGACGACGCCCGACCCTCCAGGTCCACGCCTTACCTATCATGGGACTCGATGCCTATCCCGTGCTAAGCACATATATGGAATTACACCTTACTGTCCATGAGACGACGCCCGACCATCTAGGTCCACGCCTTACCTATCATGGATCCTGATGCCTATTCCGTGCCACCAAATAAACCAACGTCTCGTAAACTAAGCTCAATCAATCCCGACCTCTTGCCCGCGAGACTAAGGGGAAACTCAAATGCCTATGGATCCATGGCCAACAAGGTCTAAAATATTACACGACCCCAAACATATAAGCAAATGCATTAAAACATGCAATTCCCCAATAACATAAATCATGATCAAATCTCAACTCTGAGCTATCAAAACGGACAAATGTCCCCAAGACTTAATAAAATCCAATACCTAGCCACAAGCTCAACTAACTCGAAAGATAATTCATAAAAGTCATACAATGACATTAAAGACAACAACACACACCGGTTGCCGGTAAATACTTCAAATCCATGAAAACCCGAAATAAAACCTTGGATCGGGATAACCCTCATTTCCAAAAGGACTCAACCTTTACATTTTCAAAACATCTCATGATGTACTATATGCATATTTCCAAATATCCACAAAAATGCATTTTCGTAACAAATAGACTCCATTTACCACATAAATCAACAACTCATTTTTATGTATGATTTATTCATCACATTTTCCCAAAATTCCAAATACAAGTGTTTTACCATATTTACAACCATAAATATTTCAAAGGTTAAAACTCATCAAATAACTCGACATTGATACTTTTCATGTAAAACACATAATCAATTGGAAAATACATTTTGGCATGTACAAAGTTTTCACAAAGTAACTTGAACTCACTTTCGCTAGATTTAGCTAAATCTAGGGTTTCTCCAACGTATGCTCCTTTGATGAAGTTTGCATCTTCAAGCCAAAACTTCCAAAACCTAGATTTATGAGATCCCAACCATCAATATCACAATCCAACCATTAGGAATCATTCCCTAACCATAAAACATCAAAACCCCCAACTTACCAAACCCTAGTTCTTGTAGATGAATAAAACCATATTTCCTTAACCCATCATCACCAAAATTGTTCAACAACACCACAAGATGGAAAGAAGATGAAATTACCTACAATAACATCTTTAGGGTAGGGAAAGATTACCTTAACCATTTGAAGCTTCCAAAAACAACTCTTAATCTTCACAAAAGCTCCAAGCTTTCCAATATGTTCATCAATGGAGGAAGATGGTTTGATTTGGTGAAGAAATGAGAAAGGAGAGGGGAGGGGATGGTGTTTTTGAGAGAAATCGACTGAGAGAGAGTGAGGAAGATGAAGAGAGTCGAGGGTGAGAATGAAATGAGAAGAGAAAGAGGTTAAAATGGTTTTAATCACTTCAGCTCCCGACCGCGACAATGCCACCGCGACTATGCCCTGGGCAATGTCGCGGGGCATAGTCGCCCTCCACTGTCCTCTTTCTGTTTGTTTTCGTCCAGTTTCCCCACAAGCGCGACAATGACACCGCGACAATGACCAAGTCATAGTCATTGGTCATAGTCGCGACCCGTGTACCACATTCTGCCCGATTTTCGTTTTATTTCCTAATCGCTGTTTTGGTCATAACTTCTTCGTTATAGTTCCGTTTTCGCTCCGGAAAGAATCGTTGGACTCGTATTCGAATTCCCCATCCTACAAGACCATAAAATCTAGGATTTACACCAATATCCTATTTTTCATATTTTCCTTAGAATATCGATTCCGCATTGATTCGAAGTTGTACTTATCCCAAAAATTTACGGGTGTTACATCCTAAAATGTAAACTTTTGGATAAATTGTGGTTAACGTTAAGGAAAGAAGCTTAGGGGACATGGATGTAAAATTTGAAGGGAATGAAATCCGTAATTTGATGTCATTGTGTATTTGTGCGGCTACAACCGAGAGAATAGAAAGAAGAGAAGGAAATTGAAAGCTTACAAGAAATCTTGAAGAGTTGCTTGGCAGAAATCCTTGCAAGTAAGTTAATCACCCTTAGTAGCTACCTAATGCTTTGTATGTGTTAATTTGAGAAGGAGAAATCGACAGCCTGTGTTCTCAACTTTGGAAAGTAATTGATTTGGCTTAATAATGGGGTATTATTGCGCAGAATTCGACAATAAATAGACATAAACTTATAATGTGATAACCCATATAAGTATTGGAATTGGTTTGTGACAAAGAACCCTTGGTTGGAATCAAATAAGGTAGAAATTGGGTTTTTTGTGCGTCTGTCTGGAAATCGCAGCATCCTGATGAGTTATCCGGATTCTATATCCCCAGAGGGGATATCCGGATCCCATATCCCCAAAGGGAGTTATCCGGATTGTATACCCGGAGGGAGTTATCCGGATGAATTTCTATGGGTGAGGTTTTCCGTATGAGTTTATCCGGATAAGGTTATCTGGATTGTATATCCGGAGTGGGATATCCGGACTGTATATCCCGAGGGGGATATCCGGATTGTATATCCGGAGGGAGTTATCCGGATGAAGTTGTCCGTGTGAGGTTTTCCGGATGAGTTTATCCGGATTGTATATCCGAAGGGGGATATCTGGATTGTATATCCGGAGGGGGATATCCGGATTCTATATCCCAGGAAGGGGATATTTAAGAGACTTATCACTCTTGTCCGTTTGGTCGACTTGTAGGGGTTCGACTTGTTCGGGAGTGAGACTTGACGTATGTTGATTTCCAGCAATCAGGTGAGTTCCCTTACACCCTTTTTTGTGCAAAGATACGATAAACGTTTTGGGTTCTACTGAATATGGTATGAGATGCGGGCATGTTTCATATATAAACTCTTTATAAATACCTCGCATAAATGATATGTTTTGGAAATGTTTACTTCACATGCTACGAACTGTTTTATAATGATGCATGCATTGCTATTTTATTCCTAGCCTTGCTTGTATGTTATGTGGAGTCGGGTTGCACAGTAGGATTAGTGTTCCTTGGAATCTAACGATTCCTTGGGAGTTAAAATATTTACTCGATGTGCACGAAATCCGTTTCCTGCACATGAGGGATATGGTGAGTCTGTTTGGGCTCCGAAGGAGAGAGGGGAGTCTGCTTTGGGCCCCGATCGTGGTTGTTGCTGGGAGCGTATATGGTCTATGAACATTATGCAAATACACCTGCTTGTTATTGAATTACTTGTTGGGCCTTATGGCGGATAGAGCAATGATGTTATGCATGTTTTTGTATAAACTGTTTTTCAGAAAGAATTCACTAGACCTCATGGTCTAACCCTCGCTTTTCCAAACTAAAACCATTTTCAGGGAAGCGCGTTAGTGGTGCTTCGTCTAAGGGAAAAGAGAAGGTTCGAAGGTAGAGATGGAGGGATCGAGTTTAGAGCACTGTAGCTCTCTTTAACTTAGCGTGTTAGCTTAGTTAGTTTCTCGGTTGTGGAAGTTTATTTCTGCGGCAAGTTTTGTAACTCTGATTGGGATATTTTGTTATGTATTGGGACCCGTTTGGGATGTTTTAATTATATTGTTTGTTTTGGAATTTGGGTTACAAAAACAAAATATAAATTAAGAAGTAATTTTTTTTCTTATATAATAAAGATTCGTTTCGACCCCTTGCACTACTAGAATATTGACTTTTACCGACGATCGTTTTCGATAGATTTTTGACAGATTACAAAAAAGTAAAAACCCGCACAAATCTGCTACTTAATTTTTTTAATATATATATATATATATATATAGCCTTAGGTTCAATATAGAAGTGCAAATATTTAGAGAAGTAGAGAAGTAAAAAAACACGGGTCCGTTCATATATGAACGTTCATATATAAACAGTCATATATGAACGTTCATATAACAATCATATCTGAACATTCATATATGAACGTTCATATATAAACAGTCATATATGAACGTTCATAAATGAACGTTCATATAACAGTCATATCTGAACGTTCATATGAACGTTCATATATGAACGTTCATATATGACTGTTTATATATGAACGTTCATATATGAACGGACTCGTGTTTTTTTACTTCTCTACTTCTCTAAATATTTGCACTTCTCTATTGAACCTTTCCCTATATATATATATATATATATATATATATATATTTTGGGATAAAACATGAATCCATCACAAATTATTTATATTTTTTATTCTAAAAGAATTAATTAAACTAATTAATTAAAAAACTTGACGAATTTCCACGGAATTTAATGAATAAAAATACTAATTATTCATGTCAACTTGGACTTTATTGGGTTTTATGTTGGCCTAGTGATTCACATTGGGCTATAGCGGGTCTTAATTCTCTTATCAAATCCACTACACACCACATGCATATATGGAGTACATACATGCACACAAGCACGTAATAAGTCACATATGGTGTTATTGGGCCATAGACCATCCACTACGATGAAATTTCAATACAATTTCTAAAATATCACATAAGCTTTGTAATTATCTTGAAATTACCTTCTACTACAATGATTTTTAACCAGCTTCAAAAGTGACAGCTTATCATAAAAAACTATATTTTAATCAAATAACAACAAAACTAAAATTAAATTATTAACTATAACTTAATACGAATTAATTTATTCATTAAATAATTTCAATAAAATAATATTAATTAATTAAATAAATAAAATATTTAATTTATAAAACATTAAATTAAAATACAAAGTAAAAATCTTACATTAATCTGTCATTTTCTTTTTCTTCAATCTTTGTCGAGCCTCTTCAAGCAAATCTGATTGTAAACAATAATTCGTTGACCTATTACGTACTTATATGTGATTTTGGAGATAATTTCGTACTCAGGAGGTATATTATGAGAGATTTGAGGTATAGTTATAGTAAAATTAACATCATCATCTGTATCATCAAATTAACGAATATAAATATGACGTTCATCTTCGACGATCATGTTGTGCATTATTATACATGCTCTCATTATTTCTCCAATTAGAACGCCTGAATATTGAAAAAGAAAAACATTTAGGTGATGAGAGAATTCAATACATCATTTGTGGAAATAGAAAACCTAAAAAACCAACGAGAAAATCGGAAAATGATCATGAAGTTGACGGACATGGATCCCACAACAACGACCAAACCATAACGGAGATTGAACGAACATCAACTTCAAAAAGTTTAAAACGAACAATGATGTAATTTTTTGGGTTAAGTTTATGTTTTTATTATGTAATTTATTTTATTGTATTTTGATATAAAATATAATTTGCATTTTTTTAATTATTCGTTATTCATTAATATTAACGAAAAATAACTTTTTCATATATTTTTTCATAAACATACTCTACAAAATATCACAGCATGATGTGACATAAAACAATTTCTAATTTAGAAATTATATCCTACAATTTCTTATATTATTCACGGTCACATCAGCAAAAAGTATTGATTTGACATTAACAATATGTCTTAGTTGTCTTGTCGAGTCTAATTGACAATGCATGCATCTATGCAGTACATATGTCCACGCAAACACATCATTAGTCATGTATGGTGTTATTGGGCCTTAATAAGTCACAATATGTCTTTTTGGGCTATAATGGTGGTTTAGTAGTTCGTATTGGGTATAATCGGTCTTAGTTGTCATATCGAGTCTAATTGAGTACGCATGCATTTATGTAGTACATACGTGCACACAAACACGTAATAAGTCACATACTATGTTAATGGGCCTTAATAAGTCATAAAATGTCATATTGGGCTATAATGGTGGTTTAGTGGTTCGTATTGGAGCATAGCGGTTCTTAGTTGTCTTATCGATCATAATACACAACACACATCTATGCAGTAGATACGTGCACACAAAAACGTAATAAGTCACCACTAGCGTTATTGTGCCTTAATAAGTCACCAACGATCATAATGGGTTCTACTGGGCTCAAATTGTTCTGATTGGCTTTGATGGGTTCTACTAGGCTTTAATCGATTCAATTAAGTTTTAAATGATCTATTGGGTTTTATTCGGTTCCATTGAGCTTCAATGAGTTATATTCGACTTTAACGGTTTCACATGAGTTTTATTCGGGTTCATTAGTTTTGAACGAGTTTAATTCATTATTTTATGTTTTAAAGTGTATTAATAATAATAATAATAATGATGATGATGATGATGATGATGATGACGACGACGACGACGACGGTGGTGGTGGTAATAATAATAATAATAATAATAATAGTAATAAAAATAATAATGAATATTCCGGCGGATAAGAATATTCTGGTAGATTTCGGGCAGAATATTTCGTCGGTATTTTTAAAAATCTGAATTTCTTTAAAAATTAGGCGGTTTTTTAAAATTTAAATATTGAAAAAAAGTTTCCGGTGGATATATCGGACGCTAATCCGTCGAAAATATGAATTCTTTAATATTTTATTTAAAACATGTGTTTTAAATATTTTAAAATAAAAATAAAGTTAACGAAAAATTTGGTTGCCACTAATCCACAGGGTTTTTTTTCCATTTTGCCCCAAGTCGGGACGGAAGCACTCCGTCCAAACGAAACAAAGCACAAAATCTCTCTCCCATGTACACCCCCCTAATTTTTCTTTGTTGAACGTTTCACCCGTCGGTCCTCACTGGCGTCTCTCCTCTCTCTACGACGTTCGACGACTCACTACATGCTCTCCGGCCCTCTTCCCCTCTTCGGTCGCCTCCTCCTCTCTACATGTATGTATGTATGTATCTATGTATGTGTAAATTTTACGTAAAATTGATTGAAATGTATCTATGTATGTATGTGTACATTTTGGGTAAAATTGTTAGAAATGTATCTATGTATGTATGTGTAAATTTTGGATAAAATTGATTGTATGTGTATAATTTTGGGTAAAATTGATGTATCTATGTATATATGTGTAAATGTGTGTGTAGGTAAATGTGTAACTATGTATGTTTGTATATGTAAAAACATATGTATATAATGTATATATGTATGCATTTGTAAATCTAAGCCTCATATTATTGGTGGGGAAAACTAATTGTTAGAAATCGGTTGCCACTTGTTTGGCAAACTTTAGGTGGGGACATTTATCTTTAAATTAAACTTTACATGTAGCCATGTCGACTAATCAATTTGTAATCATGTCGACTAATTAATTTGTAGCTATGTATACTATAACAACCGTGTCCTAGTTTTAGTAACATAGAGAGGTTGTGGTCAAAACGTAAAAAGACAAAGTTTGTGGAGGGACCAATGTGCAATATCTAGGAGATATTTAAAGGAACAAATCCCTAGGGATAATTCATTTTTATGCATTGATTTGCGGCTGGAAGAGAAGGTGTGGAGAAAGAAATCAAAATCGGGAAAATCGACTAAGGAAAAATTCGTTGGAGGTAAACCTCGATCCTTCTCTCTCATTTGGTTCTTGTTATTATTTCTACAATGCTCTTGGGTTGCAATTCGGAGGAACACCATTGATTTCACTTTCCTATCTCGTTTTTAAGATTTTATGAAGTTTATGGGCTTTGGACCGATTAAAGGCTAGAAAGGGTGAATAAATGGGTGTATTAAGTTGGAAATGTAAACCCTAGCAAGTATCTAACTAAACTTGGGACTTAATCTTATATTCTAGTCGATTTTGGAAAGTTGTGGGTTTTGACAGTGCGAAAATCCGGATATCGCTACCTTGTTCGGACGTGGTTTGTACTGCTAAGTTTCCGGACCGGGTAGTAGTGTCCGAACAAGTATACGTCCGGAAAAATATATGTCCGGACTAGTATATGTCCGAATGGTGTTTTCCGATAAATGGTCCAATGGGTTTCTCGGGTATGTTCTCTGGATAGGGGGTTTCCGGATAGACGTTCCGGATGGCGTTTTCCGATAGATGGTCCGATGGCTTTTCTGGGTATGTTCTCCGGATAGGGGGTTTCCGGATAGGCGTTCTGGATGGTTTTTTTCGATCGATGGTCCGATGGGTTTTCCGGGTATGTTCTCCGGATAGGGGGTTTCCGGATAGGCGTTCCGGATGGTGTTTTTCGATCGATGGTTCGATGGGTTTTCGGGTATGTTCTCCGGATAGGGGGTTTCTGGATAGGCGTTCCAGATGGTGTTTTCCGATAAGTGACCAGATGAGTTCTCCGGGTAGAGTTCCGGATAAGTTGTTCGGACAAGGTTTCGGGTATCTGTATGACCGACAAGAGTATGTACGGAAGGTCTGTCCGGGAAGTGTGTGCGTCCGGATAGTTAGGGTGTCCGGATATAGGGGTTGTCCGGATGTAGGCGTTTTCCGGAGGTGGGTACTGATGTATTTTGATTAAAACTCAGGTGGTTTTGTTTCGATTCAAGGAAAGGGAGAAGTATGCTTAGCTTAACACTCTGAGCAGGTGAGTTCCCTTAACCCTTTTACGTGAAGTGAGATCTTAAGTATTTTTTTTACTGCTGACAATGGTATGATATGCGAGCATGATTTTATTTATAATTCAATCTTATTCTCGCATGAACTAAATGTTTTGGGAACGTTATACTCGTATGCTATGAAATGTTGTTACAAAGATACATGCAACCGCTATGTGATTTCTAGCCTTGCTTGGTATGCTTTTATGTGGAGTCGGGTTGCACAGTGGGGCTGGTTGTACCTTGGAACATTGAGGATCCTTCGGAGTTTGGTGAACTGTGTGCCTTGAATCTGTTTCTCGCGCACACGGATATGGCATCTACTAGAGGGCGTGGGGATCTACTGGGGGCCCCGAGTGTGGACATCACGTGGAGGTGATGGGTGTGGAGATCACTGTGCAAATACCCTTATATGGAGATTGTTACTTTAAACCGTTATTTTATTTTTATATCGTGACAATTTACGTGTTTTAAAAAATGAGATTTGTTTAAATTGCTTTCGAGAGGGAATTTACTAGACCTCATGGTCTAACCCTCGCTTTAAAAACTAAAACCATTTTTCAGGAAAGAGTGGTAGTGGTGCTTTCTCTAAGAGCAAAGCAAATGTTCGAAGGTTGAGGTTGAAGTCCCGAGTTTAGAGAACTGTAACTCTCTTTAACCTAGTTAGTTTCTCGGCTGTGGAAGTTTGTTTTCGCTGCAAGTATTGTAACTCTGTTCGGGATATTATGGTATGTATTGGGACCCATTCTGGGATATTTTAATTAGATGCCTATTATGGATTGTGGGTTGTTACAAATGGTATCAGAGCCATAGTTTAAGAAATTTAGGTGACCGGATGGTCCTAAACTTAAATTGTGTAATGGGGGGGGACACAACTGAGATATAGGGATTTCTTTTAAGATCACTTTAGGTGCATTAAGGATAAGGTAGTGAGAACTGTCATGTAAGGTAAAATTGGAGTTACACCTGGCCAGTGTAATTGGAAGTTTACAAGTACATGTATGTGCTTAAGTTGCCTTATTTAGTGAGGTTATCGTTTGGGTGTTTAATATATGTGGTTATTTCAGTCTCGAAATGCCTGGAAGTTTGCTATTGTTGAGACAGTCGTTGGAAGGGTGGTGGAATGGAGTAAGTTCTAACCTTGCGGTGATGGCAATGGTTTTGATGTAATGCGTGAGGTCGCCTAAAGGTATGATTCGTAGCGGTTCTGAGCCGGCTAAAGGTAGAACTTCTTGGGCTTGGAAGGGATGAATGACTGACTAAGGGTAAACCCCTAGTTTATAGTGAGTCCTCATTCTTGGAATTTATGGGTCGATCATTAGGGATAGGAAGTGAGGACCGTGTTGGGATCTTGAAAGCTTCAGTTCAAGCTCGGGTGAAGGAAATGAGCCCCTGACTTTTTGTCAAGCGGTGTAGTAGCAAGGATAATGACGGAAAGATATCAGTGTTGGATCGAAGTGCGTGTATGAGTAGGATGTGAGATAATTGGTCGTTTATCGACCTTAAAGGTCAAAGATTGAGACCGCGTAATTTATGGGTCATTGGTTTATGCGAAAACTGGGTGGAGCGGACAAACAGGTGGGTTGTGAAGCACCTGTATTACAAGTTGTTATAAGGGTGAGAAAGTGACCGTTGGTCGAAAGTTGGGTGTCGATGATAAGTTGTTGAAAGTACAAGGGTAGACCTTGTTAGAGTGAATAGCCTTCATTGCAATTTAGTTTCATGCATGGCGTCTTTAAATGAATCACCTGAATTCTCCCATGTTAAAGTTACATACGAGCCTAATGAGTTTCTTGTTTTGGGAACAAGTCGACGCATGAGGACAAAATTTGTTTGTGTGCATGATAACATTTTGAACTTAGTGAATGGTGAACTATTTCACCCTTTTTCATGTTGGGATAAATATTGTTGTGAAAATCAAGAAAACGTTTTACTACAAACTTTTATATCTAAAATGAGTATTGGAACGTTGTTAACATACAAATGAGTGTGGGAGCCGACTGACTCACTCCGTAAAAGTGATTTCATTCCAAAACATTTTGGTCGTGTTGGAAATGTTTCATTGTATATATTTTTGGTTGTGCCGACATTGTTTCGATTGGGCATGGTGGTGATTTATCGTGAGGTTGCATGTGAGCGGTCCTTGACGTCGTTGCGCTTACTATTTAACTTGGGTGGCGTTGTGTCATGCATACTCAATTGGTCCCGTGTTATCGTGCCTATTGATTTTTTTTAGTTTGCGAATGATTTCAATCATTGTGTTGTCATGCGTGAAGGCTATGAACTCGCTAGGTCGTAGAAGATATTACAATTAAGGACAGGGAAAGGTCCTGAGAATGGAAACTGTTCGGTTGATCCGATTATGGTCGAGTTATGACCTTAGCGTTTCAGTTAGAGGAGAACGGGAATAGCGGGAGTCTCGGACCATGAGTGTGATAATGTTCGGTAACCGGTGATGGGGTTGTCTGTGAAGCGAGTCTACCCATAGTGAAGTTTGAGGTGGTTGGGATGCTCTTAATAATAGCATGTTGATAAGTATACACTGTACCTTGATGAAATGCTATCGGATATAAGTCGGAGTATTGAGTGGTATGGTAAATACGTATCATACAAGTGTTACTCTTTGACTTGTAAGGACTGTGGAGCACGAAGTTAGTTGCAATGCATTGGGAAAAGTAGGTCATGATAGAAATCCTTGATGGCGGCAAGATGGTCGAAGCATCACCCTGTCGATGGTTGATGATGAAGTCGGCGACCGTTTTGGATGGCCGGCGTCGATGTCATTTCGAAAAAGGTGTGTACCCGGTATGATGATGGAACACCATATGTGGGCGTCATAAAAGTGGAAGATGCCTATTGTAACTACGTGGTTTCTCAAGAGGTTTTGGTGACCCGAATAAGGATGAAGTAAATAGCATAACTGAGGTGAGTGTCCGTTGATATTTTTGGTCTGGAAGGGGATGCGACTTATCTTCTTGAACTACATGAGCTTGTTGTTGAAGATCGTGGTGAGTCGATAGGAGATGAGAATTTATTGGATGAATTGCATGGTCATGACTTTGTGGTTCAGTTGGCTTGGGAAAAGACAAAATCATGAAACGACCTTGTTTCGAAATGTTGGGTTATGGTTGGTATGAAGAAGACAGTATCCTTTATGCGTAAGAAGAGGGTCGTGAAAATTTGTTGGCAGTATGATATTGTGGTGTGATAGGTGTGTAGGCAAGTTGGTGGCTTTTATGCCAATGGGGAACGTGTAAGTCATTGATGTGTTAACGGGATGTCGTTATAACAAGCAGAGGGCTTATGGTGTAATATAAGATGAGTATAGGTATGGATCCTATTTGCGGATTTGTAGGGTGGTATTCAAGGGTGGCGATTATGCTCGTTTGGGGATGTATGAATTGTGAGGCCGTGTTATGCTATTGTTACTTGAAAACAAAGGATGGAGTAGTGATATACGGCTACCTAAAAGAGAGGCATATGTTCTTTCCGGTTACGTGGAATTTTGGATGAATTTATCTTACTCTAATTGAACGTCGATGTGAACGCATTATTCAATTGGTTCGTGGTGTTGTGTAGTGGATTTAAAATACATTGGGATTTTTGAAGTATTCTTTTGGTATAAAGAAATTCTGGTGAGTAACTTAACTCTACTTGGAGAGCGAGAAATGTGTGGTGCTTGGGAGCATTGAATGTTATTTCAGGAAGACTTGGTTGTTCATCTCGTGTGAGAATTGTGGTGAGACCGTTCGGTTGGTCATAGTAACGCAAATATGATGTGACGTGTTTGAATGATCGGGAAAGGGAGTAGATGTTGGTAGGCTGGAATTGTCCCATGCTAACGTAAATAGGTGAAGACGGTATGTTTGAACAAGTGGGAGAACCGAAAGTAAGAAAGTGGGTAAGTGACACCAAGTAGGTGGAGCAATGTTTAAGCGGTATTATTGACAAGTATATGAACTCCTCGTGAGGGTTTGAGGACATGGATTATTGTGCATGTCATGGTTAAAGTGCGGGAAGACTTGCATGGGTTAATAAGTCTTTCCTCGAAAGTGTGTGATCTGTGATTTCGAAAAGACATGGCACAAGTGGTTGTACGGGACACTCGAAGTGTGAGACCGACCGATTTGAGTAAGTATTAGTATGATAAACATTCTGAAGTCAACATGGTGTTCAGTGATGCGTTATTTGGAATGGCCTTGTCTAAACGTGAGGTGATGACGTGGTGGGAGCGTATGAGCTGGTTATCTTGGTTGAATTGTAGTCAGTGTGGCTTGGGGGAAGAAGGTACTAATTGCGTAGTAACATGTCGTGTTGGGGGAGGTGATCTGGAAATTTTATGTTATCCAATGAAGAAACTCATAACTGTGAGTATTAGGATATTTGAGGTTGATATGGTGCTAAGATTGGCAAAATGGGTGGTTGTATACTTTTGTAAAGGATTCGTGTTGTGACATTGAATTCGGTAAAATTCCTTTTTACAAGGAATTAAAGATGTATGTGAAAGTCTTGTTTAGACGCGTTTTAAAACCATGAGTCTATGTTTGGACAAAGCGGACAATATCTGGTACGGTTGGCCTGGGATGTTACAGAAATGGCCTTGGTCAAAAATGGTCGGAGGGTTAAATGGAACCAAAAGTGAGTAACCTCAAAGCGTGAATCTTTGAAACTAAAGGTCGAGGGTCAGCTTGATGCGAAAGACATCCCGTGGTTTGGAGTGGTGATGGGTCGGTTGTAGTTAGTGAAAGGGGTTAGAGAGTTGGTATGTGATTTGGATGTCCTTCATGGATATGTAAGAATTCATAATGTGTTTCACGCCTCTATTTATAGAGCGTTTGTTGGAAGCTAGAATGGCAATACTTGCATATAGAGTTTGAATGGAGGGGAAATTGAACCCGTAAAAGAATCTGAAGCGGTCGTCGATCGTAAGGTCAAGAAATCAGTCTAGTGAAAGTTCAGTGGCGTTTTCACCAGGGTCAGAAAGAAACTTGGGAAGTGGAGAGCGGGATGAGGGATAGGTACCAGCATCTATTCGACCAAGGAACTCCGGGGACGAAATTCTTTAAAGGGGGAATGTTGTAACAACCGTGTCCTAGTTTAAATAAAATAGAGAGCTTGTGGTCAAAACGTAAAAAGACAAAGTTTGTGGAGGGACCAATGTGCAATATCTAAGAGATATTTAAGGGAACAAATCCCTAGGGAAAATCATTTTTGTGCATTGATTGCGGCTGGAAGAGAGGGTGTGGAGAAAGAAATTAAAATCGGGAAAATCGACTGAGGAAAAATTCGTTGGAGGTAAACCTCGATCCTTCTCTCTCATTTGGTTCTTGTTATTGTTTCCTACAATGCTCTTGGGTTGCAATTTGGAGGAACACCATTGATTTCACTGTCCTATCTTGTTTTTAAGATTTTATGAAGTTTATGGGCTTTTGACCGATTAAAGGCTAGAAAGGGTGAATAAATGGGTGTATTAAGTTGGAAATGTAAACCCAAACAAGTATCTAACTAAATTTGGGACTTAATCTTATATTATAGTCGATTTTGGAAAGTTATGGGTTTTGACAGTGTGATAGTCTGGATATCGCGACCTTGTCCGGACGTGGTTTGTACTACTAAGTTTTCGGACCGGGTAGTAGTGTCTGGACTAGTATATGTCCGGATGGTGTTTTCCGATAGATGGTCCGATGGGTTTTCCGGGTTTGTTCTCCGGATAGGCGTTCCGGATGGTGTTTTCCAATAGATGGTTCGATGGGTTTTCCGGGTATATTCTTCGGATAGGGGGTTTCCGGATAGGCGTTACGGATGGTGTTTTCTGATAGATGGTCCGATGGGTTTTTCGGGTATGTTCTCCGGATACGGGGTTTCCAGAGAGGCATTCCGGATGGTGTTTTTCGATAAGTGTCCGGATGTGTTGTTCGGTAGAGTTCCAGATAAGTTGTTCGGACAAGGTTTCGGGTATGTGTATGACCGGAAAGAGTGTGTCCAGAAGGTGTGTCCGGGAAGTGTGTGCGTCTGGATAGTTAGGGTGTCCGGATATAGGGGTTGTCCGGATGTAGGCGTTTTCCGGAGGTGGGTACTAATGTATTATGATTAAAACTTAGGTGGTGGTTCCGTTTCGATTCAAGGAAAGGGAGAAGTGTGCTAAGCTTAACACTCTGAGCAGGTGAGTTCCCTTAACCCTTTTACGTGAAATGAGATGTTAAGTATTATTTTTTACTGCTGACAATGGTATGATATGTGAGCATGATTTTATTTATAAATTCAATCTTATTTCTCGCATGAACTAAATGTTTTGGGAACGTTATACTCGTATGCTATGAATTGTTGTTACAAAGATACATGCAACTGCTATATGATTTCTAGCCTTGCTTGGTATGCTTGTATGTGGAGTCGGGTTGCACAGGGGGGCTGGTTGTGCCTTGGATCATTGAGGATCCTTGGGAGTTTTGTGAATCGTGTGCCTTGAATCTGTTTCTTACGCACACGGATATGGCATCTAGTGGGGGCGTGGGGATCTACTGGGGGGCCCGAGTGTGGATATCACGCGGAGGTGATGGTGTGGAGACCACTGTGCAAATACCCTTATGTGGAGATTGTTACTTTAAACCGTTATTTTATTTTTATATCATGACAGTTTACGTTTTTTAAAAAATGAGATTTGTTTAAATTGTTTTCGAGAGGGAATTCACTAGACCTCATGGTCTAACCCTGGCTTTCAAAACTAAAACCATTTTCAGGCAAGAGTTGTAGTGGTGCTTTCTCTAAAAGCAAAGCGAATGTCCGAAGGTTGAGGCTGAAGTCCCGAGTTTAGAGCAGTGTAGCTCTCTTTAACTTAGTATCTTTGCTTAGTTAGTTTGTCGGTTGTGGAAGTTTGTTTCCGCTGCAAGTATTGTAACTCTGTTCGGGATATTATGTTATGTATTGGGACCCATTTTGGGATATTTTAATTAAATGCCTGTTATGGATTGTGAGTTGTTACATATACTAATACCGATAGAGGATGGATATATAAACGTTTAAATTAGGATCGTCTAATTTATCCTGTTTTTAAGGACGAACTAGTTAGATTTTGGGATTTTGCGTTCGCTAACGAGCAAACTGATGTAATTATATGTCCTTGTAAGAAATGTAAGCTTCTCAAAAACAAAGCGAGAGAGGAGGTGAATTTAGACTTATTAAGAAAGTGATTCATGCTTTCTTACACTCATTATTATGCACACGGTGAAATAGCACCCGTAGTTCAATAACTGCAACAATAAATAGTGAATGAAGATTATAATGAGTTTTATGGTGTTTAGAAACTGGTGATATTACAAACTGTTCCCGGAACATCAAGTACGTGGGACGAGCAAGATGCAAATCCACATCACAAAACTTCTATAATATGTTAGAAGTTGCGGACCAACTATTGTGGGAAAGATGTCATAGATTTTCAAAGTTACATGCATCCGCAAGGTTCTTGAATTGGAAGGTAAATTGCAATATACCAAAGTCAGCATACAATCATAACATTGTAGTGGTTAAAGAAATGCTGCCTGACGGTGAACAACCGGTTGGTAGCTTTTACGAGACGAAGAATTTGTTGAAGCTACTTGCTCTTCCGAAAGAAAAGATCCATGCTTTCAAACACCATTGCATGTTATTCTATAAGGATTATGCTAATGATAATAGTTTTCGAGTGTGTGGAGCCTCGTTACAAGACAACTGGCCAAAACAATAAGGTGTCGAATCTAGTGATGACGTACTTGCCGATTGCACCAAGATTGCATCGGTTGTACATGTCTATGATAATAGCAAAGAAGATGACTTGGCAACTTGATCATCATACTCGGTCAAGAAAGATGGTATATCTGAGTGATGGGTAGGCATGGAAATATTTTGACATGATCCATCCCGAATTTGCTCAAGAGATCGGGAATGTTCGTCTTGGCTTACGTACCCTTGGTTTCAACCCCAATAACTCGAGCTTAAATTCATATTCACTTTGGCCCGTCTTTCTTACAAACTATAATCTACCGCCTTGGATGTGCATGAAAGAGTGCTACGTCCACTTGGCTCTCCTTATTCCCGGAAAGAAGGGTCTTGGACATCATTTCGATGTATTTCTTCGACGCTTGATCGACGAGTTGTGGACGTTATTTTTCGAGGGTATCTAAATCTGTGCTTATTGTAAAACGAATGTCATAGTGAGAATCACACTGTTGTGGGCAGTTAGTGACTTCCCTCCCTATGTCATGTTTTCTGGTTGGAGCACGCATGGAAAGTTAGCTTGTCCATATTGCATGGGTAATGCATATGCGTTCCAGCTACAAAGCGGAGGGAAGTCGTGTTGGTTTGACTGTCACTGCAAGTTTCTACCAATGAGACTCACGTTGACAGGGTCCGATTTCGTATTGAACATACCGAAAAATAGGGGTGGCAAAAAGTGACCCAACCCGCCAACCCAACCCGAACCCAACCCAATAGTAGCAGGTTGGGTTGATATTTTCAACCCATTTAAGTTTAATGGGTCAACCCACCTAACCCAATTAATAAATGGGTTGGGTTGGGTTGAAATTTTCGACCTGTTTCCAACCTGATTTCAACCCATTTACAACCTGGATTCAACCCATTTACAACTTGTTTTCAACCCATTTACAACCTGTTTTAACCCATTTACAACCTGCTTTGAACTCATTTACAACATGTTTGTAACCCATTTTGACTTGTTTTTAATTTATTATCATTATTTAACTATAATTAATAATTAAAAACTTAATAAAAAAAACTAAATATGATTCCACTAAATGACTAAAGAGAACTCCTTCCATTCCAATATTCCATGCCATCGTTCAAACTCAAATTCTAAACTCTCTAAACCCTAGCCGCCGACACTTCCTTCCACTTCCAGCCAAGAGATCAACGTCAGCCGCCCAACCCTTCCACGGTGACGCCAACCCTTCCATGCCGACGGCCAGCGAGCAGCGACTGCCTTTCCAGTTTCCACTTTCCACGGTAACAGTTTGCTAATGCTTATTCTATTTGCTTCTTTTGCTTATTCTGATTACTTCAGTTTTCTTATTTTGTTTGCTTCTTTTGTTTTCATAGTAATCTATTGATAATACATTTAATAATCATATTACATGTGAAGTTGGAGTCGGTGAAAGTGGAAGTCGAGTTACTTAGAATTTAGAAACTTATTTGTTTGACTTTATGGTTGTGTTATTGAAACTTTGAACAATTTATTTCACTTTATGGTTGTGTTTTTATTAAAACTTTGAACAATTTATTTGGTTTTGTGGTGGTGACTTGTGTATTTGTCATGGAATTATGTTTTAGTCCGTTTTATTTTATTTATAGTTTTAAAATTAAATGGGTCAACCCAGGTTCAACCCATTTATTAAACAGGTTGGGTTGAGAAAATCATAAACAGGTCAACCCACTACCAACCCATTTGGGCTGGGTTGAAAATCTCAACCCATTTACTTAAACAGGTGGGTTGGGTTGAGGTTTTCAACCCAGTTAATAAATGGGTTGAATCTGAACCCAACCCAACCTGACCTATTTACATCCCTACCGAAAAAGCTCATTCACCCTCACTTTCAATCGGTGATCAAATATGAACATACGCCTGTAGCCTTCCTACAGTTTATGATGGTGTCTCACACGGGTCAAGGCACTATAGAAAGCCTGTGGGTTTTAGGGTAACACTCACTTAGATAAAGCGGTGAATATTCAGGGAGCTGCCGTATTGGCAAACTTTGTTGATCCACACAACCTGTATATAATACACATTGAGAGGAATGTGTTTGATAATTTGTTTCACACGATTATGGACACACAAAAGTCGAAGGACAACATCAAATCAATGAAAGTTATATAAGACTATTGCAATCGACCGGAGTTGCACACACGGGAGGAACAAAATAAAATCTTTAAATCAAAATCTTCCTACACATTAACCAAAGAGCAAGTAAGAAAGGTGTCTAATTCGTTGAAGAAGTTGAAATTTGTAGAAGACTATACTTCCGACATAGGGTCATTAGTAAAGCTTGAGGATGGTAGTTTCTATGGCTTCAAGAGTCATGATTGTCACGTGTTCAAGCAAAGACTGGTCCCTATTTCCATTAAAGGGATGGTACCGAATCTGATATGGAATGCTATCACTGAGTTGTGGACATTCTTTTGTGCAATATGCTCGAATGTGTTATATGCTGACGACTTGCTTCAATTGTAGACAATTTAAGTTGAAACTATCTACAAGTTGGAAAGAGTCTTTCCACTGGGTTCTTTGATTCCATGGAACACCTTGTTGGACATCTGGCATATTAGGCACTAGGTGGGAGTCCGGTTCAATACATATGGATGTATCTCTAAGAGATACATCTAGAGTCCTTGAAAGAACAGTGAGAAATATATCAAGGGTAGAAGGATTGATGTTGAGGCATGTTTGGTTAATGAACTATCTACCTATTGCTCATTGTATTTTGAACCGACGGTAGTGACGCGGATAAACCGTGAGCCTCAGATTTTTTTTCCCTGAATGTAATTCTTCCGACCAACGGTTAAGAATATTTAAAACCTCGTGTCGTCCATTATATGATAAGTTCGGAAGACATTGCCAACTACAAGATGAAGAATGCACAAGGCACATACATACATCTTTCTTAAATGAGAAGAAATCTTTCCTTGCATAGGCATGTTCGATGCTTTCGTTAGAGGTCACGAGCCATATATTTGTGAAGTATGGCTCAATAGACGCAGCAGTGAAACATTTGTTGCATGGTTTGAGAGCTACGTAAGTGTATACATATTACAGTTATTCATCCTTATTTATATGTTTTTAGTAAGATATTACAAATTACATTGACTATTTGTCATTATCGGTTATGTCCGGGTCCGACCCTACTACCGATCATATGAGAGTTTTGGTAGCTAGATCGCTCCCTTATGTTTGGAGACTCCGAGGGTTTTATTGCAAATGGTTACAAGTTTCACATGCAAACTCACGGTACCGGTCGCACCACACATAATAGTGGAGTATGCATGAGAGGCTCATGTTACTATGAGTATGAGTCAAACTACTACGGATTGTTGGATGAAGTCCTAGAGATAAAGTATCATGGGTATGGACTCGATTGTTGTGTTGTTCCACTATTCTAATGCACATGGTTTGATGCAGTTAACGACGTTCAAGTTGACCCAAAACCTAATTTTATTGACATCAAACCCAAATCAAGACTTCGTTCAAATGATCCGTTTATCTTAACATCACAAGCTGAAAAAGTCTATCATGTACCATATCCATCGAACTCATTAAAAGATTGGTGCTATGTGGTGAAAACAGAAAACAAAGCCAATAGGGGGTCTATGAGTTAGCGTTCGAAGTACCTTCCGATGAAAATGTGGATGACAGACAATTTTTCCAAAAGAATGATAGAATAACATCCATAGGTAGAAATAAACATGAACCTACATGTCTTGTTACCGATAAAGAAGACATGAGAACTTCCAGAGATCGTCGCGATAACTGCCATGTTGACGAGAGTAGTGACGAGGAAGAAGGGTTTGAAGACTTTGATGGTGACTCAGAAAACGAAGAACCTAACTTGTCTGATCACTCCTTATATGCTTAAATTTTAATCTTTGTTAACTTTGTCTCATTATTTTAAATCTTTATTGGAAACCATGTTTAGTTGTTTATTTGTTACCTTTATGAATTTAGAGACAAAAAGTTTATGTCTGCTTATCTTATTTGGTGTCATATAACGTTGTGTTTGGCTTATCGTATACTTGCATTATTGTTGTATGTTTGCTAACGTTATTTTGTAGACTTGCTATACTGTCGCACATTTGGTTTGGCGGAGGTAGCTAAACGAGGTACAAGTCACGGTACACCAAAAGCCTCTAGTAGTGCTTCGTCACAACTAAAGGCACTTAAGTCAGGAAACCGTTGTGGCATAACCCACCTGGAACCGCTTTCGTATGAAAGAAAAAGGATCGGGGTAAACTGCTATGAGTAAGTGTTATCTAAACTAACTAATCAAATTAACTATTTTGGGGTATATTAATACTAATTCTATTCATTATATATCTTGGACGACGCCAATTCCATCCTTCGGATGACCCAGATAAATCGGTCCATGATTGACGGGCTATGGTGTACTTGGACGCAAGTCCCCTGTTTGTATATGGGAGCGGTTTCAGGTTTGTAGTACCTATTAAATTCATTATTTAATGAACTTAAAAAAACAACATTTATGTATAGGGGTTCTTTTATTGAGATTCGGAGTTAGACAACCAGATTATGTAGATTTAGGAAGCGAAAAACATGAAAAATTATAATGACGGTACAAGTGCAGCCAATAAAAAATATGGTGAGAAGGATGCGTTTTCCATGCCCTATCGAGAAAGAGACCCAAATAGGGATATGAATCTACTGAGGGACTTCCCTCCCATTTGGCTTTCTCCGCTTCTCTAGGCCAAGATGATCGATCGTTGGAACAATGACCATTAGAATGGTGTATCTAAGGTGGCATTAGAAAAGCGAATGAGGTGGATGGTGACGTATCCAAACACATCGGCGGATTGATCTCGTTTTCTATGTGTGTTGCTCAACGGTAGGTCCTTAAAATTGATTACTTTAGTAGCTTGAATTTAACACATGTTCCTATGATTTTTTTACCTTTCTTGACGAAAGCAAGAAAAGGCGTGTATGGACATGTTCAATAATAAGCATAGGAAGAGGTCGATTATAGAGTCATACTCTTACGATAGCGGGTCACTAGTGTAGTCGGCTTGTGGTAAGTTTCAAATACCTATAACTCTATAATTTTCTACCTTTAATTCCAAATCTCTATCTAGTTTGGGTTGCCATTTGTTGGACAAACGCTAGGATTGTTTAAGTTCAAATCTTAGTATATATATAGATCGGAAATTGACTCAAATAGCCTAAACACATAGAGAAATTGGTCCCCTAGCCAAATCTCGTCCGAATTTGCACTCATGTCATCAACCCACTAAAAGACAAAAAAGTAATCAGAATAGGCTACATCCGCAATATGTGTCGACTCTTCAGTGAAACCCTAATGCGGTTGTCAGACGTGTCAGGACCGCAATGGTTAGACGACATGTCTGTAACCTGGACGTCCGCCATTGCAGACATACCTTTTTAAAAAAATGTTTTACTTATTAAATGGTGTTTAACGGCCTAACCTCCCCCTGCCTTCTTAACTCACTTTATATCTTCTCTCTTTATAAACCCATGGTGGGGGACCATAATACCCCACAAGATTATAAAATTTCTCCTCTTCATACACATGCTTTGCTTCCGAGTAAACATCACGCACCTTCCGCAAGTCGATACACTACACGCTTCCGAAATGACTGATGAGGTTAGTTTCATGTTCTTTTCAATACCGTTGTACACCATACAAAATCGAGGTTATAGTCACTAAGACCATAAGTCTCTGGAACAAAATCGGAGGTAACCTCATACACATGCTCGTTTTCATAATCAAACTGAGGATGATAAGAAGATCGACGCTGCTCAGGAGCATACACGTCCGGATCGCCTCTGGTGTTCAGACTACCACCAACATTGCTTCCATCACTCATTGTCAAATAGACATACACATAAAGTGTTGGCGGATTTTTTTACTACCAACATCATCATCAGTATCTCGTAACTCATAAAGTTGGCCATAATTTTTGTACACCATTCTAGTGATACCAACAGTAGATTCGATACCACATTTGGCTTAAACATAACTAACCAACCGGGATTGTGTAATGTTTTATGGCACCATGACACGGAGCATTGGGTGATCATAAGAATACTCCCACTCTTGATTTTCTTGCCAAGACACCCAAAACACGTAACTTTATTTTATTAGGTAAAGAACTCATCTTGAAGAAAACACAGTTTGAAACAAAGAAAAACGAAATATATTGTTGATTACTAAATTGGTTCCAAATTTGGTGCTCTACAACATTAATCGTTGATACATTCTTATACACACAAACAATTCACTGAATCAAATTGTGACAACACATTAAATTCATTCAACTACTGAAGCCCAAAATTATAACTTATGGAGACCACTCCATACTCAAAACGTCCCGGAAAAACATGGATAAAACTAAATACCCAAAACAACACACTTCGGTGACGAGGGAGACCCGATTTCTATGGTTAGTGGCGGAACACAAAATTAGGCCACTTCCATGTTATAGAGCTCATACTAGGATCAATGGCCATGAGGTCGCCGAATCGTACTAAGATGTGGATAAGGGAACTCGATGATCTTAATCATTCTCATTCACTATGATTACATGTACAACATATAACTAGTATACGTCTCCACATAACCGTACCAAGTTGGCTCCGAAGACCCAATATCTCAACTAGTTATAAATGAGAAATAAGTATCCCATAAAAATGACTCATAAATTACATCATAGGGTCAATGGCAGATGTTCGACTACTGGTGCCTACACCATAAGGCCCTCGATGACCCAATGACTAATCTTGGTCCTAACATGGGAACAACCGTGCCTTTTAAAATGATACAGAGTGGCTCATATGCCAATGGATCCATTGCATTACAGTCTATAACATTACATGACTCTAATTGAACGACCAAAGCACTCAAAACATGCAATTCTCAAATGATACGCAATAAACGCAATTCATACTCAAAAGTTCACAACGGGATACTAAAATCTGACAAGTGTCCCCAAGACTCATCTTAGTCAAAATCAAGCCAAAAGCTCAACAATTTACTTGACCATACAATAAAACTCAATGTAAAAAATAAAACACATTTAACCAACGGTTATGCAAACACAACGACCAAAAGTATGATTAACGTATCTAAAAATGAATCATGCATAACATTGATCATTTATAAGAATTTAGGAGTGGCAAATACTCACCTGGGGTCCAAGCCTAAAACACAGACCTTGGTTATGGATTTCCATACTGAAAACCTGAATTGAGGTGATCAAACAATAATATTAATATTCCAATCGTACCCACTAAGGCTTACTAATAACTCCCCCAAGTGCTAGACTTAGCAGCACCACCAAACTAGCCCTCGAACCAAAACCGACAAACCACTAAACAGTGACTTGCGTGAGTTGGCTCATGGCCATAAGCCACGCAGTTACCCACGCAAGTCCTTGTTTCCCACACACAGTCCCTGCACGAGAGTTTCAGCCAAAAACACCCAAAACCATTCATGCCAACCTCTTCCAAAACGATTTTATGCTCCTAAAATGAAAGAATGAATGTCCCAAACCATTTTAACCAATGACTAAACATCAAAACATCATTTTAATCCATTGAAATCAATCCATTGATGAAGATTTATCTATCAAAACTTATAAATGGAAAACTCTTGAGGAAATAACCAACAATGGTGGCTTTGCTCAACTTGATCATTAGAAACCATTGGGATTCGACCAAACACTAAACCATTGATACTCAAATGCCAGGAATCATGAAAAAGGAGAAATCTCCAACAAAGCCCCAAATCCTAGCTTAAACTCAACTCAAGCTACCAACTATGGGAGGAAATATCATAGAGAATAAGATTCTTACTAAGGATGATGGTCTCTTTCTTGCTATTCCTTCAATTTGCTCTTCTTCTTCCTCCCTTCTTTCTTCACAGTCACACAAACACACACAAAGATTGGATGACGCCTCGGCTAGAAAGGCCACTACATTTGCCGATTCTCCCCTTTTCCTTTCGGCTTAGGGCGTTGGCCACCACATTCACCTTCCCTGAATGATTAAAAATTTCACAATCGTAGTCGCTCAACCATTCCATCCATCGCCTTTGTCTCATATTCAACTATTTCTAATGGAATATGTGCTTGAGACCTGTATGGTCGGTGTAAATTTGACAATTAGCCCCATATAGGTAGTGTCTCCATATCTTTAACACAAAAACCATCGCCGCCAATTGATGGAATAGGTGCTTGAGACTCTCATGCTCTTTCACTTTACTGGATTCATATGCAATCACCTTCCTGTTTTGCATTGGCACACACTCTAGCCCCAATTTGGATGCATCACTACAGGTCACAAACCCTTCTAACCCATCGGGCAAGGATAAAATCTTCGCACTACTCAACTTCTCTTTTAAAGTACCACAAGCAGTCTCT
This sequence comes from Saussurea involucrata, assembly GCA_033807775.1. Classification (NCBI taxonomy): domain Eukaryota; kingdom Viridiplantae; phylum Streptophyta; class Magnoliopsida; order Asterales; family Asteraceae; genus Saussurea; species Saussurea involucrata. The sequence goes on along the minus strand of CM066319.1, from coordinate 62,047,047 downwards.
TGCATCTCTTTCAACTCAAACTTGACATTCTTCTTGGTCAAAGATGTAGTTATCCAAAAGAAGTCCTGGATGAACTTCCGATAGTATCCTACTAGGTCGAGGAATCTCTCACCTCTGATGGCTTCCTTGGTGTTTTCCACCCTTTAATGGCTTCAATCTTGGTCAGATCCAGTTTGATGCTTTCCTCAAATACCACATGTCTTAAGAATTGGACCGCACACTACAAAAAATCGTATTTCTGGAACTTAGCATACAACGTCTCATACATCAATAACTCCAACATTAAACGAAGGTGCTCTTCATGTTCGCTTTGTAATCGAGAGTAGATTAGGATATTGTCTATGAAGATGATCACACACTTATCTAGAAGCGAGTTGCATACACGATTCATTAAGTCCATGAATGCCTCCTGAGCATTCGTCAGCCCAAAATGTGTGACAAGGAATTCATAATGCACATACCTCATTCGAAAAGTCATCTTGGGTACATCTTCTTCTCTCACATTCAGCTGATGATAACCAGACTGTAGATCTATCTTTGAGAAAAATCTTTCCCCTTGAAATTGAATGAACAAATTTTTGATCCTTGGAAGCGGATATTTGTTCTTGATTGTCACCTTATTGAGCTCACAGTAGTTTATACACATATGCATCAACCCATCCTTCTTCTTAAAGAAAAGTATCGGCGTTCCCCACGGTGATGAACTAGGGCGAATAAAACCCTTATCAAGTTACTCTTGCAATTGCATCATCATTGCCTTCATTTCCGCATGTGCTAAACGATATAGTGTGTTCTATTGGCGTAACTCTGGGCACCAAATTGATTTTAATCAGGGGGTAAGCCAATAATTCATCTAGAAACAATTACGGGTACTCATCATCGGAACGTCTTCCACTACCCGCTTTTCCTTCTTAGTATCGATCACATAAGGTAGAAACTCATGGCATCCCTTCCCTAAACATTGCCTTGCTTTCATCATACAGATTAAACAAGACTTTCGACCATGCCAATCACCATAGATTAATGCCTTTTTCTTATCGAGTAAGGTGATGCAGATTAACTTCTTGTTCCACACTATGTTGGCATCATTGCTAGCCAACCAATCCATATTCACAATCAAATCAAACTCCGCCATGCCCGTCGGGTACAACCGCAAAGGAAATGAATGGCCATCTACATCGATCTAACATCCGTCGTAAACTTCTCCTACCATGAATCGTATCATCCTCGACCTCTTCCTCAAACACATATTCTAGACGATTTTCACATGCAAGTTACGTACAAAGGTCAGCGATACAAAAGAACGATTTGCGCCTGAATCAAATAACACTCTAGCAAGGGCTGGATTAATAAGAAAAGTAATTATAACAACATTTGAAGTCTCCACCGCCTCATTCACCGTCATGTGAAATGCGCTCACCTTCGTCCGGGTCGGCTTCACCTTCTTCTCTCCGCTCCTGCCACCTTGTCCTCCTCTATAGCTCCCCACGAAACCCTTCTTCAATTGTGGATAACCTGCCTTCACGTGATCCGATGAACCACACGTATAACAAGCCCTCTGATTGGGGCAATCTCGAGTAACGTGCCCCGATTTCCCACACTTGAAGCATCCACTAGGATCAGACGAGCAATCTCTTGGATGTACACGGTTGAGTTTCTCACAAGTTCTTTCACCAAACCTCGGCCATAGATTTCAGGGATTTAGGGCTAAGATTGGTTCACATAGTTAACATCAGTTATTGGGTTAACAAAAGAACTAACCCCTATATATGGGTGTTGGGTCATCAACTATTTGAAGATGACCTCATGATCTCCTTACATACTTTCAAAAACATTTTATACATAGAGAAATTTTAGATGGTTCTTTGTAATGGCTTAGTCATGCTGTCAAAGTTCGGTGAAGTCAAAGATCAGCCGAAATCAAGAAGAAGTAAATCTACCAATGCGGATTGAAGATGGACTTCTCAACCCAAACTAACCTATCTCACCGATTGTCACCATGAAAATCGGTGAGATCCCAAACAGTAGATTCCCCCCACCCCCTTATCTCCTTGCCAAGAAGATCTTCATCATAAGAGGTAAGTTTGGCTAACCCACCGATTGTCCCCATGAAAATCGGTGGGATCCTCAAAATTGGAAGATCCTCACATAACTCCTTCCAAAGAAGACTCCCACCTATGTTGTCCATGACAAATCGGTGGGATTCTCAAATAGGAGGATCCCCCCTTGTGTCCATGCTAAAAAGTTTTCTCTTCAAAGATAAAATGTCTGGGTATGGAAGAAAAAGGTTCTTTTGTCCTTTTTCCCATTCTTAGATATTGTCACCATCAAACCTTTATAGCATTATAGGAAAAGACACATCAACTTTTGAGAGCCAAACCTATCCTTCCAATGACAAAGTGACAAATGTCCCATGCATCACAAACTCATGGCACTATATAAAGATGAAGACTTCTCCATGCAGAACAACACTTACAACTCTTGAAGTTTACTTTGTGCTCAAGACATTCTGCTCCTTTCTCTCCTTGAACTTTATAGCTTTCAATCTTTGTGTTTTAGAAGTTGTTTAGTTTTCAGTATTACTTTGTGAAGATTGTTAGAATAGATTTTATCTATTCTTTCCTCAACAATCTAATTGTTCTATGTGTTCTATGTGTAATTCTTGATTTTTAATATTTTCAATAAAAGAATTAATTAAAGTGAAAAAATTGTGTATTGTATTAACCCCCCCTTCTACAATACATGTTCTTGTTATTATTAGCCATCTGGGACTAACAAGTGGAATCAGAGCAGAAAGTTTAATTTCAATAAACTTGATCTACAATGGCTGCTTCTTCTTCCAACAATAAAGCTTTCTCTCAAAACAATTTTTCTGAAAATGGCTCTATAGCCAAACCTCCCAAGTTTAACCCCAACAACTTTTCTCTGTGGAAAAGCCGGATGATGCTATTCATGGAAGGAGTGGATAGTAGATATCCAACCATTCTCAGTGAGGGACGTATAGTCCCTAGAGTCTGGTCTCACTATGAAACCAAAAAATCCGGCAAGGAAGTTGTTGACAAAGATGATTCTGATGATTCCTCTGATGAAGAAAAATCTGCCGCTAATGGTCGTTACATTCCTAAGAATCCCAAGAAATATATTGATGAAGAAAAACGTCTTGTGTCTCTTGATTCTAAAGTCAGAACTATCATTGCTCTCTCTCTCTTCCTGATGAAGTGTACCACTCTCTGGTAATTCTCTCTACTGCCAAAGAGATGTGGTCCACTCTGTGTGTTTTGTACGAAGGTACAAATGAAGTTAAAAAGAGCAGAAAGATTGCTCTTGTTAGAAAATATGAACTCTTTTCTTATGAGAAAGGAGAATCTCTCTCCAACTACTATAACCGCTTTAACAGTCTTCTTAATGACTTAATGCTGTTAGGTAGAGTGTATGACAATGAGGAAATCTTGTGCAAGTTTATGGACTGTCTTCCTGATTTTTGGGAAAACATCTGTACTTGTATAAAGACAACCAAGGATCTTGATCATATGCCTCTCACTTCTCTATATGGAACTCTCTTCAACTATTAGAAGACTAAGCTGCAAAGGAAGTCTGTCATCACAGATATAAAGAGCTCTCCTCTAGCTCACCTAAGTGACTCTTCCAAAAGAACTAAGTGTATTCCAAGAATCACCTACCCATCTGACTCTGACCATGATAGTCAAGAAGATCCCAATGACCATTCAGAGGCATATCTTAGTGATGCTGAGGATGAATGTGAGGAAACCTCAATTGACAAACTATCAGATGGAATGACCATGTTGGATAGGTATTCTAAATCCAAATTTCACCTCTCCTCTAAAAAATCTAAGTCTAGTAGAAAATCCTCCTCCTCTCTCTCCGAACACTCCTCTTTGGACAAAACTAATGAGGAATGTTTTAACTGTGGTAAAAGGGGTCATTTTTCCTCTGAGTGCAGAAGTAATCAACTTGAAAGACCCGGAACTTCTTCCTCAGGCCGATTTTCCTCAAAATCGGAAAGATCCAAACATGATTCCACCAATCTCTCCTTTTCTGCAAATTCTGACCGGGCAGAAAGATACAAAGAAAAATACAAGAGAGAAAAGGAAAGACATGAAAGACTTGTCAGAAAAGCAAAGGGTCTGCCTGCTAAAACTCATGATTTGTCAGATGAACCCACATCTGAAAGTGAGAATGATACTTCAAATGTGTGCTTCATGGCCAAGATAAATGACAAGGATGTTTCAGAAGATCACACTCCTTCAGCTGCTCTTATATCAGCTAAGTGCCTCTTCTCCTCATCACAGGTACATCCATTTCTATCTTTTTCTGATGCTGAAAAGATTGAAGCATTTGATTCCTTAACCATTGATCTTTTTTATGCTAAAACTGCTAAGAAAAAGGAAAATGCTCAGATAAAATCTCTTTCCTCTCATCTTCAAACATGTCTCTCCCAACTTGACCAGTTTGACAAAGTTAAGGCTGAGCTTGAAAATTTAAAATCCATCAACTTCATTCTTGCCAAGGAGAAAAACAAAATATTTAAACGTTTTCAAAAGGAGCAAAAAATTATGAGAAAATGGACCAGTTCTTCCAAAAATATGGAAAAGATTTTTCAAGATCAGATTTCTTGTGATGACAAAACTGGTTTATGCTTTGGAAAAATAGAAATTGGTCAATCTTCAAAATCTCATGCTCCCTCCTCATGTGCTTCGCCTACTTTTTGTGAAACTTCCAATTCTAATTCTATTGGGTCTATGTCCATGAACTCTGCCAATTCATCTGAAGCTTTAAAATTTGGAATGTTTTTAAAGGCAAAATATCCCATTTCCTTTCCAAAGGAAAAGGCTCAATATTCCAATGACTCTTCCAAATCTATCCATGACTTTTAAAAATTCTTGATTTCAGATGATGCATCCTCCTCTTCCAACTCAAACAAAAAATTTTCTAACTCTGAAAAAAGCAAGTCTCTGGGTGTTGATTCCTTCTTAAAAAGAAATCCTCCAAAATTTTCCAAAAATATTTTTGTGACTTCCTCCACCGATTTTCTTCCCAGATCGGTGAACCTCAAAATGTCCACTTCAAAAGAGAGGACTCCTTTCCTCCCAAATTTTGAAAAAGGAATTTTAGGTGTTGCACCCCAAATCTTTGATACTCCATCAAAATCTTTGAGGACAAACATAAAAAGCAAAAGTAAGGAAAAATGTCAAGATTCTAAAAATGCATTTCTTTATAGAAAATGTTATATCTGTGGTGATATTTCTCATTTTGCCAAAGACTGTCCAAAAGAAAAAATTGACCTGAGTGACACTAATTCTTTTTCTTCAACATCTAACCCGAAAGGACCCTCCACCAAATGGGTACCTAGGAAATAAATTCTTTGTGATTGCAGGTCGTGAGCTAAATAGATGGATCTATGTGGACCAGTATAAAAGTGACAAAACTGAAGAAATCATCAAGATCATCAAGAAATCTGAAGTGTCAAATGGTGAACTTTTGGATCTCCTCTTGTATTGAAAATCCTTCCCATTGGCACACTCACTAGTGCCAACTTCTTCTCTACCGACATCATATCATCTCTCATCACTCACCATTATCATCTACACTCTATTTCCCACCATACATCTCTTCCAATCTTTTCTCATCCATTTCACCACATACATTACCCCAACCTCATTTCTCTATCATCTTACCACCCAACCCTTCATCCCCTCTCTTACAACATCTATCAACCAACTTCTTTTTAAAAAATGTGTGATCATCGGTGAGAATCCCACCGATCCAATCGGTGAAGGATCCCACCAAAATTTCACCTACATCTTTCTCCAATAAACCTCCATCGGTGAGACACTCTATCTCACCAAAACCCTTCCTCTCACCAGAACCAACTTCCTATGTGCCATCTTCTAAAGATTTTCTCTCTCATAATGGTGATCCTCCTACTTCACCAACTTTTCTTCTCTTCAAAACCCCTCTACTACATACTCTCCTGAAGATGTTATCTCAAATCCGTCTCCTCAACATATTCCTCCTACTTCTCCTCAAAAACATTCCTCCTTAAAACCTCCCCTCTTAAAATCCTCCGAACTTAATCTTTTTGGGTCATCAAAAAAATTGGAAGATGGTATTCCAATCTTGTTTTCACTTTGAAGATTTTCTCCAAAATGCCTTAGAAGATTTCATCCACCCTCTTCTGAAGATTCCTTAAAAGATTTCATCCACCCTCTTCTGAGGATGCCTTAGAAGGTTTCTTTCAGACTCTCCTGAAGATGCCTTAGAAGATTTTCTCCAAACTCTCCAAGAATTCCACCGAATTTGTGTCCAACTCTTGCAAATTTTCGGTGGGTATGATAAAATTTCGGAGAAAAAAAAATCTCACCGAACCCCCACCGACCCTAGCACCGATTTTTGGCCAAAAATTGCCAAAATTTCGGTGGCTAGGCCTCCAAAATCGGTGGGTTTGGGTTATAAAAAAAATTCAAAAAAAAAACTTTTTTCCTTCTCACCGACCACACCACCGAAATTTCGGTGGTTGGTCCCCAAAATCGGTGGGTTTGAGTAAAAAAAATTGCAGATGTTTCTAATTGTTTGTGGTGTTTCTTCTCCGTCGGACGCTGAGGGGGAGAAACCATCTGAGGGGGAGAAACTATCTGAGGGGTAGCAACTATCTGAAGGGGAAGAAACTATCTGAAGGGGAGCATTATCAGCGTCCAACTCGATCAACACAAACCCTCAGTACTAATAGTCAACATCCAACTCAAATTTTGGTCAAACATATGGAACCGGCGAACCAACTAAGGGGGAGCAGATCTGTCTAGCAAATGTAACTAAAGGGGGGGACAACCAAGACAAAGGAAGAAGGGTGATGACTGCTGATAAGGAAGCTGAAGATGCTATGAGAAAGAAAGAAGATGCAAGATATGGGCAAAGGCATCCTGAGGCTATCTCACTCAAACTCAAACCTCCTTCAAAGATTATCACCAAGTTGGATCTAGGCATATCTGTTTCTTCTATGATGGAAGTACATTCTATTTCATTCATACTGTTTATTCTTTACTCTTTCATTCATTGTAATATCATATACACACACAAAAAAAAATGGATTGTGTGAAAAAGAACCAAAAAGAGTAAAACAGGGTCAACATGTATTATTCATTGTCTTACTCATATTTTTCTAAGTATGGACGTCATCATCAAATAGGGGGAGATTGTTGGGTCATCAAATATTTGAAGATGGCCTCATGATCTCCTTACATACTTTGAAAAACATTTTATACTTAAAGAAATTTTAGATGGTTCTTTGTAATGGCTTAGTCATACTGTCAAAGTTCGGTGAAGTCAAAGATCAGCCGAAATCAAGAAGAAGTAAATCTACCAATGCGGATTGAAGATGGACTTCTCAACCCAAACTAAGTTGTCTCACCGATTGTCACCATGAAAATCGGTGAGATCCTAAACAGGAGATTTCCCCCCTTATCTCCTTGCCAAGAAGATCTTCTTCATAAGAGGTAAGTTTGGCTATCCCACCGATTGTCCCCATGAAAATCGGTAGGATCCTCAAAATTGGAAGATCCTCACATAACTCCTTCCAAAGAAGACTCCCACCTATGTTGTCCATAACAAATCGGTGGGATTCTCAAATAGGAGGATCCCCCCTTGTGTCCGTGCTAAAAGGTTTTCTCTTCAAAGATAGAATGTCTGGGTATGGAAGAAAAAGGTTCTTTTGTCCTTTTTCCCATTCTTAGATATTATCACCATCAAACCTTTATAGCATTATAGGAAAAGACACATCAACTTTTGAGAGCCAAACCTATCCTTCCAATGACAAAGTGACAAGTGTCCCATGCATCACATACTCATGGCACTATATAAAGATGAAGACTTCTCCATGCAGAACAACACTTACAACTCTTGAAGTTTACTTTGTGCTCAAGACATTCTGCCCCTTTCTCTCCTTGAACTTTATAGCTTTCAATCTTTGTGTTTTAGAAGTTGTTTAGTTTTCAGTATTACTTTGTGAAGATTGTTAGAATAGATTTTATCTGTTCTTTCCGCAACAATCTAATTGTTCTATGTGTTCTATGTGTAATTCTTGATTTGAATATTTTCAATAAAAGAATTAATTAAAGTAAAAAAATTATGTATTGTATTCAACCCCCCCCCCCCCCTTCTACAATACATGTTCTTGTTATTATTAGCCATCTGGGGCTAACAATGGGGTTGGGTTCTGGTGAGAAGTTTAGTTAGCGTGAGAAGTGGTTATCAACTGTTGGATGAACATTAGGATGAGATGCACCACGATACACCGAATCAATCACTGTATCAAACGTGATTTATAGATGGGCTTGAGATTAAGGGTTATCAACTGTTGGATGCACATTAGGATGAGATGCATCGTGATACACCTGATCAATCCATGATTCCCCGTATCAAACGTCATCAAGGGTTCAGATCCACTTCTCATGTTAACTCAACTTCTTACACGATCTTGCGCCTATATATGTATATAAAACATTTAATTTTTATCTCGCAAAATTCATAATTTAAAAAAAATACAAGTATTAGAACATTGCGTACAAATCAAAGACACATACAAAATCTTTTAATTTTTATAATAATCTTATTTTATTGTTTTAAATGTTTGAAACCATCGTTACATCCCTCAAAAGACAACTCATCAAAATAACAATTGTTTGAAGCCAACATTACATCCCGAAAAAGACAACCCATCAAAATAACAGTTTGTGTGGACAACATTCTTATTTATTGATTTGAAAATAGCAATCTTATTTTATTTATTTGGATGTTATATACATATATGTATATATATATATATATATAGAGAGAGAGAGAGAGAGAGAGAGAGAGAGAGGTGAGTTCAAACGAGAAGGCTAACTATTTAAGAAAACACGAGAACATTCGTTAATGTACAAAATCATACATTATTCACGTACAAAATCATATATGATTCACACGACTTTGGCCCGTGGCCAGAGTCGCCCGTGTCCTCTTTTTACCATTGATATAAAATCACATGTGATTTTACACATGATTTGTTGGTCTCGTGTTTTCTTAAATAGTTAGTGTTCTCGTTTGAACCTTCCTCTCTCTCTCTCTCTCTCTCTCTCTCTCTCTATATATATATATATATATATATATATATATATATATATATATATATTTGTGTGGATAAAAATATTGTTTTTATTTTTTTTATAAGAAAAGGACAAAAGAATTGAATACCACAAGGACCAAATCAACAATAAACATACAATAGGGACCCTAGTCACAAAAAATATCCAAACACAGGGACCAAATCCACAATTGACTCTTAAATAATTGAAAGGGAAAAGGCAAAATGACATTTATACCCATGGTACGCAAAGCACATGATGCCTTCAACGTCTTAAAGGTAACACTGTTAGCCTTTAGGAACTTTAGCCACAACATATTGCATACCATAGGACTATATCCATAATAATATAGTACTAGCGATGTACCCACGCGATGCGGCGGGATATATAAGATCCATTACGATTTATTCAAAATGCTATAAAATCTTTCAAAATGCTTTATAATAACAAACCCTTCTGTAATTGTAATTATCGGTGCAAGGAATATGATTCGGAGTGATTGTGCGCGTCATTTACCTTTCTGGGTGAATTTGACAAGGGTAGACAATCTTACCCGGTAAAAGCGATAATAAGAATGAAGTGCGTTTGGGTAAACAGGTGTAATAGTTGTTGTTGGTCCCGAAGGCCTATACAAGTTTGTAGAAGGGGGGGGGGTTGAATACAAACACACAGATTTTACTTTTCTAAATTGTTTATTGATAAATCATTAACAATTTACAACTTGTTGCGGAAACAAGATTAAGGATAAACCTAAATCTAAACAAGTTGGAACACTAAGGTTTCTTGCACTAAGAGAGATAAGGAAATTACTAATAATAACCTATCTTGAGATAAGAGATTGAACTTGTCCAGAGTTAGCAAGTTACTTCAAATGAAGTGGGTTCATCTCTTTATATACTGCATGCATTTAATGCAAGTCAGTATACACTTTACACGTGTCATCAGCTGGTTGGTTGCATGTCATTGACCTTGGTTGACAACCCTAGTAGCCGCATGGATGAACAGTGTAGTATCAGAGTGGTTGTACGATTTCAGACAGTCGGAGGTTCTTTTCTGACATTTCGTACGGAGTCGTGCAAAGGGGGTTAAGACAAAAGTACTTTGTACGGAGGACTTCATGATCAGCTTTCGTTGATTCAGAGCATTATCATTTTCTATTCAGCGAATGATAAAGTTCAGCGATAGCTGAAGTCTTGTACTTGATACTTCACGTTGAGTGGACAAATCTGAGTCTTCGCTGATCCGCATCAGTTCATTAGGAGACTTGTCGCTGGTTCTTGAGCTTGATCTTCGACTTCAGCGTAGAACCTTTGTTGACGTGAAACTTGTCTTCAGGGATCATAAGTAAACAACTAACTTATCAGCGATCATCATAATGACTGAACAGACTCAGAGCATTAATGGTGAACAGTGTTCGCTGAATGTTTATTTTAAAGAGCGAGAGTTCCTATCAGCGGTACTATAAGATCTTAGTACTTATCAGCGATAGTGAAACTCTGGTACATATTGTTTACTTACAATTTTCACTAAGTATAAGAGAGGGTCATTATCAAATCACTGAGGGTTTGGATCAACAATCTCCCCCTATTTGATTATGACATAGCAACAAAGAAAATTGCTATTTAATGAAAACATAAGGATAAAAAGAACTCATAAAATATTTGTCCCTTTTACTGTTTTCTGGGATCTTTTCAGTACTGATGGAGTAAAGTACATTCGCTGAAATCTTTCTTTAAAACTTTGAATCAGGTTACAAAGAGAATTGGAAAGATTACAAGTACAAGCGAAATAAATTACAAGTACAGAAGAATAACTGATACAATAGAGAAAAAGGCGATCATATCAGCTTGTAAAGGGTTCTTCCTTGATGAGAAGTTCATCAAGGGTCTTTGATGTGGGAATCATCCAGTCAGGGACGGTTACACCTTGTTTTCTTTTGATCAGAGCTGCTTCAAAAATCAAGGGCTTCAGGTGTCTAGCTTTGATGTCGCGTCTGACTTCACACCAGTATACGAGATCTCTGAGTTGTTCGATGGGAGCGATGTGGTGCTCCAAGATACGTTGAAAGTGATGATTTCCATAGTAGTCTAAAAAGAATATACCATAGGGATCACTTACAACTGTGCCAGGAATGAATGTTTCTCCAAGTGGTAGGGAGGTGTCAAGCATTGAGAGATCGGCATCAGGGCCAACAATTTCAGCACGAGAGAAACCAATGCCCGTTTCATTCCGAATATGAGGACCTGAACCAGAGGCTTTCTTTTTCTTATCAGAGACTTTTCTTGGTTGAGGAAGAGTAGGAGGAATATCCACAGCAGATGAAAGCAGGTCGATCTGTTTGTTTAAGATCTTCTCGGCATGGCTTTTGAACTTTGAGCGCGATCCCTGAATGGCTAATTTTGTTTCTAACCATTCAGAGAGACCAAACTTTTCTAAGGTAGCAGCATAGAAGGTTTGCTTGGTTTTGTCATCTCTGTAGACATCCACTTCAACAACAGGAACTTCAGCATACAGTCTTCCTCTGATGTTTGCCTTGATGATTTTGGATGGTCTAGATCAATAGGTCAGCATTTGATTAGCCCATTCCAAAGTCGTATCAAAGACCTTAGTCTTTTCTCTAACGATCTCTTGAGCATCATCCCATAGCTGACGTTGAACATTAATAGGAACTCTTTTCAGCTTGGGGTCTTTTATTGATCGTTGAGTAAGCTTGATGGCGTATTCTCTGTCTTTTTCTTCAGCTTCCTTTCTTTCAGCGAGTAGGCGTTCAGCTCTGAGGTGTTCCTTGTATTCCTTTTTGGAAATCCTGAACTTTGGAGGAACTGAAGGAAGTTGATCACGCCTCAGAATGATTCACTGATCCTCGAATCGCTTTATTATCTCCTCTCTTCTTTTCTGATCCTCTTCACTTAGCTTTTGAGGAGCTAAGGAAGGTCTGCCTCTGTGCGAGAGTAGCTGTTCTTCTGGTTCATCAGTCTCAGAGATTAAATCTAAGACTGGGATTATTTCTTCAGCAGCATCTGGTATTATTGGTGAAGTCGCAGTTGTGGAGCCTTCAGCGATATCCTCAAACAGGGGAGAGGACTAGCTGAAACACAGCGATCTTACGAGTAAGAACTTGGGTAGAATCAGATAGAGAGAATTGGTTCAAGTGTATAGGCTTGGGTAGTAGAACTGATAGTGTATGATAGAGGAGGGATGGAGTGAGAGATGTTTAGTGTACCTGACAAACCGACTTTTCAAGCAAGATCATCAGATTGTCATCTTCAGCGATGCTTTTGCCTTTGCCTTTCTCAGCTCCAGAGGCTGAGGGCTTTGTCTTTGCCCGCTCCCCTGAAGGTTCATTTATCGAGATTCCCTTAATAACTTTGATCTTCGGAGCAGGTTTGACGATAAAGAAGTCATCGTCATCTTCGTCATCATCATCATCATTCTTTGGAGAAGAGGATGGTTCATCATCAGGGATGTCGACGGCTTCATCATCTTCTGCTTCGGATTCGGTTTTATCAGCTTCTTCTTTGAGTTGCTCCCCCTCAGATACAGAGGCGAGCTTCTCGGTTTCCTCAGGGTTTTCATCTCCCTGAGGTCCAGCGGTGGTTTCTTCAGCATCCTTCTCTCCCCTGATAGATTCATCATGGGAAAGGTCTTCAGCGCTCTTTGAGAGATCTTCAGCGCTCTTCTCCCCCTCTTTTTCATGATGACTGGGTGAGGAATGGGTTGACTCAGCAGCGTTGGTAGGTTCTCTGTCTTCTTGGCCAGAGATACCTATCAAGTCTTCAATCTTTGCTATTCTGTCTTGAAGGCCAGAGATAGCAGGATTGATCTTTTCCAGCTCAGTGCGATCCGCCGCTGTGAAATTGTCAGATGCAGGGACAGGGGCAGGAGCAGGAGTATTCGCTTCCTATAGGAGCTGCTCGATCATCGATTTCATCAAACTAACATCGGTCTTTACAGAGCCTAAGTTAGTCTTTACAGTAGACATATCTCCCTCTAGTTGTCCAACCGATGTCTTCAGCGTTGTGACCTCGCTGGACATGGATGAAACTGAATTTTTGAGAGAGGTGTAGTCTGTGTAGATGTCAGCGAGCACCTTGGCGAAGTCGCTGAGGGTGTTATCAACTTGCTTCAAGTCATCTGTGGAAGCCTTCTTCTCCACCACCGTTGTCAGCTTGTTCAGATTCTCTCCAGCGTTTGTTACAGCTGTAGAGTTATTAGAAAGAGTGGTGGTGAGATCTGTCAGCGTTGTCTCCACAGCTTTCAGAGAGGCGTTGATGTCTCCCAAATTAGGACATGTAACATATAAAAACTTGTGAACATAGGAAAGCTCAAAAGTTTGGGGTTTAGTGACGGTGTTTATGGGTTGGTGTGTACCTGCAGGAGGATTGATGAACTCGTCAAAATTACGGGTTCCTGAAAAGTGTTCCATGTCATCTTCAAAAGTGCCCATGGATTGTCCTGCAGGTCCTGTCTTCATCATTCCTGGAGAATCAGCTTTAGGTTCCGTAGAAATGATGGCAGCTCCAGCGAGATCAGGAGTAGAGACCAAATGAGTAGAGGGAGGAGCGAAGGATAAGAATGGGGGTTGGGTTCTGAGTTCAGCGTTGGATTCGCTGACAATCACTTCATCAGTCTTTTGAGAGACTGAAGGAGGTTGGGTAGGTTCCAAGTTTGTAACCTCAGCGTTTAGAGACGCTGAAGTTGGGATGGAATGGATGGGTTGTTCAGGTGTGGCAGAGCGTACCACTGAACGTTCCTTCAGCTCTGCAGGAAGAGCTGAGGAGTCTTCAGCATGAGATTGCTGGGGATGCTCCTTTGTTTTCTTGATCCTTTTAGAACCAAGTGGGGTAGTTGAATGTTTCCTTTTCTTAGAAGGAGAGGATTTTGTGGCCAGGGTATCAGCGATGGGTATTGTCGCTGAAGGAGCCACAGAATGAGAAGAAGAAGGGTTGAGAAGAGTCAGGAGTGTAGAAAGACGTACCTCATTCACCATTGGTTTGAAGTCGAGTATCTTTGGGCCGACCTGAGAGAGTTTCAGGTCACCTTCAGTTGGGTAGCTCTCCTTCAGGCCATATTGGAAGATGGCGCTGATGAATCGGGGGTAAGGAACCCATGGAGGTCTGTCAGCGACGGTGTCCACCCTTAGAACTAGGTCATCATAGATAATCGATGCCCAATCTATGTTGAGACCTTTCAGCAGTGCATACCCCATTGCTTGCTGAGGTTTAGCGGCTTGGTCAGAGGAGCCACTCTTTGCAGTCATGCAGCTGATTAGATGAGCGAAGATGAAATTCATCTCGCTGGGTATTTTCGATTTCTTGATAATCGTCAGCTTCTTCTCGGCCTTCATGTCTCTGCCGATTTCCCATACATAGCCCATTGCATCGAAAAATGCAATGATGGCTTCCCTGTCTGAGTTTTTCTTGGGGTCAGGGAGGGGAACGAATGGTTTTTCCTTGGTAGCGATGGGAAGGCTGAGAGCTTTGCGAATAATGGCAGGGGTGATCTTCATGGTGCCATATTCGATATCGCAGAGCATGCAATCCATTGTTTTGGAGGGGTCTTTGGCTGAAGGTAGTTGAGAGTGTCTGGCTGAGTACCAGAATTGTGAGAGCAAAAGCTGATGTGCAGGAGGTGTTATGGTCAGGGCTGTGGAGATGCAACAATTCTTTAGGAATTTCACAGCATCATCTAGATGTGTGACTTGCTTTCGAGGAGGAAACTCGAGAAGCGCATAGAGGTTGTTCACCTTAGTCCAATCCAGTTTGTCAAGGGCAAACTTGACTTGAGGAGCCTTGAGGATGTCCACTTCCTCAGAACCAGCGGAGATGTTCTCAGTGGTAGCAGGAATGTCAGACGAAGCCATTTCTCTGTATTATCAGTTCAACCAAAGATGTTAACAAATAAGAATTATCTTAATGTGGAAAGATTTTCCATTAAGATGGTTCAAATTTTATTCATTTCATTCAGGCACAAATGTCTTAATGAAGATTAGGGTTTTTCTTGATTTTAAGAAACGAAATGTAAAACCCATATATTCTTGTTATCCAGTTTTCTATGAAGAATTAGATTCTGGAAACGAATGAAGAACAAGTTTAAGATTTTCGCATTTAAACTTGAAGAACAACCATGAAATGGTTGTATTCATAAAACCATGAAAGAAAATTATTTCATTTTAAGAAGTTCTTTTGTTTGATCTTGTTAAAACAAGGAAAAGATCAGAAACAAGTTATACGCATTTGGTAATAAATAAGAACATATTAACCTTGATGTTTGATGAAGAAGATGATGAACAGTTCTTGAAGTTTTTGAAAGCACAAATGCAACAGTGAATTCTTTCTTGCGGAGGAAGATTGATCGCGTAAAAGAAAAATATAAACCACGAGTTTGTTTATATAGAGAGATTAGAGAGAGAAAATCTTGAGCGGGAAAAGATTTTCATCATGACACGGACACGTGTTTGCATTTGATTGGAAGTTTGAACGAGACGTGCAAACATGTGTCAGGAAGAGAAAACGTGTCGGGGTTTATCCGTTGCAATGACGTCACAACTATCCTTTCATATTCTTTTAGGATGTCTCTGAGGTTTTGAAAAACTCAGGGACTCTTTTATAAACATGAAGCACTGAATGAAAATATCAGTGATGGTTTTAAGAATTTTCAAAATATCGCTGTTAAGGAAGAGATATTCAGCGATGCATTTTGTTTTGAAATCTTGCATTTTCATGCGATTGTCAGAGAGAGAAAACATACCTTGATATCAGCTTTAACCAAGTTTTATTCAGAGAGAAGATGATTGAATAGGTTATACGAGTTGATTTTATCCTATCGCTGATCAATGTGAACCGTTTAGGATTTTACCCTTCAAAGTTCAGCATTCCAAGCTCGCTGATGAGAAAGTTGAATCTTGTCTCATCAAGAGGTTTGGTAAATAAATCAGCTAACTGATAATCAGTTGGGATAAAATGAAGTTCTATATCACCATTCATCACATGATCTCTGATAAAATGATATCTGATTTCTATATGTTTGGTCTTTAAATGTAGTACTGGATTGTTTGCTATAGCGATGGCACTTGTGTTGTCGCAATAGATTGGAATTTTGGAGAGCTGAAGATCATAGTCTAGTAGCTGATTTCTCATCCACAAGACTTGAGAACAACAGCTTCCAGCAACTACATATTCAGCTTCAGCTGTGGAAGTGGACACTGAATTTTGCTTTTTACTTGTCCAACTTACCAGCTTTCCACCCAGGAGCTGACATCCTCCTGTGGTGCTTTTCCTATCCATTTTGCAACCTGCAAAATCATTATCTGAATAGGCGGTTAGATCGAATCCTGAATCTTTGGGATATCAAAGACCTAGGTTCGCTGTACCCTTAAGGTATCAAAAGATTCGCTTTACAGCTTTCATATGAGATAGCATAGGTTCAGCTTGATATCGTGCACACAAACATGTTGCATACATAATATCGGGTCGGCTAGCTGTAAGATACAAGAGAGAGTCGATCATCCCACGGTACAGCGTGACATTAACAGGTATTCCCTTTGAATCCTTGTCAAGTGTCAGCGGTGGTGCCATATGGGTTTTCATAGTTGAACTATGAGTTAAATCAAATTTCTTCAGCATATCTTTAACATACTTTCCCTGATTGATAAAAGTTCCTTTTTCAGTTTGCTTAATCTGAAGACCAAGGAAATATGTTAGTTCACCCATCATGCTCATTTTATACTCATCTTTCATTCTATCAGCGAAATGAGTACAAAGCTCAGGGTTAGTAGAACCAAATATAATTTCATCAACATATATTTGAACTAGAATGATATGACCTTTCACTTTTCTAAAAAAATAGAGTTTTGTCAATCTTACCTCGCTCAAATTTTTCAATATGGAGATAAGTAGAAAGAGTGTCATACCATGCACGAGGAGCTTGCTTCAAGCCATAAAGTGCCTTATCCAGTTTATAAACATAACCTGGACGCTTAGAATCTGAGAATCCTGGAGGTTGTTCCACATACACTTCTTCATTCAGCTTTCCATTTAGAAACGCTGACTTAACATCCATCTGATGTACTTTGAAGTTTTTGTGTACAGCATATGCTAAGAATAGACGAATAGATTCAAGTCTTGCTACTGGAGCAAATGTTTCGTCATAATCTATACCTTCCTCTTGTCTGTATCCCTGAGCAACAAGACGAGCTTTGTTGCGGGTTACAGTACCATGTTCGTCCAACTTGTTTCGATAGACCCATTTAGTGCCTATTACCGTTTTATCAGTTGGTCTCCGAACAAGTTTCCAAACTTTGTTTCTTTCGAATTCAGTCAGCTCTTCTTGCATTACGCTGACCCAGTTTGGATCTTTGAGGGCATCATCTATTTTCTTTGGTTCAGTTAGAGAAATAAAGTTAACAAATAAACAAATATTACTTGCACTTCGTCGAGTCTGAACACCAGCGTTTGGATCACCAAGAATTTGATCAATTGGGTGATTTACGGTCCATCGCTGAGCCGGAGCATAAGTCGCTGACTCATCTTGAACTGGAGGAGCTGAAGATGAGGCTTCAGCTACTTCTGGAGTTTCAGTTAAGAGAGGAATACTTGCATTTGTCATTTCATTTACTGATTGCTGAGAGATAGATGGAATGTCTGAGGCATTTGGTTCAGCGGTAGGTATAGTGTTTATAGGAACAACTGAGACCCATGATGTTTCAGCTTCACTATTCTGCATGTTTGGAATGATAGGACTATCATCTTCTACTGGATGAGCATGAGGAGTGGGAATATCTTCTGAATCACCAAGATGAGAAAACATCCATTGATTCACTTCTTCAGTATCAGCGGACGGTTTAGAGTTCGCTGAACGGGATTCGTCGAACGTGACGTGAATAGTTTCTTCTACAGTTTGTCTTCTACGATTGAAGACTCTGAAGGCTTTGGAAACTGAGGAGTATCCAAGAATGATTCCATCATCAGCCTTAGGATCAAACTTTCCAAGAGCATCTATGTTGTTCAGTATGAAACATTGACATCCAAAGATGTGAAGAAAGCTGATTGAAGGCTTTCTCCCATGAAAGAGTTCATAGGCTGTCTTTTTGAATCTTTTAACTATCAGCGACCTGTTTTGCGTAAAACAAGCAGTGTTGACAGCTTCTGCCCAAAACTTAGTACGCGGGTGAGAATCGCTAAGCATTGAACGTGCAGCTTCAATAATTGTTCTATTTCTTCTTTCAGCGACTCCATTTTGTTGCGGTGTTCTCACTGAAGAGAGGTTGTGAGAAATACCCTTACTCTCAAGGAAGGAATCAATAGACTGTTTTTGAATTCAGTCCCATGATCACTCCTTATTGAGCGAACGGTCAGATTGTTCAGGGTTTCCATCTTCCGAACAAAGGTGATGAGTTCTTCAGGGGTGTCACTCTTAGAACGGAGAAACATTACCCAAGTGAAGCGAGAGAATTCATCAACTATGACCAGCGTATATTTCTTTCCAGCGATGGATTGTTTGTTAACAGGGCCAAACAAATCCATATGGAGTAGTTGTAGAGGAGATGACACTGAAGAAACTTGCTTTGATTTAAAGCTTGCTTTGGTCTGCTTTCCTTTTTCACACGCTGAACATAAAGACTCTTTGGCGTATGAATGCTGAGGTAGACCAGTGACTAACTCTTTTGAAGAAAGAGTGTTCAGTGTCTTGAAATTTAGATGAGATAGCCTCTTATGCCATAGCCAGTTGACATCAGATGAGGCCTTTGAGAAGAAACAGGAGTTCTCAGTGGTTGTTGAGTCCATGTTTATTACATAAACATTTTCCAAACGATAACCGCTGAGAGCTATCTTCTCCTTTTTGTCAGTGACAAAGCAGGATTCCTTAGTAAAGATTACTTTGTTATCCATGTCGCAAAGCTGACTGATGCTTAGAAGATTATGCTTCATCCCTTCAACATATGCGACTCTTCTGAAGGAGGTTGTACCATTTGAAAGTACACCATACCCTCGGGTATGTCCTTTTCCATTTCCACCGAAAGTTACAGAGGGACCCTTCTCTTCCTTGTATTCAGTGAGCAGGCTTTTCTTTCCAGTCATGTGTCTAGAGCATCCGCTATCAAGATACCAGATACCCTTCTTAACCTGCAATACAAAGGAAGATTAGTTTTTCTTGGGTACCCACTTAACCATGTATACACATTTGTCAGTGGAAGTAGTTGGAATGGAAGATTCAGCAGTCTTCGCAGCATTTGAAGATTCAGCTTTGTCTTTCTTCACTTTGGTTAATTTCTTAACCTCAGTGGTAGGATTCACCTTGACCTGATTTGCACCAGGGTTGGTCTTCTTTGCCTTGGGGGCAATCTTCACCTTAGCTATCTTTTCAGCTTTGGTGGCTGTGGGACACTTACTAGCAATATGATCGGTAAGTCCACAGTGATAACATTTCCTATAACTAAAAATAGTTCTAGGACCATTTGAATGCTGAGCTTTTAATTTCGAATTAGAAGTGCCAGCACCAAGTAAACTATTGGCTTTAGAAATGGGACGAACATTCAGTTCTTTAGATTTCTTACCAAGGACATCCACTCTGAGTCTAGGAGTAGATCGCTGAATAGATCCAGAGATCTGCTTCCTTGATCCAGAGGAATGAGCCACTGAAGCTTTAGAAGCATTTAGTTTTGGTACTAAGGTACCCTTCTGAGGATTCTGGTAAATAACAATTCCTTTACCTTTGTCTTTAGAGACAGAGGTAGGTTTTGAATAAACCATTTTCTCCTTGCCTTTTGAGGAGGTAGGAGTTTCCTCAGGGATTGGTGTAATGGACGAGGAGCACTGAGAAGATGAAGTATCAGCGACTGAGGATACGAACGTTCCAAATTTAAGCATTGAACGCTCAGTGGTTGGTTTTGGAGTATCATATTTGTAACCCAAACCACGTTTATCACTCAGGGGAATCTGAGACTTTATTATCTCAGTGATCTTTGTTGAAGAATTACACCATCCTTCAACAGTAGCTTTTTCAGCTTTTAATGCAGCGATAGCTTCTGCTCGTTCGATTTTGACTAGCTGATTTAAATATACTTGATCTTTAAAATCTTCTTCAATTTTAGAAAGCTTTTCTATTTGAAGGTGGCAGTTTTTAAGCTTTTCAGCGAGATCAAGGTTTTGGTTTTCAACCACAGTTTTGCCGTTCATGGCTTCGTATAAACTTCTAGTCAAGAGATCGATCTTACGGAGACTATCATCTTCATCAATATTTGCAATATTGGTAAAGAAGGAAGGTGATACCTGAATAGCAGAGGTTGAAGTGGAGGGAATGTCTGAACTTTCTTCCTCTTCTTCAATCTTGGCCATAAGTCATAGATTTGCTTCATCATCTTCAGAGTCAGATGATGATGCTTCTTCATCAGAAGCAGCCCAATCATAGTCAGCCATCAGGCCTTTATTCTTCTTCTTAAAGCTTTTCAGCTTTGCATATTTTTCTTTCAGCTTTGAATATTTGTCATCTTTATTCCTTGGAACAAAGGGTTTCTTTGTAAAAGGTGAGGGTCTAGAAACCTTCTTAGACCTGCACTCGTTAGCGAAATGTCATGTCTTTTCGCAGTTAAAACAAGTAGCGGTAGCCTTATCAACAAAAGCTGATGATCTAGGCTTGTCAGTTATGGAAAGAGGTTTGTTCTTTCTAAACATTTTCTTTTTGGCAAATCTCCTGAACTTCTTAGTTAGGAGAGCCAAAGATTCATCATTATCTGAATAATCAGAATCTGATGACCTTTCAGAGTTACTCTCTAACTCAGTGATAGTGACCGAGGGTCGCTGAGTAGAAGGTTCCTCTGAGATTAAAGCAACAGGGGTGCTTTTGGAATCTTTTACAAGATTCTTCTTAAGATGGCTCGATTGCTCATGATTCAGCAACGTGCCATATAAGGTTGAAAGGGTCATTGATTTTAGATCCTTTGACAGCTTGAGACACATAGCATAATTGTCCCAGCTTTCAGGTAAACATTCTAGAAACTTTGTCAGTACTTCAAAGTTAGAATATTCCTTACCAACAGTTTTCAGATCTATAATTAAACAATTAAAACGTTGGTGAACTTCAGAGAGAGATTCATTCTTACCAGAAATGAAGCTTTCGTATTGTCTTACCAGGTTGATCTTTCTTGAGTCCTGGACTTCAGACGTTCCTTCATACTGAACACATATTGTGTCCCACATGGCTTTTGATGTTTTCAGATTCATGACGGAATGGTAGACTTCGTCAAGAAGAGCCATGGATAGTATGGATCTGGCTTTTGTATCTATAGCCACTTTCTTCTTATCTTCGTCAGTACATTGAAAGATTTCCTTAGGTACCAGCCTTTCTGGAATAGCAGGTCTATTCTCAGCGGCTGGAACAGCAGCATCAATTCTTACAGGGATGAATGGACCATTCTCGAGATAATAAGGCATAGTAGGGTCTACACCTTCTAAGAAGAGTGTCATCCTATTTTTCCATAAGTTGAATTTATCTTTGGAAAATCTAGGGGGTTTAGCAAGAGAACCATTGTCTATATAATTTGTGTTTGTGTTGGTGGCTATTTTCAGATAATAGCAAGGAAGAGAAATATCTTAGATTAGATCTTGTTTATGAGATTAAACAAATCCGCTCTGATACCACTTGTTGGTCCCGAAGGCCTATACAAGTTTGTAGAAGGGGGGGGGGGGGGGGGGGGTTGAATACAAACACACAAATTTTACTTTTCTAAATTGTTTATTGATAAATCATTAACAATTTACAGCTTGTTGCGGAAACAAGATTAAGGATAAACCTAAATCTAAACAAGTTGGAACACTAAGGTTTCTTGCACTAAGAGAGATAAGGAAATTACTAATAATAACCTATCTTGAGATAAGAGATTGAACTTGTCCAGAGTTAGCAAGTTACTTCATATGAAGTGGGTTCATCTCTTTATATACTGCATGCATTTAATGCAAGTCAGTATACACTTTACACGTGTCATCAGCTGGTTGGTTGCATGTCATTGACCTTGGTTGACAACCTTAGTAGCCGCATGGATGAACAGTGTAGTATCAGAGTGGTTGTACGATTTCAGACAGTCGGAGGTTCTTTTCTGACATTTCGTACGGAGTCGTGCAATGGGGGTTAAGACAAAAGTACTTTGTACGGAGGACTTCATGATCAGCTTTCGTTGATTCAGAGCATTATCATTTTCTATTCAGCGAATGATAAAGTTCAGCGATAGCTGAAGTCTTGTACTTGATACTTCACGTTGAGTGGACAAATCTGAGTCTTCGCTGATCCGCATCAGTTCATTAGGAGACTTGTCGCTGGTTCTTGAGCTTGATCTTCGACTTCAGCGTAGAACCTTTGTTGACGTGAAACTTGTCTTCAGGGATCATAAGTAAACAACTAACTTATCAGCGATCATCATAATGACTGAACAGACTCAGAGCATTAATGGTGAACAGTGTTCGCTGAATGTTTATTTTAAAGAGCGAGAGTTCCTATCAGCGGTACTGTAAGATCTTAGTACTTATCAGCGATAGTGAAACTCTGATACATATTGTTTACTTACAATTTTCACTAAGTATAAGAGAGGGTCATTATCAAATCACTGAGGGTTTGGATCAACAGTTGTAACATTAAGGGGTCGTTTACGCGTTAAGAATGTAAAATTTAAGTTATTCAAAACGGCATCGTATATCACAATTCATAAGATAAAACGCCAACTGGGTAAAGAGTCCCCACTCTCACTTACTGGGAAAGACTCTCGGTTCTTGTCATCACTCTTAGCAATAACATGTCTGATACTTGTCATGTTTTTTTGGAAAGGTAAAGGACCATGGTAAGCACTTACCGTTAAAGCATTTAGACTTGGTAAATAACTGCCAAGTGAAGAAACATACTACCATTGTATACCTAACAACATATGAAAACGTAAATCTCCGTTTTAGATAATCTAGTGGAGATGTTCATGTTGCAAATGAGAAAACAAATCTCCTTCTAAAATGTTTACTTACATGGATATCAAGACGGTTATGTCATTATTAATTAAAGAAACAAACTAAAACAAATAATACTTCGCCAACCATTGCCTTGCTGATCGTCTTCGTCTCTAGTGTTCTCATTTTTTGCATCTCTCCAAACCCCACTCCCACCGTGACCCATTTCTCAAGCATAAAACAGAGGTACAATGAACAAAAACGAAGAATAAACACGAATGAAGATATCCAAGGAGAGATGTATAGCTAGAAATTTGAAAGAAATCTAGAATTTCACCTAGGGAACACGATTGGCTCCTCGAGACCATCTCTCAGTCTAGAAAACTTAAACCGGTGATGGGATGATGCATGTGGTCTACTTTAATCAACTGTATAATGAGTATTTGGGACGTTCATAATGCTCTCTAATCCCCTCTTCAATTGCACATCAGCTTTTCCATAACCCTTCAAAATAACATTTAAAGTAGGATTTTCTTTCATAAATCTGAAAGGAGGAGCTTTGATAGGTAAGTAGCACATTTTTCAACTTCTAACATGATTTTGTCCAACAACATCAGAAAAGTGCAGTTAACTCATGGTAGTTTGGTTTGATGAACATCAGAAACTAAAATCATAAACATTAAGAAAGTAGAAGACCATTATGAGGATATCAAAATACCAAGTAAAAGGAAAACATATGAATTAACTGAAAATGAATAACCTGGAATTCATGGTCGAAGGCGAGGGTATAAAAGCGGATTCAAGCACAGAGATAACATACGTTAGGGTTTCAGGAACATACTTGCCAATAGGGCGCAAAAAATCGAGCAGAAATTGATTATAGGGAGCTGAAAAAAAGCAATGCAAAACAAAAAAATATTAACAGGAATCAGTGACCTGGAAATCAAAAGCCATGTCCAGAAACAAAAACAAACCCTAGAGAAATCGGTAAGGAAATCAAAACAAAAAGAAGCACACCTGCAGAGATGGAGTTTGAATCGTTCACTTTGGGATGAGAGGTTCTTGGGAGGTTGAATACTCATTGTCTTGGAGAAGGAAGAGGCGTGAGTGTCTTGAAGGCGAAGATTACCGAGGCGTGCGTTTCTTGGGAACATAAATTTTTTGAACCGGTAAGGCCAAGCGTAACGCATGCGGGTATGCATGCGGGCTCCAAGCGGCTAGCCGCGGGCTGTGATACGGGGGGGGGGGGGGGGGGGGCTTAGGGAGCGGGTAGGGGGGAGCGGGTATGGCGGGCTTGTAAACCCGTTGAACCCGAGAGGTATGTGAGGGTGGGTGTGGGGCCATTCCAGGGAGTGGGTAGCGGGTATATTAGGGTTGTGGTACTCCATTTTTTGAGGGTTTGAGGGTAAAGAGAAAAGCTGATGTGGCGCTGATGTGGCGCTTGAGGGCTTCTACGGAGCGGTACTGATGGCCTAAGACTATGCCATCGGGGCCTCGGGCTGGATGGGATGGAACACCATCGCACCTGTGTGGGTTGGCGCTGGATGGAACCAGCTCGGGTTGGGCAACCAGCTCGGGTTTGGCAATTTTTTTTTTCTTTTTTGAAATATAGACGTTGCAAACCACAGGGATTCAATTTTTTTTTTTTTTTTATTATTTCTATCCTATAAATACTAATCTTAACCCACTTATTTTTTCACACAAACAAATTTACTCTCAATCTCTCCCATCTTCCCCACTTCATTCTACTCTCTCAATATTATTTATTTCTTCAAAAAATTCATAATGGATAAAGAAACACAAGATTCACAACACCACGACGAGGTTCCAAATCGCGAGGCACGAGCTCGCAACCGTCCCCGACGGAAAATATTTTCAATCTTTCAACACCACCATCAACCTACCATGGAAGCATACAACAATACCCTATGTATTCACCCAACACCATCGCGGTTGGGTTCCAACAATTTAATTCGGGTGGATTCCAACAACTTAATCAAGGCGCCTTTCAACCATTTATGCAAGGTGACTTTCCACAATATAATCAAGGTGGACAATTACAACAACTACTACAACAAGAAACATATTCGGAGGACGTTGAGGTCGAAGATACGGTTCCCGAAACCCCACCCGATTTGGTTCCCGAAACACAACTCGATGCGGGAACCACGACACAAGGGAAAAAGAAATTTGCAAATAGAACGAAAGCGGTTTCGTGGACTTCCAAAGAAGAGGTTTTGTTGGCAAATGCATGGCTTTACGTCTCCGAAGATAGCATCGTTGGAAACGCACAAAAATTGGGTATATATATTTATTAATGTATTTATCTTTATTATATATACGTATTCATATAAATTTATTAATGTGTTTATCTTTATTATATATACGTATTCATATATATATTTATTTTTGTAGGACATTTTTGGGGAAAAGTACTCGATTATTTCAACTCAAGTCGCCAACATCATCGCAATAAAGACCAAGTAAACTCCAAATGGGGTGACATGAACAAAAAAATGATGAAGTTTAACGGGATCTACAATAATCTAAGGGCCCAATATAAATCCGGATGGGGTGACGCGGACTTCATGGAGAGGGCACGCACGATGTATCAGACAGATAATAAACAAAAGCCTTTCTCCCACGAGGCGGCTTGGAGAATTGTGAAAGACCATCCTAAGTGGAAGATCGTACATTCCATGGACGATAACCCGAGGCCCTCAAAACGGAGCAAGTCCACGTCGGATTCAAACCCAAACACGACGTCTTCTGACGCACGTGTTCTGTTCAACCTTAACGAAGAAAGCCATGAGGAGGAGGATGTCCTCGTACAAGAACCGACACGACCGACGGGGAGAGATAAAGGTAAACGTGTCGCGTCATCCTCCACAAAGACGGCGGAAAAGGACGAGGTGTTGAAGGATCTTATGGAGTATGTCGAGAAGTTCAACGTTGCAAATAAAAAAATACTAACCGTGGAGGAGGAAAGGTTGAAAACCGCGAGGGACAAAGCCGAGGCGGCAAAGACAAAAGCGGAAGCTTTGAAACAAAGAGAAATGCGGAAAGATCTCAAGTTTTACATCAAACCACATGATCATCTCACGGGTAGCGAGTTAAATGCGGTTTTAGCCCACAAAGAGTTGCTTCGACAACTATATGGTTGGTGAAATTTGTAGTTTTTTAATTTGAAATTATGTATTTTTTTATGTTTTTAATTTGGTTATGTAAGCTTAAAATTGTAGTTTCAATTTATGAAATATTTTATCTTATATTAAATTATAAATTATTTATAAAATTTAAATTATTTAAATTAATATACTTGTAACAAAAATAAAAATAAAAATAAATAAAAGATGGGATGGTGGTGTGGGATGGATGTGGGGGTTTGTGGGTTAGAATGGGTTAAAAAGGAAAAATGATGTGGCGCTGATGTGGCAGTGAAAAAGTGTGGGTTAGTGAGGGATGGATGCTGATAGTCTAACAGAAAGAGCTTTAGAAGTTGTGGTCTTACTCTTAAATTTAAGTAATTATGCTTTAAATAGTGGTACATGTAGTTTTAGAAGTTGTTTTTAAGAGTTTGGGGGTCATATTCATTATAAAGTGGTATAGATATGAATCTTAGGCCATCCGTACCCCAGGTTCAAACCTTTTGAACCCTCTGCGCCACATCAGCGCCACATCAGCTTTCCACTTTGAACCCTCTTGAACCTTTTTGAACCCACAAATCCCGTACCCCAACCTTTTGAACCTCTTGAACCCACATAAAAATAAAAATACAAAATAAAATTAAAGTGTGAGACAATCTCGTGCGGGTATGAGCGGGGTGGGGAAGCCGCTGGAGCCCGGGGGTGCCCAACCCGCACGAACCCGGCTCAATGTGTACCCCTTACCCGCTGGTGCCACCTCAGCCCAACCCGAGCCCTTACCCGCTCGAGTACGGAAGGCCTTAGTAAAAGAAAACACAAAACCAAGGGACCAAATCAACAATTCACTCTTAACTAATTTATATAAACGAACTAAATAAAAAAAAATCAGGTATTTATTCTCTTTAATTAATTTCCTACATTTAATTAATTTCCTATCTATATTGTTAAATCTGTTTTTTTTATTCACGTGTATATGACTATAGTCACACATTCGAGTATACCGGCCCATACACTATATTTAGGCTATGTTTGGCAAACTAGCTGATAAGCTAGTTGTTGACTGATAAGCTAGCTAATGAAGTAGTCACGTTTGAAAAAACTAGCTTATAAACATGTAAAACAATCAAAAAGGGCATCTTCAATAAATTATCAATTACAATATTTAATTATATAATTAAAATAAATTTATAGCAATATAATACAACCAATTTAGTCAAAAAATTAAATAACATAACATGTTAATTGTTAGAATTTAAAAATTATTACTATATATATACTATAAATTTTGAATTTGTTAAAACAAGTTTTAGAAAAAATATATATTTATGAAAAACATAATCAAATAATAATTGAAAAGATAAATAGTAATTGATAATTAAAATATATTGATTGATATTAAAAATTAAATAAAAATAATTTATATGATTAACAATAACTCTAAATAAATAAAAATTAATATTAATGTATAATTAAAATTTAATTTAATAATTTTTAGTTAATATTAGTTAATAATAATTAAATTGAAAAAATTAATATTTATTTATAATAATAGTTAATAAATAATAATTGATATTAATAAGAGTAATATTGGAATATTCACAAAAAGCTACTGAAAAGCTACTCCAAGTAGCGTTTCAAAAAGCTAGCTTATGATCATCCAAACATGTATCCAGAAAAAAAATTA
Organism: Saussurea involucrata; assembly: GCA_033807775.1. Taxonomy (NCBI): domain Eukaryota; kingdom Viridiplantae; phylum Streptophyta; class Magnoliopsida; order Asterales; family Asteraceae; genus Saussurea; species Saussurea involucrata. The sequence continues at coordinate 62,019,155 of CM066319.1, read as the reverse complement.
GCTTATAAACTAGTTTTGTTTTGCCAAACAATGCCTTGCTATATTACACAACATTTACAAATTATTAAAGTTTAATATATTAACTCATAATCAACTGTTAACATGTTTAAATACAAGATAAACGTTAAGTTTTACTAATACGACAAAATACTTCATAAAACTTGTAACAAAACAGAGGTTACTCAAAACCATATAAATCCATGAAATAAAATCGAAGTAGACAAGATAGAGATATGTCACCCTCCATTGTTTGGGTACTTCTAGTTAGGGGTGAGCAAAACCCGGCCGGCCCGAACAACCCGACCGACCCGAGCCTCGAACAATCCAATATTTGGTCAACCCGAATGGTCCGAACCCGAACAACAACAACCGACCCGACCCGATGCTCACCCCTACTTCTAGTATATATGAATTTTTTACATAAATATTAATATTTGTACAAAAATAAGTTTACTTTGATTTTTTTTACCCAAACTTCAAAAACTTTTATGTGTGTTTTCAAATTAAGAACCATTCTGATTTTTCAAAATAATAAATTCTGAAATTTGATTTTTCAAAATGCAAATCAAATACAGATATTTTAAAACTAAATAGTTTTTTAAAAATACTTTTGTGGAATATAACTGTAATTTTTAAAAATATTATATTATTGATTAAGAAAAAGCCAACGAAAGACACCCCACAACTTGTTCATACACTGCTTCTTCTGCTGGAGTCTCTCTTGGTTGTATAAAAGTCACTCAGATTTTGAGAAAGACACAACAACAAAATTCATTTTCTCTTCTCTCCTTTCTCAAGATTTTCATTTTCTTTTTGAAAACCCACAAAACAAATTCTTGATTGGTGTGTTCTTATCCAATATTTTGAATTTTTTTTTAATTTCAAAAGAAAAAAGTTAAATAAATTCTTGATTGGTGTGTTATTATCCAAGATTTTGCTGTTCAAAGTTATGAAGAGGAACTTCAGTTGCTCTGATTCTATGACTCATTTTCTCTCACACCCACTTGAAGGTATTCCATTTGTGCATAACTTACTTGTACATAGTGCATTAAAAGTTATGCCCTTCTTCAGATTTGCAAAAGGGTCTTTGCCCAAATGGTGTTTCCAACCTTGTTATTTTACTTGTTTTTCAAAAGAAAAATCTTGAATTTTACACTTTCTTTTCAAGAAACCATATATAATCATTGGATAATAGCTTTAAAACGAGTAATTAGACATTAAAATACTTTTGTTTTCAGGGGAGATGAAAGCAGAAGAGGAGTGCATTTACAACGGAGAATTTCAGTCAATGGTGGACGGTGGCGGTGGTGGTGGAGATGGGGAAGACTACGGCGGAGAAGAAATTACAGGTCAATTTGGTGACAAAAAGAGAAGATTAAGCAATCATCAAGTAAAATCATTGGAGAAAATCTTTGAAGTTGATAACAAACTTGATCCAGATAGAAAAGTGAAGGTGGCTCAAGATTTGGGGTTGCAGCCGCGGCAGGTGGCGATATGGTTCCAGAACCGCCGTGCACGGTGGAAGACAAAACAGTTGGAGCGAGACTACACTCTTCTTAAGTCAAGTTATGACACACTTAAGCAAAGTTATCATAAGCTTGAGCAAGAAAAAGAAACTATAATCAAAGAGGTAATTTGATTACTTACTCATATTATTTCGTTTTTATAGCCTGTTAGTTATAATCATCATCAATTTTTTAATAGCAAAAGATTACAATAAAATTTATTTTATAATTAAGAAAAATTATTTTTACAAGTGTTATTATGGGGTTTTTTTTATTAATTTTGTTTTGTATTAGAATTGTTTATTTATGATTAGAAATGAGTTAAACCAGAGAACATGAAGTAATATTTGATATAAGCATTTTAGTTTTATTCGAATCATAGATTTTTATAGGTTAATTCAATCGAAGAAAGTTCAAGGCGCTTTGTTTGATTCATTTGTTATAACAGTGGGTTTCTAGACCAATTTAAGTTTTAAAGTTACCAGTTTGACCCGAGAGGGGTTTGTACCAGTGAAGCACGTCAGACGCATATATATACACTTGTGTCATAACATATTTGTCTCTCGTTTTATTGCGAGTAAATTTCAAGTAAAAGCTAATTTGTTACTATATATGATATTAATTATTAATTATGCCATTACTAGTCAAGATTACTATATATAGTATTTGATTATATATATGATCAAGTCAAGATCTTAAATATATATATATATATATATATATATATATATATATATATGTTTGTTGATTCTTTGTTGTCGTGTTTTTGCAGCTGGTAGAGCTAAAAGCAAAGCTTCATGAGGAAACAATAGAACTTGAGGATAGGGAGAATATTTTGTTCTTGGGATCTGATCCAACGAATACAAACCATGAAGTTTATACAAGTTTAAACTATGAAAAAACTCGAAAACTACTAGACTTAAAAGACGGGCTTTCAGACAGTGATTCCAGTGGGGTTTTGAATGAAGAAAACATGAACCCTCATGGGAGCCCTCCGTTGCTAAATATCACAAACTTCGGCCTCTCAGCTTCTCTATGTTCGTCATCTGCTACAAACTCAAATCACACAGAACTTGTAGATCCAAGGGCTTATCAACACCAATCAGATCCATATTTGGTAAGTAGCGTTGAGGAAGAATCATGCAACATTTTTTTGGTGGATCAAGCACCTAATCTTTGTTGGTACTTTCGGGATCACATCAACTAGTAGCTAAATGGCTTATGAAATTGAATAATTATGTAATATTTTGGTTATCAAGTATATTAAAATAGTTGAAAAGTAATGTTATATTTTTTTTCTTGGCAATAGTAATGCTACATGATACTGATTGTTGAACAAACAGTACAATGATGACCACTCGTTTATGTATATATTGTATGTATATATATATATATATATACACACACACACATGCACCGGCGGACCTACTAAGGATCGAGAGGGGTCCTGTGCACCCACTCAATTGATTACCGTTAAAAAAAATATAGGCGGCTTTAAGGTGCCCCACTTAATTTTAAAAGTTCCCTGAAATATTTTAAAACTAAATTTGAAACCCAAAACGCAGTTAGCGGAATGGTTGTTGTGCTCTGACTTAGAGCATCTCCAACCTTGGCACAAAAAAAACATCAAAAACACCAATTTTAGTGGGCCCAATACCAAAAAAAACCCTCAACTCCAACCATACTAAAAAAACACCAAATTTGTGGACCCTACATTAAAATAACATATTTTATTTACTATTAACTATTTTTAATTAAAATTTATAATATTTATTAGTTAAATATATTAACTTTAGTCTAAAGTGGTGGGCTCCATCTTTTGGTGTGAGGCCTGCAAAACTGAAACCACACGCCATATTTGGCGTTCAAAAGTCTTGGCCTGCAAAAAAATGGCTTTTGAAGGTCGGTTGAAGATGGTCGGCCAACAATTTGGGCGATTTGAAGGTCGGTTGGAGATGGTCTTAGAGCTCCTTGTGGAGGAGATTTAGGGCTCTAGTCCAACCCTCAACACATTTTTTTATTTAATAACTAGAAAGTCAATAAATCCTCTTATTATTTTTATCTTTTCAATTTACATCACTTCCACAAATGTCCTTAAATAACATTTAATAACTAATAACACACTCGATACTCTTAATTTTGACAATTACCTTTTCCGAAAAATATAAGTTTTTCCTCTTGGTTAGTTTGTATTTTCGAATTTTCTTTTAGTTATTGATGTGATTAAGGTTGATCAAAATTTTAGATGCATAAGGAAGAGAAATAAGATACATAATTAATTTTGATTTGCAAGACATCCCATTTAGTACTAGGAGTCTTAGATGCATAAACAAACGGAATTGAAAACCTAGAAAAAATTGAGGATAATAAATATCAAATATTTAAAAATAAAAATAAAATTATGAAATCAACAAAACACAAATTCTCGTAACCGATATGTGGATCTAGGTTTTGAAAGATTTGGCTTGAAGATCCAAGTTTATTCAAAGAAGCTCAAGTTTGGCGAAAATCTAGATTTAGTCTAAATCTAGCGAGGTGGGTTCAAGTTGATTTGTGAAAACGTTGTACATGTCAAAATGTTCATTTTAAAATGTTTTTAAGTGTTTTACATGAAAATATGCATTGTTGGGTTATTTGAATGATCTTGATTACTTGGAGTATTTTATTTTATAAAACACCAACCTTTGGGATTTTTGGATAATGTTAGAACAAAAAGTCCTATAAAATAAAAAGTGATATAAAGAAAAGAATAGTGTTATTTATTTGTTTGTTAAAAGCGCCTTTAATTGGTTTTATGGGCTTTAGTGTGTTATTGGGCCATGGGCCTTAGGCTTAAAGCCTTAGTATTTAAGGTGTGTTTAGAGATGAAATTAGGTTAAGCTTTGTGAGATTAGTCGTGCACCTGATTGTGTTTAGAGAGAGTTTGTATTTCATTCCTATATTGTAACTCTCTACAATCATTCAATAAACTATAATTGTTCGATTCATTGTTACTTGATTGTCAAACTGGGATCCACAATTGGTATCAGAGCAGAGGGACAAAGTTATCGATCTAAAAGGTATCAATTTTTCATTTGTGTTCATCGACATTTGAAAAACGGCGCCGTGTTCATCTTAATTTTTTTTGGTTTTTGATTTGTGCAATTGTATTGAAATCAGTTTGTTCTAGTCCATTCTATATGTTGTTAAACTGATTTCTACAAATCTTCGGGGTCGAATTTTAAGTCTTTGATCATCAATTTTAAGATTTTCAATTCTGGTTTTTTGCACTCTGTTACTTAAAAAATCCTGAATTTTTGCTCAAAAGTTGTTTAAAATTCTATTTGGTTAGTTGTTTTTGCTTTCTGTGGTTGTTGGGTGTGTTCCTAAAGTTTTTGCAGAAGTTGTTCGAAGCCTTTCGGTAAAAAAGGTGAGTATTTGGCGACTCCAGGTACGTTCTTTTTCTGCGTTTTGGTTGAATACGGGACTCAATTTTTTGAGTTCCGGTTCCTTTTTCCCGTACCGGATCGCAATTCCGGTTCCTTTTTCTTGTTACTTGATTGTCAAACTGGGATCTACATTAAAATTAAGTCTGAGGGGTCTAGATGTATAAACGAGTTTGGAGAGAAAAGAATATGGTGAGGATGTGATGGGACTTAAAAGAATTATCGGTCCTTACCAAACCGAGTCAGTTATCCGGGTAACCACATAATCTATTCATTCTCGTTCTTTGGAGATGAATATTGAAACAGACATGGACCCAGTGTCGATAACTCGTGTCACCCCACCCAGCCACTCAAGCATCTCACAAAAGATGCTTGTTTCATAAATGCACGGAGATTTAGCACATAATCTATCTATTCCTCACTCGGAGGTCTTAGATATTGAAAAAGGAAGACATCAGCTTCGGTCTCCGAACTTCATATTCTTTTCACTGTGTCTATTGATTTTTTACTTGAGTCCCAAGTTAAATCAATTTTTGAGCCAAACAGATATAATTTAATTCTTTCACACCAGCACGAGTCTTTGTGATTCCCATTGCATATCTTTGTGATATTGCCGGAACAGTTTGAGAAGTAATTTTTAATATTTTACTTCAGTGATAACTGGAAGTCCTATCAGAGATACCCCAATGCCAACTCTGAACATAGGCCACACAATTTTTTTAATTGTTGTGATAACAGTTACTATTTTTTTTGGAAGGCATATGTAACGACCCAGACCTTTTTCGAAGTGTTTTGCGTTTGGTGTGGAGTTCTTAATAAAGAACTGAAGTTGAGGGGCTAGTTTGTAAGATGGGTCAAGGTATAAAAACCCAAATGATTGGCACAAAACTCTAGTTTTGGTCAATCAATTGGTGGATGTCGGCTGAGGTATTTGAGAGAAAAGAAGAAAAAGGGGGTTTTGGAGTTCTTGTGCAAGTAAAGAGGAAGACCACCAATCAGTAAGGAATCAGAAAGAAAGGGTGTGTTAGGATTCGTTTTCTACAAGGAATCCTCCAGGTAATTCCTAATCTGAAATCTCATCTAAGTGTTTGATGATTGTTGGGAATTTGTGAGTTTCTTACTAAAGTCATTTTAAGACCCTTAAAGGAGATTTAAACACCTTTAAATTGAGTTTAATCAGTAAAGTTTATGGAGAAATGATTAAAGATGCTTAAGTAAGTGATTTGTCGCATTATCTTACTGATTTCGGAGTGTTTAGCAAGTTCTCGAACCATTAAGTTCACCCAGCAGTCGTCCGGAAACCTTCAAGCATGAAGGTGTCCGGGTGAGTGTCCGGGAAAGTTCTTGGTCGTGTTGTAGAAGGTGTCCGGATAAGTTTAGTCGTCCGGAGAACCTGTGTAGTCCGGATAAGAGTTGTTGTCCGGGTACTATACGGTATCCGGAAAAGCGGGGTTACCCGGTAACCTGTCCGGAAAAGCGGGGATTACCCGGTAACCTGTCCGGAAAAGTAGGGTGGCTAGTGAGAAGTGTCCGGATAGTTCTAGTCAGCTTATAAATCTGTCCCTTCGTTCAGGTAGACAATTTGGAAGTAAAGAGCAGAGTAGGGAGAAGCAAGCAAACGTACCAGGTGAGTTTTTCTAACTAAAATACGTGTATTTTAACGTGCTTTTCTAAAGTGAATACATGATGAGAAATACCATGTTTTGCTCTTATGCTTTTATTGCATGAAAGTTGTTTAAAGTTTGTATGTGAGATGTATGCATACATTGTGTAGACGTAAATTGGCTAAGTCGGGGGGAGGTTCCGCCAGTACTCACGTCGGGGGGAGGTTCCGTTTATGCCATGGGAATGAGTCCCAGTAAGGCAGCGTGATACTGACTCGTTGTCACCCTCGGGTGACTTCAGGGTGCCATTTACGGGAGCGGATTTATCCGTGAAAGATTTTGCTGTTCAGCTATGTGAAAGTTTATTATTGAAAGTCTTGCATACATTTGAAAGTTATGAAAAGTTTTTAAATGATTTTGAGAACTGTCAGGAGGGACTCGCTAGACCTCATGGTCTAACCCTCGCTCTTTTCAAATTAAAACCCTTTTCAGGAAAGCAGGTAGCGAAAGGCTCTAGCAGGTGAACAGAGTTGTTAGAAGATAGAAGCAGTAGAACCAGTGACACTATTATCTTTTAGTCCTAGGAATTCTCAGTTGTGTAATAGGTTGTTTCCGCCAACCTAAGTTATTTAGACAGATGTAATGAAATTTTGGGACCCGTTTTTGGGATGTTTCATTTATATGAATTGCATGCTTTATTTTTAGACTGGGTTGTTACAATTGGTATCAGAGCCATAGTTTAAGGGATTTAGGTGACCGGACGGGCCTAAACTTAAACTTGGGAGTAGAAATCACAACTGAGAATCAGGAAATGCGTTAGGAGGGCACTATTGTAGATACAGGAAATGCGTTAGGAGGACACTATTATAGAGATAGGACTAATAGAGCACTGAGGACTGTCATGTAAGGTAAGTTTGAGATTCCACCTGGCCAGTGTAATTGCGGACTTACAGGTACATGTATGTGCTTAACCTGCCTTATTATTCCGAAGTGGTAGTCAAAAGCTAGTGTTTTTGTCGTGTTCCAGTACTTTAGAATGTCAGCAAGGTCCATGAGGGGTAGACTGAGACCCCTTGTTGGGGAAGTTTCATGAGAAGTCATGGTGATGTGATGTACGTATACATCGTAGAGAAGAAATGTTGTATAGAGTATTACGAGTCGTCTAAAGGTAGCTTTTCGTGGATTCGGAGAGGAAGAATGCTTGAGTTTGAGTAAGACTCCTGTTTCGGGAGAGTCCCAATTCTAGAAATCATGGGATAGATCAGTCAGGATGGTAGGGAAAGACAGTGTCAAAACCTTGAATGTATCAATGGAGCCCTGGGTTCTCGGTCGAGCTTTCCATTTGCAGGATAAATGAAATAAGTGAAATGAAACCATGTAGAAGTGGAAGGTGAGATAGTTGATCAAAACGAAATAGTATGAAATGGTTGAGTAAGTGGACCATTGAATGTATGTATAGCAAATCGTTGCAAGGCCGAGTGGGCGACCACTGGTCGAAGTAGAGTGTCAATGATAAGTTGCGTGAGTAAAGCGATTGACCTTGTTTGAGTGAGTAGCCTTCAATTGCAAGTAGAGTTTCATGCATTGAGTTAGTATATGTGTACATGAGATTTTTCATAAGAAAAGTATAAACGTGTAAATATCAAATTTGATCGGATATGAGTCGGCGTGTGCAAGCGTATGTTTAAAGAAAAAAAATAATACAAATCCATTTTCATCGTACAATGAAGTCTTGACGTTTACGATTTGCAAAATATTTCACTCTTTTCATGATAAGCCAAGAAAACGTTTGAATGCACAACTTTTATAACTAAAATGAGTATTGACATGTCGAAGTTATATAAATGAGTGTGAAGACCGACTAGTTTACTTCGTGTCGGTAAATTTCTTTCTAAATTTTGTCGTATGGGAAGATTTTCACCCAATATTTATTTATGTCGTAACAACATATTTTTGGTTGAGTAAGATTAAGTTTTACGGAAAGACTGCATGCAAACGATCCTCAAGATCGTTGCGCAGGGCATTGGAGTTATGAGAATGTTGGGGTCGTGTGTACCCAAGTTGTTTTCAAGTGTTGTTTTCAAGTGTTGTTTCTTTAAGATGATCAAAAGTGTGAATTGATTCATTTATCGCGTTGTCAGGCATGAAGGCTATGAACTCAATAGGTCGTGGAGTATTACATTTTAGGCTAAGGAAGAACTCCTAGAGTGGAGAGGTGTTGAACAAATCAGGGGAGAATGTTTGTAGCTTTGGTAATTGCGTTCTAGAGGAGAGGTGAGCAGTGGAAGAGTCAGAAGTGGACTTTAATGTCGGTTGTATGAGGGTTTGTACCCTCGTGCGGTGACTGGAAATACAGTTGCCGAGGGACGGTTGTGTTCAGAGGAAGGACTAGAAGTCATCAAGGTGTTGGTATTAGCAACTCGTTATGAGTAGTGTGGTGAAGTAGGAATGAAATATCCTCGACGCCGAATAAGAATTTTAAAGTGATCTTGTAATATTGACGTTACACGAGTGAGTTTGAAATGAGGACGACGGGGTATGAATTTGATTATGATATGTTAGAAGGATTAGGTTCAGTATGGGACCCTTGTTGAAGAATAGGTTAAGGAAGTATCAACAGGTCAACTATTGACGTTAAAGTCGGCAGTTGTGTAAGGTGTATGAGACCGAAGACTTGAATCAGAAGGTTGAAAGTTGAAGGACCACTTTGTAGGGGTGTTAAGATTGTGAAAGACTGATGTTTTAGATAAGCGTTTTACCTACGAGATGGATGGTTCGTAAAGAATGAAGTATTTAGCACAAACGAAGTGAGGGTATAGATTATGTCGATCGGTGAGAATGGTTTGGTATTGCAAAGAGCTAGCAAGAAGCGAGTTTGTTAGAATTAATCAGAAACTCGGGTGTTGTGGTTCAACTAGAGCTGGGGAGAGACAATGTAGTGAGATAGACTCGGTTATTTATGCGTGAGGTCTTGAAGATAAGTTTGAGTTGTGTATGAATGGCCATGAGAGTTTTGGTCTGCAGTGTGATGTTATGAGTGAGGAATGTACAGTTATGTAGTGGAAATAATTGCCATGTTAAATGTGTCAGCTAGCGTCGTAGTGATGTGATGTTAGAGAAAGAGGAAGCATCAGATAGAAGCCTTTTGGGGGTTTCGGATGAAGTGTTCGAGTGTTAACCAGGTTGCTGGAGTGCGTAGGGTGTAAGTTGACGTGGTGATATGATTATGTTCGGGATAGCATCACGGACTGGTGGTGGGTAGTTACCCAAAGGAGAAACCAAGTGTTTTTAGTTGTAAGAGTCGCTAAGTAAGTATATTTTGGAATCATTGGAAGTTTAAAGAAGATGATGGATGTATTAGTCAAAATGTGGTGGAATAGATGTGAAATCCTTAAAGAATGTGAGCTGTTGCTTATGTGTGAACGAATTGTCTGAGAAAGTAAAAGTTGGAGTTTAAAGAATGTATAGTGACGTCGAACTCTGGTGTCAGTTCGAGGCGATTTAGTCGAAAGCCTTAAGTTAGAATTTTAGTGCAACCGTTTGGTTATGTATAGTAATGAGACATCATTTGCAACTTGAGAATTGTCGGAAGAGAGGGGCGAGTAATGTTGGTGGGCAGTGCTCCACGCTAACGTGGAGAGGTGAAGACAGTATGCTGGAATAAGTAAGTAAATCGAAAGTAGTAAACTTGGCAGTAATGCCGATAGGCGCAGTGTTGTGTAGTTTGTCCTTGATAAGTGTGCGAACTTTTGGAAAGAGTATTGAGGAAGGAAATTGTGTATGATTTTGTGCAGGAAAGAAGTGGATAAGACAACTGAATGAGTTAAGTTAGTGACTTTGTGAGAAACGTTCAAACGAACTGATCGTTCAGTGTAAGCTATTGAGAATAGTAGGGCGTGATCGTGGTTACCCCTCCTAGTTGAGTGAGAGTAACCGAAGTTATGTTATATGACTGGACGCTTGTGGCAAGCAGCGAGAAATTTATGAGCCTTCAGGATAAGTGCAATTCGGATAGGTGAGCACTCTAATAAGGAATAGAGGTTTCCTACTATTAGACACGTTAAGTGTGAAATGATGAAGTGGTGAGAATGTACGAATTAGTTGTCGAGTTGTAGTCGATGTGAATCGGGAAGGGAGTATGATCTACATAGACGAATGTCGGTTGGAAGAAGTAACCTAGAAATTTCAGGTATACCGAGGAGGGGACTCCTGGGGGTGAGCTTGTCAGGATAAACAAGGTTGGCCTTATGCCAAGTTGTCAGTGAGGGAGTTTTCCTGGTGGAAGATTCTCGTTGTTGTGGCGGGAATTCCCGCCAAGTTCTTTCTCTTAAGGAAGTATAAATGTATGAGAGACCTTATTTAGACGTGATTAAAACCGTGAGTCCCGATGTGTGGACGGAGGCGAGCAAATGGAGGCGCGGTTGGCCTTGGTTTTATCAGGTAGTTTTAAGCGAGTATAGTGATCGAAGAGGGTACAAGTAAGTAGTGCAAGATGGCACGATTTAGCAAGTGGTGTCTCGCCGAGGGCGGCTTCAAAGTATGGGGTGTGGTTATGTTTCCCATCTGAACGGTCTGAGGCAACCGAGTAGAACTGAGTGGTTACAATTGAAAAACATAAGGCTTTGAGCTTTGAAGTTTGAGAGAGAGGTAAGGTAGACTAAGTCTGCGGATTTCGTCGAAGCATGAAAGTTGAATAGATAGTGCGCGATCTTGAGGTACTCGATGTGAATTTGAGAAGAAATTCATAGTGTGATGCACGTCTCTTTTGTGGAGAGCCGAAGTGAGAAGTGAGATGATGGCGACCTTGCAAGAGATGCAGGCGATAAGAAGTTGACCTTGTCATTAGTAAGCAAGTTAGAGCAGCAGCATACAAGTTAGACTGGTCAGAAGAATTAAAGAGTGTTCATCCGACATGTCATGTCTCAGATTTAAAGAAGTGTTTGTCAGAGGTCGTTGTGGCTGTTCCTTTGAGGGGACATCAGTATAGATGAGAGGTTGACTTACGTAGAAGAACCGATAGAAATCGTGAGCGGTAAGGTTTGCTAAACGAGGAACTTAGAAGTTTGACTAGTAAAAGTTCAGTGGAGATATCATAGGGGACGAGAGACAACGTAGGAAGTAGAATCAGATATGATGTCCAGATACCACACCTTTTCGAAAACGGAATTCCGGGGACGGAATTCTTTTGAGGGGGGAATGTTGTAACAACCCAGACCTTTTTCGAAGTGTTTTGCGTTTGGTGTGGAGTTCTTAATAAAGAACTGAAGTTGAGGGGCTAGTTTGTAAGATGGGTCAAGGTATAAAAACCCAAATGATTGGCACAAAACCCTAGTTTTGGTCAATCAATTGGTGGATGTCGGCTGAGGTATTTGAGAGAAAAGAAGAAAAAAGGGGTTTTGGAGTTCTTGTGCAAGTAAAGAGGAAGACCACCAATCAGTAAGGAATCAGAAAGAAAGGGTGTGTTAGGATTCGTTTTCTACAAGGAATCCTCCAGGTAATTCCTAATCTGAAATCTCATCTAAGTGTTTGATGATTGTTGGGAATTTGTGAGCTTCTTACTAAAGTCATTTTAAGACCCTTAAAGGAGATTTAAACACCTTTAAATCGAGTTTAATCAGTAAAGTTTATGGAGAAATGATTAAAGATGCTTAAGTAAGTGATTTGTCGCATTATCTTACTGATTTCGGAGTGTTTAGCAAGTTTTCGAACCATTAAGTTCACCCAGCAGTCGTCCGGAAACCTTCAAGCATGAAGGTGTCCGGGTGAGTGTCCGGGAAAGTTCTTGGTCGTGTTGTAGAAGGTGTCCGGATAAGTTTAGTCGTCCGGAGAACCTGTGTTGTCCGGATAAGAGTTGTTGTCCGGGTACTATGCGGTATCCGGAAAAGCGGGGTTACCCGGTAACCTGTCCGGAAAAGCGGGGATTACCCGGTAACCTGTCCGGAAAAGTAGGGTGGCTAGTGAGAAGTGTCCGGATAGTTCTAGTCAGCTTATAAATATGTCCCTTCGTTCAGGTAGACAATTTGGAAGTAAAGAGCAGAGTAGGGAGAAGCAAGCAAACGTACCAGGTGAGTTTTTCTAACTAAAATATGTGTCTTTTAACGTGCTTTTCTAAAGTGAATACATGATGAGAAATACCATGTTTTGCTCTTATGCTTTTATTGCATGAAAGTTGTTTAAAGTTTTTATGTGAGATGTATGCATACATTGTGTAGACGTAAATTGGCTAAGTCGGGGGGAGGTTCCCCCAGTACTCACGTCGGGGGGATGTTCCATTTATGCCATGGGAATGAGTCCCAGTAAGGCAGCGTGATACTGACTCCTTGTCACCCTCGGGTGACTTCAGGGTGCCATTTACGGGAGCGGATTTATCCGTGAAAGATTTTGCTGTTCAGCTATGTGAAAGTTTATTATTGAAAGTCTTGCATACATTTGAAAGTTATGAAAAGTTTTTAAATGATTTTGAGAACTGTCAGGAGGGACTCACTAGACCTCATGGTCTAACCCTCGCTCTTTTCAAAATAAAACCCTTTTCAGGAAAGCAGGTAGCGAAAGGCTCTAGCAGGTGAACAGAGCAGTTAGAAGATAGAAGCAGTAGAACCAGTGACGCTATTATCTTTTAGTCCTAGCAATTCTCAGTTGTGTAATAGGTTGTTTCCGCCAACCTAAGTTATTTAGACATATGTAATGAAATTTTGGGACCCGTTTTTGGGATGTTTCATTTATATGAATTGCATGCTTTATTTTTAGACTGGGTTGTTACAGCATAGCGGCATCGACCCTTTCGATCAACTACCACGAACACAACGCACACACGCACGCACGCTTCCCCGGCGGTATCGGACATCCGAGGGCAGTCCACTAATCCGCCGCTGTCCCGGCCCAGCTTACGCTGGACCTAAGGCCCAACCACAGGCTGGGGGGTAAGCCCAGTCAAAGACTGGACCACTCAAGGACTGGGTACTCCTCATGCCCTCAATTGCCTCCCCTTGTAATCGAACTCGGGTAGACTGGGATACCATCCACAGCCCCCTCTCCCCAGGATGTTACCGTCCTTAGGTAGACCAACTGAGTTAGACATGATTTGTGATAACAGTTACTATTGTGTGTCTGTGTTAGATATTTACCCCATTCTGGATACTAAACATTTTATCTGATATTTTGCTACTCATCGGTGTTGTCTTTGATGTTACATGATGCTCATGAGGGGGAGAAACGTTTTAAAGGTTCAAAGACCCAGATTATCAAGTTGAGGGGGAGTAAGCAAAAGTTGAGGGGGAGTAATTGTTATGATCTGTGCACAAAAGATTACAAGTGCATGGTTCTTCTCATCCCTTATCAAGAAGTGTTCGCAACAAGTTGATTCCTCCTTCGAGCATATTGGTTCAACAAGTTCTGAAGTTTTTCAAAGCCAATTCAACTCGTGGTTCAACTCGTGATACTATGAAGACTAAGAGCATATTTCTAGGGGGAGTGTGAAAGACATGAAGATAAGCAACACCAAAGTGCTTCAAAGATTCAAGACGAAGAGAAGATCACGACCTGAAGATTTCAAGATCATATTTTTCTTTATATAACTTTAGGGGGAGATTGTTAGAACTAAAAGTCCTATAAAATAGAAAGTAATATAGGGAAAAGAATAGTGTTATTTATTTGTTTGTTAAAAGCCTTTAATTGGTTTTATGGGCTTTAGTGTGTTATTGGGCCATGGGCCTTAGGCTTAAAGCCTTAGTATTTAAGGTGTGTTTAGAGATGAAATTAGGTTAAGCTTTGTGAGATTAGTCGTGCACCTGATTGTGTTTAGAGAGAGTTTGTATTTCATTCCTATATTGTAACTCTCTACAATCATTCAATAAACTATAATTGTTCGATTCATTGTTACTTGATTGTCAAACTAGGATCCACAGATAACTTAATAAAATAAGCATTAATGAAAGTGTTTTGATATTTAATGCATAATTGAAGGTTATCTAGTAAAAATACACTTTTAGTGTTTTGTTGGAAATATGCATAATTTTATGTGGTGGTACGTTTTGAAGCATGAAGGTGTGGTTCATTGAGTTTTGGGTCATTTCTGACCTTGCGAACATTTTAGAAGCTGTAAACCTTTCGGTTTGAGAAAAGATGTAATTTGGGTATTTTGATGGATAAATCTTAAGTATTGTTATTTTAAATGATTTATCTTACGATTGTAAGTCTTTTGATATAAATGCACTTTGATGTATACTTTGGAAAATGACGTGACTTAAATTAAGGATGTGTTGAGTAATTCGTGGCTATGGAGCATGTTTCGCATAAACGTGGGTTACATACGCCTTAATGCATTATTTGACTTTTATGAGTGGTTAATTGGTTTTGGTTGAGCTTATGGCTCGGTTTATGACTTTATTGAGTCGTGAGGACACTTGTCCAGTTTTAATAATGTAATGTGGAGCTTTGGGTGTGAGTCGCATTTACTGCATTTTATTTGGAGAGTACATGTTTTGAGTGTGTGTATGTCATTCAAGTGGAGTCATGTACTTTTAGATTGTAATGCATTGGATGCATAGGCATGTAAGTCAGTCATATTTAATAGTGAGAAGTCATGATATTCTCACTTTTGGAATTATGAACTGGCGTTATTGATGTCTCGTTTCTTTTGTGGAGAGGAACCGTTATGGGTTGTACTCCGGGACTATGAGTTATTTGGTGTCTATCTCTTTATGAACGAGGAGTGGACTATTAGAACGCATGGTTATATGCGGTAGGCCGTTCGGGGCCACTAGCAAGTAGGCAATAAAGGACATTGAAGTCCTTGAGGTGTAACTCGTCTAGATTGGATAGGCAATATGGTCCCATAAGTCCTTGAGGTGTAACTCGACGGAGTAGGCAATAAAGGCATGTATATGGTTTGAGGTTGTGATGTCTTTATGGCATGGGAACTAAAACCGGGACTTGAGTTGTAATCCAATAACATCATAGGTGACCCCACTCACGTGTTCTCGTCACCTTGATGGATACAGGTCTCCCCCATCATCGGAAGGTGTTGTTTGGGTATTTGTTTTATCCATGTTTTTTGTGACGTATTATATTTATATGGATTGCTTTCCATATTTTATGGGCTGTGTATTATGCCTCATCCGTATTTGGGATGTTTTGAATAATAGAGATTTATTCATGTTTTTATGATTTTGGAAATCAAATATTGGTTCACTTTTCAAGTGAGTTTGGGTTGAGTCCACTTTTGAGAATCGTTTTATATTGGAGCTTTCGTCACGTGATTTGTGTGCGTTGGAAAATGGGTGGTTTGCATTTAAAGAAATCCTTTTTGGAACTCATGATTTAAATTGTACCTTTCTCGTCTTACGAATTATATAACCATGATAAAAACTCTTGAACTCACTAGGCATTAGTCTAACCTTTTTATTTGTCGGCATGTGCAGCAGGCTCAGGTTGGGAATAGTTCTAGCGACACTGTGAAGAGGTGAGTGCTAGTAGTGTGCTCGAGAAGTGATTTGCTTAGTGAAGTCTTCCGCATTTATTTCGGGATTAGCAACTTGTACTTGGGTTAAGTAACACCCGATATGGATTTAGTCTTTTTAATAAGACTTGGGTTATGAATTGTCTGAGGTTAATTATAGAACTTAATTTGAGATAGTTCCGGTATTGGTTTATAAGAAGAAATTCTATTCTTTTTGGATGCATTATTGAAAATTTTAGTTAGTTGCTCTTCCCAAAATTTGAGGGTGTTACATTAGCTAAAAACACATTGGGCGTAAGACATGTTCTTGTGTTTTGCTCAAAATATCAAGGTCGATTCAAATTGAAAAAATGTATTATTCTAGAAATCGACATAATTGCATTCTCGGGTCAAACTACGTTGACTTTTCCCTCCAATTAAACGCATGGCTTTTCGGGACATAGTAGGTCCGCCACTGCACACGTGCATGAGAAGATTGGAACATTTTTGAACCTAGAGTTGATTTTTTGATCTGACGGTCAGTTAAAAAGTGTGGACCTTCATCCGAAGGCTGACAAAAAACATGGACTTTCATTTAAGTGCATATCTTTGTTTTTGTTCATTTACCTTAATCTTCACCTTCATGAACTCTATTATACCTTCGATGACTTTTATATGCATGGATTTGTTAATGTTTCAATCATGGTGATAGAAGTATATAAATGATAGTAGATGAAGCTATGCGGATTTGTTAATCTTTCATACATACATACATACATACATACATATATACATGCATGCATTTATGCACACACACACACATGCATGGAGTTTCAAGTACATACCGTGCAATTGTTACAAACCATATAAACCAAATATTGACCATTGATCTTGTTTATTTTCAAATCTAAAAGGCATTTATTAATATGGTTAAAATGAGGCTGAGAGTAAATTTAGGAGTCGATTCAATCCACACCGTTGATCATCTCCATAGACGATTAATATTATTTTGTATGGCTTGTAACAATTACACAGTTTATTTTAAACTCCCTATATATTGGCGTTAAATGTAAGGCTTCTACATTTTGCAATAACTTTAAGGACCAATATAAACCCTCAATCAATATGAAGATATCTGATGCTTGTAAGTGAGCTTAGGATGATCAAGTGTTAGGCTTTATATGATATCATCATCAAATGTTTAGCACTTGTATTTTGATTTGTAATTATTTGCTTCACTTGTAAGTGTTATCTCTTGTCTTCATCTGATAGGTTTCATCAGATCGTTTGCCGGTAGATTTGTTCTTTCATACTTATCACTGGCAGATCTTCTTGCCTTTAAATGACACATTCTTTTACTAATCCAATTGGTTAAGTGTTTATTGAAATGTTTCTCACTCATCAAATCTTCTAACTGATAGGGACTCACCGTGAACACCTAGTAACCTATCATAACTAAAACTAGACCTAGCGTTATGAACACCAAGTCACCCATTAAAACTAAAATTAAACCTACTGTTGTAAACACTACTGTGAACACCATAACTTCCACTTCCTTGGGTTTTATGCTAAAGGTCGTTGGCCGGAATATAGCTCTTCTTTTTCCCGATTATGAAAATTAGTGGTGTCGAGCATCAAAGAGAAACAAATTGGAAACGACTATGGTTAATTTGTAATTTTAAAACTATAAAGACTAAAAGTCTTATAACTAACAAACCCTAAGGCCCAAAATTGTAGTTTGCTCTAATTTAGTTTTAATAGTAATAAAATCAAATGTATTACTATAATTTAATTTTATTGATTTATTCAATTAAATAAGATCGATGTAAGTAGAGTTTGGATAAGTCACAATTTATTAAGGAGCTCAAATTATTTTTGCGGTTATAATGATACTTCCCAAGGTGTCGTTTATTTGTAGGATGGGTGTGTTTTGAAGGGATTTACAATTAAATTTTATTTTAATTTTATATTTGGTTTGATGGATTTTTAAGATTTAAAATTCTATAATTTAATTGAAATTTTATGATTTTGATATTTTATAATTGGTATTTTATGGGAGTTTATAGGATATCTTTGTAATAAAGTTTTAAAATAGATTAAAAACACTGGTTTTATAATAATTAGTAAATAAAAATATAGATTAATTTAATTGTTTTTATAACTTTTTATATATAATTTGTTTCTATAGATTATTATAAAGGGAAATTAATTAAAATGCCACAAGTCAAACTTCATGTTACCAAAATGGCACAAATCTCTCCCACTTTGCAAAAATGCCACAAATACCCGCGATGGGAGCCTGCGATCGCGGGCAGTGACATTTTTGTAATTTTTTTTAGCGCGCGATCACGGTGAGTACCCGCGGTGCATACGATTTCTACTTTTTGGTTGAGTTTTGATTTTATATTTACACTTTCACCCCCTATACTTATTTACTAAATTTACTTTATACCTTTTACTTTCATAATTTAATTTTACATTTAACACATATAATCGTTTATTAACTAAAATACGTTAAAAAAATACGTTTTAATTTTAACAAGTTACACCATTATAATCGTCTCTTCGATACGTTCGAAATGAGCTCAATCTTGAATTTTTTTGAATTTATATATTTTAATATATATCATATAAACTACATAAAAATTATTTTTTATATTTAAAATTCATACCCTTATAGTTAATTATTTAATTTATGGTACTCTTATAGTTAAAATACGTTTTATTTATTTTTTTATCGATGGTCCAAGTGTAAGTATTAAAATTGGCGGAGGCTTTGTGATGGACAGACATCGATCCTTTTGTGCATACTCTGTAACTGCAAATACTTCAGTTCCAAACACACATGAATCATCGTTCGCCAAATACCCATTTTCATAATTCTTAAATGAGTCCAGTGATACCAACTTATCAAAACCCCATTTCATATTCTTCTCGTGAAACCTTGTCCTATTGCCATTCACGATATCTATAAACACATTCAAATAATAATAATTTAAAACGATTTAATGAATTAGTTAATATATGATTATTATGTTAATGCGATAGAAGTGTAAAACAAAAATGAAAATACGTTAAAAATAAATTTTTATGTAGTTTATATGATATATATTAAAATATATAAATCCAAAAAAATTCAAGATTGAGCTCATTTCGAACGTATCGAAGAGACGATTATAATGGTGTAACTTGTTAAAATTAAAACGTATTTTTAACGTATTTTAGTTAATAAACGATTATATGTGTTAAATGTAAAATTAAATTATGAAAGTTAAAGGTATAAAGTAAATTTAGTAAATAAGTATAGGGGTTGAAAGTGTAATATTTCAATTAAAAATCGGAATTTGGTCAACGTGGGGTCAACGCGGGCTAAATTTTCAAATTGCTCCCTGAAAGTTTCATAAATGGTCCCTGCAAGTTTCAAAAAGTGTCAAAAATAGTCCCTGAGCCTGCGATCGCGGGCTTCCATCGTGGGTATTTGTGGCATTTTTGTAAACTGGGAGAGATTTGTGGCATTTTGGTAAGTGTTGGTCAAACTTGAGGTATTTTAATTAATTTCCCTATTATAAACATTGATACTCAATTTCATTTCAAATTCTACACACTTGAGACTTCAAATCCAAATTCTTTTAGTCTTAAATCATTCTATAAAATCCAAATTCCTCAAAATCAATCCATCAAACCAAACATCACCTAAAAATAACCTTACACAAAATATTGGAAAATGTAAGTTTTCTAAGAAAACACACACACACACACACACACATATATATATATATATATATATATATATATATATAGGGAAAGGTTCAATAGAGAAGTGCAAATATTTAGAGAAGTAGAGAAGTAAAAAAACACGGGTCCGTTCATATATGAACGTTCATATATAAACAGTCATATATGAACGTTCATATGAACGTTCAGATATGACTGTTATATGAACGTTCATTTATGAACGTTCATATATGACTGTTTATATATGAACGTTCATATATGAATGTTCAGATATGACTGTTATATGAACGTTCATATATGAACGTTCATATATGACTGTTTATATATGAACGTTCATATATGAACGGACCCGTGTTTTTTTACTTCTCTACTTCTCTAAATATTTGCACTTCTCTATTGAACCTAAGGCTATATATATATATATATAATTGAATTTTTGAGCTCCTTATGAACTCAAAGTTATAAGCTACCAATAGTTTTCATCATTTCAAGATTCTTCGGTTAATCAGTTGCTTTGGCTATGTGGCATTCCAAATGATATCAAAGTCACTCCTTGTACCATCTGAATGGTGGGACAAACCTTATCGAGCGTGAAAAGTCCCCGATTGACGATGTTTGTATCATCTTAGGCAATTCTACATCACCGATTACAAGGAGAAATCACATATGGCCTGATGATATCAAGAAATTTAAATTGAGGAGTTTGTAACAACTCGTACCATATAAATAAATAACTGAATCTGCAAACTCCTTACAAGCTTAACGTTATAAACTATTAATAACTTGTTTATATTTTTAAATTGATTTCAAAATTATTGAATCAGTTTGCTATTTTATAGCAGGGACGGATCTGGTATGGTGGCCACATTGGCACGTGCCATCCTATTATTTCTCAGACGAAGGGTAAAAAAAATTTAGGTTCGTGATAGGAACTGTATTGTTTTGGAAGATGCTTCTCTATTATTTTGGAAACTTCAAAAAGGTACAACCATACCTTGTAATCAACAAAATAAAAACTCTCTAAATCAACCAAAAACCCAAAAAAAGAAATTGAAATCAACCATAAAACCGGAAAAAATCTCTCGAAATCGATGATAAAAAAACTTAAAAATCCCTTGAAATCAAGCAAAAAAATTTAAAAATCCCTTAAAACGGTGGAAATAAGTTAAAACGCATTGGATAATATTGAACATCGAAGATAAAGACACGTCGATAAAGATCATGATTTTTGTAATTATTTTTTGTCTATATTATATGTGCTGGGTATGAAAAAAAGTTAGACCCTTCCCTGTATTATATTTGTAACAACCTAAATTTTAAACAGTAAGAACATAGATAATTAATCCCAAATCGGGTCTCAATTACATAAAAGATTCATTAAACAATCATTACGAGATCTGAACTATCCAAAATTTGTAGCAGAATAATCTATCCATAGCCGAGAGATCTATCTAAGCAGTACAATAATTGAACTAGAGTGTTCCTCGCTAAAGCCTCCATCTCTAAGCACAAGCCTTCTCTTTACCTTTGCTTGAAGCACCACTAGAGTGCTTCCCTGAAAATGGTTTAATTTTGAAAAGTGAGGGTTAAACCAAACGGTCTAGTGATTTCCCTCCAAAAATGGTTTTAACAACAAGCATACAACATTTCTTTAACAAAACATGCATCTCAACATAAAACTCCATACATGGGTACTTGCACAGTGTTCAAGGATCGCACAATCCGGAACCACGATCGGGGCCCAAGCAGACTCCCATTTCGCCTCATATCGGGCCCAAGCAGACTCCCCATTACCCGAATAGGAAGGAAACGAATTCCATCCTACCGGTTCATAACAACTCCCAAGGGATCATCGGATCCCGAGGTACATTGATCCCACTGTGCAACCCGACTCCACATAGCATATACGCAAAGCTAATAATAAATCACAATGCGTGCAATCTTTATATACATTTCAATCATGCTAAATAAGCCTTTATAAAACATACTTTCATGCGAGAAATTTATAAGAGCTTGTAAACAAATCATACTCGTAAAGCATACCAAGTTTAGTGAAAACATTTAACATCTCATTCCACGTAAAAAGAATTAAGGGAACTCACCTGATTGGTATGACTTCGTAAGTACACGTCCTACTCTTGAACAACCCGAGCTGAACCCAACACCTAAGGTTTATCAAAACAACTTTCAGTATTAAGGTTATCCGGACAAGCATTTGTTCGGACTCATGCATTTTCCCGGAAACCCCCCCTTTTTCGGACACTCTCACTTTTCCGGAAGTGGTACCCGGAAAACCTACCCGGAACATACTGTCTGGACGCTATCCGGAAATCCTTCGATCCGGAAGTCACTTATCCGGACACTACACTATACCCGAAAATATCTATCCGGACACTCACGTATCCGGAGACTACCTATCCGGACACTCATGTATCCAGAAACCAGGACAACATCCTTATTCGGACACCCAGTCATCCGGAAAACTCCCTCATCCGGACAAGGGAATGTCCGGACATCGAACTGTGAAAAATCCCAAAACCTCAAAATCGATGTCCTAGAGCGATTTAGCCAATGAAACTCTTAGATAACGTTTGGGTTTACATTTCCAACTTAAAACACCCATTAATTCACCCTTTTACCCTTTAATCGGCCAAAATCGCATAAACTTCATTAAAAACTATATACGAGATAACACAGTGGAAATATGGTGTTCATCACACTAGTAAATACAAATCATTGAAGAAATCCAAATGCGATAACCAAAATAATGGGAGGGAATCGAAGTTTACCTTAAGAAGATTCTTGACCGACTTTCTATCTCGATTCGCTTTCCTTCTCCCTTCTTTCGATACCAGCCGCAATACGCAGAAGAGAAATGAAACCAATATAAGGTAACCTAGGGATTTGTTCCCTTATATACCTTTCATTAATTGCCATTTGGTCCCTCCTTAACTTTTCCCCCCTTTTCACTTTGGCCACAAACTTTCCATTTATTACAATAAATAACCGGTTGTTACAACACTCCATCCTTAAAAGAATTATGTCCCCGGAATTCCTTGGTCGAAAAGATGCGGGTACTTCGCCCTCATCTTCGACTCCAACTCCCAGGTTGCCTCTTGACATTTGTGATATTACCACTGAACCTTTACAAGGTTGATCTCCTTGTTCCTCAACTTCTTCACCTTAAAATCCGAAATGGGTTCGGGCTCTTCCACGAAATTTAGTGTTTCGTCTACTCTTATGTCCTTCAGTGGCACGGCCACGTCTGCCAGACACTTCCTCAGATTTGAGACATGAAACGCATTATAAATGCCCCGTAGCTCTTCGGGCAGGTCCAACCTATATGCCACTTCCCCAATTCGTTCCATGATTTCAAACGGTCCGATGTAGCGTGGGTTTAGCTTTCCCCTCTTCCCAAAACGTACCACTCCCTTCCATGGAGATATCCTTAACAACACATTATCCCCGACCTGAAACTCTATGTCGTTCCGCCTTCTTTCCGCGTAACTCTTTTGTCAATCACGAGCTACCTTCAATCTCTCCCGCACCTGGACTATGTTGTCCGAGGTTATTTGTACGATCTCCGGTCCAGTCAACTGTCTTTACCCAAGCTCATTCCAACACAAGGGTGTTCGACATTACCTCCCGAAGAGCACCTCGTACGGCGATGTAACAACCCAAATTCCATAAAATAAAATTCGTAACATTACAACTAAAAGTGGTCCCAAACTATACAATTTACATAAACTCTACTCTAGGTTCGCAGCGGATAACACCTTGACAACTGAGATGCTACGGGAAGCCCGACGGTAAACTACAAGCCTCCACTAGACTATACCTCTTCTACAACGTCATTTCTTTCCATCTTCTTTAGATGAAACCCCAAACAAGACTCTAACCTGAAATGGTTTTAATTTTGGAAAAGCGAGGGTTAGACCATGAGGTCTAGTGAATTCCCTCCCGAAAACAGTTTAACAAACAATATTTATCAATATACAAACCGTCGAAAAGGCCCATCAAATTTCATTTCAACATCACACTTGGGTATTTGCACAGTGTTCCTAGACAATCTCTACAACGCGGTAGTATCCACGATCGGGGCCCAAGCCGACTCCCCTTTCGCCTACGGGGCCCAAGCAGACTCCCCATTTCCCACATACACCGGAAACAGATTCCAGGCATACAGGGTGTATAAATCAACTCCCAAGGGATACGTGATATCCCAAGGTACACTACTCCCACAGTGCAACCCGACTCCAACGCATCATGTCAAGTAATGGATAGCAACACGTAAATCAAGCTTGTACTTTTATAGAAAATTTCAAAACATGTGTGCTTTAATGAATATTTCCATATCATGTAATAGCAAGGTTTTTCAAAGTGTATAATCACGCCATCATGCTCGATACCAAATTCAGTTATGAAAACTTTAGCAAAACATTTCATTTGCACAAAAGAGATAAGAGAACTCACCTGAGCTTTAGCAAATCGACACACGCTCCAAAACAAACTTTAGCTCAAACCGAACACCTGAATTTGACGTTATAAAAGTGATGTTAAGCCCTCAAATTATACTCCAATAGACCTTCCCTAAACCCTTAAGATGAACCCCAACGATGCCTCGATCCAAACCCGAACGAAAACGAAGCAAAACGATGAAGTGCACCAAACAGGGGATTGCACCCCTTACCTCGCGGCTTCAAGCCGCGGGCTAGGCCGCGCAAGTCTCTGTTTGAGACTTCCAAAACCTGCACTTGCAATCCACTCCGAAATTCAATCCCAAAAACCCCCCAAATTGATCCCAAGTGCTTGAAAGCTTCCAAAATTGGTAGTTTTGACTAATCACACCTTAAGGAATCAAAACCCAAATCTAAAACATGTAAAACCCAAATAAATCCATCCAATGATTTTCCTCTTTCAACCCCAAAATCACATTCTTGACAAAACCCAAATTCCACCATTGAAATGATGAATGATTCTCAAGAGAAGTTTGTAAACCAATAGGAACTCATCAATCATCCTATTTCCATTGAAAACAAGCTTAAGACTTCTTAATGATTTACTCAAAAGATTCCCAAACACAATTCTCACCAAATCAAGCAAGAAGATGAAGAATGGAGAAGAAACCATACCTAGAAGATGAAGTCTTCAAGGCTGTCAATGCAATTCTTCTTCTTCACCCTCCCCTAGGGTTTTGCTCTTCACTTCTCCTCTTCTCAATACTCCAGCCGTCCAAAATGAAAATGAAGGATTTTAGGGGTTTTACCCCATTTCATACTTCAAATTTTGATACCTAGTCCAGAAATTTTCACTTTTCACACTTTTGCCCCAAACTTCCAACTATTTCAGAATTTCTAGACATGAGGTGTTACAACACCTCCCCCTTAACAGAATTCCGTCCCCGGAATTCCATTGCTGAAAAGATGCGGGTAATTAGCCCTCATTTCCGATTCGGTTTCCCATGTCGCTTTTGGCCCTAAGGAATTTCCATAGTATTTCCACATCGTCAATTTCCGTGTTTCTCAACTTCTTGACTTTACGGTCGGTGGTCGTCGCTGACCCTACAACAAAGTCCAACTTCTCGTCTATTCACATTCTTTACAAAGGCGGTCACCAACTTCCAATAAGCACTCTCCAAATAGAGACGTGAACCACATTGTATATTCCCTATAATTTCCTCAAGTACAACCAAATAGCACCCATCTCTCCAACTCTTTCAATAATTGCAATGATCCCATTAAAACGTGGCCCAACTTCGTTTCGCTCTCGGAACGTATAGTTCCATTCCATGGGGATGTCTCCTGTAACATGCTCTCCCCCAATTTAAAATTTAAAAGACTCATGCCTTTTAATCTAATAAACCTATTTCCATTAAATTACCCAGACATTCCTGATCAGAATCAACAACACATGATATCCCTCGAAATCGCCTCTCGATTAACCACGACATTCTCATGTTGGGAACTAGAAAAATATGAATACTTGTAATCTCCTCGATCAACCATACTAAATGCACCAAGCATAAGTTCTATAACTTCTGTAACAACCCATGCCAACCGTACCAGATATTGTCCGCTTTAAAACGCGTCTGAATTACAGGTTTTACGCACCACCTTACTTCTTTAAAAGAAAGAATTTTACCGAGGTCATCGCCACAACAACACGAACCATCAACAAAAGAATAACCACTCAATTTGTCAACATAACACAAGGTCATCCTTGGATCGTCATTCAAACTCACAATCATGAGTTCCTTTATTGAACAACACCCACTTCACAAATTGCATTCCTCTAATATAGCGTACGTCTGGCACAAATAACACTTCACTCCCTTTAAACCATATTGATCACATACGCAACAACGGCCACCAATCAAATTATCCATACCCACATCAACCATCACACCATAACCCGTTTTCATTCATAAAGATATGGAGAAAACTTCCACAGGCTAACATCTGGATAATCCACTCACTTAAGCTGATCCGATCACAAGGACGCATTACAAGTTCTCCCAGTAAGCACCAAATGGTCCCACTATTTTTGAAATAACTTCCAAACGTCACTTTCTCCACGGGGAGGAGCGACCATGCTGACTCAAAATATCCCAAATACTCTAATCAATCGAAGCTAGGTTCACTCGAAACATTTTTATCCAACCATACTAAGACTAATCTAATGGTCTTTCATCCAGAGCACTCCCTTCGACCACATAGTTCCACTTCTTCTCGAAAACACAAATTATACTTTCAAAGATCGACTCACTATTAGGTGCAAGCTTAGACCAGTTGCCCAAAATAGGTTTCTCATACTTGAATCATAACATATACCATGATCCTTTTCATCATACCCTCGCTAAGAGTACATATGTATGCCACTGACATAGCTTTAGATATTGCTCCAACTTTTCGGTGTCATTTACCAATCTTCCTACTTTCGGTTTACCCACTTACTCAGACAACAAAAGCACAATATCGACTACAAATCCATACACCTATAAATGAAGTAAAGTCATTTCACGACTTTGTCTTTCCTGGGTCTAGATGAACCACAAAATCATGATCATCTAATTTACTTAAATGAGTTCTCTTTTCTCTTCGACTCATCGCGGTCTACTTCCATTATGCTAAGCACTTCATGCATAAGCGAATCATTTAAACCTCAGGAAATCACTTATCCACACTGGTGATCTTCCGCTTTCATAACGCCCACACGATGTGGCCCCACATCATGGCAGTATACGCCTTTCCCCAAATGACCTCTTACATCCACACCCGACAGGGTTACTTCTCAAATTTCAAACTCCAGACAACGCCTTCAACACGGGATAATATTAACAATTCAGTCTCAATAGACGACATGATGATCTATCCATAATTTCCAGACAAACCAGGATTTCTAATGGAACCCACTTCACCCAACGCATCAGAACCAACTTTATACCCCGCCATTCTCTCTTGTTCTCTTGAGGAAAACATAAGACTTTCTTGGTGCAAAATCTAACTACAAGACCACCTCAATACTCAGGCTCAAAACCGATAACATTTCATTAGGTACCGCAACCTACCTACTAACATGCTATCATCAGAATCACTTTGAGCACTTCGAATTTCACCCCGAACATAACCATTCTCAAATAATCAAACAAACGTTTAAATTACAATCATACTAACATTTCCGAATTCATTGCCCGAGACTCCTGCTACTCACCACCCTCTTCTAACAGAAACACGAAGGTAATAATACGACCATAATCTGCTCGACGGACAATTTCAACTCCCCAAGCCTTTCCTTAACCTCAATTGTAATATCCTCCCCGACCTAGCGAGTTCGTAGCCTTCATGCATGATGACACAACGATTGAAATCATTTGCACATTTGAAAATTCAATAGATACAATATCATAAAACAAGCTTGAGTATGCATGACACAATACCACTCAAGCTGAATAGTAAAAAAAACACTGCGACCGTAAGGATCGCTCATATGCAACCCTATGATAATTCACAACTTTATCCAACCAAATCGATGTCGGCACGACAAAATGTGTCCAATGAAACCTTTCAAATACGACTAGAAAAGTTCCGAACGAGATCTCTTACACAAAAGTGGGTCAATCGACTCCAACACTCATTTATATCATCATAGTGTGTCAATACTCATTTTGGTTTATAAAACTTTGCGATTAAACGTTTCCATGATTTTCGCAACGAAGATTCTCTCAATCATGAAAAAGGGTGAAATAATTCGCAAATCACTAAGTTCAAAATTTACCGTGCAACGTAAACAAGTTTGTTTTTTTTTCTTTAAACACACGCTTGCACACATTGGCTTATTTCCAAAACAATAAATTCGTTGTGTTCGTACATACTTTTAACATGAAAGAACTCATGTAACACATTTAATGACATAATGCATGAAACTCAATATGAAATTGAAGGCTATTCGCTCTAACAAGGTCAACTGTTATACTCACGTCAACTTATCATTGACACCCTACTATGACCAACAGTCGCTTTCCCATCCTTGCAACAACTTGCTGTACAAGTGCTTCACAACCCCCTTGATCGACCACTCCACATGGTTTCCCAATTGACCAATTATCTCACCTTCTACTTTTATGCATACTTCAATACAACACTAATATCTTTCCTTCATTATCCTTGCCACTAAACCGCTTGACCAAGGAGTCAAAGGCTAGACTCCTTCACCCGATCTTAAATTGAAGCTTTCAAGATTCCAGCATAGTCCTCCCTACCTATCCTAACTGATCGACATCTCAATTCCAATAATGGGACTCACTAGAAACTAGAAGTTTTCCCTTAACATTCATTCATCCCTTTTGAATCCCAAGAATTTTACCCCTAGCCGACTAATTAACATACCGAACAACGCTTCTTCTACAAGGTATAAACATCACATCATAAGCGATCTCTCACGACACATCAACCCTTTGCTATCAATTGCAAGGTTAGAACTTATTGCATACTATCACATCCAACAATCAACAATCAACAATATAGGTTGAGTATGTAACACCCCCAAATTTGGAACGAGCAACTAACTTTAATTTTCAATAAATTAACCAAAATAGATGGATTCATTTCTACAATTCATTCCTCAAAGTAACTTGGAATTTAAAACATTATAATTCCCCCAAAAAATAACTTAAACGGGTGCTACTTAACATAACACAATTTTCTAATTCCAAATAAGTGCGGAAGTCTTCACTACTCAAGTCACCTCACGTGCCCACTACTAGTACACGCCACTTCACAATGTAGCTAGAGCTACCCCAACCTGAGCCTGTTGCACATGCCGACAAATAAAAAGGGTTAGGCTTACGCCTAGTGAGTTCAAGCATTTTATGATGACTATATAAAAACATAAATCGAAAGAGTAATAGTTTTAGTCATGATTTCTAAAGGGTTTACTTTAAATGTAAAGCACCAATTTTCCAAATCCCACAATTCCCATAAATGAAATCTTTAATGCAATATGATTTCCAAAATAGACTCATTCCCAAAATCCACGTAATAGGGTGAAATACCATTTGATACTCAAAATAATTAAATCCATAATTCAATTTGTCATTATTCCAAAAACATCCTAAACACGGTAAAAACATAATCCCTAACTCATATAACATGGAAGTGCAATTCTCATAAATATGATACGTTACCGAAAACATGGATAAACACAAATACCCAAAAACATCACACACGGATGAGATATAAACCACAACTTGCATACCATGGAAAACAATCCATATAAATATAACACGTCACCGAAAACATGAGTAGCAATAAATACCCAAAACAACTCCTTTCGGTGACGGGGGAGACCCGTATACATCGCACGTGACGGAACACTAAAGTGGGTCACTTACTATGCAATAAAAACACCCACGTGGATTACTCTCATAAGCTGAGCTCAATCACTCCAGATCTATTGTCCGGGAGACTAGGGAGCCCCCAACTTCAACCACTCCAGATCTATACATTGGGTCACTCCAAATCCACAACAGCACATTAGGGATTACACCTTACTGCCCATGAGACGACGCCCGACCATATAGGTCCACGCCTTACTTATCATGGATCCCGATGCATATCCCGTGCTAAGCACATATATGGAATTACACCTTACTGCCCATGAGACGACGCCCGACCATCTAAGTCCACGCCTTACTTATCATGGAACCCGATGCCTATTCCGTGCTACAAAATAACTAACGTCTCGTAAACTAAGCTCAATCAATTCCGACCTCTTGCCCGCGAGACTAGGGGAAACTCAAATGCCTATGGATCCATGGCTAGCAAGGTCTAAAATATTACACGACCCCAAATAAATAAACAAATGCATTCAAAACATGCAATTCCCCAATTAACATAAATCATGATCAAAACTCAACTTTGAGCTATCCAACCGGACAAATGTCCCCAAAACTTAATAACATCTAATACCGAGCCACAAGCTCAACTAACTCAAAAGATAGTTCATGAAAGTCATAAAATGACATTAAGTATAACAACACACACCGGTTGTCAGTAAATACTTCAAATCCGTGAAACCCGAAATAACACCTTGGATCGGGATAACCCTCATTTCCAAAAGGACTCAACCTTTACATTTTCAAAACATCTCATGATGTACTATATGCATATTTCCAAATATCCACAAAATGCATTTTCATAATAAATAGACTCCATTTATCACATAAACCAACAACTCATTTCATGTATGATTTATTATCACATTTTTCCAAAATATCCAAAAGTAGTGTTTTATATTTACAACAATTAATACCTCAAAAGGTAAAATCCACCAAACAACCCAATATTGATAATTTTCAGGTAAAACACACAATTACTTGGAAAAATAACATTTTGGCATGTACAAAGTTTTCGCAAAGTAACTTGAACTCACCTTGCTAGATTTAAGCTAAATCTAGAGTTCTCCAAACGTAAGCTCCTTTGAAGAAGTTTGCATCCTCAAGCCAAAACCTCCAAAAACCTAAATTCATAACTTCCAACCATGAATATTCATACTCAACCACTTTAAAACTATTCCCCAAACATCTTATATTAAAATCTTCATTTTGACCAAAACCCCAATATTAACCTAACTTCTCCAAAATCATCCAAATCGAAATTGGAGAAACAAAACACTAGGAGATCATCAATGGAACATTTATAACTCATACGAAAGTATAGAAGCTAGGAGAATGAACTCACCACTTAGGTTTTGATGAAAACCTAGAAAACCCCAAAATCTCTAAGATGTCGTGGATGAAACTTGCTCTTGCATCTATAGATGAAATCAATAGCATAAAATGGGTAAGGAATGCATCAATCTCCAAGAGAAACCCCAAAATCGGTTAGGGTTTTGTGGGGGAGAAAAGGGAAAACGATTTGGGAGAGAAAGGGAGGAGATTCGAGACTTACCACCACCAAACACACTTGAATCATCCAATGATCTTCCAAACTCTTTCTAGATCCTTGAATATCTCTCAAAATCGGAACCATAGCCACTTGAATCGCCAAAATCGGAGTTGAAATGAGAGAGATATGAAGAAATGAAGTTTGAGGGCTAAAAATCTCGTATTTATGCTCCAGGTACCCGACGGCTAAAGTGACGTGCGAGAGTGACACAAGTGTCACTTTCGCTGGGCTCAAATAGATCTATGTACAAAACCGGCGAGAGTGACACGCGAGAGTGACACAAGTGTCACTTTCGCTGGTCACTTTAGCCGAGATTGTACCGAAAGTTGTTTTGGCCCTAACTTCTTCGTTATAGCTCCGTTTTCGCTCCGGAAAGAACCGTTGGACTCGTATTAGAATTCCCCATCCAACAAGACCATAAAATCTAGGATTTAACCCAAAATCCTATTTTTCATATTTTTTCTTAAAAGATCGATTCCACACTTATTCGAAGTTGTACTTATCCGAAAATTACGGGTGTTACAATCCTCCCAACATTAGGATGATTTCGTCCTCGAAATCTACATACTTTACAACCCAAGGCTAACCGACTCAACACCGACTATAATTTATCAGTTCCTAACTGGAATCTAAATTCCCTCCACACAGTCTATAAAGACAAATCCTCGAACAATTGCTTATCAACAAAGCCCCTTCACGTACACTGTACTTATGTCCGGGAGAACACTCCGACAACTGGAATAATTCCTAGTCAGACGACTTCGGTTGTCTCCCAACCTTAGATGTTCCATACATCCCGATTTCGATTTCCGACTTTAAGTCAATTCAAGGTTTGTTCGCTAACGAACCCAACAGAACCATCAATTCTGATTATTCCTACCATTACTTGCCATCTACATCCAACGAGTTCTAATAGACTCCAAGAATCCATCCCTACATCAATCATTAAACCTACAGGTTCTATAACCATACACGAAGGTTATTCCACCAAAACCACTCGTCACAATTGAGCATCTTAAGGTTACTACAACTGTTACCATTATTTCATTTAGAATCGGACTACACCCTCCGAATTTGCTAACGGTCTCCAACCTCAGACCCACAAGCTTGACACCTAGTTATACCACCAAGTTTTGAACTCTAACAGGACTCCACACACGAGTTCCGTTTACCGAGTGTTTCCACGAAACTAAGGTTGTCAACAAAACGGTTATACCAACCTCAACATGTGTTACCGCAAGTCTAACCCTCCAATTGCCACCCGTACCTCGACTTTGCTGCCGATATCATCCGGCCTATAGTCACAACACGTGCCCGAACGCTCGACTTTTCACAGTTGAGGTTCTATACAACTTACTCTTAGTCGGGTTACTTGACCTTTCCCAAGGTCATAATGAGTTCAAGGTTTCAAGTGCATCATTCAATAAATATGTCAATCGACAAAACTTTTCATAGAAATTTTCAATACAAGGATTTTCATATCAAAATAATCGTACGCACAAGACTACTATTATCAATTTGGTAGTTACGCGAAAATGGACACGCTCGTCCCACATATGAAAATCATGTTGAAAATTATTTCATTGCAGTTCAGTTTACCCACAAAACGCAAAAGCGTAATAAACAACTTCTTTAAAATGAACCGCCACGGTTCTAGTATGGATTGACTCATGACATGCACGTAAAGTAATTGCCCGACTCTAAACAGGGTGCAACAAAAGGTGTGCACGTATTTCAAAAGAAGTCCAACGACATTTGACTCCAAAGTTTCTCTTTTTACCATAAAATGGCGTGGAACAAGGTTCACCAACAAAATTTTGCGCGCGTCAGTTTATTACACAAAACGATGAAACGGTTTACAAATACACCTTAGTCAACACAAGATAACTTGTGCAAAATCCATATTTAAAACAAAACCCATACGTTTCCATCACTTGAAAATATCGACTAAAACATCTTAAAACCTCACATTGAGGTAGGCATGCAAGCTTGTAACACTTCCATTAGCAATTTATTTTTTTGAACGAAATAACATGCATCAAATGGTTCGCGACCAAATTCCAAAGATGGAATTCTTTAAATTAATTTCCCAAAATTTCCCATTCGGTCCTATAACGACAATTGAGTAAAACGTTTTTGGCAAACTTGCACACAACAATGCGTTTTTCCAAGACATATAAGGAAATAAGTGTCAATATTTGTTGACACCAAAAATGGTTCAAACCCATTTTCAAATCTCAATTTGCACCAACGGTACGCATCAATGTTCAAAACATAAGAATTCCACGCACCATAGTTTTATACAAACCGTTTTTTCTAAAATCTTTATCACGAAACACTTTCCTCAAAATTTCATACTTGGAACATAAAACGTCAAAACGTCATTGCTAAAAATGTATTTGTCAAAAATACTCAAAACACACATTTCCTCCAAAACCAAAAAGCCTTCATTTTTTTTCAAAATATTCGACAATTCAAAATTGACCAATGTCAATGACTCATACATTCGTGTTTTTCAAATATCATGCATCATAAACCATTCGTGATCCCCCCACCACTAAAACATGCTTTGACCAAATGGTCTCTCATTTAAACAATGAGTTAATAAAACATTTTTATGCACGACCCGTTTATCAAAGTGTCGAGAAACAATGGTTACCAAGCTATGCATACCCCTAAGTCGATATACCGCATTTACATAGAATGATAATGAAACATTTAACAGACCAAAAGCGCACCAAGCAAGTCCTTATGAAATGTCAACAAAATGTTCCTTCATGCATCGCTTAAGCCACGTATAAATCAATCCATACACTGAACTATATGCAACGAAATACTTAGTAACACAAACCTTTTGAAAGAAAAGTTATGCGACACTAGAGTTCCAAACTCATCTCCTTTTAGTCGCCTTATGGCATAAAATTAACTTTTCTCAACAAAACTCGAGTGGGACAAAATACCCACATAACTTATAAACCTTTCACATAAGTAATTAGAGCATGCACCTTGTGAAATTATACTCACACGACTCAACATGTCGTAAAACAAAACTCCATGAACCTCAATGGACTCAATGACTCCAAGTCAATAAAACGGTGCTAAACATTATGCTTTCAAATCCAAATTGCTATAAGCAAAATCATAAATGAGACGCCAAAATTCCAAAATCCTCTTCTAGGATAATACCATATAAACAACATTGTTAACAACTCACATTAAACAAATTCTCCAAAATAACTTTACATAGACATAATGGAAGAAACTTTCCGTCCAAACTCTAACATATGTGGAGGAGATCCAATGTTAATGTTATAAGCCGTAGTCACTTGCCCAACGTCTTAAACATCATAAAATATGGATATCACTGTATCTTAAGGTAACATTGGACAATAATAAAATGGAACAATTTCCGACGGGGCTCACAACTCCTGTAATAAAACATTTTCGTGCAGGTTCAAAACCCATGATTTAAAATCTTGTGTGTGCTAAACGTTTTCCAAGATCCCGCAATGCCGTCTATACGACGATTTGAAACACAAGAAGTAACTCCTGCAATTTATTTCAAAACAAAATAAATTTCGTGCATATATTTTAGTCGGCACTCAACATTCAGGTGACACTCCTCCAATTCCTACGATCATTCTATTGTCATCCGGATACTCAACATCCTAACGCAAGATTGAGAGTCACATCGACAAATCTTACAATTTCCTCTTCGAATCAAGGTTAATTCAACATGCCTACGGCTCCAACCCAACCATCAATTTCGACCTGAACGGTCCACTTAATGCAATCATCATGCTTACCGCTACTCCAAATAGCAAATGCTAAAGTCGTTAACCTCTTCTAACGACCACTCGCTTAGAACTCCTTCACTACCCCAACGGTCATCATGCTAGAGTCGTTCAAGTACTCTCATGTAACTGACAGGTTCACCATAACACTGGCCAGGTGCAATTATGAACGTCCCGTACATGATCATCCTTGCTACTCATGACGTGACTTCTCATTTCTAGTGACTCCAACAACCTCCAAATATCCTATCTTAGAGTGTCTAATGGTGCAATCTCACTCTCATTTATTTAAAACAACGCTAGCTTGAGTCTAGGTATCCAACAATCAACACCTAATTCTCTCAAACTTATGCTCTGATACCAACTTGTAACACCCTCAAATTTGGAACGAGCAACTAACTTTAATTTTCAATAAATTAACCAAAATAGATGGATTCATTTATACAATTCATTCCTCAAAGTAACTTGGAATTTAAAACATTATAATTCCCCCAAAAAATAACTTAAACGGGTGCTACTTAACATAACACAGTTTGCTAATTCCAAATAAGTGCGGAAGTCTTCACTACTCAAGTCACCTCACGTGCCCACTACTAGTACACGCCACTTCACAATGTAGCTAGAGCTACCCCAACCTGAGCCTGTTGCACATTCCGACAAATAAAAAGGGTTAGACTTACGCCTAGTGAGTTCAAGCATTTTATCATGACTATATAAAAACATAAATCGAAAGAGTAATAGTTTTAGTCATGATTTCTAAAGGGTTTACTTTAAATGTAAAGCACCCATTTTCCAAATCCCACAATTCCCATAAATGAAATCTTTAATGCAATATGATTTCCAAAATAGACTCATTCCCAAAATCCACGTAATAGGGTGAAATACCATTTGATACTCAAAATAATTAAATCCATAATTCAATTTGTCATTATTCCAAAAACATCCCAAACACGGTAAAAACATAATCCCTAACTCATATAACATGGAAGTGCAATTCTCATAAATATGATACGTTACCGAAAACATGGATAAGCACAAATACCAAAAAACATCACACACGGATGAGATATAAAACACAACTTGCATACCATGGAAAACAATCCATATAAATATAACACGTCACCGAAAACATGAGTAGCAGTAAATACCCAAAACAACACCTTTCGGTGACGGGGGAGACCCGTATACATCGCACGTGACGGAACACTAAAGTGGGTCACTTACTATGCAATAAAAACACCCACGTGGATTACTCTCGTAAGCTGAGCTCAATCACTCCAGATCTATTGCCTGCGAGACTAGGGAGCCCCCAACTTCAACCACTCCAGATCTATACATTGGGTCACTCCAAATCCACAACAACACATTAGGGATTACACCTTACTGCCCATGAGACGACGCCCGAACATATAGGTCCACACCTTACTTATCATGGATCCCGATGCCTATCCCGTGCTAAGCACATATATGGAATTACACCTTACTGCCCATGAGACGACGCCCGACTGTAATACCCCGGGTAAGTCCGTTAGATATTTTATCTATCCGTTAACTTAACTAAACCATAAGATGTAATGATTAAGTTAAGTTTGTGATAAGTTATAAGGTTAAGGGTGTTTTGGGTCATTTTGGAATAGTTTGAGCCAAGAAGGTAAGTTGGACCTATATTATCTCTTAAGCCTCTACACTCATCAGATACCTAAAATAGAAAGAGTGTGTGTGTGTGCGGGAGCTCTGGAGGCGAAAAGAGGCAGTGAACGAAACCTACGGTTAGAATATCAATCAATTGGGTTGGATTCGATTTGGAGGTAAGCTCTTTTATATTTTGTGTTGGTAATCAGTAATAGAAGATATCTATCGGTTTAGAAGTTACGATTTCAGTTATTGGTATAGATTTCAATCGATTTCTGAGAAAATGGAACCGACTGTGTTCTTAGAGTCCCGAGGAAGTCCCGGTAGACTCCCGGTATGGTCGACTCCCGGTAGTGTGGAGTCCCGGTATAGTAGACTCCCGGTATGGTCGACTCCCGGTAGTGTGGAGTCCCGGTATTGCTAACTCCCGGTATTGCTAACTCCCGGTACCAAAGAGTCCCGGTACTGAGAAGCCCCGGTACTCTGTGTAGTCCCGGTAGTTGTTAAGTTTAGTGATACAGTTGAGATCAGGAACTGGTAGGCTTTATATGTTTGGCTAGTAAAGAGGTGTATGTACCTTAAATTGTTTCAGATTCTGTGAAGTCGTGGTAAGAGATAAGACTATTGTTAAAGGAGCTTGCGAGCGTGTGTAATAATCAAAACAGGTGAGTTTTACTTTAAAAGTATTTTTAACTGGAATACATATACGTATGGTTTGGGAAAGTGATAATTGGTGATTACGTGTTTATATGTATGGTATATGTGAATTATAATATATTGAGGTATTATATTTACATGAGTATTATAATGTGTTATAATACGTTGGTTGGGCATAGGACCGGTGTGTTTGCCTATAGAATCTGTATAGCGTTGTTTGGCTGTAGATGTTGTACAGCGTTGTAAATTATTAGTTGGCTTGCAACCAACTAATATGGCCATGAGAAATGAGAAGGGAAGGTATATGATGTGTGAGTTCAAATTGATATATTTGATCGTGCTGTGTGATTTATATAAATAGGGTTTATATAAATGATTTCAAACTAACAGGGATTTATCTCACTTAGACCATTAGGTCTAACCCTCATTTTGTTTTAAAATATGTATTCCAGGTGGCAGATCGGGTAAGAGCAAGTAATTAGAGTAATCGAGGGATGGCTTTTGTGAAGGAATACATGATGAAGATTTTGTCATGTTTAGCAGTTGTATTATAATGATTAAATGTTATGTATGTATTTAGTATGAAGTTTGAAGTAGAATGGCTTCTTTTGATTGTAAAAGACTACGGGACCGTACTTGTAATATAATGTTTCGTTTGTTATATTAATGTTATGTTACATTATGTGATTTGTTGTGTGTATGGGATTTGGGTTGTTACAAATGGTATCAGAGCCTTAGTTTAAGGGATTTAGGTATTTGTATCTGTATCTAGACTTAAACTGCATGTGAAGTAGGATGTCCCTATTATTGTAGAACCTTGGGATATTAAGTATAAAAGGTAGAAGGAACATCATGTAAGGTAATTTCATATTACACTTGGCCAGTGTAATTGTGATCTGACAGGTACATGTGTGAACTGGAATACCTTGTTATATGGGGTATGTGCTTATGTGTATATTAACCTTGTTTAAATCTACAGAATGGCAAGCGGTACACGGAATTCGAATCGAGGAGGATGAAGAAATTCGAATAGTACGAATTCGCCGATAGGAACGGGGGACAGGGGAGGCAAACCTGGGGGTAGAGTCGGGGGTAGAACCGGGGGTAGAGCTGGAGGTCGAGCCGGAGGCAGAGTCCAGCCACATGGTACATAGTTTGTTACCAGGGATGATCTAATGGCAGAAATGGGAAGATTGCAGGCTAGCATACAAACAATGTTTGATCGAAACCGTCATAATGAAACTGGAATACCGGATCCCGGACCGGAAGATGAAATGCTTATCACACCAACTGTTGTACCAGTACAAAGGAGGTGCGACTACAAAATGTTTTTGAGCTGTAGACCTCCGACCTACTCAGGAGACAGGGATCCAGTGAAAGCAATGAGATGGATGAAGGAAATAGAAGCTATTTTCAAGACAAGCAAGTGTGCAGATGAAGATAGGGTATTGTATGGGACAGCAATGTTAAAAGGGGATGCTTTGTATTGGTGGGAATCTTTTATTCATTCTAAAGGATCTGATGTTTATTCTACCCTCTCTTGGGAAGAATTTGTGATAGCCTACAGGAACGCATTTTGTCCCCAAGCAGCCGTCAAACAACTGGAAGGGGAATTTATGAATTTGCAACAAGGAAACTTATCCGTTCGAGACTACACCGCTAGCTTTCTGTAAAAGTCTCGGTTCGCAGAATACTACGTTGCTACGGAGGCGATGAAGACGGAAAGGTTTATCTTTGGGCTGAACTCAGAAGTTAGAAGGCTAGTGACTGCAAAAGGACCCGATACCTTCTCAACTGCAGTTGATGCCGCGGAGAATGTTGAAAGAGATATTAGAAGGGATGCTGGCGATAAAAGTATCGGGAAGAGAAAGTGGGAAGGACCACAACACGATCCGAATAAGTCCCGATTTCAGAGGTATGATAACCGTCCGCCGTTTCGACCAGCGGAAAGACCATGTCAGAAGTGCAACCGTGTCCACCAAGGAAATTGCCAAGGTGATTTACGAGCGTGTTATAAGTGTGGGAAGACCGGACACGTCATTAAAGATTGTAAGGTAACGCGGTTATGTTTCTTATGCAATTCTCCGGATCACCTTCAGTCGGACTGTCTGCGGGGAAGGATACAGCAAGGTGGGTCATCGGGCAGGCCAGCGATTGTTAAACCAGTAATACCAAGACTGGAACCTCCAGTAACCAGGGGTCGCGCGTTTCAAATGACCGAGAAAGAAGCGGAGGAAACTCCGGATGTGGTCACAGGTACATTTTTAATAAACTATACACGTGCTAAGGTGTTATTTGATTCCGGTGCAAACCGATCGTTTGTGTCTCCTGCATTTGCTGCTTGCCTGTGTTTGAAACCTAAAATGCTAGAACATGCTCTATCAGTAGATACGGAAAATGATAATCAAGTGTCAGTTAAAGAAGTATTTGATGACTGTGTGATAAATATAGAGGAGTGTAGAGTGCCGATACAATTGTTTCCTATAACTTTGATAGAGTTTGACGTCGTAGTGGGAATGGACTGGTTAGCCGAGAATCAGGCTAACATAGTGTGTGATAAGAAGTTAATGAATGTGGTATTACCCGAGAAGGGACCAGTAGTGATTTATGGTGATCATAGGAATCATCAGTCTAGCCTTATATCTATGATAAAAGCCCGTAAGTGTGTGAATAAGGGTTGTTAGAGTTACTTGCCTTACGTGATAGATATTAAGCCAGAAAAGAATAGGATGGAAGATATTCCTATTGTTAGTGAATTCCCTGAAGTATTCCCCGAAGACTTGAATAGTCTCCCGCCTGTTAGACAAGTAGAGTTCGGTATAGACCTGATTCCTGGAGCCACTCCTGTAGCCCGTGCACCCTATCGTCTGGCACCTGTAGAGATGAAAGAGATGATGGCACAACTACAAGATCTATCCGATAAGGGTTTCATCAGACCTAGTTCTTCACCGTGGGGAGCACCAGTGTTATTTGTGAAAAAGAAGGATGGTTCGATGAGAATGTGTATCGACTACCGAGAACTGAATAAGCGTACGATAAAGAACAAGTATCCGTTACCCCGAATTGATGACCTCTTCGATCAGTTAGTTGGAGCTTGCTATTTCTCCAAGATTGATCTAAGATCCGGTTATCACCAGTTGAAAGTTAAAGAAGAAGATGTTCTAAAGACTGCTTTTCGAACAAGGTATGGACATCACGAATTCTTAGTGATGCCGTTTAGACTGACGAACGCTCCAGCTGCTTTTATGGATTTAATGAATCGGGTATGTAAGCCGTATCTCGATAAACTTGTAATTGTATTTATCGATGATATACTTATCTATTCTCGATCCAAGGAAGAGCATGCGCAACATCTTCGTTTGATTCTGGAGCTATTGAAAAAGGAAAAGTTGTATGCAAAATTTTCTAAATGTGAATTCTGGCTACGGAAAGTTCAATTTCTGGGGCACGTGGTTTCTGAGAAAGGTATACAAGTTGATCCGATGAAAGTGGAAGCAGTTGAAAAGTGGGAACCGCCGAAGACAGCAACCGAAGTACGTAGTTTTCTGGGTTTAGTCGGCTACTATCGGAAATTTATAAAAGACTTATCTCGTATCGCAACGCCTTTGACTAAGCTGACCCGGAAGAACCTGAAGTTTGAATGGAAAGCAGAACAAGACGAGGCATTCCGGATATTGAAAGAGAAACTGTGCAGCGCGCCGATTCTATCACTACCTGAAGGTTCGGAAGATTTTGTTGTTTATAGTGATGCGTCAAAACTGGGTTTGGGATGTGTACTTATGCAGCGGGGAAAGGTTATTGCTTATGTTTCTCGTCAATTAAAGGATCATGAAAGACAGTATCCTACGCACGACATGGAGCTTGCAGCAGTTGTCTTCGCGTTGAAGATTTGGAGACATTATCTGTATGGTTCCAAATGTCAGATTTATACTGATCACAAGAGTCTCCAACACCTCCTTGATCAGAAGGAACTAAATATGAGACAAAGGAGATGGCTAGAATTGCTGAACGATTACGACTGTGAAATCCTTTATCACCCAGGAAAGGCGAATGTGGTGGCGGATGCGCTGAGTCGTCAAGAAAGGAGTGGAACAATAAAAGTTATTTTGCTACGAACTGAACTCCTACCCAACATATTTGATGAATTGCAGAAGTGTCAAGTGGAAGCTTATCAGGATGAACATCTGAAATCAGAACGGTTAGTGCGGATGTCAGCATTGCTAGTAAAAGATGAGCGTGGGTTATTGTGTCTGGGAAACAGAGTGTGGGTACCTCGGTTGGGTGGGTTACGTGATCGTGTTTTACAAGAAGCTCATCAATCCCGTTTCTCTATTCACCCAGGTACAAACAAGATGTATAGAGACCTAAAGCAATTCTATTGGTGGCCGGGGATAAAAAGAGGAATTGTTCTGTATGTGGAAAGATGTGATACTTGTAAGAAAGTAAAGATCGAACACCAAAAGCCATTTGGTCAGCTACAACGGCTAGAAATACCTATGTGGAAGTGGGAGCAGATTACCATAGATTTCATCACGAAGCTACCAAGGACTCCGAAGGGATTTGATTCTATTTGGGTGATCGTCGACAGATTGACAAAGTCTGCACACTTTCTACCGATAAAGGAAACCGATTCGATGAAGCGATTAGCTAAGTTGTACATTGACGAAATAGTAACTCGACATGGAGTTCCAATCTCGATCATTTCTGATCGTGATAGTCGTTTTACTTCGAGATTTTAGAGGAGTTTTCAAAGGGAAATGGGGACACAGATAAAGTTAAGTACGGCGTATCATCCTCAAACAGATGGGCAGAGTGAACGAACGATTCAGACCTTAGAAGATATGATCCGGGCTTGCATTGTTGATTTCGGGGGATCGTGGGATAAGCATTTACCGTTGATTGAATTCGCTTACAACAACAGTTATCATTCCAGCATACAAGCGGCACCGTTCGAAGTACTGTATGGTAGGAAATGCCGAACGCCTTTGTGTTGGAACGAAGTGGGAGAAAAACAGCTAGCGAGACCGGAAATAGTTCAGTTAACCGCCGATAAGGTTACTCAGATTCGAGAAAGATTGAAAGTGGCTCAAGATAGACAGAAGAGCTACGCTGACCGACGTCGAAAGCCTTTGGAATTTCAAATCGGGGATTTTGTAATGTTAAAGGTTTCT
Organism: Saussurea involucrata; assembly: GCA_033807775.1. NCBI lineage: Eukaryota > Viridiplantae > Streptophyta > Magnoliopsida > Asterales > Asteraceae > Saussurea > Saussurea involucrata. The sequence continues at coordinate 61,976,752 of CM066319.1, read as the reverse complement.
CCATGGAAGGGAGTCATCCGATTTGGGAGACAAGGTAAACTTAGCCCAAAGTATATCGGACCGTTTGCAATTACAGAAAGGATCGGTGAAGTAGCTTACCGATTAGATCTTCCACCGGAATTGAGCAGGATCCATAATGCATTTCACGTATCGAACTTCCGAAAGTGTTTGGTTACTCCAGATTAGTCAGTTTCCCTACCAGAGATACAAGTGGATGAAAGACTGAATTATGCGGAAGAGCCGGAAGCTATAGTTGATCATAAAGTTAAAGTGCTGCGGAATAAGGAAACCAGGCAAGTGAAAGTACAGTGGAAGCATCATAGAGGTCAGGATGCTACGTAGGAATTCGAATCGGAAATGAGAGCCAAATACCCTCACCTTTTTGCTTAACTGAATTCCGGGACGGAATTCTTTTAAGGGGGAGATGATGTAATACCTCGGGTAAGTCCGTTAGATATTTTATCTATCCGTTAACTTAACTAAACCATAAGATGTAATGATTAAGTTAAGTTTGTGATAAGTTATAAGGTTAAGGGTGTTTTGGGTCATTTTGGAATAGTTTGAGCCAAGAAGGTAAGTTGGACCTATATTATCTCTTAAGCCTCTACACTCATCAGATACCTAAAATAGAAAGAGTGTGTGTGTGTGCGGGAGTTCTGGAGGCGAAAAGAGGCAGTGAACGAAACCTACGGTTAGAGCATCAATCAATTGGGTTCGATTCGATTTGGAGGTAAGCTCTTTTATATTTTGTGTTGGTAATCAGTAATAGAAGATGTCTATCGGTTTAGAAGTTACGATTTCAGTGATTGGTATAGATTTCAATCGATTTCTGAGAAAATGGAACCGACTGTGTTCTTAGAGTCCCGGGGAAGTCCCGGTAGACTCCCGGTATGGTCGACTCCCGGTAGTGTGGAGTCCCGGTATAGTAGACTCCCGGTATGGTCGACTCCCGGTAGTGTGGAGTCCCGGTATTGCTAACTCCCGGTATTGCTAAATCCCGGTACCAAAGAGTCCCGGTACTGAGAAGCCTCGGTACTCTGTGTAGTCCCGGTAGTTGTTAAGTTTAGTGATACAGTTGAGACCAGGAACTGGTAGGCTTTATATGTTTGGCTAGTAAAGAGGTGTATGTACCTTAAATTGTTTCAGATTCTGTGAAGTCGTGGTAAGAGATAAGACTATTGTGAAAGGAGCTTGCGAGCATGTGTAATAATCAAAACAGGTGAGTTTTACTTTAAAAGTATTTTTAACTGGAATACATATACGTATGGTTTGGGAAAGTGATAATTGGTGATTACGTGTTTATATGTATGGTATATGTGAATTATAATATATTGAGGTATTATATTTACATGAGTATTATAATGTGTTATAATACGTTGGCCGGGCATAGGACCGGTGTGTTTGGCTATAGAATCTGTATAGCGTTGTTTGGCTGTAGATGTTGTACAGCGTTGTAATTATTAGTTGGCTTGCAACCAACTAATATGGCCAGGAGAAATGAGAAGGGAAGGTATATGATGTGTGAGTTCAAATTGATATATTTGATCGTGCTGTGTGATTTATATAAATAGGGTTTATATAAATGATTTCAAACTAACAGGGATTTATCTCACTTAGACCATTAGGTCTAACCCTCATTTTGTTTTAAAATATGTATTCCAGGTGGCAGATCGGGTAAGAGCAAGTAATTAGAGTAATCGAGGGATGGCTTTTGTGAAGGAATACATGATGAAGATTTTGTCATGTTTAGCAGTTGTATTATAATGATTAAATGTTATGTATGTATTTAGTATGAAGTTTGAAGTAGAATGGCTTCTTTTGATTGTAAAAGACTACGGGACCGTACTTGTAATATAATGTTTCGTTTGTTATATTAATGTTATGTTACATTATGTGATTTGTTGTGTGTATGGGATTTGGGTTGTTACACCGACCATCTAAGTCTACGCCTTACTTATCATGGAATCCGTTGCCTATTCCGTGCTACAAAATAACTAACGTCTCGTAAACTAAGCTCAATCAATTCCGACCTCTTGCCCGCGAGACTAGGGGAAACTCAAATGCCTATGGATCCATGGCTAGCAAGGTCTAAAATATTACATGACTCCAAATAAATAAACAAATGCATTCAAAACATGCAATTCCCCAATTAACATAAATCATGATCAAAACTCAACTTTGAGCTATCCAACCGGACAAATGTCCCCAAAACTTAATAACATCTAATACCGAGCCACAAGCTCAACTAACTCAAAAGATAGTTCATGAAAGTCATAAAATGACATTAAGTATAACAACACACACCGGTTGTCAGTAAATACTTCAAATCCGTGAAACCCGAAATAACACCTTGGATCGGGATAACCCTCATTTCCAAAAGGACTCAACATTTACATTTTCAAAACATCTCATGATGTACTATATGCATATTTCCAAATATCCACAAAATGCATTTTCATAATAAATAGACTCCATTTATCATATAAACCAACAACTCATTTCATGTATGATTTATTATCACATTTTTCCAAAATATCCAAAAGTAGTGTTTTATATTTACAACAATTAATACCTCAAAAGGCAAAATCCACCAAACAACCCAATATTGATAATTTTCAGGTAAAACACACAATTACTTGGAAAAATAACATTTTGGCATGCACAAAGTTTTCGCAAAGTAACTTGAACTCACCTTGCAAGATTTAAGCTAAATCTAGAGTTCTCCAAACGTAAGCTCCTTTGAAGAAGTTTGCATCCTCAAGCCAAAACCTCCAAAAACCTAAATAATAACTTCCAACCATGAATATTCATACTCAACCACTTTAAAACTATTCCCCAAACATCTTATATTAAAATCTTCATTTTGACCAAAACTCCAATATTAACCTAACTTCTCCAAAATCATCCAAATCGAAATTGGAGAAACAAAACACTAGGAGATCATCAATGGAACATTTATAACTCATACGAAAGTATAGAAGCTAGGAGAATGAACTCACCACTTAGGTTTTGATGAAAACCTAGAAAACCCCAAAATCTCTAAGATGTAGTGGATGAAACTTGCTCTTGCATCTATAGATGAAATCAATAGCATAAAATGGGTAAGGAACGCATCAATCTCCAAGAGAAACCCCAAAATCGGTTAGGGTTTTGTGAGGGAGAAAAGGGAAAACGATTTGGGAGAGAAAGGGAGGAGATTCGAGACTTACCACCACCAAATACACTTGAATCATCCAATGATCTTCCAAACTCTTTCTAGATCCTTGAAGAGCTCTCAAAATCGGAACCATAGCCACTTGAATCGCCAAAATCGGAGTTGAAATGAGAGAGATATGAAGAAATGAAGTTTGAGGGCTAAAAATCTCGTATTTATGCTCCAGGTACCCGACGGCTAAAGTGACGTGCGAGAGTGACACAAGTGTCACTTTCGCTGGGCTCAAATAGCTCTCTGTACAAAACCGGCGAGAGTGACACGCGAGAGTGACACAAGTGTCACTTTCGCTGGTCACTTTAGCCGAGATTGTACCGAAAGTTGTTTTGGCCCTAACTTCTTCGTTATAGCTCCGTTTTCGCTCCGGAAAGAACTGTTGGACTCGTATTCGAATTCCCCATCCAACAAGACCATAAAATCTAGGATTTAACCCAAAATCCTATTTTTCATATTTTTCTTAAAAGATCGATTCCACACTTATTCGAAGTTGTACTTATCCGAAAATTACGGGTGTTACAGAGTACACCCATGCACCTGTAAATTCATAATAACATTGGCCAGATGCGATTTTGAATTTACCTTACATGAGGGTGCTCACTACCATATCTATGATTAAGGTCTTTCCTATTGGCTTCCTATATCTCAGTTGTGTTTCCCTTACTTCATAGTTTAAGTTTAGGCCCATCCGGTCACCTAAATCCCTTAAACTATGGTTCTAATACCATTTGTAACAACCCAAATTCCATAAAATAAAATTCGTAACATTACAACCAAAAGTGGTCCCAATGTATACAATTTACATCAACTCTACTCTAGGTTCGCAGCGGATAACACCTTCACAACTGAGATGCTATAGGAAGCCCGACGGTAAACTACAAGCCTCCACTAGACTAAATCTCTTCTACAGCGTCATTTTTTCCATCTTCTTCAGATGAAACCCCAAACAAGACTCTAACCTGAAATGGTTTTAATTTTGGAAAAGCGAGGGTTAGACCATGAGGTCTAGTGAATTCCCTCCCGAAAACAGTTTAACAAACCACATATATCAATATACAAACCGCCGAAAAGGCTCATCAAAATTCATTTCAACCATTCAACATCACACTTGGGTATTTGCACAGTGTTCATAGACAATCTCTACAACGCGGTAGTATCCACGATCGGGGCCCAAGCCAACTCCCCCTTCGCCTACGTGGCCCAAGCAGACTCCCCATTTCCCACATACATCGGAAACAGATTTTAGGCATACAGGGTGTATAAATCAACTCCCAAGGGATACGTGATATCCTAAGGTACACTACTCCCACTGTGCAACCCGACTCCAACACATCATGTCAAGTAATGGATAGCAACACGTAAATCAAGCATGTACTTTTATTGACAATTTCATAACATGCGTGCTTTAATGAATATTTCCATATCATGTAATAACAAGGTTCTTCAAAGTGTATAATCATGCCATCATGCTCGATACCAAATTCAAGTATGAAAACTTTAGCAAAACATTTCATTTGCACAAAAGAGATAAGAGAACTCACCTGAGCTTTAGCAAATCGACACACGCTCCGGAACACACTTTAGCTCAAACCGAACACCTGAACTTGATGTTGTAAAAGTGATGTTAAGCCCTCGAATTATACTCCAAGAGACCTTCCCTAAACCCCTAAGATGAACCCCAACGATGCCTCGATCCAAACCCGAACGAAAACGAAGCAAAACGATGAAGTGCACCAAACAAGGGCTTGCATCCCTTACCTCGTGGCTTCAAGCCGCGGGCTAGGCAGCGCAAGTCTCTGTTTGAGACTTCCAAAACCTGCACTTGCAATCCACTCCGAAATTCAATCCCAAAAACCCCCCAAATTGATCCCAAGTGCTTGAAAGCTTCCAAAATTGGTAGTTTTGACTAATCACACCTTAAGGAATCAAAACCCAAATCTAAAACATGTAAAACCCAAATAAATCCATCCAATGATTCAGCTCTTTCAACCCCAAAATCATATTCTTGACAAAACCCAAATTCCACCATTGAAATGATTAATGATTCTCAAGAGAAGTTTGTAAACCAATAGAAACTCATCAATCATCCCATTTCCATTGAAAACAAGCTTAAGACTTCTTAATGATTTACTCAAAAGATTCCTAAACACAATTCTCATCAAATCAAGCAAGAAGATGAAGAATGGAGAAGAAACCATATCTAGAAGATGAAGTCTTCAAGGCTCTCCATGCAATTCTTCTTCTTCACCCTCCACTAGGGTTTTGCTCTTTACTTCTCCTATTCTTAATACTCCAGGCGTCCAAGAAGAAAATGAAGGATTTTAGGGGTTTTACCCCATTTCATACTTCAAATTTTGCTACCTAGTCCAGAAATTTTCATGTTTCACACTTTTACCCCAAACTTCCAACTATTTCAGAATTTCTGGACATGAGGTGTTACAAGCGCTGCCTGGATACTCGAGTGATAACTGTTGTTGTAGGCGAACTCGATCAATGGCAAGTGTTTCTCCCATGAACCTTGAAAATCCAGGGCGCATGCCCTTAACATATCTTCCAACGTTTGGATCGTCCGCTCGCTCTGACCGTCGGTCTGAGGATGATACGTGGTACTCATCTTGATTTGCGACCCCATTTCCCTCTTGAAGCTCCTTTAGAATGCAGAGATAAATCTGCTATCCCGGTATGACACTATCGACGACGGTATACCGTGACGGATTACCACCTCATCGATGTACAACTTTGCTAGCCTTTCCAACGAGTAAGCTTCCTATATGGGTAAGAAGTTTGCCAATTTCGTAAGTCGATCCACGATCACCCAAATCGCGTCATAACCCTTTGGAGTCTTGGGTAGATGAGTTACGAAATCCATCGTGATCTGATCCCATTTCCACATTGGTATTTCTAAAGACTGAAGCTTTCCATAAGGCCGCTGATGCTCGATCTTCACCCGTGAACACGTCATACACCTTTCCACAAAATGAGCTATGTCCTTCTTCATTCCAGGCCACCAATAATCCTGACGTAGATCCCCGTACATCTTATTAGTTCCTGGATGGATCGAATACTTTGACTTGTGCGCTTCTTCCAAAATCACTTTCCTAAGCTCTCTGAGCTTCGGGACCCAGATTCTCACACTGAGACATTTCATCCCTCGACCATCTTCTACTTAGGAGGTCGTTTGCCCTACCATCCTTTTCTTCTTAAGATTCTCCGTTGCTAACACTTCAGCTTGGCATTTCTTTATCTCGGCCAATAAATTAAACGTCGCCTCGACCCTCATGGCTACAATTTAGGGGTTTCATTCCTCTCCTTCCGACTCAAAGCGTCGGCCACCACATTGGCCTTTCCCGGGTGATACTTTATCTTGCAATCATAATCTGTCAACAACTCGATCCACCTTCTTTGTGGCATATTCAACTCTTTTTGATCAAAGAGGTGGCAAATACTTTTGTGATCCGTGAAAATTTGACACCTCGTCCCATAGAGATAATTCCGCCAATCTGAGGAAACTTCGTACCTCTGACGGGTTCTTAGGTTGTTCCCAATATCGGATAGCCTCAATCTTAGACGGATCCTCCATGATCCCCTTCTTAGACACCACATGTCCAAGGAACTGCACTTCCCGTAACCAGAACTCGCACTTGGAGAACTTTGCATAAAGTTTCTCTTGCTTTAGTAACTCCAAAATTGTCCGACGATGGCCCTCGTGCTCTTTCTCCGATCTTGAAAACACCAGAATGTCGTCTATAAACACGATCACGAATTTGTCCAAATAAGGTTGGCACACCTGTTCATCAGATCCATAAAAGCGGCTGGGGTATTGGTTAGCCCAAAAAGCATCACCAAAAACTCGTAGTGCCCATACCTAGTCCTGAAAGCGGTTTTCGGTATGTCCTCCTCTCTTACTTTGAGTTGGTGGTAGCCCGACGTCAAGTCTATCTTCGAGAAATAGTTGGCTCCTTGCAGCTGATCGAATAGGTCGTCGATTCTCGGTATAGGATACTTGTTTTTAAATCGTAACTTTGTTGAGTTCACGGTAATCTATACACATTCGCATGTTCTCGTCTTTCTTTTTCACGAAGAGTACCAGCGCTCCCTACGGAGACGTACTCAGTCTAACGAAGCCTTTGTCTAATAACTCTTGCAACTGAGTCATCATTTCTTTCATCTCGGAAGGCGTTAACCTATAAGGTGTGCGGGCGATTGGTGCGGCTCCAAGCACCAAATTGATCCTGAACTCGATCTGGCGATCTGGGGGTAGACTTGTCTAGTCATCCGGAAATACCTTCGGGTATTCACTTACCACTCGCACGTCCTCCACCCCACGCTTCTCTTTCTTGGCGTCCACCACGTACGCTAAGAATCCTCGACAACCCTTCCTCAAGCACTTAGTAGCCTTAATCATCGAAATAAGACTAGTGCTCCTATCTCGACGGTTCCCATAGATCATTACCGAACCCTTATCCGGTAACTAAACCCGGACTAGTTTCTTCTTGCAAACAATACTAGCATTATTCTTTGCTAGCCAATCCATACCCAACACCACATCAAACTCTCCCATTGCCATGGGATACAACTACATAGGCACCATATTTCCCTGTATGTCTGTGACACAATCCTCTACCACATCTCTAATGCACACTCGGTTATTATCAGCAGTTTCTACCTCTAATTCCCTCTCCAAACGTCTGGGTTTCACCCCCAAGCATTTCATAAAAACATGAGATACAAAAGAGCGATTTGCTCCTGAGTCAAATAACACCTTGGCACACAAAGAGTTTACCAGAAACGTACCGGCCACAACATCTGGAATCTCCTCCGCCTCCTTCGCTGACATGTGGAACGCACGCCCCTTCGGATGTGCCATCTCCGCTCCCTTGTCATTTCCTTTTCCACCCTGACGCTCTCCAACTGCGCTGATCCCCCTTTCTTCATATGCGGGAACTCATACCGCATATGACCAGTTGAGCCACATTGAAAGCACGATTTCCCACCAGGGCAATCCTTCAATACATGACCGGGAAACCCACATCGGTAACACGACCTGGAGTCAGCCATACATTCACCCCGATGCACGCGACGACACTTCTCACAAGGCTTGTTGAATGTTCCCCGAGTCCCGCGGTTCTCCGGCCGAAACACTTTTCCCTTCCTCGCATCATTCCCCATACCATCCCATTTCCGTTTTTCCCCGCCCCTTTCTGATATCTGACTGTTCTTTTCTTTTTCGGTCAACTCAGCCGCATTGATGGCCGCTTGAAAAGTAGAGGGATTCCTTGTCAAGACCAATTCCCAAATGATACCTTTCAACCCATAAATGTAGCGTTCCACCCGTCGCTCCTCCATCGGCACATACAATTCAGCAAAACAGGATTTCTCGATAAACTTCGAGGTATACTCTCGCACTGACATTTCTTCTTGCTCTAACCTCAAGAGTTCTTCCTCCAATCTCTTCATTTCCGCAAGCGGACAGAACTGTGCCCTAAACTTCCCCACAAAAGTTTCCCAAGTCATTTCCTTAGCCGCTGACGACCCCTTACCTCCGGTCTCAGCATCCCACTAGTACACTGCATCAGACTTCAGCATGGATAAAGCAAACATCACCCTATCCCCATCTGCACACTTACAGGTATCGAAGACCAGCTCCATTTCCCTGACCCATTTCATTGCCAGCACAGGGTCACACTCTCCCTTGAACGTAGGAGGTTTACACGAGATAAACGCCTTGTAGTTGCATCCTTTAGCTGCAGACTCATTCACCACTAGCTGGGTCGATTGGGAGTGACCCCCGGTACCAGTTACCAACGGGCTTGAAAATTCCACGCTTTCTTTGTTCTCGCTTGCCTCTTTACTCCCTGACGCCGACTGATCCTGCTTGGCAAGGAGGGCTTGCAGGGTCTCTTGAATCTTGCCCAGCTCAGTAGCCAGGTTCTCTAGCATCACAAACGCAGATGCGCGGTCGACCGCGTCCTCTCGGTTGGTTATGTACTCTCACTGTAGCCGAACTCTCCTTCTGAGATAATTCCCGATCAACCGGGATCTCCACGTTCCTTGCCCTACGGCTCACTCGTGTTGTTCTTCGGATTGGGTTTCCCCCATTGGTTTCATCCACTTGAGTGGCGACTCGGCGAGGCGTTCTCCCCAGTCCCCTACCGCGACCCCTACCTCTTCCCCGAGTAGCAGCGTGCCTCGGGGGCTCCAGCAGTCCGTTAGCGAGGACCTCCTCATCCTGAACTCTCCCTTCAGCAGGTACAGACCTGCTTCTTAACGTCCTCCCAGCCATGACGAGAAACTGAAAGAAATCGAAGATTAACAATCACCCAACAATAGGTTCGCTATATAAGGCAATTTAAGCACATACATGTACCTGTAAATTCACGATTACACTGGCCAGGAGTAACCCCAAATTTACCTTACATGACAGTCCTTGCTACCTTATCTCTAAGCGCATTTAGAGTGATCTTTCCTAGAGGCAATCCTATATCTCGACTGTGCTCCTCATCCTTCAGTTTAAGTTTAGGCCCGTCCGGTCACCTAAATCCCTTAAACTATGGCTCTGATACCAAATTTAACAACCCAAAATTTAAACAGTAAGAACATAGAAAATTAATCCCAAATCGGGTCCCAATTACATAAAAGATTCATTAAACAATCATTACGAGATCTGAACTATCCAAAATTTGCAGCGGAATAATATATCCACAGCCGAGAGATCTATCTAAGCAGTACAATAATTGAACTAGAGTGTTCCTCGGTAAAGCCTCCATCTCTAAGCTCAAGACTTCTCTTTACCTTTGCTTGAAGCACCACTAGAGCGTTTCCCTGAAAATGGTTTAGTTTTGAAAAGCGAGGGTTAGACCAAATGGTCAAGTGAATTCCCTCCAAAAATGGTTTTAACAACAAGCATAAACTATTTCTTTAACAAAACATGCATCTCAACATAAAACTCCATACATGGGTACTTGCACAGTGTTCAAGGATCGCACAATCCGGAACCACGATCGGGGCCCAAGCAGACTCCCCTTTCGCCTCATATCAGGCCTAAGCAGACTCCCCATTACCCGAATAGGAAGGAAACGAATTCCATCCTACCGGTTCATAACAACTCCCAAGGGATCATCGGATCCCGAGGTACATTGATCCCACTGTGCAACCCGACTCCACATAGCATATACGCAAAGCTAATAATAAATCACAATGCGTGCAATCTTTATATACATTTCAATCATGCTAAATAAGCCTTTATAAAACATACTTTCATGCGAGAAATTTATAAGAGCTTGTAAACAAATCATACTCGTAAAGCATACCAAGTTTAGTGAAAACATTTAACATCTCATTCCACGTAAAAAGAATTAAGGGAACTCACCTGATTGGTATGACTTCGTAAGTACACGTCCTACTCTTGAACAACCCGAGCTGAACCCAACACCTAAGGTTTATCAAAACAACTTTCAGTATTAAGGTTATCCGGACAAGCATTTGTTCGGACTCATGCATTTTCCTGGAAACCCCCCCTTTTTCGGACACTCTCACTTTTCCGGAAGTGGTACCCGGAAAACCTACCCGGAACATACTGTCTGGACGCTATCCGTAAATCCTTCGATCCGGAAGTCACTTATCCGGACACTACACTATACCCGAAAATATCTATCCGGACACTCACGTATCCGGAGACTACCTATCCGGACACTCATGTATCCGGAAACCACCTGACAACCAAATAAATTCCATCCGGACAACATCCTTATTCGGACACCCAGTCATCCGGAAAACTCCCTCATCCGGACAAGGGAATGTCCGGACATCGAACTGTGAAAAATCCCAAAACCTCAAAATCGATGTCCTAGAGCGATTTAGCCAATGAAACTCTTAGATAACGTTTGGGTTTACATTTCCAACTTAAAACACCCATTAATTCACCCTTTTACCCTTTAATCGGCCAAAATTCTATAAACTTTATTAAAAACTATATACGAGATAGCACAGTGGAAATATGGTGTTCATCACACTAGTAAATCCAAATCATTGAAGAAATCCAAATGCGATAACGAAAACAATGGGAGGGAATCGAAGTTTACCTTAAGAAGATTCTTGACCGACTTTCTATCTCGATCCGCTGTCCTTCTCCCTTCTTCCGATTCCAGCCACAATACGCAGAAGAGAAATGAAATCAGTATGAGGTAACCTAGCGATTTGTTCCCTTATATATACCTTTCATTAATTGCCATTTGGTCACTCCTTAACTTTTCCCCCTTTTCACTTTGGCCACAAACTTTTCGTTTATTACAATAAATAACCGGTTGTTACAATTAGGGGTGCTCAAAAACCCGATCAACCCGACCAACCCGATCAACCCAACCCAACCGGGCGTGAAATAACCCAACCCGAAGCAACCCGATGTCCAATCGAGTTGTAAAATCCTCAAACCATATGTATTGGGTTGATATCGGGTTAGGAAAATTTGAACCCAACCCAACCCGATGAACCCGATATATATATATATATATATATATATATATATATATATATATATATATATATATATATATATATATATTATATTCAATGTCTTATCCATCTCTATATAACTCATTCACACACACACACACACACACTTGTATATATATATAGTAAATGCTAACATATATATGCAAATTGAGAAAAATAGTTGATGGTGATATATTTAAGATTTAAGAAATATGCAAGTTGGAGACGTCAAGTTATTTGATCATGTTTGGTTTAAACATTTTTATATGTAGTATCTATATATTGTGTGAATTATCGGTTGTAATTTAAATACATGTTTCGTTTATTTTTATGTTTCTAATTTTGATTTTAGCTTGTTTAAACACAACCCGACCAACCCGAACGGGTTGGGTTGGGTTGAAATTTTTTCAAACCACCAACATTGGGTTGATGTGTCAAAATGCCTTCAACCCGATCAACCCAACCCGTAAGCAACCCTAGTTACAATATTATAGGGTCTTACAAACATAATAGTCTAAAACTTTTGTCAAAATATATATTTCACATCTTGCAGTTTGTTTTGAATTAAGATATGATTAATTATGAAATGAAATAATAGTACAATATGTTCGCCACGGCAACATTGTACTATAATTTTATTCTATCTAATATTGCTTTTTTTAAATAAGGGAAATAAATTAAAATGCCAAAAGTCCAACTTCGAGTTACCAAAATGTCACAAATTTCTTCCATCTTACAAAAATGCCCCAAAAATCTGTGATGGAGCCCGCGATCGCGGGCCCCAGGCCACGTGTCACCAAACTATGCCCACTTTGCCCGCGTTGGTCCCTCAAGAATGTCCGCGGTCCAGATTTCCCCCCTCAAGAATGCCCGTGTTGGCAGTTTTGGTCCCTGCCCGCGTTTGACTTCCTTTGACCCCCGCGATCGCGGGATGACGTGGCACGAACTTTGGCCAAAAGTGCCCCGCGGATCCCCTCAACTTTTGGCTGCGGTGCACATTTGGCCCCTGCCCGCGATGGACCAAATTTTACAGTTTTGGTCCCTGGAAATTTACACTTTTGGTCCCTGTACTTAGACGAATCTTGCATGCTTTTACTGCTTTTTTCCACAATTATTGTACTTTGAAGACCGATTTGTGGTTGAAATTCATTTGCATGTTTGAGATTTCATCCATAAATATCAGTAATATGCAATTCACAATTCACACTTGTTTATTGCTTTCTTTCTTGATTTCTCTCTTGCTTTCTTTCTTTGAATTGCTTTCTCTCTTGATTTCTCTTCTCTCATTTCATCCACAAATGGCATCGTCTTCAAACCCTAAGTCTACTCCTGAAAAAATGCCACCTCAAATCGAGGTTGCCATAGCAAAAAAGGAAAAGGAGATAGATGAACTAACAGAAGAGTGGAAAAAAATTATGGACAGGAAGGCAGTCCATTTGAGAAAGATCGAAGAGGAAGACATGGAGATCAAAAGGATGAAAGGGGATATAAAAGCTCGGGAGGCTCGTGTTCGTCGAGAACAAGAAGCAATTCACCATATTCTGCAAAACTTCGCAATTATTCAAGTGATGGTAAACGAGAAGCAAGCTTGGATTGATGAAACTAAATCAATTTTTAAGTAGGTGGTGGTTGTTTTAGTTGTTTTGTATTTTTTTTGTTGTTTTGTATTTTTTTTACAGTGTTGTTGTTTGTATTTTTTTTACTGTGTTGTTGTTTTGTATTTTTTGTTGTTGTTAATTTCTCTGAAAAGTTGTTTTTAAGCCGCTGAACCACGGTTAGGTTGGATACATCAAGTCAGAGGTTACCTCATTCGGATAAACAAACATGGGGTTTTGTTTGTTAATGATGCTAGATTTTGGTAGTCGTACTCTATCCACGTGGGCCTACTCCTCTTGTAGAATATATGACAACCCTCAACTCATTTGCTAAAGTGTGTCCGGGTTGTGGTACACAATGGCCATACGTGGTTGCAAAAGCAGAAGCCGTTGAAGAAGGGTCAGAAAGATTGAAGATGAAGAGCATGTTGGATGGAATACAAACTAGCTGTGTTATCAATGTTCATTTAAAAGCATATGTATGTGTGTATATATAATATGAATATATATCATTTACAAACTAGTTGTGTTATCAATGTTCATTTAGAAGCATATGTATGTGTGTGTATATATAATATGAATATATATATCATTTACAAACTAGCTGTGTTATCAATGTTCATTTAAAAGCATATGTATGTGTGTATATATAATATGAATATATATATCATTTACAAACTAGTTGTGTTATCAATGTTCATTTAGAAGCATATGTATGTGTGTATATATATAATATGAATATATATATATATATATATATATTACAAATCAGCGTTCAGATCAACAGTATCATATGTGTTTGTTCCATATGGTTCAAGCTGTGACGGGCCCGGGGTGTGACTGACTGAATGTCTCCTTGGCACGGTTGAAGGGGCGGGATTTGGACACTCTCCACGAGTGTGTCCTACGCATTGGCACCGAGTACATCTTCGTTGTATCGAACTTTCACCACGTGATGGACGTCGGTCGTTCTTTCTCGGTCTCCCGGCCCTGTTCTTATCCATTAAAGGTGGATAGCATGGTGGAAGCGGGTCGGGTGGATACACCCATGCTGCAGGGGGTCCAGCTGGGTTTATTACCTCCACGTATGTTTTCCGGTAATATTCGGACGTGAAGAAAGGTACAGCCAAGTCGCTGCAATCTGTACGACCCATATATGTTGCTGCAGCGATGGCATGGCCGCACGGTAACCCAGATTTATCCCATTCGCGACACGAACAAAGGTGGTCTTCCATATTCACAATCGCGTGAATATAGTCATCATGCACCTCGTACTTCCCATACCCGATTGCTCTTACCGGCCATGTCGCCGCACGACGCGCCCTGTACTGAACGATATTCTCCGCCGTTGGTGCGAGTGCATTTTGTATCTTAGCTCCTTTTAGGCGTCGAATTTGGTACCACTCTTGTTGAAAGGCCCAAAAGTAGTCCATAAGATTAACAATCGGACATCTACGCGCAAAACGGGAGAGTGCATTCACAGACTCTGCACTATTCGAGGTCAGAATGTCATACCGTTGTCCAGGAAAATGGGCCGCGGACCACCTCTCCGGTCCAGCATCGTCAAAGACTTTGGCTGCTTCGTCGGCACTATATCGTAGCATATTCATGTACTTGTTAAACTCCCGATCCGTATATGCTCTGCATGCCGCCCAATAGACATCATTGTAGGTGGTAATACGTTTGTCCTTGGATTTGGCGTTCATCTCCAAATGTCGACAGCATATGGCGTGAGGGGCGTTTGGGTACATGGCAGAGATTGCGGCGCTTATGGAAGGAGCCCTGTCAGACATAAACACCAACCCTTGCGGGTCTCCGATAGCTTGTCTCAACATGGACATAAACCAAGTCCACTCGTCCCCAGTTTCAGACTTGCCTACGCCGAAAGCTACTGGAAAGATGGAGTTATCCCCGTCCATGGCAACCGCCAGGAACATCATACCCAAGTAACGGCCCTTTAAATGGGCTGCGTCTATTATCAGGACACGACGTAGATTTGCCAGAAATGTGCGGATCTGCAAAAACATAGGTGGTTTTCATTTGTAAATGTTATAGTTTATAATGTGTAAACATATGACGTGTTAAAATACGTACCGCGGGTCCAAGGGCCACGAAGCACATCTCAAACCGTCGACGTGAATCGGTCCGTAGCTGCGTGACAGTACCAGGGTTCTGCAGCTGCAAATTATATAAATATGTCGGGAGTCGTTCATACGACTCCTCGAACGTGCCTCTCACCATAAACAGTGCATGGCATCGCGCACGCCAATCTTGGTGGTAATCATTCGTGACGCCGAACTGCCGGTGAACATCGTGGACGATGTCCTTTGGACGCAATGACCTGCTAACATCAAGAAATTTGTTTTTCAGCATCGCACCTAAAGTCTTTTTGCCGGCTTGTTTATGGTGGGGATTAAGTTGCGTCCTCGTACAAGTGTGTACGTCGTGCAACTTTTTAATCATTATCGCCCCTCCTTTGGGACCCGTGTGAATCGCGTACAACCTCCACTCACACTTTTCTCTGGCACATTCAACTACGTATCTGCTTTTGTCAGATTTCCGCGCGTGACTTTGGAAACCCTCTTCCAAGAACTTGAGTCCGATCTGACTTGCCAAGAGATCCTTCGAATCGAATATATGACCTGCTTTTAACCTTTCACTGCGAATATAAGGTGTAGGTTCGTAGGTTTGTGTCTGGGTATGGGAGTCTGGAAGAATAGGGGGCATATCAAAAAAGTCATTTATCTGACTACATGATTTTCTACTAGGGGTATATTCTTCGTGATCATCATTATCGGTGTCTGATCTGTCTATTTCAGAATTACCCGTTCTGAAAACGTGGGTTTCGTCATCAGCAACTCCAGCAGTACGCCCTTCGTGTGGTTGTGGTGGTTGTTGTTGTTGAGAATCAGGCTGCTCTATTTGGAGGTCTTCGTCGTCGTCACCGTCGTCGTCACCGTCGTCGTCACCGTCGGATACGCCGGGATACACAAAAAGTAATGGGGGCCTTTCTGAATCGACTGCAAAGTGCAGAAAAGTAGAGATATCCCCATCGTTGGATAAATCCACAAATGACCCATCGCCATTTTTAAACACTAAGTTGCAAACAGCAGAAGAGTTGATTCCACATTTTTGCATGGCGTATGCAAGAAATTTCTGATAAGTATAGTTTACTGGCAATTTTACACCATGCTTAGATTTATAAGCAAAATTCCACTCATTGTTATCTTGCTCCCATTCACCATCAAAACAGAAATATAGCTTAGCTTTTGCAACAGATGAACTCATTTTTTCAGTAGTATCTCAAACACAAAATATTGTAGAAAGAAATCAAGAAAGAAGTATGAAATCGGTGTGTGGATTATGGCTTGCATTTTACATCTATTTATCAATGAAACAACCAACATTGATGACAACCAATCTCTCATTTCATCCACAAACTGGTATTCCAAAAACACTGATTTAACATTGATTCAAACATGCAAATGAATTTCAACCACAAATCGGTCTTCAAAGTACAATAATTGTGGAAAATAACAGTAAAAGCATGCAAAATTCGTTTAAGTACAGGGGCTGAAAGTGTAAATTTTCAGGGACCAAAAGTGTAAATTTCCAGGGACCAAAACTGTAAAATTTGGTCCATCGCGGGCAGCGATCGCGGGCAGGGGCCAAATGTGCACCGCGGCCAAAGTTCAGGGGCTCCGCGGGGCACTTTTGGCCAAAGTTCGTGCCATGTCATCCCGCGATCGCGGGGGTCAAACGAAGTCAAACGCGGGCAGGGACCAAAACTGCCAACACGGGCATTCTTGAGGGAGGAAATCTGGACCGCGGGCATTCTTGAGGGACCAACGCGGGCAAAGTGGGCATAGTTTGGTGACACGTGGCCTGGGGCCCGCGATCGCGGGCTCCATCGTGGATTTTTGGGGCATTTTTGTAACATGTGAGAGATTTGTGGCATTTTGGTAAGTGATGGTCAAACTTAGGGTATTTTAATTAATTTCCCTTTAAATAATATCTTAATTTACTACCGTCTTATTAGTATTAATTAACTTTAATTTAATAACTATTTTTTATTATTTAAAAAATATAAAATAGAAAACTTAGAATATGGGTGGCTGGCCACTATTTTGTAGCATTATTTTAAACTTTATACACTATCTATCTTTAACATACAAAAAGAAATTATACTTTTTTAAATGGAGTATACTTTTTTCCCTAACTTTTCCCCTATAAAGTATTAAAAACATTACTTTTCTAAAATAGTGGTTACATGAATGATTGAGTCTTTAAATCTCCAACCTATGTAACCAAAAATCTTTACTTTATAATTTATTATCTGAGTTTAATTCTAACATATATTTGTATCTTAGAAAAGTTTTCTCATTGAAATTAAAAAGACATAGTACATTAAAAGGGAACAAATTTTCAAAACCAATATTTTATGAAATTAAATTTCAAAAACACTGAGAATATAAGGAATCCGCATATAACTTTCTAAAAAAGCATTTTTGGAAAGTGATCTAATGATTCCACATATTCTCACGTGGTTTCAGAGCCAAATTCTATCATTCTAAGACTTGACACACTAGGTAATTTGTGCTTGTCTAGCTCGTCTTAATTAGAGGTGTAGTGTTATCCCACATCGGCTAGACTTGAATCAATTATCCACTATATATGTTAGAATATCTCTTCTCTCCTTAAGAGCTCTTTTGTAGAGTGATGGTGGGGGTTCCACATATTCTCACAAACATAACTAGAAGACTAGATCCATGTTCTTTAAATAGGAATAAAATCAAAATTGGTCATATAATAGTTTTAGTTCTTCAAAGTAAAAAGGTATAAAACTTGATTATTTAAAATACACATTTTAAAAGTTGGTTATCTAGAGATGGAAACAAACACAAAATTGATTTTATTTTGATTCTATTTACATGTAACAAAAAAATAAAGTAAGAGGATGTTTGGTTGAGGGTATTGAGTGGCAAAGTATAAGAATGATAATAAAAACTATTATTTGGTTTGATATAATATAATGAGTTCATTACCCCAAATCCATTAATTTTCATTCTTGACCAAATTGGGGGGAATGGAAACATTATTCCCGCTCAGTCATGTATTTTCATTTTTTCTTTCAATTTTCGATGTTGAATGAAAAATATTTTTTATTTTCATGTTGGACGTCACATGTTCGTATTAAAAATATTATATAATTTTTTTTTCTAATTATAGTGTGTTTAACCAATCAACATCAATGCAAAATTCATTCCTATTCATATTCCTATTCTCCTGCATTTTTATTTTCATTTTCATTATCATTCCTTTAAACGAACCAAATACCCCCTAAATCAACCAAACAATAGAATTCCCTTGAAAATGGGACATAAAAAAGGATAAAATATAGGGAAATTAATTAAAATACCCTAAGTCAAACCAAGTGTTACCAAAATACCCAAAATCTCTCCCAGTTTGCAAAAATACCCCTTTTTTCCACGATGGGAGCCCGCGATCGCGGGCCAGGGACCATTTCTGACACTTTTTTAAACTTGCAGGGACCATTTTTGAAAAATGGAATCCCGCGATCGCGGGCTCATCCTGCGATGGGGTACTTTTTGTGACTTTTCAATTGCAAGGGACCATTTTTGAAAAATTCCAGGGACCATTTATGAAAAATTGAACCGCGATCGCGTAGAATCCCACTGTTCACCCCCGCTTTCTTTCAATTTGATGAATTTAAAATAAAATGTTACACTTTCAACCCCTATACTTATTTACTAAGTATAAAAATTGTTAAGAGTTAAGAGTGTTTTTTCATATAAAAATTGTTAAGAGTGTTTTTTCATATAAAATTGTTAAGAGTGTTTTTTCATATAAAAATTGTTAAGGGTGTGTTTTTATAAAAAAATTGTTAAGAGTGTGTTTTTATAAAAAAAACACATTGTTAACAATTTTTTTATAAAAACACACTCTTAACAATTTTTTTATAAAAAAACACTCTTAACAATTTTTATATGAAAAAACACACTATAACAACATACACATTAGAGTAAATTACGTTTTTCGTCCCCGTGGTTTGCTAAAAATTGCGAATTTTGTCACTGTGGTTTTGAAATTTCGGTTTCCGTCCCTATGGTTTGCAATTCATTTCTATTTTCGTCCCTGAGACTAAAACACTAATTTTAAACATGAAGGACTAAAATAGAAATGAATTGTAAACCATAGGGATGAAAATAGCAATAAAATTTAAATCATAAGGACTAAAAAGGTGATGAATTATAAATCATGGGGATGAAAATCGCAATTTCAAAACTATAAGGATGAAAATAGAAATTTTCAACAAACCACAGGGACTAAAAATGTAATTTACTCTACACATTATAACATACAAATATCACATTCAAACATAAAACCATACATATCATGTTAAACATAGAACATATTCAAACATAAGTTATAAACACTATAACAACCTACAAATCATATATCTTAACTTAAAATAACATACAAAAAATAACAAATAACATAAGGAAAACATACCAAAGAGGTAATACGAGACATCTTCACAAAACCCGAACGCGTATTCCACACGAGAAAATTGAGAGAGTGGGAGAAAATTGAGAGAGTTTGATTAAAAATTGAGAGAGTGATCAAAAAAATTGAGAGTGGAGAGTGGCCGTGTCTTGGTCCCCCCCCCCCCCCCCCTTATATAGTGCGGCCGAAGGAACAAGGGAATTAGGGTTTAGGGTTCGTCAAAGGGATTTTAGGGTTAACCTTGTGCCGACACGTGGCACAGGAGCCCGCGATCGCGGGAGGTCAACGAAAGTCAATCGCGGGCAGGGACCAAAAATGCACATGCGGGTATTCTTGAGGGGGGAAAGCTGTACCGCGGGAATTCTTGAGGGACCAACGCGGGCAAAGTGGGCAAACTTTGGTGACACGTGTAGCCCGCGATCGCGGGGGTCAATGAGTCAATCGCGGGCAGGGACCAAAACTGCACACGCGGGCATTCTTGAGGGGGGAAAGCTGGACCGCGGGCATTCTTGAGGGACCAACGCGGGCATTCTTGGTGACACGTGGCCTGATTTTTTGGGTACTTTCGTAAACTGGGAGAGATTTTGGGTATTTTGGTAAGAGATGGTCAAACTTAGGGTATTTTAATTAATTTCCCTAAAATATATACTTACAATACCTACACTTTAAAGAAACTATTTTCATGACCCGGCTAGAAAAAAAATTAGGGACTTAAAACAAAAAAGAATTATAATATCCAAAAACTCAAATCCATTTCTTACATTTTTATAATAAAATACCTAAATTGCCCCTATAAGTAAGTTACTAGCTAAATGCAATGGGGTATAAGGCCATCCGTAACGCAAGCGGGCTCGAGCTCGGGCTAGGGAGCGGGTAGTGCGAGCTCCGGTTAAGGGGGGCGGGGGGGGGGGGGGGGGGGGGGGGATTGGGAGGCGGGTTCCAAAACCCGTTCAACCCGAGGCTTATTTGTTTTTTTTAGTTTTTTTTAAATAATTTGAAAATAAAGACGTTGGCAACGGCTATTTTAAAAAAAAAAATTAATTTATTCACACTATATATATTAATCCAAACCTCTTATTTTTTCACACCAAACTCTCTCAAACTCTCTCAAACTCTCTCAAATTCTCTCAAACTCTCTCAAATTTCATCATGAATCCAAACAAAACACCTACATCCCGTCGTAACCGATCGGATACACCGCAACCGCAAGAAGACCCCGAGCTTGGTTTCCAAGCGTTTACACAACAAGGTTATCATCCGCAATTTTCGCAACAATTTCCGCCACAATTTTCGCAACAATTTCCCCAACAATTTCACCAACAATTTCCGCAACATATTCCTTACCAATTTACACGTCCTGGTTTGGTTGAACAAGGTTTTACTCCGGCCAACTACAATCTTCCTTCACCCGCAATCAATCTCGACGACGACATTGTTCCGGAAACCCAACATTCTAGCCCGCACACACCACAATCCATCAACACACAACAATCTATCCCGGAACCATCAAACCCGACACCAACGAGAAAAGGAAAAAACAAAAAATATGAAAATAGAGCCGCCAAACAGATGTGGAGTAAAGACGAGGAACTCGCGTTAGTGTCGGCGTGGGTTGACGTTTCGGAGGACCCCGTTGTCGGTAACGCACAAACCGGTGGTATTATTATTATTATTATTATTATTATTATTATTGTTATTTGTAACAACCCAGTTCCCATAATATACAACATATAACATAACCTGCATATATATCATTGATTTATAACGAAAGTTACATAACAAACCAAGTACGGTCTCTTCGGTCTCCTAAATTACAAAATATATATATAAAAGCTTCCTTCACTTTATCCTCTCCTTTGCCGATCCTTAACCTGGAAAACATATTTTTGAAAACAAAATGAGGGTTAGACCAAACGGGTCTAGTGAGTTAATCCCGGTCCTTTCCAAAATCATTATAAAACCTTTCGTCAATCAAAATAGTTTAAATACAACATTTGCCAATACACACACATATACCATAAGTATATAAACGTCACATATATATACCACACGTATTTTAATTACTACATCAAGACTCGTGCATCGTGCTCAACTCCTCCTCATTCCTCTTTACCATGGCCATATTAGTTGGTAGCAAGCCAACTAATAAATCAACGCCGTACAACAACTACGACACATCACCGGTCCGCACACCGGAACCCGGCAACACACCGGTCCGCACACCGGAACCCGGCAACACACCGATCCGCTCACCGGAACCCGACAACACACCGGTCCGCTCACCGGAACCCGGCAAAAAGTGCACTCGTGTAGTGCAAAGCTTATATAAATACAATATATATCTCTTTACATCATATTGTCATTTATATACACATAATCATATTCCTACCACATAATCATCTCATATATATATATACACATATATATGTATCCCAGTTCAAAAAACGTTTTAAAGCAATACTCACCTCGATCGCTTATCCATAAACACTTCCAAGCTTTTCTCCAACAGATTCAGTCTTTCAATCCAAATCCACAGAATCTGTAACAGATTAAATACAAATATCGCCTTACTAGTCAAACACATAAAGCCTACTAAAATCTTATCCTCAACAGCTCTCCCTTCAGCGACTTATCACGGGGGTTCCGCTACCCGGATAGCGGATGGGGTCAAGGGGCAACGCCCTTGCGGGGTCTGGGGGGCCGCCCCCAGGAAGTTTTCGGAGCAACTTAATCTAAAAATACAATCAGAAACTATATCCGGAAACTACCAAAACTACCGAAACTCGCTGCACCGGGACTCCACTGTACCGGGACTCTCCAGTACCGGGACTCTCCAGTACCGGGACTCTCCAGTACCGGGACTCTCCAGTACCGGGACTCTCCAGTACCGGGACTCCACCGGGAGTCGACAGTACCGGGAGTCGACAGTACCGGGACTCCACCGAGAGTCTCAAGAACACAGTCGGTCTAAACTTTCCCAGATGCGATTGAAATCTATACAAAACACGAAACTGGAAATTCTAAACCGATAGGAATTTACTACTGATGATTACAAACACAAAACCTAAAGAATACATACCTTAATTTTGATTCCAACACACTCAATCGGAGCCTTAACCGTACTTCCTTCTTCTGCTTCTTTTCTCCTCAAGAACACGCACACACACACACACTGATATTTTGAGTTATGAAATATCTGGAAATCCTAAAGGGGTAATATCAAATCCCCATTTACCAAATGAACCTTCAACTATCAACTAATGTCCAACACCCCTTTTACTTATTATTTTACCCTAACTTACCCTAAACCTCATTTTATAAAGTTAACTAGATTTAACGGAATTAGGATTTAACTAACGAACTTACCCGGGGTATTACATTATCTCCCCCTTAAAAGAATTATGTCCCGGAATTCGATTAGGCAATAAACGAGGGTAATCAATTACCATAAATCGCTTTCAAACTCATACAACATAATTATACCCTTTCCAGATAAAACTTGCTTAGCAATTACAACCTATTTCTTATACTCTTCCAAATAGAACTCATATTGTAACATAGTTTCCAATAACAATACAATGTCTTAACATAATTGCAAAACTCGATGAGAAGTCAAAGACTTACGCCTCTACTTTAACTTAAACGCCAATTTCTCAATTGTACAAATACTACACCAAATATCATTCACACATCTAGACTCCATATTTTACATTAAGCTCCAATCTAATGGTTTCTGTAATACCCCGGGTAAGTTCGTTAGTTTCGTTAAATTTAATTAACTTTACTATAAATGTTTAGGGTGAATTTGGGTGAAATTATAAGTTTAGGGGTATATTGTTTAGTAATGAAAAGGGTAGGGGCTGAAGTAGTAATTATGGTCATAAATATCTGATTAGGTGTTAGGATATTTCATAAATTCAGCAAACAATTCAGTGTGTGTGTGTGTGTTTTGAGAGTAAAAGAGGAAAAGAGGAAAAGAAGGGTTAGGGCATCAATTGGTGTACTTGGAAAGGATTTAAGGTATGTTCCTTTGTAATTTATGTCTGTAATTGCTTGTGGAATGTTTCTATCGGAGTAGAATAGCTAGAAATGCATCTGGTATTGAATCTGCGATTTTCTGGGTCGAAAATGGACAAACCGACAGAGGTGTCCGGACACGGTTTGAATGTGCCCGGATGGTTTTGTTGGTGGTGTCCGGATGATTTTATGAAGGTGTCCGGACGCGTCTTTTATCCGGGTAAATTCCCTTTTTCTTATTTTGTCCGGATTAGTGGTTTTGTCCGGAAAAGTCCTTTTGTCCGGAAAAGTCATGCTGTCCAGAAAAGTAGGGTTGTCCGGGTAACTTGTGGTATCCGGATACTTTTGCTGTTTGGCCATTTTTGAGAGTTTTAGATGCTGTCAAGTATCCAGTAACCTGTATTTTGTTAACCACTAGATAGGGAGTGAATGAGGACTGACTATCCTGTAGTCTTGACTTGAGTACGAGTTTGGGGGCAACATTTGAGGGTTTGAGCTCTTTAGAGTTGTTAGCCTTAGTAAGACTTATGTGTTTTATGTGGTAAAGAGATGTTTGTATCTATGTGTTACAGATCTTGTGAATTCTGGGTAAAAGGCTGAACCGGTTAAGAAGACTTGGAAACGTGTTGATAAGCAATAAGGTGAGTTTTACTTTAAAAACGTTTTTAACGGGAATACGTATATGTGTGGATTGGGAATGAAATAGTTGATGACTATGTGTTTATATGTGAATTATAATATAGTGAGGTATTATATTTACATGTGTATTATAAATGTGTTATAATACGTTGGCCGGGTTTAAGACCGGTGTGATTGGCTATAGAACTTGTATAGCGTTGTTTGGCGATAGATGTTGTACAGTGTTGTATATTATTAGTTGGCTTGCTACCACTAATATGGCCAGGAGGAAATGAGAAGGAAAGGTACACGATGTGTGAGCTTAATTGGATATATGTAATTATGTGGCGTGATTTATATGAATGAAGTTTATATAAATGGTTTTTAAACTAACAGGGGTTTCTCACTTAGACCAACAGGTCTAACCCTCATTTTGTTTTAAAAATATGTATTCCAGGTGGCGGATCAAGTAAGGGCAAGTAAGTAGAGTATGAGATGGATGGATAGTAAGGAAGACTATAAGACGACGCTTTTGACTTATTTAGTAGTTGTAATGGAATGTTAAGTGTTATGGATGCAAATAGCACAAGGATTGTATTTCAAATGTTTTCTTTCTATTTGTAAAAGACTACCGGACCGTACATGTAAAGTGAAGTTTGTTTGTTATATCTAATTGTGTTATATTGTGTGATATGTCGTGTATATGGGATACGGGATGTTACAAATGGTATCAGAGCCTTAGTTTAAGGGATTTAGATATTTGTATCTGTACCTAGACTTAAACTGCATGTGAAGTAGGATGTCCCTATCATTATAGAACCTTGGGATAATGAAGTATAAAAGGTAGAAGGAACATCATGTAAGGTAATTTCATATTACACCTGGCCAGTGTAATCGTGATCTTACAGGTACATGTTTGAACTGGAATACCTTGTTATATGGGGTATGTGCTTATGTGTATATTAATCTTGTTTAAATCTACAGAATGGCAAGTGGTACAAGAAATTCGAATCGAGGAGGAGGAAGAAATCCAAACAGAACTAATCCGCCAGTAGGAACAGGGGACAGGGGAGGCAGAACAGGGGGCAGAACTGGAGGTAGACTTCGAGGTGGAGCTGGAGGTAGAACCGGAGGTAGAACTCAACAAAATAGTACGAATTTCATTACCAGAGCTGATTTAATGACAGAAATGGGGAGATTACAAGACAATATTCAAGCTATGCTCAACCAAGCTCATAATACTGAAACAGAAAGACCAGACCCTACTCTTGAAGAGGAGATGCCAATTACCCCAACGGTCTTACCGGTAATGAGAAAATGTGATTACAAAATGTTTCTTAGCTGCAAGCCTCCTACATTCTCAGGGGATCGGGATCCGGTGAAAGCAATGAGGTGGATGAAAGAAATTGAAGCCATTTTTAAAACGAGTAAGTGTGCGGACGAAGATAGAGTATTGTACGGGGCAGCCATGTTGAAAGGAGATGCGTTGTATTGGTGGGAATCGTTTATTCATTTAAAAGGACCCGATGTTTATTCTACCCTCTCTTGGGAAGAATTTGTGATAGTCTACAGGAACACATTTTGTCCCCAAGCAGCCGTCAAACAACTGGAAGGAGAATTCATGAATTTGCAACAAGGAAGCTTATCCGTTCGAGATTATACTGCTAGCTTTCTGGAAAAATCTCGATTTGCAGAATACTATGTAGCTACAGAAGCGATGAAGATAGAAAGGTTTATCTTTGGGTTGAACTCAGAGATTAGAAGGTTAGTGACTGCAAAGGGACCCGATACCTTTTCAGCTGCAGTTGATGCAGCGGAAAATGTTGAACGAGATATGAGAAGGGATACGGGAGATAAGAGTATCGGAAAGAGAAAGTGGGAAGGACCACAATATGATCCGAAGAGGTCCCGATTTCAGAGGTATGATAACCGTCCGCCGTTTCGACCAGCGGAAAGACCATGTCCGAAGTGCAATCGTGTCCATCAAGGAAACTGCCAAGGTGATTTGCGAGCATGTTATAAGTGTGGGAAGACTGGGCACGTCATTAAGGATTGTAAGGTAACGCGGCTATGTTTCTTATGCAATTCTCCGGATCATTTCCAGTCAAATTGTCCGCGAGGGAGGATGCAGCAAGGTGGGTCATCAGGCAGGCCAGCAAATGTTAAACCAGTAGTGCCAAGACTGGAACCGCCAGTAACCAGAGGTCGCGCATTTTAGATGACTGAGAAAGAAGCGGAGGAAACTCCAGATGTGGTCACAGGTACATTTTTGATAAACTCTACACGTGCTAAGGTGTTATTTGATTCCGGTGCAAACCGATCGTTTGTGTCTCCTGCATTTGCTGCTTGTTTGTGTTTGAAACCTAAAATGTTAGAACATTCTCTATTAGTAGATACAGCAAATGACAACCAAGTGTCGGTTAGTGAAGTATTTGATGGTTGTGTGATTAATATAGAGGGGTGTGGAGTGCCTATACAATTGTTTCCTATAACTTTGATAGAATTTGATGTAGTAGTGGGAATGGACTGGTTGGCTGAGAATCAGGCTAATATAGTGTGTGACAAGAAGATAATAAATGTTGTATTGCCTGAGAGAGGACCGGTAGTGATTTATGGTGATCGTAGGAATCATCAGTCCTGTCTTATATCACTAGTAAAGGCACGTAAGTGTGTGAATAAGGGTTGTCAGAGTTACTTGGCTTACGTGATAGATGTTAAGCCGGAAAAGATTAGGATGGAAGATATTCCTATCGTTAGTGAATTCCCTGAAGTATTCCCTGAAGACTTGAACAGTCTTCCGCCAGTTAGACAAGTCGAGTTCGGTATAGACTTAATTCCTGGAGCCACTCCTGTAGCCCGTGCACCGTACCGTTTGGCACCTCCAGAGATGAAAGAGATGATGGCACAACTGCAAGACCTATCCGATAAGGGCTTCATCAGACCTAGTTCTTCACCGTGGGGAGCACCAGTGTTATTTGTGAAAAAGAAAGATGGGTCGATGAGAATGTGTATTGACTACCGAGAATTGAATAAGCGCACGATAAAGAACAAGTATCCGCTACCCTGAATTGATGATCTCTTTGATCAGTTAGTTGGAGCTTGCTATTTCTCCAAGATTGATCTAAGGTCCGGTTATCACCAGCTGAAGGTTAAAGAAGAAGACGTTTTAAAGACTGCTTTTCGAACGAGGTATGGCCATCATGAATTTTTAGTAATGCCATTTGGATTGACGAACGCTCTAGCTGCCTTTATGGATTTGATAAATCGGGTATGTAAGCCGTATCTCGATAAATTTGTAATTGTTTTTATCGATGATATTCTTATCTATTCTCGATCCAAGGAAGAGCACGCGCAACATCTTCGTTTGATTCTAGAGCTGCTGAAGAAGGAAAGGTTGTATGCAAAATTTTCAAAATGTGAGTTCTGGTTACGGAAAGTACAATTTCTGGGGCACGTGGTTTCTGAGAAAGGTATACAAGTCGATCCGATGAAAGTAGAAGCAGTTGAAAAGTGGGAACAACCCCAGACAGCAACCGAGGTACGCAGTTTTCTGGGTTTAGCCGGTTACTATCGGAAATTCATAAAGGACTTCTCTCGTATCGCAACGCCTTTGACTAAGCTGACCCGAAAGAATTTGAAGTTTGAATGGAAAGCGGAACAGGACGAGGCATTCAGAATATTGAAAGAGAAACTATGCAGCGCGCCAATTCTATCACTACCTGAAAGTTCTGAAGACTTTGTCGTTTACAGTGATGCGTCTAAATTGGGATTGGGTTGTGTGCTTATGCAGCGTGGAAAGGTTATAGCTTATGCTTCTCGCCAACTGAAGGATCATGAACGGCAGTATCCTACGCACGATATGGAGCTTGCTGCAGTCGTTTTCGCGTTAAAGATTTGGAGACATTATCTGTATGGTTCCAAATGTCAGATTTATACTGACCACAAGAGTCTTCAACATCTCTTTGATCAGAAGGAACTAAATATGAGACAAAGGAGATGGTTGGAATTGCTGAATGATTACGACTGTGAAATCCTTTATCACCCGGGAAAGGCGAATCTAGTGGCAGATGCGCTCAGTCGTCAAGAAAGGAGTGGAACAATAAAAGTTATTTCAATACGAACTGAACTCCTACCCAACATATTTGACGAATTGCAGAAGTGTCAAGTGGAGGCTTATCAGGATGAACATCTGAAATCAGAACGGTTAGCGGGGATGTCAGCATTGCTAGTAAAAGATGATCGGGGGTTATTGTGTCTGGGAAACAGAGTGTGGGTACCTCGTTTGGGTGGGTTACGTGATCGTGTTTTACAAGAAGCTCATCAATCCCGTTTCTCTATTCACCCAGGTACAAACAAGATGTATAAAGACCTAAAGCAATTCTATTGGTGGCCGGGGATAAAAAGAGGGATTGCTCAGTATGTAGAACGGTGTGATACTTGTAGGAAGGTAAAGATCGAACATCAAAAGCCATTTGGTCAACTACAACGACTAGAAATACCTATGTGGAAGTGGGAGCAGATTACCACGGACTTTATCACAAAGCTACCAAGAACTCCGAAGGGATTCGATTCTATTTGGGTGATCGTCGACAGGTTGTCAAAGTCTGCACACTTCCTACCAATAAAGGAAACCGATTCATTGGAGCGATTAGCTAAGTTATACATTAATGAAATAGTAACTCGACATGGAGTTCCAATCTCGATCATTTCTGATCGTGATAGTCGTTTTACTTCAAGATTTTGGAGAAGCTTTCAAAGGGAAATGGGGACTCAGATAAAGTTAAGTACGGCGTATCATCCTCAAACAGATGGACAGAGTGAACGAACAATTCAGACCTTAGAAGATATGCTCCGGGCTTGTATTGTTGATTTTGGGGGATCGTGGGATAAGCATTTGCCGTTAATCGAATTCGCTTACAACAACAGTTATCATTCCAGCATACAAGCGGCACCGTTTGAAGTACTGTATGGTAGGAAATGTCGAACGCCTCTGTGTTGGAACGAAGTGGGAGAGAAACAATTAGAGGGGCCGGAAATAGTTCAGTTAACTGCCGATAAGGTTACACAGATCCGAGAAAGATTGAAAGTGGCTCAAGATAGACAGAAGAGTTACGCTGATCGCCGTCGAAAGCCGTTGGAATTTCAAGTTGGGGATTACGTAATGTTAAAGGTTTCGCCGTGGAAAGGAGTCATCAGATTCGGCCAACAGGGTAAGCTTAGCCCAAGGTATATTGGACCATTTGCAATCACTGAAAGGATCGGGGAGGTAGCTTACAGATTAGATCTTCCACCAGAGTTGAGCAGAATTCATAATGCATTTCACGTATCAAACTTCCAAAAGTGTTTAGTTACTCAAGATCAGACAGTCTCCCTACCAGAGATACAAGTCGACGAAAGACTGAATTATGTGGAAGAACCGGAAGCAATAGTTGATCATAAAGTCAAAGTGCTGCGGAATAAGGAGATCAGGCAAGTGAAGGTTCAGTGGAGGCATCATAGAGGTCAGGATGCCACGTGGGAATCCGAATCGGAAATGAGAACCAAATACCCTCACCTTTTTGCCTAACCGAATTCCGGGACGGAATTCTCTTAAGGGGGAGATGATGTAATACCCCGGGTAAGTTCGTTAGTTTCGTTAAATTTAATTAACTTTACTATAAATGTTTAGGGTGAATTTGGGTGAAATTATAAGTTTAGGGGTATATTGTTTAGTAATGAAAAGGGTAGGGGCTGAAGTAGTAATTATGGTCATAAATATCTGATTAGGTGTTAGGATATTTCATAAATTCAGCAAACAATTCAGTGTGTGTGTGTGTGTTTTGAGAGTAAAAGAGGAAAAGAGGAAAAGAAGGGTTAGGGCATCAATTGGTGTACTTGGAAAGGATTTAAGGTGTGTTCCTTTATAATTTATGTCTGTAATTGCTTGTGGAATGTTTCTATCGGAGTAGAATAGCTAGAAATGCATCTGGTATTGAATCTGCGATTTTCTGGGTCGAAAATGGACAAACCGACAGAGGTGTCCGGACACGGTTTGAATGTGCCCGGATGGTTTTGTTGGTGGTGTCCGGATGATTTTATGAAGGTGTCCGGACGCGTCTTTTATCCGGGTAAATTCCCTTTTTCTTATTTTTTCCGGATTAGTGGTTTTGTCCGGAAAAGTCCTTTTGTCCGGAAAAGTCATGTTGTCCGGAAAAGTAGGGTGTTCCGGGTAACTTGTGGTATCCGGATACTTTTGCTGTTTGGCCATTTTTGAGAGTTTTAGATGCTGTCAAGTATCCAGTAACCTGTATTTTGTTAACCACTAGATAGGGAGTGAATGAGGACTGACTATCCTGTAGTCTTGACTTGAGTACGAGTTTGGGGGCAACATTTGAGGGTTTGAGCTCTTTAGAGTTGTTAGCCTTAGTAAGACTTATGTGTTTTATGTGGTAAAGAGATGTCTGTATCTATGTGTTACAGATCTTGTGAATTTTGGGTAAAAGGCTGAACCGGTTAAGAAGACTTGGAAACGTGTTGATAAGCAATAAGGTGAGTTTTACTTTAAAAACGTTTTTAACTGGAATACGTATATGTGTGGATTGGGAATGAAATAGTTGATGACTATGTGTTTATATGTGAATTATAATATAGTGAGGTATTATATTTACATGTGTATTATAAATGTGTTATAATACGTTGGCCGGGTTTAAGACCGGTGTGATTGGCTATAGAACTTGTATAGCGTTGTTTGGCGATAGATGTTGTACAGTGTTGTATATTATTAGTTGGCTTGCTACCACTAATATGGCCAGGAGGAAATGAGAAGGAAAGGTACACGATGTGTGAGCTTAATTGGATATATGTAATTATGTGGCGTGATTTATATGAATGAAGTTTATATAAATGGTTTTTAAACTAACAGGGGTTTCTCACTTAGACCAACAGGTCTAACCCTCATTTTGTTTTAAAAATATGTATTCCAGGTGGCGGATCAAGTAAGGGCAAGTAAGTAGAGTATGAGATGGATGGCTAGTAAGGAAGACTATAAGACGACGCTTTTGACTTATTTAGTAGTTGTAATGGAATGTTAAGTGTTATGGATGCAAATAGCACAAGGATTGTATTTCAAATGTTTTCTTTCTATTTGTAAAAGACTACCGGACCGTACATGTAAAGTGAAGTTTGTTTGTTATATCTAATTGTGTTATATTGTGTGATATGTCGTGTATATGGGATACGGGATGTTACAGTTTCGCACATAATTTCATCATTCTTAAAAGAACGCATTCTACCAATGTTAATGTCTCATCAATCTAACACCCCAAAAGTAACGACACCCTACTCTCCAATAGATCACAGAATCAACTTGGAGTATCACCTTAACCCGTAGTTAAACTTTTCTCCATAGACCATTCACAACTCTACCGTCACTTCTCTAACCCAAAATACGTCTAAGACAGACCACTTTCTTGCATTAATTACACCAATCACGAACCATAGATACTACCATGTCCTATCCAATGGTCCATCACTATGAGCATTACATTAGACTACTTTCTTCCACTCTCTTCTCAACATAAAACATGTTTCCCCAAGGACAGCTCACTAGGAGGTACTCACTCTAGATCGATCCCACGAGCTAACTTTATTTCACTTCCAAACCAACCGCACACACCCAATTTCAACAATTACCATATTCACTCAACAATTTCACCACACCTCATATTAGGAACTTAATCGAGTTAATCCGAAATCGCATTCAATGCTCGAAACAACCACACACTTTTCATTTCTCAAACATTAATATTCCACTACTTAGCCAACCATCTACTACCACTCCAATCACTTATTCTCGAATAACAATACTACACACCACCTAGTTATTCGTGCCTTTCCACACATACTTGCCACATCTGAACAACTTATAAACAAATCCCGAACAGAGGTTTCCACTAACACTCACCCCATCACAACGTTAATCCGTCACTAAAAATTTATTACTACCACGCTTCGCACGCTTACAAATTATAAACTACCACCATTTTATCCACATCACCCCACATATTTAAACAATACCTTTCTAGGTAGCGTCAACAATCATACTAAGTGTAATCCACACAACACACTAAACGGTCGCCTTCATGACAAGGTCAAGACTTCACACATCATCGTTACTCTCTACACATAATCGTCATGCCCCATACACTACTATCATTCTTTACACTCTGGCCATCATACTCCACATTTTAACAAAATCAGGACAACAGTAATTAAGCACACCCATCCCCAAAATATAACAACCATAAAAACATCTTATTAACAAAATCAGTACATCTTTATTTCACCTCGTGCCTCGATTAGCACAAAATATATCATCGTGCCTCTTTCAACATACAATATTTCACCGTGCCTTTTCCAGCACAAAATTATATATATATATATATATATATATATCACAAATCATCTAACACATTTGAATTTTTTATTTATAACATAAACTTTAACATTTGGAGGCATAACCTAGCGTTTGAAATACTGAATTTTACACAACGCCACATTCTACACTTTCGCAATATCTTTCCAAAATTCTAACATGCACCTTCAATTTGAAAATTGCTAACAATTGCAAGTGTTAGATCAATCATTCCAAATTAAACTACCAACCACTTTCGTTCTCATACCATAAATTTTATTACCACCTTGACAAATCTTTCAAATCCAAACACATATGATAACAGATTATCACCTTTGATCACTAATAGCTTTTCCTTACTAATCATTCCCAATAACACTCTTCACTTTCTAGTTTCGATTACCCTTGATTTCTCACTTAAATTTATCCCAAGCAATATCATAATAAATAAACATACTAATTTCAATATCATCCAAAATATTTGTTACACTCTTACTAAATTAGAACCAACCTCTTTTCACACCAAATGCTTCCAAACCTACACTCTTACTAAGCCTTATCACAAATAATTCATATATCCCCAATATAAAATTTGTTAACAAACGAAAACTTTAATTCAATCACCCGACAATCTCTTCTTTCATCATAACTTCTTATTCCAATATATACCGAATTACCGAGGATCACTTATCATTACCTAATCCAAAGTTTTAACAAAATCAAGTTCCAACACCATCCTATACTTACTACTACCTCAAATTCCAACAAGATTATCAAAAATAACTTAATAGGCACTCCACCCTTATCTATATTACCAACACAAATATCAAATTCTTTTCTAATGCAAATAAGCAACAAAAGATTGAAAACACAATTAATCGGTTTGCACCGAAGTCAAATAGCACTTTAGCACGTGTAGAGTTTATATAAATATACATGTCTTCGTCTTATCCATATGTCGAGACCGACTTGCCACTCTATAGATTTCAACAAGATTAATATACACATAAGCACATACCCCATATAATAAGGTATTCCGGTCCAAACATGTAACAGTAAGTTCACAATTACACTGGCCAGGTGTAACTCAAATTTACCTTACATGATGTTCCTTCTACCTTGTTATACTTAATATCCCAAGGTTCTAAAATAAAAGGGACATCCTACTTCACATGCAGTTTAAGTCTAGGTACAGATACTAATACCTAAATCCCTTAAACTAGGGCTCTGATACCATTTGTAACAACCCAGTTCCCATAACATACAACATATAACATAACCTGCATATATATCATTGATTTACAACGAAAGTTACATAACAAACCAAGTACGGTCCCTTCGGTCTCCTAAATTACAAAAAATATATATAAAAGCTTGCTTCACTTTATCCTCTCCTTTGCCGATCCTTAACCTGGAAAACATATTTTTGAAAACAAAATGAGGGTTAGACCAAACGGGTCTAGTGAGTTAATCCCGGTCATTTCCAAAATCATTATAAAACCTTTCGTCAATCAAAATAGTTTAAATACAACCTTTGCCAATACACACACATATACCATAAGTATATAAACGTCACATATATATACCACACGTATTTTAATTACTACATCAAGACTCGTGCATCGTGCTCAACTCCTCCTCATTCCTCGTTACCATGGCCATATTAGTTGGTAGCAAGCCAACTAATAAATCAACGCCGTACAACAACTACGACACATCACCGGTCCGTACACCGGAACCCGGCAATACACCGGTCCGCACACCGGAACCCGACAACACACCGGTCCGCACACCGGAACCCGGCAACACATCGATCCGCTCACCGAAACCCGACAACACACCAGTCCGCTCACCGGAACCCGGCAAAAAGTGCACTCGTGTAGTGCAAAGCTTATATAAATACAATATATATCTCATTACATCATATTGTCATTTATATACACATAATCATATTCCTACCACATAATCATCTCATATATATATATACACATATATATGTATCCCAGTTCAAAAAACGTTTTAAAGCAAAACTCACATCGATCGCTTATCCATAAACACTTCCAAGCTTTTCTCCAACAGATTCAGTCTTTCAATCCAAATCCACAGAATCTGTAACAGATTAAATACAAATATCGCCTTACTAGTCAAACACATAAAGCCTACTAAAATCTTATCCTCAACAGCTCTCCCTTCAGCGACTTATCACGGGGGTTCCGCTACCCGGATAGCGGATGGGGTCAAGGGGCAACGCCCTTGCGGGGTCTGGGGGCCGCCCTCCAGGAAGTTTTCGGAGCAACTTAATCTAAAAATACAATCAGAAACTATATCCGGACACTACCAAAACTACCGAAACTCGCTGCACCGGGACTCCACAGTACCGGGACTCTCCAATACCGGGACTCTCCAGTACCGGGACTCTCCAGTATCGGGACTCCACCGGGAGTATCAAGAACACAGTCGGTCTAAACTTTCCCAGATGCGATTGAAATCTATACAAAACACGAAACTGGAAATTCTAAACCGATAGGAATTTACTATTGATGATTACAAACACAAAACGTAAAGAATATATACCTTAATTTTAATTCCAACACACTCAATCGGAGCCTTAACCGTACTTCCTTCTTCTGCTTCTTTTCTCCTCAAGAACACGCACACACACTGATATTTTGAGTTATGAAATATCTGAAAATCCTAAAGGGGTAATATCAAATCCCCATTTAGCAAATGAACCTTCAACTATCAACTAATGTCCAACACCCCTTTTACTTATTATTTTACCCTAACTTACCCTAAACCTCGTTTTATAAAGTTAACTAGATTTAACGGAATTAGGATTTAACTAACGAACTTACCCGGGGTATTACATTATTATTATTATTATTATTATTATTATTATTATTATTATTATTATTATTATTATTATTATTCTTGTTAATATTCTTGTTAATATTTATTTGGCGGCATCTACAACAACTTGGTCACTAATAGATCAAGCGGAATGAGTGAGGCCGACATTTCACGAACAGCACACGAACGGTACCGAGCACAACTTGGGTTTGCTTTCACTCACGAACAAGCTTGGGAAGTCCTAAAAAAATGTCCAAAATGGGGAGCCGTTCCAACGATGACGACAACTTCATCGCGGGGTTCAAAACGTACCAAACCTTCCGATGATGACGATGAAGA
Source organism: Saussurea involucrata (assembly GCA_033807775.1). Classification (NCBI taxonomy): domain Eukaryota; kingdom Viridiplantae; phylum Streptophyta; class Magnoliopsida; order Asterales; family Asteraceae; genus Saussurea; species Saussurea involucrata. The sequence continues at coordinate 61,940,715 of CM066319.1, read as the reverse complement.
CGTCAACGAGGTCGAGCAACTTCAACGACCCATCGGGAGAAACAAGGCAAAAAAAACATCAACGAGTAATACGAGCGGGTCGAATACGAACGAAAGTGTTACTCAGTTGTTGACGAAGTTCAACGAGAAGATTGATGATACAATGGAGTACAAAATGAAAAAACTCGAACTCGAACTCGATAAGTTGGAACTCGAACGAGAAATCGAACGAGAAAAACGATATCAACAAGACTTCGAGTTTTTCATATCCCCGCATGATCACCTTTCGGGAGACAATTTGAGGGCTACTTTAGCGAGAAAAGAGAAAATTAAAAAATATCATAATTGGTAGTGTTTTGTATTTTGTAATTTTTAATTTTTTCATGAATGATATGAATTTTTATTTTTATTATTTATCTTATTTTTATTTATTAAAAAATATATAAATATTTTTATTTTGTTAAATAATTAAATTTATAAATAAAAGAATTAAAAAAAATAAGGTGACAAGAGGGCTTGAGGGTTCCGCTACGCCACTTTAGGGCTTGAGGGTTTGAGGAGAGGGTTAGAAGAAAAGCTGATGTGGCGCTGAGGTGGCTTGAGGGCTTGAGAGTTGCATCACGGATGGCCTAAGTTGTAATATATGTGAGTGTGTGTATGTATAAGAGAAAAAGAGAGAGATACAGAGAAAGAATCAAGACTTAGAGTATGATATAGAGTGGGGACACCAACTCATCACAAAACCACATATTATATTTAGTCTAATTTGATATGTGGGGTTGCATTTCCTAATCAACCCATGTGGTGGGTGAAAAAGGAAGACCTTAGTGGCTTAATGTATTATAGCCTAGTTCCCCTAATGGTTTCCTTCTATTTTGATTTCAATCTATGCTAGAAGCATTGTACCTCTTCATGCATGCTAAATATTTGCCTTTTTCTAACTTCATTTATAAATAATAATGTGTGATTTATACTGCAATGTGATATCAATAATCATTTGGGTTGTATACATTGGTAAGGTTTAAAGGATGTAATGAAAATCTTATTTTTTTCACATTGAATCTAGGTGTTCTAAGAAAAAAAAGTCTTTATGATCATGGATGTTTACCTGCGATATGGAATGAATTTAGATTTCAAATCCATTCCAATCCTACATTTGGTTTGCAGGATTGTCCGAATTCGAAATCCTAGGATTTATTTGAAATCCCTCAAACATAAGATTTTGAAATCCCACAGGGATGACTATGATTTGTATAAAATAACGTTTAAAAATATGTTAAAACATTTTTTTCTAGTAATTAATTAAATAAAAGATAATTTAATTATTTTTATTTTTTATAATTTTTTGATGGTTTTTATAAATAATGAAATTCAAATCCATTTCAAATCTTACGAACCAAACACACTTGTATTCAAAATCCTCCACAATCCAAATCCCTCTAAATCCAAATCCCTACATGAAATTCAATCAATTCCATTCCTGCAAACCAAACACGCCCCAAATGATTCACGGTTATCAGGAGAATTAGCCGGTGCACGTAAACTGGCCCAAAACCCACAGTTACCCCACAAAACTATCATAATGATATATATATATATATATATATATATATATATATATATAGATTTATCTTTTTACATGTTTTCTAATAAACCACGATTTCAAAATTTTGTATAATATGATGTAACAAAAAATATTTTAAGTTCATTAGATATATTCAATAAAAACTAATAAAATATAATTTTTAAACATAATGGAAACAAACAACATTTAAATCTTGTAAAAAGTATATATATTCCTTTATTTTGGAAAAAAAAAACGTTTTCCAGTTTTTCATAAATAAATTCAGATTTTTTAAATCTTGTCGAAAATAATATATATTCCCTTATTTTGTAAAAAAAAATGTTTTCCAATTCTTCATAAATGCATCCGAATTTCTTTAAGGGCATTTATGACTTTGACTTATATTTTTTTCTCAATATTGTTTCTTTTTACACATCTAGTTATCATGCGAGTGTTTTTACTTATATATCAAATTAAATTAAAAACATATTGTAAATTACAAGTAAATATGTTTCAAAAAAGAGACACCATATTTCAAAGAAAAGGACTATTCCTACTCCATTATATTCGAACTTTATAGAGAACCCATAGGCCATCCTTTTCCTAAGGGTCTAGTAAATTGCACTTAACCCCTCATATTTACTCAAGATAGCAAAAATGTATATTTAGGCATGATCTTGAACTTTTTGGCCCCTTCAACTTTTACTTATAAAATTAGTAAGCGTACAACCATTTGTGTTATCATAGAGCATTCAGTTACCTTTCATCGAAAGAGATACCAAATCATATTAAAAGAATCCAATATATCCTAATTAGCAATAGCGTCTAGAGCATACGAGATACACAACATTTTCTACATCTTAAGAGATACAAAGATTGTTTTTGTTAATACCCGTGATTGGCAATTCAAATTGGAAAGGAAATAAGAATACAAAGAAGCATGCATGTGAGAAAAAAACAACAACAAAAATAATGTGTGTAAATATGTAGGTACAGTAAATCGAAAATGCAACATAAAGGGCACACATGGTTGTTGGTGATTTTAGTGTTATTAATAATTGTGGTGTAATTGTGATTTACTTGAGATCGATTAGGTAATAAGGCAAACATAAGTGAGTCCGGAGGTACGGAGTGTACAATCACAAATGTTTCCTCTATGACCTTAGATCGCCTTAAGGTGGGGGTCTAGCCCCCCCTCCCCGGATCCAAGGGGATGCGACCCTGGCGGTGGTCCTGAAACCTCTACAGATTAAGAAGAGGTTTACTTAGTAATTTTTAGTTCTGAGACATTCTAGATGTATTTCTGAAGGTTGGTAACCTACTTGAATGATTCTAAAACTTAATGTAAATATTCTTAAGTGTGGACTAGAGACTTTGGACTCAGAGCTCTGAGTATCCACTTAGTTGTCTAACACACTCAGCAACCAGAGCCTTTGATCCTTATGGTATGAGCTTTTATACCTTCTGATCGAGACTTCTTATCAGACGTGCTTCTGAATCAGAGCCTCTAAATCAGTTGTAATTGTTTTCTAATCTTATCTGTTAAATGTTGTAACTGTCATACAGTTATGTTTCAACCGCTCGTAACCGTCGATCTCTCATATAAATATGTAAACGTGAATCTGAGTGTATATAAGGACTCAATCTTACGGCTTTAAGGGTAATAGTTTTCCTTTGGATTATCCAAATACGAAATTCGTGATACCCAAGGCTAAAAAAGGACAAATTATTGTATTGGGCAAGCGACCATTGATGATCCAAGTGATCATATAGTTTATGTATCATCTTTGATTCCCCAATTTCTAGCAGTTGTGGAATACTACAATCATAAGAGGTTGGGCTCTAGACCGTTACACTACGCTCTTCACCTGTTTATCTCTTGAATGCAATATATTTAGCTTTAACAATGATCAAAATGTTACTTTGTGCACGAAACATAGTGTGGATTCATTTTTTGACGAAAACGGTTTATAGGAGGTTTATGAGGTGGTAATCAAATATAGGGGTCACAAAGACTTTATATTTGTACATACATGTATATGGTATACGTGCATAATGCATATATATATATATATATATATATATATATATATATATATATATATATATGTGTGTGTAAATGGTGTCACTTTAGGGGATCAATGGGATGGAGAGTCGTGTGTGCCCCATCTAAAATGGGTTTGGCATGCCATAATAATGTATGTCCTTTTAAGGTTATCATGATGCTTTTTTGGGGTTTTAGTTGTGAGATTTTGGATATGCGATGAATACAACAAATGTTTTTATACCAAGACACAAAGAGGACTTTTTAATATAAGATACTTTTAGCTTACACATACATTCTTTGTGGGTGTAAAATATTAAAATTATATTCTAAGTATATGGTAACTATGGTTTTTAATTATTGACCGATTACGTCCAAGGTGTCTAAGTCTATCAACATATACATTTAAAGAAGTTATGCTCTATTTTATAAGAACTTAACATAACTCACAAGAAGATGTGACAACACCAAAAAGTTCAAACTTGGGTTTTATGCTCTATCATGAAAGTCCCTACACTAGTTAGCTAACTTGACTGAACGTGACGGGAAAGGGTGGAAGAAGGGGGGGGGGGGGGGGGTCCGATTCTATCCATTTAATTAAAATTTCAACACTTGTTTCTTTCATAAGTTATAGAAATTGTTTGATAATCTCTCAAAAATTAAAACAGTCATTCAAATATGATATCAAACTTTTTAAATGGTAATCGCCAATTCTTGTAAATTTATACGTTAAATAAGACTACCTGTTTAAAAATATAGAGTCAAAAGGTTTTATTCAGAAGGTAAGATAGTGATAAAATGTGAAAATATATGGACAAGTATTGACTTATAGTAAAAAAAAGAGGGTGTAAAGTGTAAAAGATGAAGTTAGTTTGCGTGAGTCACGACTTTGTGGATTTCAGTGGGAAATAGACAGAGTGTAGGAAGGGAGTAGGCCCCACACTGACTTTTGTGAACCTCTCCAAAAAAGAAGGGGTTTTCAATCGTTTTCATAGCAACAATGGGGGACCAAAAGACAATTAAAAGAATCTAAGTCATATCCTATTCTATTTATCATTTTTTTTTTATTTTATGTAAAATTTGTATAATAAAATTAAATTAAAGAGTAAACTCTACTTTTGGTCCCTGAGGTTTAATGATTTCTTTTAAATAAATACACGTGGTTTCATAAGTCAAGTTGTGGTAATCATGGTTTTGATTTTGCCCTAGATTCGGGGTCTGGTCACTAACAGAGTTAAATGGCTTCGTTAGTGTCAGGGGCATTTTTGTCATTTCACATTTTCTTCCTGTTTTTATAATTGTTTTTTGTTTTTTCTTATATTTGTAAAAGTTATCAAACTTTAGGGACCAAATTGTAACACTTCTAATATATATGTATTACATCACAGGGACCAAACCCACTTCGTCTTCCTCCTCCCCCAACTACATCTCCGGCCACCACCATCAACTCCGGCCACCACCAGCAACAAAACCCGTGAATCTTCCTCCCTTGTAACACTCTCTTTCTCTCTTCATCTTGTAACACTCTCTTTCTCTCTTCATCTTCTTTGTTTAGGTTTTGTGAAAAAGTCAAATTCATTTCACTCTCCCATAACAATCTTTCGGTTTCGATTCCAGCTTTCATCCTCAATTGTTCGAATCTTGCAGGGTTTGATGTGTCTTTTAACGGTATTGAAATGGGTATTCAAGAACAAGCAATTGTTCGAATCTTTCGGGTTCGATTCAATTTTCAAGAAATTGAAATGGGTATTCAAGAACAAGCAAAAAGAGAAGCAAAAACTCAGATTTCTTGAAGATTATGCTTCTGGGTGGTTGTTGGATGAATCAAAGAGCAAGAACCCTAGATGTATCTTGAAGGAGAGGGAAAGTGTGTGGTGGTCGACGGTGGTGATGCGGTGGTTGTGATCTTTAAAGCTTTAGAGTATCATATAGTAATGGTGGTGAGATTGTTTGTTTTCCTCAAAAGGATGGTTGTCTTCACATGCTCTGGTCATTATCTGTGCCCTTTAAATTGAAGACTATTAATTAAAGATGGGAATGAGATATTAAATTGAAGGGTAATTAAGATGGGAATTGAGATATTAAATATGATTGTTAGTCTGTGATCTTCCATAACTTGTTTGTACTGGAATTGTGATTGTTTTTGGAATCGTTTATGAACTATGAAGTACTGGAATTGTGAATTGTTTTTGGGTTAGTGTTACACAGAATGGGCAAATGCAAGGCCTTTGGGAAGATGCCAAAGGACAGTTTAGCAACTCTTCATCAATATTCTTGTTTTTCCATCTCCATCTTTATCCGTTTGAGATTGTATTGTCTGTAGTAGCCCTAGAGAACTATAGAAAGATTTCTTGAAAAAGAAGTTTAGCAATAGCAAGCAAAAATTAATAACTAATTAAGGGGGCGGGTATATTGTATAGTATTAAGAAATGGAGTGTGGTAGAGCACCATCTGGTATTAGAAAAGGGAAGAAGAAGCAAGTGAAAGATGAGTTGGATCGTAACAAACAGGCTGAGAAGAAAAAAAGGCGATTGGAGAAAGCCCTCGCGACCTCTGCAGCCATTATCTCAGAGCTAGAGAAGAAGAAAGAAAAGAAGAAAGAAGAGCAACAGAGACTTGACCAAGAGGGTGCTGCAATTCCTGAGGCAGTTGCATTACAAGTCTTAATTGGTGAAGAAGACACTGAAGATCCCGATTCTTGGGTCCGTGCCAGAAACTCTGACTTGTTTGTGTGTGGTTCTGGTTCTAGAACAACAACTGCTACTCTTTCTGATCACCCACTCTCCACAAGTCCTGATGAAGAAACTGGTTGGGTTTTGAATGGTCATTGGAATGGATTTGGGTCTTTCATAAGTGACGTTTCGGCACCATATTTTAGCTATGGAACGTGGGAAGCTAGAGATAAATGGCCAGTAGAGGTTATAGTTGCATATGCTGTTTCTTCACTTCAGATTGTAGACAATGAAGATGAAGAGAGAAAGAAAGTGTTACAAGATGAAGAGAGAAAGAGAGTGTTACAAGGGAGGAAGATTCATGGGTTTTGTTGCTGGTGGTGGCCGGAGTTGCTGGCGGTGGCCGGAGATGTAGTTGGGGGAGGAGGAAGACGAAGTGGGTTTGGTTCCTGTGATGTAATACATATATATTAGAAGTGTTACAATTTGGTCCCTAAAGTTTGATAACTTTTACAAATATAAGAAAAAACAAAAAACAATTATAAAAACAGGAAGAAAATGTGAAATGACGAAAATGCCCCTGACACTAACGAAGCCATTTAACCCTGTTAGTGACCAGACCCCGAATCTAGGGCAAAATCAAAACCATGAGTACCACAACTTGACTTATAAAACCACATGTATTTGTTTAAAAGAAATCACTAAACCTCAGGGACCAAAAGTAAAGTTTACTCTAAATTAAATATAAAAACAGGGTCTTATTAATTTTGTGTTAAAAAGGTGTACCGAAAGATTAATCAGTAAGTGATATTTTTAAAATATATGAGAGTTGTTGGAACTTAGTTGAGATAAGAGAAACCTTGTCTCACATAGGAGCCAAGGCAAAATCTAGAACACTTAGGGGGGTGTTTGGGAGTGCTTATATTTTTGACTTATTTGCTTATAGCTTTCCCTCACCACAGATAAGTTGTTTGGAGTGTTTGGATAGGAAAAATTAAAAAGTGCTTATGACTTATACTCACCACAAATAAGTTGTTTTTGAGAAGTCAATCCTAACCTACTTATTTCCTTATGCTTATTTCCTTATGCTTATTTCCTTGTCATTCTAAATTACCTTTTTACCCTCATTTTTTAATAAATAAGTTATTATTTTTATTTTTAAATTATTAATGTTATTTAAGGTAATATTATTTTTTTAAAAATTATTGACGTTAATTTTTTTTTTTGGTCATTTTACACAAATAAGCAAAAGTTTGCCAAACACTAAAAAAACTCCTTATTTGCTTATCATGTTTCCACACTACAATAAGCTAATCCAAACACTTTTTTAAAAACTCATTTTCCTCACTACATAAGCAAATAAGCACATAAGCATAAGTTAAAAATATAAGCACTCCCAAACACCCCCTTAATATACTCAAACCAATGAGCATTAAATGAATCATTTAATTGCTTGGACTTGGAGTAGGGGCGGATGGCCCTTAAGGCAATTACAGGCCATGACCTGTGGGATTTTTGAAAATTTAACTAGGAGCAAGTGAGCAACTGGTTTTATAGGCTATAATTAAAACAAAAAATTTATTTGGGCCCCTCCACTATAGAGTCCAGCCAGTAATCCATAAGATTTGAAATCTGCTTCCTCAATCTTTCTCACCGTCTCACGTTTGTGTCTCTCACACTTTCTCTCACGTCTGTGGTCTATCGATCTGTGAAACGAAACGGGGAAACGAGCTCAAGAAGAAGACAACAAATCGACATTGCCTCAACCCTCAGCCCTCACGAGTAGAGGTGGCCAAATCGACCCGACCCGACCCGACCCGACGGGCTGACCCGAACCGAAACCGGCCAAGAACCGGTTCTGGCCCGACCCGGTCAAGAACCGGTTTCAAGCCCGAGAGCCGGGACCGGTTCGCGTATATAGGATTTTCCTCGGCCCGACCCGGGACCGGTTCGTGACCCGACCCGGCCCGACCCGATTTTTTTCAAAAAAATTATAGCCGTTATGTGACCGTTTATGACCGTTGGGAAGCCTCTTTTGACCGTTTTTTGCCTCAAGAAACACCCTCCAAACCCCATATAAATACTAGGGGTGTTATGGAGTGATCACCACCTTACAATTGCTTACAAAATGCAAAAAACGCTTACAATTCTCATTTCTCGGCTCTCGTTATATTCGTTTCTCGCAAAAAACACATACAATTCTCATTTCTCGGCTCTCGCTATATTCGTTTCTCGCAAAAAACGCATACAATTCTCTAGCCTCTACTCTCTACTCTCTACTCTAGTCTCTACTATCAAAAAAATGGCCGAACAAAATTACACCATTGTTGTCGATCATTCACGAAAATCACCGGTTTGGGATAATTTCAACTTGGTAAAATTTCCCGACGATACAAAAAAGGCGCAATGCAAACGGTGTGGAGATTTCCAAAAACCCGAATCAAATAGCACGTTAAAGCGCCACTTCGAGGAAAGATGCAAGAGGTTGAAATCGGGTCCCGATCCAACTCAACCCATACTTGACAATTCCGGTCAAGTATGGTCGTATGATAATGATCTCGCCCGAGAAATGCAAATGAAATGTGTCATTCAAATGGCGTTGCCGTTCGGACATTTCGACAATCCTCACATTACAAACATGATCAAAAATGGGTTCCAACCACGCTACAATGGTTCGGTAAGTCGTCAAACTCTTAAGCGTGATGCTTTAAAATATTGGAATAAGGTTCAAAAAATTATGCGAGAAATGTTTTTAAACTTACCCAACAAAGTTTCTTTAACTTGTGATGTATGGAGCGCACCATGCGGATTGCCAGATTCTTATATATGCATAACGGCACATTGGATTGTGCCGGGATCGTGGCAATTATGCAAACGTGTAATCACGTTTGAGCTCTTTGGTTCGCCACATTCGGGTGAACGTCAGTTTTCTATAATTATATATAAATTATAAAACGTAAAAGTGTATTTTAGTGATATATATTATAAATAAAACGTATTTTTAAAGTGTATTTTACTTATCCAATGATTCCATTCCAATTTTTCTTTGTTAAAGTTTAGTAATTAATTATTATACAAAGAAAGCAGTTAAAAAACAAAAAAATCGCAGGCCCTACTATGAACCGGTTCTTGGCCCGGCCCGGCCCGGTTTTCTCGAAACCGGTTCTACATACCAGTAAACGGGTAAGGGGATTTCGGTTTAAACCCGACCCGACCCGGTTCTCACTTGACCCGGTTCGCACGGTTACTGGGCAGAACTGGTTTGTCCCCCGACCCGACCCGGCCCGGCCTGAACCCGATTTTTGGCCACCTCTACTCACGATTGCCCCTGCCGCCGCCCGCCCTGCGCCTCTGCTCTCTCGGTTCTGGACTTCGGTACTTTTACTACAGTTTTACCCTAATTTTCTTCTTCTGCTAAATATGTGATTATTTGCTGAATTAGTGTATACATCTAAAACCTTGAGTCCTTGACCGTGTCGTGTAATTGTGCGGGTACTTTAATGTGCTAATCGATTTTAGCTCTTCTTGGTTATTATCATTATGTACTTTCATAGGATTAGGGTTCTCTTTGCAAATTGCAGTGACATAAATGGGTGTTCAATCTTCATTGTTGTATAATTGATCATTGTTTGCCCTAAATTTGGTATTAGATTATTAGTTAATTTCCCTATATTTGATTTTAGTTTTTGCCTTAAATTTGATATTAGATTATTAGTTGATTGCTCTAAATTTGATTTTTATTTTTGCCCTAAATTTGATATTAATCATAACCCTAAATTTGATTTCATTGATTTGTTTACATAATTTATTTACTTGTTTTGAGTTTTTATATTAGCCTTTACCAAAAAACCAAAAATTACTCTTGAAATAAAAAAAAAGCTTTAAAAAATCTCTTGAAATCGATAAAAAAAACACAAAAAATTATCTCGAATCAACACAAAGAAACCAAAAAAAACCCATCGAATCAACACAAAAACTTAAATAAAAAAATCTCTCAAAGTCAATCAAAAACTTAAAAAGTCCCCCAAAGGATAGGAAATTTAACCTAAACAAGCTACTTGAATGACAAATCGGTCTTTCAAGGTGTGTTTGAATGACAAATTGATCTTACAAGGTCCGCCCCTGCGGTTTTAAAGCTTGTGTTCCGCCCATGGCTTGGAGTGTGGTGTTCTTAATGGGCTCTCTTTGACATAAATATATACAGATTAAATGTTAAATATTGGGCATTGGGCATTGGGCCGTGGGGCTCTTAGTGGGCGGCGCGGTTTACGGTGCGAGACACTGGAGTTCTCGTGGAACAGAAGTCGGCGTGAGTTGCGGGGCGACTTGAGCTGTGCCAAGGAGCGCGCGAGACTCTGCTGGTAGCCGCGCGGAATTTTTGCGGTTACTTTCGGTTGGTGACAGAAATCTATAAATACCACACATCTCCCTATTCATTTTCTGACGAATTTGTTCATAATTTCTGGGTTTCCTCTCTATCATTCCATCACCAAACATAATATGATTCGCTAGATTCAAGTATACAACTTGAATACGATTGTTGTATGCTCTAGACGGACGCTATACCGGCGGAATTTCTATCTTAGGACACTGCTTCTCGTGCATGCCTCAATCGATTTCAATCTCTACAAGAATCTACAAATCAAGTAAGTTTTTGATTAATTTGTTCATGAATTTGTTTGTTGTATGATGTAAAAACATAGATTTTATATAAGAATTTCTATTCTTCTCTTCTATTTTCCTTCATTTATATACATAATCTGTATATGTCATTGGTTACTCCTAACAATCTAAGACATAAATTTGTAAGGAACGATGGATCAATCACAGTTGATGAAAAGTCATGTGGAGAAACCCAAGAAATTCAAGGGTTCGGACTTTCGACGATGGCAACAAAAGATGTTGTTCTATTTGACAACCCTTCGCGTTGCCAACGTACTCATTGAGGAAGAGCCACCGGTAAATCCTCTGGTAGGGGCGGACGGGGCTGCACCATCGCAGATCCAAGTATCCGTAGATGAAAGATTCGTCGAGACATGGAGATCCAACGAGTATAGTTGCAGAAACTATATATTAAATGCTCTCGACGTTTCCCTCTATGACATATACTCCTCATGTACAACGACAAGGAAGATTTGGGAATCCTTGGATGCCAAATACAAAACCGAAGTGGCATGTTCCCAGAGGTTCGCAGTGGGATTTTTTTTGCATTACCGGGTGATTGACATAAAGCCTGTGGTAAAACAAGTGGAAGACTTGAAAATTCTTGTGCATGAACTTGAGGTTGAAGGTATGGGGCTGAACATAAACTTTGTGATTGGTGCAATAATTGACAAAAATTCCTCCATCGTGGAAAAACTTCAAGTTATATTTGAAGCATCTTACGGAGGAAATTACATTTGAACAATTACTTCTCAAAGTTCGAGTTGAGGAGGACAACCGATTCAATGACAAAGTCGATGCCATTCAAATCGAACCACATGCCAACATGGTTTAAGGCAGTTCATCCAAGTCAAAGTTCCCGAAATTCAAGGGAAAGGGAATTGCACCCAAGAGGTCTTTCAACTCCGGAAAGGGTCCCTTGGCCCCACAAAGGAAACAATTCAAGAGGATGATATGTTGTTGGGTATGCGGCAAGCCGGGACGCCGAGCCAAGGATTGTCGATACAAGCGTGATCATGGTGGTGCCGGAGGAAGTGGTGGTGGAGGATCCGGGGCATCTACAAGTCATGCCAATATAACCCACTCCCCGAATGAGTTCATTGGTGTAATTGAAACCCACATGGTTACCAACGTGGTGGATTGGTGGATCAACACCGGGTCCACATGGCACATTTGAAATTCGGAAAGCTTGTTTGCATCTTACCAAAAGGTGAGCGACGGGGAGCCGATGTTCATGGGGAACGCCTCGATTGCAAGGATAGAAGGAAATGGGAAGGTCAACTTGAAGATGACTTCCGGTAAAAATATTGTGTTGAATGATGTTGTACATGTACCCAACATAACTAAAAACTTGATTTATGGCCCTGTTCTGAGTAAGAAAGGGTTCAAACTTGTATTCGAATCTGATAAGGTTGTCATCACCAAGGGTGGTGTGTACGTTGGGAAGGGTTACCTCCACGAGGGGCTCTTTAAACTAAGCATTGTAAATATTTTGGATGTCACCACTGTGAATAAAAATAAGGCAGCCCTAGCTCTGCTAGTTCTATGTATATGATTGCTCCTTCTAATCTTTGGCATTCTAGATTGGGACATGTCAACTTTTGATCAATTCAAAGAATGATCCAACTTGACATGATCCCTAAATGTTCCATTGACAAATCGACTAAGTGTGAGGTTTATGTAGAAGCTAAACTCACAAACCATCCACATAAGTCTGTTGAAAAATCAAATGAGGTACTTGAGTTGATTCACAAGACTTATGTGATTTCAAGGAAGCTCATTCACGAGGAGGTAAAAACTATTACATTACCTTTATAGATGATTGAAGTAAGTATTGCTATGTGTATGTAATCCATACAAAGGATGAGGCCTTAAACATGTTTAAAACTTACAAGGCCGAAGTCGAGAATCAACTCGACAAGAAAATCAAAATTCTAAGGTCGGATCGGGGAGGAGAATACGAATCCTATGACTTTGCAGAATTTTGTACTACACATGGCATTGTACATCAAACTACCACTCCATACACTCCTCAACAGAACAGAGTGGCCGAGCGGAAGAACCGAACATTGAAAAACATGATAAATTCAATGTTGATCACGTCTGGAGCTTCATACCATTTATGGGGTGAGGCGTGTCTTACTGCAAATATGATCCTAAATAGGATCCCCCACAAGAAGAGTGATAAATCCTCTTATCAACTATGGAAAGGGAGATTACCATCTTACAAAAGGATGAAATTGTGGGGTTGCCTTGCCAAGGTTCAAGTCCCTTTACCAAAAAGGACAAAACTTGGACCTAAAACAGTTGATTGTGTATATATAGGACCTACTCTTAATAGTGCTGCATATAGATTCTTAGTATATAAATCTTATGTGAATGACAAAGTACCAACACTATCATAGAATCTGCAGAAGCAAAATTCTTTGAAACTACCTTTCCTTATAAAGAAAAAGAGGATCAAACCTCTAATTCAAAGAAAAGGTTGCATGATGACACACACACTTTAATTGAAACAAATGAAAACGATCAAACACATGAAGGTGAAACCTCCAAGGTTCAAGAAGAATTGGAACCAAGGAGAAGCAAACATGGTAGAGTAGCCAAACACTTTGGACCTGATTTTATGACCTTTATTGTTGAAGGAGAACCTCTATCTTATAATGTAACACCCTAAAGAGGTAAATATAAGCCGGAGTTTTCACAAAATGAACCATCAAATATATAACATTAATTTCCTAAGAGTTTGAGAGTAAAGTGTTTAAAACAAAAATTATGAGATATTTTAACAACAACCTATTAATCTAACTTAAGAATGTTTAGATTAAGATCGGGTGTCGCTATCTCATTTACAAAAACGCTCGGCTAAGGTCATCAAACGCCGCTAATCTCTTTATCCAAAAATGCTATCCCTCTTCACCACTCTTCCCTCAACCCCGAGAAGTCCCACCGCTAGGAAGGCCTGCTAAACACAACATACGATAAGAAGAAGTGTTAGCCTAACGCCTAGCAAGAATAGGAATTGTATAATAAGAATATAATACACAATAAATAAGATGTCATTCCATCCATTACCGATTTGCCGTCCATTACGTCATTGCATTCATTCACGACATCAACCCAAACTAGGTATCTAGTCCCACTTGGACATCAACCCAAATCAGGTCTTTAGCCCTCAAAGACATCAACCCAAACCGGGTCTTTAGTCTAGTGACGTCAATCCACACCGGATCTCTAGTCACCGTAGACGTTAATCCAAACCAGATCTTTAGTCTAAACGACATCAATCCAAATCGGGTCTTTAGTCTAAACGATATCAATCCAAACCAGATCTCTAGTCACCGTAGACGTTAATCCAAACCGGATCTTTAGTCTAAACGACATCAATCCAAACCGGATCTTTAGTCTAAACGATATAAATCCAAACCGGATCTTTAGTCTAAACGACATCAATCCAAATGGGATCTTTATTCTAAACGACATCAATCCAAACCGGATCTTTAGTCGACGACGTCAATCCAAACTAGATCTTTAGCCCGTCTTTCCCCAAAGGGTAAAAGGTCCATTCTCAATAACCATAAAAAGGACTTATACATAAGATGACTCAATCACAATGACCCGACTCCTTGCACTCAAAACAAATTATTCCATTGGCCGGGCAATCATTGCGTACATGCCCCAACTTCCCGCACTTAAAATAAGTCATTTCGCTTGGCTTACAAGGGCCATGATGATTTCTTCGGCACTTGGGACACCACCTAGCTTCACGCCTAGGGTGGCTTCCGTGGTAGTTGTTACTGAACGATCTCGATTTCTTGGAGGGCACGGAACTCCCATCCCATTTCCTCTTTTCCGCTACTCGGTTGCTCTACTCCTTGTCTCGACTAAAAGCATCTTCAACTAACTAAGCTTCTATAACTGCCTCACGAAGGGTAGAGGCTTTGGACACTCAGACCACCGTCATCATGTCTGACGGAAGGCCCTTGATGTACGCCTTGATCTTCTCTTTCTCAGTTGGGACCAGATGTCCAACCAACCCTAGTTTATCCATGAATTGTCGGTTGTACTCCTTCACCGACAAGTTTCCCTTCTTCAAGTTCCGGAAACTTTCCTCAATTCGGTTCATTGATCTTTCGTATATTCCTCTAACACCTTCTTTTTGAACATCGGCCAACTCAGTTTGGCCAACACGGAAGTCTCTAGAGAAGTGGAATAGACATTCCACCATGTAAGGGTCGCCCCTCTCAGCATTTGTGAACCAAATTTAGCCTTTTGGTTCTCCCCGCATTCACTAGTTCGGAAGGCCTGTTCCATTTCCCTTATCCAGTTCATGCAAACAACCGATCGTCGGTTCCCTTAAACTCGGGCGGTCGGCAGCTAAGGAAGGTCTTGAAAGAACACACCTTCCCTCCTTGCCTCGTGTCATCGGTGCCCAAACCATCAAAAGGGATCTCGTTTCTGGTACCCCCAGATCCAACCACTATCACATTTTCAACAATCGTTTCATGTCTACGGTTGTTGGTGTCTCGGTCTTCCAACAGTTTCAAAAACTGTTCCTGCTGTTGTACCATGGCTCGGTTCATGGCCTCCATCATTCGGTCCATCATTCTTGTCTCGGCCGTTACCTCTTCTATGACAGGGTTAGACGTTTCCAAGTTTCGTCGAGGTACATGTTCAGGCCCGCCACCCAACAAGTTAGTGTTAAGTGGAGGTCCCTCCGTCGCCGTCACCCTTGGTTGGTCGGTCGTGAATGTAGTAGCCTCATGGCCATCCGGCCTACTATGAGTGTTAACCATTAGCTTGTCTGTCACATAATCGGAAATGGAGATAAGTAACATGGTAAAAGATCCACATAACTGAGCGTACCAACACACTCATCAATTATCACAACTATAGCAATCTAAGGGGTTGTTTGGTTGGTTTTTCATTAAGTTCTGTATGGATAAAGTTGACTTTATGCATAAAGTTATCTGTATGTATTAATAAATCTGTTGTTTATTTATTGTGCTGAATAAACTGTCTGAACGATTAAAATGACCATTTTACCCTTCTGTTTATTTCTTGTTTTCTCTTTGACACCATTGCAACAAAAACAAAAGTAACCAAAAATGAATGAATTGATCTCCAAAAATTAGAATCTAAACACAAAAATCAGAAGTTAATGCTCACCTAATTCCTCAATCGATTTCTGGAGGTTCATTAAATCAGAAGTTAATGCTCACTTAATTACCCAATCGATTTTTACATGTTCATTAAATCAGAAATTAATGCGCACCTAATTCTCAATCGATTTCTACAAATTCATTAATCAGAAGTTAATGCTCACCTATTCCCCATTAAATTATCAGAGGTTACTATTAAACTCTCACCATATTCCCCAATTGATTTCTTATACGCTTCATTCTCTTTAAATCGATTCCAATGTTAAACCAAACTCTTTCTTCCTTCTTTTTAAATCTTTTGAAGCTTGGGCTTAGTTGCTGCAGAGATGAAGAACGAGAAGCAAAGGTATCCCTAAAATCAAACCCAAAATCCCTAAAATCAAACCCAAAATCTAATATTTGAACCATAAACCTTCGATTTTAAACAAGAAGCAAAGGTATATACGTTATGGCAGAGATGAAGAACGAGAAGCTGGAAACCTGTTCAACGGGTCTGTTCTCTTTAAATCTTTCAAAGCTGAAAACCTGTTCAACGAGAACCAAAGGTATATTATCTTTAAATCTTTTGAAGCTTGGGCTTGGTTCGATTAAGATATATGGGAGAGCAGGGAGGAGGAGGGATCGACGGGTCTGTTCAACAAGGTTAGGTTGAGAGAGATGGGAGAGCAGGAGGAGGAGAGACAGTGTGAGAGGGGTAAGATTGGGAAAGTGGTGTCTGTATGCAGAAGTGTACCCTCTAAAATCTTATTCGCTCAGCTCACTTCTAAATCATTAAGCCACTTCCAAACACCATGATATGTCTGAGCGAATAAGCTGGAGAGCTCAATAAGCTCATTAAGCCACTTCCAAACAGGCCCTAAGCAAGCTCACGTAACAACAGATTCATAATAGCAGTAGCTAATTGAAATTATGAACATGTTACACATAAGAATCCTCGTTACCACAATCACAATTCTCAATTAGTGCATTACCATCGACTCTAAGACCATCTTATCTTAAGAGTTCTACCCATCTCACCGCTCACCGCTCACCGCTTAAATCGATCTAGTTTAAGTCTAGGCATCTCACATGAATACCTAGTTCGCTTAAACCATTGCTCTGATACCAACTTGTAACACCCTAAAATGGGGTAAATTTGAGCCGGAGTTTTCACAAAATGAACCATCAAATATAGAACATTAATTTCCCAAGAGTTTGCGAGTAAAGCGTTTACAACAAAAATAATGAGATATTTTAACAACAACCTATTAATCTAACTTAAGAATGTTTAGATTAAGATCGGGTGTCGCTATCTTATTTACAAAAATGCTCGAGTAAGGTCATCAAACGCCGCTAATCTCTTTTATCCAAAAATGCTATCCCTCTTCACCACTCTTCCCTCAACCCCGGGAAGTCCCACCGCTAGGAAGGCCTGCTAAACACAACATACGATAAGAAGAAGTGTTAGCCTAACACCTAGTAAGAATAACAATTGTATAATAAGAATAGAATACACAATAAATAAGATGTCATTCCATCTGTTACCGATTTTCCGTCCATTACGTCATTGCATTCATTCACGACATCAACCCAAACTAGGTCTCTAGTCCCACTCGGACATCAACCCAAACCGGGTCTTTATTCCATTAAGACATCAACCCAAATAGGGTCTTTAGCCCTCAAAGACATCAACCCAAACCGGGTCTTTAGTCTAGTGACGTCAATCCACACCGGATCTCTAGTCACCGTAGACGTCAATTTCAAACCGGATCTTTAGTCTAAACGACATCAATCCGAGCCGGATCTTTGGTCTAAATGACATCAATCCAAACCGGATCTTTAGTCGACGACGTCAATCCAAACTAGATACTTAGCCCGTCTTTCCCCAAAGGTTAAAAGGTCCATTCTCAATAACCATCAAAAGAACTTATACATAAGATGACTCAATCACAATGTCCTCATAATTAACGAGACTTCACAACCACAATCATAAATTTTGAGGAGTTACCAATACATAAAGGTACTAACAATTATCATTACTTCCAAAATTACCATTCATATCATACCCTAGTTTTGACTCAAACTTACCAACTTCGTAACACATAATAAATGTTGATCGTATCCAAGAATACCCTAGCATAATCACAATAAAGAGGTTCATCCCTTGTCATCATCCTTGAAAAGTTCAAAAACTCTACACTTTCCATAAATGGAAAGTTAGGTCATTTGTACCAAAAATAAGATATTAGCAAGTAATCATAAGTAAATACAATAAGGAGCTTAAATAATCACACATATGTAAGTTTGACGGGTTAGAATAACTCACCTTTGTAGTTCTCAAAGAAAACTAAACCCTAGAGGAGAAGAGATGAGAACTTGAAGTTTTTTAAATACTTGAGACCAGATAGTTTGCAAACCACCATTAATGATCTAGATGAAATAATAAATGAGGAGAGAGGTTTTGGGGAGAAACATACCAAAAAACGCAGCCCTAAATCGGCTCCCAAATGTCTAAGATTGCAAAATGTGACAAAACCCCGTTTTCCCCTTTTTTATACCCGGACTGACGCCCGGCGACCTTGCCATGCGATTGTGACATTAGTCACTCTCGCGGGCATAGTCGCTCGTGTCCCAGGGGTCACGATACACTTCGTGTGGAAGTGACATGCGATAGTGACCCTGGCACTCTTGCCGGGCACTATCGCCGAAAATATACCGAGAGTTTCTCCCTCCCTAGCGATTGTGCCAGCCGCGATAGTGACACCCTGTCACAATCCTGGGCACTCTCGCCCAACATGTACCACCACCACTCTTTTGACCCGAGATGCCCTCTTGGCCCGACTTGGTTTTAGCAAGATAAAACTAAAATTTCACATTACAATTAAGGGTCCAAAAGTTCAGAACATAAGATTTACTTGGGATTAGGAAGTCTAGATTTTCCGGGTCTTACATATAAGGTGTAACAACCCGATTCCCATATACATACAAATAACATATATTTCATAACATAATTTCACCACAAAATAATACCTCATATTTCATTTACGGTCCCTTAGGTTAACAAAATAGGTCTTTCAGTACAAACTTTATCTTTTATAATAAAGTACATAATATCATAACAACATAACAGATACAAAACACATCTCGAATCTTCATAATCATGTATCTTCCAAAAAGCTAGACATGATTAACCTATCATTTGTCTTATTTGCTCCATGATCTGGAATACATAATTTAAAACAAAAATGAGGGTTAGACCTTGAGATCTGGTGAGAAATCCCCGTTAGTTAAAAACCATCTTTTACAAACATTCAATACACATAATGCACATAAGAAATACCAATTATGACTCATGCATCATGTCTCTTTCCATTTCTTTCTCTTGGCCATATTAATTGGTTGCGAGCCAATT
The DNA here is from genome assembly GCA_033807775.1 of Saussurea involucrata. Classification (NCBI taxonomy): domain Eukaryota; kingdom Viridiplantae; phylum Streptophyta; class Magnoliopsida; order Asterales; family Asteraceae; genus Saussurea; species Saussurea involucrata. The sequence continues at coordinate 61,921,241 of CM066319.1, read as the reverse complement.
AATTAATTACACCACTGTACTAAATACAACCAACACCACTGTCCCTCTGTACAGCCAACTTTCACCGGTCCTAAGCCCGGCCAACTAGCACCCATGCAATGTAATACTCATATAAACACCATATGCACAATATTACACTCATTCACATTTATGTATTCCATTTGAAAACATTTTTAAATAAAAACACACTCGTTTCGCTTATTTTCAAAAATCCTTCCAAGCTATTACCAAGCACTCCAATTTCTTCAGTCCAGTTTCACAGAATCTGTACCACATAAATACAAATATTTATTTTAAAGACTAAAATCTCTAAAATTCTGAAATCCTCCACTCAAGCGCAATCAACTACTGAGATACCCCATGTCGCAACACATTGTACCATGTCGAAACCAACTACTGCGACACAGTACCAAGTCGCAACCAACTATTGCGACAACTCCCTCATATCGCAACCAACTGTTGCGACATAGCACCAAGTCGCAACCCACTGTTGCGACATCAATGAGCAAGTCGCAACTCAAGGTTGCGACATTCATGAAGATCGCAACTATCATCCATGTTGCAACCCACTATTGCGACATGCATGAATGTCTCAGTCCACTTTTCATCCTAAAACCTAGAAATTTAATCTTTTAAGCTATGCATGTTGCTGTAAATATGTAGATATGTTTAAGACTATTAACATAACCTAACCATATGCTCAGATTTTCCAAAACATCCCTAAATCATCAAAACCCATCCAAAAACTTACATAAAACTTTATCTAAACAAAAGGAGAGATTAAGAGGTTACATACCTTTAATCTTCACAAGATGAACCCTTTAATTTCTGCAACAATCTTGTCTTTCTTCTCCTTCCTTTCTACGCCTCTATTTCTCTCCTCTCTCTCTCAACCGAAAACACATACACACACACACTTTGTTTTGATAGTTTTGCTAATCAAGTCTAAAGAGAGGACACCTCCTCCTAAGTGAGGTGATAATGGCGGTGATGGTGTGTGGTTTAGGTAAAATGACCAAACAAACCCTAGGCTTCACTCATTTGACAAAACACCCCCTTATACTTCCATATTAAAATTAAAACTTACCCCTTAACTTCTAACTCCATAAAATACTCAACTAACATTTATAAAACTAACTCCCAACCTTTCTTAAATTAAAATAATAACATTAAATAAATCACTGACATACCTGGTTATTACAACATCTCCCCCTTAAAAGAATTCCGTCCCGGAATTCAGTTAAGTGAACAGATGAGGGTATTTGGTTCTCATTTCTGACTCTGATTCCCACGTAGCATCCTGACACCTATGATGTCGCCACTGTACTTTCACTTGTCTGATCTCCTTATTCCGCAAAACCTTGACTTTACGGTCAACAATGGCTTTTGGTTCTTCCACATAATTCAGCTTTTCATCAACTTGTATATCTGGTAAAGACACTGCCTGATCTGGCGTAACCAAACACTTTCGAAAATTCGATACATGAAAGGCGTTGTGAATCCTGCTTAACTCTGGTGGAAGGTCTAACCTGTAGGCTACTTCATCGATCCTTTCTATGATTGCAAACGGTCCAATGTACCTCGGGCTCAGTGTACCTTGTTTCCCAAATCGAATGACTCCTTTCCAAGGCGAGACTTTTAACATTACAAAATCTCCAACTTAGAACTCTAACGGTTTTCGACGTCGATCAGCATATCTTTTCTGTCTGTCTTGAGCTACTTTCAATCTTTCCCGAATCTAAGTAACCTTATCCGCTGTTAACTATACTATATCTGGTCCTGCTAACTGTTTCTCTCCTACTTCATTCCAACACAGAGGCGTTCGACATTTTCTACCATACAAAACTTCAAACGGTGCCGCTTGTATGCTGGAATGGTAACTGTTGTTGTAGGCAAATTCAATCAACGGAAAATGCTTATCCCACGATCCCCCAAAGTCAACAATGCAAGCCCGTAGCATATCTTCTAAAGTCTGGATTGTCCTTTCACTCTGACCGTCAGTATGAGGATGATATGTTGTACTTAACTTTATCTGAGTCCCTATTTCCTTTTGAAAACTTCTCCAGAATCTTGAAGTAAAACGACTATCACGATCAGAAATAATCGAGATTGGAACCCCATGTCGAGTTACTATTTCGTCTATATAACTTGGCTAATCGTTCCATCGAATCAGTTTATTTTATTGGTAGAAAATGTGCAGACTTCGTCAACCTGTCGACTATCACCTAAATAGAATCAAATCCCTTCGTCAACCTGTCGACTATCACCCAACCTACTACATTCGCCTTTCCCGGATGATAAAGAATTTCACAGTCGTAATCATTCACCAGTTCTAGCCATCTTCTTTGCCTCATATTTAATTCCTTCTGATCAAAAAGATGTTGGAGACTCTTATGATCGGTATAAATTTGACATTTGGAACCATAAAGATACTGTCTCCAAATCTTCAATGCGAAGACAACTGCTGCAAGCTTCATGTCATGCATAGGATACTGTCTTTCATGATCCTTTACTTGACGAGAAGCATAAGCTATAACCTTTCCACGCTGCATAAGTACACATCCCAATCCCAGTTTGGAAGCATCACTGTAAACAACAAAGTCATCGGAAACTTCAGGTAATGCTAGTATCGGCGCGCTGCAAAGTTTCTCTTTCAATATTCGGAATGCTTCATCCTGTTCTGCTTTCCATTCAAATTTCAGATTCTTTCGAGTCAGCTTTGTCAAAGGCGTCGCGATACGAGAGAAGTCTTTTATAAACTTTCGATGGTAACCGGCTAAACCTAGAAAACTACGTACTTCGGTTGGCGTTCTCGGCGGTTCCCACTTTTCAATCGCTTCTACTTTCATTGGATCAACTTGAATGCCTTTCACGGAAACTACATGCCCCAGAAACTGAACTTCCCGTAGCCAGAATTCACATTTTGAAAATTTAGCATACAACTTTTCTTTCTTCAATAGTTCCAGAATCAAACGAAGATGTTGCGCGTGCTCTTCCTTGGATCGGGAATAGATAAGTATATCATCGATAAACACAATAACGAATTTATCAAGATACGGCTTACATACCCGATTCATTAAATCCATAAAGGCAGCTGGAGCGTTCGTCAGTCCAAACGGCATTACCAAAAACTCATAGTGACCGTACCTTGTGCGAAAAGCAGTTTTCAGAACGTCTTCTTCTTTAACCTTCAGCTGATGATAACCGGATCTCAGATCAATCTTGGAGAAATAACAAGCTCCAACTAATTGATCGAAGAGGTCATCAATTCTAGGAAGCGGATACTTGTTCTTGATCGTGCGCTTATTCAGTTCCCGACAGTCAATACACATTCTCATTGAACCATCCTCCATTTTCACAAACAAAATTGGTGCACCCCACGGCGAAGAACTCGGTCTGATGAAACCTTTATCGGATAGTGTAACACCCGGAAAATCCTTGTGAGTAATAATAGTCCTAATATATCTTTATATTTTGACTTCTTAAATTATAATTGATTTCCTAAGTAATTTCCGTGGTTATTACTTGTTATTTGATAACTTCCGATAGAAATCAGTAAGTTTATTCCTTAAGGAAATTAATGAAAAATATATGATAAAGTGAAATATTAGATTTTATGGATTAGTTGGATGGGTAATTTGATTACAAGTCCAACGGTACTTTCCGGGGTAAAAACCGAGTTCTAACGAAGAAGTTACGGCCAAATTAGTGGAAAATGAGAAGCAAGCAAACAGAGGCTGGCGCCGATGGTTGGCGCCGATGCATCGGCGCGGGTGATCGGCGTCGAGCACCTGACGTGTTGAATAGGGGTTAAAACCCATCTCTTAGTCCTTAGTCACTCTTTCCTTCATTAAGAACTCTCAAAACAGATAGGTATTCTGCTCTTCATCTTTCAGACGATTCTCCATCTAAACCTAAGGTAAATCCACTTCTATCAATCCTAATCCAATTCAAGCTACTAGTAAATGAATCTTACCCATTTAAACTTGAATTAGGGCATTTCATCTTCATTCTTTTCTTGGAGTAATTGGGTTGAAGTATTCAAGTTAGGGTGTTTGCAATTGAAGAATTAAGGTGAGTAATTTGTACTTAATTGATTGTATTACACTTATCTACCATTCTTTATCTTGATTTTGGTATTGTTAATGTGAAATCTTGATTTATAAGCTCTTAATGGTTAAGAGGGAAACAAGAAGAGTTCAAGTAAGTTATGGTGGATTAATTGTGTTTTATTACTTAGAATGCCATGGTAAATGTTAGTGTTAAAGGTTGGGTTTGATTATATATCATTGGTATGTGATTATGATGATGGCTTAATATATGTCTTAATGAAGCAAAGATGGCTTAATGGTCAAAATGGACATATTATTGAATTGTAAACATGGATGTTTATTATTGATATTACATAGAATGTGATTTGATACATATGGATGTGTATGAACTACATGGAAGTAGAATTGATATGTTAAATGGTTGGACCATTGTTAAGTGCTAAATATGCTTTGAATATTATTTGGATTAACCTATTTGGTATTCATATAATTGGAGGAGCACCTAGTAGGCATTGCAGGATATATATTCTTACACACCGTGGGGTAAGTGTAATTGATTCATACCCTCGGATACCGTGGGGTTTTCCGTTGTGTTATGCCTTGTGACAATACCGTGGGGTACCGATACAGGTATATCTTCGATTATGATGTAACTGGGTGGCGATATGGACCTTCTCCATGGAATCCAATTTGTGAATGTATCGAATTGTTATTCCTACATGCTATGATTATGCTCTATGTGCTATGTGTAAACCTCACTTAGGCTTTAAAAGCCTAACACTTGTTATGTGTTTTATGTGTTACAGATTTTAGTGGTTCCGGACACAAGAAGGTCTAGGACGGGGTTGTGAGCATGGGATCATTGTTGGAGAGTTAAAGATTGAAAGATTGATGATAGAACTTTCCGACATCCTTTTGATATCTGATTGCTATAGTAGTGATCAAATAAGCTAGTGGTCCAATAGTAGTTATAATTAACTAAATCTTTGTATTAATGATTATGAAATATTAATTAGGTATACTTTTACTTTAGTAATGTGTACCACTCTTCCGTTTTATGGAAGTTTTTGTTAACCCCTGTTTTGGGGTGTTACAAGTTGGTATCAGAGCTTTAGCTTAAGTGAACTAAGTATGCTGAGGAGGTACTTAGACTTAAGCTGTGATGAGTTAAGTTATGATTTGTGAGATATGGGTAGAAGTACTAAGACGGGATAGTCTTATAGTTGACAGAAATACGTGAAATAAGTATTGTGACAATGGTAATGAGGATTCTCATGTATAATATGTTCACAATTCCAGTTAGCTACTGTTATTATGAATATGTTGTTACGTAAGCATGCTTGTTTCTAAATTATTACAGTGACTAATGATCGGTAAAGTACGTTTAGTATGTCTATATTCGTATAACCATTTCTTATGGTTATTCATTTGTGTTATAGCAGATCATTGGTGGATATGCCACCAAGGTCCTTTAATTCTTTAGAGAATAGATAAGTAAATGATTTAGGGGTTGGAAGGACAACCTAGAATTGGCGGGACTTATGAAAGCCCGCCAAGGTAACCTTTAATAGGAGGATGGAAATGTGTAGAGATAGAATATAAGGTGATTCATCAAAATGGAAATAATATGAAATGATTAAGTAAGTGGGCCGTGGAACGCATGGATAGAAAGTGTTACAAGGTCAAGAGGACGACCACTAGACGGAAGTAGAGTGTTATTGATAAGTGATGTGAGTACAACGATTGACCTTGTTTGAGTGAGTAGCCTTCATTTGCGAGTAAAGTTTTATGCATGATGTCCTAGTGAGTGTGCTACATGAGTTTTCTTGATTTTAAAATAAATGCATAAATAACAATTTTTATTCAAGAATGAGTTGCTTGTACAAATGTGTATTTTAAGAAAGAGACAATTTCATTTTGATGCACAATGAAATTTTGGGTTTAGCAACTTGCAAAATATTTCGTATTTTTTTTATATATGAAAAGTTAATTGTAAAAAGGGCCAAGAAAACGTTGGCTAGCAAAACCTTTGTAACCAACAAAAGTATTAACTTGATGATATCAAGTAAGAACTGACTAGCTTGCTTTGTGTTGGAAAATTCTTTTAAAACTTTTTATAGTATGAGTATATTTTTTTATATATATTACTATTGTAACAACATCATTTTGGTTGAGAAAGATTAAGTTTTACGGAAAGTTGTATGCAAACGGTTCTCGAGATCGTTGTGCAATACATTGAAGTTTTGAGAATGTTGGGGGTCATGTGTGCCCAAGTTGTTTCAAGCATTGCTCGTTAAGATGAGAAAATGTGTGAAATAATTTATTTATCACGTTGACATGCATGAAGGCTATGAACTCACTAGGTCGTAGAGTATTACATTATAAGCTAAGAAAGAACTCCAAGAGTGGAGAGGTGTGGGATAAAATTTGGAGAATGCTTATAGTTTTGGTATTTGTGTTCAAAAGGAGAGATGAATAATGAGAGAATCGAAAGTAGACTTTAGTGTCGTTTGTAAGAAGGTCTGTACCCTGGTTTGATAATTTGAAATACAGTTGCCAAGGGACGATTGCGTCCGGGGGAAGGATTAGTAGTCATTAAGGTGGTGGATTTAGCAAACTTGCTATGGGTAGTGTGGTGAAACAGAAAGGAGAATATCCTCGAGATTAAATAAGAATCTATGGTAATCTTGTGATATTAATGTTGTATGAATTATTTTGAAATAAAGACGATGGGATAGGAAATGAATTATGATATATTGGAAGGATTGGGTTCAGTTAGGAACCTTTCTTAAAGAATAGGTTAAGGAAGTATAGACAGAGTGATTATTAATGTTGGAGTCGACACTTGTGTAAGGTGTCGACAGTTGCGTAAGGTGTATTAGGCCTCTTTGCCTGTCATAGGGTGCGGTCCGGGTGCGTCCCGCGTATGCCTGTGCGGGTAGAAACAACCGTGAGCGGTACCGGCATGCTGTTATGCAGAGGGTATGCGCAGAGCGGACAATATCGTGTACGGTGAACTGGGATGTTATAGAACGCTATAGAATGCGGACAATACATATCTTGTGAAACACCACATGTGGGGATTTTGAGTAATTGGCGAATAAATCACGAGTAGAAGAGGTTTTGGTTAAATTATTACTGAAATGAAAGTTAGGTGGTCAAAATACGCTTTTAGAAGTTTATTATGGTCGTGCAATAATTTTGGTGTGTTATATGCTTAATCGCATTTTTTTAGTGTTGGTTTAACTATTGGTCTTATGTGTGAGGACCGTTTGATGATCTTGTATTTTTAGTACCTTTGGGACTAATGAACTTTGGCAAAATAATATATATTAATATTGTGGAGTACATAGAGTTGTATATACGTGTACATATAGATACATATAGGAATTGACTTCATTGGCAGAGTAGCAATAAAGGGGTCGTGAGATTAGCATGTCTCGAAGCGTGTGTTGTATGATGTGGGATTTGATGTATTTTAAATTTCATGAGTTGATATTGATAAATGATCAATAGACCCTTTGAGCAGATGGCTTGGTTTTGGATTCGGTTGAGTCTTAAGGGTATTCGTCGGTTTAATTAATTTGACATAGGCTTGGGGGTTGGAATTACATGAATTATGTTATAATTAAAGTTTGCGTAATGTGAATACATTGATTTTTTCTTCTGAGATCATGTATGAATGTTAAGTTAGAATCGGAAGATTAAAGGTTGAAGGATCACCTTGTGGGGGGTGTTAGGATAGTGAAAGACTATTGTTGTAGATGAACATTCTACTTATGATGTAGATGGTTTATATAGAATGAAGAATTAGGCACGAACTTGGTAAGGGTATGGACTATGTCGAATTGTGATGGAGTGTGCACTGTATATACAATGGTTTGGAGTCACAAAGAATTAGTAAGAAGAGAGTAAGTTTAAGTTAATTAGAAACTCGTGAGTTGTAGTTCAAACTAAAGTTGGGGAGGAATAAAGTAATGAAATAGATTCGGTTAATTGTGCGGGAGAGCATGAAGGTAAATTTGAATTGTGTACGAATGACCATGAGGGATCTGGTCTGCTGTGAGATGTTATGAGTAGAGAATGTACGAACGAGTGGTGGCATTAATTGTCAAGATAAATGTGTCAACCAGTAATAAGAAGTTATAAAGAGGGAACATTAGATGAAAGTCTTTTCGGGGATTCCAGATGAATAGTACTAGTTGTCAATAAAGCTGTTGGAATATGTGGTTGTAAGATAGTGTAGTGATTTGGCTATAATTGGAATAGAATGTCGAGCGGTAGTGTGAGTTTGTCCAAAGTGATTTTGGTTGTGTGAGTCGTTAAATAAGTTTATGATTTTGAATCATAGGAAGTTTAATAAAGATGAGAAAGCGTTATCGGTATGTGGAAAAGTTGGGAGAAGGAGACAAATAATGATTGGAGGGTAGTACTCCATGCTAACGTAGGAAGTAATGATAGAAAGGTCGGACCTAAGAATGTAGTTATACTATAGGTTCAATGGAATTATCACCTTTGATATATAATATTTGAGTGCTTGGTTGCAGTATGGTCGCGTAGTGCGATATTGATGTGAGGAAGTGGTAGTACTTTATACTGAAGAAACGTGTGGGTCATAGAGGTAGTGATGATTGCCGTAATTATAGAAGTATTCAAAACTGGTAAGTATGCTCAATTTAAAGTAAGTATGGATTTTCAAACAGTATACGTTAATGTTATTTTGAGATCTGGAGATTTAGATGTGGATGATGACGGTATTGAAGACCAAGCAATAGTCGGATAAAGGTTTAATGATAAACGGTTACTTTAAGGAGGCTTACAAATCTAAGTTGGGGAGCGGATAATGAGGAAAGAAGTAAGGTTCAGGAAATATGAAAGATGAATCCTTGTTCCTACTAGATTTTTATTTGTGAATGGAATTCATGTGTGGGTTTGGTTAGAGTGCAAAGGTTGGTGATAATTAGGTATCAACTTTTGGGCTTAAGGCCAAACACCTTTAGTGTAATCGGGGAATTGTAGCCGATTTTAAAAAGAATGATGGTGATGGTAGTAGTAACCTTAAGATACTCATTTGTGATGAGTGGTTTTAGTGAACTAATCTTTGTGTATGGTTAGTGAACCTGTCCGTTTGATGATTAAGTATTGAGAAGGATTTTGAAGTCTATTAGAGCTCTTTGGATGTGAATGGCCGTTAACGATAGGGACAATTGAAATTAGAGATTCGGTTGGTCTCCGTATTAATTGAGCCTTAAAATTGATTTAGAGTTTGAAACTGAAATCAAGATGTATAGAACATTTTAAGGTTGGGAGATGACTGAAGTCGTATGGTTGGGAGTTTCTCTATGGTTGGAACATTTATCCGTACATAAGTACAAAGTATGTGTAGGGGCTTTGTTAATAAACAATTGTTCGAAGAATTGTCTTTATAGACCGTGTGGATGGAATTTAGATTCCCGTTAGGAATTGTTAAATTTTGGTCGACAGTGAGTCGGTTGATTTTGGGTTGTAAAGGATATAGTTTTCGAGGGCGAAATCGTTTTAAGGTTGGGAGAATTGTAACACCCGGAAAATCCTTGTGAGTAATAATAGTCCTAATATTTCTTTATATTTTGACTTCTTAAATTATAATTGATTTCCTAAGTAATTTCCGTGGTTATTACTTGTTATTTGATAACTTCCGATAGAAATCAGTAAGTTTATTCCTTAAGGAAATTAATGAAAAATAGACGATAAAGTGAAATATTAGATTTTATGGATTAGTTGGATGGGTAATTTGATTACAAGTCCAACGGTACTTTCCGGGGTAAAAACCGAGTTCTAACGAAGATGTTACGACCAAATTAGTGGAAAATGAGAAGCAAGCAAACAGAGGCTGGCACCGATGGTTGGCGCCGATGCATCGGCGCGGGTGATCGGCGCCGAGCACCTGACGTGTTGAATAGGGGTTAAAAGCCATCTCTTAGTCCTTAGTCACTCTTTCCTTCATTAAGAACTCTCAAAACAGATAGGTATTCTGCTCTTCATCTTCCAGACGATTCTCCATCTAAACCTAAGGTAAATCCACTTCTATCAATCCTAATCCAATTCAAGCTACTAGTAAATGAATCTTACCCATTTAAACTTGAATTAGGGCATTTCATCTTCATTCTTTTCTTGGAGTAATTGGGTTGAAGTATTCAAGTTAGGGTGTTTGCAATTGAAGAATTAAGGTGAGTAATTTGTACTTAATTGATTGTATTACACTTATCTACCATTCTTTATCTTGATTTTGGTATTGTTAATGTGAAATCTTGATTTATAAGCTCTTAATGGTTAAGAGGGAAACAAGAAGAGTTCAAGTAAGTTATGGTGGATTAATTGTGTTTTATTACTTAGAATGCCATGGTAAATGTTAGTGTTAAAGGTTGGGTTTGATTATATATCATTGGTATGTGATTATGATGATGGCTTAATATATGTCTTAATGAAGCAAAGATGGCTTAACGGTCAAAATGGACATATTATTGAATTGTAAACATGGATGTTTATTATTGATATTACATAGAATGTGATTTGATACATATGGATGTGTATGAACTACATGGAAGTAGAATTGATATGTTAAATGGTTGGACCATTGTTAAGTGCTAAATATGCTTTGAATATTATTTGGATTAACCTATTTGGTTTTCATATAATTGGAGGAGCACCTAGTAGGCATTGTAGGATATATATTCTTACACACCGTGGGGTAAGTGTAATTGATTCATACCCTCGGATACCGTGGGGTTTTCCGTTGTGTTATGCCTTGTGACAATACCGTGGGGTACCGATACAGGTATATCTTCGATTATGATGTAACTGGGTAGCGATATGGACCTTCTCCATGGAATCCAATTTGTGAATGTATCGAATTGTTATTCCTACATGCTATGATTATGCTCTATGTGCTATGTGTAAACCTCACTTAGGCTTTAAAAGCCTAACACTTGTTATGTGTTTTATGTGTTACAGATTTTAGTGGTTCCGGACACAAGAAGGTCTAGGACGGGGTTGTGAGCATGTGATCATTGTTGGAGAGTTAAAGATTGAAAGATTGATGATAGAACTTTCCGACATCCTTTTGATATCTGATTGCTATAGTAGTGATCAAATAAGCTAGTGGTACAATAGTAGTTATAATTAACTAAATCTTTGTATTAATGATTATGAAATGTTAATTAGGTATACTTTTACTTTAGTAATGTGTACCACTCTTCCGTTTTATGGAAGTTTTTGTTAACCCCTGTTTTGGGGTGTTACAGATAGGTCTTGCAGTTGTGCCATCATTTCTTTCATCTCTGGAGGTGCCAGACGATAAGGTGCACGAGCTACAGGAGCGGCTCAAGGAATCAGATCTATACCAAACTCTACTTGTCTATCGGGCGGAAGACTATTCAAGTCTTCGGGGAAAATTTCTGGAAATTCACTAACAATCGGGATATCTTCCAACTTACTCTTCTCTAGCTTAGTATCTATCACATAAGCTAAGTAACTCGGGCAACCTTTATTAACACACTTACGGCTTTTATCATAGATATAAGACAAGACTGATGATTTCTACGATCACCATAAATCACTACCGGCCGCCCTTCTCAGGTAAGACAACATTTATTAACTTCTTATCACAAACTATGTTAGCTTGATTCTCAGCTAACCAATCCATCCCCACTACCACATCGAACTCGATCAAAGCTATAGGAAATAATTGTATCGGTACTCCGCACCCTTCTATATTTATCACACAGCTATCAAATACTTCTTTAACCGACACTTGATTATCATTTGCAGTATCTACCATTAAAGCATGATCTAACACTTTAGGCTTTAAATGCATATAAGCAGCAAATGAAGGAGACACAAACGATCGATTTGCACCGGAATCAAATAACACCTTAGCACGTGTAGAGTTTATTAGGAATGTACCTGTAACCACGTCCGGAGTTTCCTCCGCTTCTTTTGCTGTCATCTGAAATGAACGACCTCTTGTTCTTGCTGGTTCTAGTCTCGGTACTACTGGTCTGACACCCGTTGGTCTTACTGACGTACCACCCGATTGTATTCTCCCCAGTGGACAATCGGACTGAAGATGATCAGGAGAATTGCACGAGTAACAAAATCTAACTACTCGACAGTCTTTAGCATTATGACCAATCGTTCCACACTTATAACAGTTTCTAGGATCAACTTGACAACTTCCTTGATGAAAACGGTGGCACTTTGGGCAAGGTCTTTCAACTGATCGGAAAGGTGGACGGCTATCAAATCGCTGAAACCCGGACTTCTTCGGATCGTGTGGTGGCCCTTCCCATTTTCTCTTTCCCATACCTTTATCACCAGCATCCCTCCTATTATCTTGCTCCACATCTTCCGCGGCATCTACTGTGGCTGAGAATGTATTGGGTCCTTTTGCAGTTACTAGCCTACTGACATCTGAATTCAACCCGAAGATAAACCTTTCCATTTTCAATGCCTCTGTGGCAACGTAGTACTCCGCAAAACGAGATTTTTCTAGAAAACGAGCAGTGTAGTCCCGAACAGATAAATTTCCTTGCTGCAAGTTCATAAACTCCCCCTCTAGTTGTTTAACCGCTGCATGAGGACATAACTGCTTCCTGAAAGCTATAACAAATTCTTCCCACGAGAAGGTAGAATATATGTCAGAACCTCCCGAGGAAATATGAGCTTCCCACCAGTATAAAGCGTCACCTTTCAACATTGCGGCTCCATAAAGTACCCTATCCTCTTCCGCGCACTTACTAGTCTTGAAGATAGCTTCTATTTCCTTCAACCATCGCATAGCTTTCACTGGATCCCGGTCTCCTGAATAGGTCGGAGGCTTACAACTGAGAAACATTTTATAATCACACTTCTTCATTACTGGTACAACAGTAGGAGTAATAGGCATCTCTTCTTCATGTGTAGGGTCTGGTCTTTCTGTTTCAGCATTATGAGTCTGGTTAAACATAGCCTGGATATTTGCCTGTAATCTTCCCATTTCAGCCGCTAAGTCGTCTCTCGTAACAAACTCCGTACCGCGCCCCTGAACTCTGCCCCCAATTCTGCCTCTGCCTCTTTCTCCCCCTCTTCCCCTTCCTCCGGCTGTTAGATTGGATCTATTCGGATTTCCTCCTCTTCCCGATTCGTTTGTCTCGTACCACTTGCCATTCTGTTGATTCAGACAAGGTTAATATACACATAAGCACATACCCCATATAACAAGGTATTCCAGTCCAAACATGTACCTGTAAGATCACAATTACACTGGCCAGGTGTAATCTGAAATTACCTTACATGATGTTCCTTCTACCTTTTTATATTTAACATCCCAAGGTTCTACAATAACAGGGACATCCTACTTCACATGCAGTTTAAGTCTAGGTACAGATACTAATACCTAAATCCCTTAAACTAGGGCTCTGATACCATCTGTAACAACCCGATTCCCATATACATACAAATAACATATATTTCATAACATAATTTCACCACAAAATAATACATCATATTTCATTTACGGTCCCTTAGCTTAACAAAATAGGTCTTTCAGTACAAACTTTTTCTTTTATAATAAAGTACATAATATCATAACAACATAACAGATACAAAACACATCTCGAATCTTCATAATCATGTATCTTCCAAAAAGCTAGACATGATTAACCTATCATTTGTCCTTATTTGCTTCATGACCTGGAATACATAATTTAAAACAAAAATGAGGGTTAGACCTTGAGGTCTAGTGAGAAATTCCCGTTAGTTAAAAACCATCTTTTACAAACATTCAATACACATAATGCACATAAGAAATACCAATTATGACTCATGCATCATGTCTATTTCCATTTCTTTCTCTTGGCCATATTAATTGGTTGCGAGCCAATTAATTAATTTACACCACTGTACTAAATACAGCCAACACCACTGTCCCTCTGTACAGCCAACTTTCACCGGTCCTAAGCCCGGCCAACTAGCACCCATGCAATATAATACTCATATAAACACCATATGCACAATATTACACTCATTCACATATATGTATTCCATTTGAAAACATTTTTAAATAAAAACTCACTCGTTTCGCTTATTTCAAAAAATCCTTCCAAGCTATTACCAAGCACTCCAATTTCTTCAGTCCAGTTTCACAGAATCTGTACCACATAAATACAAATATTTCTTTTAAAGACTAAAATCTCTAAAATCCTGAAATCCTCGACTCAAGTCGCAATCAACTACTGGGATACCCCATGTCGCAACACACTGTACCATGTCGCAACCAACTACTGCGACACAGTACCAAGTCGCAACCAACTATTGCGACAACTCCCTCATGTCGCAACCAACTGTTGCGACATAGCACAAAGTCGCAACCCATTGTTGCGACATAAATGAGCAAGTCGCAACTCAAGGTTGCGACATTCATGAAGATCGCAACTATCATCCATGTCGCAACCCACTATTGCGACATGCATGAATGTCTCAGTCCACTGTTCATCCTAAAACCCAAAAATTTAATCTTTTAAGCTATGCATGTTGTTGTAAATATGCAGATATGTTTAAGACTATTAACATAACCTAACCATATGCTCAGATTTTCCAAAACATCCCTAAATCATCAAAACCCATCCAAAAACTTACATAAAACTTTATCTAAACAAAAGGAGAGATTAAGAGGTTACATACCTTTAATCTTCACAAGATGAACCCTTTAATTTCTGCAACAATCTTGCCTTTCTTCTCCTTCCTTTCTACGCCTCTATCTCTCTCTTCTCTCTCTCAATAGAAAACACACACACACACACACACACACACACACACACACACACACACACACACACACACACACTTTGTTTTGATAGTTTTGGTAATCAAGTCTAAAGAGAGGACACCTCCTCCTAAGTGAGGTGATAATGGCGGTGATGGTGTGTGGTTTAGGTAAAATGACCATACAAACCCTAGGCTTCACTCATTTGACAAAACACCCCCTTATACTTCCATATTAAAATTAAAACTTACCCCTTAACTTCTAACTCCATAAAATACTCAACTAACATTTATAAAACTAACTCCCAACCTTTCTTAAATTAAAATAATAACATTAAATAAATCACTGACATACCTGGTTATTACATAAGGCCGCCATGGAATCATTCGAGGCACCTTATTGGGAAGAGGCAATCCAAAGTGAGATAGACTCCATAGTACAAAACAATACATGGAGATTAGTTGACTTACCTCCGGGTCATAAGGTAATAGGTCATAAAGATATTCAAGAGGAAGTTGAGACCCGATGGCACTATAGAGAAATACAAAGATCGACTACTTGCCAATGGGTATCGAAAAAAGAAGGTCAAGATTTCTTTAATACCTACATTCCGATCACAAGAATAACGTTTATACGAACGTTGATGGCCATAGCAGCAATTCACAATTTGGAAATCCACCAATTGGATGTGAAAACTGCTTTCTTGAATGGAGAATTAGATGAAGAAATTTATATGCAACAACACGAAGGGTTTGTTGTCAAAGGTCAAGAAAACAAAGTCTATAAGTTGATCAAGTCCCTTTATGGACTTAAGCAAGCGCCAAAGCAATGGCATGGAAAGTTTGATAACACATTGATATCAAACAGGTTTCAAATAAATGAGTGTGTAGTGCGTCTATGTGAAGTAATACAAAAATGCATATGTCATTCAAACGTTCTCTAATGACTTTGACCTTATCGGCCGTCTCTTACACAATTTTCGGTCCGGCAAACTGCTTCTCTCCCGCTTCTAGCCAACACACAGGTATTCTACACTTTCTCCCATACAACGCTTCAAACGGTGCTGCTTTCAAGCTAGCATGGTAACTATTGTTGTAGGCGAATTCTACCAAAGGTAGATGAGTATTGATAGGGTGGGTTTCACCCCCCTAAATCTAACCGCAAGTGTACGGTGTCGAATCAAGTAATAACGTACGGTAAGTACGAGTATCGAATCCACGGGAACTAGGAACTAAGTATCACAATTACTACAAGATCTATTAACTGAACTGTCGAATATTGGAAGATGGTTGGTTTAAAACTAAACAATTGCAAGAACTAAAACAAACGCAAACGAAACAGTAAACAGCTTTGGAGACTTCAGGTAGAGAAAATAGTTGAGGGTTGGACATCCTTAGGCTTTCATATGCAAACATCTGATTCACATCTATTACTAGTTAATTCCCATTAATGAATCGAATCTTCAAAATCACCGTTGTTCTCTTTCGAGCAACAACGGCTTTTATTTAGAAAAGGATAAGTTTTGTCTCTCGACCTCAACCTATGGATTTCAAAATGCATTAAGCGTCAGATTTATGTTAAACGGTTAAGTTTTATCTCTCGATCTCAACCTAACGGTTCAATTAAGGACTAAGACTTACTCGGTATATCTCTATCACCGATTTATCGTCTTAGGCATGCAATTCCTAATTCTAAGTAGCAATCAATTCTCTCGAACTTAATTACTAACAAACAATTCAAATGCAAATTGGCCAAATTCACATAAGCATTAAGAGCAAAATTGCATACTTCATTAATTAAGGAAAAACTGATAACATCATTCGTCATCTGTTCACATGCTTACAAACCTAATTCAATCCAACCCCCAACATCTTAAAGTTAGTTCATGATGTTGGGGGACAAAAACGCAGGAGAAGAAAAGTAAACAATGAATGCAAACATGGTAAACGTAAAAGATGTAATGGCGAAAACTATGAAGAACTCCCCCCTCCCGGCTTTAATCCGTTATGCGTCGTGACTTACTCCTCGATCTATCCTCTATCTTGGCTCCAAACGGCGTGAATGGTCTCTGAAAATCGCCCCTGAACTGCCCATTGTCCTCTCCCAAAAGTTTGATACCGAAAAGTGACCTAGAAATCGGATTTAAGAGCTGAAATTCGCAAAATAGAGGGCCCCGCGACCTTCTACGCGACTTGCAAGTCGCGTGGAAAACCGCGCGCATTTCAGAGGGTGCGTGGGTCGGTTTCTGGGTCGTTATTCGGGTCCTGGTTCGTTTGCGGGTCTTGGGCTTGTATTTCGGGCTTCCGTTGGCTTCATTTTGGCTCTTTTTGGGCTCTTTTTAGCTTCTTTTCTCGAATATTACTACCTGTCAACGAACCTGCACATTCCACTAGATAAACCATAAAATATCCGCCTTTTTACTTGAACACAAGCCAATCTCATTGGTTTGAGTACCGAAAATAACGCCAAAAAGTGGCGTTATCAACAACCCCAAACCGAGCGTTGCTTGTCCCCAAGCAAATTAGCGATAAAAATAGAATAAAAGCTCATATCAGAGAAATGTAGTAACTGCACAATGCCCGATCGGTACCATGTAATGCACTGGTGATTTAGCATACCCGTGAATGCCTATCTCACTCTCGCCTCATTCCTATTCCGTTTGATCTATGACCTTCCATTGTAAATTGAACTCGTGACTGCTCCGATTGCACTAAGGTTGTTCTAGGTCTAGACATACTAAGGAAAACATTTCGCCTCGACCCTACCTCACAGGATTCTCTCAATTCGCTCGAACATAGGTTATCGCACATGTTGTCATGTATCGGAAGTTATGTACAAGAATACTCAAAGTTCACATGACAACTCTAATGAAAGACGCACAAATGTCCAAAAGTCGATCTCAGAAAGGAATCAAGTAGCAAGACAAGGAATATTGGTAAGAGGTGGTTGCATACCGTAATCACGTTTTCCAGAAGATCATCCAGGTCTTTACACGGGTTGTAACGGGGCTAAGGTTATGGCTAAGAAATGAAGGGTAAACGGGAACAAAGATCCTCGGTGTGTCAAAATGAACAGTTCTGAATTTCATCACGTTCTAACCTATCACTTGGCCCTTTTGTCACTATTGGAGTCACTTTGACTCTCTTATTTTCTGCTGTAAGTAAAATATAACTAACATTTTTTTTGGGACTTCATTGGTCCTCTTTATTTGCATTGGGGCTGCATTGGCCCTCTTTTCTATTTATTTTCTTGACTGGCCTGATTTCCTTCTTTTCCGCTCTAGCTTTGTTAGTTCATTACCGCTCAGATTGACACACTTTCGGATAAGGTTGGCTAAGGTTTTTGGCTCGGGTTTAACGGTGGGTTTAGAAAAGAACAAGGTGAGTGTTTGGCTACAACAGGGCTATGGTTACACACAAATGGGTGAAAGGGGTACGATAGCTAAAAACAGGGTTAAATATACACACAATGCCTGAAATCATCTCTTAAGGTCCACACGATATGGTCTACTACACCCTTAACCAATATCCCGATGGTCGTCTTTGCTACTCAATGCAATAATATAGCGAGATCATTCTATATTCACGACAAGGAACTCGAAAAAGTGTATACGATTTTCGTGTATGAATCCCTCAGAATGAAAGAACGTCTTTTAGGCTCAAATCTCACTAATGGGTGGTCTCCACTAATGTCCCTAGTCATGTCCTTTCCCGGTCCTTCCCTAATGGTCACGTCACTATCACAAGATTCTTCCTACAATGGTTGGTCTCAATCATTCAAATTTTTTTTTAGCTAAAGTTGTCTAGGTACTCAAAAGTGCAGGAAATCTACGTGCATAACTTAGGCCCGATTGGGCAACCCCAAACCTTACCCACACATTGTCCCCAATGTGCAGGTGTCGGCGTAGGCAATACTAAAACAAGTATCGTTGTGCGGTTATTACAGGTATCAGACAGGTAAGGCATAACATAACATTAAGCACAAGCATCAAAGAGTTTTCTCATTAAAATATGGCCACCCCAAACCTAGGTCTTGGCCTAGGTTTGTCAAACAAAGCCAACCCCAAACCTCGGTGAAACCGAGGTTTGCACAGGGATAACAAGTTGAGTGTGTAGATGTTAAAAATGAGGCACCCCAAACCTAAGTGAAACTTAGGTTTGTTGCATCTTGTTCACTACTAAGAATGAACATCTTACACCACTCATTAACTACAGAGTTAGAACTTACCTGTTTGCCCGGACGGAGGAATCCTCTTGAAAGATTGAGCAATCACGAATGAGAGATAACGGAGAAAGGGAAAAGCAAAGCAAAGCAAACAAAACAAAAGACGAAAGGAAACACCCAAAGCAGGAAAAAAGGAACACACTGTGCGAGAACATGAAGCCGCGCGGCTTTCACCGCGGTTTGTAAACCGCGGGAAAGACCGCGTAACTCATTGTTTCGAAAACAAACAGAGGGTCCCGCGGTTTGGCACGCGGCTTGTAAGTCGCGGCACAAACCGCGTAGTCCCTGTTTCAGCTATTTTTTTTTGATTTTTCGTAAATAAGAACACACTCAAAAACAGGAAATTAAAAGAAACTAACCTCGGTGGGTTTCCTCCCACCCAGCGCCGTATTTAAAGTTGTGGCACGACTATGTGGATCTCAGCTTGGCTCGGTATCCGCGGACTCGGCTCGCCCACACTTGCGATTCTCCGCGGATTCTCCCCTAATTTGCCTTCCATGACCAGCTCCGGATTCCTTTTCTCTTCCATCTCGCACCTTCTCGAACATCTTGAACATAACTTTTTCGCCACCAACTCTGAATGCTATCCCACCTTCCTCCATGTCGATCAATGCTCGGCTTGTGGCTAGAAACGATCTTCCCAATATCAATGGGACCTCTTCGTCTATGTCGATCACCATAAAGTCTACCGGAAAATAGAACTTGCCGACCTTGATCAATACGTCCTCGACGACTCCATAGGGATATACGATCGATCTATCCGCGAGCTTCAGCGTCATGTACGTTGGGCTAACTTCACCCAATCCGAGTTTCCTGAAAATAGAGAGAGGCATTAAGTTAATGCTCGCTCCTAAATCACATAACACTTTATTAAAAGAAAACTTCCTAATTTGAATAGGGATAGAAAAACTCCCTGGATCTTTAAGCTTCGGTGGAAGCTTGTTCCGAATGATCGCGCTGCACTCCTTAGTAAGTGCAACTGTAGACTGGTGGTCGATTGCCCTCTTCTTGGATAAGATCTCTTTCATGAACTTCATGTAAGAGGGCATTTGTGCTAAGGCATCTGCAAAAGGGATGTTAATAGTTAGTTTTGTAAACACATCAACAAATTTCGAAAAATTAACATCATCCTTATTCGCTTTCAGTCTATTCGGGTATGGCACTCTCGGAATTTCCGGTTTGACCGGTGGTTGCTCTTGCTTCTTCGCTTCATTCTTCTTGCTCTCTTCAATCACCACTTCTTCTTCATCATCCAACTCTTCCACATCTTGCTTTTCGGGCTCGGTCTCCCTTGATGACGGTTCTCTTGTAGGATCCTTGATCAGCTCCTTGCCACTTCTTAGGTAAATGGCATTACACTCCTCCCTCGGTTTCCTTTCGGTCATGCTCGGAAATGTTCCGGAAGGTCGATTCTGTAGGGCTTCAGAAATTTGCCCCACTTGCCGCTCCAAGATCTTGATGGACGCGGTGTTCTGATCAGTGGCCGCCTTTACCGTGTTCACCGTGCTCGCCAACTCTCCAACCGTGCTGTCCATCTTGGTCATGAACTTCATCATCATCTCTACCAGCCCCGACTTCTTCTCCATGGATGGTCCTTCGTTCCTTTGATTGAAACCTGGAGGACGGTAAGCATTGTTAGTATTAGAGTAATTCGAAGAGTTAGAAAAATTACCTTGCTGTTGACCGGGTTGACTCCACGAAAAATTGGGGTGTTTCTTCCACCCTTCGTTATAAGTATTGGAGAATGGGTCGTTCCTCGGTTGATTGTTCCGGTTTTGCAAAAATTGCACTTGTTCAGGTGCTTCCGGATTACCTCCCTTCAAATGGTTGGTGATAAAAGCTAGTTGAGCTTTAAGTTCCTTCAGCTCATCAGATTCTTGAATATTAGCGACCCTTCTAATAGATGATCTTAGAGTGGAAAAACTGTGCTCGGCAAGGTTCTCGATCAGCTCGCATGCTTCCTCATATGTCGTCTCCATTAAGGCTCCACCCGCTGCAGCAGTGATATCATTTTTAAACTGTGGGTGAAGGCCTCCAAAGAAGGTCTGGATGATGACCCAACCGTGTAATCCATGATGCAGGCACTTCTTCAACATATCTTTATACCTCTCCCACGCTTCATAAAGGGTCTCTTGCTCCCATTGAGCAAAGTGTGTAATGTCGGCCATTAACTGCGCGGTTCTTCCCGGTGGGAAGAATTTCTGAAGAAATGCGGCTTTTAGGTCGGCCCATGTGGTGATAAGATCTGCTGGCAAACCCTCTATCCAAATTTTAGCTCTACCCTTGAGTGAGAAGCTGAATAGCCTTAGCTTGATGGCATCCTTGTTGACCCCATTGATTTTGAACGTGTTACATATCCTCTCAAATGCACGAAGATGTGCATGAGGATCTTCTGTCGGGGCCCCTCCGAACTGGTTTTGCTGTACCATGACAATGGTACTTGGTTAATCTCGAAGTAGTTCGCCCCAGTCGTGGGCGGCTGGATGCCTATCCGTGCGGTTGCCACGTTTGGATTGGCAAAAGACCGCATCAGAACTCTCGCCGGAGGAGGCGAAGGATTGTTGCCAGGTGGTCTATTGACGTGTATTTCGTCTCCCATCTTTAACTGTCTTTGCGCTTTAGATGCTTTTCGCAGACGGCAGGCGGTTCTTTCGATCTCCGGATCAAGTGGCTCGATTTCCTTCCCTCGGGTCTTCTTTGGCATAAACCAATTAGTACCTGAAAAGAAAGTAACAAAATCAGTAACCCAGAAATTGAAGGTGATAAAATAAAATAAAAAAAATGTTCAATCTAATAGCGCTTATAGCTGGTAGTGCTATCAGTTGCAACTAGTTCCCCGGCAACGGCGCCAAAAACTTGATAGGGTGGGTTTCACCCCCCTAAATCTAACCGCAAGTGTACGGTGTCGAATCAAGTAATAACGTACGGTAAGTACGAGTATCGAATCTACGGGAACTAGGAACTAAGTATCACAATTACTACAAGCTCTATTAACTGAACTGTCGAATATTGGAAGATGGTTGGTTTAAAACTAAACAATTGCAAGAACTAAAACAAACGCAAACGAAACAGTAAACAGCTTTGGAGACTTCAGGTAGAGAAAATAGTTGAGGGTTGGACATCCTTAGGCTTTCACATGCAAACATCTGATTCACAACTATTACTAGTTAATTCCCATTAATGAATCCAATCTTCAAAATCACCGTTGTTCTCTTTCGAGCAACAACGGGTTTTATTTAGAAAAGGATAAGTTTTGTCTCTCGACCTCAACCTATGGATTTCAAAATGCATTAAGCGTCAGATTTATGTTAAACGGTTAAGTTTTATCTCTCGATCTCAACCTAACGGTTCAATTAAGGCCTAAGACTTACTCGGTATATCTCTATCACCGATTTATCGTCTTAGGCATGCAATTCCTAATTCTAAGTAGCAATCAATTCTCTTGAACTTAATTACTAACAAACAATTCGAATGCAAATTGGCTAAATTCACATAAGCATTAAGAGCAAAATTGCATACTTCATTAATTAAGGAAAAACTGATAACATCATTCGTCATCTGTTCACATGCTTACAAACCAAATTCAATCCAACCCCCAACATCTTAAAGTTAGTTCATGATGTTGGGGGACAAAAACGCAGGAGAAGAAAAGTAAACAATGAATGCAAACATGGTAAACGTAAAAGATGTAATGGCGAAAACTATGAAGAACTCCCCTCTCCCGGCTTTAATCCACTATGCGTCGTTACTTACTCCTCGATCTATCCTCTATCTTGGCTCCAAACGGCGTGAATGGTCTCTTAAAATCGCCCCTGAACAGCCCACTGTCGTCTCCCGAAAGTTCGATACCGAAAAGTGACCTAGAAATCGGATTTAAGAGCTGAAATTCGCAAAACAGAGGGCCCCGCGACCTTCCACGCGACTTACAAGTCTTGTGGAAAACCGCGCGCCTTTCAGAGGGTACGTGGGTCGGTTTCTGGGTCGTTGTTCGGGTCCTGGTTCGTTCGCGGGTCTTGGGCTTGGATTTCGGGCTTCCGTTGGCTTCGTTTTGGCTGTTTTTGGGCTCTTTTTAGCTTCTTTTCTCGAATATTACTACCTGTCAAGGAACCTGCACATTCCACTAGATAAACCATAAAATATCCGCCTTTTTACTTGAACACAAGCCAATCTCATTGGTTTGAGTACCGAAAATAACGCCAAAAAGTGGCGTTATCAAGTATCCCAATTTACCACCAAAATCAAGCACACCCGACCGAAGCATATCTTCTAGCATTTTGAATCGTCCTCTCACTTTGCCCATCCGTTTGAGGATGGTATGCCGTGCTCAAATTCACTCGTGTACCCAATTCCTCCTGCAAAGCTTGCCAAAATCTTGAGGTGAACCGGCTATCACGATTGGAGACTATGGACACGGGTACTCCGTGCGTAGACACCACTTCATCAATGTATAGTTTAGCCAACTTGTCCATCGATAGTGTTTCTTGCATTGCTAAGAAGTGTGCACTCTTGGTCAAGCGATCCACGATCACCCAAATGGTGTCGTGCCCTTTTAAGGTCTTCGGCAATTTGGTCACGAAATCCATCATGATTTTCTCCCATTTCCACTCGGGTATTTACAATGGTTGCAAACTTTCATAAGGTCGTTGGTGTTCGACTTTCACAAGAGAGCATGTCGCACGACATTCCACATAATGTGCCACATCCACCTTCATCACCAGCCACTAATAATGCAACTTCAAGTCTCTATACATCTTAGTACTTCCAGGATGTATGGAGTACTTGGACATGTGAACCTCATCCATGAGTAATTCTCGATTTCCCCCGATCTTGGGTACCCACATTAGCCCGCTGAATAGCTTCACTCCACGACTATCCTCCGTTAAGAGTTGTCTTTGCTTCACCATCACCTCTTCCTTGAGGTTCCCTTCCAATAAAGCTTCGTCTTGTCCTGCTTTAATCCGCTCGATCAAGCTCTATACTAGTTCAACTCTTGAAAGGTTGGCACGAAGGCTCCCACTATACTCCTTCTGACTTAAGGCATCGGCTACAATGTTTGCCTTACCCGTATGGTAAAGCAATTCACAGTCGTAATCCTTGAGTAAATCTAACCACCTCCTTTGCCTCATATTTAGCTTTTTTTGATCGAAAACATACTTCAAGCTCTTATGGTCCGTATACAACATACACTTCGTGCCGTAGAGATAATGTCGCCACAATTTTAACGCGAACACCACCGCCGCTAACTCCATGTCATGAGTAGGGTAGTTCTTCTCATGAACTTTGAGTTGTCTCGACGGGTAGGCGATGACCTTTCCCCTTTGCATTAGAACTCATCCTAAGCCCGACTTTGAAGCATCACTATAAACCACGAAGTCTTCTGATCCTTCGGGTAACGACAAGATTGGAGCCTCATAGAGCTTCCTTTGCAATGTCCAGAATGCTCTCTCTTGCTTCTCGGTCCAAGCGAACTTCACGTTTTTCCGAGTCAAGGCCGTCAATGAGGAAGCAACTTTGGAAATATCTTGAATGAATCTTCGATAGTAACCCGCAAAACCCAAGAAACTCCGAATTTCCGATGGGCTTTTGGGAGATTCCGAATTCATCATAGCCTCGATTTAGGAAGGGTCCACTTTCACTCCGTTCCGAGTGACCACATGTCCTAAGAACTGGACCTCTTCTAACCAAAATTCGTACTTGGAGAACTTTGCGTACAACTTCTCTCTCCTCAGGACCTCCAAAACTTCCCGTAGGTGTTGTTCGTGCTCCTCTTCGTCCTTAGAATACACCAAGATGTCGTCTATGAAGACAATGACCGACTTATCCAAGAATGGTCGGCATACTCGGTTCATCAAATCCATGAACACCGCTGGTACATTGGTCAAACCAAATGGCATCACCAAGAACTCGTAATGTCCATACCGCGTCCTAAAAGCTGTCTTTGAAACGTTATTTTCCTTTACCTTGACTTGATGATAACCCGAATGTAGATCGATCTTTGAGAAGCAACTCGCTCCTTGAAGTTGGTCGAACAAATCGTCTATTCTAAGGAGTGGATACTTGTTCTTCATGGTCACTTTGTTTAACTCCCAGTAGTCGATACACATCCTCATCGTGTCGTCTTTCTTTTTCACAAATAAGACCAGTGCTCCCCACAGCGACAAGCTCGGTCTTACAAACCCTTTCTCTACAAGCTCTTGAAGTTGTGCCACCATTTCCTGCATCTCGGAGAGAGCTAAACGGTAAGGGGCCTTGGCAATCGGTGCCGCTCCCGGAACCAATTCTATCCTGAACTCCACTTGGCGATAGAGTGGTAAACCGGGCAAGTCTTCCGGGAATACATCGGGAAACTCGCATACTACCCGCACGTTCTCTAGTTTCTTCTTCTCGAATTTAGCGTCTAATACATACGCCAAGTAAGAGGCACACCCCTTGGTGAGGCATTTACGTGCCTTAAGCATGGAGATGATTGCTACTTCCCCCTTCCTCTTTTCACCATACATGGTCACCACACCACCGCTCACGATAGGGATGCAGATTAGTTTCTTGGCGTACAAAATCTCGACATGATTGGCCGCTAGCCAATCCAATCCAACCACCACATCAAACCCACCAATAACCATGGGCATCAACTCAATTGGGAATTTTGTCCCCTCGATTTCCAGTACACAACCTTTCAGCACATCACGAACCACAACCTGGACACCGTACGCTATTTCTACCACTATAGAATCCTCTAAACTATTAGTGGGCATGGAAAACTTTTGGCAAAAAGAAATCGACACAAACGAAAAACTGGCACCCGAATCAAACAACACACGCGTAGGTACGGAGTTTAGGAGAAGCGTACCGTATACTACATCTGTTGAGGCCTTCGCCTCATCACCCATCTTCTGGAACGTCCTCCCGATGATATCGGAGGGTCCACTTTCTTTCCTCCGCTTCCTCCAGTCTTTGCTTTTGGGCACTTGCTTCTCACATGGCCCGGCTCGTTGCACTCAAAACAAATGATTTCCTTGGTCGAGAAATCATTGCGGACCTGCCCCGACTTCCCACACTTAAAACAAGTCATGTCGCTTGGCTTACAAGGGCCATGATGTTTGCTTTGGCACTTAGGACACCACCTAGCTTCACGCCTAGTGTCGGTTCCGCAGTAGTTGTTACTGAACGATCTCGGTTTCTTGGAGGGCACAGAACTCCCATCCCATTTCCTCTTTTTCGGTACTCGGTTGCTCTCCTCCTTGTCTCGACTGAAAGTATCTTCAACTAACTGAGCTTCTTCAACTACCTCATGAAGGGTAGAGGCTTTGGATACTCGGACCATCGTCATCATGTCTGACGGAAGGCCCTTGATGTACGCCTTGATCTTCTATTTCTCAGTCGGGACCAGATGTCCCACCAACCCTAGTTTATCCATGAATTGTCGGTTGTAATCCTTTACCGACAAGTTACCCTTCTTCAAGTTCGAAAACTTTCCTCAATGGGGTAAATTTAAGCCGGAGTTTTCACAAAATGAACAATCAAATATAGAACATTAATTTCCCAAGAGTTTGCGAGTAAAGCGTTTACAACAAAAATAATGAGATATTTTAACAACAACCTATTAATCTAACTTAAGAATGTTTAGATTAAGATCGGGTGTCGCTATCTTATTTACAAAAATGCTCGAGTAAGGTCATCAAACGCCGCTAATCTCTTTTATCCAAAAATGCTATCCGTCTTCACCACTCTTCCCTCAACCCCGGGAAGTCCCACCGCTAGGAAGGCCTGCTAAACACAACATACGATAAGAAGAAGTGTTAGGCTAACGCCTAGTAAGAATAGAAATTGTATAATAAGAATAGAATACACAATAAATAAGATGTCATTCCATCTGTTACCGATTTTCCGTCCATTACGTCATTGCATTCATTCACGACATCAACCCAAACTAGGTCTCTAGTCCCACTCGGACATCAACCCAAACTGGGTCTTTAGTCCATTAAGGCATCAACCCAAATAGGGTCTTTAGCCCTCAAAGACATCAACCCAAACCGGGTCTTTAGTCTAGTGATGTCAATCCACACCGGATCTCTAATCACCGTAGACGTCAATTTCAAACCGGATCTTTAGTCTAAACGACATCAATCCGAGCCGGATCTTTGGTCTAAATGACATCAATCCAAACCGGATCTTTAGTCGACGACGTCAATCCAAACTAGATCTTTAGCCCGTCTTTCCCCAAAGGGTAAAAGGTCCATTCTCAATAACCATCAAAAGAACTTATACATAAGATGACTCAATCACAATGTCCTCACAATTAACGAGACTTCACAACCACAATCATAAATTTTGAGGAGTTACCAATACATAAAGGTACTAATAATTATCATTACTTCCAAAATTACTATTCATATCATACCCTAGTTTTGACTCAAACTTACCAACTTCGTAACACATAATAAATGTTGATCGTATCCAAGAATACCCTAGCATAACCACAATAAAGAGGTTCATCCCTTGTCATTATCCTTGACAAGTTCAAAAACTCTACACTTTCCATAAATGGAAAGTTACGTCATTTGTACAAAAAATAAGATATTAGCAAGTAATCATAAGTAAATACAATAAGGAGCTTAAATAATCACACATATGTAAGTTTGATGGGTTAGAATAACTCACCTTTGTAGTTCTCAAAGAAAACTAAACCCTAGAGGAGAAGAGATGAGAACTTGAAGCTTTTTAAATACTTGAGACCTCCTAATAACACAACCAGATAGTTTGCAAACCACCATTAATGATCTAGATGAAGTAATAAATGAGGAGAGAGGTTTTGGGGAGAAACATACCAAAAAACACAGCTCTAAATCGACTCCCAAATGTCTAAGATTGCAAAATGTGACAAAACCCCATTTTCCCCCTTTTTATACCCGGACTGACGCCCGACGACCTTGCCATGCGATTTTGACATTAGTCACTCCCTCGCGATTGTGACATTAGTCACTCTCGCGGGCATAGTCGCTCGTGTCCCAGGGGTCGCGGTACACTTCGTGTGGAAGTGACACGCGATAGTGACCCTGGCACTCTCGCCGGGCACTATCGCCGAAAATATACTGAGAGTTTCTCCCTCCCTCGCGATTGTGCCACCCGCGATAGTGACACCATGTCACAATCATGGGCACTCTCGCCCAACATGTACTGCCACCAATCTTTTGACTCGAGATGCCCTCTTGGCCCGACTTGGTTTTAGCAAGATAAAACTAAAATTTCACATTACAATTAAGGGTCCAAAAGTTCAGAACATAAGATTTACTTGGGATTAGGAAGTCTAGATTTTCTGGGTCTTACATATAAGGCCGCCATGGAATCATTCGAGGCACCTTATTGGGAAGAGGCAATCCAAAGTGAGATAGACCCCATAGTACAAAACAATACATGGAGATTAGTTGACTTACCTCTGGGTCATAAGGTAATAGGTCATAGATGGATATTCAAGAGGAAGTTGAGACCCGATGGCACTATAGAGAAATACAAAGCTCGACTAGTTGCCAATGGGTATCGAAAAAAAGAAGGTCAAGATTTATTTAATACCTACTTTCCAGTCACAAGAATAACGTCTATACGAACGTTGATGGCCATAGCAGCAATTCACAATTTGGAAATCCACCAATTGGATGTGAAAACTGCTTTCTTGAATGGATTGTTAGATGAAGAAATTTATATGCAACAACCAGAAGGGTTTGTTGTCAAAGGTCAAGAAAACAAAGTCTATAAGTTGATCAAGTCCTTTTATGGACTTAAGCAAGCGCCAAAGCAATGGCATGGAAAGTTTGATAACACATTGATATCAAACGGGTTTCAAATAAATGAGTGTGTAGTGTGTCTATGTGAAGTAATTCAAAAATGCATATGTCATTCAAACGTTCTCTAATGACTTTGACCTTATCGGCCGTCTCTTGCACAATTTCCGGTCCGACAAACTGCTTCTCTCCTGCTTCTAGCCAACACGCAGGTGTTCTACATTTTCTCCCATACAACGCTTCAAATGGTGCCGCTTTCAAACTAGAATGGTAACAATTGTTGTAGGCGAATTCTACCAAAGGTAGATGAGTATCCCAATTTACCACCAAAATCAAGCACACACGACTGAAGCATATCTTCTAGCGTTTGAATTGTCCTCTCACTTTGCCCATCCGTTTGAGGATGATATGTCGTGCTCAAATTCACTCTTGTACCCAATTCCTCCTGTAAAGATTGCCAAAATCATGAGGTGAACCGGCTATCACGATCGGAGACTATGAACATGGGTACTCCATGCCTAGACACCACTTCATCGATGTATAGTTTAGCCAACTAGTCCATCGGTAGTGTTTCTCGCATTGCTAAGAAATGTGCACTCTTGGTCAAGCGATCCACGATCACCCAAATGGTGTCGTGCCCTTTCAAGGTCTTCGGCAATTTGGTCACGAAATCCATCATGATTTTCTCCCATTTCAACTCGAGTATTTCCAATGGTTGCAAACTTTCATAAGGTCGTTGGTGTTCGGATTTCACAAGAGAGCAAGTCGCACAACGTTCCACATAATGCGCCATGTCCACCTTCATCACCGGCCAACAATAATGCAACTTCAAGTCTCTATACATCTTAGTACTTCCAGGATGTATGGAGTACTTGGACTTGTGAACCTCATCCATGAGTAATTCTCGATTTCCCCCGATCTTGGGTAACCACACTTGCCCGCTGAATAGCTTCACTGCACGACTATCCTCCATTAAGAGTTATCTTTGCTTCACCATTACCTCTTCCTTGAGGTTCTCTTCCAATAAAGCTTCGTCTTGTGCTGCTTTAATTCGCTCGATCAAGCTCGATACTAGTTCAATTCTTGAAAGGTTGACACGAAGGCTCCCACTATACTCCTTCCGACTTAAGGCGTCGGCTACAACGTTTGCCTTACCCGGATGGTAAAGCAATTCACAGTCGTAATCCTTGAGTAATTCTAACCACCTCCTTTGCCTCATATTTAGCGCTTTTTGATCGAAAACGTACTTCAAGCTCTTATGGTCCGTATACAACGTACACTTCGTGCCGTAGATATAATGTCGCCACAATTTTAACGCGAACACCACCGCCGCTAACTCCATGTCATGAGTAGGGTAGTTCTTCTCATGAACTTTGAGTTGTCTCGACGCGTAGGCGATGACCTTTCCCCTTTGCATTAGAACTTATCCTAAGCCCGACTTTGAAGCATCACTATAAACCACGAAGTCTTCTGATCCTTCGGGTAACGAAAAGATTGGAGCCTCACATAGCTTCCTTTGCAATGTTCGGAATGCTCTCTCTTGCTTCTCGGTCCAAGCGAACTTCACGTTCCGAGTCAAGGTCGTCAATGAGGAAGCAACTTTGGAAAAATCTTGAATGAATCTTCGATAGTAATCTGGATAGCTTTTGGTTGTAAGGGATCTAGATTTCGAGGACGAAATCATTCTAAGGTTGGGAGGATTGTAACACCCCGAAATTTTAGGAAAAACTGAATGTAGGACTTGCGGACGTCCGCATGGGCATGAGGCCGGACGTCCGCGATGCGCGGAAGTCCGCGGGTCATCCGCAGAAGCAACATAGCATATTTGGGATTTCGGCCAGGGCAAGCCAGACGTCCGCATGGGTGCAAGGTCGGACGTCCGCGCTATGTCTGATGAGATATTTGTTTGCTTTTAAGGACTTTCCCTCTCTCTTCCCTCACTTCATTTCAAAAACACCAAATTAGATTATCTCTCTCTCTAAAACTAATTTTTACTCTCAAGAAACCCTAAAACCTTTATCTCCTCCTCATCCTTCTTCCCCAAATCAAACTCTCACCATTGTTACAAACCTTAACCTTTCTAGAACCCTTTTAACTTCATCTTCTTCATCAAGTTTCTAGGGTTTCATCCAACCCTTTTTCTCCATTTTGAAGATTTGGAGAGTGTGGTTCACTTTGGTGATTCTAGAAGTATTTTGGTTGGTGGATTCAAGTTGTGGTTAAGGTAATACTCTATTTTCTTCATCTATGAAAGTTAGAGTTTTGGTATAAGTTGGGGTTTTGATGTTTTATGTTGGGGGAAATGATTCTAAGTGTTTGGGGAATGGTTCAACATGTTTAGATCTGAGTATTTATGGTTGGAAACGTGTGGATCTAGGTTTTTGGAAGATTTGGCTTGAGGATGAAAGTTTCTTCAAAGAAGCTTACGTTTGGGAAAAATCTAGATTTAGCCTAAATCTAGCAAGGTGAGTTCAAGTTGCTTTGTGAAAACTTTATACATGCCAAAAATGTTATTTTCCAAGTATTTATATGTTTACATGAAAATTATCTAATGTTGGGTTATTTGGTGGATTTTGACTTTTGAAATGTTTAACTTGGTAAATGTGGTAAAATGCCCATATTTGAGATATTTGGGAAATTTGATAGATAAATCATAAATGAAAATGTGTTGATGATTTATTTATAAATGAAGTCTATTTGTTATGAAAATGAATTTTTGCGTATATCTTGGAAATATGCATATAGTACGTTATGGGACGATTTTGAAATGTAACGGTGTGAGTTCGTTGGAAAAGAGGGTTGTCCTAACCCAACGTCTTGTTTCAGGTTTTCATGGATTTGAAATATTTATGGGCAAAAGTGTGTGTTGCTACGTTTAATTTCATTTTATAACTTTTCATGATTGGTCTTTTGGGTTAGTCGAGCTTATGGCTCGGTAATGGATTTTATTAAGTCTTGGGGACATTTGTCCAGTTTTGATAGCTCAAAGTCGAGTTTTGATCAAGATTTATGTTTATTGGAGAATTACACGTTTTGAATGCATTTGTTCATTCGTTTGGGGTCATGTAATGTTTTAGACCTCATTAGCTATGGATCCATAGGCACTTGAGTTTTATGTTCAATGATCAGACGCTAGTTTCTCTTTTGTAGCACGTAATAGGTATCGGGTTCCATGGTAAGTAAGGCGTGGGCCTATATGGTCGGGCGTCGTCCCATGGGCAGTAAGGTGTAATTCCAGATGTGCTTGGCACGGGATAGGCATCGGGTTCCATGGTAAGTAAGGTATGGACCTATATGGTCGGGCAACGTCCTATGGGCAGTAAGGTGTAATCCCAAATGTGCTTGTTTGTGGATTTGGAGTGACCCAATGTATAGACCTGAAGTGGTTGAAATTGGGGGCTCCCAAGTCTCGCGGGCAATAGATATGGAGTGATTGAGCTCAGTTTACGAGAGTAATCCACGTGTTTGTTTTGTTGCATGGTATGTGACCCACTTTTGTGTTCCGTCACGTGCGATGTAAACGGGCCTCCCCCGTCACCGAAAGGTGTGCTTTGGGTATTTGTTTTTATCCATGTTTTCGGTGACGTATCATGTTTATATGAATTGTTTTCCACATTATGTGAGTTATGGGTTATGCTTCATACATGTTTGGGATGTTTGGAATAATGGCGATTTATTTATGAATTCAATCGTTTTGAGAATCAAATGCTATTTCACCTTTCACGTTGATTTTGGGGATGAGTCCATTTTGGGAATCATTTTATATTAAAGTTTTCAGCACGAGATTTGTGTGTGTTGGAAAAATGGGTGATTTGTATCTAAAGTAAATTCTTTTGAACTCATGACTTAAATTGCACTTCTCTCGTTTTATGAATTATATGGTCATGATAAAACTCTTGAACTCACTAGGAGTTAGCCTAACCCTTTTTATTTGTCGACATGTGCAACAGGTTCAGGTTGGGAATAGCTTTAGGTACACTGTGAAAGGTCGAGTGCTAGTAGTGTGCTCGAGTGGTGAATTGGTTAAGTGAAGTCTTCTGCATTCATCTTTGGGATTAGCAACTCGTTCTTGGGTTAAGTAACACCCGATGTGGTTTTAGCCTTTGTAATGAAGTTTGGGTTATAACTTGTTGAGGTTAATCATAGACTTTAATTTGAGGTATTTCCCTTATTAGTTTATAGGGAGAAATTCTGTTATTTTGATGTATTATCGAAATTTTTATTTAGTTGCTCTTTCCAAAATTTGAGGGTGTTACAAGTTGGTATCAGAGCATAAGTTTGAGAGAATTAGGTGTTGATTTTGGATACCTAGACTCAAACTAGCGTTCTTTTAAGTGAGTGGGAGTGAAATTCCACTATTAGGCACTTTAAGATATGATGTTTTGAGATTGATGGAGTCGCTAGAAACGAGAATCACGTCGAGGGTAGCAAGGATAAGGACGGTACATTCATAATTACACCTGGCCAGTGTTATGGTGAACCTACTCGTTACATGTGCTTACTTGAAATACTTTAATGTGATGACCGTTGGGGGTAGTGAAGAAGTTTCTAAGCGAGTAGTCGTTGGAAGAGATTGACGATTTTAGCATTTGTTACTTGGAGTGACAACAAGCATGATAATTACATTAAGTGGACCATTTCGGGTCGAAGTTGATTGTTGAATTAGAACCATAGGCTTATTGAATCGACTTTAATTCGAGAAGAAATTGTAAGGTTAACCGTTGAAGCTTTCAAATTGCCTTAAGATGTTTGAATCCCCAGATGATGATAGTGTGACCGAAGGGATTTGAGGAATGTGGTCTTGAGATGTTGGGTGCCGACTATATTCATGCACAAAATTTATTTTTAAGATAAATTGCATCAGCTATTTCTTGTGTTTCAAATCCTCGCGTGGATTGTATTACAAAATCTCGAAAAACGTTTAGCACACACAAGATTTTAAATCATGGTTTTGAACATGCATGAAATTGTTTTATTGCGAGGAGTTGCAAACTTTGTCGGGACTCGCTTTATTTTGTTGTTGGTCAACGTTACTTTCGGATATAGTGATGTCAATATTTTAATGATATTTAGGACGTTGGACAAGTAACTACGACTTATGACTTTAACAATGGATCTCCTCCACATATGTTAAGGTTTAGACGGAAAGTTATTTTCCATTATGACTACGTCAAGTTTTATTGGAAAATTTATTTAATGCAAGTTTTGTCGAAAAGTGTTGTTTAGATTGTATTACAACAAAAAGGGGATTTTCGGAATTTGACATTTAGTCATGATTTTGCGTTATGCAATTTGATTTTTGGAGGCAAAAGGTTTGGCACCATTTGGTTGATTTGAGGCCATTGAGCTCATAGAGTTTTACAGAGTTTTGTTTTACGACGTTTTGTGTCGCGTGAGTACAATTTTGTAAGGTGCATACTTTAGTTATTATGTGTGTTTAATTTGGATTATATTGGACATTTTGTCTCATGATGGTTTTGTTGAGAAATATCATTTTATGCCGTAAGGCGACCAAAAGGAATATTTTTTGGAATTTGGCGTCGTATATTTTTCCCTTTTGAAGAGTTGTGTTAACACATTTCGTTGCAACTTGTTTAATGTACGGATTGATTTATGCGTGACGTGAGTATTGCGTGAAAGAACATTCTGATAGTATTTCTTAACGAATTGCTTTATGCGCTTTCGACTAGTTGATTATTTTATCGTCCTTTCATGCAAATGCATGGTATTGATCTAGGGGTATGCATGACTTGGTAGTCACTAACCCTTGAAAGCTTTGATAAATGTATCGTGAATGAAAATGTTTTATTAATTCATTGCATAAGTGAAGGTCTTTTGGTCAAAGCATGTTTTAGTGTTGTGGGGATCATGCATGGTTTACAATACGGTACGTTTTGAAAACACGAATGGGTGAGCCGTTGAACTTCGGTCAACTTTGGTTTGATGAGCATTTTGGAAAAATTGTAAACCTTTTCTGTTTTGGAGAAAATGGGTATTTTGAGTATCTTAATGAGTAAATTTGAAACATTGTCATTTCAACGTTTTATATTGCGAGTGTAAAACTTTGGTGTAAATGCTCCGCGAGGGGGATTTTGGAAAATTATTTTCCTCAACCTAAAGTGAGAGGAATTTTTTATGTTTTTGGAACATCAAAGCACATTGTTCGTATGATTCAAAACTTGAAGTCGATTTAAACCCTTTTGGTGTCAACCATTCACAAACATTTGTCATTCTCCTAAGTTTTGAGAAAACACATTGATATGTGTGAGTCTCGTCAAAAAGGTTTTTCTCGTATGTCATTTTAAGACTAAACGAGAAAATTCCGAAATTGATTTAAAGAGTGGCATCTTTTGAAATTTCGTATGAACTATCGGGTGTATGTTATTTCATTTCAAGAAAACTACTAAGATAGTGTTCCAAGCTTGCATGCATATTCCAATTTGAAATTTCCTTTTGACGTGTTAGTCGATGTCTTTGAATGATGAAAACGTATTGACCTTGTCTTTGAACTTGAAACTGACACAAATCATTTTATGTTTTAACCAAAGTATAGTTATGGATCGTTTCACCGTTTTTGTGAAATAAACTGGTATGTGTGCGAACCTTATTGGTGAATTTGGTTCCATGTCATTTTATGGTTAAAAAGGAATTTTTGGGAGTCGGATGACGTTTAAACTCCTTTTTAAATACATATAAACCTTTTTGTTGCACACTATTTAAAGTAGGAAAATTACTTTACGTGCATGACATAAATAAATCCATGCTAGGACCGAAGCGGTTCATTTCAAGGAAGTCGTTTATTATGCTTCTGCGTTTTGTTAATAACTTAAATTACGATGGAAGGGTTTTCAAGATGATTTTCATATGTGGGATGAGAATATCCATTCTTGCACAACTACCGAGTAGATAGTAGTAGCTTTTATGCGTACGATTAATTTGATATGAAAACCTTTGTGTTGAAAATCTCTATAAAAGTTTTGATTGGCATATTTGTTTAGTAATTCACTTGAAAACCTTGAACTCATTAGAACCTTGGAAAGAGTAAGTGACCCTGGTTAAAAGTAAGTGTGTGTGGACTTCGCCAGTGGAAAGCTGGGTATTTTAACGCGTGTTGGTACCGTAGGCCAAGTAGTGCTGTTTGTAGAGTCGGCATGTTTTGTAACTGGAAAGTTAGACTCGTGGTATTTCTCGTTAATGTTGGTGCTAACCGTCTTGTTGACAACTTTGTTTTGGGTCTTGGCCAATTTTCACATAAAGGGACGCGTAGGACCTTGTGGACACCATATTGATAACCTTGGTTTTGTAAGAATGCTCGACGAATGAAACTCGTATGTTGAGTTCTGTTGTGGTTCAAAGCTTGGTGGTATAACTAGGTGTCAACTTTTTGGGTTTGAGGCCAAACACCGTTAGGGTACTCGGAGGATTGTAGTCCGATTTTAAAGGAATAATGGTAATGGTTGTAGTGATCTTAATATGTTGAATTGTGATAAGTGGATTTAGTGGAATAACCTTCCTTGTGTGGTAAAAGAATATGTCGATTGGATAAATGGTAATTGGATGTATCCTTGGAGTTGTGAAATTGATGGGTCAGTGATGACCGTCGGGGTTGGAGTTTAATGGAATTCGTTAGGAGTAAATGCTAGTTCAGTAGCGGGACATTTGGGATTTAGAGGGTTTGGTTGATTTCGGTAGTGATTTAACCATGGACTGATTTGGAAAGAAAGTTTAAGAACATGTGGATGTGGATTAATTGGGAGTTCGAATCTGACGTAGGGGATGTATGGAACACCTAAGGTTGGGAGACGACCGGAGACGTCTGGTTGGGAGTTACTCTAGTGGATGGAGCATTCACCCGAACATAAGTATAACGTACCCGATAGGGCATCGTTGGTAAGGGCTTGCTTGAGGTTAGGCCTGCATGGGGGAATTTGGTCCTCAGTTGGGAGTTGATGGAACGTGGAAGGTGTTGAATTGGATAGCTTTTGGTTGTAAGGGATCAAGATTTCGAGGACGAAATCATTCTATGGTTGGGAGGATTGTAACACCCCAAAATTTTAGGAAAAACTGAATGTAGGACTTGCGGACGTCCGCATGGGCATGAGGTCGGACGTCCGCGATGCGCGGAAGTCCGCGGGTCATCCGCGAAAGCAACAGAGCATATTTGGGATTTCGGCCAGGGCAAGCCGGACGTCCGCATGGGTGCAAGGCCGGACGTCCGCGCTATGTCAGATGAGATATTTGTTTGCTTTTAAGACCTTTCCCTCTCTCTTCCCTCACTTCATTTCAAAAACACCAAATTAGATTATCTCTCTCTCTAAAACCGATTTTTGCTCTCAAGAAACCCTAAACCCTTCATCTCCTCCTCATCCTTCTTCCCCAAATCAAACTCTCACCATTGTTACAAACCTTAACCTTTCTAGAACCCTTTTAACTTCATCTTCTTCATCAAGTTTCTAGGGTTTCATCCAACCCTTTTTCTCCATTTTGAAGATTTGGAGAGTGTGGTTCACTTTGGTGATTCTAGAAGTATTTTGGTTGGTGGATTCAAGTTGTGGTTAAGGTAATACTCTCTTTTCTTCATCTATGAAAGTTAGAGTTTTGGTATAAGTTGGGGTTTTGATGTTTTATGTTGGGGGAAATGATTCTAAGTGTTTGGGGAATGGTTCTACATGTTTGGGTCTGAGTATTTATGGTTGGAAATGTGTGGATCTAGGTTTTTGGAAGATTTGGCTTGAGGATGCAAGTTTCTTCAAAGGAGCTTACGTTTGGGAAAATCTAGATTTAGCCTAAATCTAGCAAGGTGAGTTCAGGTTGCTTTGTGAAAACTTTGTACATGCCAAAAATGTTATTTTCCAAGTATTTATATGTAGAATTCTGTAAATGTGATTTCAGTTTGTGAGATAGTA